>LR991029.1:23515489-24851647 GCA_905163495.3 Cosmia trapezina
TGTCGTGTAGTGTCGTCTTTAGGAGTTGATGGCAAAGGTTACAGATATTATGTTAGACTAGCTTGGGGAAAATATCCCACTGGAACGTACTACCGGGAAATCCAAGCCTTCCTTATTCCTTTATAAAGGGAACCTCTGTGCAAAATTTCAGCTTTCTAGGTTCAAGGGTTTGGGCTGGGCGTTGATGAGTCAGTCAATCAGGACTTCTCTTTTTATTTATATAGATAGATAGATAAGCAGTGATGGCCCAGTGGTAACGGCCGCGACTTACGAGTCGTAGGTTCGAACCCAGACAGGCGCTTTACTTTGTGTTTACGGTGAGGAAACTATGTCAAACATGTCCTAGAACCAAACAATCGAAGACATGTGACATCTACCAACCCGCACTGGGCCCGCGTGGTGGATTACGGTCCACACCACACCCTCTCACAGAGAGGAGGCCTGTGTGCCAGCAATGGGAACATTACCTACAGGCTGATTATGTATGTATCTATGTTAAATGAGTTGGGTTTAGTAGAGGGCCACACCAATCTGGCATCAGAGGCGTTTTTTAGGTCCTCAGAAGTGCAGCTGTGTGGGCAATTTGGACACTCCAACAATTGGAACATAGTTTGGTCGGGAGCACCGCATTTGCACTGGGTGTCGGTTAGGTCAATAATCCCATCTCATTCATTCATCTAGTCATTTCGCTAGATTGTGCTTGCCGTGGCGAAGAAATATAATGGTAATATAATAGTCCTGCAGACCGAATTTTAGCCATGGCGACCAACCTAAACGGACACTAGCCATCGACGCGGAAGATAGTATAGTGAACAAATGTGTGCGCAGACAGGTGTACTCTCTCTTCCCACACTCTCTTAGGTTAGGTTCACGGGGGATAGGTTCGGGGGAGGGTCGCATTAGGTTTAATGTAGTACTCCAATCTGCTAATTATCGTTGTTATATTTTTCAATAAGCCAACTGGTTTTGAGAAGGTTTGGTGAACGTCCTTGACGTGGATCGTGATTTAGAAACCGTAGATATCGAATAAGCTATTCTACAACTCCTTGAGCACCTCCTTCCTTGTTGTCCTATAATAATTCTCAAACTGGAACATGGCAAAATCTTCTGGCAGCTTCTCCTTAGAATCCCAGGCAGATGTTTTGAAGGACTCTAATCCCCTGTACCGCATAAACCATTCCCTGGTAGCGGATATCCTGGTAGTATCAATGGTAGCTTCGAACTCTGATAATCATCATCATCAGCCTATAATTAGAAGGCCACTGCTGGATTTAAGCCACTCCAATGCCACGCCCTTTAGTTTAATTTATATTTAAAATTGTAAGTTGCATGCAGCAACATTCTTCTAAAAAAAATAAAAAATTAATTATAATAAGTTCTTGTTTCTTTAAAAGCGCAAACGTTCAACAAACTTTCTTTCTTAACTCTTTAATGAACGCCAAAAACCATGGAATGCTTTTGAAAACTCCTAGTATTTATTAAAAAAATAAGCAAAATCCTTTAGTGCACAACAAATTCAGTGCACCTCGCCATTACCTCGTTTACTTATTCATTCGCAGTGCACAGTAACTTCATTTGTGACTTTAGAAAGTGCTCTAGTTGACTCAGCAGTCAGAGCGCCTATCACGAACGCGCGACGAAAACGTAACGTAAGTTCGAACGATTTTTAATCGCAAATACAACTATCCTATAGCATTTTCGTTTAAATTTTTGCGATAGACACAATAAAGTCACCCATAGATCTATGGATGATACTAATTCATATTCATATCTATAAGAATAAAGTCATATTATTAAAACTATGGCAATGTTATGACATGAGTGAAACGAGTATTTATTTGATTTTTTATTTTCAATGTTAAGGCCGCGTCCTATTTAATAGTTATTTATGCAACTGACGTATAATAAGGTGTCTTAAAACAAGAATGTGGGTTTATCACACGAGGCGAAGCCGAGTGCGATAATAGTATCACATGAGTGTTTTAATACCTAATTATGTACAGTTGCATACAAGACTTTATCTACACCCATGTTATCAATTCTCTATAAAAGGTTCTGAAACAGTTTTTTGCAATACTAATACTCGTATCGAACATGGCGGCCGGCGTCATAGTATACGACGTGAATTCGAATAAGTTCTTTTTTTAAATTACGGCGCTGTTGTAGTGAAACGCGCGTGCATTACGACGTTCTTTTTTGAAAACGAGTTGCATTATGAAATTCAGTACAACATTAAAACACCCGTTTGGATGCTATTATGGTTACCATGGTTACTATGACACTGGCTGTTTTAATGTTGGCAATAAGCTAACTGGCTCAGAAACTTTTATAGAGAATTTATAACATGGGTGTAGATAAAAGCTAATACGCGATTGGTCGCGTGCTTTTAAATAGGACGCGTGTCACATTGTCACCTTTTTGTTCGGTGAACCTGAACGCGTGGTCGCGCCGACAGAGGGCATTTCCTGGTTTTCCGAAAAAAAAAGTGACATAATTATAGTACGCCACTTGCTCGCTTTTAAATTCTGTGTCTGTAACACAGTTTATACTAGCACAGACACAGACGTTCACTCCGTCTCAATTATGCATAGCGTTGTAAATTATATAATGGCGTTTATTTTTTTCCTTTTTATGTTTTGGTTGAGATGGACGAATTTGTATTTGGCTTTTTGATAAATAAAGATTATGATTACGATTCCCTTGGCGTTTGTGCCAGGGTAATCAATATTTTCTATATTTGCCTTGTAATAAAGTAAAATTTCCTTTTTTCTTTTTCTTCTTAAATAGGACGCGGGTTAAAATCGTTCTGTACTCCGTGACTTCGTGCTAGCCCCGCGGAGTCAGAGAGTGAAGTTAGAAGCAGTGATCACACACATAGGTACGGGAACTGTTTGAGAACGCATTTTGTAAGTTAACATGCAAAGAGCACTACAGTTATGTAAATACGAGTTTATGAAGCAAATTAGAGTTTAAAAGGATAATTTTATACATGAAGCTTGTCCTATGAGGTACGCAGAGGTCTGTGGTAACTTTGTTTATTTTTATTTTTTTTGGGGGAAACCTTCAAATAGCACCCGGGCTTTTGGGGAGACCGGGGAGTGTGGGATTACTTTACCCCGGCAGTCACCATCTGCATATGGAAGGAACACCATTACCTCTCAAAAGACCGATCCGAAACCCTTTCTTTGCAATGCCTTTTAAGGCACATTCCTGGGAGACTGTAAATGGATCTCCCCAAAACCTAACTGTGCAAGAGTGCAAGGCAGCAGGTGACTACTGTGCACCGTCTTCCCTGAGTTCACTCGGTGGTGGGGAGAGTCCCTCTCAGTCACTCTGAACGACAGCGACCCCAAATTACTGCCTACCTTAGGTAAGTGATGCAAGTGGAATTTCAGCGTGTTAGGCGTCGAGGCGAGATTTCAACAGGTATGTTGTAGGTCCCATAAGGATGAGCTTTTTGCCACTAACCAAGCACAAATCCAAACTCCGGGCTCCTACTGAGAATAACTCTTATAACACCTTTCGTGTTTTCAGAGGTCCTGCATCCCAATAAAATTGCGTAGTAAAAGAAGGGTTTTGAAAGAAATCCCTAATTCATTCCAACTTTGAAAAATTCTGCTCGACAACGAAATAACGCATGAATGTTTTCGAATTGTCAAAATAAAAAAAAAGGCTTTGCAATTATTGTTATCCATGATGTCTGGGTAAAAAAAAGAAATTCTATTTAGTCCGTCTTATTAAAAAATATTAGACAAATATTTTTTGCTTTTTTTTTGCTGATGCATGAATCACGTACTGAATAATGTTAAGATATTGTTTTAATTTGATTTAATTTCATAATAATTTTAATTTTAATTGTGATGTTGAATTTAATGTGATCTGTTTTTAATTTGATTTAATTTTGTTACTAATTTTAATTGTGATGTTGATTTACTGTGATTTGATTTTAATTTGATTTAATTTTGTTAATAATTTTAATTGTGCTGTTGATTTTATATTTTTTAAATTCTGTTTAATTGTACCTATGATCCACAGTTGATTGAAATAAGTAAATAAATATTATTATTAAAAAATTAAGTACTTAGATGACACGCATTGAAGTTGGGGAGTGGGGGCTCGCTACGTCACTTCTACGTAGGTATAAAATCTAGCTTGGAATGTCATATTTTAATTCAATGTATCGTCAGGCGTGACGTCATGCCATATTTTAAGTCAATGTATATAGGTAAACTTTTGATTACGTAAAAAAAGAAAAATACGTGTCCAATATTTTTTAATAATCTAAATGACGGACTAAAAAAATGTTTAAAATCATCATCCCTATTATTACACCGCTGGTTAGATACGCTTCGTCTATGAGGTTCTAATTTCATACTGAATTCTTTGTTGTTTTTGTCTTCTACAAGTAGGTACATAAAAAGCTATGTAACCCTAGATAAATTCCGAGTTTCCTCTATTGTGTACAAAGTGCTCAAAGCCCGCACAACTCCTGATGTCGCCTTTGATAAAATCAAAAATTCGATCTAATCGCTTCCCGAAGTTTCGAACAAAAATGCTAGTTTAATTTGGTTCGTGACGTCAGCTAATCGCGTTACTGAATTTACGCCCTCATTCTAGTTTTACCGAAGTTCAGAACTCCGGCCGCAGAGAACTAACTTGTTCAAACTACACGCGTGGCGTGAGTAGTATATAATATATTATTTTGTTGGGTGTACATTCGACTAAAGAGATAAGTATGCGGGCAGATAACTACCCCTGCTGTGTAAAAACTCATTCCATTATCCCCCGTAGAAACCATTCCACGGGAAGTACTGTAGAGAGGTTTTTGTCGGTATGTTTATAATAATCCCCCGCTTCGGGAATAATAGACGACTAAAATCAAGGACGAATCCACCTTGGAGTGTAAATATGGTGTTGTTCCACAAACAATGGGACACTTAATATCATGTCCAGCGTGTCCTGTAAGCTGCACGTTACAGGAGCTGATGGTCGGTAGTGATGGCGTCAAACATGTAGCCGAATTCTGGGCTGAGTCCATTCAGATTACCATCGACACGCAGAGAAGAAGAAGCTTCGGCACAGTGCAAATAACATGTTTGTTTCTTGCCTGAATACTTATCTATTTTGTTGACTGTACTTATGCTGCTATGGTTGAAGGTACATAAGTTTGGTTTTGATAACGGTTCGAAGTTTTATAGTGGCTGTTTGAGATGGAAATGATAGACAAGTTTGTTTTGGAACTCATATTAAGAGACGGAACCAAGTTATGAGTACCCTACGAGGTTTTTATGGATTGGTCAAACCAACCCAAAGGATCAAAAAGGGGGTACGCTATAACCTTAACCCTACGCCGTCTGTCTGTTTCTCTGTCACAGGGCTGTACCGTTTTAACCGTAAATGCGGAGACTGAGAGTTTGGTTACAAAACGGCGATACACAAGACGCGGCGAATGCTCGCTTCGAGCACATGGCTCAAGCTTGCTCCATTTTTAAACTAATTGAGCCCCGCGACTTTGCTCGCGTGAAAGTCGAAAGATATACTAAAATAACAACCAAACTTCCTCGTCCCCCGACCCGTCGCGTTGCATCGCCCGCTCGCGCTATTACTGCGTTTTCGCTTAGGGTTCTTTCACTTTTTTTCTTTTTGCTCGGCTCCTCAGGGGTGGTAGCGTGATGTTAAATAGCCTCTAACCATCCTCGAGAATTGGGCTACTAAATGCATAAATAATTTTTCAACTCCGACTTTAGTTGGTTTTGGAAAAGCATCACAAAAATTAATTGGTAAACGATATTTCTACAAATGCATTCTGAGATGTCATTTTGAACTTGAATTTATCTAAAATGTATTTTTTATTTTTATCTAGGTATACCTATAACTCGGTTCAAACTAATGTTAGGTTATGTTACCGCATATTAACTTTTGTTCGTCATATTATTCTGCATCTATTTAAAAATGTTCGATTGATGGCCGCGAAAACAAAATTAAAATGCGCGTTTTACGGTCAGGGCTATTTGTTAAGCAAGATGATAAATACAAACTTAAATTGTGTGTGTTACAGGAAAATTTGACGTAGGGTGTCAAGTTTGACGTAGGTTTCTTAAGGCGAATAGTGCTGCCAACTAGCGCCACCACTGACTCATAAGTCTATAGTTATGGAACATTTTGAAATTTCCTATTTTTAGTCAGATGAGGTACTCGTAGAATTTTTTGTATCAAAAAAATCAACACAGGTTTAGTGTTGATTTTTTTGATAGGTTCAAAGTTATAGGAGTTAACGGTAGCACTACTCGCCTTAACAATTATTACTGACTAGATTTTGCCTGCGGCTTCGCCCGCGTGGATGTCGGAAATCTCCCACGAAAAATCCTTCCTTATTCCTTGTCTAAATAATAAAGTCAACCTCTGTGCAAAATTTCAGCTTTCTAGGTTTTGGGCTGGGCGTTGATGAGTCAGTCAGTTAGGACTTCTCTTTTTATTTATATAGGCTTCTCTGACTGTGCATGTTAGGTAGTATTGCCTCTATAATGGATAACTCGCATATTTTATTACTACCTATAGTCTAAACTGACAGACTTTTTGATGATACAAAAGTGCCTATAAATTGTCTAATTACCAGCCTGCAACCTCGTAAATTAACCACACATTAGTATGTAGGTACCGACATCAACCCCGCTATCTACATTACTGAATAGCTTGCTTTTCACCGCGTCATTCATTAGCTATTTATTCTCATACAGCTCGTGCCGACACGACAGAAGAATGAGTCATGTCTGTAGACATCAAAACCAACCAAGTGCGAGACGGACTCGCACACGAAGGGTTCCGTACCACCATACAATATTTAAAATTACATACTTAATTATTTTTAAAAACTTTGTTTTATTTTTATTATTTTTTGTAACAGTGGCAATAGAAACACACAATCTGTGACAATTTCAACCTATTACGGTTCATGAGATACAGCCCGCTGACAGACAGATAGACAGAGGTGCGGACGGACGGAGGGCGTAGGCTTAGTAATAGGGTTCTGTTCGGCACCCTTACCCTTCGCATACGGAACCTTAATAAAGTAAACCTGCGGTGTAATTGTATAACACACTTACAATGGTAATGTCATTCATTTTGACAGTTCAACAACATTCATTGCGTTATTTGCGTTGTTGAGCAGACAAATTTTTCAAACCTGTAAAGCAATGGATACTTTCCTTCAAAATTCTTCGAATTGCGATTGAGATTGTGTAATTTGCACCCTAATTGCATAAGGTGCAGATTTGTTTCAGTGAGAAGCGAAGAACATCTGGTTTCTCTTTCTATCTTATAAGTGGAATTCACAGGGAGGGAGATGAAAATAAGGTTACAACAGACTTTCACACCGCGAAATGACTAGATTAGAATGGGTATAGAAATCAGTAGGTATGTGTGCGAAATTTAAAAAAAAGTAAAGTTTGGCCTCGTATGTACAGAACTATCCTTATTTTTGCATGTGCCAAGCCAAGATAGTTAGCTAGAATATTACTTGCTCAAGCAGCTATCATAACTTGAAACACTAGCCTCGTGTATTCCGGGCACTATGGCTGAACAGATTTCGATGAAAGTTGGCATACCGGTAGACCATGACGACACGTACATGAGTTAGGACACAGGTTACTTTTATCCTGGTAGTACGTTTTCGTTGGATAATTTCCGACCAACATGCGAGCGAAGCCACAAACAAAATGTAGTCTAGAATAAAAGCTAAAACACACAAGTCACTTCTTAGACAAAGCGAGAAATATCACAGAAACCAACGGATAAAACGCAGAAGTCGGGACAAAGACATAATTAGTACAGAGAGCACCCGACGTAATCTAACTAGGACTGCTAGGACAGCCAGGAGGTCCGACAACGAATTTGATTCAATTTGCACGACGGCTGTAGCTTCTCTTGAAAACATTACTTAGGTTTGTTCAAATACTGCTGAATTTAAGCTTATAAGGTTAAAAAATAAAGACTGCTGATAGGAGAAAAAGGAAAAAGGAATATCGCGATAAGACCCATTCTCGATGTCGTTATAAAATGTGTATAAATCGCGGAAGTTTAAAAAGTTGAATTGCTGATAGGAGTTCTGAGAAAGTAAACTAAGTAAAAGATGGCGCTGTAAAAAAAAATAACAACGATATTTTGAGCAGCTTGGATGAGCTACGAGGGGTGAATGAAAAGTATCTGTGTTAGGCAAGAAATAATTGTTTTTTGAGACAATTTTATTAAATTTTTCGACAGTCTCTTTTTACATCGACACACTTAGCCCAACGATATTCCAACTTTTTTAAGCCCTCCGAAAAATAGGTTTTGTCGAAATCTGCAAAATATACCTCAGTTTCGGCAATGACCTCCTCGTTTGTTGTGAATCTCTTTCCGCCAAGATTTGGAAACAAAAATAAATCTCATGGGGCCATATCTGGAGAAAAGGTGGATGCGGCAGTAATTCATAGCCTCCTAATTCCACCAATTTTGTCGCGGCGACGTGACACGAGTGAATCGGTGCATTTTCGTGACGGAATGGAACTTTTTTCTTTGCCAAGTGGGGCCGTTTTCTCTTCAATACGTCGTTAAGGTGATACCAAAATAAATTGGGGGATTTTTCGTAACCATTTCACTATTGCAGCATGAATGAATTTAATTTTTGGATATATATTGATTGACTATTTGATTAATACTCTGACTGAAGGAAAACACAATTGTGTTTTTCCTCGATTTAATTTGATTTCGAAAAGACCTCTACATTTTTATGTTTTTTTTTGTAATTCTAAAACCCTAAGTAATTTAATTGCAAAGTTGCACTCAAAATGTGCGTAGTAATTGAAAACTGGCTGAAAATATTTTTGATAGATAGGCTAATTTATTTTTAAACAATTTTTATTTAATTGTCGCTTTTATTTTGGTTCCAACGCATTTTTGCGCTCTCTGTTTTTCGCATGTGGAAGCAATTGACTCTGTCACTTTCTTATTCCCGACCAGTTCGCTTTTTACATATCACCTTAAATTTTCCCAATAATTCAGCATAATATTGTCCTGTAATCGTATATAGCATAGACATAGAGGCTATAATTTATATTGGCATGTCCCAGGTTTAAGAAGCAAAAATAAAAGAAAAACCTTGTTTTATGCCCTTATATTTACTGTAAAGAGAATGTAGGTACCCAAATCACGCCCCGTGGACCATAAAGGTGAAGCATACAAAATACTGTTCAACATTTTCTCCTCGCAGTGTAAAGTGAAACTTCCTTTCACGAGTCACTGTTCCACGCATCGGTGCATTTGTAGCACTGAGCTTAACGCAGCTGGACGCGGTTGTTTTACAGGTTTCTGCACTGCACTGTATTACACTGGAGTGCAAGATGAAGTATAATTACTTTGTGCACTGAACTGAAAGCAACTGTATTGGATAAATGAGGTAGTTTATTTGCTCGTCAGTCTAGTTTGCAAATTTGCATTTTGTCTGTTAATTTTAAGATTAGAAAACTGCACCAGTAGTAATACAATTTCAATCACAGTCCGAGGCGTTTGAAGGAAATTCCTAAACCAATGCTTTATAAGTTTTAAAAATTTGTCTGCTCAACAACGTAAATAACGCAATTAACGTGACTGAAATGTCGAAATTAAAGACATTGCTGTCGATTGCCATTTTATGTGTGTTACCTACGCAATTACCCCACTGATCCATAATTTCCGTATAGGTAGGTATCTACCAAATAGGTTAAACATAAAACAGTAGGTAGGGTCAGCAACAGAAGTCTGTTAACACTGCTACTACGATACGATAACCTGCTTTTTAGCATTTCATTTATTAGATAATTTAACATAAACACATTATCCTATATGGTAAGTGCTTTAATATAAACAGTTTGGTTCGGGGGAAAGATCTAGTTTTGTAAAAAAATCTAAAAATGTGCGCAGCCTAGTTGACGGTTGACATACCTACGTCTCTCTCTGCAAGTCAACGATAAGACTCCGCGTCATTTGTTTCGAAGCTTCTAGAACCTTCTAGAAGCTTCGACTCGACCTTATTGGACGAGCGGATTGTGGCGGGAGCGGTTAGAAAAGGATTCACGTTATAATAAGAGTTAATTTTCTTTAAAATTTACATCTGTTCCGATTTTGATGAAGTATTTTTCTCAATAATTAAGATTTAGAAAACACAAGTGTTATTCGACCTTTGTTGCTGACTGTAAGTACAGGTACAGTCAGCAACAAAAGTCGAATATTTTTACGTGTTTTGAACCTATTTATTAAAAAAAAACATTGGGAGGTGTCGCGGGACACCCGGTTGGAACGAAGTTCCTTTCTATGTATTGATACAGAGCCATCTAGTATAACTACATGGCTACAAAAAACTGACTTTTTCGGGTATAACGCTTTTATGTTACCTACGTGACAATTTCTACCAGTTTACTTCTACCGCAAACTGCGTTACAGAACTTCGTTCCAAAAATATTGTACTGATCCATTTTTCCGCACCATTATGCAATTCAATTCCATTTGTAGAGATTGGTACAATGACTGCAGAAACAAAAGTATTCATTTGAGTTTCAGATTCAAGTGCATTTGTGTACGTTTTATGTGATGACAACGGATTTAATCCTTCGTTCTTGACCATGTTTTTTTAACCGACAAAGAAGAGAGGAGGTCAAATCGACCGGTATTTTAATAGCATTGGAATAATTTAATTGCTAATGGGGCTGAAAGGTTCTGGAGTGGCAACCGCGTACCGGAAAACGTAGCGTTGGATGCCTCTTATAAGGTGAACCGATGACCTGGTAAAGGCCGCAGGAATTCGCTGAAGCGCAGGACAGTCGATATGGCGACGTAGGTCACAAAGGCAAATATTTATACGATTGCATGAGCTACATATTTACAAATAGTTCGTCAAAGCATGACAGAAAAAGAAGAATATCTATAAGATAGAAGTATTTGAATGCCGCAACTAATTAACAGTACACAAAAATGAACAGTACACAAAAATGAACAGTACACAAAAATGAACAGTACACAAAAATTGTTTGACAGTCTCTTTTATTATGACTTTATGAGGCAACAAAGTCAGTAAGGATAATCTGGGATATGAGAAAATATTTAAGATATGTATCGGTAAGTGGGTGGTAAGCTTCGTAACACAACCTCCTCTAAGCCGATAAATCCTTCGCTTTCGGCAGGAGGAGACTACTACTGAAACTCGATTAATCTAAACTGAAGTTTGTTTTTTTTGTTTGCCTGTTTGAATGCGCTAATCTCTGGAATTACTTAGTCGGATTTGAAAAAATATTTTTTTCATTTGGAAGTCCAATTCTTGAGGAAGGCTAATAAAGGCAATTTAACATCAATTGGCCTTAGGAGCCGAGCAAAAAGAAAAAAAAGTTATAAAGAACGCTAAGCAAAAACGAAGTAATAGCGCGGGCAGGCGATGCGATGCGACGGGGTGAGTCGGGGGAGCAAGAAATTTCACGCGGACGAATAAGGCTGAAGAGTTTGTTTTTATTTGTTTGTCTGTTTGAACGCGCTGATCTCAGGAACTACCAGTCGGATTTGAAAAAATATTTGGCCTTAAGAGCCGAGCAAAAAGACAAAAATGGATGAAATAATGCTAAGCAAAAACGGTGTGATATGACGGGGTGGATCGGGGGAACAAAAATTTAAATTTAATCATAATATGAAACTTTGAACTTCCAATCATCGTCACTTTAGTCAAAAGACGTCCTCTGCTGGGCGTCTTAAAAGCATCGCCACATGCGTCGACCTGCTTCTTGCATACAAACTTCACCTGGTCATAGGTCCACGTCGTGGGGGGCCTCCCTTCGCTGCACCTTCCTTCCTTTAAATTGTAATGCTCCGGCTATGATGATAAAATGTTTCCTCTAACAATACCACATGAGCGACTTGTGCTCGAGTTCCAATAGTAATGTACTAAATTAAGTTTGAATACTCTCTGTGAGCGTTACATCTATCTTCAAAATTGTCTATGTGTTAGCTTAACGATGTTTCCTTATAGCTTCAAATACCAGCTGCGGTAGGAAACATGGCTTGTTTATTGTTAATAACAATGTACAACCGAGTCCTTGACATCTACTTGTTATAAGTTATGTGCAAACATTTTTCCTCTTGACGTCTCTTCTTCTTAAACTGTAATTTTAATTTTTGACGACATGGTTGGCGCAGTGGTTGAGCGATTGACTGCTGCGCAGCTTGTTGCGGAGTCGATTCCCGCACGGAACAAATATTTGTATGACCTACAAGTACTTGTTCCGAGTCTAGGTGTTTTTCTATCTATAATATGTATGTATTTACAAAAAAAAAATGTACCTATATAAGTAGTTTATCAGCCATCTCGTTACCATAACACAAGCATTAGGTTGCTTGGGACTAGATGGCGTTGTGTGAAAATGTCAAAGGATATTTATTTATTTAATTTTACTGCTTTGTATTGCGGTTTTTTTACGACTATTTTCTTTATAAAATCATAAAGAAAATAGTAGTATTTGTGTGGTGATGAAATCGGTACATTGTAAAAGTGAGGACTTTTGTCAGCTGCTGGAAGAATGGGATCCTAATTAATCTGCCTAGCCTTTTCACAACTATCCTGGGGTCGGCTTACGAAAGAAAAAGTATTTATTGTGACTCGCACAGGAAGATCACCAACTAAAACTAAAGACACAATGATAAAACTTAACAAAAATAAAGAAATAAATTATATAAAAAAATAAAAAAACTTATACCTATTTAACTGGATGCAGCTGAATATCTGACCTCCACAACGTAGTTACTGGGTATCCTATGTTCGAACCTAGGCCATGGCCTATCCGTTAAGGCGTGTAAAGGTAAGAAACAAACAGACTGATAAATAATAAACTCAAGTAATCTATTTTATACATAAAGGTGTTTATGATTCCAAAGCCCGCTTGCACCAATCTACCTAGCTTTTTCCCAACTAGGTTGGGGTCGGCTTCCAGTCTAACCGGATGCAGTTGAATACCAGTATTTTACATAGAGCGACTGCCTATCTGATCTCCACAACCCGTAACTGGCTAACACTGACTGTCAAAGATGACAACCAGACCAAGCCCAACCAACCAACCACCAACCAACCAACCATCAACCAACCAACCACCAACCAACCAACCACCAACCAACCAACCAACCACCAACCAACCAACCACCAACCAACCAACCAACCACCGACCAACTGGAATGACAGCCGGGACCAAGTTGTCAATGTATGTAATAGATGGTCATCCATCCACAAACCCACTACCGCAAAGCTTAACGTTCGATCGACCCATGAGGCTGTTATTCTTTAGTCACGAGAGAAATTATATCTATTGAAAGCGTATTTATTTATTTATTTATTTATAATAAGCACACCAACAGCACGGTCACTTACAATTCTTATTACAATAACAAATAAAAATGGCATTTTAGTAACCATGCAAATAACAGGTATGCATGACTTTCACATACAAAAAATTAGAGACAATGGAGAACAATAAAAAGTATCTTCAACAGAAAGAAAATAAAGGTTTTTTTTTTCCTTTAGCCTTTCCCTTCCAATTAAGAAATAAACCATTTCATCATTTCGTTATTAGAAAGGATCTATCCACGAAGAAAAACTGCGAAAAATAATTAATGGCGAACAGATTTAATAAAACTCAGATATTATTTATTATTTTTTGTTTTTGTTTGTTACAAAATAATGAAAACAATACTTATTGGCTCTCTTGAGATTAAAGGTATAAGTAAGAGAATTGTGAATGAATTCTGTGAGTAACAAATCTTAAACATTAGGAGAATATCGTCGAAATTCTACATTTCAGATTTGTGTTTAAGACTAAGGACTAGGATACCTACATAACTTGGTTCACAAAGGTCATAAGGATAAGGGTAAACCCTGACTCCTAAAACAGGTGATCCTGTGACTTAGGAGTCAGAAGTACCATTGTCTTCCATGCCTGTATGGCATTTCTGGAGCTGTTCCTATATGCAACAAGCTGTATTGCCCACTTTCCAGACTTCATAACCTTTCAAAAATGTTTTCGTGCCAGGGAAATTAATTGATAACCAAATTGACCCTCTACAAAAACTTGCCATGTTATACCTTCATACAAATGCCTTTAATAAACGGACTAAGTTGGTAAATTAACTTAAGGGGCCGTGCACGAAATCGACTGATTTTGATCAATTTTGCTCATTGTTTGTGAGAAAGTGAAAAAGAATTTAAACAAAGTTATTTGAGATTTGAAAATTCGAGTTTTTTTTTTGCATGTTTGGCTGAAAGGGATTTTTCAAATAAATTAAGCAATCATGGAAAATCACTAAAATTCACAACCAGTTTTCCAAAAAATGACGCAAGACTGACGTTTGAAAAATCCAGTCAGTAATGTATTTTTTCCTATCTTCAGCTATCCTTGAAATAAAATCAAAATTTCATTTTATGTTATTACAATAAATTATTCATGTAAATCAATAGCGAAATCTATATAAATAAAAAGAGAAGTCCTGACTGACTGACTCATCAACGCCCAGCCCAAACCAATGAACCTAGAAAGCTGAAATTTTGCAAAGAGGTACCCTTTATAATGTAGACAAGGAATAAGGAAGGTTTTTTGATCCCGTGGGATATTTTCCGACATCCACGCGGGCGAAGCCTAGTGAACTATATTTTTGAGAGCGCAAAAGTGATGAACCTATTATCAGGTACTGTGACTGACACGAATGGTTTAGCGCCACATAAGCTGTACTTTTATAGTCATACAGACTTATGGGGACTACAAGACCTAAACGACCTAAACCAAGTTTTGTAGTGGCTAAAAGTATATGATCCACTGCAGTAAACAAAATCAGAAATGTATTTAATTCTTCTGGATATATATTATGCTAGTTAGATAGTGTGTTTAAAACATAATACAACTAATTTAATACGATAGAAAAAACCACGTAGATACCTCTAAAAAAATATTTTAACGATTAATAGCCATACCTACTAATATATACAGACAATCATTTTGATTTTTTTGTCCTCAGATAAAGTTAAATATTTTTTTTTAGTCCAAACAATAGATTTTTTGTAAAGAGGTAATTGCTTCGTAGTTTGCAATAAATTACCAGCGATGTGTCATCGACCTCCTCTTTATTTTCTATGCAGTCGGACAGTGTCTGCGCTTTAGGTCATGTAGCCCCTCAATTAATGTTTCAAGTTTTTCAATGTTTGTTTTTTAAATTGTTTTTTTGTTTGTTTTTTTTTTCTCACAATTGTATAAGAAATTGAAAAAAGAGCGTTTTCGTGCACGGAGCCTTATCCTTTGCAAGCTATAACATAAAGCAATAACCACCCTCGCTCCACGTCGAAATGAATACGAGGCACCCGTTTTGCATTGCAGTCATAACTCGACCTGCAGAAATATTGAAGCACCTTTATTGATGCAAGCTTTGAGTCTTCAATTCATTCGCAAAAGCCAGTATTCCTAATTAGCCCTTAGTTTCGCAATAGTTTCTAGATACAGAAATAACGAAGCATCGGAAAACTTTTATTTCCTATCTATCCCAACTGTAACATGTGTTTCATGTTTTTTTTATTGAAAGCCCAAATATAAATTTTCGTTGATGTTGCTTAAAAACCACGGATTTTTAGATGAAACTTTCATGCCGTTTTACCCTCTAAAGGGTAGGTTGCCAAAAATTCTTTCTCAGTGGATGTTTACGTCATAAAAGGAACCTACCTTCACGTTTCCTGCTTGAGAGGTTTAGGCCCAACACGCCGGCGCAACATGTCCCTTGGGGTCGGCGCAACATGTCTCTTGGGGTCGGCGCAACATGTCTCTTGGGGTCGGCGTAACATGTCCCTTTTTAGGGTTCCGTACCTCAAACGGAAAAAACGAAACCCTTACAGGATCACTCGTGTGTCTGTCTGTCTGTCCGTCTGTCACAGCCAATTTGCTCCGAATCTAATGGATCGATTAAGTTGAAATTTAGTACAAATATGGATTTCTGTGACCCAAACACGTACGGCTAAAGTAAATAAATGAATTTTGAATATGACACTTTTAGGGGGCGAATAAGAAAATTTTAAAATAAAGTTTTGCAAACTGTATCGTGTGACATATCAAATGAAAGGGCTTACTATGAGGGTCAAAAATGTATATTTTTTCATAATTTTAATATAAATCGTTTTAAAATTATTGAAGAAAATAGACGAAAATTGACCATTCCCCCCCTTATCTCCGAAACTACCGAGCCTAAAATTTTGAAAAAAATACAGAAAATAGTTCTATACCTGTAGATTACAGGAAAACCTATAAGAAGTTTGTGATCTTAAAATAACATGGTAAATCTCTCAATATTGTGAGTACAAACTTCCATTTACTGTTGGACTTGGAATGTACGGGAGAACATGGTTTTCAACTATAATGTTAAGTTTGTTCTTGGAATAATTTCATCCCAACTACGGAACCCTTCATTGTGCGTAGTCCGACACGCACATAGCCGGTTTTTTTTCGATACTTCTCTATTAGTCGTCATCTCGGTAGTCACCCCCTTTCTAGCCATATCATCTTTTACACAGTCCATCCATCGTTTCTTTGGTATTCCCCTACTCTTGTAGCCATCGACATTCATACTCAAACCTTCCTCACGACATTTTCCTCCATACCATGACAACCGATTTCAGCATAACTTCCGTTTTCACACTGTCTTTATTATATGTAGATATTGCTATTTATTCAAGATGGATTGATAGTTAAATCAGGCAGTTTTGCCACGCCTATTCGAGTCCACGTGACTCAAATAGCAGTGGATAGGAAAAAATGGAAGCTGGACGTAGAGGAGCCCTTTGCTATTTGGTTATAAAGACCAAGGTGGTTAATTGAAAATTCCTTCTATACTATAAAAGAATTCCTTGACTTTAAATTTAAATAATCTGATTGTTTATTTACCAAAAATTTGCACGTCATTATGTTATGATAAATATGTTAAGCCACTTTACTATTGTTGTAAGAACTATTGTAACCATATTTTTAAGCAAATAAATCTTTGACTTTGACTTTGAAAACAGCCGGTGTCATTGATTTAATATATATATTTTTTTTTAATCGTAATTTTATTTTAGTAGCAGTAATTCTAAATGGTCTGGCTGTTATTAATATTATTATATGCCACGGCAGACGGTTTTCTGAAACTGTTTCTCAAAGTCAAGATAAGTATCGAAAGACTATTTATTTTCGATTGCAATGCAGAACTCGATCAACCATTACTCGAGCTACTCGTAGGAGTCGAAATGCACCGCGAAATACTTTATTTACGTACTGAAGAATTGAATAGGAGAATAGAAAAGAAAGATTTATGTGAGGAAGTGTAGAGATCTGACCAATATGCGGGTAAATATAAATATTAAGTTGCTAAAGAGTTATATGAAGAAGGATGAAGTAAAAATCACAGAAACACAAAAAGTGAAGAAACAAACGGAAAAGATAATGACTTGAACAGAAAGAGAGATTCATGTAGCTGTTACCTATATTTTTTGTTGTAGTCAGTTTCATATTTTGTTTTTTCAGTAGACGGTTTTTATCGATTTTCTCGTAACAGTTATTTTTTTACACATATTATGAGGAAGGAGTCTCATAGTAGCAACGACGACATAGGTTTTTCAATAACTAATAGCGGACAAAAGAATTATTTATATGTAAATCTTCACAAAATAAATTTCATTACCTACCTACGTTACTATACTAAATAGATACTGGGTATTATTCTAAACGAAACTACAAAATACACGTAGAACTAGCCGAACACCAACAGATTTTTGGAAATCGAAATGCTTAGACGCACAAACTACATTGTTCCCAGAACCCACAACAAACTCCATCTTCTTTAAATTCGCAAACAAGACAACTACCGGCAAGTAGACAACATATTCCTTTAATACATAAATTAAAGCAGAGTCTACATAGCTCGCATGTGTAAGGGTTCCATCAGAGATGTGCTATGCTACGTTGCTATGGATGCGTTTGATATCCACCAATCATATTCATTGGTCCATATAGCATAGCACTGGAGGAAACGGGTGCAACTAAGCTAGGTTTCTTATATGGAAGGATGCGTGCTATGAATGGGAGCAATGAATGCGCGAGTGGTGTAGCTGCCGCTCCCCGCGCCTCCCTACTGTCGATGCATCGCATAGCTCGAGCTGCGCATCTTCATAGCATATCCTACTCGCTCCGCTACACAGCTTAGCATTAGTAGAAACTGTCACAGAGTTTCGTAGCTTAGCTTTCACATCCTCGCAGCACAGCTGCCATAGATATAAGAAAGAAGGAAATGTGCCCCGTATGTTAAAATGTATCGGAACCCTGTGTCTCCACTTTGTCCCTTTGTCACTTTCATGATTTTAAAGACAAATACGGTAAAATACTTGTACTTAAATATATGGAAAGTGATTCCATGATTTACATAGTTTTTGTTTTGGCTTCAGTTTTTACAAGAAACCACTAAACAACACGGCATTCTTATAAATTGTCACGGTCAAAGTCGAAAGCGCACTAGTTCGCGGAGATGGCCATTTGACTATGAACGGCTCATACTGAGCATGTCGCGCGGTCACAGATTCGCCCCCTTGCCACTTCTCCTGTTTTTTTATATTTCTATGATAGCAGCATAGCACATGTCTGGTGGAAAGGCAGCCTTACTATTTGCCCTGCAGCAGTACGATGCTGTACACAAACTCGTGGCAGACTAGCTCTGAAGTCTGATGTTTGCTACATCGTTTGGGAAATAGTGCAATTAGATATCTGATATTTGTTGTGATGACGTGCCAGGTTTATAACTTGTAGTAAGGTTAATGATTTTAAACTGAAAATTACGTCAAAACGAGTACCTAGTGTCAATGATTTGAAATAAATATAGGTATGTTAGGAGCAGAAGAGCATTTTCGTTTTTTTTCTCTTGGGTTTTGACGCAGTTGAGTAAAAAAATGATTTTAATAAAAATAAATTGTTTACATTTGTACAATCGATACAAATTCTTAGAATGTTATTTCTTATTTTCTGAAGTATTTATGTAATTGCTCTGTGTGAAGATCAATATCTTTCATTCTATTTAGAATTCCAAATTCAAATTAATTTTATAGTAGAGAAAGGTACCATTTAAAAAAAAATCTGTTGTTCATTTGTTTTCCCGCCGTTCGATTTTTCTTTGATATCGATGTTTCTGTAAACATGGAAAAATCGAAATAGCGCGCTATTTTCGAATACGAGTTCCGTCGTGGCATCAAGGCAGCATAGACAGCACGCAATATTAACGACGTGTGTGGACAAGGAACCGCAAATTAACGCACGGTTCGTTTTTGGTTTGATCGTTTCCTTTCTGGAAATTTTGATCTCAACAATGAGCCCCGGGGAAAAATTTCAAATCCAACGAGAAGGTGAAAAACGCCTTTAAAGAATTCATCGATTCCCCTCCCCAGGATTTCTATCGCAGAGGCATCAACAAACTTTTATTAAAGTGTACCGACAATGTTTCTTTAAAAAAATAATAATACGACACCTAATATTAACGGACCTATTATATTAACGGGGACCTAATATACCTAATATTATAACACGTTCAGACCAGCGTGTACCACCGGTGGAGCACGGAGTATTTGCTGCCACGGCGGGGTGTACCACCGGTGGTCACGTCACACTATACATTCAAAGTCTAAAAAATTCGCGCCGCCTTGAGAGAAAGAGTTGTATTTACCGTCCCCGCCTAGTAAAATAGACAAATGTTCATAGTGCAGCTCAGGAGGTGGATATAATTTCGGCAAGACTTTTGGTTCATGGGGCGGTGATGTACCACCGGTGGTCACATGAAGATTTGCGCCGTAGGATACCAAGTACCTACTCATGAGGTGCCGGTCTGAACGTGTTAAGTATAGATGGATCTGTTTTATAATATTTATCTACACCCATGCTATAAATTCTCTATAAAAGTTTCTGAAACAGTTAGCTTATTGCCAACATTAAAACAGCCAGTGTCATAGTGACCATGGTAACCATAATAGCATCCAAACGGGTGCTTTAATGTTGTACTGAATTTCATAATGCAACTCGTTTTCAAAAAAAGAACATTGTAATGCACGCGCGTTTCACTACAACAGCGCCGTAATTTAAAAAAAGAACTTATTCGAATTCACGTCATATACTATGACGCCGGCCGCCATGTTCGATACGAGTATTAGTATTGCAAAAAACTGTTTCAGAACCTTTTATACAGGATTGACAACATGGATGTAGATAAAGTCTTGTATGCAACTGTATATAATTAGGTATTAAAACACTCATGTGATACTATTATCACACTCGGCTTCGCCTCGTGTGATAAACCCACATTCGTGTTTTAATACCCCTTATTATACGTCAGTTGCATAAATAACTATTATACCACCCTGGTCAACAACAAAGTGGGGATGACCACGATCACGACTTACAAAATGTCTCATACGTGACTCCGAGGTTTGACCTCAACAGGCTTAGCTCTACAAAATAGGGCAAATATATTACGTATAGACCGCAGGGCAGGGACCTTTTATTATGCACGCACGCAAAATATGCCTGTTGTTAATAATTATTATATTGTGCCGACCTTTTACTTATTGATGTAAAGTTGTGTACAGTCAGCAACAGAAGTCGGTTAACACTGCTACTTTATGACATCATCTAAATTGACACAAAATCATACGATAACCTGGTTTTTAGCATTTTATTTATTAGATAAGAGTTAATTTTCTTTAAAATTTACATCTGTTCCGATTTCAATGAATTATCTTTCTCAATAATTAAGATTTAGAAAACTCAAATGCTAATCGACTTTTGTTGCCGACTATACAAGTTGTTCTTATCTCAGATTGTCACGAGCTATGTGAGAATAACTCTCGCTTTTAGTCGTCTAAATGGCAATTTTTTTTTTAATGCAGCCAAGTAGAATAAGCCCTTAAATGTGGTGCTCAATATTACCTACTACTATGTACGGTCAGCAACAGAAGTATTAACACTATTAATTTTACTTGTGAAATTAATAGACCCTAAATACACTACTATACTACACTACTTTTCATTATTATATAAACGATACCTAGCTAAGAGTTTTATCATCGGAATAGAAAACTGTCCATATTTTTAATTCGCTTGTACCTCCAAAAATTGTTTTACAGAAAACTGAAGTGTTAATCGACTTTTTTTGCTGACTGTACTCATCATCATCTTCCTGCCCTTATCCCATATTACGTGGGGTCGGCGCAACACGTTTTCTTCTTCCATTCTCCTCTGTCAACCGTCACGCTGTCATTCACTCCCTTCTCTTTCATGTCATTCCTCACACAATCCATACATCTTTTCTTCGCCTTCCTCTGCCTCTCCATCCATCAACATATATATTCATCACTCTTTTAGTCACATGCGTTTCGTTTCTCTTTTGCTGACTGTACTATCAGACATTATTAAACGAACGCGTCTAATAAATTATTCGTGTAGCAGTTATTACTAGCGTCTAATATTATTTTTACGTCTATTATCTGCAAACTAATCTAGCGAGGTCAAGTCAAGGTGAAAGGTGCTCTTGCGCACACATCTTCACTTTTACTTTCCGTGTCCGCATGAACTGATAGGTATTTTAGACAAATAGGTATCAAGCATCGGTGGTTCAGTGGTAGAATGCTCGCCTGCCACGCGGGCGGCCCGGGTTCGATTCCCGGCCGATGCAGTTATCTTTTTGCATGGTGAAATATAGAATTTTAGGCGATTTTATCTGGTTTTTATTTAATTTATGTTGATAACATAATTAGTGATAATATTATGATGATAATGAAAAAAATATTTACATAATTTTTAATTATCAGCTAGTCATAAGTAATTCGCATAGTGATAGCGACATAGGTAACTACTAATAAGATTAGATTGCGTTAATGTAACAAATCAAAAATAATAAAATGATTCACCATTTAAATGTTGGGTTAGCAAAAGAAAAATCATCATTATTTATGTTTCTGTTGTCAGTAAAAGAACAAGCGCAATACTTAGTGGCTATTTCGTGATGTCCGAATAGCCACTACTCACCGAATAAATTCAAAAATGGAACAGAATTTGTATGAAATTTTCTGCCAAGTAAGTTAGTAGGAACTTAATCGTAGGTGGCACAGGCCCTAAGTAAAAAAACTAAGTATTAGCATGATAGTAGAGAAAATAACAAGTCCCTATACTTATCAACATTGATATTACATATTGAACCTACCTATCGTATTGGAATTATTGTCAAAGTTATGTCTTTCTTTGTGTCTGCTGGTACCTTTCTAAACTGAAACGATTTTAATTTCTTCCTACCTTCCTTTTTCTTCTTTATTTTTTTCTTTCTTCCTTTTTACTTATAATTAAAAAAAAAACTTTATTTTTTAATTTTATTACCTACGCTTTGATACTGAAATGTCCCAAAACTTACTATTTTCTTAAGACAATATGCAAAAAAAAATATCCTTCACTTTAAGGCGAAAGCGCCAGGGTAGCCCGCGAAATTCAAAATTTCTTACGTTTTTTGCAATTTGTAGGTCAGTGTGAGCTTGTATGTTGATTAAAATATGATTCGCGGGCGTAGCTAATATGGCTTTATAGAATTATAATCATTAGAATCAGCAATACAACTCCATAAGTTAGCATTTACCTCAAACCTCATGATTTCATGAAATCGCTAGATTTGAGATAAATGCTAACGTATGGAGTTGTATTGCTGATTCTAATGATTATAATTCTGTAAAGCCATATTAGCTACGGCCGCGAATCATATTTTAATCAACATACAAGCTCACACTGACCTACAAATTGCAAAAAACGTAAGAAATTTTGAATTTCGCGGGCTACCTTGGCGCATCAACCTTAAACAAACCAAACTCAGTCGAAAAGTAAGTATAGACACGAGTAATAACGGCTGTCTTAAATCTACCGAAAGGGGTCTTATTACCATACCACGCATCATATCTCGAATACTGATCTTTTTATGCAAACCCCTCGACTTACATGAATATCGATCGAGATATGAATTATACATTATACCTACATAAACCTACCCACTTGTTAGTAAACTTTATCGTTTGCTACCATTTCTTTAGGGAATTGTCGAATGAAATATGTTTGGTAAGGAGAATTGGTGTTTATTTTTAAGAGATTGAGTTTTGATGTTATCGTAATACTTATGTACTTAGGTAGGTATGTAACTTTATAAAACTAATAAGTTATAATTTATCCACATTTTTTTTTAAAGTAACATAACCAGCGACGCTTTTGTAAAAATAAAATATTAAGATCACGTTTGTAAAAGAGCCCATTGACTTATATAGTAAGGACCGGTCCAACCGCGCGAAGAAATGGCACCAGCGCGATGGCCCTAAGTTTAGGGCCAACGTGACTCAGTCGGCCGAGGCCCGCGCGCGGAGAAGTCACTCTGTCAAAAAAATGCCAAGCTGCTTTGTAAGGCTGCAAAAATTACGATACTATGATTAAAAAGCAACATGGGATATCGTATCATCCGTAGGTAACCTTAAATTACTTTTGTTGCAATTAAATGATTAAATAAACACATCTTTAAAGTGATAATTTTAGTACCGAAATTCACAATGGCGGCCATGCGCGGTGCTGTCATCTATTCTATTTTTATAACATGGCAAGCAAAGCCGATGTCGACTATTCTGCCAATGTCTAAAGTGAGCTAGAGAAACAAGTGTGCACGATATTACAAAAAAAAAAAAAAAAAAACTAAAAACAAAAAAAAAATATTTTGTTGATCCTCATCGCGCACGTAGTTAACGAAGTAAGCAGTAGTTCGTATGAGTTATGACAGATGTCACAGATGGCGCTAATTTTTGCTTTTATGAAGAAGGTTTAGGTGAAATGTTCAGACGGGCGTATCCTTACTTTTGAAATCATTGAAAGAGACTATTTAAAAAAATTATACGGTGTCACTTAACAAGAATTCTACAGTTCACAATTCTACAATTCTATTAGTTACAGTTTCAGGCGAATAAGCATTATTCTCTAGAAATTACTTTCCACCCACGGGCATAAGACATTATTTTCCCAAACACACATCGCTATCTCCATAACTACTGAAGAAGTACACTGCTATAATAAAACAATCACAATGCATGCAACGTTTTATAGTAGGTATACCAACACGACATGTCCTGATGGCACTTGGAACTCTGCCCATCCCGGAAGGAGCCGTGTGTCACACCGCGCTGTCAACGTACAACGAAACGCATACTAACATGACATTTTTATTTGAATTTAGAATGTCTCGTTGGGAGCCAAGTTTTGTGTTTTTGAATGATAGAGAATGGAAATCAGGTAGGGGATGGAAGTAGAAGGTACCACCACCACCACAGGAAATATCTTTGCTGTTGTGTAAATAAGCAGAGCAGGGATGTTGGAAAAAAAAAAAGAATAAAAGCAAATAATAAAATTTTATGTGGAAACATTGCATGCTTCGAGTAAAACTAGCTATCATCATAATAAGGGCCTCGGGAGTACAAAAAGGTGAAAGACAAACATTATGTTGTAAAGTTAAAGACGGCTTATTGACCCAACGAGCGCAGCGAGCGAAGCGTCTCAGCTTCAAGTCTGGCAAAATTTGCTTTCGTCTGTCTGTTTGTTGCTACTCTTCTACAGATCGTATTTTCAACTGATCTAGACGAAACTTGGTTTATACGACTATTTTTTTTTGTCGCCGGGGATTTTTGATTACTTCCTCCAAAAAGCATCTTCGCCTTATGACTTGATTTTGATGGTTCTTTTTTTATTTGGTATAAGTAGTTACTTTAAGCACAGAATAAATAATAGTACTATCGTACAGAAGTTGCACTCCTTTGATCTTGAAGAAAGCCGCTTTTATAATAGCCTACAAAATCATTTTCCACCCACGCGCAAGCTAAATTGCCCTTAATCGCCGCGCTTGAGAGTTGTTATTACTTTGTGTGCTTTCTCGACCGTAACATGCCTACGCCGCTTAAGCGAGTACTAGGGCTGTCTTTTATTATTGTATATACCGGATGACTTTTTTTACCGTCTCGAAAAAAATGGGTATATTAGGTGAACGAAGTACCTAGAAGCCTATGGCATAGCTGTTTTTTTTTTTTTTTTTTTTTTTAAATCAAAAGTTCTAATCATATGCAGGCTGCATATGATTTGAATTTTGATATTTTTAAACGATTTATTATTATTTTTCAAAATTTCTGTTTTTAAGGTACAAAAACCGGTCAAGAGCGAGTCGGACTCGCGCACCGAGGGTTCCGTTCCGATTTCTGAAAAAGTGTGCTACTTAGAGACATGGTTTTATTTTTCCTGTAATCTTTACATAAACTTCTATCACATAGAATAATTTCAGATTTTTCGCTTTGCAAACTTCGGAGATAAGGGGGGGGAACGGTATTTTTTTTTACATTTTACATCAAAAGTCGAAAACTATGTGGCCTAAAAAAAAATATAAAATAGTTTGAGAATGTGCAAACAGCGTTCTTTCATATGATACCCCACATGCCATAGTAGCCCCACTTTAAATTTTTAAGACCCCCTTTCAGTGCCAGTTGCAAAAAAAAATATAATTATTTTTATTTCATTCTTATTTGCAAAATAGTTGGGTCAACGTCATCTAAAACTATTCTAAATTTCAAGTTGATAGCATTAGTAGTTCTTGAGATATCCAGCTGTGACAGACAGGCAGACAGACAGACTGAGTCACACCATAATGGTTCCTTTTTTACCATTTTGGTACGGAACCCTAAAAATGAAAAGTTTACATCGAATTTGTAGTATTTATTGGTACTTTGATAATTTTTTCTGTCTAAGCTATTAAAAAAAAAAAAACTAGGTATGCCATAGGCTTTCCAAATCAAATCAAAGATTTTGATTTGATTTTGATTTGATTTGATTTGATAGGATTCTACTCTGTTCACCTAATACACCCAATTTTTTTCGAGACGGTAAAAAAAGTCATCTGGTATATATGAGTTGTATCAGATAAGACATTACATCAAAGTGAAACAACTCTAGATTATTAGACACCAGATTCTCTAGATTATTTTGTATTTAGAGGTGTTTCACTTTGATGTAATGTCTTATAATTTTTTTCCATTCTCTGAAGTTCCTAAGTATTATTAAATTTTAATGTAGCAAACATCCTAAATCTAACAAATAATTTTAATAAATTAAACTTTGAGTTCTTCTGTTTACTAGAACATCCGTCCACACAACAACTGCTAGTATTACGTTTTAATTTTGATGTCATAAGTAGTCATAACGAAGGGTGCACAAAAAACAAAAATAAAATAATAATAAATACGACGGGTTCGGTCAGAGCCTCAGAGGCGCGGCGCGGGCAGCGGTGCGTGTCGTGATTGCGTCGTACGTGACTCGCTGAGCGCGTATAGACCCCGACTGACTAGCAACCCTTAGTTGCCGCGCGCTGTAGGTACTTATCTCGAGCGGAATGTACCAGTGCAAGAGGTCTGCTTTAAGTTGGTTTCATAAAAATTTGGTGAAGATCTGATGAAAAAAAAACATGGTATAATCCCGTTTTAAATTTTAGTGTACCTCATCATTCTCCTGCCCTTATCCCAATTTATTTGGGGTCGGCGCAACATGTCCTTTTTTTCCATACTTCTCTATTAGTCGTCATCTCGGTAGTCACACCCTTTCTAGCCATGTCATCTTTCACACAGTCCATCCATCGTTTCTTTGGTCTTCCCCTACTCTTATAGCCATCGACATTCATACTCAAAACTTTCCTCACCACATTTTCCTCATTCCTCCGCATCACATGCCCATACCATGACAACCGATTTCCGCACAACTTTTCAGTCACCGGTGCCACTTTCAAACTTCCTCTTATGTACTCATTTCTAATTCTATCCATTCGTGTAACACCACACATTCCTCTTAGCATTCTCATCTCAGTTGCATGCAGTTGCTTTTCATTCATCCCTTTTGTGGCCCAACATTCTGATCCATACAAGACAGCAGGTCTAACCATTGTTTTATATATCTTCCCCTTAAGTTTAAGGGGAATGCGGGAGTCGCAGATTGTTCCCGTGACCTGCCGCCATTTCATCCATCCAGTGTTAATTCTGTGCTTAACCATCCGATCTACTTCGCCATCGCTTTGGACGAGTGAACCGAGATACCGAAAGTTGGAGCAGACTGGGAGAAGCGCGCCATCAAGCGCTATGGCTCCAGCACTGGAGATACCGCCGAAATCGCAGAACATGTATTCGGTTTTGGTTCTGCTGATTTTCAAGCCAACATTCTCCAGCTTCTGTTGCCATTTCTCCAATCTGCTCCGAATCTCAGGTACATCTTCACCGACAAGAACAATGTCATCGGCAAACAGCATGCACCAGGGTGCCTCTTCCTGTAGATTCGACGTCAGAGCATCCATAATCAACAGGAAGAGGTAAGGACTTAAAGCAGACCCTTGGTGCAAGCCAACAGCCACATTGAACTCGTCGGTATTGCCAGCAGCCGACCGGACGTAGGTACGAGATTGACTGTACATAGCACGAATTAACTCTACGTACTTCCCGGGCAAACCTTTCTCTTTCAGGGCCCACCACAACACATCCCGAGGTACCCTATCATACGCTTTCTCCAGATCAATGAACACCATGTGCAAGTTCTTGTGTGCACGTCTGTACTTCTCGCACAATTGGCGGAGTGCAAAAGTGGCGTCCATTGTTCCTCGACCTGGCATAAACCCAAACTGGTTCGGGGTAATTTCACTCTCCTCTCGCAGTCTTTTCTCTATTACTTTCTCCCATACCTTCATACTATGTGACATGAGCTTTATTCCTCGATAGTTGTTGCAGTCCTGTACATCACCTTTGTTCTTGTAAATGGGCACTAGCGAACTATTGCACCATTCTTGTGGAATCCCTCCTTCATGCAACAACTTATTGAAGAATAAAGTCAGCCACATACATCCATCTTCTTTTAAGCACTTCCATACTTCTGCTGGTATATCATCTGGGCCCAGAGCCTTTCCATTTTTCATACTTTGAACTGCCTTTCTGACTTCATCCATGCTAATTTCCCTCACCAAACCCATATTTACTTGTACCTCTTTGAGCAGACCATTCCATTCATTCTCTTCGTTCATTAGTTTTTCAAAATAAGTCTTCCATCGTTCTTTTATTTCCTCATCTTTTGACAGAACCTTACCGACGTCGTCTTTCATACATTTAATGTGAATAATATCTCTCGTTCTCCTTTCTCTTGCTTTTGTAATGCGGTAGAGCTCCTTCTGGCCTCTAGGGCTGTCCAGTGAGTCATACAACTTCTCCTGCGCCTTAGCCCTGGAAACTGCTACCGCCTTTTTTGCCTTTCTTTTCCACTCTTTATAAATGTTCTTCTTATCATCTTTCAAACTATCATTCCCATTTTCTACACCCTGCCATTCTTTGAACGCAGTTTTTTTTTCTTTGAGCATCTTTTGCACGTCTTCATTCCACCACCATGTATCCTTTTCTATCATACCTTTCCCTTTCGATTCTCCAAACACATCTTTTGCTACTCTCCTTATACAATCCGCCATCTCTTTCCAACATTCATTCACAGATTTTCCTTCCATATCCTTCATTTCAATCATTTTATCTACCACTTGACTCTTAAACATACTGGCACATTCCTCTTTTTCTATCATTCGCCATCTGGTTTTGGGTAGGGGCCGTTTCTTGTTCCTACTGGACGAGACACTGACTTTTACCTCCATTATTAAGAGTCTATGTTGTGAGACTAAGTCTTCACCTGGAAGCACTTTACAGTTTTTGACACTTTAAGGCCGTTCCGTCTTACCAGGAAGTAGTCAATTTGTGTCGCGTGGCGGCCACTTTTATAAGTTATAAGGTGCTCATTTTGTTTTTCGAACCACGTATTTGTTATTGCCAGGTCGAAGTCCAAGGCAGCTTGAAGCAGTGTCTCGCCGTCAGTGTTACGGTCTCCGTATCCCCAACCGCCATGCACTCTCTCATACCCATCCTTCTGTCTTCCTACATGTCCGTTAAAATCACCCCCCACATACACTTCTTCACTATCTTGCACATCCATCATCACACGATCGAAATCCTTCCAAAACTTCTCTTTTACACTATCCTCACACCCTGACTGGGGTGTATAGACACTTACTACATTAATCACCAAACTCTCCACAATTACTTTAACAGATATCACTCTATCACTCACTCTTTTTACATCCACCACACATTCTTTCAACTGACTATCCAACACTATACCAACACCATTTCGCTTGCCATCGCTTCCACAGTAATAAAACTTGTATCCTTCTCCTATCTCTCTAGCTTTCGCACCTTTCCACTTCGTCTCTTGCAGACACGCTATGTTCAGTCGTCATCTTTTTAAAACATCTGCTAATTCCCTTCCTCTTCCAGTCATCGTACCTACATTCCAGCTCGCACACCTCAATCTAACTTCTCTCACACTTCGAGCTTGCGTCTTACGTCGCACCCGCCCGTTTTGGTGCGACAACCCTTGTCCATTTCCCACAGAAGCCGGGTGCTGCCCCTGCGCGTCGCCTGTGGGGTACGCCCTAGCCCTATCGCGCATCTTTTCATTTTTTAGTGTACCTACCTACCTAAATTTTAGTGTACCTACCTAATCGCAAATTTAAGTAATCACAAACCTAGTTTATCCTAGGTTAAACCTAGTTTAACCTAGTTCTATTCGACTCGTTCCCTGCTAAGCTCTGTGTACCCTTGAAAAGTCCTCTTCAATATTCATACATTCACTTACTCAAAAAAACATTCATTTAAATCCAGGTACATTCGCGAAATGTAAAGCCGTGCCACGATATTTCGTTCGCGAATATTTTTTTACACCAGCCAGACATAATGAGGTCGCGTCGCGTCGGATCGCAGTTAGCGTTCCAAATTCAAATAAAATTACGCTATGAATTTCGTATTTATTGTATTTTTTTTTGGAATTAAATTCGGATTAGAAATTGTTTTAAAATTGGAATAAAACCGTCTTTTGTTTCATTAAAAGTAGATTGGTTCTGTGTTGGTGCGATGATTGTGAGTGATAGTGATGTGATATTGTGCGGTTAAGAAAGTAACCATAAATTACCTAACACACAGAACACGATACGACACGATTTTCGTTGTGACTGAAGCCTGCACTAGGTACACTACTTGACTTGCTTCGACGAAGTAGATAAGTACTGGTCGAAGTTTAAAGCGGTTGCACGAAGAGAAACGAAGCCCTTCTACACTCTCGTATTCGTTTAACTTCTATCAACTTCACGAGTAGTGTAGTGCAGGCTTAGCCTAGGTAAAGTCTGATTGTATTCAATTTAGTTTTGATAGTTTAAATAAAAGGCAATAACAATGCAAACCATAAAATATCGGCATTTAATTTAGCTTTGTTTTGTTAAAATTGAAAACAGAATAACTATTATTCCGCAGTTATTGTTCCGTTATGACTTTTGTTTGTCACTGATTTATTTTATAGCTTCGTTCAATTGTTTTAGTATAAAATATTCTGAAAATAACATTGCATATAAATAAACAGCTGTTTGTTATTGGAAAGTATTTATTGTACTGCACCCTAATTGCTTAACAAATTATCAATCGGAATCTGAATCATTTTGAAGCAAATTGCTAATCCATTGCTTCATAGGTTCGAAAATTTGATCTGCTTAGCAATGTAAATAACGCAATGAATGTTGTTGACCGATTCCGATTGATAGTGTGTTACAAATGGTACCCAACTAATAAGGCGCGTCGTGAATCTTCGTTCGCACAGAAAAGAAAGTATGGCCCCGAAGATTAACGAGAATGCTTAAAACTTACAATCAATCTTGGATCACTACTCTATAAGATTCATAATACATTGCAGCTGTTAGTTCCGACTCACTCGCAAGTATGGCGGCTGGCTGACATTATGGCGGCAGCTGAAGACCTATAGCGGTACAAGAAAAAGAAGCACGGTGCGTGGAGCGTACCGATTGGTAAATTTTCTGTGTTCAGCCTAATAGGAATTTCAGAAATTATGTGATGGGGTTATTGGGGAGTTTCTTTAAAGGATAAAATCAGGAATGAAGTTATCCGGAAAAGAACCGGAGTAACCGACATAGAGTAAGCAAACTGAAGTGGCAGTGGGCTGGCCATGTTTGTCGAAGGACCGATGGCCGGTGGAGCAGACGAGTCCTGGAGTGGAGACCGCGTATCGGTAAGCGTAGTGTGGCCCCCAGCTAGATGGACCGACTGGCTGGGACAGACTGGATGCGGAAGGCGGAGGACATGTTGTTGTGGCGCAGCCTTGGAGAGACCAACACATTGATTGATTTTTTGATGTAATGGGGGTTATTACCTAATCATTATTACAGTTTGTGTCACGTAAGTTTTCCGCTCTGAAACCAGGCATTCCGATGTGCATGGCATGGCGCTACGGCGCGGGGCTCGTGGCTAAGTAATAACAGCCGCACGGGTCGATCTATCAGGTTAAGCTACGCTTGCCGGAATTGGTCAGTGAGACTCTCCGTGCCTCGGAAAGCACGTTAAGCCGTTGGTCCCGGCTGTCATTCGTGGATGTTTGACAGTCGTAACGGGTCGTCAGAAGGCCGAAAGTCTGACAACCAGTCTTACCAAGGGGTATCGTATTACCCTGTTACTGGGTGGTGGAGGTAAGATAGGGAATCGCTCCATCGCCATTTACCAACAAAATGTTAACAACTAATGGTAATGAATTTTACATTTTTGTATTTATAATACTGGTATTCAGCTGCATCCAGATAGAGTGGAAGCCAACCCCAACATAGTTGGGAAAAGGCTAGGCAGATTGATTGATTGACTACTGCGCAGTCATTATTGCGCATACTTGGACGCTGCGTGATCTCGAGAATAAGAAGATAGACGTTTTGGAAGTGTGGTGCTGGAGAAAAATGCTTAGGGTATCGTGGACTGAGTTTCGTACCAACGCACCTCTATACGTCAAGAAATTGGCATCAAAAAACGTCTGTCTGTTCTGGTCCTAGACTACTTTGTCGTGCAGGGTAGAGTGGAGGGCACTAGACCACGGGGACACTCACCCATGAGATGGACTGACCAAATTAAATCCGCAGTGGGCCATCCCTTGTGCACTAAAAACAGCAAAAATCGGAATAGGTAGATGTCGAGAAATCGTGAGGCGAATCAAATCGGCCCCTGGACAAGAAACTAATGATGACTACGACCCCTCTGATAAGAGTGCTACGAAGAAGATGATGACTTATTATTGTAACACATTTTTCTTTACAAAATTTCCTGTACCTACTACTTATTTTTCTTTATCGTTCGACGTTGGTTTACCATTGGAAGATTTCTTATCTAAAAACTACCTTTTGCCTGCGGCTTCGCCCGCGTGTGTCGAAAGATATCCCACGGGAACGTACTACCGGGGATTCCTCCCTTATTCCTTGTCTACATTTATAAGTAGAGAACCTCTGTGCAAAATTTCAGCTTTCTAATCATAATCATTTATTTATTGTAAAACATAGCTAAGTACATTATTAGTTCTTAGTTGGTAATACATTAAGTCTCTAATTGGATTGGATTGGGTTGGGGTTCTAGGTCGAAGGGTTTGGGCTGGGCGTTGATGAGTCAGTCAATCAGTCAGTCAGGACTTCTCTTTCTAGCTAAACAGATAATAATTTATCAAAAAAACTACTACAGGGACTTACAATTTTATTTTCAACTTCGCTCACAAACTTTAAGGTATAAATTACAAAATGAATGGAACCATTCGCACGGATGAATCTTCAGATTTTTCATCTCCGAAGTGCGAGTCAGTAAATTGCTTTTTAAATTGCTCAAAAGTCCGCAGTTTGTCGATAACTCCATTTTCATTACCTATTGGTTTTATATATCAATTAAAAATAGTTTAATTTTTAGTAATGATTTCATTTGATTTGTAAATAAAAATACTTGAGAACGGCTGTACTGATTTGGCTATTATGTGTTTTAAAACTTTGGGAATAGTCCGAATTAGATTTTTATGCAAAGGAAAATTGGCAAAGTTTCCGGAAAAATTACAAATTCGGGAAAAACTGAACGTCTTTTTTTATGGGACTTTCAAATATGAATTATTGAAAATTGGACGGGACAACGTCTGTTGGTTCAGCTAGTATTTAATAATTATCGAAAACACTTTGCATTACATATAAAAAACTAAAATGTTCTATAAACCTATTTTAGTTATAAAAGTGTTTTGTCTTCTTCTTTCAAACTCAAATCATAATTCGAAAGAAATTGACAAAACACTTCTTAACTAAAATAGATTTATAGAGCGCTTTAGTTTTTTAGGGTTCCGTACCAAAATAGTAAAAAAGGAACCCTTATGGTGTGACTCAGTCTGTCTGTCTGTCTGTCACAGCTGCATATCTCAAGAACTACTAATGCTATCAACTTCAAATTTGGAACAGTTTTAGATGACATTTATCCAAATATTTTGCAAATAAGAAACAATTAAAAATTTTTTTTTTTGACCGGTTTTTTATGATTAATAGCGTTATTCTTTCACTGGACTGAAAAGTAAAACAAAATTAATGAACAAAAACAAAATTCGTTTTGTAGAATAAAATAAAAAGAACAATGGCCAATACGTACAGAAGTCTAAAGTATTTCGCTGATAATCTACTGAAGTTTTTGCCGTCATCTGGTCGTCGAGTGCTGCGTCAGGAAAACGCTAGTCGCGACAAAAACACAGAGTCTGTGCGCAAAGAGAATTGGAGTGGTGTAAAATGGAACTAACATTTTTTTTTTTTTTTTTATTATAACATTCTAAGATAGCTTCAAAATAATCAAGATGTTATAATGACGTAACAGTGTCGAGAACATCACAAATACGGTAATTAAGCACAGCTGCGCCCTCAAATCTTATGCCTATTCTCTTTCCGCACAGACTCTACAGTAGGTACCTACATAACTTCTTTTGCTTCTTCTGCTACTAATGTACCCATGATGGGCTCACAATGATCACTTTTTGATTATATTGGTTTGAAATGTATACTTTAAACTGTATCCTAAAGTATACGGTGTATTTTTCTCGTGTTAACTTACGGTTTCCCAGAAGAGCAGTGGCAATTTTTCTTTCTTTTCTTTCTTATAATATAACATCACGCCTTTATTTCACGGAGGAGTCGGCAGTTTTAAACAATAACAAAATCTTTAAGAACCTTTACAATGAAGTAAGGTTGAAAATGGAAGCAAACATTTTCTTCCACTTGAAAATGTATTTACCCCGTTTAAACCCCTTTCGTTTTACTATCCTCTCTAACTATCTTAACTAAAATTCTCGTAAACTTCCCTACAGGTAACAGCCAATGATCGCACCCCAATATATTACGAGACGAAACTATAACGCTGGCTAAACAAATGGGAACTCATAAAAACACCCCAGATGGTGCCATTTTATTCCCCCTGAGTTTGTACCATAAATTACCCCTAGAGGCTGTAAAGCCGCGTTTCCACTAGGCAACAATTGACGCGCAACATGTTGCACAACAAGTTGCCCAACATGTTGAAAGTCAGCGCGGAACTTCTGTTGAACAACGTTCTTCAAACAAACGACCAGCCGCGCGTCATGTTGCGCGCCAGCTGGCAACGTCGCGCACTGTTGTGCAGCGTTGCCGTACATGTTGAGATTCACGTGTCGCGCGCCAAGTGTTGCCTAGTGGATACGAGGCTTTAAGGTATCGGTTTCAGACGTTCCCGTATTCGCGTTGAGTTTGGTTTTGATTATCGCCATGGGAGAATTTCTTATTGTTTTATTTTTATAATGTTTCCAAACATTTTTTTTACTTTTGACAGCTTTAGTACATACCTACTAATCAATTAGTGATGTTCTAATGCCGCATGGGTTGATTTATCAGGTTAAGCTACGCTTGTCGGGGTTGGTCCGTGGATGGGTGACGATATTTACATACCGAGATCCCTCCATGCCTCCTTTGGTACCGGCAGTCATTGTCGATCTTTGACAGTCGTTACAAAACAAAGAACAAGTACCTACAAGTCGTTAAATCTAACTTTGATGATTATGTATAGACTTATAAAAAAAGATGGGACTCCGCGCCACGCATATCGAAAGTGAAGCACAATAAGTATTCCGGGACCGTTTGTACAAACACGCCTCACGCACACATTTACATCATAGTATGCCGACCGGCCGCCATTACGTGACACGAGCGACGGCATCTTTGCAGGTACTCAAATCACGCACACATAGATCGGCACGGTGCTTCACTTTCGATATGCGTGGCGCGGAGTCCATCTTTTTTTATAAGTCTATGTTCTTATGGTTATAATTATGTAAATACACATTTGTTATAGTCGCGAATCATATTTTAATCAACATTCAACCGACACTGACTTGTAAATTGCAAAAAACGTAAGAAAACTTGAATTTCGAGGGCTGTCACTGCGCAACCACCTTTGGGTATGAGTTGATACTTACCTTGTTGTAATATTTGACGTGTCTCAAATGCCAACACAACAAAGTGTAAAAAACATAGTCAATCAAAAACAAAAACATGTTTTGACTCAGTTCATGTTTTCATTATTTCCCTTGCTTCAAGAAGTATTATTAAAAAAGTTTATCATTTTGTTCATTGAAAAATTTAATATCATCCAATCTGCTGCAGAATGTTTAATTAAAATACAAGGGTCGGTGAAATTATAATATTTGTTTTGATTTATAAAGTACTATTTTCTGCCCGCTACTTCATCCGCGTGAAATTTCGGTTCCTGACCCATCGCGTCGCATCGCCCGTCCATCTTCGCTTTCGCTTAACGTTCTTTCTGAGTTTTTAGGGTTCCGTACAAAAAAAAAATACAGAAAATAGTTCTATATCTGTAGATTACAGGAAAACCTATAAGAAGTTTGTGGTCTTAAAAAAAACATGGTAAATCTCTCAATATTGTGAGTGCCAACTTACATTTACTGTTGGAATGTATGGGAGAACATGTTTTTCAACTATAATGTTAAGTTTGTTGTTTTGGGATAATTTCATCCCAACTACGGAACCCTTCATTGTGCGTAGTCCGACACGTACTTGACCGGTTTTTTTTTTCTTTTTGCTCGGTTCCTAAAGGTCGTAGCATGATGTTAAATAGCATAAAACCTTCCTCAAGAATTGGGCTATCAAATCCAAAAATAATATTTTAGACAGAAATCAAGACATAGATACACAAATGGTCAAGGTAAAGCCGTCGTCGCATGCTATTATAATTTTGTAGGTGTTCCTGGTACCCACATGGTATACAGGAATGCGACGCCGGCTTTACCTTGACCATTTGTGTACCTTGATTTCTGTCTAAAATATTATCTTGTTTTGTACTTTTATTTTTCCGTAGTCGAGTTACAGTTTTTTAAACTTATTTTTTTTACAATGACATGTTTTCTTGTTAATCGCTTTATTCTTATAATGAAAAATTTATTTTTTACTTTTTAGTTCAGTTTAATGGTATTAAAGCGTGTTTTGTATTTTTTTTTAAACTCTAATTTATACGTGTCGCGTAGCGGTGTTGCGACGCGATAATATCAGAGCCTTTAATTGTCGGTATATAATACTTATTTCAATATGGAAAAGGTATTGCAGGCGGGGACAAGCAATGAACGGCAAAACATATATAATGACCATATACCATGAACATAATTATATAATGGTCATATGTAATGACCGAAATTATTTGTAAAAGGAGCTTTAATCCTGCCGACAAACTGTCTTGCAGTTTGGCAGGTTTTATAAACTTGTATTTGTGTTTGGTCAAAATGAATGATTTATTTATTTATTTTATTTATATTTCTTGAAAAAAAGTAACATTTGGACTAATTGGCTTGTCCCAACCCGGAATACCTTTTCCAACATTTAAGTTATATTTAGTTTAAATTGTGTTACTTGTTAACGAGGTATCGAACAAAAAATAATTGCATGGCGCATTACTTATAAGGACACTAGCTTTTGCCTGCGGCTTCACCCGCGTGGATATCGGAAAATATCCCACGGGAACGTACTACCGGGAATTTTTCCTTATTCCTTGTCTACATTATAAAGGGAACCTCTGTGTAAAATTTCAGCTTTCTAGGTCCAAGGGTTTGGACTGGGCGTTGATGAGTCAGTCAGTCAGTCAGGACTTCTCTTTTTATTTAGTCATATAGATATATTGCTCTTAGAATTTTCTATATATTATAGAGCTTGTTTTTCGCTTTTCAGTTGATATTTTTACTGCAGTCGGGGTTTTTGTTTTATATCTACCTATCAATAGTTTATCGATACGTAAGTAGGTATCTACAGCTGCATTTGTAAGTAAATATAGCGCAATCATGTTAAGGCTCTTACAGACAGAGGCGATATTGCGATATTATCGCGTCGCAACACCGCTACGCGACACGTCGCGGTGAAAGGTGCATTCTCGCGTCTTCATATTACTATACCTATTACGCATTCAACTCACATAGTAAGAGCTATATTTGTAAGGCAGGTACAAGCATCGGTGGTTCAGTGGTAGAATGCTCGCCTGCCACGCGGGCGGCCCGGGTTCGATTCCCGGCCGATGCAGTTCTCTTTTTGCGTTTTTACAACGTTAATATTATAATCTACATCAAAATCTGGAAACAAAAATCAATATTAAAATCTGGAAACAAAATTCCCATTATTTTTTGTTTGTTAGATTCTGGAGGGTCGACTAAAAAACCTAATAATTTTCATGTGGCTTGTACGGTCACGCTTCAGGTTTGTTTTTCTTTATTTATGATCACATTAACATAGTCCCTATTCACCCTTTTGAAATAAGGTAATCGCGATTAGGGACCTTTATCAAAAATCCCTTGGAACGCACGGAAGACTTTGGCAAACATTTTTTATCAAAATCCGGTTCTTGGGAAGACTACAATACGGGTCGAAATCGCATCCCTATGTCCCAATATTGTCCCATAAGGAACGAGCGAAGTTCAAACGGTAAAAGATAGATAAGGGGGTAGAGATGGGACATCCTATATTATGGATGGGCTTTAGAAAAGTAACATTATTTTGTTGATTATTTGTTTCTAATATGTAGGTATTATGTAAATTCATCAGTTATGCACGATTATTTTTCGAATCGCTCGAATACGGGAAATTAACAAAATGAGTCTGAAATTGTCTCCCTGCAGTATCTAGCTGAATTTTGAATGAAAATCGCGAAAGAATATTCAATTCTAGCTTTTGCCCGCGGGTTCGCGTTCGTGTTCGTTCGTTTCGTTCTTCTCTATTTGAATCGGATTTCGTTCACAATTTCATGGGTTTTAATTTTTTTGAGCGGAACACTAATTCTTTTTCTTTTTATAAAATAAAAGTAACTTATGTTACCTACTCCTTATAATATCAGCTATCTCCCCGTCAAAGCCCCGTCAAAAGCGGTCCAGCCGTTTCGGAGATTAGCTGGAACAAATAGCCAGACAGACTGAGGAAAAATTTTATAATTATAATTTTTTAGACACCGTATATAATTTCACATGCATTTAGTAAAAAGCTGTTAATTTGACATTACAAACAGACACTTATATGTTAGTTATTTGCGTATATAGTTAGAAGATAGATGTAAACAAGGAACGTACATACCTAAGTATATGATTAAGTTAAACTAAGTTGTGTTTGGTAGTGTTTGTGTATATTTTTGTTATTACAATAAGACCACTATATCCACTCGATACCTACCTAAAAGTCCCCTCTAAATCTAAGTCTTCAACGATACATATTAAAAATTAAAACCGCTTTTCGTGTGTCCTCTGCTTTCGTCAATGTATCATAATAATAGTTGTTAAAGTATTAAATTGCCGTTTTATTGTATTAGGTACCTACTTTATTTTACGTGTCTTTTACAAGTGAAATGTCCAAGGATATTTATTTATTTATTTATTTATTTATTTAAGTTCATGTGAGCAGCTGACGCATATGCCCCCCTCCACAGTGCAGCTGACGATTTTTTTTCAGTTCAGTATGATGTCAACTATTTATGTGAAAAGGTTTAAGCCGGCGTACTATTACTTTTTTTATTTTTTTTATTTACAACTTTCGCAACCTCCCACTCCCAAACCCACCGCTACTTGAGCAGCTGACGGTCGGTTTACTTATTAGTCATACAAGATCAACTATCCATGTCAATGTCAGCCGGCTTACTAAGACTTTTTTTTATTTATTTTTTTACAACTTTCGTAACCTCCCACTCCCAAACCCACCGCTACTTGAGCAGCTGACGGTCGATTTACTTATTAGTCATACAAGATCAACTATCCATGTCAACATCAGCCGGCTTACTATGACTTTTTTATTTACGTGTTTTTTTACAAGTTCATGTGAGCAGCTGACGCATATTCCCCCTTCCACAGTGCAGCTGACTATTTTTTTTCAGCTCAGTATGATGTCAACTATTTATGTAAAAAGGTTTCAGCCGGCGTACTATGACTTTTTTTTTTTTTTTTTTTACAACTTTCGCAACCTCCCACACCCAAACCCACCGCGGGTGCGTCAGCTGACGCTTGGTTTACTTATTAGTGATTCGAGAACTACTGAAAAAATAGGCAATCGATCGGCGTAAAATGAGTACCTGAAATGCAACGGTACCTCCCGGACTATTTGGAGAGGGGACTGCTAATGAACGCACCGTGCGATTTTGGTTCAAACGCTTTCGTGATGGAAACTTTGATTTGAAGAATGAACCACGTGGAAGACCGCCCACACAGGTGAATAACAATGAATTGAAAGAGATGGTGGAAACTCTACAGGAACTGCAATTAGAAACCATTCGTCACCCTCAGTATTCGCCAGACCTTGCTCCAACGGACTACCATTTTTTTCGTGATTTGGACAATTTTCTACGTGATAAAAAGTTTTCTTCTCAGGAGGCAGTACAACATGCTTTCACACAGTTTGTCGAATCTAGATCACGAGAGTTCTATCGCAAAGGTATAAATGACCTTCCTATTAGATGGCAGCAATGTAAGTATAGATAATAATGGTAATTATTTTGATTAAATAAATATGTTAGGTAAATTAAAAAAAAAAAACGAATCACAATTTTTCAGTACAAATCGGCAATTAATCGGCAATAACAAGCTTTTGGTTGTAACTATCACAAATGTAATGTATTTAGTCAAATAATCTAGATTTAGTGCTGTTTTCGTATAAAAAGTAAATTAAGTTTTACTGGCGATCCATCTGGCACGCGGCATCTTCCTTGATTTACATAAGTGCCTTGTTTCAGTAAATATATTTACGTACTACTGTAGGTACTTGCGTCTAATGCAGATATTATGGTGAGTAGGTAGTTTGCGTAATGTGGCTGTGAAATGTAGATAGCGGTTTTCTTAGCTTGCATTTTTATATACAACGGGTACAAATAATCAGCCGTCCCATACATTTGCGTCGAGTAGGTACTGAAGTTTTCTATGCGACAGTTGAAAATTTTTTCGCGAATACGATGTTGGTCCCATGGAGAAAGTTGTTCGGTTTGTTGTTCTGTACCACACCCTGAAGTTTGACGAGGCAAAACGACACGTTGTATATCACCGAATGTTTTTTTAGGTCCGTTAGTTACGTAATCAGCGTAAAATGTTCCCACTGTTGGGACACAGGCCTCCTATGAGTGGGCCATAATCCACGCGGGACCAGAGCGGGTTGGTAGATGTCACATGTCTTCGAATTTTTGGTTCTAGGACATGCCGGTTTGCTCACGATGTTTTCCTTCACCGTTTTGAGAGCAGTGGTGATGAAATAATATAGCTTTTTTTTGCTTTTGGCTATTAAATTATTAATATTAAATTTAATTTTAAGCAACATGATTTTATACTTTTTCTGCATTATTGTTCCTTAGTTGTAATTACCTAAATGGAAGAAGTCACCGGCTCCTGAAATACTCTAACTCAAAACACCCTCTCCCCCCTCCTCCCCTCCTCTCTCTCCCTCCTCTCCTCCTCTCTCTCCTCCTCTCTAATACTCTGCTCTCTATGCTCTGGAGCAGACTCCAGAGCTAGGTTAGAGCCCTAGCTAGGTTGGAACCCTAAAAAGGAAAAAAACGGAACCCGTATAGGATCACTTCGATGTCCGCACTGACCTCTATTATAGTAATTGTACAATAGAGGTCAGTGGTTGTTCGTCTGTCTGTCTGTCAGTCTGTCAAGACCTTTACTCCGTGGTCTCCGTGGCACAAATAAAGGAAAAAGTCCGAAAATTGTTAATAATTTTATCACCGAAAAAAAAAATATTTTGGGATTACAATGTTAAGTATGTTTTCGGGATAAATTCATTTAAACTATGGAACCCTTTATATTGTGCGAGGTCACGCACTTGGCTGGTTGTTTTAGTACTCTGTGTTTATGCGGATGCCAATAAAAAAGTATTTACTTAAAAGAAAGAAAGAAATAAAAATAAGTTTATTTGTCACAAAAATACGTGATACAAAAAGATAGGTAAGTAATTAACTCGATTAATACAGTAACAGAAAAAAATCAAACAAAATAGATCTACATTATAATCACAAAACAGAAATACTCGGCTGCTGCTGGCACGTCATTACTGTGACAAGAAAGCTTCCACTCAGCATGATGCTGTGTTATGGGGGACCCACAGCACAGCGCTGATGTTCAGTGGTCACCCCAAAAAAGACATACGGAAACCAAGTCAGGTGCTGGCCGCATAAGTACGGTTTTCTGGTTAGGTTTCCTGATTAGGAATTCAGATTAGGAGACCTGAGGGGCAATTCCCGTATTTTTAACAACGTTCGCAATATCATCTCAAGAGTCAATCTGTCAAAAATCGTATAGCGTTTAGTACAATTTTTGACAGATTGAATCTTGAGATGATATTGCGAACGTTGTTAAAAATACGGGAATTGCCCCTCTGAATGCACGCATTTCATACAAAATTATCTGTACGGCGCAAACGTTCATTTGTTTCGGAATGGCGCCGAAGCGTTCGGAATGAAGAACGGAAAAAAACCGAATGACGTCATCGCGAACGCAGTATTCGCATAAGTACAGACGCCAGCACATGAAGCTATTACAATCTGTCAAACTTTAATAGATTTTCATCTTTATCGCTAAAGCATTAGGTTCAAGGTTGATTGGGAAAATTTTACAGTTTCGGGTGGCTTGACCTGCTGGCGTCTGACATTTTGTACAACCCGCCGCACACGCACGGATTTACGTAACTAAACATGGCATGTGCTTACTTTTTTATGTGCTCTCGTAAGCTACATATGAAGCTCATCCAAGAATTTCATTGACATCCTGTAAAATTTTAAGAATTCTTCTGGCTGTGCTCGTAATTTTGCTCTTTTCTTATAGAATTTACTCTCTTTTACTCTCTAAGCAGGTATTATCGAGCAACTTTATCAAATCGTGTTTCCATTGTGTATAAGTACTGTTTTAATTTAATTGTTTACTACTTCAAACAACGGTTATAAAAACGTATTTGTGTGCATTATAAAGCTCGATGCCCCGTATGGGTGTACCCAATAGCGAAGTTTCCTCTTCGTCTTGTTTAGCGCCAGTAAAAAATCAATAGCAATCTTTCACGAACACGAGCGCCTATAAAAAAAATCGAACGTCTGGCGCTAGTCTCACGGAATTCCGAATTTGAATTCCTAATCAGGAAACCGTACGTATGCGGCCAGCATTTTGAATTGTACATAAATAAAATAAACAGTAGTACCTACTTAGAATATTATACGTAAATAATGCAACTATACTTACAACCAATAATAATTACCTATATATTAATAAATATGATTAAACTAGCTTCTGCCCGTGACTTCGTCGGCGTGAAATTTCTTGTTCCCCCGACCCAACCCGTCGCATCGCATATTCGCATCACCTGCCCACGCTATTACTTCCTTTTCGCTTAGCGTTCTTTCTAACTTTTTTTCTTTTTGCTCGGCTCCTCAAGGTCATAGCGTGATTGTTAATAGCCTTCCTCAAGAACTGCGCTATCAAATGAAAAAAGAAATTTTCAAATCCAACTGGAGGTTCCAGAGATTAGCGCGTTTTAAACAAACAAAAAAACAAACTCTTCAGCTGTAGTATTAGTATAATACAAATACAAATACAAATACAAAAATCTTTATTGCAACAATAAGTGTTAATTTCATGTGCAAGCCCTGTTTCCCAAACTAGCGTGAGCTGTATGTTGGGAATCAGTTCCTTCCAGATAAATATGTCAAGCTAAAGTGTTACAATCATAACTTAAAATAATTTATCTATTAATTAAGTTTATAACCAAAAGTTTACAATCTGCGAACTAAAAAATAGTGTGTATGTGTGTGTGTGTGGGTGAGTGTGTGTGTGTGTATGTGCATGTTTGTGGGTGTGGGAGTGCGTGTGTGTATGTGGCAATGTGAGAGTGGGTTTTGTGTTTTACTGCTTTATTTTTATTTTAAAATTAGGAATAGATTTTCTATTTCGTCGTAATTTAATGGTTTCAGCCATAATTTTATTTTTAAACTGATAGTTAGATAATTGTTTGGTTTTATGAGCTATATTAAGTTTATTGTGCAATCTAGGTGCTACATTGTTAAAGTGATGTTGGGCAAATTTGCTTTTTACTCTAGGGATTGGGCATTCGTCTCTTCTTTTGCCAGAAGGTATTAGATAGGGTACTGTGTTTTTATGATATTTACGTAAACATTGATACACAAACAACTTTCTGACAGACAGAACATCGGCCTTATCATATCAGTATATAAGATAACTTAAAAATAAATCCGCAGGCATCAACGTTCGTGCTTATACAGGGTGTTCGGCGCATGGACCGACACAATTTTTTGGGGGATTGGGGGGGTCATTTGCTAGGTTTCACCTACAGACCTCCATGTCCTAAGTGTGACGGTAATTGAGATATGTTTTTTTTTGTTCTTTCTTTGAATTACCCAAAATCTCGCCTTTGAATCGATATATTTTTTTGTTTATGGTTGCAATAGAACAAAATAAACTTTATAATAGTCTGCAATGTATTTTTATTCTAAATAAATTATTATTTGATGTAATTTATCAGTAGAAAATGACTTATGTGCTTCCAAAGTCTTAAAAATGTTTAAATGTATGAAAAATTACTACTCTTAAATTCATTTTTTTTTTAAGTAAAGCCATTTTGACCTTATTTTTATCTCAAAAAGTTCTTTAGCTTGTACCCTTTTAAGGGTATGCTACACCCTATGAAAAACAATTCAAATGTAGTTAAAATACTAGTTAGAGAGTCAGTTATGGAGTGTTTTAAGAAAAGATTTATTACGGTAATTATATTTTTTTATTTTATTTCGAATAAGAATACATTGTAGACTATAATCAAAATTATTTTGTTCTTTTACAACCATAAACAAAAAAAAATATATCGATTCAAAGGCGAGATTTTGGGTAATTCAAAGAAAGAACAAAAAAAAACATATCTCAATTACCGTCACACTTAGGACATGGAGGTCTTTAGGTGAAACCTAGCAAATGACACCCCCAATGCCCCAAAAAATTGTTTCGGTCCATGCGCCGAACACCCTGTATATGTACCCACCTAAAACTATACACAAGAATAGCCAAGTGTTTTGTCTCTCTCAAATACTCACATTATAATATTAATACAGTTGCATTTTTCCCGATTGCGTCTAAGTTAAGAGCGTAATGACGTACTGTGAGTAATCGAGCGGGTGCTAAAGACAGTCGTGATAAAGATCTTTGCACAGCCATAGATAATCTTTTTCCCGCCAAAGCAGAGCACATTTTTTGAAGTAATGTAACTGTATGAACTCCTCGCTAAGTATGATTACATGTGAACTTTGTCCGGTTTAAAGCAATTTTCTCGCTGCCTTCCCTAACGGTTGTAGGACATAGACTAAGTGAAAATGTGAAGATGTTAAACTCTGAAATTGACCGCTATGATAACTACACTACGGCCGAAATATCTTGGCGAGTCTGAACTTCTCGCAAAAGGAAAAATGTTAATGCGCACACATAGACTTATAAAAAAAGATGGACTCCGCGCCACGCATATCGAAAGTGAAGCACAGTAAGTATGCCGGACCGATTGTACAAACACGCCTCGCGCGCACATTTACATCATAGTATGCCGACCGGCCGCCATTACGTGACACGAGCGACGGCGTCTTTGCAGGTACTCAAATCATGCACACATAGATCGGTACGGTGCTTCACTTTCGATATGCGTGGCGCGGAGTCCATCTTTTTTTATAAGTCTATGTGCGCACATTAACATTTTTGAAGAACCAAATGGTGACATGAGGCGAGTGTGAGTGATAGAACATGCGCGAAAGTTAGTAGTGCCTATGTTCAGACCTGCCAAGATATTTCACGCGTAGTTTATGTAATTTCTGGGGCGTTCGGCACCTGTCCCACCTGTACTTAAGTATATAATTGAAGTTGATCAATGGCAACCATCGATTAGGCACTAATCGATGCTGGTTCGATGTGGATATTTGGACGTAATTAAACGAAAATGATCCAATTCACAACATGGTCAAGAATGAGTTAAGTGCACTAAACTGATGCTAAATATCGATACTCGATAGTATCGATATTTAGCATCAGTTTGCTTTAGTGTCAGTGTGGTTTTTTGCTTGGAACTTTTTTGCTGATTTTTATCAACTTCATTGATTTGCATGCCATTTGTGTGAATGTACCTACCATACGAGCACCCGTACGAAAGACAATAGATGTGTATCGCTCCTCTACGGTTTTCTTACTCTGTGGTAAGGGTGTTCCTCGCAGTTAGCCAAGTTTTAACGCCACCACATTAAGTTGACTTGTACACCCGAACGTGTAGACTTATTCCTATTTATTTTCACTCTATTTATTTTGCTTGGGTGAGCGGAATAATAATTTATAAATGACGAAACGAAGGATTGGTCTGCGGAAATGGGTACGGACAGTCTTTTGAAAAATCTACGGGCATAATTTTAAGGAAAGGTATAATTATAGGTATGGGTATGCCTTATTACGCCATGGAACTCTGTTGTTAGCTTAAAACCATGATAAAACGGTCCGAAATCTTAAACTCTGGCAAAGAGACAAACTTTTTGATATAGTCCCATCTAAAATAATAAATTCGTGGGTGCCGAAATGGAAATTTGCCGAGATGGGACTAACCCAACTTTATGACTTCACTTGTTAGATAGGAACTTAGCAGAATTTTAATAATGTAATTTATACACAATAAACTTACAAGAAAAATCTATGGAACATCTCACTCACTCTAAAAAACCGGTCAAGTGCGAGTCGGACTCACACATGAAGGGATAGGAACAAAAAAAAAACCGGCCAAGAGCGAGTCGGACTCGCGCCCCGAGGGTTCCATTCCGATTTCTGAAAAAGTGTGCTATTTAGAGACATCGTTTTATTTTTCCTGTAATCTTTACATAAACTTCTATCACATAGAATAATTTCAGATTTTTCTCTTTGCAAACTTCGGAGATAAGGGGGGGAAAAGTATTTTTTTTACATTTTTCATCAAGAGTCGAAAACTATGCGGCTTAAAAAAAAGAAAAAAATTGTTTGATAATGTACAAACAGCGTTCTTTTATATGATATCCCACATGCCCTAGTAGCCCCACTTTTGATTTTTAAGACCCCCTTTCAGTCACTGTTGCAAAAAAAATATAAATATTTTTATTTCTTTCTTATTTGCAAAATAGTTGGGTAAACGTCATCTAAAACTGTTCCAAATTTCAAGTTGATAGCATTAGTAGTTCTAGAGATATCTCGCTGTGACAGACAGACAGACAGGCAGACAGACAGACAGACAGACAGACAGACAGACAGACAGACAGATAGACAGACAGTCAGACAGACAGACAGACAGACAGACAGACAGACAGACAGACAGACAGACAGACAGACTGAGTGACACCATAAGGGTTCCTTTTTTACCATTTTGGTACGGAACCCTAATTAAGTTTAAAAAACACGTTTCTTCTAAGAGGACCGAGAGGACCCTTTTATTTTGTTTTTATTATTTGTTGCTAAAGCGGCAGTAGAAAAACACAATATGTGAAAATTTCAACTGTCTACCTAATTATACGGTTAGCCACTGACAGACAGACGGACGGACGGACGGACGGACGGACCTTCTGGTACAAAACTCTAAAAACAGAATAAAACATTTCAAACTTCGGTTCAAAAATAGACCAACGAAGAAACATCAATCTTCCTCTAGATCCACAAGAATGACTGTTCAAAAAGTCTTTTATTACACTTTAAATACAGTTTCCTAGAATGCCACTATCGCTGAACCATTAGCGCGATGTCTAAACTTGAGAGTTGTGTGCACAGTGTCGGACATGCGCTCTTAAAACGACTCGTCGACAGATAACTCCTTTAACCATTTGTGAGAACAATGGACGTACACTGTAGAGTCACGAGCTTATATATAGGGTGACTGGTAATTACTATTGAGACTTTTACTATGGGACCAAAAATAAAATCGCGAAAAAAAAATCAGCTGCTCACTCAACATTTATGTTCGCATAACTCGTCAAAATGTAGGGAGCAGCTGATTTTTTTTTCGCGATTTCAGGTTTGGTTCCATAGTAAAAGTTGTTTGTTATCATGAGCACAATCTTGCTGTACATCGCACTCGTCTCCACAGAGTAGGCAACTCGTTCATGGGTCAATGTATATGCTTTTACAACAAACTTCCCATTGACATTCGAAACTTGCCCATTAAACGATTTAAAAGCTGCATTAAAACCAAACTTTGTAAAAAGGGCTACTATAAAATTTCTGATTATTTAGAAGACAAAAAAGCTTGGGTTTGAGCTATTCAATCAACTTTGTAATATATATAATACCAAAACTCATTATAATAAATAAAATGACAAACCTTTGTTAAAAAATCAATGTAAATTGTTAAAAAATTAAAATTATTGTAAATGTGAGCACTATGTGGATCTTTTTTTTTTCTTTTTTAGTATTATTGATGGTCTGATATTTTTGAGTACTTTATGCGACCTACCCAAACGTCCTTTCTTTGGTATTGTTCGTCGAGTTATTGAGCTCCTGAAATCCTGAGTTGAGCTGCACGATTGTTGACAAATGCTTGCACTGACTGGACAGGTCCACTCAAATTTTTATGGTTCTTTCCTCAAAAGACCATTTCAGACTGGATCTACATGGTCCTCACATGATCTGACCAAGATTATGTCTGGACTTTAAAAGAGACTTTGACCCCTGAGTTTGTTTCGCCATTTCTTCTCAGGGTAGTCAGATAGGAAATGTCGACTTCATCTAGCTTATTTAAAAAAAAAAAAAAAAATATGAAGTGTAAAAGTGATTTCGATATCCTATTTACAGAATAAACAATTTCATTTCATTTCATTTCATTTCATTTCATTTCATTTCATTTCATTTGTGTTTAGGTATCGGTCACTAATTACCAACCCTATACCGGATGGCTTTTTTTACCGTCTCGAAAAAAATTGGGTATATTAGGTGAATAGAGTAGAAGCCTATGGCATACGTAGTTTTTTTTTTTTAATAGCTTAGACAGGAAAAATTATCAGAGTACCAATAAATACTACAAATTCGATGTAAACTTTTCATTTTTGTACCATAAAAACAGAAATTTTGAAAAAAAAAAATAAATCGTTTAAAAATATCGAAATTCAAATCATATGCAGCTAGCATATATAGGGTGACTGGTAATTAGTGACCGATACTTAAACACATGATTGTACTCATGATAACAAACAACTTTTACTATGGGACCAAACCTGAAATCGCGAAAAAAAAAAATCAGCTGTTCCCTATTTTTTTTTTTTTTTGTGCATGGGAAATCATCAAATGACTTCTCCCGCTAAACACATGATTGTACTCATAATAACAGACAACTTTCCCAAAAAAATTTTTTTTTTAAATTTACTCATCGCATTTATGATCCTAATAATTCCGTGGATGGGTGACCATCTTCACATACCGAGACACCTCCGTGCCTCGGAAAGCACGTTAAGCCGTTGGTCCTGGCTGTAATTGGTGGATCTTTGACAGTCGTTACGGGTCGTCAGAACCCCGAAAGTCTGACAATCAGTCTTACCCAGGGGTATCGAATTACCCAGTTACTGGGTTGTGGAGGTCAGATAGGCAGTCGCTCCATGTAAAATACTGCCAAACCCCAACCCCCACACCCGACCCCAACATAGTTGGGAAATGGCTAGGCAGATTGATTTTAACAAGAATAACATCATCCATAATAATACCACCATCAGCTGTTAGTTAACCCGTCGCATGCCAATTAACAGAGCAGTGGTGACCCAGTGGTAACGGCCGTGACTTACGAGTTGTAGGTTCGGAGTTTCGGACACTGACAGGCGCTTTACTTTGTGTAAATTATTTCATCACCACTGCTCTCAAAACGGTGAAGGAAAACATCGTGAGGAAACCGGCATGTCCTAGAACCAAAAATTCGAAGACATGTGACATCTACCAACCCGCACTGGGTCCGCGTGTTGGATTACAGCCCACTCCCTCTCACCGAGAGGAGGCCTGTGTCCCAGCAGTGGGAACATTATAGGCTGCCTATGTTACACTAATTAGCAGACACAATAGATTTATTATTGTTATCCGTACAATCGACAAAGTTAATTTGGTTTCCTACTTATTCCTTTTTACAAACAAAACTATCCACTTTTAACATGCATTATCCTTTTTTCATTAATTGAGAACAAACGTACTTACCATGCGCACGTTGTCAATTGTTAGTCGCTTGACCCCGTTATTCTATCTCTCCGATATTCTCAGTGTGGCTGCATACCTACGAAATATCTAGGCACCGGGCGCGATCCCGGTAAAAGTAGGCACGCACAACACTGTATCGCTCACACTGCACACACACACACACACACACGTGCTTAATTCTAATACCGGTTAGTAGTAGCAGTTTTAACTAACACTAATAATTAACGAAATGACAAAACACTATCTACGGAATCACACTATTAAAACAACAGTGAATTCTCAGTGAATTCACTCGTATAACAGTAAGTAGGGCGGAGCACCGAACGAGCTTCGACAGCCGCGGAGGAGCCGTTTAGGTACGCAGTCTTTCCTTGTCGGCAGTACCAGTATTACTAAGCTAATTACAAACATTCGGAGTAAACACGCGGCGTGCCTCAAAGAAGTACTCCTTTATGAGGTATGCATCTTGCTTTATTGTTTATTTAAAACTGTTTTGAAAACACATCTTTACTGCGAACTAGAATTCTATTACTTGAAGGATTTTAGGAATAACCCAAACGAGCAAACCATTTACAAATTGTAGACAATGGATGTTACTGCGGCGCTCTGCGATAAGCATATTCAATAGGTACGTGACTCATAAAACGCCGCCGCCGGCGATCTCGCCTCTATTGTTTATTTGAAACTGTTTAGAAAACACATCATTACTGCGAACTATTACTAGTAAGTATTCCTAAAGGAATGCACATTTTGTCAATAATCTGCGCTTATACAATCCAGCAAACCATTTACAAATTATAGACAATAGATTTTACTGCGAAGCTCGGCGTTAAGCAAATACAATAGTTACGTCTTTCATAAAACATCTGCTACTTTCTAAAGTTTATAATTTAAATGGTTGTTTTCGCAAAAGTAAAAATAACACAAATTATGTTCATGCTAAACCTTGAACAAATCTGGTAGGTATTTTCGTACCTACTTTACGTGCGTGCGCTACAACTAAATGCATTATTGTTCATGCTATTCCCATCCCACATTTCTAGGCTTTGGACTAGCAGTCTGTCTACGATATTTGAGTTTAAATCAGAAATATTCGGCAGCCGGTAGGCATTTAGCGCGCGTTAGTAGGTATGTGGAGTGCAATATCTGTATAGGTACAAGTAGGTTTGAAATGACTGGTGTGGTTAAAAAATTGGAATCAACTTGGCTATTTACAACGCTAACGCTAACTTGGCTATTTAAATAATTTAGTAATCTAAATGATTTATTTAAATGAAGTCACATTGATTGTTGCATGTGTCCACTTTGCACAGCACATTTAGTGGCATATTTAGTGATATGAGCCCGCACGCGCTGCAGAACTCTAGTGTGACTGTCACTTTTAACGAAGGCACCCCGCATCCGTGTACGTTTGTACCTAGGTAGTTAACAAAAAGTTGTACAAAACCGCCGTGTTTAGTAGTACTGTACTTTTAATATGCAACGTAAGGTACAGTAGTACCCAACTAATAAGGCGCGTCGTGAATCTCGTGAAGTCGTGAATCGTCGTGTGAAAAGAAAGTATGGCCCCGAGATTAACGAGAATGCTTAAAACTTACAATCAACCTTAGATTACTTCATAATACACTGCAGCTGTTAGTTTTCTCTCACTCGCAAGTATGGCGGCTGACTAACATTATGCTGGCAGTTGCCGACCAATAGCGGTACAGGAAAAAGAAGCACGGTGCGTGGAGCGTGCCGATTGGTCAGTAGCATTTCCCGCGCTTTGAAAATTCATCTTCTGCGCAGGTACCTCGGTAAGCCATATCAGTACGCACAATGGTCCACATGAAGGACTAAGTGCGGAAACCAAATCCTTAACATAGAAGCCATATCAGTTGGGTACTACTGTATACTACTAACAAAACAAGGTGCGCGCGCCTTTGCGCTATCAACTGTTAATAGCTTTACCGGTAATCCCGTTCTATCTCATGTGTACTCTATTTTACAATAAGATTTGACATTCAAAGAAACCTTTTTTACAGTCCGTTCAACCGATTTTGACTTCTAATGCGTTGGAGGCATGATAATAGAAGCTGCAGTAAACAGTTGGTATTGTTACCACTTTTTTGCCTTTAATCTCATCCTTAAGCCTTCCGAATAGAAGTAGAAAATCGGTTAAAAGGACTGTAAAAAAGGTTTGTTTAAATGTCTAATCTTATTGTAAATGGAGTATAGGTAAGTAGGTATTACAAATACTATCGGCGTGTATTCGATCAATAGTACTAATTCCGATTCTGTATTTGTAGAGCTTGTCTACTCTAAAATGACGCGTCCTATTACTTAAATCTGTATACGTACACTACAGTAATTGCAGTAGTCGGGCGCGTCATTTCATTTGTCATTTTTTCAGTACGCGATCGTTTAAGTGCTATTTATGGAGAGCGGTGGATTGGTCGCGGGGGGCCAGTTGCTTGGCCTCCGCGGTCACCGGATTTAACACCATTAGACTTTTTTTTGTGGGGGCGTGTAAAAGACTTAGTCTACCGAGATGGACCAGTACATACTCCCGATGAACTAAGAACTAGGATTGAAAACAGTTTCGAAATAGTGAAAAGTGACACTAGAATTCTGCAGCGCGTGCAGGCTCATATTACTAAACGTGCCACTAAATGTGTTGAAGTGCAAGGTGGACACATGCAACAATTAATGTGAGTTCATTTAATCATTTAATTTAAAAAAACTTTAGTACCTAAGTAAGTAGTTGATTTAGTAATCGTTGTAAATAGCCAAGTTCATTCCAATTTTTTAACCACGCCAGTCATTTCAAGTTTTATTTGTACTCGTACCTATAAAGATACTAGCTTCCTGCCCGCGGCTTCGCCCGCGTGGAATTCGGTTATTTCGCGCCTCCAAAGCCTTTTTTCGCGATAAAATTTAGCCTATGTCTTTTTCAAGGTCTGTTCTATCTCTGTACAAAATTTCGTCAAAATCGGTTCAGCCGTTTTACGTGAAAGCGTAATAGACAGACAGACAGACAGACAGAGTTAATTTAGCATTTATAAAATTAGTATGGATTGCACTCCACATACCTACTTGCGCGCGCTAAATGGCTACCGGCTGCCGCCGGACCTCACACAATCTGTTCTGTATGGATAGAGGCTATAACGTCATTGCGTATGCTACTTAGTTACTTACTTAGAGGGCAATTATAGCGGCATGCATGATTTAAAAGGGAGTTCAAAGGCACCGCTAGTCGCGCGACATGCAGTGTACTTGTGTCGCGTCGCGCGTTGTGCTTCTTTGTAGCAGCCTTAACTGTACAGTAGTAAAGCAACCTGTGCCTGTAGCAACGCGACTAGCAACATTATAAAATTAATTTTGCCGAATACTTCTGATTTAAACTCAAATATCGTAGACAGACTGCTAGTCTAGCCTAGAAAAGTGGGATGGGAAACTTGGAATAGCTTGAACAATAATGCATTTAGTGGTAGCGCACGCACGTAAAGTAGGTACGAAAATACCTACTAGATAGTTGTGAAGGACAGCCGCTAGCCGTACCCTTAGTTTATGTAAGCTTTAGCATGAAAATATTTGTGTTATTTTTATTTTTGCGAAAACAACCATTTAAATTATAACCTTTAGAAAGTAGCAGATGTTTTATGAAAGACGTACATATTGTATTTGCTTAACGCCGAGCTTCGCAGTAAAATCTATTGTCTATAATTTGTAAATGGTTTGCTGGATTGTATAAGCGCAGATTATTGACAAAATGTGCATTCCTTTAGGAATACTTACTAGTAATAGTTCGCAGTAATGATGTGTTTTCTAAACAGTTTCAAATAAACAATAGAGGCGAGATCGCCGGCGGCGGCGTTTTATGAGTCACGTACCTATTGAATATGCTTATCGCAGAGCGCCGCAGTAACATCCATTGTCTACAATTTGTAAATGGTTTGCTCGTTTGGGTTATTCCTAAAATCCTTCTAGTAATAGAATTCTAGTTCGCAGTAAAGATGTGTTTTCAAAATAGTTTTAAATAAACAATAAAGCAAGATGCATACCTCATAAAGGAGTACTTCTTTGAGGCACGCCGCGTGTTTACTCCGAAAGTTTGTAATTAGCTTAGTAATACTGGTACTGCCGACAAGGAAAGACTGCGTACCTAAACGGCTCCTCCGCGGCTGTCGAAGCTCGTTCGGTGCTCCGCCCTACTTACTGTTATACGAGTGAATTCACTGAGAATTCACTGTTGTTTTAATAGTGTGATTCCGTAGATAGTGTTTTGTCATTTCGTTAATTATTAGTGTTAGTTAAAACTGCTACTACTAACCGGTATTAGAATTAAGCACGTGTGTGTGTGTGTGTGTGTGCAGTGTGAGCGATACAGTGTTGTGCGTGCCTACTTTTACCGGGATCGCGCCCGGTGCCTAGATATTTCGTAGGTATGCAGCCACACTGAGAATATCGGAGAGATAGAATAACGGGGTCAAGCGACTAACAATTGACAACGTGCGCATGGTAAGTACGTTTGTTCTCAATTAATGAAAAAAGGATAATGCATGTTAAAAGTGGATAGTTTTGTTTGTAAAAAGGAATAAGTAGGAAACCAAATTAACTTTGTCGATTGTACGGATAACAATAATAAATCTATTGTGTCTGCTAATTAGTGTAACATAGGCAGCCTATAATGTTCCCACTGCTGGGACACAGGCCTCCTCTCGGTGAGAGGGAGTGGGCTGTAATCCAACACGCGGACCCAGTGCGGGTTGGTAGATGTCACATGTCTTCGAATTTTTGGTTCTAGGACATGCCGGTTTCCTCACGATGTTTTCCTTCACCGTTTTGAGAGCAGTGGTGATGAAATAATTTACACAAAGTAAAGCGCCTGTCAGTGTCCGAAACTCCGAACCTACAACTCGTAAGTCACGGCCGTTACCACTGGGTCACCACTGCTCTGTTAATTGGCATGCGACGGGTTAACTAACAGCTGATGGTGGTATTATTATGGATGATGTTATTCTTGTTAAAATCAATCTGCCTAGCCATTTCCCAACTATGTTGGGGTCGGGTGTGGGGGTTGGGGTTTGGCAGTATTTTACATGGAGCGACTGCCTATCTGACCTCCACAACCCAGTAACTGGGTAATTCGATACCCCTGGGTAAGACTGATTGTCAGACTTTCGGGGTTCTGACGACCCGTAACGACTGTCAAAGATCCACCAATTACAGCCAGAACCAACGGCTTAACGTGCTTTCCGAGGCACGGAGGTGTCTCAGTATGTGAAGATGGTCACCCATCCACGGACCAACCCCGGCAAGCGTAGCTTAACCTGATGGATCGACCCGTGCGTCCGTTACTACTTAGCCACGAGCTCCACGTGTATTATTCTTGTTAGGTACTCAATATCTTATTGGAATTATTAGGATCATAAATGCGATGAGTAAATTAAAAAAAAAATTTTTTTTGGGAAAGTTGTCTGTTATTATGAGTACAATCATGTGTTTAGCGGGAGAAGTCATTTGATGATTTCCCATGCACAAAAAAAAAAAATAGGGAACAGCTGATTTTTTTTTTCGCGATTTCAGGTTTGGTCCCATAGTAAAAGTTGTTTGTTATCATGAGTACAATCATGTGTTTAAGTATCGGTCACTAATTACCAGTCACCCTGTATATGATTAGAATTTTTTTTTTAATTTTTTTTTTTGAAAAAAAAAAAAAAAAAGTTACGCATGCCATATGCTTCTACTCCGTTCCCCGAATATACCCAATTTTTTTCGAGACGGTAAAAAAAGTCATCCGGTACACTTTACAGTTACGCAAAATTTAATAGCTATTAAGAGTGTGGTTCCCTATTTTCGCGCTCGGATTTTAAACATCTGACGCTCGACGGAGCGTAGCGAGTGCGCCTGTGTGCGTTTTTCCTCATGTACGGCACACAGTTGCGATGCTGCGACGACTAAACGATCTTGATCTGTAGCTATGGCGTACCTATATTTTTATGAAGTAAAAGCTACAGGTTTACGGAGAAAATAAAAAGACTGTCCACAATACATTATTAGTGTATTTTAATTAAATTTATACAAATATGGATGAAGAAAATAATATTATGTAGGTAGTGTAGGTACTTATAAAAACTAAACTCATTTTACTTATTTGTTTACCCTAGGTGTATACTTATAAGTAATTGAAGTTTTATAAAAGTATTTGCCTAAGGGGATCGATCGACTTTTCCTTGGATCTATAATTTCTGGGAGAACAAAATCAGAATAAAATTTTGTTAACAGCGGAGCCATCTTTTGTACAAAATCATCGTTTTTTTTTTTTGTGTAAAACAGTTGAATTTCAGCCCTATTTCAATGTAGATAAAGACGCCACGCGCTAGCTATAATTATTTATTTTTCTTGCGGCATAGGTTTACCAACCGCATCAAGTGCATAAAACAGTTGAATTTGAACCAACACTAATACATAAATACATAAAGCCGCCTCATGCGCAAATGTTTGGTTTACTGTTTTCAAATTTCAAATAGGTAGGTCACCCCGCTGCCACAGAATAAATAATAGTACTGCTGCGTTCGTGTGGGGTTGGTTTTATAATGTTTATTAGCCTAGGCAGGTATTGTACGTGTCAAGTCGACCTAATGACTATACAGTCGACCACACGTCGCACGTCAGTGGTAAGTGATAAGGATTTGTATAGGTATCGTTTTCATAGTTTTCGATTTCGACTATAGCCAATAGTGAAGTCAAAATTAAAATGCAAGATGGTGGCTGCGAACATTTTCAAATTTTTCGTCATGGGTGTCGTTTTCATAGTTCTCGAGGATGAAGCCGATAGTGAAGTCAATCATCCCTTCTAATGCGGCAGAAGACATGTGACATCTACCAACCCGCACTGGGTCCTAGTGGTGTATTACGGCCCACTCCCTCTCACCGAGAGGAGCCCTGTGTCCCAGCAGTGGGAACATTATAGGCTGATTATGATTGAGAACCATTATGTTGTGAGCGAGCACGTTTCAGTGCCAGAGGTCATCACTGATGTGAGACGAGAAGATATATTACGCTCAACACCGCCGCGCGCGGCCCTTGTCCGATCAGAGCGCGGCTAGCCGCGCGTGGCAGCCGCGCTCAAATGCCGCCCTATATTTGGACACACCTTTATATAGTGCCTTTATCTATGCCTCACTCGTTTCGTATCGTTTAGTGCGGTCGCGATTTGAGTGTATTTCCCATAGTTTTATTGATGTTTTCCTCGACCCCTGTTTTCTTTCTGCGGACTTCTGATCTTGCTTCTTGTACGAACCTTGCTACCACACCGGACACGGTACGGAGAACCCCGCATAAACGTTGGACTTGAACTTGTTATTTTGTATATTACGACCAGCCTACCGATTTCATATTGGCACCATGGATCGTTGTGTAAATTGTGGCAAAGTGACTAGAGGCTGTAGTTTACGTAGTCGTCGAGCTGAAGAACTTCAAAAATCTGCTGTTAAGTACCTATATGTAGATCGTTATGTAACCTCACTTTTATTACATCTCTTTTAACTCGGAACTCAGACCGCAAAAATCCGCAAAATGTTCAGTGATGGTTTGATAATATAGTAGCTATAAATTGACACCAATTTCATCTTTTTACAACCCAGGCCCAGGCCCAAGTTTATATGACATGGTTTCCGTCTCCTTTGTCACGGATCCACAATAGAGATTGTGGCAGTAGAGATTTCAAATAAAAATCTGATATAAATTTTTTCTCCATATTCATCCTCCAAAATTCTTGAAGCCATCTTGGATTTACATTTTGACTACACTATCGACGTTAGCACCCACAAGAACCATGAAAACGATACCCATGATGAAAAATTTGAAAATGTTCGCAGCCGCCATCTTGGATTTACATTTTAACGTCACTATCGGCTTTAGCATCCTCGAGAACAATGGGAACGATCCCCATGACGAAAAATTTAAAAAATTTCGCAGCCACCATCTTGGATTTACATTTTGACCAAATTATATTGTATTATTGATATTGTAATTACAATATCAATATTACAAGTAATACAACATAATTCAAGAATTGTAACATAATTCTCCTAAAGTAAGTGTGCCTACCACTTTAGCTTCTTAAAATATTACTTAAATGAAAGGATTAAAAATATTTAGTCGCACTACAATTTACTATATATCACGCGAGGCGCATCGCGGCGGCGGGAGGTCAACCGACATAGGTCCTGCGTCGACTAGCGCCAGAGCGCGACTGACTTAGGCCGTTCGATGCACCCGATTTTATACTCACTTTAAAAAATTATTTTCGTAAATGATTGAAGACAGATATGTTTTATTTTTTACACATATATAGTACAATCTTTCTTCTTACGTATAAAATAATTTGTGTTGCCAAATGACTTTTAGATTCTGAGAAATGACGTGTTTTTTTGTAGTCGATTTCTCGATTTTTGATTATCTTAGACGTGATTAAAATACAAGTTAATGAATTAAATATCAAACTTTTCTCAATGCATTTTAAATTTCAGGGTACGCCTCTTCGAATGAATACCACTTTACCTTCTTAATTAGTAGTAATAATTGGTGTAAGATTACTTCAAAGTTGAGCCTTCGCGCGTCATCTGGAAATCGCGCCTTCGAAATCGACTGTTTTCGTAGTCAATAATTCAATTTGAACAAGTTTTTTTTTAATAGACTTTAAATAAAAATATATGATAATTACGATGATTGAAGTCAAAAGAAGCTAAAAAAATAAATTATGTGACCAAAATCACTTCAAAATCTCCCAAGTTCTCGATTTACGTATGAAAAATGCAACAACGCTCTTAAGATGCAGATATTATTATATGCCAATGCTCCTTGAGTGGTTAGCTGCGTTTCTGTGCTGAGCTCACGCAACGCGTCCTACATCCAGCCAGTAATAGCACTCGCCCAATAAAAAGTAGAGGTCTTTTCGGAATTAAATTCTATCGAGGAAATTAAGCCCAATTGAGTTTTTCTTCAGTCGGAGTATTAATAAAATATGGATTTAATTTTTGGACATATGTTTATTGACTAAACATATGTCCAAAAATTAAATCCATACAAGACATGCTGCAATAGTGAAGAGGAGCTCGTGGCTAAGTAATAACAGCCGCATGGTTCGATCTATCAGTTTAAGCTACGCTTGCCGGTGTTGGTCTGTGGATGGGTGACCATCTTTACATATCGAGACTCCTCCGTGCCTCGGAAAGCACGTTAAGCCGTTGGTCCGGCTGTCGTTCATTCATGAATCTTTGACAGTCGTTACGGGTCGTCAGAAGCCCGAAAATCTGACAACCAGTCTTACCAAGGGGGTATCGTATTACCCAGTTACTGGGTTGTGGAGGTCAGAAAGGCAGTCGCTCCATGTAAAATACTGGTATTCAGCTGCATCCGGTTAGACTGGAAGCCGACCGAAGATTGACATAGAACAAGATAAACATAGTTGGGAAAAAGCTAGCCAGATTTTTGATGCTGCAATAGTGAAATAAATGGAACGCCTCAATGAAAACAGTCATTCAAATTGTAAGTTAGGTAACAAATTAACAATATTGTAACTTCGTGGTTATATAGTAGTTGCTACGCCATAATATTCGGATTTTAGTGGGAGAACAATCGCTCCAACAGAGTTAATGCGGCCGCAACTAGACTGCACACAATCCGAGCGGCTTTGCGGAACTTCGTCGAACACACTCGTTTTGTTATGTACTATATTACCTATGTACATTGCAGCAGTGTCTACTTGTATACATACCAACCAATACTACCGTGTACAGTAACTGGGTTGTGCAGCTCCATAATTGCGTAACAATTTTGACAGTTCAACAACATTCATTGCGTTATTCACGTTGTAGAGCTGACAAATTTTTCGAACATATGAAGCAATGGATTAGCAATTTGCTTTAAAATTGAGATTCCGATCCATAGTGTGTTACGCAATTAGGGTGCTGGACGGATAAGAATGAATGTGTGAATGTGAATTACTGGTATTCAGCTGCATTCGGTTAGACTGGATGCCGACTCCAACATAGTTGGGAAAAGGCAGATTGTCTGACTGACTGACATGTCTACATACATGTCTATGTGTGTGTTTTAAATTCATGTGAATTGTAATAATTTAATTGTACTTTAGTGTGTTGTGCTGTGTTTTTTGTGTGCATCGACTAAATGTTTTATCTAGGTATCTATCTACACCTACAAAAATTGAAAAGCGATTTCTTTCGCAATAGGGATGTTTCCTGGGTAAAAAAAAAGAAATTCTATTTAGCCCGTCAGTCAGATACAAATTCTTTGGTTAATTACTTAGCCTAACGTTGCCTCAAACGTTTAGCAATTTGCGAAAGTTCATGGGTGTTTTTGGCTTTTCTGTCAAAGCGTTTTTGTAGCAGCTCGTTTAGAATTCGTTTGTGGAATTGTTAGTGGTAACACATTACCACTAAAAGTATTTATTAAAGTATTTATTAGCACTTTCATCAAACTTTCGACCATCGCCATTTCGGGCAAGAACAGATACAATACTTTTAGTGTCAAAGTCAAATCATTTATTTCAAGTAGGCAATTAAAATAGGCACTTTTGAAAGTCAATATTTACAAGAAAATAGAATTGATTCAAGGTGCCAAAAGGTACTTTCGTATGGAGAAGAATGGACAATAAACTCTTTAATTACTCTTTTTTAGTGTTTTGCAATATTTTGTAAACATATTACACGTGAACGCAATGTACATACCTACCTAGAATAAAATTACTTTAATAGTACAATAGAGAGACCAAATACATACAATAATTTAAGAAAACATTGCTATTATACTTATGTATGAATTCTGATTAACCACAAAAACTTTCTCAGAAACAGTCTGTAAAAATAAAAACTTCCTTTTTCCGAACAAAGTCGAGCTCCCGTCTGAACTCTCCGAGTCAGCTCGATCCATTCAATCGCTGTACAAAAAAGTGTCTCCAAGTTACTTTAATTAAATTCAAAGCAAAAGTTCCGTTATTATGCGGAAGAGAACCACAGGAATTGATTGTTTCGGGATACTTCCTTAAAGTAATATAATTAGGAGCATTTATTTTGAGAAGGGACGCTTTTAGGGTTAAAAACAAAATGGCGGTTGTGTCGCGGAAAACTCAAACATTGGTAAATATTTATGTGGAATAAATATTTGAGGAAAATGTCGTGAGGTAAGTTTTGAGTATGTATTATGGCTATAAGAGTAGGGAAAACCAAAGAATCGATGGATGGACTGTGTGAAAGATGACAAGCCTGGAAAAGACGGTGACTACCGAAATGATGACTAATGGAGAAGTATGGAAGGAAAGACATGTTGTGCCGACCCCAAATAAGATAGGGATTAGGGTGGATGGTGACATCTTTACATACCAAGACTCCTCCGTGCCTCGGAAAGCCGTTGGTCATTCGTGGATCTTTGACAGTCGTTACGGGTCGTCAGAAGCCCGAAAGTCGGACAACCAGTCTTACCAAGGGGTATCGTATTACCCAGATACTGGGTTGTGGAGATCAGATATTCAGTCGCTCTTCGTAAAATTCTGGTATTCAGCTGCATCCGGTTAGATTGGAAGCCGACCCCAATATATTTGGAAAAACGCTAGGCATACGCTTACCAACGAACAGTATTTAATTTTAATCTACACTATCTACATCTACATCTACACTTATTAGTGTAGATGTAGATGTAGATAGTGTACACACACACAAAAATACAAATCTTTCCTCTTTATACTATTGTATAAAGAGGAAAGATTTGTATTTTTGTGTGTATGTTTGTAATGAATAAACTCAAAAACTACTGCGCCGATTTCAAAAATTCTTTCACCATTAGAAAGCTACATTCACTTTAAGTAACATAGGCTATATTTATTGCCAAACAAAATTAGGGATCCTTAAGGGAATTGCAATAATGTAACCCGTGTGAAAAGAGGTAGTACATTTTTCAAGGGAGGATTGTAAAGAGGGGGAGAGGGAGTGGGGCTGGTGAGGAGGGAAACGGGAGGGGATAGGGGCAGGGGTGGGTGAGGAGAGGAAAGGGTGGTGAGGGGGGAGGGGACCGGTTGGTGAGAGGGAGAGGACGGGGTGGTGAGGGAGAGAGGGGGAAGGGGAAGTGGTGAAGGGGGTGTGAGAGTGGGTGATAGGGGCAGCGAGAGGTTAGCGAGAAGGGGATACGGTGAACGAACGTACTAATCTCTGGAACTAACAGTCGGACTTTGAAAATTCTTTTTGCATTTTATACCCCAAATCTTAATGAAGGTTACAGGCATATTTAGCATCTCTCTAGGACCTTTACGTGCCGAGCTAAAATAAAAAAAGGCGGAAATAACGCTACGACAAAACAAAGTAATAACGCGTGCAGGCAATGCTGCCCGCGTTATTGCTTTGTGACAATGCAACGAGGTGGTTCGGGGGAGCAAGAAATTTCACGCGGACGAAGTCGCGGGCAGCAGCTAGTTATATATATTTTGATCTACGTATATTATGATGATTGAAGAGATGTTGTCGTGCTATTTATTTTGTAATATGCTCCTTTATTGGAATATTATTCGCCAGCACAAGCATTATCAGGGAAACCGGTACTTACCCGGACATTGAACTAAAATTACGAAAGATTCGAAAACTATTTTATACTGGCTTTTACCAGCGGCTTCGCCCGCGTGGATATCGAAAAATATCCCACGGGAACGTAGGTACCTACTACCAGGAATTCCTTCCTTATGCCTTGTTTACATTATAAAGGGAACCTCTGTGCAAAATTTCAGCTTTCTAGGTCCGAGAGTCTGGGCTGGGCTTTGATGAGTCAGTCGGTCAGTAAAAATAGATAGATAGATAGATAGAATACTCTTAAATAGATGTTTCAATAGCCAACCATTTTTAACTATAAATCTAAAGAGAACTTCTGTTCTCTTTAGATTTATAGTTAAAAATGGTTGGCTATTGAAACATCTATTTTTCGAACATCACGCTTTAGTCCAGAAAAGTTGATAAAAAAATACAAAAAAATATTCAGACCATTTCATTTTCGAAACTATGAAGGAAAACATATAACGTGAGGAAACCGGCATATCCTTAGAACCAAAAATTCAAAAACATGTGACATCTACCAACCCGCACGGGGCCTGTGTGATGAATTATGGCCCGCTCCCTTTCACACAGAGGAGGCCTGTGTCCCAGCAGTGGGATCATTATAGCCTCACTATGTATGTTATATAAGCACCATTTTAGTTTATACCTCTTCAAGTAGGTATCTGAGTTTCCCAGAGTTTTCTCTATTTTCCTCCCGGACAAAGGCCACACTTCAGTGCGTCAATAAAATATCTTGAAAGTTTCCAGTTTTGTATTCATAGTGTTGTTCTTGTTACAGGTAATAACTTTGATGCTTTTGTTGTTTTTGAGTGGTCTAGGGGGGTGGCAACGCACATCTGCGAGTAACAGTAACAAATAAACAATACCATACAACAACAAAAATAGGCTCGGGACCTAATCATAACTGGCGAGATGTACCTACTATAGGTGCACCTCTGAACAATCGTTCGGGGAAACGAGGTGTGTTGTTATGTGTAACATGATGAAAAACAACTTCACGACCCAACAATGAATAACCAAGTGGTAAAAAGAAGAGTCGAACACGTAAAATCTCCGAGGATACAACTTTAGCTACAAAGTTGTTGTAATTGTAACCAAATAAGTCAAAACAAACAAGAGCTGACTGAAAACGTTTGTGAGGACAGTTTAAAACATATTTCCTGCTTTGTTTGTCCTATTTAGCAGCCTGTAAACTCGCAGGTCATAAATATTCGTTACCCTGTGGCCACGAGCTATGCGGTAAGCGACAAGCTACAGCGAATCGGTAAAAACAAAAAAAAACAAAAAAAAAGAAAGAAAAAAACAAAAAATAAAAGAAAAAGAAAAAAAAAAAGAAGAAAGAAAAACAAAGAAGTTGTTTAGACTTTAGAGCATGCTCCGAGTCACCGAGGGACTTGTGGACCCCGTAATAAAACAGCCGATCAATAAAATTATGTAAAAATGTCACCGTGAATGAAGTGAAGTGACCTTGAAGTCGGAGTTAACCTCTTGAGTGTTGGATAGTAAGTAGGATAAAGCGCTTGAAGTTAACAGAGGGCCAATTCCCGTATTTTTAAGAGGGCTATGGCGCGTTTTGTCACCTTTCTCGCTCACACGAAACCAATTTTGTAAGATTGTTAAATGAAAAGATGCTTTTTTGAAAAATGGAATCAATTAGAGGACTACTAAATAATGTTAATTTAATAGGTACCTAATTATTAAAACACTTTTATTAGGTAACTTAAGAACGTCTGCAATCTCATCTCAGTCATCTGTCAAAAAATGTACAGCGTTTACCTACATTTTTGACATTTGATTGTCGCTAGCATGAGATTGCGACTTGAATTTGAATGTAGGTACGAGAATTGGCCTTAAGATATCGTGTTGCAAGTGAAAATAAATGTAAAATACATTTGCGAACATGAGGTTGACATTTCAATCGTTTTCTATTATGAACCTATGCGGTATCATGCGACACTCAAGAGGTTTGACAATCCCTAGCATTAGGTGGAATGACAGCTTACTTCACCAAAGTTTTCAGAATAGATCGACTGGTGAAGCGCGCGCGTGTCGCTTGACGCAATTCGCATCACTCGAGGCCGTGGACCCCGCCTTAAGATGCAGATAAAATATATGCCAAAGGCTTTCAATGATTAGCTTGCGTGTTCTGTACTGAGCTCACGCAACGCGTCGTACGTCCAGCCAGTAATAGGACTCGCCCATCAAGGAGCGCTGTCGCAAATTAGACGCAGTATTACCTACTTAAACATATAAAAAAAATATATTAAAACAAGTATACCGAAAGATAAATAATTAAATTATCTTTAAAATAGTGAAGGTTTCATAAAAATACGCTGGATAGTTTTTGCGTGATTCTCAATTTTTTATCCGCGTTAGACATAACTTTACAATGAAATATTCACATGTTAAATTGTTAGAAAACTGCTCTAATTTAACATATTCTTTCAAATCACTAACACTACTCGTTTAGACGTGATCTTCAGTTTAAAATCATTAGAAGTCGGTTATCGTCGCCTTAAGGCTTGTCCGTCGCAAAAAGCGCGGTCACTGTCGGACTGCATAGAAAAGAAAGCGAAGCGCAATGACACAACGCTTGAAAATAATGAAGTAATAATCGATTTACAAAAAAACTGTTGATTAAACTAAAAAAGTAATGATAAGAAATCATTCCTTATTAGTTTGTAAAGAACTTTTTAAAATGAACACTCTTAATGAAAACTGTAGGAGTAATATGGTAACAACTCGAAAAAATAGACCGAAATAGACCTGGATTTAGGTTTTTTTTCCTTAGTTCTACAAACTAAAATAGATTTCGGAACACATGAAATCACTTCTTATGTATTGTAGATTACTGTGTATTTTTTCCTATCAGAAAGATGCTATAGTTACTGTAAAAGATGGTTACAAAGTTACTTAGTTTCGCCGTATTTTAGGAAGGAGCAGCCTTAAGGAGAAACTTCTCACGACTCCGATGGTGGGTCGAAAGAGTTTTGGGAAAATGTTCGAACCAAGACTATGCTGCAATGCGTTGAAAAAGTTTTTAGGTAATTTGCATATTTTTTTGCTGTAAGGCGAGTCAGCGCTTTTTAAGGATTTATCGGGGAAAGAAATCGAGGCTTTTCTTAAGTTGTTTGTTTAATATCTATTAGGTACAATTTGGTCTAAGTCATAGGTACGTTTTACCTTATAAAAAAGAAATAAAGTAACAAAAATAGGTTTATTTGTCACAGAAACCCGTGCATCATCATCATCATCATTACAGCTGAAAGAATATGTCCACTGCTGGACATAAATAAAGGCCTCCCCTAAGCACCGTCATTTCGACCAGTTCTGCGCTTGCCGTATCAGGAATCCGCTGAACAGTGCATGCAAAAAGATAACTTAAATCGAAAACCTAATAAAAAAAAAAAAAAAGATCTACGAGCCCAGAACGTCGCGACTGTGACAAGAAGACTTCCACCCACCATGATGCAGCTTATAGGTAAACGTATTAAAACATAAATAAATAATATAAACTTTTTTTATTTCAGAAAAAAACACTTACGGTTCACAAAAACAATTTTCCAAGTAAAAATAGAACATTCCAGAAAGAAGCGTACCTTTGGTGTCTGTGCCTACTAATTAAAAAATCATTGTATTAAAAACACCAGCGCCTTCTAAACTAGGTTCGAGACGGACTCGCACACAAAGGGTTCCGTACCATATTATATGTTTAACAATCGCAAAGATAACTTTGTATTTCATAATGATACTGTGAATTACAAGGTTATTTTTGCAGTTGCAGAAAATCGCCAATATTTAAACAAAATACCTTATGAATCGCCGTTTTTAGTATTTCTTGATTAAGTACAGTATAAGGTACATTATAATATAATAGAGCTCGTACAAAAATGGTATAAAATTGACAACTTTTACGGCCTCTTATTTCTTCATTTTAGAATATAAAAAAAATTAAAATATCTTTGTACTCTACTCGATGAGTTCTGATAATAATGATAATATCCTGGGACATTTCACATAACGCCATCTAGTCCCAAGCTAACCTAATGCTTGTGTTATGAAAACGAGCTTGCAGATAAACTACTTATACAATTTTTTTTTTTTTTTACTTTTATACATACATATTAACACACTACACAATAACACCCCACACACAGGTTAATTATTTTTTTTCCAAAATGAAAACTTTTTTGTATGGGGACCGCTCCCTTTAATTTTAACTTTACTTTATTTTTATTATTTGTTGTTATAATTGTAATAAAAATACACAATGTGTGAAAATTTCAACTGTCTACCTATTAAGGTTCATGAGATACAGCCCTGTGACAGACGGACGGACAGCGGAGGCTTTAAGTTTGTACGCACAATATTGCGCCCGCGTGGATGAGTGATTTCATAGGTTTTAATTTTCTTATTATTGTTTATTTTACATCAAAAGTATAAATACTGAGTTTCAAGTTAATCGGATTGCGCTTTAAAATACAAACTTTAACATTCCTAAACCCCCTTTGAGGGTAGTTTTGAAAAACTAATAATGACAAACTTAATTACTTACATAAGCAAGTATTTGTGCTAAGTTTCAAGTTCATTAACCAATTTAATAAGATTTTTCATATAAACTGTATACCTGTTTTCCCGCCCACAGGGGTAGAATTTCAAAAATCGTCTGGGATGTTTCCATAACTTGGCCCAAACATTATTTACACCAATTTTCGAGTTAATCAATACCCAATAAAATCCTTCGCTGTAAAATTTACTACCCCTTTTCACCCCTTAGGGGTAGATTTTTGGAAAACCCTGATACACGTTAGTTAGTTTTCATTTTTGGTCTCAAGTAAAAAAACTGAGTTTTGAGTAAATCGGACCGCGTGTTAAAATTCCTCCATACAAACTTTGACACCCACCAATACCGTCTTCTGGGGTCGCGGGTTGTTCGAAAGAGATACCGTGGCCCTGCCATAGGCAACAGAAGGAACACGGGTGGGTTTTAGTCAGTAAAAGTATCACACGCCCTTCCGCTCCACCCAGAGCGGGAGAAGTCATCTGATGATTTCCCATCCACAAAAAAGGGGCTAGTTTAGGAAAACTAAAAATGATTAATTTTATAATTAACTTAGATGAAGTTTCAAGTCCAAGAGATAAGATTTTTCATACAAACTTTCATCACCTATTTTATTCCCTTAGGGATGGAATTTCCAAAAATTCTTCCTTAATGGATGTTTACACTATATAAGGTAGGTACTTGCAAAATTTCATGTCTCTTGGTCCAGTGGTTTATATAGATTTACAAGTCCATAAACTTCTGATAGGTTTTCCTGTAATCTATAGGTAAAGAACTATTCTCTGTATTTTTTTCAAAATTTTAGGCTCAGTAGTTTTGGAGATAAGGGGGGGGGGGGAATGGTCAATTTTCGTCTATTTTCTTAAATAACTTCAAAACAATTTATTTTAAAATTATAAAAAAATATATATTTGAGACCCTCACAGTAAGACCTTTCATTTGATATGTCACACGGTACAGGTTGCAAAACTTTTTTTTAATTGCACTTATTTTTCCCACAAAAGGCACCCCCATATTCAAAATTCATTTATTTACGTTGCATGTCCGTGTTTGGGTTACCAAAATACATATGTGTACCAAGTTTCAACTTAATCGGTTCATTAGATTTGGAGCAAATTGGCTGTGACACACGGACAGACGGACAGACAGACAGACAGACAGACACACGAGTGATCCTATAAGGGTTCCGTTTTTTCCTTTTGAGGTACGGAACCCTATCAAAAAACTTTCAAACGTGCTACATGGTGCACTTTTAAAAAAAAAACACCTGTAGAAGTAATTTAAAAACAAAAAAACCAATTCTATAAACTAAGCTACTTATTTACTTATATTGAAATATTAAAAGCTCTATGGAAAAGCTGCTGGAATAGCTATATCTTATTTATATGGAAAACTTATTGTTTTGAAAGAAAATTGTAATAATTAATGAGTTTCCTACCATACCATAGAACTCTACAAATGCTATACGTAGGTAAATATTTTTCAGATCACAGAAAAACACGGTTCTTAATTGAAAAACTTTGTTTCCGATTTGCCAGACGTTTAATAAGTTTTGGCAAGCAAACTCATCACGCAAGTTCAATTTAAATTAGGATACCTGATTTACATTGCTGTGACCAAGTAATTTAGTTATACAGACATTGTTTCAGTCCAAATTAGAGGAGAATAGGGGTGGGGGGGAACGGTATTTTTTTACATTTTTCATCAGAAGTCGAAAACTATGCGGCCTAAAAAAAATAAAAAATGTTTAAGAATGTGCAAACAGCGCATTTAGTAGTAGCTCCACTTTGAATTTTTAAGGTTTCTGTTGCAAAAAAAATACAAATATTTTTATTTCCTTCTTATTTGTAAAATAGTTGGGTAAACGTCATCTAAAACTGTTCCAAATTTCAAGTTGATAGCATTAGTAGTTCTTGAGATATCCAGCTGAGACAGACAGACGGACAGACAGACAGACTGAGTCACACCTTAAGGGTTCCTTTTTTACCATTTTGGTACGGAACCCTAAAAATATTTTTTTCAGAGATAGTAAAAATTCAGTATATCATAAGATAATTATATTTACTAATTGGCGTGTTTGGTGGTGTGCGTTAATTCCGAGAGTTGCTGATGTGCTCGGAGTGGTTCGCCACGTTAGCTGCGCGATTCATTTGTTTGCCATTGGTACAGCTGCAAGGGTCGGTCGAAGGTTCAGGCTACTCTTGTCGCGGCCGGTTCGTGGAGAGATGACCATCCATATGTAGAGGCCTCGATAGGCCCCTCCGTGCCTTGGAAAGTACGTTAGGCCGTTAGTCCCGGCTGTCATTCGTGTATCTTTGACAGTCGTTACGGGTCGTCGGAAGCCCGAAAGTGTGACAACCAGTCTTAGCAAGGGATATCGTTTTACCCGGTAACTGGGTTGTGGAGGTCAGATGCTCGCTCCATGTAAAATACTGGTATTCAGATGCATCCAGTTAGACTGGAAGCCGACCCCAGCAAAGTTGGGAAACGGCTAGGCAGATGATGATCGTGCGTAGCGTGGCCGTGGGTCGCAGTGGACGATCCCGCCTTCACTTTCATACAGTATTTTTATCTCACGAAGCAACACGTGCTTTACTTATGGTTACCAAGTGTATGGTCAGCAACAGAAGTCGGTTAACACTGCTACTTTTTGACATCATCTAAATTAACACAAAATGACTCGTTATCTGCTTTTTAGCATTTTATTTATCAGATAAGAGTTAATTTTCTTTAAAATTTACTTTTTAATTTATTTTTATTTTATTTATCTGTTCCGATTTTAATGAAGTATTTTTCTCAATAATTAAGGGCCCTCGCTCACGGCGACTTTTTGTAGCGATGCAGTAGCGATGCTGTCGCGCGTCCGCATCAATACAGTCGCGAAGCGGTCGCTAGCTGTGTGCCCTCGCCCACGGGCCCAGATTCAGTCGCGATGCAAACGCGATACTGCTGCGCTTCTGTCGCGATGCAAACGCGATTCAGTAACGGCACAAAAATACCTGCGATCGCTACAGTTGCAAGATGGACTCCGTTGAGGCAACATTCGTCACGTTGTCTTTGGTGCTGCTTTTACGTAAGCAGCCGAAGCGTAGGCAACGAAAGCTCGGTTCTCCACTCACGCGCCACCCTCCCTCTGTTCTCTCCCCGATGTCATCCGACTCGGTCGCGCGTTTGCATCGATACAGTCGCGATACTGTAGCGCGTTAGTAGCGCGTTGGCATCGCTTCTGTAGCGCGTTGCAAATGCGATTAACGCGCGCCGCGAAAAAGTCGCCGTGGGCGAGGGCCCTAAGATTTAAAAAACTCAAGTGATAATCGACTTTTGTTGCTGACTGCAACAAACACACGCACGCACGCCGTGAATGTCCGAGACATGGCCGAAGTCGGACGTGTGTGTTTTATATGCTGACGCTACTCGTCTTCACGCTCACATTCACTGACTGTTTGTACACTTAGTAAACACAAGTAAAGCGCGTGTTGCTTCGTGAGATAAAAATGCTGTATGAAAGTGAAGGCGGCAAAGCGAATTGGCGAAGCTATACGTGCGTAGCTTAGCTGTGAGCTGCTGTGGAGCGGCGCCTTTATCAGTACAGATGATAATGATGGCCGTATACTGTTTATATTTGCATTTTATTTATGTTATGCTAAGTTTTGGTAATAAGATCTACATAGTTGGAAGACAAAACGTCTGCTCAAGTGTGTCAAAGCTATGACGATTTTTTTTAAATATTTTATTTTCAGTACCTACCTACATTTACGCTACAGAGGAGCTCGTGGCTAAATAATAATAGCCAAACGGGTCGATCCAACAGGTTAAGCTACGCTTGATGGTAAATAAATTACGAGCTCGAATAAACGAGTCAGTAAGTAGTAGTAGTAGTTTATATAAGTCACCCAAAGAATGGAGAGGGCGGTGCTTGGAGTTTCCCTAGGCACGTGATCGAATTAGAAATGAAGAGATCCGCAGGAGAACTAAGGTAACCGACATAGCCCAAAGAATTGCCAAACTTGAGTGTCAGTGGTCATGCCAAATTGCTCGCAGAACAGATGGCCGATGGGGCCGAAAGCTTCTGGAGTGGCGACCGCGTACCAGAAGACATAGGGCTCCCACAAGGTGAACCAATGACCTTGTAAAGACCGCATGAATCCGCTGGATGCGGGAAGCATATAGAACTGGTCGAAGTGGTGGTGCTGGGGGAGGCCTATCTTCAGCAGTGGACGTCTTTCGGCTGATATGATGATGATTATGACTAAACCTACCTATTAACATCTAATTCAGGAAGTCAGTAAAAATAATCACAAGATTCAACTGGTGTGGCATTAACCTTACGATCCCCGTCTATGTGATAACCTTGGAGCCGCTTGCTATTGATTTCCCTAAGCCCCTTTCATCTCGTTAGTCAAATGACCGTGATAATAACCATAATAAGCATTGAATGAGTCAGCATTATCGTTATTGCTGCTCGTGACAATTCGCTATTTTCCTCAAGCTGAAAAAATCAAACGAATTCAAGACTTTTATTAAGCAGATACAGTAAATAGTATATGCTTAATAAAAATCTTGAATTCATTCATTAATTATTTAACTGGCAGACAACGCACAGTCCAATTTAAACCGCTGGGTCTAGATTTCTAGATGAATGAAATTTTGCATAGGACCTCTTGTGCAAAATTTCATTCATCTAGAAATCTAGACCCAGCGGTTTACAAAATTGAATACTGTGCCATACATTATGCTGCTGATTTTTTTTCGCTATTTCAGGTTTGTTACCATGGTAAAATTTGTTCATAATGATGAGTACAATGACCCCTTAAAATATATTGCCCATGAATTCAATTCCACCCTGTATAACGAAAGTTTGTAATTTTTTTGTCGATCCTACACGGTTAGTTAGATAAAGAGGTCCATTACCTAAAGCAAAGTATTTTTGGAACGAAGTTCTTTAACGCGGCTTGTGGTAGGACAAAACTGGCAGAAATTGTGACGTATGCGCTATGCCGTCAGCTTCAAGGGTCAAAAATTTGTTAATATAGAGCCACCTACACTAGAAAGGTTAAGGTAGTGAAATAGAGGTAAACAATCTTGATGTGTCTTTTAACTTTTTTTATTTTAAAACCTCAGTTTAAAAATAAAATGCAACTAAAAACCAATGTAAATACAACAATAATGATTACTAAATCAATTGAACCATTCGTTTAAGCAGTAGTTTATTTGTTTAATATGTGTTTGTGTAAAAAGTCACATCAAGATTGTTTACCTTCATTTTACTACCTAAACTTTTCTAGTATAGGTACCTAGTATAGTTTTTAGCAAGATGAAAATCTTGAAACTTGAGACTACATTAGATGGATCTGTATTAATACATAACATACAGAGAAAAGATCTTCGTTCCAACCACGAGGCACGGCGGTTTCTCGGTATGTAAAGATCGTCACCCATCCACGGATTGACCGTGGCAAGCGTTGCTTAACCTGACCAATCGACTCGTGCGGCTGTTATTACTTAGCCACGAGTCCCTCTTGATTTTACAATTCAGTAATCTCTAAAAATGTTATATTGAAGATTACATTTCGTCAAAAGAACATAAAACGGATTTGGAACTATCCACGTTGCATTCAATATTTCATTTTGTATGTCTCAAAGCAATATTCTTGAAGTCACTGCAAAATATCCTCTATGGAATTTAGCAGAATATTTACTCGTCCCTTTGAATCTGAATACAGATTTATTATCTATTGATTATATATACTTAACTTTAATTTCGGAAGTCGGTGTCTTTGGATCTGTATTTTAATTCTTTGCCACCGACTTCCGAAATTAAAGTTATTTTTCACTTTTTAGTGAGAGAGAAAATGCTATCTACTATAAAAAACCGGCCAAGTGCGTGTCGGACCACGCACAATGAAGAGTTCCGTAGTTGAAAAGAATTTATCCCAATGACAAAAACATTGAGTTGAAAAATATGTTCTCCCATACATTGATGTACGTCACGGACAATTCTCCAACTGCATATTTAAGTTTGTATTCGCAAAAAGCTATTCTTAAACATAACATCACGCCTTGTTTCCTCGAAGGGTTGGGCAGAGGTGTACCTATAGTACACCCACATTTTGCCAGAAAAAGAAAACTAAAAACTATTTTTTTTATGTGATAAAAGTACAAATAATCAATTTTCAGACTTTTTCCTTTACTTGTGCTGTGAGACCTTACTTCTTGCTAAATTTCATGATTCTAGGTCAACGGGAAGTACCATAGAGGTTTTGATTTACTTGCGAGTATCAAAATATGTTGCATAAATGTCCATATTTTTTTATTGCGTTGACTTAGAAGCTTGATTTTTTTAGAACTCCAAGGGATGGTCCCTTGGAATTCTAAAAAAATCAAGCTTCTTACGTAGACTTACGTATTTGATATTAATTTCAACTTGATACCTCCACGCGTTCCTGAGAAAAAGGGTCTTGACAGACAGACAGACAGACGGACAGACAGACAGACAGACAGACAGACGGACAACGAAGTGATCTTATAAGGATTCCGTTTTTTCCTTTTGAGGTACGGAACCCTAAAAACTCAAATAGTTTAATAGGGTTTCCCTCGATTTCCCCCTCGATTTCTAAGAAGCTCTGCGGACGACTAACGAGGTCAAACTCAATCGGGTTTACTACGGGAACGGTGGTATGGCCGACCCGCGTGCAATTTTATGCTAATTTTGAGGAAACTTTGCGATTTTTTCGAGCCAAATGATGTCAACCGTGTTTTGGCCCTCATAACTAAAGAAAATCTTCAAATTTTATAATCATGACAATTTCTATCAATCAACCCCTACCGCAAGCCACGTTAAAGAACTTCGTTCCAATATAATATGATAAGTTTAAACGCCAAAACAGTGCTATAATGCACAACATAAATCACGTTGTCCAACCACAAAAGTCAAGTTACTCTTGTTATGCAACTTCTGACGTTCATTTCTCAGCGAATCTTTAATATTCATACCCGCCATTGTGCGGTAAGTTTCTGAAGTAAGTACCTACTTCTTCAACAGATGACTAGGTTCCAAACGGGACATCAAACTATACTAATTAACATTATGAATGTGAAAATTTGTATGTTTGTAACACTATCATGGTTTAAGGCTGCAGTCTTGCAAAATTCACTCGCGGCGAATTATTTGCACAACTTTGTATTTTTTTTAAACAAAAGTAATAAAATAACATGAAATATTATTATAGTACGTGAATAACCATAATATAAGTAATAGATGGTAGTTTTTTTTAAGTTCATCTGGGTGGATTATGTTAGGTAAATCAACCGTTAAATACAGCTCTTTCGCGCCAACAACGATTCGAGTTATGTTTGTGCACTTGCATTGGGCAATACAAATTTTATTTAGAAAATCTGTTCAGCGCATAATTGTTTCCATATTCTTGTCTTCAAAATGCGCTGATTACTTTTTTTTAATTATCTTTCATTTTCTTAATTCAGATGTCACAATGTCATCGAAATTCTCTGTTTTTATCTCTTAATAAACGGTTTGTTTCATAATAACAAAGCATCGTATGCATGTAAAAGTTGGTTAATTTAATGCCAAGAGTTCAATAAAGCAAACACTAAAAAAAAATTGCACCTAAATCACCTTACTCTAACAATAATAATAATCTCAAAAGACCTCCAAAACAGAGTTTATGAACAAGAATTGCGAGGGAAATTTCTTAGTGGGTGGGAGCGTTTTGGAGGTCTTTTGAGATTATTATTATTGTTAGACTAAGGTGATTTAGATGCTATTTTTTTAAGTATTTGCTTTATTGAACTCTTGGCATTAAACCAACCAAATCCTAAAACAAAAAAAGTAATCAGCGCATTTTGAAGACAAGAATATGGAAACAATTATGCGCTGAACAGATTTTCTAAATAAAATTTGTATTGCCCAATGCAAGTGCACAAACATAACTCGAATCGTTGTTGGCGCGAAAGAGCTGTATTTAACGCTTGATTTACCTAACATAATCCACCCAGATGAACTTAAAAAAAACTACCATCTATTACTTATATTATGGTTATTCACGTACTATAATAATATTTCATGTTATTTCATTACTTTGTTTAAAAAAAAACACAAAGTTGCGCAAATAATTCGCCGCGAGTGAATTTCGCAAGACTGCAGCCTTAACGACTGAACGAATTTGGATGAAATCTGGCTACTAGGAATACTTGTAAAATAAGGAATAAAATGTGATACTATTTTATCCCGGCACACAGACGAGGCTTGTGTCCCCAGCAGCGGGAACATTATAGGTTGATAATGCTTAGTACCTTTCCCGGGAAAAAAGTATGCTGTCCACGGGGACAAAGTCCCGGGCTAAAGTTAGTATTTTATTTAATAAATATCTTCATTCTTCAGTAGAAATGGTGAATGAGAAAAGTTTTCAAATAATGAGCAACATGGTCGAAGCTCAGTCGCTAGTGATGGGAAAATATTGCGCGGGATATTAGTTTCTGCTGGATTACGAAGCTTAGTGTTGTTTCTTGTTTATTTGTAGATTATCGGTGACTGTGGAAGAAGCAAATGAAAGTTTTATATCGACATGGATGGATGTTATGAGTGTAGTTGTATTTATTTAATGTATTTTTTTGTGAATGAGATGGTTTTTCTTTCACGATTTTTGTAGGAGTCTGTTTTCTATTTATTTTTAATTTGATTTGATCTTATAATTACTTCTAGAATAAAGTATTCTTCAACGGTCAACATTTTTGAGTTTGTATGTCATCCTACGTATTGAATAAATATGAAATTGACCTCAACGTGGTTTGACCAGACTCGAATACTCGAATGAACCCAAGGATTTACACTAGGCCCCTGGAGCCTCATGTTCCATGGGGCTACAGAGACCATTGCATGTCAAGGAGTAGACCGGGGGTGTGATAATGGTAGGGCAGTCGTGCCCTTAGGACATGGAATGATTATTAGAGCCGTACTGGATAAGCATCCTAAAGAGGCAATTGGAATTGTGGAGAGATATTTTATCTATGGTGGATATCTTTTAACGACGTCGTCGCCGCCATATTATTTCAGATCCAGCTTTACCGGTGAATCTTTTGGCGGGGTTAAATTGCTTTCTCAACTCTCGTCTATGTCACTGCTATGCTGGGTTATACTTTCGCATAACCCGCGACCCCGGCGGCATCGGCCCTATCGGACCCCATCATTGATGACATCTCTAGGTTACGGATACCTGAGTCGACCACTTGAATCTAGAAAGGTCTGAAAATAGAATGCGCACTCACAAAAAACCGGTCAATCGACTTAAGTCGCAATAAAGAAATCCATTTGCTCAATAATACAATCTCATCACTTAAGTACCTAAATTCATTTTATTTACATTCATCATCACAAACGTCATCATCATCGTTAACGTCATTCGATATAGCGGTTTTCGATTAAATGAGTTTTCGAACTGGCGTACCACTCGCAAAATTTTTCGAAGTGGCGACCTTCGCAATAACGCCATTCGAACCTACATATCACTCCCACAAAATACATTAATGATTACGTAGTAATTTATCTTCACTCTGACGCTTATCCACACCTGTTACAGCTTGGAAAACTTATTTTTTAACTTATTTTTGTTCATGTATTATTCTATACATACAATAAGGCTATAACTAAGTCCATATTAGAGTCGTAGTGAGTGTAACTCATTTGTGCAGTAACATGTGGGATTTAAACCGCAATAGTGCAGTTTTCAAATAATGAATTACGCCGACGAGGCGCCGACTCAGCCAACGAACATTAGTGCTGGGAAATTATTGGTGGTTATTGTTTGAAATTATTGCTTTTGTTTCTATGTGATATTATTGTGAGTTATTGATAAAATGAAATTGTTGTTATTATTTTCATAGTTAAAAAAATGTGTTAGCACGTTTATTTAAATAAGAAAAGAATAACAACAATTTTATTGGGTTTCAGTAACCTATGCAGTTCGACGCTGCACATAGGCAAGCACATAAGCACACAAGCTACACATACAATGAATTTAAGCAATTTTTTAAAGTCAAATCAGGTTTACGTAATTACTGTAACTATATTGCAGTCGTTAAATGTAAGCCTTTGACATTATGTAGATTATTAGAAAAAATATAAAAAAATCTCTCTTTTTTATTTGGAATTACAAAATAGCGTTTTTTAGTTTTTTTAAACAATAATTTATTTTTCATTTTTTAGTTAGATCTACTATAAAAGCGTGTATTTTTGTTTTTTAAACAATAATTTATTTTTCAATTTTTTATAGTCGAATTTCCCAAATAAAATTTATTCTATAATTTGATTTTATATTTATAAAATTAATTCTTTTTTTTATATTTATAAAAAACAGAAACTTATATGGTAGCTAGCCATTTCTGAGGCTCCAGGCTCTCCGGAAGGAATTAGGAGAATTAGGAGATATGCATCTTTACGGCGTTAATATTTTTTGAATATTTAAATAATGTTTATAAATACAATTTCATCAAAAGCTATGATTATTACAATAAAAAAAAACGTTTATGAACAAATTATCATTTATTTGTGTTCTAAACTAAAAAAAATTTTTCTATTTTTCATATTAGGCTGTTTATCGGCTTTATACCTTTGCTTTTCCTTCAACCTGGCGAAAGCAAAGCGCGGAAAAAAAAAAGAAAATTTAAATCATAGTTTCCTAATAATTCATGACAAAAATATTTCCGTTATTCTATTTTATTTCTTCAAAAGTGTATTGAAAAATATCGTTTGATACTCGTGGACATTTGTTATTGCAGTTTTCGGCTCAAAAACAACCTCGCCTACGGCTCGGGTGTAAATTCCGCCTCGAATGCAATAACAAACGTTCTCCACTTGTATCAAAATGTTTTTGTTTCGTTAAAATACTTAAAGGAAAAAAAAGACAAAAAAAAAACATCCTTGTCTATCAAAAAATCAGTAGACAAAGTAAGAAAAAGGCTCTAAGGCTTTTTCCAAATAGCTAATTGTAGAAAGGCTCAGTGACTATAAACACTATAAAAATCAGTGTACCTCACCCAAGCACTAGCAAGTCCCACACTGAAAGAATCGTTTCAGGATAATTAGCAGGGAGTCGGGCTGGCCTCACGTTTTTAATGAGTCTCGATTTATCAGGCTCCCCTTTGTTTCCTCACTAATTGCCAGCGATTGCGATCGGTCAGCAGAGAGGCTTGCCCAATAAAACTTTATCGCTTTATTACTGTTTTTTAAAGGTCATGTGTTTCTGTAAAAAAGGTTATTTTAATACGATTTTATGATGATTAATATGAGGGTTTTCCTTTGTTTACGTGTTTTTTATTAAGTTTACAAGGAGTAATGAGTTTTTTTTTTGAAGCAGTAGGTAACTGAGTGATGTAAGGGGTCAAATTTTTGTAAGCGAAATTCCACAGAAGTGATGGGTAATAGATTTCTAAATATACACAGCTAGCTTTTGCCCGCGGCTTCGCTCGCGTTAATTTAGAATTTGACAATCAGTTCAGGTTCTACTCTGCTTGTAATAATATAATTCAATCATTATTCGAAAGACACGTGGTTGGCACCACGTGTCTTTATATCGCTCGCGATATCGCCTCTGTCTGTAAGAGCCTTTTAAAGACTATACTAGAAAGGTTTAAGGCTCTTACAGACAGAGGCGATATCGCGAGCGATATTGCGATATTATCGCGTCGCAACACCGCTACGCGACACGTCGCGACGCGATATCGCCTTTGTCTGTAAGAGCCTTTATTAGACAGTAAAATAAAGGTAAACAATCTTGATGTGACTTTTTACACAAACACATATTAAACAAATAAACTACTGCATACTAATGGTTCAATTGATTTAGTAATCATCATTGTTGTATTTACATTGGTTTTTAGTTGCATTTTATTTTTAAACTGAGGTTTTAAAATAAAAAAGATAATAGAAGACACATCAATTAGTTGCTGTTTGTTTGTTTTTGTTGTTGTTGTTGTTTGTTTTGTTTTGATTGTTTGTTGGTTGTTTGTTTGTTGTTTGTTGTTGTTGTTTGATTGTTTGTTTTGTTGTTGTTGATTCACTACCTAAACCTTTCTAGTATAGACAAATATTTTTTTGGGTTTTTGTTTAATATCACAACATAGATAGTTTTTTAATCAGTTATCTAGAAAATAATTAAGTATTCCCGTTAGAATAAAAATCATCTACGTACATATTTTGTAAATTACTGAGAAGTAGGAACCTTAAAAAATTACGAAAGACGATGAACATTCCATCTCGATTGACCCAAGCATAAACGAACCGAAATACCCCGATAAAAAGTTAATAATTATATTAACTAACAAGATAATACACAACTGACGGTTACCTACCTCGAACCAGAATACCCAATTTCTTACCGCAGTATATTCTGATATAAGAGCGAGTCTTCATGAAGATAAAAAATTGGATATGTACACAAAAATACTGAAAAATGAATATTTATAGCCTCATTTGGATCTACTGACGTTGTCTGATTCTTTATGTTAAGTATTCAAAATGGTCTGTGATCACGCACTCTTTATTTTCGTCTTCAAATGAGAATTGTGACTACGTTTCAGAGTCCTCTAAATTATGATGTTTCGAGGGGTTTGATGGGTTATTTTTTTCTTGGATTTTAGGTGTGGTCGTGGTACTTAAATAGGTTTTTTTTTAAGCATTTTTATAGACTACTCAATTTTTTTACACTACAGTTACCTAATTCGCCGAATTTGAAAGAATGGCAATAGAATCCTAGGAATGATTGCTGAGAAGGCTCATCAGGCTGAATATTGCCTGATAAATTTCTGTATTTTAGTTTATTTTAAATTAATTATTTCAATTTGATTTTTCAATTTTATTTTCATTTTAATTTAATTTCAATGATTAATTTGGTGAACCAGTTTTAATCAGTGATGAAGTGGTATTAAAAAATAAAGTTTGCCAAGCTGTAACAGCTGTGGATAAGCGTCAGAGTGTAGATAATGTTATGTAGTCATTAGTTTAATTAGTTGTGTGCTAAATATTGTACCTAACTTTAAATTTTAAACTTACGAGTGTGACAAATTAAAATAATACTAGCGACCCGGCCCGGCTTCGCACAGTTTTACGACTTGACAAAACATGAAGGTTTCTATATTATATCTAAGTTAACAATTAATTTATTATAAGTACTTAAAAACCTTTTGAATTAAATTCTCTAAATGATAGTGAAAACCGCATCAAAATCCGTTGCGTAGTTTAGAAGAACAACGCGGTCACACAGACAGACACGAGAAGCGACTTTATTTTATAATAAGTATAGAAGTATAAATTCGTTCATCAACCACGAAACTAAAGTGGTAATCTTGGCATTGAAGATCACTATGGTTCCCTGTCCGGGAACTCTCTCCGCCTTACTACAAAACGAGGTTTCTCAATTCGGTTGTATGTTTTTTTTTTTTTTTTGTTACCTCAGTACTCCGTCATTTATGAACCGATTCGGAAAATTCTATGTGGATGATGCTCCTCTAATTTATATTGCGGAGTGGTATTCACATTTGTGTGGGGTAGGCACCACTAAAAAGTGAAAAATAAAAACTTTTTACAAAAAAAAAACAACCGACTTCCAAAAAAACACTACAAAGTGAAAAATAACTTTAATTTCGGAAGTCGGTGGCAAAAAAAAAACGAAAGTAAATAAAAAACCAAAGACACCGACTTCCGAAATTAAAGTTATTTTTCACTTTGTAGTGTTTTTTTTGGAAGTCAGTTGTTTTTTTTTGTAATAAGAACTTAGCTGTGATAGAAATACGGTTCTATATACAAAACTGACAACTTAGTCCGGTACTAAGTTGTCAGTTTTGTAAAACTGACATCTTAATGTGTCGGAATAAAGTTCGTTTAAAAAAGGGTCCATGGTTTAAACCTGGGTTTGAAGATGTACCTTGTTCTAAGACGGTCTATGTTTCGGCTTAGTAATTCATGACTAAAAGAACGCATAGACTATAGAGTATTAGCTGCTGCCCGTGACTTCATCCGCGTGAAATTTCGGGCCCTGACCCACCGCGTCGCTGCACATCGGACCGCGCTATTACTTCGTATTCGCTTAGCGTTCTTTCTACCTTTTTTCCTTTTGCTCTGCTCCTAAGGGTACCGTAGCGTAGTGATGGATTAATTAGCATTCGCATTCATTGTTAGCATGCGAATGCTTATTTAGCATTTAGCAAATGAAATGTTGTTGCGTATTTCTGTGAAATGTGAAATGAATTATTATTCATCCCTTCGTACTTCATAGGTCGACAGCGCGCAGCTGCAGTGCGCGCTCTCTGTCACACCCACGAAAAGTCGGAACTACTAAATCTATCTGTTTCACGTGATTCTGACTACGTTCGCAAGTGAAATTATTAGCAATTTGGTGGTGCGAAGAATGATGTCAAGCAATTATTAGCTTTTTATCTTCGATTAGCTCGTACTTAGGATCGTATAATGAATGAATGCGTGTGATTGTATTGTTAATAATAATTTGTGATTTTGTGTGGCACGTGCGTGCCGCGCGATTCTTTTTAAATTGTTAAAAACAGCAAACGCGCTCTTTAATTCACATATTAACAAAATTCACATACTTGATTATTATTAATTATCGTCATATTAGCAAATAGCATAGCAATAGCATTTAGCATGCTAAGACTCAAGAATTCGCATGCTAATGAAATTTATTCTAAATCGCATTAATTGCCATCACTACCATAGCGTGATGTGAATTTTTCAAATCCGACTGGTAGATTCAGAAACTAGCGCACTCAAACAAAAAATCAAACGAACTCTTCAGATTCAAATTCACAACCAAATTCAAACAAATTCTTCTCTTCTTATATTAGTATCGATAGTTAAATAGACCTTAGTTATTTTGCACTTTGGAACTGCTTTAATGCTCACACCAACTCCTCAAAGTAACCACACCACAAAACTCAATCCTTAATATTGCAAATACAGTCTACGTAAGCTGCATGATAAAGGAAGATCAAACGATCTTGCTTGATGACATCACACACAAACTTCCAGTTTTATCCTTTGATCCAAACCTCAGGTAAATTGGCATAGGGTTGAAAGTTACAAAACTCAAGAGTATAACCAGCTGCTACTTTTATTTTTCTTTCACCGTCAGCAAACATATATAATCAAATAGAAATCTACGACTTCGAAGTCTTTGGCAAAGAACAGAAGTCGACGATATAAACAGTATTCCAAGTAATATATAAAACTTTTGAGACGAGGAGTAAAATTTGGCAGTTTTGTTAGCTACTAAATCGGACTTCTAGTAATCGTTCTTGAATCAATGCTTCTTTTATTTTACTGTATTTACTTTGGTCTGGTGTTGAACTGCTTTGTTAATGTTCATTATATTTTATTACTTCACTTCCCGCGCAGCTTCGCCCACGTGGATGTCAGCAAATATCCCACAGGAACGAAATCCTTCCTTATTCCTTGTCTAAATTATATAGGGAACCTCTGTGCAAAATTTCAGCTTTCTAAGTCCATGGTTTGGGCTGGGCTTGATGAGTCAGTCAATCAGTCATTCAGTCAGTCAGGACTTTTCTTTTTATATTGTATGTTGTGAGACTTTTAGTAGTCATTAACCGACTTCCAAAAGGAGGAGGTTCTCAATTCGTCGGAACGGTTATTGTAACTTAGATAAATTACAAACTGAACCACTAAAAAGTGAAAAATAAAAACTTTTTTACAAAAACAAAAACCGACTTCCAAAAAAACACTACAAAGTAAAAAATAACTTTCATTTCGGAAGTCGGTGGCAAAAAACTAAAATACAGATCCAAAGACACCGACTTCCGAAATTAAAGTTATTTTTCACTTTGTAGTGTTTTTTTTGGAAGTTGGTTTTTGTTTTTGTAAAAAAGTTTTTTATTTTGTGACTCGTTCATTCAGTCTTCGCTTTTATAACTATTGCAATGTTACAATTTACGCTCTAGCATTTTCTTTACTGTTCAATGTTGAGACTACTAGATGTGCATGTATATCATAATCTTAATATATAAAACAAAGTCGGGTTTGTTCGAACACTTATAACTCGAGAACGGCTTAACGGATTTTCATGGTTTTTGATTTGTTGTATTTTTCTTCGTCCCGGATAGCAGAATAACTATTAAAAATATAGGAAAAATCACAAAAAAATATGCAGAAAATTCATTTTCACAAAACATTTGAACAGGGCTGTAATATAATGAAAGATTCCCGATCTTTCATTCTATTAGAATTCCAAATTCAAATTAATTTTATAATCAGTTGTTTTCCCGCCGTTCGATTTATTCAAATTTGACAGGACACCGTCTGGCGGGTCAGCTATGTAGTTGTAAAATAAAAATCAATTGCCACTCCTGCATCCGGCAGGACAAGGTTAGTATGAAAGAAACTTCTAAACAGTTTATTGTTACAGAGTTAATTTACTAACACTACTGTACTAAATATGTGGAGATTTGATACAAATACAAACGCACTATCCCAATTTATTTGGGGTCGGCGCAACATGTCCCTTTCTTCCACACTTCTCTATCAGTCGTCATCTCAGTAGTCACTCCCTTTCTAGCCATATCATCTTTCACGCAGTCCATCCATCGTTTCTTTGGTCTTCCCCTACTCCTAAAGCCATCGACATTCATACTCAAAACAATTTTCTTTTTTCAAATTTGTTAGCTCCTATTAATCTTTTTCATATTTTTAGACTTTTTTACTTTAACTTTATTCCGGTATTTTACTTTTCAGCAAAAAATCGTAGTTAAATTCTTAAAATATAAATTAAGTTTTCTTACACAATTCAAAATGTTCTCAGCTTACGCCTTCGGGAACTTCGCGCGTTTACATTGGAATATTCATAGCTAAGACAGGACAAAGTCTGTAGGGTCAGCTAGTTTAACATAAATCGTACGTAGGTATTATTAATTTAATTACGCCTAAATGTCCTTTTGTTTTTGTATTTATTTGTATATCTAATTAGTTAGTCATTTAATTTTAGTACCAGGGGGCCTACTCCCTAAGCACGAAGCCCGAAGTTTCGGCCTTCATTACGGGCGTTTCCTACTCCGTATCACCTACGGATGGATGATTGGTTCGGGGCCCGAACGAAGTATGAATGACAACATGATTTGCCAGTTGTCCCTACTCCCGATGTGTTTTTGCCCGTCCGAAAAATTTAACTTTTACACTTGTTTTGATGGATCGTAAAGTAAGACGGACGGATGAACGGACGGACGGAAAGACGGACGGACTTAGGGAGTAGGCCCCCTGGTGTAAATTGATAGTTGTGTTATAAGTGTATTGTATTCAGTGGGAATTGTTGTCAAAAATTAATCTGATCTACAACATAAAATTACATTCGAGAACTCCGATATTCTAAGACTTATCTTAGGATAAAAAAAAATATAATTGGGTCTTATCTTAACCCAGCTATCAAAATTTCTAGACTTTATCAATAACAACTTTGAACTAGCCATCTTTTACATAGCAAGAGTCGGCCATATTTCATCAGGTGTGGCCAAATTACGGCTATATTTATAATGTTTGGCCACATCAAAGTGTGTGATCGTGTACCGTCATAAATTATGATGACGTCACTCCGGTACAAATGGTGAAAAGTAATGGCGGCCGGTCCCTAACATTTGCTCTTACTTAGAGGGTCGGGAATAAGGGAAGGTATGTTGTGTATTAATATGGCTACATAGTATGACATGTTTATTTTAAATTTTACTATTTTCTTTATTAGTGAATGGTTTTAGGTACTGCTGGTACTGGTAGGTAAGTACTGCTCTTTCTAAATGAGGTTACAAGACAGTTGAATAATTACTTTAGGACTCGTGGAACTTCTTTGTCTCGGGACTATTGATTCTTGCTTTTAGTAGTGTCACTGGTTAGGAATAGTGTCACTGGTTAGAAATAGTGTGACTGGTTAGGAATAGTGTGACTGGTATCCTACTGTTATTATCATACTACTAGTTCTACTTACAAATGTGGAAGTTTGTATGTTTGTTAATCAACCACGCAAAACGACTGACTGAATTTGTATGAAATTTGGCACACAGATAGTTTGTAACCTAGATTATGTTATGGGAAATTATAAGTGCAGCATCAATAGTTTTCTTTAGCACCTGCAAACTAACGTCTTTTTTTGTATGTAAGCAACGAGTTAATAGAACAGCTTCTATTATATTAATTCATCATCTTTACTATTCCAACAGAATATCAAAAGACGAGCCTCAAATTACCAACGTAAATTAATATGACTCAGCGCTACCTATAAATATATTGACTTCTGAATTAATTTAATTTACTCAGCGACTAATGTTGTAAGTGGGCTACTAAAATTTTTTTTAGAGATTCAACATCTGTCTGCTAATAAAATCAAATTCCAGCCTCAAAATACCTAAGCCATTAAAACCTTTTTTATTCAACAACTAAATTAATTAATGATATTCATAATTCATGAAAAGTAGCAACACAAGCGCGGGAGTGAACCTAACGCTCGCTGGGAATGAGACGGATCGATCCGTCAGGTTAAGCTACGCTTGCCGGTGTTGGTCAGTGGATGGGTGACAGCGAACGAATGACAGCCGGGAGGGGGGGGGGGGGTCCCGGCTGTCATTCGTGGATCTTTGACAGTCGTTACGGGTCGTAAGAAGCCCGAAAGTCTGACACCCAGTCTTACCAAGGGTATCGTATTATGACTGCCTATCGTTGTGGATAGGCAGTCGCTCCGTGTAAAATATAGATATTCAACTACATCCAGTTAGACTGGAAGCCGACACCAACATAGTTGGGAAAAGGCTAGGCAGATTGATTGTGTGTCCAAATACAAACAAACACAGAGTTGTTTGTTTTTGATGACAATAATTTTTGTATGTTCAATTCAATTCGTAGGTATAATATTCGAGTCATCAATTACTTATGATAAAATTATAAATAGATAGGTGTTTACATGAAATTAGAACTTTCATTGACCATTATTTGATGACAATAATAAGGTAATTTTATGTTCAATTATAGTAGATTCACTCATCAATTATGTATGTTAACGTATAAAAATATAGGTGACTTTATGAAATTAGAGTATGTTGAAATTATTTTATAGATGCAGTCGATACTCTTATTATAAGCTGTCAATGCGTAGACATATCACAAATTTAGTTGCTTAATAATTATTTCCATGCTGAGTCATATTAACAGTAGCTTGTTGTACAATATATGGTAGCTTGAAAAGCATATAGTAAACGCAAACGGTTAGTCGCTGACCTAGTAATTCATTAGACAACTAAATTTATTTGAAGACGAGAATAACATTTTAAAGAAGCTGCATTAATTAGCACCCTTAAGTTATTATTTAACGGTAATTATACTTTCGGGCCGTTTGGGGTTGTCCTTGGGCCGTCGGATCTGAGTGATCATGGTTTGTTCAACGAAATCGCCAAACGGCTGGTTGACACTTCCCGTGACCCAAGGTCTGGCTTTTACCTTGGCCGGAGGCTTAGCATGGCAATACCGCCCGGTCTCTCTTTACCAATCGACAGCGATGCGGAGGAATTTTTCGACGCCATATTTTATTTTTTTAATAGTTTTAGTTAGGTTAGGATATAATTAAATTTTTAATTTAATTAAATTTTTAATTTAATTATATTAGGTATAGATAGACAGATATAATACTCTTATTACCTAGATTAACACATAGGATACCTTTTATGCCGCGGAAGTCACGGGTAGAACTAGTACTCCATATCTATATTGCTATCAGAACATAAAATCTCGTCCAAACCATTCAATTAATTTCCCAAACCGTTCTTCATAGAAATACTTGAAAAAAAACTCCAATAGCTGGGCTATTACTTGATTGGACCGCAGTTGAGAGTCAACAATGTAAACGTTGTGGAATCGATACCAACATGTACTTGGAAACGATCGTGTCTGATTAAATGTGTGTGGAGAATGTTTGTATTGGCAAATATAGGATTTTATGAGTGTTCCTTTCGTAAAATATTGATATTTGATATTAATAAGTTTATTGAATAAATATTGTCAGTCAAGTCACGGTATTTATTAGTGTGATTTTTGTGATACAGTAGGTCTTATAGTTAGGTTATGGTGACTATAAAAACTACTCAATATGGCATAGGTACACTATTTAGCAATAAGAATTTAAAATCGATATTACAACAAAAATTTCAATATTATTTTTTTATAATAAACATTTAGAATACAATTAATAATTATAATAAATATTCAGAATACAATTAATAAATCAAGTTTTTGAATTTTCAAGCATAACATCCATTTAGTTTATTACAGTAGCATTTTTCAATTCAAAAATTATTTAATCTCCGTTTATTTAAATTGTGTCAAGTTTAAATCTTTAATTTCATTTGGTATTTTAAGGAATATTGTGAAATACGAGGATGCCAACAAGTAAGAACTAAGTAAATAGAAACCCATTAATCCCATGGTATCTATATCTCTTGATGTACTTTCCTATCGCAGGTATGCTGGAAAAGATTTCTTTAGAAAGCATCACCTTTGTACGTATTCTTCTGTTCTTTTCTTGTCTGTTTATAAATATGTTTGCATATATGGTTAAATAAATAAATAAAGTATGAACATTACGATTATGTCTGGCAGAAAAAAATCTGGATCAATCCCAAAACCCAACGAGCACTCCTTTAACATGCAGCACTGCTTTAACATCCTTTGTGCTGCTAGATACTGACGAGACTGAGGTAGAAAGTATAATTATGACCTTGAAAGAAGACTGTGCAGTTGGCTGGGATAATATATCGAATAAAATTATCAAAAAGTTCAAGGACATTTTGGTACGACCACTGACATATATTTTCCGCATTTGTTTATCTTCAGGTCATTTCCCAGAGTGTCTCAAAAAAGCTGTAATTGTCCCTGTCTATAAATCAGGCAGCAAAGAGCAAGTGACAAATTATAGACCTATTTCTTTACTGCCTTCCATGTCAAAAATATTGGAAAAAATTATAAACAGAAGGTTGTTGAAATATTTGGAAGATCAATCAATTCTGTCTGAACGGCAGTTTGGATTTAGGCCTAAAGTTTCTACTGCCGATGCGGTACACCAGCTGACTGACTATCTGGCGCAAGAACTTGACAAGGGCAACCACACAATAGGAATTTTCCTGGACTTCGCCAAAGCTTTTGACACAGTTTCCATCCCAATCCTGTTGCGCAAGCTTGAGATCATGGGTGTAAGAGGCACCCAGCTGAAAATGTTCAAAAGTTATTTAAAAGATCGTTCCCAGTGCGTAAAGATTGGCAATGTTCTCAGCGATGTTCAAAAAACCACATCTTTTGGTGTTCCTCAGGGAAGTATTTTAGGACCCACTCTGTTTTTGATCTACATAAATGACCTTTGCGATGTAAAGCTAGAGCATGGCACTATCATAACCTACGCTGACGACACTGCTCTACTTTTTTCGGCTGACTCAGAAAATGAAGTCTACAATCTTGCGCAACGCGGTTTCAATATTGTAGGTAAATGGCTTAAAAATAACTCACTAACCCTGAATGCAGAGAAGACAAATTACATTAAGTTTTCGATGCGCAAGCAAACATCGAACATCCCTTCAGCGTTGCATGCTCATTGTTGCCCAATCCCCGCAGATAGCCAGTGTAATTGTCCCAATATTAAAAAAACGGATAAAATAAAATACCTGGGTATTATAATAGATCAAACCCTTTCCTTCAAACAACATATGGAAGCACTTAATAATAGAATTCGTAAGCTGATATATGTATTCAAAAAGCTACGTTTAATTGCAGATCCAAATATAATTAGACAAGTATACTTTGCACTTTGTCAGTCAATTTTGAGTTACTGTATTACTTCATGGGGTGGGGCGAATAAAACCTTGTTATTGCCCATTGAAAGGGCTCAAAGAGCTATTCTCAAGGTGGCTACTTGCCGCCCTTTTCTTTTCCCCACTAACCTCCTGTATAAAGCTTGTAAAGTACTAACAGTTCGACAGTTGTTTATAATGAGCACTGTACTAAAACAACACGCAGCGCTTCCATACAGCACTGATTTAACAAAAAGGAGACGGAAAGATATAGTTTGCCCTCAAAAAAGTACAAATCATGCTTTCACAGCTAAATTTTACATGTACCTCGGACCACTACTCTACAATAGGCTAAATGAAAAAGGAAACATCTACTCGTTAAATAATAGTAACTGCAAGAAATTCCTTATGGAAGCTCTTCAATCTATGTCCTATGAAGATACAGAGAAGTTATTATTTGTGCTTAAGTAAATATTGTTAAGAAGTATTATATAATTTTATATTTTTTATACACCTTTTTACATTTATGCAACAATAAGATAATTATGATTATTTAATCAATTAATGTTACCTCCAATCGCCTGAAACACAGGATTACCTAGTTCAGGCACAAGTCATGGGTGAACTTGCCATAGATTTAAGGAAAACTGTATTTATCGTTAGTCCTTATATATTTTTGAATAAATTTGATTTGATTTGATTTGATTTGATTTGTTAATACAATTCAAACTAATCGGAATCCTAACTAATATTATAAATGCGTAAGTGCGTTTGATTGTAACGCTTTCACGCTAAAACGGCTGAACGGATTTGAATGAAATTTGGTTCATGGGTAGACCATTACCTAGAGAGGAACATAGGCTACTTTTCATCCTGGATCGCATACAGAGTCACGGAAAACAGCTGGTTACCTATATGTCAACAAAAAACATGGAGAATGAACTATTTCTAGCAATTTACAGTATATTAATGTGTTTTATTAATTGATTACTAATACTATGTAATATAAACACAATCTAAAAATAACAAAATTATATCCTAACATCACTAGAACTATTCACAAACTAAAACATGGCGTCGAAAAATTCCTCCGCATCACTTTCAACTGGTAGTGATAAGTATCCAAGAGACTGGCGGCGTTGCCACGTTGTATGGCAATACTTAGCCTCTGGCCAAGGTAAATGCTAGCCCTTGGATCAAGGGAAGTGTCAACCAGCCGTTTCAAGATTTCCCTAAACAGACCATAAGCACTATGGCCAAACGGCTCGAAAATATAGTTAGCAACTGATTATTATTATCTTCGTACTCATCTGCGTTTTCTCCCAAAACACTGCAAAATACATATAGCTTCCTCTTTTTACGCAATCGGCCGTATTGTTCATATCTTTCAATGATGTCTTTCCATCAATTTTTCTCTGGAAACCATTTTTTCCTTGTCGTGCACTTTAATACAGCAAATATTTAGGAGGATAAGATTGTGTTTCTACAGTATTCTTCGGATCAAATTAATTCAAGCTTAAGTAAATGAAAACCTATTTACAAACTTAAACAATTTATTGTGTACTAGCTGTGCCCGCGACTTCGTTCGCGTGCATGTCGGAAATCAATACATAATGTGTCGCTTAGATATGGTGTAGGTATCACTCCTCCAATAAAAATGAAGAATCTTGCGATCTTGCCTGGTGGGAACCGCTACCTGGGGTTCTCTACCACAGCCCTGCAGTTACTGCGGTTTATGATAGCGGGGTTTAACACGTATTCGGACTGCTGGAAACACAACGCGCCATTCGAAACTATCGTTTCGGAAAGAACGAATAGCGGGATTTACACGTACCTACAGTTTGGACCACGGATCTGTGGACTGCGTTCCAAACCGCGGATGGATCTGTGCGGTTTGGACTGCGCATCAAACTGTCTTTCGTTGATACCGTGAACATCCATGTTTATGGAGGCAAAACTTTTAAAAACGATCGAAGTCCATAATTAGTTGACCACGGATAGCCAGTAATTTTTTTTTATTACTGTACCAAATCACAATCACAATCTGTATCATCTTACAATTGTAAGATGATAGTTAATACTAATAACTATTAGTCCATTTTTAGGGTTCCATACCTCAAAAGAAAAAAAACCGGTCAAAAGCGAGTCGGACTCGCGCACCGAGGGTTCCGTTTCGATTTCTGAAAAAGTGTGCTATTTAGAGACATCGTTTTATTTTTCCTGTTTTCTTTACATAAACTTCTATCACATAGAATAATTTCAGATTTTTCTCTTTGCAAACTTCGGAGATTAGGGGGGGGGGGGACGGTAGTTTTTTTACATTTTTCTTCAAAAGTCGAAAACTATGCGGCTTATAAAATTTTTTTTTTTTTTTGAGAATGTACAAATAGCGCTCTTTCATATTATACCCCACATGCCCTAGAAGCCCCACTATGAATTTTTAAGACCCCCTTTCAGTCCCAGTTGCAATAAAATTAACATATTTTTATTTCTTGCTTATTTGCAAAATAGTTGGGTAAACGTCATCTAAAACTGTTCCAAATTTCAAGTTGATAGTATTAGTAGTTCTTGAGATATCCAGCTGTGACAGACAGAGAGACAGACAGACAGACAGAAAGACAGACTGAGTCACACCATAAGGGTTCCTTTTATACCATTTTGGTACGGAACCCTAAAAACGGCACCCTTATAGGATCACTCGTGTGTCTGTCTGTCTGTCCGTCTGTCACACCTAATTTGCACCGAATCTATTAGACCTGCATTATGTTAAAATTTGGTAAGTACACATAATTACGAATTTCTGTGACCCAAACGCGGACAGGTAGGTAAAGTAAATAAATGGATTTAGAATATGGGGGTGACTTTGGTGGGGCAAATAAGAAAATTTAAAAAAAAAGTTTTGCAAACTGTACCGTGTGACATATCAGATGAAAGGGCTTAATTAATATGAGGGTCTCAAATATGTATATATTTTTTTAATAATTTTAAAATTATATTAAGTATTTAAGAAAATAGATGAAAATTTACCAATATATCCCCTAATCTCCGAAACTACTGAGCCTAAAGTTTTGAAAAAAAATACAGAAAATAGTTCTTTACTTGTAGATTACAGGAAAATCTATAAGAATAGTCTGTGGTAATAAAATAACATGCTAAATCTCTCAATATAGTGAGTACAAAGTTACAAACTTACATTTACAGTTGGAATGTATGGGAGAATATGTTTTCCAACTACGATGTTAAGTTTGTTCTTGGGATAAATTCATCCCAACTACGGAACCCTTCATTGTGCGTGGTCCAACACGCACTTGGCCGGTTTTTTATATTTGAAATTCTTTTAGCGTTACTAATCAACCACCAATAGAACCAATCTGCCTAGGCTTTTCCCAACTATGTTGGGGTACCGGCTTCCAGTCTAACCGGATGCAGCTGAATACCTGTATTTTACATGGAGCGACTGCCTATCTGACCTCCACAACCCAGTTACTTGGTAATACGATACCCCTTGGTAAGACTGGTTGTCAGACTTTCGGGCTTCTGACGACCCGTAACCGACTGTCAGAGATCCACGAATAACAGCCGGGACCAACGGCTTAAAGTGCTTTCCAAGGCACGGAGGAGTCTCGGTATCTAAAGATGCTCACCCATCCACTAACCAACCCCGGCAAGCGTAGCTTAACCTGCTGGATCGACCCATCAGGTTAACCACCCCTATAAAGCGATTTTTATTTTTAGTACCATTTGGTATCAATAGATGTCGTTACGTGTATGAAGACACCGTAATAAAAAGTTCTTCTTGAACACTTTAAATTCATATATCTTTTGATAGACTGAAGCGATTGCGATGAAACAAAAACTAACTAAAACTCTGAGTTACACACAATATTTGAGTATAAAATTTAACTACATTGGTTTTGTACTTTTGACGTGATACTTGCACAAAAATTTATGAACTCTCACAGACAAACAGACAAACAGACGAACAGACAAACAGACAAACAGACAAAAATGAAAAAAATGGTAGAAATGGCATCTGTTGGTGATTCTTTAACACCCCAACTATTTTTTTTTTAAATATTTGCAATGTACAGAAACGCCTCGTCTACAGATTTATTATATGTATAGATTGATAGGTCCAAAGTTTTCAATGGGAATATTTAACAACAAGAGGGAACTATGAGGCCGAATACGTTAAAGTTTGCAGTATGGTGTTCCCGTACCCTAATCAAATAAGTTTAGTAATGACATGTTATACAGGAAGTCCCTAATGAAATACTGTAAGTGCTATTTCTTGTTCAAACTCTTTTTGTCCTGGTAATCTGAGCAGCTATGCAGCAATATCTCATGCTGTGTAAAAAATAAACCGGTCAAGAGCGAGTCGGACTCGCGCACCGAGGGTTCCGTTCCGATTTCTGAGAAAGTATGCTATTTAGAGACATCGTTTTATTTTTCCTGTAATCTTTACAAAAACTTCTATTACATATAATAATTTCAGATTTTTCTCTATGAAAACTTTGGAGATAATTGGGGACGGTATTTTTTTTTACATTTTTCATGAAATGTCGAAAACTATGCGGCCTAAAAAAAGAAAAAAAAATTTTGAGACTGAGCAAACAGCACCGTTCTGTCAATGCCCTTGTAGCCCCACTTATATTTTTTAAGATCCCTGTTGCAAAAAAAAATATATATTTCTCTCTTATTTTCAAAATAGTTGGGCAAACGTCATCTAAAACTGTTCCAAATTTCAAGTTGATAGCATTAGTAGTTCTTGAGATATCCAGCTGTTACAGATGGACATACAGACTGAGGAGTCGCACCATAAGGGTTCCTTTTTACCATTTTGGTACGGAACCCGAAAACTAGTCGGCAATGTTCGTTGCTGCATTGACTCCCCGGGGTGGCCGTATGTGTGCCTATTCAACTTCAGCTTGATTCTAATATTATTATGACCATAAATAGAAATTGTCTGGACTTTAAAAGAGACATTTACCTGGTCTACAAGGTGGATCAGCGACCTGAGAGTCTGGACAAAGCGACATAATCAGCAATACCGATGATGGAAAAGTCAAGAATGTATTGGATTGACATATGCTACAGAAAATAGCTAATGGATTGTGTGAGGAATGGTCTCAAAGAGAAGGGAGTGAATAATAGCGTGACGGTTTATAGGGGAGAATGGGAGAAGGAAACGTGTTGCGCCGAACCCACGTAACACGAGACAAGGGTAGGAAGATGATGATAAGCCACCGAAAAGCTAATGTTAATTCTGTTGAAAGTCATTGCTATCTCACCTGAATGATGGAAGCGATGATGTAGTCGACAATGACCACGATGGTAGCGAAAACCCACTGGTAGTGGAAACCAGGACTGGCCGTCGGGACAAGACTTAATTATCACCAGCAGTAGCCCTCTTTTGGCTAACTATGATGATGATGATGATTTTAAAGCTCACGATACCGTATATATGGTATGGAGGCATGAGGAACAGGGTGTAAAGTTCACTCATCCTCCATAGAAAAGGGAGGATCCTCCGACCAGACGGTTGTCGTGTCTGGCGGGCAACTGCCCGACGGTTGATGTCGGGACGTTGTATACAACACTAGTTTTTGTTTACACTAAACCCGAAAAGGGGTCATTGTACTCATCGTTTTGAACAACTTTAACTATATGGACCAAACCTGAAATCGCAAAAAAAAAATCAGCTGTTCAGTACATTTTGACGAATTTGATATTTAGTAGATAAATGTACTGAACAGCTGATTTTTTTTTGCGATTTCAGGTTTGGGTCCACAATTAAAGTTGTTCAAAATGATGAGTACAACCCTTTTCGGGCTTAGTATAAACAAAAACTAATGTTGTATATGCTAGTCGCGCGTATGCGTATGCTAGTCGTGTCATCACAATGACATGACGTCAGCGTCATGTCATTGTGATGCGTAGTTCGTATGTGGCGATGTAGATGACGCCACATATAGATGTGCTTTGGTTCAAAATTTTTACAAAAGCTTGCGAATTAAGATAACAAGGTTCCAAACTAAATTATGATTTTGTAAACTACCCTCGAGCTCTCTATTTCTGATTAGTATCCCCAATAGTGTAGCAGACTAATCGTTGAGAGAGCTGTAATAATTAGAGTTGCAGTCCTATCCGCAGTAAACTGTATTATACTGATTGCACCGAGGTACACTGGTTACTATTAAATTAACTTCGCCGGTCTTTTGACCCGTGATTTAGTTATTTAATTATTTAAATTTTACTGTTTGGTGTGATATAATAATTTAATACGTGTTGCAAAATATATATCACTAGCTTTTGCCCGCGGTTTCACCCGCATTTATGTCAGAAAATATCCCACACGAACGTACCTACTACCGGGAAATCCTTCTGTATTCCTTGTCTACATTTAAAAAGGAACCTCTGTGTAAAATTTCAGTTTTCTAGGTTCAAGGTATGTTAAAAAAAAATTGTTTATTTGGTCTCAAACGACTACATTTCCGGAATTTTAAATGAAACAGCCCCAGTAAGTTATTAATAATACTCGTGTTGGGGTTAGAGGTTAGAAGTTAGAGAGGGGTGAGACTATATTGGATATATCTTATATTTTTGTATCACTGTATTAATATAATTAAATATATATTTATTTGTTAAATTAAATACAAAACTAAAACTAAACCTTAAAAATCTAACAAAAGCTGGTGTCCATGAGGCATGGTGCCAAGAACACTGGCTGCATTTCTGCGTTGAATAGCAATAGCTATTCTCTGTGCGAGAAATGAGCCAGCCCTCCTGTCACCAGCGGCGTCTACAACACGAGGAAACAATTGTTTGAATTTTTTTTTTGTACTGGGACCCCAAGGACCAAAAGTTTCGAAGACAAGCGGTAGTCGATAGAAAGCGTCACATACTTGCGTCGCTTGGCCTCTTCTGCGGCTTCCGCCACGGCTCCGGCCCTTAAAACCGATCCGCTGAGATGGGAAGGGGCTAACGTGTCGGCACATGTAGCGTCCCAAACAAGAGCCCTTCCCCGCTCCCAGGGGATCAACGTCAGGCCGGCCTGCCATCATCACGAACCATCCCTAAAGGTTCTAATAGAGAAGGAACATTGATGGTGGCAAGCGTCCGTTTTATGATGTCGTTAATGGAGCCGTGGCGGGAAAATCTGCCAGCACTGCGTTGGCAGTATAGTCCATGGAGTCCGTTCCTGTCGACGTCGCTGCCACATGAACACCGATGACGCTCGACGATGGCAGCACCCAGCCAGAGACCGACGGCGATGCGGAAGCTGCCATTGTCGAACAGCGTTCCGAGGTTGACAGACGGTAGGGCGTGTAGCCACAGTCCCGATAAAAAAAAAAAAAAATATAATATAGTCTTTATTACATATGGAAGTGGTTACAATTAATGTAAAGTCCCTGACTTGTGCTAGGTGGTTCAATTGTTAATGAGCAAAATAAATAAAATAAAATAAGGGTTTAGGCTGGACGTTGATGAGTCAGTCAGTCAGGACTTCTCTTTTTACTTATATAGTTAGATACATACTTAGATAAAAATTGACAGATATGGGGACAGCCGACAGAAATGTAAACTTAAATACTTTTTAATTACTTGAAACACCAGAAGGCCAATTCTCGTACTTAAAAAACATTCAAATTCAAGTCGCAGTGTCATCTCAGCGACAATCAATGTCAAAAATGTAGGGTAATTAGAGGCTTTTTTGACAGATTGCGACTGAGATTAGAATGCGAACGTTCTTAAAATTACGAGAATTGCCCCTCTGATGTTTAAACGGAACATGAAAATTATTATCCACTGCTCCCAAAAGAGGTGTTTAATTAAAAGTTCTGTACAAAATAATTGACAGCCGAAATGTATCCATATTGAACAAAGTAAATGAAAAAACTCTACTATTGGGAAATGAAACATTGGAAATATCAATTACATGAGCCTCTGGCGAAAATAAACTGTCCAACTTTGTATTGAAAATGTTTTTTGACAATGTACCATCTATTATGAAGAAAAAGCGAATTATTCTCGCGCAGGAGTTTAATTCACTTACAATTCTTGGCAGAGACGGGAAAAATATGCCAGTTTTTATTTTAATATTATATTTTAGAGCACTTTCGGAGCTCGTAAATTTAATCACGCGTTAGGGATCGTGTTCTTATATATTTTCTTATTTTGGTAAGGCTTACTGATTCAGGCTGCCCAATGTTATTATTATCTTTACCTGTAGTGTAGACTGTATCGTTTAGTGCCGGTTTCTTGATCTGTAGTTACTATATTTTTATCATGAATGAGTTAACATTGAATACGCTCATTCATGTTAAAGAATAGTAACTAATGGGCAAACACATTTTGCCAAAATGTAACCATTAGTTACTCTTTTTAACCATTGGTTGGTGACGTCACGCTGAAGTTGTTGCACGAAGGCTGCGCTGACGATCACGTTGGGGTCACCAGTTTAGGGGCATGAGGAACAGGGTGTAAAGTTCACTCATCCTCTATTGAAAAGGGAGGATCCTCCGACCAGACGGGTGTTGTGTCTGGTGGGCTACTGCCCGACGGTTGATGTCGGGACGTTGTATATATGCTAATCGCGCGGTAAACTCTAATTGCGCGATGCAGGTTTGCGTGACGTCATGTCATTGATGTGTAGTTCATATGTGGCGATGTAGGTGCCGCCACAATCCGAATTAAAAATGAGACTGTAGATATCTTTTTTTTTTTTTTTTTTTTTTTTTTGAGGGTGGGAAATCATCAAATAACTTCTCCCGCTCTGGGTGGAGCGGGAGGGCGTGTCAGACTTTTACTGACTAAAACCCACCCGTGTTCCTTCAGTTGCCTATGCCAGGGCCGCGGTAACCCTTTCAGACAACCCGCGACCCCAGCGGCGTCGGCCCTATTGGGCCCCGTCACTTGCTGACATCTCTTTGAGGCGCGCGTGGAACACAACGCGCCGTCGACTCGGGCCTGGTCCTTACCGGACGGCGAGCTACCCGCTGCTCACCGTCCGCAGGCCCGCGCCTACGGTGGCCGGAAATCGCCCCGCGATTCCCGCCGCCCAGGGCGTCTCCTGCGGCGACTGAGGGCGTGAGGCTGCCTCTCCCTCACGCGTTCCGCCTCCTCCTTCGCGAGCATCACTGCTTCGCAGAAGGAGGTGACGGCCTCCCATGCACTCTCGCTCCGCACCATGGCCTGGACCAGGCTCGGACGCGAGAGATCGCCGCCGCCGATCGCCTCCGTGAGAACACGGCGGTGCTCTGCCCAAGCCGGGCAGACCTCCACTGTATGCTCCACCGTGTCCTCCGGGCGATCCACACAATGGAAACACCCGGGCGTTTCCTCCCGCCTTATGCGAAACAGGAACCTCCCGAAACAACCGTGTCCGGTGAGGACCTGCGTCAGGCGGAAGGTGAGGACGCCGTGGCGCCTCTCTAACCACTCCTCAAAGAGGGGACTTATCGCCGCTATTGTGGCGTGCCCAGCGCTGGGTTGCGACAGTCGCGCTCTCCATGCCGCCATGAGATCCTGCCGGAGCTCTGTCCGCTGTACCGTGATTTCTCGCGGCAGCGGAGTTACGCCCCGGCGTTTCGCCTCCTCGCGCCAGACTGTAGATATCTGTGGTTTGGCTAGGTAATTTAATTTGACCTTGCATAGTCTGATCACTAAGCCCGGATAAATCAACGGAAACATAAAATAAAAGTATGACACTTTTCTGACTGTTATATTACCTACTTTGTCTACCGTTCGCAATCTTTTATCCGACTCCAGTGAGACAAAGCCGAGTTATAACGTAGAAAAGTATTTTCTTGAAGACTCTCAGAATAGAAAAGTTCATAAAAATGCTACGATGAGTTGCATTATTGGTTTTCTAGATATAAAAAACCGGCCAAGTGCGTGTCGGACGGCGCACGAAGGGTTCCGTACCACTGTCATAAAAACGCAAAAAAATCACGTTTGTTGTATGGGAGCCCCCTTAACTCGCGCACGCCAATTAGTAGGCACAATAGATTTTTTATTGTTATCTGAACAGCTGGGTGTGCAATCGACGTTTAAAGAGTTAAATATTAATTTTATTCTGTTTTTTTAGTATTTGTTGCTAAAGCGGCAACAGAAATACATCATCTGTGAAAATTTCAACTGTCTAACTATCACGGTTCATAAGATACAGCCTGGTGACAGACGGACAGACAGCGGAGTCTTAGAAATAGGGTCCCGTTTTACCCTTTGGGTACGGAACCCTAAAAATCGTGAAAAATAACAAAATTTTCTCAGAATAGATCCTTTTAACGTCCAATCTTGATAAAAAGGGACCTTTGAAACGATAAAAGTTGTGAAAATTCGCAAGTTTACGTAAAAATTTTGTCTCAAACATCTTTGTATAAGTTTTTATAGAAAACCGTGTTTGTTGAATTATCTTTACGGTTCGATACATTTCTTGGGTGTGCAGCAGTACCTCCTATTGTGAAAAAAACTTAGGGTCAGTTCACACCGAGACGCGACGCGGCGCGCACGCAATATAATTATGTAACTTTATTTACAGTACAGCCGATTTATCTTGGCAAGTCCGAACCTCGAGTCCGAGTAAGATTTTTTAGGAACCAAATGGTGACATGAGGCGAGTGTGAGTGAGAGAACATGCGCGAAAGTTCTTAGTGCCTATTTCATACTTGCCAAGATATTTTGGCCCTAGTGTATGTTACTACAGGAGCTCGTGGGTAAGTAATAACAGCCGCACGGGTCGATCCGTCAGGTTAAGCTACGCTTGCCGGGGTTGGTCAGTGGATTGGTGACCATCATTACACACCGAGATTCCTCCGTGCCTCGGAAAGCACGTTAAGCCGTTGGTCCCGGCTGTTATTCGTGGATCTTTGACAGTCGTTACGGGTCGTCAGAAGCCCGAAAGTCTGACAACCAGTCTTACCCAGCAACTGGGTTGTGGAGGTCAGATAGGCAGTCGCTCCATGTAAAATACTGGTATTCAGCTGCATCCGGTTGGACTGGAAGCCGACCCCAACATACCTAGTTGGGAAAAGGCTAGGCAGATTGTATGTTACTACACAAAAATAAAAAGAAAGAAAGAAAGATTGAAAGGCGACTCGCTGCACCGTGCTGCGCAGCGCGGCGTGCCATCTCGGTGTAAACCAGTGCCTTATTATTTAGATTTCTGTGGTGTGTACTGACCCTTAGTGCCGAACTTATTTCCGATTAAGTGGTGATAACTGAGTTTTGTCACAGAAAACTTACTTATTAACTTACCTATTGGCTGAGGTACAGATAGCGCGCGAGTTGAATGCAGTCGGGGTCTGAGGTAAAGAGCGGGAGCATCTCCCCCCGCTATCCGCACGCCCCACCTCACGCGCCTGCAGTGTATTGTAATTATAATTAGGTCACAGCACTACCGCATTCCTAAGCTCTGCATTCAACTCGCGCGCTATCTGTACATACCTACTTGGAACATCACTTTGATTTTTAGTTCTTACAATTCTGCTTCAAACGAACCACTTCGTTAACATTTATTTTATAAAAATTATGGGTAAGTTATAAAAATATTGTACAAATTACGCATTTTCAGCCAGTCAGTCTTAGGGTGATGCAGAGACCAGATTCAGAGACATGTTTTTAAATCTTTTTAACTTACCAGAACATCACGAGGCATACATACGTGATGTTCTGTTATCATTATCATGTGATGTTCTGTTATCTCAACAGGGTAAGCACAGGTGTATTATAACTAGTACCTACTCCAACATTTTGCCAGCATTATGTTGTTAGATCCATGTAAAGGGAGCGAGGTGAGTCTATCGATATACCATGACACAATCCAGTCTGCGGGTTGCTGCTGAGAATTTTCAATAATTAAAGATGCAACTAGATGCTAGTTTAAAAATAAATATTCTACTACAGTTTATTGATGTGAAACTTATCGGCGCGCCTTGGGGGTAAGTAACTCTAGGTAGAACATGACGCTCGCTCTCTCTTCATGGCTCCTCTCCACCGCCGATGTTTTACAAATGGCGGGCGCCCCGTGACGGCCATATTTTTTTAATATACACTCGCGGGCAAAAAAATGGAATCACCTCTCTGGCGGCTTATTAAGAGGTTTTATAATGCGCCTTTAGTACTTTAAATAAAATAAAACAGGTGTGTATTTTACAGCTTATTACTTTAGTCTTCATTAGATTACAGTTACATCCGGTTAGACTGGAAGCTGACCTCAGCATAATTGGGAAAAGGCAGGAAGATGATGAGAGGCTTAGTCTAGGTACATTACCAATTAAAACAAACACCAGAATTTTTTGTTTTTAACAATTAGGATGTTCAGTTAAAAGCATTCCGGTATACATCACACTACATAGTATAAAACTTTAACACTAATATTTATAAAGGCGAAAGTTTGTGTGTGTGCGTGTGTGTATGTGTTTATATGTTTGTTACTTCTTCACGCTCAAACGGCTGGACCGATTTAGATGAAATTTGGTATGTAGATAGCTTATACCCTAGATTAACACATAGGCTACTTTTTATCCTGGTCTACGCGGATGAAACCCCGGGGCGAAGCTAGTTTTTAATAAGCGCAGGAGGTGTGATTATTTTTTTTTTCTCGCGAGTGTAGTTAGTGTTAGTGCTAAACAAAAGCCATAGGTACTTGATAGCTACAGTATATTAAGACAAAAGTTGACCTGTGTACTTATTTAAGAACAATGCACTAACATTTTTCTTAACTAACTACAAAAGTTTTGTTTTGCCTTACCCAAGCCCTATAAATTCTACACTAATGTTTTCGAAGTTATCCAGCAAATAGGTATTATTTTATCTGCAAATTGACAACGTTATCATGTTACCTGTTATAAGTTTTGGCAAAACCAACTTTCGTGAAGCAAAAAGATCTAGATCCTATCATCGTCCTGAAATCAAAATCCATATTTGGTCAAGCAGATATTTAAAAACACTGATATTTTGTAATGTAGACAGACAACATAATAATAAATAATGTATTAATTATTATGTCGAGAAAAATAAGACAGAAAAACTTATATTTTGATGATAAAACTCATATAATTATCGACATTGGAAAAATCAGCACTAAGCAGATTTATCCAACTTTACCTACCCGATATCTTTATCCGTTGATCATAATTTATCTATAGCCGAAGAATAATTTTGAATTTTTGACAGACATTAATTAATTTTATTACTCGGATTAAAGATCCTGACGTTGGAAAAATCGGCCCTAAATAAGGAAAAGCTTTATTATAATAGACGACAATTAAAAATTTGCTGATTAAAGCAAAATTTTTAATTTTTAATCTTTTATGATGAATTTGTTGAATCAATAGCAACTGTATTGAGGGTTTCTTTGAGAACCTCTGATCATTATCATCTGCCTAGTCTTTTCCCATGTTGGGGTCGGCTTCCAGTCTAACCGGATGCAGCTGAATACTAATATTTTTCATGGAGCAACTACATATCTGACTCCCAAAACCAAATTACTGGGTAACACGATACCCCTTGGTAAGAGTAGTTGTCAGACTTTCGGGTTTCTGACGACCCGTAACGACTGTCAAAGATCCACGAATGACAGCCGGGACCAACGGCTTAACGTGCTTTCCGAGGACCTGATACGTCACCATATTACAAAATTCGACTAATCTACAATACGGTACGCGTACTAAAACATTTTTAATATATTCATTTGAGCTGTAATAACAAGAATTAATAGGCTTAAAGCATTGAATCCATATATTTCGCAAGTCTCCCCCACATTTCTATGAATTTAGGGTAACAGCACCGATTTATGGCACACTTAGGGAACGCGGAACCTTGAAAATGTATTTTCCTTTGTTTTCAGCATTGAAAGTTATTTGGTTAAGAGTTCTCTTAAGGAAATGAATATTTTTAACTGTAATTTTACTTTTTATTTGGTTTCTTTAGCGTTTTGGTTTTTGAAAGTTTATTTTTACGGTATTTACATACCTACATAATAAACTCACGCCTTCTGCACATGGGGGTAGGCAGAAACTACAGAACGCCACCTGCTACGATCCTTACGTACTCATTTTGCCTCGTTGACGTTCATACATCAGTGCCTCTACCATGAGTTTACACAGTCAAAAGTCGCTAGCGTCTCCGTAAATGATTTATATGAAATTTTTAATTCTTTCCGTGACCGCTAGGGGCGCTGGTACAATATTTCATAGAAATCATTCGCTCATACACGCACGCCGGTTTCGAGTACTACGCACCTGGGGCTCAAGTTTGCTATTACAATAGTGTCAGAATGGTCTATCATTGATTTCATAATTGTTGATTTTGACAAGTTTGGTAAACTACTAATATAATGGCGTCATAATAGCGTCATTATGACTTTCCAATGGTCAACCACTGACCATTGTATGAAATTATGAATTTAGCAGATTACGAACTTTTAGCAAAATGACAATGCAGTGACAATGGGATCGTGTTGGAGTGTAAAAAATAGCAGACTTGGGGCCCTGACCTTTTTGAGGAACATCACCAATATGGTCACTTTATGTATATGGCGTCTCCTTCGTTTTCACTCATATTTGCCTTCTGTTAGTTGCCTTTAATTCATCCTCTCAACATGACCAAACCATCGAAACATACTCTTTTAATTTTTTTTTTATTTCATTCGGATGTAGGTTGACTTTATTTTGCTTACCAATATTCTGGGATCGTATTTCTTCTCTAAGCTATAAACCAAGCGGTTTCAATCACGTAAAAGACCACGCTAGTCAGTCGTGTTCAAGAGTCAAACATGAATATAATACTCTGATCATTACGTAGTGTGATGTCTACATTCGCACTTACCATCTCTAGACCCGAAATCAAACATTTCATACGGCATCTTTCACTCGAAGAACGAAAGAACACAAAATTAATCAAAAGTGAAAAGTGAATTCTTTAGAATCAGAAGTGAAAAGTGAATCGATCCAACGATGTTGAATTTCGGTACTTGGATCTTTCAGAATAATAAAAAAATGAAAATAAAATAAGACGATAAATAGTTCACTCCTGTATCATATTGTCGGTGTCGTATGCACGTGAAACAAAAAACCAGCCAAGTGCGAGTCGGACTCGCGCACGAAGTGTTCCGTATCATTATCTATAAAAACGGCAAAAAAAAACTCACGGTTTTTGTATGGGAGCACCATTAAATATTTGTTTTATTTTAATTTAATTATTTATTTTTAAAGTAAATATATATATAAATTAATTGTTTGTGAATATTTCAACCTTCTTCCTGTTGCCGTTATCAATATCGAGAAAAAACTAACAAAAAAATCACGTTTGTTGTATGGGAGTCCCCTTACATATTTATTTTATTCTGTTTTTAGTATTTGTTGTTATAGCGGCAACAGAAATACATCATCTGTGAAAATTTCAACTGTCTAACTATCACGGTTCATGAGATACAGCCTGGTGACAGACGGACAGCGGAGTCTTAGTAACAGGGTCCCGTTTTTACCTTTGGGTACGGAACCCTAAAAATTTGCCTTCACTCAAGTGAACCGTTCGTCTGATGTAGTCATTAAGTCACTATGACTAAATATATCCAGCACAATTTATTCTACAACATCCAAAATTTTAAACAAAATATTATTCAAAATGTATTTATCGTCCATTCATAGTAATACCACTTCCAGTAACTGTGAGAGCGATGATCGGCGGCACATCTGGCGCTTCGACGTGAACCATTAGCACCTATTACTGGCGGATCATCGATCGTGTCGACTTGCCTTACATACCTATGGAGCTTTTGTTAGTAACTTACAGGTCTATTTTTGAAAATTTTGAAGGCATAAAGGATTGAATTATAAGTATAAAATAATTTTTAGGGTTCCGTACTAAAATGGTAAAAAAGAAGCCTTTATTGTGTGACTCAGTCTGTCTGTCTGTCTGTCACAGCTGGATATCTGTTGTATCCACTTAGGATTTGATATTACTTTCAGTACGTTCCGTAGCAAAACGGAACCCTTATAGATTCGTCATGTCTGTCTGTCTGTCCGTCCGTATGTCACAGCCACTTTTTTCCGAAACTATAAGAACTATACTGTTGAAACTTGGTAAGTAGATGTATTCTGTGAACCGCATTAAGATTTTCAAATAAAAATAGAAAATAAACAATAAATTTTGGTGGTCCCCATACTTAGAACTGAAACTAAAAAAAAATTTTTGATGACTATGGATAGGTCTTCAAAAATAATATCATTTTTGAAGACTCGAAATTGATCTATCCGTTCACACGTGATGCGATGACCAAGCGAAATAGGGATTCATTTATATATATATATATAGATAATATAGTAAGTACAGGGATCGTGGGAGTTATAACGTTTAAAAGATGTTTTAGTACCTTTGACCGTAAATAAATAAATCAATTTATTGACACACACAAGTTACAAATTATACAAACAAGAAAACAAAAAAAAAACAGTGAGCATAGTTGGAACAAAACTAGAAGAAGCCGTGGGCCCCAAACTAGGCACAGCCTGTATCTAAATATTTCCGTAATATTTCTGAAGAATCCCAGGTATGGTCCAGTACAAAAAAGAAATCATAAGTAATAGGTATATCTGAAAAAACAAGTGACTCTCAGCATTTCATAATTTCTCAGCAGTTCATAGTTCATTATGAACGGCCAAAGTTCTGGTACAATTTGTGCAAAAAAGCAGATTTTTGGAGGTTTATTCTGAATTTGTTTCTACAAATTTTCAATTTTTTACTTTCATAAAAACCTAGTAGTGAACAAGAACCTTAGTTCAAAAATTTCAAAGAAAGATTGTGTTACAATGTCATCCATAATCACATAGGTACGGGCGTTTGTATAAAAAGTATAATGGGTTGGTAGCTTTTAACGATACACATAAATGTACGTAAAATGAGTGTATTTTACTCCACATCAAAAAAATCAAAACATTACTGAACTTTAAGGTCGTTACAGATTTAATCAACGTAAATTGGGGTGGCCATACACTGACTATTTGCGACGAAAGTGTACATCGATATACGTAACGGCCTATAATCAGTAACTGCTCGTGGAAGAACTCATTTAGATCGGGCTTTGGAAGCAGCGGTTGCTGAGCAAAAGCGGATATAAAGCGGAAAGAAATAATCTGTATTCAGTATGCTAACGAATTTTTTTGCAAAAAAAGTGCGCGGTGTGGCTGCCCTAATTTGCGCTATCTTATACAGTGATTCTTTTCTGTGTCGGTTAAAAAAAAACTAGTCAAGTGCGTGTCGGACCACGCACAACGAAAGGTTCTGTAGTTCATGAGCTCCTCTCTCATTTTATTATAGCAATTAAGCCATTACATTTAGTAGTTAGTGGAGGTGGTTAATGAAAGCTAGTCTAGAAATATTAGATCATAATTAATTATAATAAAACATCTAGAAAATATAATAGGAACAAAATTAATAATACCCAGACACTTCGTAACTAGTCCCCTAACACCCGTTTCGAAGCTATAAGCGGTCTTTAAGGTTCAAACTTTCGCTGAAAAATCCTTGAATTTAATCTAACACATACGTCATACTATATTCAACATTATAACTTGTGCAGATAAGGGTTAAAATAGCGTGCAGTGTGTTGTTATACGATTGTATCAATGTTTGGCTCGACGTCATTCAAAAATCACCAGGCATGCCAACACGGGGGTAAAGCTGGTGTGGATTGGTTGGTGTTCCCGTGAATGCAGCTTTATTGCAATTTTTGTAGTTTTTTGCAAGAATTTTAAGCTGTGTTATAAAACATAAGCTGTAAGTATTTTTTTTTTCAATTCTATGGTTATGGAACTACCCCTTGGATTAGAGGTACTTATGTTCCATATGTATGGTTAAGTACTACTTACTAAGTTGTAGATACCTACTCAGTGTTGTGTGTTCCAGTGTTATTACTTATTTGTCAACTAAAACAGGATCTTTTTAAAATTTCAAAACGTATTAATAAATATTAAGGCCCGTCGGCAGCTGGTTAGGAAACATTAAAAATTAAAAAAAATTGCCAGTCATGATGGTGACTGACAAAAGTGAAAGCATAGCATGTCGCGGTGTCGAGGTGTCGAGGTGATGCAAACCCGTAAGATTTCCCCCTATCAAAAATGGCTCAACGCGCCTAAAGAAGTTTTCATTTCAAAAATCGCCGCGCCGCGGGTTGCTCTCATGCGATATTTTCGCTATTCTGTGGCCTTAGTGTGAGTTTTTATACTTAGGTACTCGATCGCGTTTACGTAAACGTTAACATACGTCAATTTGTATGGAATAATTGTTTCCCATTATAGTCACCAGACGGCGCTTCAGTACAAATTGAAATTTACTTTAACGTGATCGAGTAAGTATACAAAATTTGCAATAAGGCCACTGTTTACAATGTTATACTCTCATAAAAAAATAACTAAATGAAATATAATTATACCTAATGCCAAAACATAACAAAAAAGCAACGTCCCTACCTTTTTATGCAAAAATATCATGCTAATCAACAGGAAGAGAAAGAAATTCATAAAATAAAGTTTTAATAATGGCGTGTAATCCGTAGGTACTAATACTTATCATAAGTGTGAAATAAAATGTGTTTGTCTGTTAAATTTTCACGGCGAAACCGATGTACTTACCGATTTTGATGAAACTTTTTATGGAGATAGCTTATTAACGCCAAGGAAGGAAGAAGGAAGGAAGACAAGGAAGGAAGGAAGGATGGAAGGTCATAAGCTGCTTACTCCTTTTAATCAATCTCGGAAGGGTTAAATGGTGTTTTAGACAGAGTAGCAAAATAAAACGAAAAAACCGGACAAGTGCGAGTCGGACTCGCGCACGAAGGGTCCGTACCATTATCTATAAAAACGGCAAAAAACTCACGTTTATTGTATGGGAGCCCCCTTAAATATTTGTTTTATTTTAATTTAATTACTTATTTTTAAAGTGAATATATAATTAAATATTTTGAAAATATTTCAAGCGTCTACCTGTTGCCGTTATCAATATCGAGTAAAAAGTAAAAATCACGTTTGTTGTATGGGAGCCCCCTTAAATATTTATTTTATTCTGTTTTTTAGTATTTGTTGTTATAGCGGCAACAGAAATACATTATCTGAGAAATTTTTAACTGTCTAACACTATCACGGTTCATGAGCCTTCTGACAGACGGACAGACAAGCGGACAGCGGAGTCTTAGTAAAAAACCGCCACTCGATAGTGAGAACGGATAGTAAAAAAAAACGTAAGTACCAAGTTCTTCCTGTATTACCCGATTGGATACAAATATTCGGTCAATAGATACACAACAGTCTAAGTCTAAGTCTATCAACTGAAACCAAATACCTGGGTATCTTTTTGGATAAACAGTTGAATTGGGCGAAACATATCAACTACATCACCACAAAAGCCAGTATATCCCTGTGGCAGTGCAAGCAACTGCTTGGAAGGAATTGGGGGATTAGCCCCAAGGTCACCTACTGGCTATACACCATAGTAATCCGACAAATTATCACATATGGCTTGCCAGTCTGGTGGCCCAGGACAGACATGAGCACAGCCCAAAAAGATCTCGAGAAACAGCAACGGTTCGCTTGTGTAGCAGTAACTAGCTGCATGAAAACTACACCTACTGCTGCTCTACAGGCAATGCTTGGACATGCTGCCACTACACCTCTTAGTACGTGAAGAGGCGGCCCTAGCCGCCTTTAGGCTCAATCTGCAAGGAGCCCTGAGCAACGACTCTAGAGTTAAGCACACTCGCATAAAAGAAGATACGATCAAACGACACCCAATGATGGCATCACCATGCGACAGAGCCCCGAAACAGCACTACTTTCAGAAGCATTATAATATAATACTCACAGAAGAACGGTGTGATTACTCAGGCCCGCAAGAGTTGAGAGTATACACCGATGGATCAAAGACTGACCCCGGAACCGGGGTCGGAGTCTTCTCACACAATCTCAACATTAATATGTATATCCAGCCCGCTTGGAGTATTTAACGTCTACCAGGCGGAGTGTGTAGGCATCATACCTATCTACCAGGCGGAGTGTGTAGGCATCATACAAGCGTGTAATGCCATAGAAGCCAGGAGAGTCACGGATACGAATATACGTATACTCTCAGACAGTGACTCGGTGCTCCAATCCTTACGGAAAAGATACATTACCTCGAGATTAATACTAGAATGTCACGACCCACTCGAACGAGTAATTGTTGCTAACCGAAACACAGTGACAATGCAATGGATAAAAGGACACAGTGGATCACTGGGTAACGACGCAGGTCAGGAGCTAGCTAGGAGAGCATCCAGCACGTCTGTCTGCGGAGCTGAGCCAATCGTGCCCATTCCCTTCAACCAATTGCGCAGGTGGCTAAAGGAGTTCACCCACACACAAGCAGAGAGTTGGTGGTCCTCGACACCAGGCTGCAGGCAATCCAGGGAGGCTATGCTATCCCTGAACGGTACGCTTACCAGGCGGTTATTACGTCTGGACAGAAACGGGCTGCGCCTGGTGACGGGGACCATCACAGGAAACTGCTCATTAAGCAAACACTTCCACACAATAGGAATAACGGAGAGTCCCTTGTGCAGGGCCTGCATGGAGGCTGAGGAGACCGTTGCGCATGTGATCTTTGAATGCATAGGCGTTACCCAGATTATAACAGAAACTCTTGGAATACCCCGATCTTTCACATATGTTCTTAACAGACCCAGACATTTGATTAACTTCTGGAGGGAGGTGGGCTGGTTGGAATAACCCCCGAAGGCCGCCATGGCTCACGCACAATGGTCCACATGAAGGACTAAGTGCGGAAACCAAATACTTAACATACAATATAGGTTGCATAGAATTTCAAAGCGGTTGTAACGCTGCAATAGGCATACTTATTTGTTTTACCGAGGTAAAAAAGTACCTGTATGCAAAATACGAAGTCAGCGAGCGAAGTCGCGGTCGTAAAGTAAGTATCGCGTAAAAATCGCTTTAAAATTTCGCACAGTTCCTTCCCGGTATGAATTATTTATAGAGTATATTTCTGAAACATTTATTTCACGATATTTTGTATCGTTCGCTTTGGTGGCCATTGGAGCATGAAGTTCTGGTTAAGGAGTGGTTTCACTGGCAAAAACTAGGTCACCATTGAAAACTATGTCGCCATTGAAAATTTTCATTTTCATTATGAGTTATTATTAATTTTATTAAGCTTTATTAGACATAATACTATTTTACACGATGTGGTAATATGTATAGCATAATCAGCCTATAATGTTCCCACTGCTGGGACACAGGCCTCCTCTCTTCGAGGGGCAGTAGCCACGCGGGCCCAGTGCGGGGTTGGTAGATGTCACATGTCTTCTTCAAATTGTTGGTTCTAGGAGATGCCGGTTTCCTTACAATGTTTTCGTTCAGCGTTTTGAGAGCATTGGTGATGAAATTATTAACACAAAGCCCCAACCACCATCACCTGCAACTGCCTGGGCTCAGACCCACGACTTACAACTCGTAAGTCGGGCCCGTTTCTGCTGGGCCACCACTATTCCTTTTTTTTTTTTTTTGGGAAATCCTGTCCGTCTGGGAAGAACGGAGGGTTATGTCAGAGTCCTGCCGCCTAAAAGCCTAGGTACTGTTCTTTCTAGTACCATGAGTCGGAGGCCCTGGAGATACTTATACATTCGCAGCACCCCTGGCTGGCCATCTCGGCTCCTGCTCCTCACTGTTATATTACATATGTAATAAAGCAACGTATACAAGCTCGATAACATTTTTATACATATAAAAAATGGCGGTCCATGTGCGCCATATCGAGCTCATGTGTTGCATAGATCTCGAGAAAAGCCTCCGTCACAGACGGAAAAAAAAAGTAGGTAATATTGTAAAGATGCCATTTTCCCTCTAGGTCGGAACATTAAAATTGAAGAACTTTTTCTGGATGATTTATTGGTGCTCCCTACTATATACTTACTTCTATTCCTCATTGAACTTTTCTTGTGATCTCGTTTTTGAAACCTGTTTTTCGCCTATCATTCCAAATTGTACCTACAAAGTGAATAACATCGCTAAGTTTTAGCGATTTTCTAAAAAGAAAGTATAAAAAATTACTTCTTAATCGATATTTAACCCGAGTTTATGACGTATTCTCTGAACTTCTGATACTTCTTAGTTCAGTTTAAAATTAATAACAACTTTTGGCGCTGAGCAGTAACAGTTTTAATAGTTCATCGCTTGCGACTCCTTCAACTTGGAAGTAAGTTTTTAAATATTGTAAAGAAAGAAACAGAGAACACTGAGTTTTATAGCAAAAATCTTCAAGATTTTAAAACTAATTTTACTATGAATAAGTTTCTTGCGAAGTTCTGCACAGTGCAGAACTACTAGCCGACGTTCGCACGGACGTAAAAATATCGCGGCGATTTTTTTCCACGCACTGGATTTTCAACGCTCTGCTTAGCGCCAGTAGTTGAAAATCCAACAGCGTGTTTTTTCGACGCGCTGAGATGCACTCTGTTGTTGTTAGGTTAGATTCTCAATGCTCGGCTCAACACCGAGAGTTAAAAATCCAGTGCCCGATAAAATATCGCTCGGCGCTAAGCAGAATAGTCTTGAAACTCCAGTGCGCGAATAAAAATCGCCGCGATATTTTTACGTTTGTGCGAACATCGACTTACATCTATCTATCCGTATAAATAAAAATAGAAGTCCTGACTGACTGACTCATTACCGCCCAGGCCAAACCCTTGAACCTAGAAAGCTGAAATTTTTCACAGAAGTTCCTTTTATAATGTAGACAAGGAATCGTCGAGGAGTCGTCGTTTATCGTTGTAATTTAATAGTAGCCATGCAGTCATGTATTCGTTTTCAATCATTTGTATGTCAATATTGGCAAAGCATAGCGCACTAATTATTTTTTTAAGATTTTTTATGTATTACCTATGTTTAACAAATAAATTATTCTATTCTATTCTATTCTATTCTATTCTAATAAGTAAGGAAGGATTGTCCGGTAGTACGTTCCCGTGGGTATTCCAACATCCACGCGGGCGAAGCCGCGGGCAAAATCTAGTTGGTCATATTATCCCGCTGGCTTACAGCATTTTAAAGGTTATTTCTACACCAAGAATGATATTGGTTTGAGAGTAAAACTGTGAGAAAATAATTACCCGGTCAACTACGTGGTTTTACTGCACAATAAGGAACTGTTTACAATAATCGTATTATAAAACAGAAAATTTCAAGTAATAATTTGTGTGGTTTTATAACAGCAGTGGACAATTTATTCAAATAACACATGTGAGAAATCTAAATAATTTAACAGCATAAATTTGGTTTTATAGAATTTTAAAAACACAAGATTATCGATGTCAATCTGCCTAGCCTTTTCCCAACTATGTTGGGGTCGGCTTCCAGTCTAACCGGATGCAGCTCTGAATACCAGTATTTTACATGGAGCGACTGCCTATCTGACCTCCACAACCCAGTAACTGGGTAATACGATACCCCTTGGTAAGACTGGTTGTCAGACTTTCCGGCTTCTGACGACCCGTAACGACTGTCAAAGATCCACGAATAACAGCCGGGACCAACGGCTTAACGTGCTTTCCGAGGCACGGAGGAATCTCGATATGTAAAGATGGTCACCCATCCACTGACCAACCCCGGCAAGCGTAGCTTAACCTGACGGATCGACCCGTGCGGCTGTTATTACTTAGCCACGAGCTACAAGATTATCGATGTATCCCCTTAAAATCACAAAAGCAGAGCATTTCTTTTAACGCTTACCCAAAGTGTTTTCATAATTTATAAAAAAAAAGGTTTAGGATTTATCATGCAAATCATCATAACATGAATATAGAGTAGACGTATAAAATATAAATCTTTATTATTTTCTTCAAAAATATCTCAACAAAAACCAAGATCTAGCTTGTCATAAATTCGAATACACAGGGTGTTTCATATTTAATATCAGCTGCATGATAATAGGACCTGAACCATAGAGCGCTTCGTGAATACATCGAGTCTCAAGAGCTATCGAATATTCACAACAGCCTGTATTCCAAGCCAAGAATAGGAGCTCTTAGCGTGGGTTAGAGGTGACTAAGAGATTATTGGGTGAAAGGGTAGCACGTGCCTTTTAACTCAACGTTGATAATAGTGTGACTGGTTCAACAAGGGACTTTTTCAAACTCAAACTCAAAGCAATTTATTTCAATGAAACCAATTACAAGCACTTATGCATTGTGAAGGGGTCGGTCAGTCAGAAATATGAAGCCGTACGCCGTAGGTACCTGTGGAGAAGAATGGGCAAGAATCTCCACGGAAATTCTTTTAGATCAAATAAGGTTACAAAATATTGGTTACATCATTCAACTCATGTAAGAACGATGCAGAAAAAAAAATACAATAAGCCGTGGCAGCTAAGACATATTTCAAGGACATGATAATATTTTTACTGTATGAAATCCTTTCAATAACCATTGATTCATAAAAAAAAGGAAGATAAAGGACGGGCTCTTCGACGTGGACGGCATAATACGCAACACATCACATCAAAGCTTTTTTTTTAATTTTCCCGATTAATATTGCTGCTAGTCGCCATTATTTTGTAGCGATTTTTCGTGACGTCAGTGTGATGCGTAGTTCCCATGTGGTGATGTAGATGCCGCCAAGAACACCATGTCTGAATTTCCCCAAGAGTTAGGCAGAGGAGTAAGTACATACGTTTCGCCAGTTATGTTTAAAAACTCCATGTAGTAGGGGGCAAACCAATTTGCCATCAACAAGGCACAAACCCAGACTTCGGGTTTTTACGAAGAATTCCAGATGGAAAAACACAATAATACTTTGCCCGACCTCGGAATCGAAACCAGGACCTCATGCTCAGTCAAAATAATATTACTTTAATAAAAGTCCTTAGTTTACCCAGTCACTATCGCAGTGTGGAGGCGAGTTAGATAGTCTTGGTGTTTATTCGGAATTTATTTTGTACGAAATTCGCAGAGAAGTGTTTACTTGCGGATGAGTTGTTTGGAAAACAAATCTAGGCGATGGTCTTTGTGTCGAAATAATTAAAATTGTCTGTTTAATAGATAGATATAAACAACTTGTCGACAAATATCAGCCTGTTAGGCCTACAACGCACTATCGACTAACTGCAATGCGGGGCGCTGCATGCGGAAAATCGCATGTCTATTTTTATGAAATCGTATAATTCCAATGCAGTGACTTGCGGCTAGTCATGAACCGTCAGTGCGTTGGAATTATACGATTTGTATAAAATAGATATGACGGCATCGGCAGGCCGCATGCGGTAGTGCGTTGTAGGGCCTGCCGTGTGATTCTGTAAGACCCCATTCTAAACTTCGAATCTGAATCCGCTGTGAGGGTCTTGATTGGCATTCCAAAAAACTCGGTTGATAATTCGAATTTACACTAGCGCTACCCTTGCGAGCGTGTCAGCGAGTTGAACTAAATTGACGGTGAGATTTAGACAGCTAAAGTATGAGATGACGTAAGAAGTGGCATTCAGTAACGTAATTCACTTCGACGCTCACTCGAACCCGATTTAAAGTGTCAAATAAAAAGCGGTGAAGAAGTGATTATGCGAAGTGAGAGTGAATAGCAATGTGAGATGCGAGTTGCTGTTTGAATTTTACAGAATCGACGTACTGTTCTACCGCAGTGAAACAGTATGAATGGTTGTATAGATGGTGCCGATTGAATTTTAGCTCAATTAAAGTTTTTTTTTACAATAGAAATAGATAAGCTAAATAGATAAGCTAAATAGGTAAGTTTTATAATGCCGTGATACGGTATCATCTTACGTTTAACTTACTATCAAAGATTATTTAGAAGACTACGGTTTCCTATAAGAGCGGTGGCCGCTACATAACGCTCGCTGTGATAGCTGACAGACATAAGTTACAGCTGTCATGAAAATGATGGGATTGGGGTTTGACTTTACGGAGTCAAAAAACTTTCTCTAGGAAAACACACCAACCACCAACATACTTTCATACACAACATTTCTGTGACGTCATTCACCGGTAAATTGTGGACGCAAAGATACAAAAATATTTCTCAACTACCGAATGCACCTAAAATAACCCGAACCACCCCGACTCAACCAGACGAATTGTACACTTCACTCGTGGTACCCAAATCCATGTTTATTACACTGCCGTGCCCTACAAATAGTGTACAGCTCCGTTTTACCCGTCGAATTAAATTGCACGCCAGTTTCAATGAGCTTTCGAAAGTAGGTACTTTAACCGTTTTATGTGATTTCGGTTTGAGTTTTACGTTCCATTGATTTTTACGGAATGGCTACTGGAAATACGCACTGGAGTATGACGTAATAAGGATTATTTACTTATTTGTGGAAATCCGAGTGTGGTGTTAACATATTGAATTCACAAAATACGATACTTACCCTTTGTGGTAGTCGAGTAGGATAATATACTTACTTAGTTGAAAAGGGATTTTCTTCCATATGGCTCTGCGCCATATTTGATACTAGCTTTTGCCAGCGGCTTCGCCCGCGTGGATGTCAGAAAAAAGCCCATGGGAACGTACTACCGGGAATTCCTTCCTTATTCCTTGTCTACATTATAAAGGGAACCTATGTCCAAAATTTCAGCGTTCTAGATCCAAGGGTTTGGGCTGGGCGTTGATGAGTCAGTCAGACACTCAGGACTTCTCTCTATGCTCCGCGCAAACGGGCCACCGACCACGCAGCCAACGGTGCTTGTCACGCGCCATGCCCTTTGGTACCGCGCAAACGAAGGTGGTCGGTGGCCGCCACTAGAAGTTGGTGGCCGCTATACTCTCCTGCTGTATAGTCTACATGAGTGGCGAGTGTCGACATGTCGCGGACACTGAGTCGCAAGTGGACACCACTCCATACAAAACGTGTTAAAAATCATGTAAACGTCGCCAGTCACCGGTGGCTGTGGCCGGTAGCCCGTTTGCGAGGAGCCTGAATGCTAAATGGGACGGCTGACAGCAGAGTATGGAACAGGAAAAATATTACCCTCCTTTTGAGCTTAGCCGCCTTCGAGTAATAAATATGATTATCACGCCAACCAATGATATTATACAGGGTTATTTGTAAAACACCAGCAACCTCTTAAGGGGTCATTGTACTCATCATTATGAACAACTTTTACTATGGGACCAAACCTGAAATCGCGAAAAAAAAAATCAGCTGTTCAGTACATTTCTCTATATCAAACTCGTCAAAATGTAGGAAGCAGCAGATTTTTTTTTCGCGATTGCAGATTTAGTCCCATAGTAAAAGTTGTTCATAATGATGAGTACAATGACCCCTTAAGAAGTTGCTGGTGTTTTACCAATAACGCAGTATAATAAAGAGATATGGCACTAGAGCGTGCAAATTGTTGCAGCCAAATGTAGACAATTGTAGTCATTTCATTCAGTCGGCTAATAGCAGCGAGCGAAACAAAGCGTGTCCGTGGCGTGACAGTGTATCTAAAATGCCAAGCTATCTTTTTCTGTATCATAGGTTCCGTAGTATCTATCGCAGTCAAAGTTGAAAACTACTATACACCTATAATAAGTAAGTACATTTGTAATAACAACGCAACATTATCCGAACGCCGCTCAGTATGAACGTAGCATATCTTACTTTATAATATCACTGACGCCAACCTTTATTAACATAGGGGACCTGGGGGCTTAATATGACTTGTTAAAGCCATCATGTTTCCAGTGTGAGAGAGAGCATTGAGCTTTATACGACCGATAGCACCATCCTTTTTTCACAACGGAACCATGATGGCATTAACACGTCATTCCTGTACAGGGACTAAAACTTAAAGGTATTTTTTAAATACTCACATATGGTTAGTAATGCATAGATCATTTTAGAAATTCTGAAATTAAACTCGCACTTTTATATCAGACCCAAACATTCAACGCCATTTTGTTTTACAAACGATTTATATAACGTTGTGTCCCTTGTTGCGTAAATCCTTATTTTTACGGTTCGTGCTTGCCGCCTGTCCTAGTCGTGCAGTTAACGTTACCCAATCTGTTGGGATCAAGCTGTTGTTTGCTCTGCAGCAACAAACCACGCAACGCGTTGCTGCAACATGTTTTTATTTATTTATTTATTCTTCGAAAAGCTTACAGTCAATACCTTTAAAGGTAACTTATGTACAATATCGCTAACAATTGCTATTTAAAAGCTTCCACAAATAAAACGTTTTTTTGTGTTATATTTATGTGCTGTAACATGTTTTTTTTTGTTTGTTACGTTTTGTATGATGTTAGCCTGTTAACATTTGATCCAGGTAAGTTAATAATGTGTTCTTTTGACGATTTTAATTGCCAGAAAGATAGGAAATAATTTAGATTTATTTACTAAATTAAAAAAAACCGGCCAAGTGCGTGTCGGACCACGCACAATGAAGGGTTCCGTAGTTGAAAAAAAATTATCCCAAAAACAAATTGAACATTGTTACCGAAAAAAAAAATTATGTTATAAAACTACAAATTAATAATTTTCGGACTTTTTCCTTTACTTTTGCTGTGAGACCTTGCTTCTTGCCAAATTTCATAATTGTAGGTCAACGGGAAGTACCCTGTAGGTTTTGATTTATTTGCGAGTATCAAAATATGTCGTATAAATGGGCGTATTTTTATCGCGATGACTTAGAAGCTTGATTTTTTTAGAGCTGCAAGGGACTATAGACTTAAGTATTTGATATTTATTTCAACATGATACCTCCTCACGTTTCTTAGAAAAAGGGTCTTACAGGCTGACCGACTTAAAAATATTTTTTTGCGTGAAAAAATTATAAATTAACAATTCTCGGACTTTTCCCTTTATTTGTGCTGTAAGAACTTGCATCTCGCCAAATTTCATTATTCTAGGATAACGGGAAGTACCCTATAGGTTTTGATTTACTTGCGAGTATCAAAATATGGGGCATAAATGGACGTATTCTTTTATTGCGTTGACTTAGAAACTTGATTTTTTTAGAGCTCCAAGGGACCATAGACTTACGTATTTGATATTAATTTCAACTTGATACCTCCACGCGTTCCTAAGAAAAAGGGTCTTGACAGACTGACAGACAGACAGACAGACCGACAGACAGACATACAGACAGACGGACAACGAAGTGATCCTATAAGGGTTCCGTTTTTTCCTTTTGAGGTACGGAACCCTAAAAAGAGGAAATAGTTTAGTAAAACTCATCTTCACTGGCAAAGTGAATAGGAAAAGAGCAGCCGGTCGATTCTGTAAAAATCTCACCGTGAAAACTTGCGTGGAGTGAGCTGTCAGTGTCATCCCACGGATGCTAGGGATTGACTGAATTACATTTACAATCATAATCGAGATTTTAATTATATTTTTATGCTGATTTTATAACATAATCATTTCATATTATTTGTAATCTAGTAGAGTGTCTAAACATGAAATGAAATAGTCAAAATAAAATAGTCAAATAGAAATTCTTGTTATACATATTTTTCGTGCGTGACGCGCTCACACCTCAGTATAAGTACATACGGACTAGTCTTGCAAAAAAAAAAATAAAAAAACAAAATTGAGTTTGTGACTGAATTTCTGTTTTGCAATTTTATTTAAAAACCCTCTAAATAGTAATGTTTAGACACTTAGATACTAGCTTTGAAATAATATAAAATGATCACTAGAATAGCGTAAAAAATATTATTTAAATCTCGATTATGATTGTAAAAATGTACTTGGTCCAACTCTAGCATCAGGTGGAATGACACTTACAGCTCACTCCATGCTCACTTCACTTAAGTTTTCACGGTGAGATGATTAGAGAATAGCATTGCAGTTTTCAGATCTTTCCGACTTGCCTCGATTTAAAAATGTTTTCTGAAACATAAACGGCGACTAGCGTCCACCATAGCCGTTATGATGTAGAATTTCATCATTTTCAATCGGTGTTTTTAGTTTACTAGCTTTTCCCGCGGCTTCGACCGCGTGGAGGACGGAAATTATCCCATGGTACCCCACTACCGGCAAAAAAGTATCCTGAACAGAACCGAGTTAGCCAACCCCGACTCCATGTGGTACTTGTACCCCGAGAGTATTTTTAGAGTCGGTAGGCGCGTAGGGAAGGCAGTCTCCGCCCGTTGTAATAAGCCGCACGCGTAGGTACAGAGGCTGTACTTTCCCTAGCGTCGGAGAAGATGCGATTCTCAACGTGTTGATATGTCCTTTTTTTCATAGTGCCCCATTTCGTATCCCTTGACCATCAGTTTAGCCTAGGCCAAAATACATTACCCTATGCTAAACTAGTATATCCTGACACGCGTAGGATAAATCTGTTTGGCCTAGGACAAACTAGTTTCGCCTGAAATCGGGTTTGGCCGGTAACATAATATAATTGGATTATTATGGATTTTATTACTCGACTACAGCAGCTGCAAACACAGACACAACACTGACAGCTAGCAAAGTTGCTAGCCATCAAAAATTGCGCAACACACGTTGCCTAGTGAGTGAGCAGACTTAGAATCCTCCAATCTTCGAGCACCATTTGCTTACCTGCGTTGAGAAAATGTTTCGGAAAATCAACGCGGACAGGTCGTCCTTTTAAAACAAGTCAGGTTTCCCTTTCTTTTATATTTTGTTCAGCGTATTTAATCGAGTACAATCCGTGAGGCGTAAGGTGGGCTTTGCATTTGTGTGAGTGATGACAAAATCTTCAATTGTCTTATTGTTTTACGTTTTACAACGATGCGGCATGGTTTTGGTCATGGCCTCTCCTCTCGTACTTTAGTACTTTTAAGAACAAAAGCCGATTGCCAAAAAGCAGTATAAACCGGTTTTAAACCAAATAAAGAACGCGTCGCGCTCTATGCCGGACGTCACACGTACACTATCTATGTGCACTCACACAAATGCAAAGTTAAGCTTTAACCTAGCGGACTGTAGGTACGTCCCTGTGTATTTTTGCCTGTTTCAGGATTTATTTTACTACCGGTTGTCGATTTGTTTTGTTACTCCTGTTTGAAATACAAAGTGTATCGGACTGTATTGTTTTCGAGATGAAATTCATTTTGATTCTCAGGAATGGTTCGGACAATTTAATCTCAGTCTCAAAAGCAATCTGCCTAGCATTTTCCCAACAATGTTGGGGTCGGCTTTCAGTCTAACCCGATGCAGCTGAAAAATCAGCTGTTTCCTACATTTATGTTCGCGAAACTGAATACCAGTACATGGAACAAATGGCAGCATAACTGACCTCCACAAGCCAATTAAGTACTGGGTAATTCGATACCCCTTTTTTTTTTTTTTGACCGTGGGAAATCATCAAATAACTTCTCCCGCTCTGGGTGGAGCGGACGGGCGTGTCAGACTTTTACTGACTAAAACCCACCCGTGTTCCTTCAGTTGCCTATGCCAGGGCCGCGGTATCTTCTTAAAACTACCCGCGACCCCAGCGGCAATTCGATACCCCTTGGTAAGACTGGTTGTCAGACTTTCGGGATTCTGACGACCCGTAGCGACTGTCAATTGGGTTGTGGAGGTCAGATAGGCAGTCGCTTTGTGTAAAATACTGGTATTCAGTTGCATCCAGTTAGACTGGAAGCCGACCCCAACACAGTTGGGAAAAGACTAGGCAGATGATGAACTTTGTTTGGTAAGGCAAGATAAAACACAAAAATATTTGTATTATTAATAGCTTTATTAGATAGAAGAAACATTAATGCCAAGATAATTAAGGATAAAGGCTAACTTAAACAACAGATTAATACAGATGGGACACTACGCAGTTTAGGTATGAAGCTACAAGTACGCGGCGGGCCCCGTCCACGGGGCTAATTCTGTAGAAATGCCGCGCGCCGAAGGTATAAGAGTTACGCGATAGCAAGGGAGGCGAATGTGTAGGTGAATATAACTGTAGGTAATTAGCGTTCTGCGAACTGAATTGCACTTTATTGTGTCGTAGGAAGAGTCGCTTTTTATTTAAATGATTTTGCGGAGTGTCCCATCTTTATTAATCTGTGCTTAAACATAACTGGCTAATAAATGTGGGTGTAAATACTATAGGTACACCTCTGCCTAACCCTGCGTGATGTTAAATTATGTTTATGTTATGCTTGACAGAGAATCATACGAAAGCTTACTGTAGTTTTTTAGTTTCGAAGTGACGCTCGAGATAGAAGACTCTCACACGCACCGGAATTAAACGCGCTTCGTTTTATGACAAAATGCTATACTTAAATTAATTTTTAGCTAAGTAAGTTCTTAAGAGCGTGTTTGCATTTTTTATACGTAAATCGAGAACTTGGGAGATTTTGAAGTGATTTTGGTCACATAATTTATTTTTTTAGCGTCTTTTGACTTCAATCATGGTAATTATCATACATTTTTATTTAAAGTCTATTAAAAAAAACTTGTTCAAATTGGATTATTGACTACGAAAGCAGTCGATTTCGAAGGCGCGATTTCCAGATGACGCGCGATGGCTCAACTTTGAAGTAATCTTATACCAATTATTATTACTAAGTAAGAAGGTAAAATGGTATTCATTCAAAGAGGCATATCCTGAAATTTAAAATGCATTGAGAAAAGTTTGATTTTTAATTCATTAACTTGTATTTTAAGCGCGTCTAAGATAATCAAAAATCGAGAAATCGACTACAAAAAAACACGTAATTTCTCAGAATCTAAAATCATTTGGCAACACAAATCATTTTATACGTAAGAAGTAAGATTGTACTATATATGTGTAAAAAATAAAACATATCTGTCTTCAATCATTTACGAAAATATTTTTTTAAAGTAAGTATAAAATCGGGTGCATCGAACGGCCTAAGTCAGTCGCGCTCTGGCGCTCGTCGACGGAGAACCTATGTCGATTGACCTCCCGCCGCCGCATTTAATTTAAAATACACTAATAATGTATTGTGGACAGTCTTTTTATTTTCTCCGTAAACCTCTAGCTTTTACTTCAAAAAAATATAGGTACGCCATAGCTACAGATCAAGATCGTTTAGTCGTCGCAGCATCGCAACTGTGTGCCGTACATGAGGAAAAACGCACACACGCGCACTCACTCGTCAGATGTTTAAAATCCGAGCGCGAAAATAGGGGACCACACTCTTAACATATTTAAATACCTTCGATTTAAAGCAAATTTTACTGCACAGTAAGGAACTGTTTACGTATCACACTAATATTGTAAAGGCGAAAGTTTGTGAGTGTGTGTGTTTGTATGTTTGTTACTTTTTCACTCACAAACAACTGGACCGATTTGTATGAAATTTGGTACCTATGTAGATAGATTGTACTCTGGATTAACATAAAGGCTACTTTTTATACCCGTATACGAGGGTGAAATCGCAGGGCGCAGCTAATAGAATAATCGTATAAAACAGAAAATAGACGGTACTTTGGAATTTCTTTCTATCGAAAAAATTCAAGTACCTACTTAATTATGTTAAGTGTTAGTACAGCAGTAGACAATAATATAGTCAAATAACACATATAGAAAATCCAATTGATTTTATACATTTGGTTTTATAGGAATTTTAAAAACACAAAATTTATCGATGTGTCCCCTTAATGTAGATTTTTATGACTAAAAGGTACCTTATGTCCTTTTCTGTACCCCTGACAACGTGTATGCGTATTAGTTAAGACGTAAAACCGTAACAAACAAACAGACAAATAAACTAACAAACTCACTTTTTATAAAGATATTTATTTCTCAAAAGAATTAACAAATTCACTTAGGGAGAAAAACATAAATTATTATAAACAAAATGTGCCATCAAGCGTAGCTTAAAATAAATTATGTAATATTATGTATTATTATGTATTTTTAATTACATTATTTAGGTTTATTAGGATCTATTTAATTAACACATAGCAAGATGGATCACAATCTGTAGCACTTAGGGACCAAGTATTAAAAGACGAAGAATTAACTCTATTTGATCCAGACAGACAGAAAATAAAGTTCAACATAATTATTTTATAAAATGATGGGAGATCCACAGTAACTCCAATATCTTTTAAAATATTTATTAGGTACTGTTATTCTTATCTGAGAGCAGTTTTAACCTGCGTCCTAACCAAAATAATCTTACGCGTGAATACGCGATCGTCGTGTTCATATGTAATTTTTTACATATGAACACGACGGCGGCGGCGTCTGTAAGCACGGCCACGCGTGACATATGAATGCGACGGTCGCCTTTTCGCGCGAAACGACGCGCGACGACCGCTTTTGATTAGGACGCGGCCGTATACATTGGTATAAATAATAAATAACACATTTTTATGTGAGTGTATTTTTTATTATTTACATAAGACTAAATTTGATCATACTCTTATCTGTGGAATTACCACTATTAGTCCGGTCAATTTAGACATTCGAGGTTACATAAAGTCCCAACAAGCTGAATTTCTGTGAAATTGTTCAAAACATAATTATAAACAATGTCTAGAAGTTCCCCATCATTCCCCTGTAAGGAAAAAAAAATATTCAAGGGCAAAGGTAAAAAAAATGAGTTTTTCGCGATTTTCAGCAAAACGGTAAGTTTTATCATAAAAGTACCTCAGACAAAAATTGTAGATCATAAAATTATCAATAAAAAATGTATTAATACTTTTTTTCTTACGAGCCACCGTTTCTGAGATATAACGATTCAAAAAGTTATAAAAGTTGTTATCGTCATAATATGCACACGTTTCCACGCCACCTATGAGGTACCCAGCCAGCACAAACCTTCTGAGTAAGTTTTGTTTAACAGCAGTCATAGAAAGTAATTGCTGAATAAGACTACTGTAATTAGCCGATTTGGCGCTTACTCAGACGTTATTCAAGCAATTTGGGCACAAATTATACTGCTAATAGCTGTGTAATAGCAACGTAACAGATGAATAAGTTTTGAATAATTGTACGACAAGCTGAGTATCTTCTGCATAAAAGCATTTTGTTCTTTTGTACAAGTATTACAACTCTGTTACCCAGATGATGAATGAATGGTGAGTGAACTATGGTTAAGTCCCTCAAACCTCAGATATTCAGAGGATACACAGCGTTTAGCTTATTTCAGTATATATTATCAAGAAGTTAATCAAATTAAATTGAAATTGACAAATCCCAACACCCGCGGTATGCGTTTGTTGGGTGAACTGCGACATTGAAATATAATATGGCCAAATTATATTGCCTATCGTCAGTAAATTTTACCCTTATTTATGCTTAGAGAAGGAATTTGTTGGTGCGCATGCAACTTTACTGTGTATTTATATATACATTTCGTATAAAATTTTCACGCGCTACCTGATAAGCCGGGTTTTGGAGAAATAAACGACATTTCGTCTAATGGTTTGTTTTTACGTGTGAAATATTTTTTATGTTTTATGCAGTTTATGGGTTCAAAAATAACCTTGTAATACTTTTATAAGAATATTATACCGATTTCGTTATTAAAATTGAGAATTTGAGTATAAAATTCCATAAAATTGTAATAGGTTATGTTATTCGATATGGCGACGCTCATTCTGAATAAAATCTGATTGCACAGCGGCTTATCATCTTATGTCTGCTTAACAGACCTTACGTGTCCACTTATTCAGTTGTTCTCTGGTTAAAAGAGGTCTGCACTCAACATATTTTCTATAACGTTTCTATAATCACACACATTCGTACGGTAAATCAAACAATTAGGATTCAGTCTTATAGTAATGAAAACCCACACTATAGTTATATTACCTATTTGTTCTTTTTAGCTCTTATCAAATTCAGATAATTATTTAATAATCAATATAAAAAAGCTTTTTAACAAAAATACTTATCGATGAAGTCGTTAGGTATTTTTGTTCTATAATCTAATAATATAAATAATATCTGATGAGTTTTAGTATCTACCAAACACAGCTCTTCATTCCAGTTTTTGGCTTACAATCGTTTAGGAACAATTTGGCAATGTAAAATCTAAGAAGTATTGAAGTATCATACTATTAATCATTATGTTATCAATTCGTAAAGTTAACATTAATAAACATTAGTCTTGACTACTGTTGGCGACGACAACACGAAGAACTACCTAATTAACTGATTGTAAACGTATAATTAAGTTTGATTGAAATACCTAAATAAATAACAATAAAAGTAGTCATAGATATAAGTACCTACTGAAGCATAGGATTAGTTTAATTACCTACCCTATACACCTTACATACTTTAGTACATAACATATACACACATACATATCTTAGTAAACTTGATGGAAGAATGTCTACTTTTCGTTATTACCCAGCAAACTTCTGCATAAAAATCTGTTACTATTGTTGTTACCACACTTAGCTGCACATGACGGTAATTTCGTACTTAAAGTGGCATAAAGTAGTTATAACAGCTATCTTAATTTCTTTTAAGTTACTATATGCTTCATAACAGAAACAGCGCCTATTTTATACAGTAGCTGAATAACTATGAAAATGTGGTGTTTAATAGAACTAAAAGAGAACAGAATATAAATTATCCAGTATCATGCTTGCTAAAGGAATTTTATACCAATGTTATACAAAAGGTTACACGAACTCTTGAGTAACAGGTCTTTTTATGATGATTATTCAGTTTTAAGAAATAAAATCGGCAAATTACAAAACTTACTCAGCTAATAGCATTATTATAGCAAAAATAATAATTAATACAGAACTTCGTAATACACACAGCTTCTATACATATGTAATAAAGCTTAACCTTGCATAAGGTTACATTGTTGGCCAGTTATATGACTTGTGTGCTGCCTGGGTAGTGTACTTAGCGCGTTTTTTTAACGTGGTTTCCCCAGTGGCCTACTCCACGGGTCAGTTGTGATCCTGTTTAATGTAAAACTATTGCATAATAACGGAAATTTTCAAAGATTGGGAAAGATAAAAGCGATGTAAATTAAAAAAAAGTGTTGAAGTTTATTCGTCTTATTCGCAAGTTTCAAATTCTTGTTCTTCTTCTTGTTCTTCTTCTCCTGCTTCTTCTTCATCTTCATTTTGGATGCAAGTAAATTGCGTCAATAGCGATGTATCGCATGATACTTCGTCGGAGTCAAACGAATCCTCCATTGTTTGTGATTAAATATTAGAGCACGACCGGCCTTGACAATTTGTGCATGCCAAAGAACAAGACAGTCCGAATTTTTTGCAACCACATTTAGCACTGCATCCCTTTTTGCAGTTGCAAAAAATAGTGTTCAGCAGTTTTTCCGGCGCAGGTGGAAGTAAAGTTTGAACTGGCTCTAATATGTTGTTGACCAACTTCCAACCCCAGTCTGTAGGGTCTAGCTGATAACCAAGCCACACTTGAACTTGGTAATATACTCGAAAAAGATGTTGGTGAGCAGCAACTGAGGTTGGAGGAAGACAAGCTAATTGAACTTGTTTTTTATTTTTAGTATTTTTAACGAAACATGCATATCGATGCTTATCTAAACAGGTAGTTTTTTAGGAGCTCCGTACATAGAAAGAAGAAAGCGGATGCCGTTGGTAATAACTTCTTGTTGAGTTGAATTACTCTTTTTAAAAACTTCAGCTTCTATTTTTTTTTTTTTTTTTTTTTAATATAACAACTCTAGATGTATATACGTGGCGTACTCATGTATATTATGACGATAACAACTTTTTAACCGACTTCTAAAAAAGGAGGAGGTTCTCAATTCGGATGTTTGTATTTTTTTTTTTTTATAACTTTATGAATCGTTATATCTCAGAAACAGTGGCTCGTAAGAAAAAAAGTATTGATACATTTTTTATAGATAATTTTATGATCTACAATTTTTGTTTGAGGTACTTTTATGATAAAACTTACCGTTTTGCTGAAAATCGCGAAAAACTCATTTTTTTGACTTTTGACCTTGAATAAAATTTTTTCCTTACAGGGGAATGATGGGGAACTTCTAGACATTGTTTATAATTATATTTTGAACAATTTCACTGAAATTCAGCTTGTTGGGACTTTATGTAACCTCACTCTCATTTTTTGGTCTAAATTGACCGGACTATATAGAGTTTGTATTATTTTCAGAACGTTGCGTAACAGAGGTTTAAACGTTAACTTAATCATAACTTAGACTTTTGAAAGGCCCCCGGGGCATGCGTACTTAGTTCATACAAACGAAATATCATTTATAATAAATTGTAAATCAAACATATTATTTATTCCGATTGGATTAAAGAACATCTAGGTTCCCAAATATAATAATAATATATTAGATAAGAACACTGATTTAAACATGAAAAATTAAAAAAATTGAAATTCCTCATAGTTATCTTGTCGCAGTGTCCTTTCAAAATATATTTATATTTGGTAGCCTAGATATTCTATAATCCAATCGGAATAAATACATACTATCTTAACCCCTCAAGTGTCTGAGTTTGGCTGATTTTAGACCCAAAACCCACGCGAGTGGGGAGGGTTGGGGGTAAGTTGCGAACCCCATAGGTTCACAACTACTGATAATGATATGTTTTCCATCGGATGATGTTTTTTTACGTTTATACAACGTGTAACGTTAAATGCGCAAAACCTCTGAAGGGGTCATTGTACTCATTATTATGAACAACTTTTAGTATGGGACCAAACCTGAAATCGCGAAAAAAAAATCAGCTGTTCAGTACATTTTGACGAATTATGCGAACAGAAATGTACTGAACAGCTGATTTTTTTTTCGCGATTTCAGTTTTGGTCCCATAGTAAAAGTTGTTCATAATGATGAGTACGATGACCCCTTAAGAGGTTTTGCGCATTTAACGTTACACGTTGTATATACGTGATCTAAGCTTATATACCTATTATGTAAAGTTTTGTCCTTTTGCACACTTGGGGTGCATTTGACACGCGGGGGGGGGAGGGGAGGTTAGCTGCGAACTCCATAAGTTCACAACTAATGATTTGATTGGTTTTCCATCGGATGATGTTTTTGTACATTTATATATATGTGATATAAGCTTATGTACCGAACAAAAAAACGGTTTTTCTTATGCACACATGGGGTGCACGCGACACTTGAGGGGTTAAGGATATGTTTGAATTACTTACAAATTAATACACAAAAGGGAATTGCTCAGTTTGTTAGGGTGATAAGCGTGGACAGAATTTTATTAATAAAAGACTTGCATTTTTAAAACTATATGAAAGCAAATATTATAATAAAGTATTTATTATATTATTATTTTTACCGGTTATCTTGTCCACGCTTAGCCGAAACTGGTGATTGCCTTTGGATTGCATGCTCCGAGAGCCTCTTAAGCAACCTTTATAAATAAACCCCGTTATTAGCATCTTAAACCTATGGTTTAAGCAGTCTAAAACCTACTTACCGTTTAACCCTACAGTTTTATTATATATCTAGTGGCTATCATGTAAATGCGCATCGTCATCATATTTTAGCCAAGATTTCTCAATATTACATACCATTGTTCCACTGGGTTCCTTCTCGCCAAACATGCTCAGGGCATCCATTATTTCGACTTTCCGAGGCTGTATAGGAAACCTCGTGAAGACAACGAAGTCTCCAGTTTCACAGTCTCTCATCACCAATAGATTGTTGATCACCAGCCACTGGTCGCCACTCTCGCGATGAAGAGTAAGGTAGGTGGTATTTGCTGTAACATTGTCAATATCATCAAAATAAAGGCCTTTAAGACCAATATGCCTGGCCGCTCTCCAGTGCAGTAGCATACAGCAAAATAAAAATAAAAAAACAAAAACCATAAAATAAAACAAACAAAAACAACAACAAACAAAACAATAACAACAAAAAGAACAAAAACAACAACAAAAACAAACAACAATAAAAACTGATAAAAAAATAAACTAATAATGCTTTCTATGCTTTTTATTTGCTTTGTTTTTTTTATATTTTGTGTGTTTTATCTATGGGCCTAGTTGCCTGATAATAAAATTATTATTATTATTAAATAATAATCATAACGACGACGTGTACGTATTTACGACGCAAATCATTCGAGTGCCAAATATTCAGAAGCAAAATACTAAAGAGTTTGTTGTACGGTTGCTACTTGCAGCTCAGGGGGCCTAAACCGGCCACATTAAGCAATTACTCTAAAAGCGATTAATTTCCTGAATTCCCAGAAATTTATTATTACTCTGGTATTTGACATTAAACTTCAATAAAGCAATTTATAATTTGTGGACGAATTTACGAATCTCCATACAAAACTGTCAAACAGATGAATTACGTGCTATTAATTGTATAGAAAAATTATGAATTGTCAGTTTGTAACCGTTTTACGATTTCAAAATTTTAAATCGTAAAACGGTCACAAACTATATACATATTTAATATGATTCATAAATACCCATTATCCTATTATGATTCTGCTAAAGTGGCCGTTTTAGCCTCCCAGGTGTGAGGCCGTTGTTAGATACTTTATTTATCTATATGCTACGCGATCCCCGGGTACCTACTTATCTAAGGTGCATTTAAGTTACGGTAATTTCCAAGTCCCGATTTTATTACAAAATGTTTCGTAAGTAGAAACAGTCCAGTAATGCGGAAAAAAGAATCTCATATTTCAGGTGTACACACGGCTACACATCAAGCTATACATTTCCAGTTTATACTGACCTCTCATTGTAAGGAAATCCTATACAATGCGAGATCATCTTATACTGGAAATGTATAGCTTGATCTGTAGCCGTGCGTACGTGTAAGGAAAACGGAGGCCAAACTATTTGGTTCGACCAGAAGGAATATAAAAAATAATTGGTTTTAAATAAATGCACAACTCGTTCTTTTAGAAAAAAATATATGTTATTGTATTGCAATTGCATTTCTATAGACTAATCCATACTAATATTATAAATTCGAAAGTAACTCTGTCTGTCTGTCTGTCTGTCTGTCTGTCTGTCTGTCTGTTACCTTTTCACGCCTAAACCACTGAACGGATTTCGATAAAATTTGGCAAGGCTATAGATGGTATCCTGGGGACGGACATAGGCTACTTTTTTTTTTCAAAAATAATCCTACAGGGGGTGATATAGGGGATGAAAGTTTGTATGGGAAACTCAGTATTTCTTAAGTTAGGGATGTGAAAATTAAAATGTATGCTTTTGATAGGAAATAAAGAAATATGCGGTTCAGCGTTTTTGAAAAATCATCCCCTAAGGGGGTAAAATAGGGGATGATTTTTAAATTTACAAAACTGCATGGATTTCGACAAAATTTGGCAAGGCTTTATAAAGCATCCAGAGGAAGGCTATAAGATACTATTTTTTTCAAAAATAATACTACAGGGGGTGATATAGGGGATGAAAGTTTGTAAGGGAAACCCAGTATTTCTTAAGTTGGGGATAACAAATTTATGCTATTGGTAGGAAATTAAGAAATATGCGATTCAGCGTTTTTGAAAAATCATCCCCTAAGGGGGTAAAATAGGGGTTGATTTTAAAATTTACAAAACTGCATGGATTTCGACAAAGTTTGGCAAGGCTTTATATAGCATCCTGGGGAAGGACACAGGCTACTTTTGGTCTTAAAAAATAATCCTACAGGGGGTGATATAGGGGATGAAAGTTTGTATGGGAAACTCAGTATTTCTTAAGTTAGGGATGTGAAAATTAAAATGTATGCTTTTGATAGGAAATAAAGAAATATTCGGTTCAGCGTTTTTGAAAAATCATCCCCTAAGGGGGTAAAATCGGTGTTGATTTTATAATTTACAAAACTGCACGGATTTCGACAAAATTTGGCAAGGCTTTATATAGAATCCTGGGAAAGGACATAGGATACTTTCAAAAACAATACTACAGGGGGTGATATAGGGGATGAAAGTTTGTAAGGAAACCCAGTATTTCTTAAGTTAGGGATAAAAAATTTATGCTATTGGTAGGAAATTAAGAAATATGCGATTCAGCATTTTTGAGAAATCATCCCCTAAGGGGTAAAATAGGGGTTGATTTTAAAATTTACAAAACTACACGGATTTCGATAAAATTTGGCAAGGCTTTATATAACATCCTGGGGAAGGACACAGGCTACTTTTGGTCTTAAAAAATTATCTTACAGGGGGTGATATAGAGGATGAAAGTTTGTATGGGAAACTCAGTATTAAGTTAGGGATGTGAAAATTAAAATGTATGCTTTTGATAGGAAATAAAGAAATATGCGGTTCAGCGTTTTTGAAAAATCATCCCCTAAGGGGGTAAAATAGGGGTTGATTTTAAAATTTACAAAACTGCAAGGATTTCGACAAAATTTGGCAAGGCTTTATATAGCATCCTGGGAAAGGACATAGGATACTATTTTTTTCAAAAATAATACTACAGGGGGTGATATAGGGGATGAAAGTTTGTAAGGGAAACCCAGTATTTCTTAAGTTAGGGATAACAAATTTATGCTATTGGTAAGAAGTTAAGAAATATGCGGGTCAGCGTTTTTTTAAAAATCATCCCCTAAGTGGGTAAAACAGGGGTTGATTTTAAAATTTACAAAACTGCACGGATTTCGATAAAATTTGGCAAGGCTATAGATAGCATCCTGGGAAAGGACATGGGCTACTTTTTGTCTTAAAACATAATCCTACAAGGGGTGATAAAAGGGATGAAAGTTTGTATGGGAAACCCAGCATTTCTTAAGTTAGGGATATGCCCTATGTTTTCCACATGAACGTTCCCATGGGATATTTTCCGACATCCACGCGGGCGAAGCCGCGGGCAAAAGCTAGTACTAATATAAAAGCGAAAAAGTTTGTTTGTTTGAACGCGCTAATCTCTGGAACTATCAGTCGGACTTGAAAAGTTCTTATTGCTTTTGATAGCCCAATTCTTGAGAAAAAATAAAAAAAGTCAGAAAGTAAATAAAACAAAATAGGGAAAGTGCGAAATCCACGCGGACGAAGTCGCAGTCAAAGTGCTAGTGCTCGATAAAAAGTTAACCGTCGATTAAGTTAACGGGCCGTTACCGTGTGAATGGGTCTTAAAGGAAATGCATTACTTACTGAAGTAGGTGGGTACCTATTTGTAAGTACCGTGCCTTATTTGATAGTATCGCTAGAGGCGCTAGCACGCTAAGATTGGATTAGCGATAAGATTAGATGCCTAATAATAGATTAATAAATAATAATAATAATAATAATAATAAATATTTTTTGGACATTTCACACAACGCCATCCAGTCCCAAGCTAAGCAACCTAATGCTTGTGTTATGGTAACGAGATGGCTGATAAACTACTTATATACATTTTTTTTTTTTGTAAATACATACATATTATAGATAGAAGAACACCCAGACTCGAAACAAATACTTGTAGGTCGTACAAATATTTGTTCCGTGCGGGAATCGAACCCGCGACATGCTGCGTCGGATTGGTTTAGTCATTAGTCTAAGTAAGGTATTAAGTAACTACGGACGCTAATTATCCCGTATTACATTACAGGATTAGGTAAATAATCCAAGTTGTAGTAGGGTTGATATAAAAAATGCAATTACGGCAGTTTTCGAGGATTCGATAGGTTAAGTTAAGTAAACATTCACTCAACGAATTAAGAATATCATTCTTAATTCGTTGCATTCACTGGTTGAAATCTTACTTATGGAATGGAATGATTTTTAAACCTTTGTCCTTGTTCAGATCGAGTTAAGTTAAGCTATAGAGTTGACAAACGTTCAAATTAGTTCATTAAAATAAGTATGTTTTCAAAAAGTGACTATCGCATAAATGGCCGTAGTTTTTACTGCGTTCACTTAGAAGCTTTTAGAGCCCCAAGGGACCGTAGACCTACGTATTTAATATTAATTTGACTGGAAGCCGACCCCAACATAGTTGGGAAAAGACCAGGCAGATAATGATGATGACGTCATTCGACGGTGTGGGCGGCTACTGTAGTCTTAAAAAACCATAGCTTTACTACCTGTATTAATTTAGTTTAGGATCTTTATAGTCAAGTAGGACGTGCAACGTTCATGAATGATAAAGTAAAAACTACGAATATGTAGGCACTTACTGCAATATTCTTCATCGATGATGACATTCTCCATGATACCTTTGTCGCTCTGTGTCCCTTGTAGGAAGTGCCTTCGACCACTGTGCTCCTTTTCACTCGATGTTATTTCCAAGAAACAATGGTTCCAGTGCACCGAGTCGTTGAAACTGCCAAATACTCTCAAGTAGTGTCTTTGGTCCTGTTTTAGAGAAATTATTATTTCTTATTTTACTGGAGTATGTACTGTCAAAATCTATACCTAATCTTTTAGCTGATAAAATTAAATGTCGCAGCATCATGCTGCCTTATGGCCTCATACAGGACTTTTTGTTCTTTATGTTAAATTTTTACACACTTCTTTTTAAAAGTTTCTATGATTGTTTTTAGTTTAGTTTGTGAACCTCCTGTGCAAGTCCCAATAAATACTTTTTCATTCTTTGTTTCTACACATAAAAACAACTTGCTTTGCTAATGACATTTAAATTTTTTTTTTTTGGCTTTCGGATTAGGTTCCACAGTAAAAGTAATTTACATGATTGATAATTATCATACCCTGGAATAATGAGTTCAAAGTCTGATAGGCCTATGTCCAGCAGTGGGCTGCAATAGGCTGAGTTAATTGATTGAATAAGCCAAAACTATGATAAACGGTCGACCCGCGGCGAAAGAGTCCTTTTGATATTAGCCCAAACGAATGCTATGCGATTACTGATAGCTAACTCAAATTACGTATATTTCATTAATTCGAGATATATAACTTATTTAAAGGTTACCTAGGTTAAATTCACGTTTTGCTGTTTCGTTTTTCTGCGCCTGGTAAGTCTAATGAGTCACAATTCTACATGTCAGGATGAAATAACTTCAAGGGTACTACATACATACAATACACCTCATTGGTTTAAAGGTAACAAATATGCATGCGTACCTTTATTTCCACCGTTTTTATGTGTAGTTTGAAACACCTCAACTTGTTCGGCAGTCGATAGTACACCACTTGCCACACTTCAGCCATTTTTGTCAAATTAAAAGAGTCTCCGTTCTTGAAATGTCGACATTTCTTCCGCAAGTCACTGAATGATTTATTTTCAGTTACACTTTCTGTTGTAGTGTCGTTAGGATTAGGTGTTCCAATATAATTTGATTCATAATTGTTTTCAGATCCGTCAACTATTGCTTCAACTATCTCTGAGCTATTTTCATTTAATTCGTAAATGTTTACAGTATTATGTTCTTCAGGTGTTATATGGCTTTTATTAGTTTCAATTTCAAGTAATTCTTTTATTTTGTCATATGATTCAGTAGTAGTTTCATTTATTTCAATAGAACTACTTTGAAGGAGATTTGTGGTCGTGAAAATTCCTCCCGGGTCGGTGCTGTTCCCTGTATTGTCAATGAACTCAGTTGTAGTGGAGTCCTCCAACCCAAGCTGTCTTTTATCTACAGCGATATCTGTATGATTCAAGTTACATTGGCAGCAACTTATAAATCGTAGAAATATCAATAAATAAAAATGCACCTCAAACTGTTTCCACATTATGACCGGGTTACTCTACTGACGGTTAGTAAATGCGTAATAAAATATCTTGATCCTTATTTAAATATATTGATTGTTATGAGAGAATATTTCTAGTTTAGATTGTGTTGACATATCGGCAAGAGTAAATAAAGAGTCCTTTCGATTGAGTAAGTCCATTGTTATTGAAGAGTTTGCTATAAAATATGGCTATTGTTTTCTATTATGTGAGAACTGCATTGTGTAATAAATTTAGGTTAAGAATGATTATTATTGTCATATTATTATTTGAAATGTTTAGACAGTAGGTACCATAAATGGGGTTACTTTGATACTACGAATTTACTTTGATTACAACTTTCGACTATGAAAATCTAATTTTATTCAGGGTTTTTTGTTGTTATATCGGTTACTGGGATTTTTAAGGTAAGAAAAACTTTTGATGCCTCCAAAAATCTATACATAGATGTTTTCATAAGACGAAAGTTGTTATCAAAGTAAACCCGTAGTATCAAAGTAACCCCATTTTACGGTAGTCAAACGAATTGTGATTGAATAAAGTTGCAGTAGAGAAAGGAAAAAAAGCTGCATAGTGTGGGAGATTACGTTTGTGAGCACAGCACAAGGAAATACCTATATCTACGATTATTTATTTATGTAATTTCGTATTATATTATTGATAGAGACTTTCAAAGATTCCTGTATAAAAAAGTATGTGTACTGATACTTACTACTAATACTATAATAATTATTATAATACTTTCTATTTTTTCAAAAAAAACAGCAAATTGGTGAGAGCAGTGAAAGAAAAGTGCGTGCCCGGGATCAAACCGACCCGGTTTGATCCCGGGCAGGCACTTTTCTTTGAGTAAATTATTTTATTACCACTGTTCTCAAAACGGTGAAGGACAACACCTTGAGGAAACCGGCATGTACTAGAATAAAAAAATCGAAGACATATGGCATCTGTAAAATCCGCACTGGGCCCGCGTGATGGATAACGGATTTACGGCCCACTCCCTCTCACTGAGAGGAGGTCTGTGTCCCAGCAGTGGGAACGTTTTAGGCTGATTATTATGTTATATATTAAAATGCCACTATCCATTACTTCATCACTGCCTATTTTAACTTTTACAATAAGATACTACACCCACATACCTACATCTGCTTTAACAATTTCTCCAGTACAGTACCTATATTTCGTATATAGCGTTATCTAAACGTACGGTGAGGGCTAGAAATTGGTATTTTATTGCTTCTGTCTACTTGAAACGTAGCTGTAGCAAGGATTTTGGTTTCTCCCGGGGATTTATTTTAGAAACTGCACAATTCTGAATATATCTGGTTCCTGTGGTGCAGTAATATATTTGTATTTTATGTACTTGTACTTGAAATAAGAGTTATGGTAATACTTTGTTATAATTCTGGCGCAGTATCTGGTCGGTGCTTGTCAGTCACACCGAAAGGTGATTGGGCGTCGAGGTGGAAGTCGAGCGAGTCTGCGATCCAATACCAGAAATGGGGGCTGTTGTAGCTAGTGCAGTCCGTCCGTTGTCTAACTGGAAGTCTCCAGGGGTCCTACTCCCTAAGCACGAAGCCCGTAGTTTCGGCCTTCGTTACGGGCGTTTCTTACTCCGTATCACCTACGGATGGATGATTGGTTCGGGGCCCGAACGAAGTATGAATGACAACATGATTTGCCAGTTGTCCCTACTCCCGATGTGTTTTTGCCCGTCCGAAAAATTTAACTTTTACACTTGTTTTTATGGATCGTAATGTCAGGCGGACGGATGAACGGATGGACGGAAAGACGGACAGACTTAGGGAGTAGGCCCCCTGGGGCCCGACGGACTGCGCTACTTATGGATGAAATGGTTTCTGGGGTCGCACGCTCGCTTGGCAGCTCAGTAGCGGTCATGCTTTAGAATCTGATTCGCTAATCCAGTTCCTAACGACAGGAGTTACAGTTACCCACCTGCTCCATAAATCAGGTAGCACCGCGGAACCCAAAAATTATAGGCCTATCACGTGTTTAAAGACGGTCTATAAAGTTCGTACATCTATTTTGAGAGCTAAAATTAACAAACATATAGACACGCCAACTGCTGTCTGCTTCTCAAAATGGATGTAGGAATGGGTCATGTGTGTGTAAGAAGCTCCCCTCATTGATATGGCCATTAGCGAACAAGTTCGTCGTTCCCAAAAGGATCTGCCGACATGTTGGATAGATTATACGAAGCCGTATGACTCGGTGCCACATACGTGGCTTATGAGGGTGCTAGAGATTTATAAACTAGATGCAACTCTGCGCACCTTCCTGATGTCGATGGGGCAATGGAGGACGGTCCTTCGCTATCCGGGATAGAATAAAACAAAAGACAAGCAGTTCAGAATATTTTATTTTTAAAACAAAATGGGAGCTAACCGCTAGTTTGAAGTTTATTCTATCCAGCTAGTTTCACGGTTTTTCAGCGTAAACTCAAACTCAAACAAAACTTCCAACAAATATTTCACCAATTTACGCTGGTTGCCAATTCGCGATAATAATAGAGGGTGTAAGTGTAAACAGTGGCAACCTTTTAAGTGGTCATTGTACTCATCATTATGAACAACTTTTACTATGGGACCAAACCTGAAATCACGAAAAAAAAAAACAACTGTTCCCTACATTTTGACGAATTATGTGAACATATATAAATATACTGTACTAAACAGCTGATTTTTTTTCGCGATTTCAGGTTTGGTCCTATAGAAAAAGTTGTTCATGTGGCGGCATTTACATCGCCACATATGAACTACGCATCAATGACATGACGTCACGCAAACCTGCATCGCGCAATTAGAGTTTGCCACGCGATTAGCATATATACAACGTCCCGACATCAACCGTCGGGTAGTAGCCCACCAGACACAATACCCGTCTGGTCGGAGGATCCTCCCTTTTCTATGGAGGATGAGTGAACTTTACACCCTGTTCCTCATGCCTCTAAACTGGTGACCCCGAGTATGAACGTCAGCGCAGCCTTCAGCGTGACGTCATCAAGCATCACTTCCTCAAGCTTTCGAGCGGCGAGACACACAGCCAGCCAGCATCCACGGCTTCAACAGGTATCCTGACCACCAGCATGCAGCGGACGCGCATTCCTGGTCATCACCTTCAGCCTCAACCCAGCGCTGTACACTCCGACTCACTGGAGCAGAAACGCAGCGCCACCCCGACTCACTGGGGTATCACCGCAGACAGTTCCGACTCACCGTGAACTATGCGGCACCCGGTTCCGACTCACTGGAACCACAACTGGCACTGGCAAACATCGCAAGATACACGACTCAGCCCACTATCGACCTCCGGTCTCCGGAGGGGAGTGATGTGGCGGCATCTACATCGCCACATATGAACTACGCATAAATGACATGACGTCACACAAACCTGCATCGCGCAATTAGAGTTTGCCACGCGATTAGCATATACAGGGTGAAATTGAATAGATGCGACAAAATTTAAGGGGTTGTTCACTCATCAATATGAACAACTTTTACTATGGGACCAAACCTGAAATCGCGAAAAAAAAATCAGCTGTTCAGTACATTTTGACGAATCATGCGAACATTAAATGTACTGAACAGCTGATTTTTTTTAACACCCCCTTAAATTTTGTCGCATCTATTCAATTTCACCCTGTATACAACGTCCCGACATCAACCGTCGGGCAGTAGCCCACCAGACACAACACCCGTCTGGTCGGAGGATCCTCCCTTTTCAATAGAGGATGAGTGAACTTTACACCCTGTTCCTCATTCCTCTAAATTCATAATGATGAGTACAATGACCACTTAAGGTGATTGCGCTGTGTAGCCCGCGAAATTTGTTTTTTTTTGGGTTTTTTGCAATTTGCAGGTCCGTGTCTATTGATGATTTTTATGGTTAAAATTATATAAAGAAGAAAGAAAGAAAAGGTTGCCACTGTTTACACTTACACCCTGTATAATGCATTTTCCTAATTTCAGCTCCGCTTTAGGTTAGTTGCGAACTTCGAAAGATTAACTTGTTCGATGCTGGTGCTGTTGTTGTTGATGAGTTGTTACTCAGTTCCTGAAGAACTTCTCAGGTTTCTGTTTCATGTTACTTGAAGATCAGTTACTTTGAGATTCAGCAGCTCAATTGCGTACCACAGTTTCTATCGCATCCCAAAAGATTTTGAAGAACATTCTTGCATCCATTACATCCCTTTCCGCAAATCCAATCTTGGTTTCTACGCTCCTTTGCTCCGAATGCGCTGAAATTACAACAGTTTTTGTAAATTGTCAGAAACCGCCTTAACTACATACATATGAGACTACAGAACTTAAAGCGCGGTCACTGTCGGACTGTATGGAAAAGAAAGAGAAGCGCGATGACAGAACGCTGGTAATTAAAAAAAGAAAATATCTTGAAAAAGGCTTACTTTTAAAGAAATTTCCCTAAAAATACAGTCCCCAACAAGGACAGTACAATTGCTAGTATTTTAACCCAGGTACGGTAGTAAACCTTCCGTGGATCCGTTTATTACGGCACGTAACCAAACTAAAGATAAAACTTGTCTACGGCTTGCGATGTATTGCTCCAGAACACGTATGCATGTAGGTACCCACCTACATTTTGGCCAAAAGTAGAGTAGGGGCGTAGGGGTTACAAAATCTTACAAAACAAATAAACTGCCAATTTAGGTTTGTAAGATTTTCTAACACCTTTTCAAATGAAATAATCATCAGGTGGACAATCGATAGTTACAAATTATGTAATCGTTTTATATTTTTTATAGTTACCATTTTCATTTTTTTTGTATTTTGGAAATTACATAAAAAATATACGTGATTTGAAGTGGCAAAAAAACTGTGTGACTACCAAGATGACGACTAATAGAGAAGTATGAAAAAAGGGACATGTTGCGCCGACCACAAATAGATTGGGTTAAGGGCAGGAAAACTACAATAGTCTGTTACACCGCCTTAGGAGTTGTCTTATTTTGGAATTGACGGGTTAGGACTCATAAAATTAAGAAATTCTCAAAATTGTTTGAGTAAATTGGTGCTCATTTGAAATAGAAAAGATCCCTGTGTATTGTATGCAGTGAAATGTTACAAGTCTCATCTTATATTTATTTATCTTTACAGATTTAACACCAAGGGAGAAGCAGTTGCTGCAGCAGTTATAGCAAAAACTAAATGCAGCCTGGCATCACTAAGACGCAACGCAAATGTCAGCGGGTAATCCTGTGAAGTTTGGTAGCATCGGGCTACCCGTGCGAAGCCGGGGTGGATCGCTAGTAATTTATATAAATTCTTAAATGCTGAAATTATAAATATCAGCGTTTTATTTTATCAATTTTTATAATACAATAAATTATTTTGGAGCCTCATTAATGTCTGCATAGTATGCATTGCATCGATATCGATGAACTCTAAATATTGATAAGTTTATCGATTTCTATATAATATGACAGTTCCTCCTGTCAAGGTCATGATTGTCATTGTCAGTGCTACTTAGAATTTTCATGTTCGTAGCTATGTTTTTTATGTGGTTGGCTAAAGGAGGTTAACAATTTCTCACAAACTGAATGTTCTAAGTTCCGTCTCTTAAAGTTACATGCTCTGTGATTATCACTAAACACGACTCCATCATGTTTTTACTTTAAATATAAAAAAAAAACACAATTTAAATTCAAAACGACTTTAAAAAACAAATTGTTGCTAGCTGTGTGTTGCCATAAAAACACACTCGAAGCCATTGCACCAAACTTTACGTACCAACGTGAACATACATATATGATGTAATAACTTTTTATGGTACATCTGGTTTTATTATAAAATGTTCTGGTACATAATTTTCTATTGGCTCGTTCAATGTGAAAAAAGCATTACACTAAACTCGCAACTTACGAGTTGCGATTAACTGCAACCTGAACGAATTTGGCGGAGTGGGAGTCAAAATCAAAATCAAAATCAAAATCAAAAGTCCTTTATTCAAATTAGGCTGAGAATCAGCACTTTTTGAACGTCAAAATTACAGTAAGACAGTCCCCACAAAACGCCCGCCCTTCACCACTTCCTAGTGCTTTAGCTGGGAAGAAGAAGTAGCGGAACAAACTCCCCAGCAGCACAGCTGTCTGTTCAGTTATAAGAACTAGATTCTATACAATAGTACCTATGCAAAATAATTTACGCAACACAATACATTAAATTATATTTTTGTCAAAGTTGGAATAGTGTACCTAATAATAATAATCTATTTATTTTCAGGCGGAACGAGAGTGCATGGGAAGCCGTCAGGCACCTCCTCCTGCGAAGCAGCATACTTTCAGCATATTTTCAGCATCAAGCGGACAGAAATAAACATTCGCAATAAAAGATTTTTCAAAACAAGAGGATTCCAAAACATGTGTATTTTCAATGTTGACAGGTCCTACTTGATTTTGGTGACGGAACCTTCTTCAATATCGCTACAATTCACGTCGTCGCACGAATGGTTTTGTTGTGCATTGATCGGATTCGTAGACATCATTCTTTTTGCATATTCGTTTAATATTTTTGCCTGATTCCTCCGGTACCTACTCTTATTTTAAACGATTTTTTTTTAACATTTTGTGAAACAAAATGCTGCACTTTTTTACCTAGGTATATTACACGTAGGTACAATGAAATGAAAAAAAACTTAATTTTGTTATTAGCATATTATAATCGTCATAAAATATGTGCTTTTCCCCAATAGGGCCAACAAATGGTTTTACGAATACAGTAAAATGAATGTATATACAGCGTTACGCATTACAATAACTCATGTGTATTTGATGAAAGAGCTGTTAGGTGTACAACAGAACTCTGTTGATCTTTAAAAATGCAAGCATTACATTGATTCACGTTTATGCTGTTCAGCAGTACTAGGCTTTTAGTTACCACTTAAAAGTGCTATTACACAACAAAGGGCACTAAAAATAGCTCAAAGCTGTATAACGGATTTACGGTGCATTATAATGGTACAAGTTTATGCTATTAAGCACCATTAGACATTATCTTACTACTTAAAAATGTTATTGTAGACCCTAAGGCACTAAAAATAGCTGAAAGCTGAACAGCTGCTTTGTGGTATGCTGCACTAAAACTAAAAACTGTACAAAAGCATTTTGATATGCCATTATCCAACCGCTATACAATGTACAGCATCATAACGGTTTTGAAATGCCAATATAAAGCGACAAGATGCTCGGTGAACTTATATAAGAGTTTAGACGGACCTTAAGTTCTACAAAAGTTTACTATTCGTTTGTTATAATGCTTCCTGTGTTACTTGGGCACCTCCTTCTGCGAAGCAGTAATGCTCGCGAAGGAGGAGGCGGAACGCGTGAGGGAGAGGCAGCCTCACGCCCTCAGTCCCCGCAGAAGACGCCCTGGGCGGGGGGAATAGGTAGCCGATTCCCGTGTGTCGAAGGCTTGCCATTTGTAAAATTGTTTCTCTATTAATTCGGGGAGTATTGATGAAATTTGTTTAGTCAAATGGGGAAATTTTAACTCGTATTATATCAACCCTCGCACTTCATGTCACTGCATTCATTCGTTGTAAATACGTGGTATTTGCCTGCTTTTTATGTGTAAGTTTGTCGCAGATCAAACAGCAGTTTAGTGGTGATCCGGCAAATGTTCCCAAGAAAAGTCATTTTTCTAAGGGCTAACATTGTGTGGCCGCCACGAAGTCCAGATTGAATATCGTGTCGCATCACAATCCCTCTTGGTTCATACAAAATAAAGAACAGTATCTGAATTAGAAGATTCGCGGCATTGTGACTGTGGAGTAATAAACGCGCCAATTACCAGAGATTGAAAAACAGAACACACGGAGCGCGCTTTCTAAGCCGGTTTGCCGTTTACCTGATCAAAGAGAGAGGCAGATGATGCACACAGTGAAATGTGTAAGAAGGAGATAACAATTTTTATCTGCTTTGCGCGTGTTATTTACAAAAAAAAACAAGTAGGTTAAGTCAGGGAGAGTTGCCTATAGTTTAAAAAAAAAACATTATTAATTACGTACCTATGTAAGATACTAAATTAAATATGCAGACTTTATTTGGATTATTGTTTATTTATGCCATTCAGATGAAGTTTGGAACTATTGTGCACCATATTTTGATTCAAGAATATTTTTAAAAAAATATGTAAAATAGGCATCTCACCCGGGCATGTGGTGAGTTGCCTATAGATATCAGGACCCACAAATCTGGGAGAGTTTAAAAATAATCATTATTCATTATTTAAGTAAGATACTAAAATAAATATTTAAGTAATTTTTTTAATGTAATTAAGTTTTTTTTAATGTAATTCTTAATTACTGGGCATTTAACACTGAAACATCATTGGGCATCTCTCCCGATCATTAGGGAGAGATGCCTATTGACTCTGAACGCACCCTAAAGCATTTGCAGTACAAAATGGTGGTTTGTCAACAAAACAAGATCACAATGATAAGTTATTAAACAATTTAATACTCTTTACGTGAAAAATTTAGGAAAAAAAATACTGCAAACTGAACGATTACATTCAATCGTTTTAATTAGCCGCACTTACCTTATTCTAAGAGTAAATACCAAAATATTGTGTTAAAAGCTTTATTTTGGGAATAAAAAGTTTCACACTGACATCAACTTTCGACTGACGTATTAAGAATGTGTTCCGGTTCACGCAAATTTTGTATTTTATTTTTTAAATTTAGTAGGCATCTATACCATGTAAGCGTCTCTCCCTGACTTACCCTATTATCCTGAAATCCGAATTTCAGCATAGTGCGTCCCGATACACAAATTAGCAAAGTAATGAGTTTAGTAAAAGGTTTTTAGGGCAGTTTTGCATTCTCCATTATCATTCAAAAGAAGATAGACTAGAGAAATTTTTAACAATTTTGTTTTAGTTGTTTGAGGAGCTCGTGGCTAAGTAATAACAGCCGCACGGGTCTATCCGTCAGGTTAAGCTACGCTTGCCGGGGTTGGTCAATGGATGGGTGACCATCTTTAGATACCGAGATTCCTCCGTGCCTCGGAAAGCACGTTAAGCCGTTGGTCCCGGCTGTTATTCATGGATCTTTAACAGTCGTCACGGGTCGTCAGAAGCCCAAAAGTCAGACAACCAGTCTTACCAAGGTGTATCGTATTACCCAGTAACTGGGTTGTGGAGGTCAGATAGGCAGTCGCTCCATGAAAAATACTGGTATTCAGCTGCATTCGGTTAGACTGGAAGCCAACCCCAACATAGTTGGGAAAAGGCTGGGCAGATTGATTGTTTTAGTTGTTTGTGTTAGGGTGTACCTACGTTAGTTTGTGTGTGTAAGTATCATGCTCTGTTATTGAGATAAGTTTATTAGATAACACATTGGAATTGTATTTTTAATAACAACCTATTAAAATAATATTATTTATTAACAATAATAGGTAGGTAATAGATTAAATTTAGAAAAAAAAACAAGTATTCATATATCATTCTTCAAAATTTGGTTAAGTGTGAACGAGAGAAGTGATAAAATGTGACAGGCCTCTTCAAAATTCTCTTTACGATGAATGACAACAAATTCACGAGCAGCAAAAAAATTGTAAAGTAAAACTAAGTTTACAATGTTACCATATACACGATTACACGTGTCACCCAAAACACTTTAATCCGGTAGCTCTATGATAAAAACAATCTGAAACCCGCTGGAAGTACGCACGGCTATACGGCTATAGATCAAGCTATACATTTCCAGAATAAGCTGATCTCGCATTGTGTAGGATTTCCTTACAGTGAGAGGTCAGTGTAAACTGGAAATGTATAGCTTGATGTGTAGCCGTGTGTACAACACCTAAAACATTGTTGTTTATCTCTTATCAAAACGGAAACTAGCGAACACTCTGCAGCTCAAAATAAAAACTTTTCTTATTTTGGTACGGAGCAAAATGTTTTCAACAAAATAAAATGTTTTCGAAACATTTTATAGGTGACTGGTTGAAGTTTGGCTAGAAAAATCGGTAGGTAAAATACATTTTAACATAACAACACGACTTGTTTTCCCGAAGGATTGGGCAGAGGTGTACCTATAGTACCTACACCTACATTGCGCTAGTTACACACCTAGCCGTCTTAAGTCTCTTACAGACAGAGGCGATATCGCGGTCGCGACGCGATATTTCGATATTATATCCGTAGAAAAATATCGCGTCGCGACGCGATATCGCCTCTGTCTGTAAGAGCCTTTACACGGGACTTACACCCGTTATGTGTAATACTGGGCTAAGTGTGTTGCCATCAACCAAACACAAATCCAAACTCCGGGACTAAGAACCATCAGTGACTAATAACGCACTTTGCGCGTCAATTAATCTTTAAACTTACTTAAATAATAAAAAGTAAGTTTAAAAACTACTACCGACTACTGAAAAATCACTCTCTAAAAAATATGAAACAAGAAAATATTCTCATCTGAAATTAGAAAAAGACAGACAAATTAAAAATCCGGAGTCACACGTCATGTTAGGGCATAAATCGAACAGATTACGTGTACAGGGCGCCATTTTCAATTTAATGTAATAAAATAAAAGTCACATAGCCTATACTCGCGAAAAAAATCAGCTGTTCAGTAGATTTTGACGAATTATGCGAACATAAATGTACTGAACAGCTGATATTTTTTTCGCGATTTCAGGTTTGGTCACATAGTAAAAGTTGTTCATAATGATGAGTACAATGACTCCTTAAGAGGTTTTGCGCATTTACCGTTACACGTTGTATACAGTCGTCCGACGAAGCCATCTAGACAGGGCAATCGTGCGGGGCGTGAGGGGCGAGACGCGGGAGGCGCGAGCCCGAGCTACTAACACGGTGGAAATACTTCCACCGTGTTAGTAGCTCGGGACACGATTTTCAGGGCTATCGTGTTGATTTTATTGTTGTTTTAATTTATTATTATTATTTAATTTATGTACACAGAAAAATACAGAAATACGACATAGTAACATTTGAGTGCCTGCTTGCTTATTTTTAAGTTTTTTTTGGAGCGGTACAAACTTGGTGGATGGGGGCTAGGCGAAAAAAAAAGGTTTTTCCGTCACAACCCTTTTGTGTTTTGTTTTTATATTCAAATATTTAAAAATGTAACATATTTGTATTTAATTAAATAAAAGAAATAATAATAATGCCATAGGTGTCATTTAATTGGTTTTTGAGTCCAAGATGGCGGATGAAAAATTTTCAAATTTTTGCGTCATGGGTGTCATTTTCATGGTTTTGAGGTCGCTGAGAACGATAACGCGGTCAAAATGAAAATCCAAGATGGCGGTTGTGAAAATTTTCTACTTTTTTGTCATGGGTGTCATTTTCATGGTTTTTGAGCTCGTTGAAAACGATAATGAGGTCAAAATGAAAATCCAAGATGGCGGCTGCGAAATTTTTTAAAATTTTTGTCTGGGGTGTAATTTTCATGGTTTTAGAGGTGGCTGAAAACGATAACGAGGTCAAAATGAAAATCCAAGATGGCCGCTACGAAAATTTTCTAATTGTTCATCATGGGTGTCATTTTCATTGTGTTTGAGCTCGCTGAAAACGATAATGAAGTCAAAATGAAAATTCAAGATGGCGGCTTCGAAAATTTTCATTTTTTTTGTCATGGGTGTCGTTTCTATTGCTTTTGAGGATGCTAAAGCCGATAATGTGGTCAAAAATGGAATTCGACAAAAAAAAAAAAATCGCATTCGCCATCTTGGATTTTGATTTTGACCTTACTATCGGCTTTAGCACCCTCGAAAATCATGAAAACGACACCCATGATGAAAAATTTCAAAATTTTTGCAGCCGCCGTCTTGGATTTTCATTTTGACCTCATTATCGTTTTCAGCGACCTCAAAAATCATGAAAATAACGCCCATGACGAAAAATTTGAAAATTTTCGCATCCGCCATGTTGGATTTTCATTTTGACTTCACTATCGGCTTTACCGTCCTTGAAAACCATGGTAACGATACCCATGACAAAAAATTTGAAAATTTTCGCAGCCGCCATCATGAATTTTGATTTTAACCGCGTTATGGTTATCAGCGACATTTAAAACCAGGAGAAAAACAATAAACTAAAAAGAAAATTAATAAAATAATTAGAAAATAAAAACTTAAAAAATAAGCAGGCACTCAAATGTCGTTTAAAATTACGTTTATTAATTAATTAATATCGTTTACTTGGGACAACCCTTGCTGTTGCGACAATGTCTAGACGTTGTCGGCATTTACCACGAGATCAAAGGCGTCGTCCTACTGTATGTTTTTATACTGTGCTATACTGCCCTGCTAAGCCGAAAGGCGCTATCTCTGAGATACGCCCTTTTAGTTTTTTTTATACCATTCAATAGCTAGAGTAATTTCGCATCTAATGGTATAAGCCAAATAGCGATATCAAATTTAAAACATTAAAATAAACCACTAAGAAGTTTTAACCCCGTTTGAAGGTGGGAAAAATCTCAAAACTTACTCTGAGTTAGCGCTTTTCGGCTTATCGGGGCAGTATAACCAGCAGACAATCAAGACGCTTCCAATGATACCTCATTTGTCAAATTATGAGAGGTACTTTAGAAGTTATGAGGGAACAGATGAGCTTGAACATACATACATACATACATACAGGTCAAAATCATAACCCTCCTTTTTGCTTCGCCGTAGTCGGGTAAAAAGAGAAGCTCTGACTGACTGACAGATTGACTGACTCACTAACGCCCAGCCCAAACCCTTGGACCTAGAAAGCTGAAATTTCGAACAGAGGTTCCCTTTAGACAAGGAGTAAGGAACATTGATTGATGCATCAATGGTAAGGAAGCATTTTTGTTCCCTTGGGATATTTTCCGGCATCCACGCGGGTGAAGCCGCGGGCAAAAGCTAGTGGTTTTATAGTTATACGCTCGCTTGAATAATATTCGAGCGGTAACTCGAACGAGTCTCGTCTTGACAGACTGACAGACAGACTGACAAACAGACTGACAGACGGACAACGAAGTGATCCTGTAAGGGTTCCGGTTTTTCCTTTTGAGGTACGGGTACCATAAAAACCGGCCACCGGCCTGGTAAACTTCTAAAGCTTACTTCGCTGTGATAGTTTTCCTTTAAACTTCGTTATGTACTACTACCGTGAATTTTTTCACCCATCCAAAACTAACCGTTTAACTGGCTTGACTCTAACAAAAAAACCGGCCAAGTGCGTGTCGGACCACGCACAATGAAAGGTTCTGTAGTTGAAAAGAATTTATCCCAAAGACAAACTTAACATTGAGTTTAAAAACATGTTCTCCCATACATTGATATACGTCACGGACAATTCTCCAACCGCATATTTAAGTTTGTATTCGCAAAAAAACTATTCATAACATCACGCCTTGTGGCCACCAGGGTTGAGCAGAGGTGTACCTGTAGTACACACACATTTTGCCAGAAAAAGAAAACTAAAAACTATTGTTTATGTGATAAAACTACAAATGAATTTTCAGACTTTTTCCTTTATTTGTGCTGTGAGACCTTGCTTCTTGCCAAATTTCATGATTCTATGTCAATGGGAAGTACCCTATAGGTTTTGATTTACTTGCGAGTATCAAAATATGTTGCATAAATGGCCGTATTTTTTTATTTCGTTGACGTAGAAGCTTCATTTTTTTAGAAATCTAAGGGACTATAGACTTACGTATTTGGTATTAATTACTTCGACGCGTTCCTGAGAAAAAGGGCCTTGACAGATGACATACTTAAATATATTTTTTTATGTGATAAAATTATAAATTAACAATTTTCGGACTTTTTCCATTAATTGTGCTGTAAGACCTTGCTTCTTACCAAATTTCATGATTCTAGGTCAACGGCAAGTACCCTTTAGGTTTTGATTTACTTGCGACTTTGCGAGTATCAAAATATGTCGCATGAATGGCCGTATTTGTTTATTGCGTTGATTTAGAAGCTTGATTTTTTTTAGGACTCTTAGGGACCATAGACTTACATATTTGATATTAATTTCAACTTGATACCTACACACGTTCCTGAGAAAAAGGGCTTTGACAGTTGACATACTTAAAAATATTTTTTTATGTGATAAAATTATAAAGTAACAGTTGTCGGACTTTTTCCATTAGGTGTGCCGTAAGACCTTGCTTCTTGCCAAATTTCATGATTCGGGGTCAACGGGAAGTACCCTATAGGTTTTGATTTGCTTGCGAGTATCTAAATATGTCACATTAATAGCCGTATTTTTTATTGCGTTAACTTAGAAGCTTGATTTTTTTAGAACTCCAAGGGACCATAGCCTTACGTATTTGACATTAATTTCAACTTGATACCTCTACGCGTTCCTGAGAAAAAGGGTCTTGACAGACAGGCAGACAGACAGACAGACAGACAGACAGACGGACAACGAAGTGATCCTATAAGGGTTGAAATAAATAAATTAAATTAAATTTAAAACTATTTATTTCATGAAAATTGACGTGACGTTATACATAAAAAAACTTTTTAACAAAAAAAAACCGACTTCCAAAAATCACTACAAAGTGAAAAATAACTTTGATTTCGGAAGTCGGTGTCTTTCGTTTTTTATTTACTTTCTTTTTTTTTGCCACCGACTTCCGAAATCAAAGTTATTTTTCACTTTGTAGTGATTTTTGGAAGTCGGTTTTTTTTTTTGTTAAAAAGTTTTTATTTCCCGCTTTTTAGTGGGTCTGTTTATAATTTGTATAAGTTACAATAGTCTAATGTCAATTGCTCATCACATGTTACAAAATATTGCTTTTCCCGATGCTGGGACGTTAATTGTTGAGGAGTTCTGCTGGTAAGAACCAGGAGAACTCCTCAACAACCACTCACCACACGCATTGTGTGACGAGCGGAAATTGCTTAGCAACCATATTAAAGTAATCGAATCTCAACCCGTGAAATATTTATCATTGAGTAGTTCCGGTAGCCACTTGTGGTCTTCATCATCAGTTCCACTTCTCCAAGTGGTGCTTTCCGAGAGCAAATGCACGAGCTACTATAAAAAATACCCAAATCGCTATAGGTGTGCCTATAAAATTTGAAGAGTTCCTTCGATTTCTCCAGGATCCCACCATCAGAACTAGATTTTGACAAAAATGGGACCATTTGGGAAGTATACCCTTTCCAACAAAAAAATATTTTTTCAAATCGGTTGGCAAGCGACGGAGTTATGCGCGAACAAACATAAAAAAAAAAAAAATACAAACATCCGAATTGAGAACCTCCTCCTTTTTTAGAAGTCGATTAAAAATAGCGCTCAATCTTGCATAACAATAAGATTATGTGCACTATTAGCTCCATCCGTGTGCTCGTTAGTTTCCATTTTTTCCTTTTGAGGTACGGAACCCTAAAAATAGTACTTTAAAGCTTAATATTTCAGAAACAGATCCCTAAATCGAAAAATTGTTTTCACAAACCCGCAATATTTTTAAAAGACCCATCCAACAACACCCCACACCATTGGGTAGACGTGATAAAAAAAAAACATCCCCACTTTACGTGTACGTAAGGAACCCTAAAAAAAATATTTTCATGATTTTATTTACCACTTTGTCGACGTGATGAATATTTACCTATATCCATGCCAAATTATAGCTTTCTAGTACGTACTAAGAGTCTCTGAGGTAAGCTAAGGACGGACAGACGGTCAGACGTACAGACGGATGGACATAGCGAAACTATAAGGGTTCCTTGTTGACTACGGAACCCTAAAAACTACTTTATTCTATTATTAGATGATTATGTCATGTTTTATTCAATTCTTAGTATAACAAAGCAAAGAAACCGCTGCTTTTATATAATTTTCCAAGCCAGTTGTTACGAAAGAATTATAATAAAAATATCCGTGGGCACATGAAAGCAACTAGAATTTGTTGAATACAATATTGTTGTATTACGAAACTTGGGACTAAATAGGTAGCTTTATTTTCAGAAGATTTGGAAACTTTTTATAGCACATTTCGTTTGATTCTTTATGAATTTTGTTTAAGTTGTAAAAACTTCAGGTCTTATATTACTGGACCTATCTGTAGGGGAATGAAAATAAGTATTTAATACAACAGACACGCCCTATTCTCTTAGATAACAGTTTCAAGGGGATACATCGATAATTTTGTGTTTTTATAATTTCTATACAGGGTGTAAGGGACAGCCCTCCGCAAACTGATAGGGTGAATTCAGTATGTCTTACTAAGACGACTGGTACATGAAATTTTTTCAGGAACGTTAAGGGAATCCAATAAACCTGATTTGTTTGTGTTTTTGTGCACAAATCGGAACGTCTATTACTGGTTGGGAGGGGTAGGTAATAGGTATGCGGTGAGTCCGATGAACTCTTTAACTAGACAGAAAGTGAACAGCTGATTACTCGTGTCGTTGGTTAGAGTATTTCAACATCCATTGCTGGTTTTTTTTTTGCTGTTTTTTTTTTGCAGTTTTTTTTACATAAATGGAATGCTGCGAACACACAATGCAAGTTTACATTGAAATAATGAAAATGTATCTGAAAAAAAAATAAAAAAAATGAAAATTTTCCAGAGAAAATTTCCGGTAGAATATGATTCAAAATGAGGAGCTGAATGCACCCTGTTAGTTTGCGGAGGGCTGTCCGTTACACCCTGTATAACCAAATGTATATGGTTAAATCATTTGAATTTTCCATTTATGTGCTATTTGACTATATTGTCTACTGCTGTACTAAAACCGAAATATGATTACTTGAAATTTTTTCGATGAAAAAAAATCCAAAGTCTATTTTCTGTTGTAACTCTTTAAACGTCGATTGCACCCAGGTGTACAGATAACAATAAAAAATCTTTTGTGTCTACTAATTGGCTTGCGACCAGTTAATGTTTTGCCACTGAAAACAAAAAAGCGCGACCGCATCTATTCACCACTAAATGAGTAGTCCACTGCAGCCAAGTCTGCAAAAAGTTGCCTTAAGTTTAATGAAACTAGGAGACAAATAGCTGAAAGGCTATATCAAAGTGGAAAAGACTCAGGGCAAGTGATCACACTTTGACTCTAATTTGTTAACGCTTACTTCACAAGCGTTTCATACGAATATGAAACTTATTTCTATGCACGTAATGTGCCCATTCGTATATGCGAATGTGAGCAAGCGTCGCAAATAATTATGAACGTTAACGTTATGCAAATAATGTCCATATTCGCATGCAACGTTTATTTTACTTAATTTTTGACAGCTGCTAAATCTATATTTTATTTTATTTTTTCTGTAAATTCATCTTAAATTCAATGAAAACAAAATGGCGTCATGGCATAAGAAAATGGTACTTACCTACAAAAGCGCAAAACTTTTATGTTAGTAATAAATGCAAAAAACATCTTTAATGTTCTAGGCGGCTCTATTATACTAAACACTTATATTTTTACAGCATGTTCCTTTTCTAGGTGAAAATAAAAATCTACTTTGCATGTTACAATTTTAAACCTAATAAGAAATTCGCTTTGTGTATTTTCAAAGCCTCTTTGGTTCCGCATCAACGAGCTACTGTTACGACCACATTCTTGTTAAGAGGGCTGTCACATTATGGCTTTTTTAAAAATTGTAATCAATTAAAGGACTACTAAATAATGTTAATTTAATATGTAGGTACCTAATTATTAGAACACATTTCTATTGTGTTATCTATTAAACTCAGTTCAAAAAGTATTATCGGTTTTTGAGATGAGTTATACATAAATGCCACAATACGGTTGACGACACGGTTGGCGCAGTGGTTGAGCGATTGACTGCTGCGCAGCATGTCGCGGGTTCGATTCCCGCACGGAACAAATATTTGTACGACCTACAAGTATTTGTTCCGAGTCTGGGTGTTTTTCTATCTATAATATGTATGTATTTACAAAAAAAAAAATGTATATAGGTAGTTTATCAGCCATCTCGTTACCATAACACAAGCATTAGGTTGCTTAGCTTGGGACTAGATGGCGTTGTGTGAAATGTCCAAGGATATTTATTTATTTATTTATTTAATAAAAATGTGTTTTTAATAGTTACCTACCCCTCAGATGTCTGAGATGGGCTAATTTTTTTAAAACCCCAGCGGGTGTGGTGGGGGGTTGGGTGTTACGAACCCCATAGGTTCACAACTACTGATGATGATTGGTTTTCCATCGGTTGATTTTTTTTTACGTTTATAATATGTGATATAAGCTTTTATGAGTACCTATTATGCAAAGGTTTTTTCTTATGCACACGTGGGGTGCATTTGACACTTGAGGGGTTAAATTAACATTATTTACTAGACCTTAATTGATTACATTTTTCAAAAAAGCATATTTTCATTTAACATTCGTCCCGTGGGAGCGAGAGAGGTGACAAAATGCGACAGCCCTCTTAAAAGTTTATACATTAGTTCCTATAAATTGAATTACAAAGAAAATAATAAAAAAACACATAATAATTATTATAGCTCTAGCTGAGCATGAGGTCCTGGGTTCCATTCCCAGGTCGGGCAAAGTGTTATTGGGTTTTCCATCTGGAACTCCTCAGTAGCAGCCCGGAGTCTGGATTTGTGCTTGATTGATGACAATAGACTCGCCCCCTATTACATGAGTGTGTCCCAGCAGTGGAAACGTTGCAGGCTAATTACGCTCAGCGGAGCCGTAGCAGTTGTTTGAATATACCTAAATCAACTTAATAAAAATCTTACTTCACTGATACTGGAGCCACACTATATGTAGGTACGTCAACGTCAATGCCCATAAACGCTTTTATCTACACCCATGCAATAAATCCTGTATAAAAGTTTCTGAAACAGTTAGCTTATTGCCAACATTAAACAGCCAGTGTCATAGTAACCATAATAGCATCCAAACGGGTGTTTTAATGTTGTACTGAATTTCATTATGCAACTCGTTTTCAAAAAAAGAACATTGTAATGCACGCGCGTTTCACTACAACAGTGCCGTAATTAAAAAAATAACTTATTTGAATTCACGTCGTATACCTACTATGACGCCGGCCGCCATGTTCGATACGAGTATTAGTATTGCAAAAAACTGTTTCAGAACCTTTTTTATAGGATTCATAACATGGATGTAGATAAAGTCTTGTATGCAACTGTACATAATTAGGTATTAAAACACTCATGTGATACTATTATCACACTCGGCTTCGCCTCGTGTGATAAACCCCCGTTCATGTTTTAATACCCCTTATACCCCCCCCCGTCCCCTTATACCCTTACCCGTCAATTGCATAAATAACTTTTCACACCACCTGCTCGTAAATGTCAAATTATATGTCAAGCAACCTTAACCTAAAGTGAGTCATTAGTGGCCGGGGGCATAGCCGGTCAATAATGTTGTACTTACTGGATTTCATTATGACCCGCTGGTCAATAATGTGATTTGAATTTGGAATCTCACATGCTCAGCTAAATTGGCAGTATAGTACTAACAAACACCCTTTGGTGCCAGAAAGAGGAAAGCTATTCTCGAAACCCTTACTACGCGTGGATGATATTCTCGATTTCCTACAAAATCATAACGACTGCTTCTTCATATCGTTGCCATGTTTTCGAAGACATAATATTGTAAGAATAATTAGATAAAGTAACTACGAACCATTTTTTAAAAGGAATGGAATAACATTAAAACTGGCATTAATAATAACAAATACCGTACCGCGCCGTAATACCGTAATAGTAATTGACTGTAACATTAGTTAATTTATTTTTCTCAAACATGCATGGAAATATTGTCATTATTTTCGAAAAAAGAACACGCGAAGTATCGAATTTACGGTCAAAGAAAATAAATCCATTTCAGGAGCGTTTTTTGAATTTGGAACATTACACCGCTCCAGCAATGTTGTATGAAACGGCGTGCTGGGGTTATTAAATACTCTTTGATTGGATCTCTTTGCTTAGTATAAATTGCGTTCACGTGGCTGTATAGCCATAAAAGCGTTTGCCTTTCGGCACAGATGTTAGATAGAAAATTGGCGGCAAAACTGAAAATTCATCTTGATTTGAAAATGTATATTTACATACTTATTAAATATAAAAATACTTAATTAAAATGAGTTCCAACGGTTCAGAGTGAAATGGAGTTTGATTGTAGGTACTCCACCAGATTTAAGATGAGAAGCCAAATTGGCAATGGAAAACCTGCTTCCAGCGAAGTCAAAAGAAAAATACACTTTCATGTATTTTAGGTTTAGGATTAAAATTTTATGATTTGTAAAAACGAGAAAAAGTGAACATTTTCTCCGAAACAGTATTTTTGGCGTATTTTAATGAGATTGTTAAAACTAAAAACCCATCTACATTATAGGCAATTTATTCCATGCTGAAATGATAAAAACGGCATTAACTTGAAAAATTAAGGAAACTTAACTACTTTCATTTCCCTGCATTCTTTTGAGAAAAGCACTATATATGCCTCGGCGGAAATGGCAATTGCTTGTCTCGTATTAGTGAAGTCCTCGCCTACGGCTCGGCCTTCAAACTCATACTCGACCTGCAATTGCCTATTTCACGGCCTTTGCAATAATGTACTATTAAGTAAACTGCGCTAAGATTGCTGTGGATTTTGTGAATACATAAATAAATAATAAAACCTATCTATACTACAGTCGATTTATCACATGTTATCAAAAATACTCTATTTTCACGAGCGTCTCCAATGACGTTCTAAATTCAAAATGCATACAGCCAATCATCCAATATGTTATTCTTACTGTTTGGTTATTTAATAAATACTTTGTTTTTCGTACTATGGCTATTATTTTCTCACAGTAGGTGTAAAAAGTAGAGTATCCTCCTCTGGGCTAAAGGTGTTTTTGCCTTGGGCTAGCTTGAATCCCTCGCTACATTCAGGATTCTTGTATTAACTCCCTCGCTTCGCTCGTGAGTTAAACTCTTAACTCCCTCGCTGCGCTCGGGAGTTGAATCCCGAATCCTTCATTGCGCTCGAGATTCAATATGACGCCCGTGACATAAGACACAACTTTAGCCCCTCGGTGCATAATCTACTAATAAACATCGCGGTAATTGTTCCGTTGTGCACGCTAGATCTTTATAGCTAAGGTGAGCACTAAGGATTTTTGAAAATTCACTCCCTAAACTTTAGGGGGTGAATTTTCATCCCCTACTTAGTTCCTTTAGGGCCTAAAGGAACTAAGTAGGGGATGAAAGCTTGTATAGCTGATGTAACTTCGTTATTTTGCGTACGGCTTGTCTCATAGAAAGAACGTTAAAACTCAACTTTCATGATAATTCTAATATTATTTACATGAAAAGTACCTATGCAGAATATTTTAGAGCAAGGATAAATCTAATTTGGTGCATATAGCTCTGCTGCATAACTTTGTAACGTGATGTGCTGAATATTTTAAGTTTCCAGCAAACTTTTTGCACATAAATTATTCTGTAAAGTTACCTAGATGAAAGTTGTCTTCATAAGTAACTAGGTATGCCGTTCATGCCTGAATTATTATTCTTGCATTATAGCAAGATTGGAAATTATTAGCTCCTTCCGATTAAGGCCGAATTTCACTAATGAAACTATTCGAGAGCTCGAATAGCGAGTGACACAAAAAAGTATAATTTTGATAAAACGCTCAAACGCAACGAAACGCCCAAACGCGATACAGTATCGAAACAGTCGTTGAAACGCGACATTTTGCAATAGCAAGCGAACGTCCAAAGTCGCCAAAACGCGATGCAACATTGATAAAAGAAAGAAGTCTGATAAGGTCCTTAGATAGTCTTCAGAAACCTGACTTGCTACATCGTGGCATCGTTAAGGCCCCATTAAGCAATTCCTCTAAAAGCGATTCATTTCCTGAATTCCCAGTAATTTATTATGATTGTGATAATTGACATTAAACTTCAATAAAGCAATTCATAATTTGTGGACCATTTTACGAATCTCCATACAAAACTGTCAAACAGATGAATTGCGTGCTATGAATTGTACGCAGATAAATTATGAATTATCAGTTTGTGACCGTTTTACGATTTCAAATATGATTCATAATACCTATTTATCCTATTATGATTCTGCCAAAGTGGCCATTTTACACCCCCCCCCACCCCCGAACATTGTATTTACAGATTTTAACGGGGAATAGCGGGGACTCTTCGCGATGTGCACTTGTTTTCTCGTTTAAACGATTGATGTGGATGTGTCAGTGAGCTTAGGTTCTAAATGTAGGAAGAAAAAGGTGTAATCTACAGTGTTGAAGCTACGTATCCAACCAGATATTTATCTTACGTAAGTTATGAGTTCTGAACACCAAGACGAATCCGAGGTAAGAACGGTTGTGGAAGTTTCGAGTTATGAGCAATTCCAACTTTCGTTGGTACAATGTTTGTAGCGTAAATACTTTATGATATTATTATGGTAGTTATTTCTCAAGAATAATCCCAACCACGATCCGATCCATCCATCCCTTGCTGCACCTCAACTTTTTATTGACTCGTAAATTATTTTGATGCTTTAATAGTTATTTATGCAACTGTTGTATAATAAGGGGTATTAAAACACGAATGTGGGTTTATCACATGAGGGTTTTAATACCTAATTATGTACAGTTGTATACAAGACTTTATCCATCATGAATCCTCTACAAAAGGTTCTGAAACCACAGAGTAGGTATTGTACAGACGCCAGCACATCAAGCTACTACAATCTGTCAAATTATTTTAATAGATTTTCAACTTTATCGCTAAAGCATTAATTAGGTTCAAGGCTGATTGGGAAAATTTGATAGTTTCGGGTAGCTTCACCTACTGACGTCTGTACAATGTTGTAAGAACTCTATGTATTTTCATGGAAAGTTTAATTGTTGAGTATCTAATACAAACAAAGTATCTATAGGTAATAATAGAATTTTATTTAAACGCACAACCCTTTCATAAGGGTTCATTGTACTCATCATTATGATTAACTTTTACTATGTGACCATACCTGAAATCGCGAAAACCACTCACTCACCACCACACTCACTTCACTCACTCACTACACTGACTCACTTACACTCACTTCACTCAACTCACTTACTCACCACTCACTCACTACTACACTCAATTTACTCACTCACCACACTCACTCACTTACACTCACTTCACTCAACTCACTCACTCACCACTCACTCACTTCACCCACTCACCACTCACTCACACAAAAAAAAACAATATCGGCTGTTCCCTACATTCTGACGAGATAGAAATTCATAAAAATACCCCGTGAGTAAGTAACTGATCGAAAAAGCAAAGTAGTTGCATAATGAAATTTAGTACAACATTATAACACCCGTTTGGATGTTATTATGCTTACTATGACACTGGCTGTTTTAATGTTGACATTAAGCTAACTGTTTCAGGAACTTTTATAGAGGATTTATAGCATGGGTGTAGATAAACCTTTTTATCTACGTCATGGTGCACGGTGGCTCGATTTAGAAGTTCGGGAGTGTATTTTGTATTATATATTTTAAAAAAAACTTTATTTCGGACCTTGATCCATATAATAATGTTAGTAATACTTCTAAGCTATATCTTAGTAACAAATTTAATAAGAAAAATAATTCATGTACCTGTTGTTCTTACCTTACACACCGGGTACATGCACAAATGCTCTTGTATCCAATGCACCATAATGGCGCAACACGGCTTCTCACTGATGACCTATTATATCTTCTTCTTCTTCCTGTGGTTAGTGATTAATCTGGTGCCAGAGTTTTTATGACGCCCACATGCGTCTGACTTGGCTTCACATGCCGTCGGGAAATATCTCTCAGGCACGTCGGTTTCCTCATGATTTCGAATTATGTTGACAAGACACTTTTGTAACCACTGTACCTATTCTATCATGAATTCATGATCCATACCACGCGGCTTCCCAAATTGCCAACTCATGCACGTAAGACACTTACACAGGCACTGTAGAACAACTCTCCTACCAACTCCTGGTTTTCTAGTAATTATTAAGTACTTTGCGAGGCTTCGAAGTTCCACTCCTGTTTATCTTTGAGTTTGTTAACCGTTATTACGAGTATTAGCTCTCAGTTCAGGATTAAATTGCTCTAGAAGTTTTCTTCTGTAAATATCCTGCAGGCTTGTTCAAATTTAATTTGTTTGATGAATGTGATTGTGAGCGAAGTAGAAGAAGTAACGAAGTCGGGTCTGGAGCTGTACTTTGTAGTCTGGGCTGTGGTTACAAACGATGATAAGGTGGTAAGTTTGATAAAGTAATTAAGGAAGAATTATACTTAATATTACTAGACAGTTGTGAGTGGAAACGCCCCGGGAGGGACGCCCTAGAAGGACATAAGTGACCTTATTGGTGATGTTCTTCAGAAAGGTCAGGTGCGTAGTACTCGCAACCGGCACCTTTTTTTTGTGTCGTTAAAAATTACCTATATCTTTTTTTTGGGTCAACTTTAAACAAGAATGTACTAAATAGGACATTTGCTGAATTCGGTCGTTGAAAGTGGTGTATCTGAATTCTTTCTGATTTTCATATTTCATAATTTATTATTATCTTTGCATACTTTTGTCAATTCTGATATTTACTATTCCTCTACGTTTAAGCAGAGCTCAGTTGATAATAAAACGTAAATTTTATACCTACTACTATCCTTAACCACTACCATTAATATGAAATGAGGGATCCAAAATAACTCGAAAACTACAAAAAATCGTAGAACATAGTACATGGGGGTTAAATCGATAGGTAATGGTACTCTGCTATCAGCTCGCACTGGCTTGACCCTTAAAAGAAACACCCTGTATATGTATGTATATAATAGAGAGGCTTCTCATGAAAAACCCGCGTAAAATGGCGATAGCGATTTTCTTTAAAACAATGCAGACTGAAATATTTAGTTCTCAAAAGTATGTCGTTTACTTGAGAATAGAGTAAGGGTTTAGCCATTTCTCATGAGTAACAAATTGTCGTTGTAGAACGCTGTGATTTGTCCTCGCGACTGATTTATCAACTTCTTTAGGTAGTTCCTTTTTATTTTGAATTTATGTTTTCTGTTTTTAGTTATTTTCCAAGGGTAGCTTTTGTCTTAGAATTTAAAATTATTTTTTTAATAATATATTTTAAATATTGGGAAAAAAATCTTATTTTTCTTGCAATCGGTTGTAAACCTTTAGAGCAAATTTTTTGGGCGGATTTAGACTGCTGAGGTTCATTCTTCCAGCGAAGAATCTGCTTCTCAAAATTGTTTAAGCTTTATTCAGTAAAGTCCCATAAGTGGTAGCGTTTGAGCCTTTTCATGGTTATTAGTTCACTTATGGCTATGGCTAATGTGTTGGTATGTTTTGGAAATAAATGTTTCGTGTTGAATATGTTCTAGGTGAAATGAATCTTGATACAAAATGAGCGTCTTTTTTGAGTATTTTTTCAAATTGAGTTAGAGAGATGATGATTGAGATTAATGGCGTTATGGCTGTCTAGTTTGACGCGAGAGAGATGGGTCAATATCAACAAAGTGCATTTTTTGTTAAATTTTGGTGGCAACATTTTTTCTTCAGGGGTCGTGAAAAATAAGGACATGGTATAAGAATATAAAGCTATAAGGATCTTCAAGAAGCCTGAGATTATCTCGATAACTTTTTGAAATATTTTAATTCAAAGTCTATTGTGGCCACCAAAATTGAAAATCGCCCTCAAAACCGCTTCAGGTTCTTGAAAATTAGAAAATTCGGGAAAACTGAAAGTGCATTTTCTATGGGAATTTTGTATTAATCATTTAAAGGACATGGTATGTTTTTGTATGGAGCCTGGGCTTTTATTCGACAGGACAACGTCTGTCGGGTCACCTAGTCTTGACTATAATACCTACTATGTACTAGAGTGCTACACGGATCTTTTGCCGCCTGAATTATATTAACAGTGGTTCTTGGTAAACATTTGTGAAATTGTATTAACAAAAACAAGATGGCGTCGTTAGTTTCGATTATGGCCGCGCGCCAACAGAGCTTCGCAGTCTTCTGACTAGAAGGGAGCTGTCAAACACAAGCGCTGCTGCTCATTATATTAAACGTCATTATGTCGGCTTTAGCCGGTGAAGCTTTTAAAAGAAAATGATTTGCACTATGAAAATGGGAAGAATATTGCAGGAACAATAGATAGGTGAGTGGCGGGAAAAAACATGTCGCAGTAAGAGCTATGTTGTAACTCCTGTTTGTCAATTTGATAAAAAAGTAATTGCCCTGATTGTACATTATCCATCAAAGTTCAAGATCTGCATTAACACTTTTATTTTCATAGTCTGCTAGATAAGCTGTCAGCGGCGCGGATCCTAAAAAAATAACTTCCCGTTGAAAAATCATAATAGAAATAAACAAACAACTGAGTTTCTCATTATATTCAGAGGATAAACATTTAAACAAACATACACAGAGCTAATTTATCGCCTGTAAAAAGGACAAAAGGTGCTTACAAGGCGAATAAAACGGACCCAAATAATGCGTCACGTCTCGGGTCCACGACAAACAATGTACCAGCACAGCATAGATAGGCACAGAAGGTCAGCTCTACAAGGTGTGGTCTTTACTGAACAACTTTCTCTATGGGGCCAACATCTTAATCGCGAAGAAAAAAGAATAAGCCGTCCCATACATTGCGTCGAGTAGGTATGGAAGTTTTCTATGGGATATTTTTTTCGCGATTACGATGTTGGTCCCATGGTGAAAGTTGTTCGTGTTTGATGGTCTGTAAACACCCTTAAATTTGACTACACCTTTCTAGTACACCCTGTATGCAAACAGCACACGCTTTACGTACAGCGAATGCACTTACACTCGCGACTGGCGCACGTTTGGCCTGCCCATGGTGAGTTTTTGCAGCGATACAATCGCGAAAAAACCAGTATGCCTCGCTGGTCGTATACCTTCCCCCACGCAACCACAATTCTGCATGAGTACTATCGCGATACAACATGTATATATTATATACATGCAGTGTCGATAAAATCTAATTGTGAATGCTTATCTTGTTATGCATAAGGCTCTCTCCCTTTATCCGATATCGCTCGAAACAGTCGCGCGTTAGTAGCGATGCTGAATCAATGGAGTCGCGCATTTGTATCGATGCAGAACTTTCTTTCTTCTTCGTGTGGTTAGTGAATAGTGTCAGAGTTTTTATGACGTCCATGGGTTTCTGACTTAGCTGCACATGCCGTCGAGATCAAGCCTTTAAGGCAAGCCGGTTTCCTCACGATGTTTTGCTTCAGCGTTTTTTTAAGCAAGTGACCATCATGCAATACGCACATGAATCCGAAAAGTCAGAGGTGCGTGCCTTGGGTTCGAACTCGAGACCTATGACTTGGCAGTCCGACGGTCACACCACCAGGCTAACTATGCGATTGTATCGCTACTGAATCGCTTCTGTCGCGCGTTACAAATGCGACAAATAGCCAAAAGTATAGCGATGCAGACGCGCGTTACTAAAACTCGCTATTGAACCGCTGCGAAGAGTCGCCGTGGGCGACTACCGTTCGTACGCGTCTATGTGTGAGTACGCACCTGTTTTCCCTCGTTCTAAGACTCCGGACCTTCTGAACTTATCTGTTTTGTGGTAACGGTAAGAGAAACTTAATTTTGCAAGTTCCGGACGAAATATTAAAGTGCAGTTGTTCTCGCAAATTTAATAATAAAGGAAGGTTTGTATGGAATGGTCTTGAGAAATGAGACTAACGAAGCGATTTCTGTTGGTTTATTTAGCTGTTGTTATTGTTTTTAAGAAGGAGACAGTTGTTAGATGAAAATGGCGGACGAAAGAAATCATGGATGGGTTGTGTGAATCTTCACCATCTTTTGTAACAAATAGGTCAAACCCTAGCGAGCAATTTAATCCCAAGGCGTAAAATGAAAGCCTTTTAATTAACGAAACATCTAGTTAGGTCTAGTTATGTACAGCCGACCAAGTCTATGATAAATTAAAACCTTAGTGTTCTAACCTTATTCTGGATGGATGTAATACTATAGGTAAGTACCTACTAGATTTTCTACCACTTTAATCTCGCATATTTCACGGTGATTTATTTCAAGTGTGTAGTCTATTTTTTTTTTATTATTTGACTGACGAACTAAATAGATTTTTTTTTTTACCCATGCGTCAACCCTAGTATTACTAAACATCCTTTACGTTCCCATACAATATAATGATCTCCTTAGCTACAACCCCCAGCTTTATCCCATTTCTCTCATCGTAATGAGTGAAACACAGCAAAACATTAACCTCTAGTTTTCTTATCAAGGAGATTGTTTCCTTTGACCACATAACAACTTCTGCCATAATGAGACCCTTATATACCACCGCACTGTGTAATTCTGTTTTTATTAAAAGCTCTTGTTAACACCACGCTAAACTAAACCTTATTTTTGTCTGACAAGGTTGAATTTCTATTGTGTTGTAAATAGGGTTGTCAACGAAGTTATCCGTACATTACTTGTCCCGCGATATTAAGGCACACAATAGTACATTTGTACCTATTGTCTGTGTGAAGATTATGATAAGTGAATTAGTACAATTTGTTCGTTGAGTTTACTTAGTTTAGGTACAAAGTAGGTAGGTAGGGGAGAAGGAGGTAAGACGGGGTAGCGGGTAAGACGGGGTACCCAGCGAAATTCACAGTTTAAACTGACCAATCACGCTCGTTCTTATATCGTTCGATGCGCCGCATGACAATTGTCAGTAGCCCGGCCATTATTTTTTTGCAATTGTACTCTTGTCGAAAAAATCTTAAAAAACTGTTTTATCGAAAATTGCTTAACATATTTTCTTCTGGATTGACACGTGACTGTGGTTTGTTAAATAATGCTAGCTGGTGAGGTGTGACTGTAATTGACGCTTAAACTAACCTTTAGTAAGGTAGGCATTGTGTTTCCTTGAGATTGTCGATTGTTTTTTTTTTCTTTGATTATTGGTAGAAAATGGCTCGGCAGGCAAGATGGGGTAATGACTACTCCAGTTCATTCCGGTTCCATTGTAGGGTGAATATCATGCTCACATTGTGGAAGATGGTCACATAACAGCTGTGCAGGAATAGATGATGATGATTTCGAAGCCATCCACGTCTGCGTGTTCTGCCAGTTCAAATAATAATCTTTCTCTCTGATAATTCTCATCACCCCATCTTACCTCGGCGGGATACCCCATCTTACCAGCACCATGGGGCAAGACGGGGCAAAACACCTTTTTTTATTTTGATTTGTTTTTATAAAATGGATAACTAAAAGTTCCTAATTTCATCAAATATTAGAAGAGTAATAACTAGTTGTTAATTAAAAAATAATTGTGATTGTCTCACTATTTAATTTTTTATTTTATTGATCTTTAAACCTTAAGTACCCCGTCTTGCCACCCTCTCCCTACTCCAGTGTGTAAAAGAGATTTGTGTTTAGATTTAAAAGTTTCATAAAACACCAGTTTTTTTATTTTTTTAAGGAGGACGCTCAGATGGGCCATCCCATTTATCTTTTGTTTAAAACAAATCATTTTATCACTTTTCTACAATGAAATGTGGCCGCGTTCGACCTTTATAAGAAATAACTTACATTATTTTCTAATAAATGATCGTGAAATCCAGGCAACTGTAATCGTTTCAAAAAGACTATATAAATAGTCTGCTCCAAAATTATCTGATGTAAAAGTAAACAAATTAATCAGTGGATGCCAAATGCCAATTAGTGCCACTTACAATTTAATTTAATAAATTTGAATAACTCTAAATTCTAATGTTAAAATCACCTTAATTTTAAAGGTTTATCATTTCACAATTGAGGTCAATTTTATAACATCAATTTTCGTCGATGTTATTCGAACAATCATTTTGTTGGATTGCGTGGTTAAATTCTCAACCTGAACAGGGTTGGTATACGCTTCAATGAGATAGGTACTTTTGGAACAAACCATACTAAGTACTATCGACAAAACGGACACTTTTACAACTTAAGGCGGGGTGAAAGCAAGCGCCGTAGGTATTAAATGCTTACCGCAGCCCCCGCAAGGAGTAGCGATACGTAATAAATTACGATGCGCGGGAAACGCGCGCCAAGCGCACCGCTCATGAGTTCATGAACTCGAGTAGGTACTATGTTGCGTCACAGAATAGAGCAATGCAGTAGATAAACTTGAACTGATTAGTATACAAGTTTATTTTGTTTTATTTTTCTAGTAAGTATTTTTTAAAGTTTTAGACAGATTAGGTATGCATTGTAAACTTGAACAGTTAAAATAAATAAAAATAACTACTTATACATATTTATTTTCGTGAATAAGGTGGATTTAAAATCTGACTGACACGAAGACCTTTACCCGTACGATTCAAAACTACGCGCCGCGCACCATTTTACTTTACGAAGGTGTCGCATGGCGTGGGGAATGACAGAAACTACTATTCCCCACGCCATGCGACACCACCGACTGTATTGTGCTGTTAGTGATGTCCAGCTACATAACAATGATGTGTTACATAACAATTTAGACCTTATTGACATTCATGTTTATTTGTTAAATTTAGCTTCCAGACCATTTACCAAGTATCTTGGACCAAAAAAACAAATGGTTTGTAAAATGTCTATAAGGTCGAAATTAGCTTGACACCCTAGAAATGATGTGCATAATAATCTAGACACTTTCTGAGGTGTCAAGCGAATTTAGACCTTATTGACATTCATGTTTTTTTGTTAAATTCAGCTTCCAGATCATTTACCAAGTATCTTGGGCCAAAAAAACAAAGGGTTTGTAAAATATCAATAAGGTCGAAATTAGCTTGACACCCTAAAAATGATGTGCATAATAATCTAGACACTTTCTGAGGTGTCAAGCGAATTTAGACCTTATTGACATTCATGTTTTTTTGTTAAATTCAGCTTCCAGATCATTTACCGAGTATTCTGGACCAAAAAAACAAAGGGTTTGTAAAATGTCAATAAGGTCGAAATTAGCTTGAGACCTTTATCGTTTTCAGCGAACTTAAATACCACAAAATGACCGTTCATTCCCCACGACACCACTGGTGGTGTCGTCGGGAATGACAGAAACTAGTATTCCCCACGACACCAATGACTGCATTGTGAGTGATGTCCAGCTAATTTTTAAACGTTCAATGATGTGTTATTTTTAAACGACTTCAAAAACGGAGGAGAATATCAATTCAGTTGTATTTTTTTTTTTTATGTTTGTTACTGCAGTACTCCGTCATTTAGAAGCCGATTTGGAAAGTTCTTTTTTATTTTATTCGTTATGTCAACACAAAAAAAAAAAACGGAGGGGCATAACTTCTTACGCTCTAGTTTTTTTTTTTCTTGAGAGGATGTGATTACTGTCAAAATGAAAATCCAAGATGGCGGCTGCAAAAATTTTCGAATTTTTCGACATGGGCGTCAATTTCGTGATATTTGAGGTCGCTGAAAACGATAATGGGGTCAAAATGAAAATCCAAGATGGCGGCTGCGAAAATTTTCTAATTTTTCGTCATGGGTGTCATTTTCGTGATATTTGAGGTCGCTGAAAACGATAGTGGGGTCAAAATGAAAATCCAAGATGGCGGCTGCGAAAATTTTTAAATTTTTCAACATGGGTGTCATTTTCGTGATATTTGAGGTCGCTGAAAACGATAGTGGGGCCAATATGAAAATCCAAGATGGCGGCTGCGAAAATTTCCTAATTTTCGGTCATGGGTATCATTTTCGTGATATTTGAGGTCGCTGAAAACGATAGTGGGGTCAAAATGAGAATCCAAGATGGCGGCTACGAAAATTTCCTAATTTTTCGTCATGGGTGTCATTTTCGTGATATTTTAGGTCACTGAAAGCGATAGTGGGGTCAAAATGAAAATCCAAGATGGCGGCTGCGAAAATTTCGTAATTTTTCGTCATGGGTGTCATTTTCGTGATATTTGAGGTCGCTGAAAACGATAGTGGGGTCAAAATGAAAATCCAAGATGGCGGCTGCGAAAATTTTCAAATTTTTCGACATGGGTGTCATTTTCGTGATATTTGAGGTCGCTGCAAACGATAGTGGGGTCAAAATGAATGACTATCGTTTTCAGCGATCTAAAATATCACGAAAATGACACCCATGACGAAAAATTAGGAAATTTTCGCAGCCGCCATCTTGGATTTTCATTTTGACCCCACAATCGTTTTCTGCGACCTAAAATATCACGAAAATGACACCCATGACGAAAAATTTGGAAATTTTCACAGCCGCCATCTTGGATTTTCATTTTGACCCCGCTATCGTTTTCAGCGACCTAAAATATCACGAAAATGACACCCATGACGAAAAATTAGGAAATTTTCGCAGCCGCCATCTTGGATTTTCATTTTGACCCCACTATCGGTTTCAGCGACCTCAAATATCACGAAAATGACACCTGTGTCGAAAAATTTGATAATTTTCGCAGCCGCCATCTTGGATTTTCATTTTGACCCCACTATCGTTTTCAGCGACCTAAAATATCACGAAAATGACACCCATGACGAAAAATTAGGATATTCGCAGCCGCCATCTTGGATTTTCATTTTGACCTCACTATCGTTTTCAGCGACCTAAAATATCACGAAAATGACACCCATGACGAAAAATTAGGAAATTTTCGCAGCCGCCATCTTGGATTTTCATTTTGACCCCACTATCGTTTTCAGCGACCTAAAATATCACGAAAATGACACCCATGACGAAAAATTAGGATATTCGCAGCGGCCATCTTTGATTTTCATTTTGACCTCACTATCGTTTTCAGCGACCTAAAATATCACGAAAATGACATCCATGACCGAAAATTAGGAAATTTTCGCAGCCGCCATCTTGGATTTTCATTTTGACCCCACTATCGTTTTCAGCGACCTAAAATATCACGAAAATGACATCCATGACCGAAAATTAGGAAATTTTGGCAGCCGCCATCTTGGATTTTCATTTTGACCCCACTATCGTTTTCAGCGACCTAAAATATCACGAAAATGACACCCATGACGAAAAATTAGGAAATTTTCGCAGCCGCCATCTTGGATTTTCATTTTGACCCCACTATCGTTTTCAGCGACCTAAAATATCACGAAAATGACACCCATGACGAAAAATTAGGAAATTTTCGCAGCCGCCATCTTGGATTTTCATTTTGACCCCACTATCGTTTTTAGCGACTTCAAATATCACGAAAATGACATCCATGACCGAAAATTAGGAAATTTTCGCAGCCGCCATCTTGGATTTTCATTTTGAGCCCACTATCGTTTTCAGCGACCTAAAATATCACGAAAATGACACCCATGACGAAAAATTAGGAAATTTTCGCAGCCGCCATCTTGGATTTTCATTTTGACCCCACTATCGGTTTCAGCGACCTCAAATATCACGAAAATGACACCTGTGTCGAAAAATTTGATAATTTTCGCAGCCGCCATCTTGGATTTTCATTTTGACCCCACTATCGTTTTCAGCGACCTAAAATATCACGAAAATGACACCCATGACGAAAAATTAGGATATTCGCAGCCGCCATCTTGGATTTTCATTTTGACCTCACTATCGTTTTCAGCGACCTAAAATATCACGAAAATGACATCCATGACCGAAAATTAGGAAATTTTCGCAGCCGCCATCTTGGATTTTCATTTTGACCCCACTATCGTTTTCAGCGACCTAAAATATCACGAAAATGACATCCATGACCGAAAATTAGGAAATTTTGGCAGCCGCCATCTTGGATTTTCATTTTGACCCCACTATCGTTTTCAGCGACCTAAAATATCACGAAAACGACACCCATGACGAAAAATTAGGAAATTTTTGCAGCCGCCATCTTGGATTTTCATTTTGACCCCACTATCGTTTTCAGCGACCTAAAATATCACGAAAATGACACCCATGACGAAAAATTAGGAAATTTTCGCAGCCGCCATCTTGGATTTTCATTTTGACCCCACTATCGTTTTCAGCGACCTAAAATATCACGAAAATGACACCCATGACGAAAAGTTAGGAAATTTTCGCAGCCGCCATCTTGGATTTTCAGTTTGACCCCACTATCGTTTTCAGCGACCTAAAATATCACGAAAATGACACCCATGACGAAAAATTAGGAAATTTTCGCAGCCGCCATCTTGGATTTTCATTTTGACCCCACTATCGGTTTCAGCGACCTCAAATATCACGAAAATGACACCCATGTCGAAAAATTTGAAAATTTTCGCAGCCGCCATCTTGGATTTTAATTTTGACCCCACTATCGTTTTCAGCGACCTAAAATATCACGAAAATGACACCCATGACGAAAAATTTGGAAATTTTCGCAGCCGCCATCTTGGATTTTCATTTTGACCCCACTATCGTTTTCAGCGACCTCAAATATCACGAAAATGACATCCATGACCGAAAATTAGGAAATTTTCGCAGCCGCCATCTTGGATTTTCATTTTGACCCCACTATCGTTTTCAGCGACCTAAAATATCACGAAAACGACACCCATGACGAAAAATTAGGAAATTTTTGCAGCCGCCATCTTGGATTTTCAGTTTGACCCCACTATCGTTTTCAGCGACCTAAAATATCACGAAAATGACACCCATGACGAAAAGTTAGGAAATTTTCGCAGCCGTCATCTTGGATTTTCATTTTGACCCCACTATCGTTTTCAGCGACCTCAAATATCACGAATATGACACCCATGTCGAAAAATTTGAAAATTTTCGCAGCCGCCATCTTGGATTTTCATTTTGACCCCACTATCGTTTTTAGCGACCTAAAATATCACGAAAATAACACCCATGACGAAAAATTTGGAAATTTTCGCAGCCGCCATCTTGGATTTTCATTTTGACCCCACTATCGTTTTCAGCGACCTAAAATATCACGAAAACGACACCCATGACGAAAAATTGGAAATTTTTGCAGCCGCCATCTTGGATTTTCATTTTGACCTTGAAATACAAAAAAAAAATAAGAAGATACCTAATTAGAAAAAAAACTTAATTTAAAAAAAAAATCTTATTTATGTAGGTATACAGAAAAATACATTTGAGGGCCTACTTATTTTCTGAACATCCCTGCCCAACCCTTTGAAAGAATTCAGGCGTGATGTTGTAAAGAAATCTCATTTCCTATCCGATATTCATTATAAAACCACCCGTACTAACTTTATTCTGTGGCACCTACCTATTTGAGATTTGAAAATAGTGAACCAAAAATTTGCGCGTCAGGCGGCTTTATAAGCTCCAGTGTAGGGTTCAAATTCAACTGTTTTACACACTTGATGCGATTGGTAAACATAGGCCGTGATAAAAATAAATACCAATAAAGCTTTTGCGCGCGTGACGTCTTTATTTACATAGGCATAGCGTTCAAATTCAACTGTTTTCAACACATATTAATTTGTGCCGGTCGCAGCCGGTGACAGAAGTTAGCGGGGGTGGAGGGTTCGAAAAATTGGCACACGTCCGACCTCCATCACGTTCCGCTCGGGACTAAACGACACGGAGCGAGCGCAAAACACTTGACATTGGAATTAGTGATATAAATATTTTGATATTTCAAATTATGATAGCCGTTATAAATTACATTTTTTACGACCTTTATTATGGCATAAGTTTTATTGTTCAAAGCCTAATATAAATCAAATGAAATAAGATATAGATCATAATTTAGACTTGTCTTTGCGATTTAATTGGATGCAGTAAAGTGCAAGTAATCGTGTATCGGACGGCCGAAATTTGTAGATGGAAGTCTGAACTAAGTAATATATTTTTTTCCAAATTTAAATCCGTGTTATCTACGAATAAAACACTAAACAAAACGACGTTTTTACGGCTCTCACCGCCTTAAAGTTGCTTATTATTATTATTTATTTATTTATTACAATGATTTACTTAGCTTATAAATATATTAAGCCCCACAAAACCATGTCAATAGTTTGACTGTGGGGGCTGGCGAGTCTTTATTATTATTACTTAGGTAGCACTGTAGTTAACGTTTCCAAATAATTTCTTTTTAATTTATTTCTGAACCTGTACCCTAATTGCGTAACACATTATCGATCGGAGTTGGTTTCATTTTGAAACAAATTGCTAATCCATTGCTTCATATGTTCAAAAAATTTGTCTGCTCGACAACGTAAATAACGCAGTGAATGTTGTTGAACTGTCAAAATGAAACCAACTCCGATTGATAATGTGTTACGCAATTAGGGTGCTGTTTGCATTGGCTTCGCTCCTTATGTCTGCCGGCAGGCTATTCAATAGGTATGGTATTCGTTTTTTTAGAGTTCTGTCACCATAGTAATTGTTGACTCTGGGTACCTTGAATTTGCCGGCAGCCATAGATCGCGTATTATAAACATTGAGTACATGAGATAAGTTATGCTCTTGAGCACCATGATGGTTTACTGCTAGAAGATATTTATGTTTATAGCTGATCGGTAGAATTTTACAAATTTTAAATAGCTTCCTATAATCTCCTATACAACTGTTTTTCGTTTATTGTGTAACAAGCAATTTTAAGAATCGAATTTGAAGAGCTTCTAATTTATTCAAGTTGGTTTTAAATGTTAGTCCATAGCTGTCAAGAGCATAACTCATAATTGAATCTACTAATGACATGTATCTTAATATATTATTGGTAACTTTAAAGCTTAGATGGTACATTTTACTTAACAATATTCTTAATTTACTACAAATGTATTCTATGTGTTGTGACCAAGAAAAGTAATTGTATACACTGAATGAAGAAACTCCGCCCCTATGGTCCTTTGTTTTACTTTGTCTAAAGTACAATTGCAGCTTGTAAACAAAACTGTTTCAAAATTGGAAAGGCGATGGTATGTACATCCACATCTTGATGCGATGTACAGTACGCTGTATGCGGCCGATGACGTTTATTAGGAGACTTCGGATACGATAACAAAACCGTTACTATCCATCATTAATATTGTCTTTAGCACCTACTTAGTATAATTAAGCGAGTTAACAAGTGACTGATGAGCGAACTTTAAGTGATACATCAAACACAGACATATTATTGCACGTGGCTAAATGGTAACAGATCATCCATTAGATATCGAGACCCCTCCGTACTGGATGTAATTCTTAGATCTTTGACAGTCATTACGGGTAATCAGAAGCCCAAAACTCAAACCCAGTCTTACCAAGGGCTATCGTGTTACCCAGTATGTGGGTTGTGGAGGTCAGATAGGAGTGGCTCCATGTAAAATACTGGTATTCAGTTGCATCCGGTTAGACTAGAAGCCGACACTAACATAATAGTTTGCAGATTGTACAGTCAACGGCCAGAAGTCCACTTGCACCGCAATGACCATTATCGCCTGCGCTATACGGGCTGCGGCGCTTATACCTATACGGGCTGCGGCGCCGAAGAAGGTCATAAGTAAACTAATATTGCTTTGCCATGGTTTTGTGAGATTGCTAGTTGACTTCTGGCTATTACTGTACGTACAGTCAAAGTTATTCGGTATAGGTACAGGCAAAACAGATCATCTTTCCAATAAACACTAATATTCATTTTTTTTTAGTGCGTAAGAACTTTTTAAGTTTATGGCATATAGGTATGAGATGTAAAAGTATTGACTACTTGGACCACTCAGAATATTGTTTAAATAAAAGTAGTTGCAAGTTGGCTGCCTGTATATGAAATAGTTTGTTCGACTGTACATGGGAAGTACACTTACTTGCAATAATATTGAACCACATGTCAGGCAGTTAGACACACGTCTTTACACAACAACAGTTCATCTACAATTTACCAAACAAGGTTTTAAACCCACTAAACCAGCATGTTAGTGTTTTCGTAAAACTTGCGGCAATTAGATATAGTAAAATAAACCTTATTGTTGCTTGAGTTTTTTGTTTTTACAGGAAAAATATTTATTCATTTAAGTATATTTATTTCATTATAATTATACACTTTATTGTACACTACTAAAATGCATAGCAAAAACTACAAAATTTACAATGGGTGGCTATAACGCTTTCTGCGATCTTAAAAAAAGAGTAAAGTTATTTCTCATCGGCACGCGAAGCATGGTGACGTTTTGTCAACGGAAGAATAGACAAATAACACATTGCCATGCTTAGACACGTAGAATGCGTAGAAATATTTCTACAATCTCTATCATTTTGTCTATTCTTCTGTCGACAAAACCCGTTTCTATAGCGGTCATGCTAATCGTGCTGGAGTGAGGTAGGTAATGCTTTAAAATTATAAGAATACTAGCTTTTGCCCGCGGCTTGGCCCGCGTCCCACGGGGACGTACTACCAAGATAAAAAGTATTCTATATCCTAACTCAAGTCTTGGTCTACCTATGTACCAAATTTCATCCAAATCCATTCAGCCGTTTTTGAGTAACAAACATCCAAACATTCACATTTATTTTCATTTCCTACTCCGTAGGTACTGCGTTTTACATGTAAATGTCTTATAATTTTATTAGAGACGTTTCCACAGCTCCCTTTGTACTACCTCTTGATTACTAAGGGTGGGTTGCACCAAGGGCTAGGTTATAGTTTCCGTCAAAGCTAAAATGAACATAGAATGAACCTGGTGCTGCACCGTCATTGTTGGGAATCGAACCCAACAAAGCACTCTGCATGCGGTCTACACGCCCAGGCAGCGTGATCATCGCGTCATCGGCAAGCTGAGGCGCGGCGTGGCGGCGACACGGCTCGGCCCGATGACCACTCGCGTGCACGGACTCCACCGCGACGGACGACACTCCTCTCTTAAACTCAACGATTATTAATTGTTTGTCCGGGAAGTTATATATTGTTATATTAGACTGCAATGTACCAGCCTTATTTGATACAGTCCGCTTTTCATTGCTCCCCGCGATAACAGTCATGTCAAATGTAAAAGATAAAGTTCGGAGCAGGGACATGACATTCGACGTGTCTGTCAGAACTGACAGATATTTAACAATAACTTTAACCAGCGAAGCGTGGGCGGTTAAGGTTACAGTTAAAGTTATGACGTCAGCTTTCAAATTGTCAAATGGAACGACCCATTTTTTGTCTAACAGGTACTTTAACACACACATCGCACTGTATATTCCGTTGTTAATTTCATTTTAAGTACCTACCTATGTCATAGTGTCACTTTTATTTGTGTTATTCTTCTATTTTTTTTTTTTTATTTTTTTTTTTATTGGCACCTTGTTCATTTTACTTTACCATTTAATTGTACTTTTGTGTGTTTGTGCTATGTCTTTTGTGTGCACTAAATAAATGATTTATCTATCTATCTATCAATCTTTAACAAGCGTGGGTAGCACCATCTAACTTTAATTATAACAAAAATCGCACCTTCAATGCGTTGTTTGAGTGCAACCCACCCTAAGCGTAGAAACAATGCTGCAGCAGATTAGCTGTAACCGGGTTGTTGGAACACGGATGTTCAGGGAAATTGAATGTCAGTGCGAATAGTACTGTTTTGACAGCAACAATTAATATGGATAAGTGAAGATAGTACAGTACAAATATTTTCTTAATGTCCTTCGGCAAACTTCGTGTTTCGTTACTCGTCGGATTTGTATCAGTTGCCAAGTTGTTTTATGATAGACTAGTACTACTACATATAAATACTACTAGTACTGATAAATCCATAAAATAGCTTGCAGAAAATAGTTTTTTTTTTTTTTTTTTTTTTATTGCGGAAGCTTGTACAACTTTTACAGGAAATCTTACATAGGAACCTCCTTTTAAGTAAAAGATATACCTGTGCTAGGAGCTCCCGCTCTTCAATGACAAACTATCTACCTAGCCTTTTCCCAACTATGTTGGGGTCGGCTTCCAGTCTAACCGGATGCAGCTGAATACCAGTATTTTACATGGAGCGACTGCCTATCTGACCTCCACAACCCAGTTACTGGGTAATACGATACCCCTTGGTAAGACTGGTTGTCAGACTTTTGGGTTTCTGACGACCCGTAACGACTGTCAAAGATTCACGAGTAACAGCCGGCACCAACGGCTTTACGAGCTTTCCGAGGCACGGAGGAATCTCGTTATGTAAAGATGGTCACCCATCCACTGACCAACCCCGGCAAGCGTAGCTTAACCTGACGGATCGACCCGTGCGGCTGTATATATATAAACTATATTAATGGTAAAAGTGGTTGCAGAAAATAGTTATATCTAATAATAACAAAAATCGTTTATTAACCAAAATAAAGCTCTTACATTTCCTTAAAAGTAATACAAAAATAACTCCTTAAATTATTGACAATTAAGGAAACATATTTTTAATAAATTAACTAGTGGACTCCACACTAGGTCGAGCCTGTCTCGTGGAGTCCTAGAGAGTTTTCCACAATTTGAAGTTGGTCAATACCGTATTTTAATTTTTAATTTACTTATTAGGATATTTACATATTGTTTTGAAAATTTAATGTAAGACAAAATCAATAATAAAAGTCTTGAAAAAAAAAAAAAAATCGTGGCAACAACTATGTTTGAAGTAGGGTGCGTCTTAAGGCGCAGATTTCCTGAAAACGATCAAAAAGGTGGTTTTTTAATGCTGTGTATCTCATAAACCGTATATAATTTTGACATGTAAAAAAAATATGATATTTTTAAGTCCTTTTCGCATACAGTGATGGAAGCCAAAACATAATTAAACATACTTTAATGCACCAAAAAAATCTTTAAACATACCTCCTAATAATCTTTAAAAGCTGTTTATCCCTTCATTAGCAATTATAATTATAATTAAAAATATACCATGAAATGTCAAATTCCAAACTGCATCCAGTGATGGATTACTTTTTATTAAATAGTTAATTTCTAATTTTATACGATTTTATTTGCACTTTTACGACATAATTCCAGTGCGCGTGAGAATCTTCTATCTCGTGCGTCAAACTAGACAGCCATAAAGCCATTTCACTTACACACCGAGCTAAACCAAGCTTGGAACCAGGGCCTTAAATGTAGGTAAGTGCTTATTATTCGCAATTTAGCAACGATGCGTCCAAGAGAATGTTACAGTGCGCGTGGGTATGTAAGGGTGTGAGAGTGAAGGTATGAGTGAGGAAGTGAGTGAAGTAAGTAATAAAATAAGTGTTTGTGATTATGATAAATATGTTATGACATTATAAACAAAGGCTTCGGATTTTGAGTAGGATTGAGTTAACAGCCAATGTTTAATGTTTTTTTTAACTTTGTTGGTGCTGTAGGTACTTACTTTTTAATGATTGCAATGACACTTTAATACACTAAATAAAAGTTTAAAGAAAGGCTGTAAGCTATGACGCGCGACAAGCGTAAAAAGTTGTTTATTTTAAAGAACATAAATGCAATGATTATTAATCATTTTAAGTTATGTTTTTTGTAAATATGTACTGCATGCACCAAGATAACCAAGATGTAAAATCTAAATATTTGTATGGCTGAAATGCCGAGTATAGTGAAACCCATGACAGGTGTTAAGAACTCATGTACCTCCCTATATTCTTGCAAATATAGGTATATCATTCATTCATTCATTCAACAGCAAGTCCAACTAGGTATTATAATAGAAGTAGTTAAGACTTTATTCAAACTCAAAAATTGCAGTCTCGAATCCCGATTACTGAAGATACAAAATTAACAACCGAGGCAAGCAAAGAGGTTTGCTGATTTCTCCTCCCAAGAAAATTAGATATAGGTCAGTAACGCCAAACCTTTCCAAGTCTTGAACAATTGAAGTCTTTATACTCTTTACGCACATAATAGATAGATACAGAAGGTTAGAAGAAAAAGAAAAAAAGAAGAAAGAAAAAAAAAGGAGAAAAAAAAGAAGAAAAGAAGAAGAAAGAAGGTCAGAAGGGATCTATACAACGAGCGAGTACGAACGAACGAACGAGGTAGTTCTATAATTTACTCAGTGTTAGTTAACCCGGTATTCAGTTAATTAGGCAGCTCATAATAATATATTGTGGTACCTACAGGAAAGTTTAGGACTTATCGCTCTATTGTTCAAAATTTATTTAAGTATGAGGTTTCAGAGCTTGGTACGTTGTTTTTAGGTTTTAGGCGAATTAAAGTTTGGCACTGCGATAATGGTAAAGGTACCTATTTGTTTAGGAGTCGGTGTCTTTAGTAGGTAGGTACTAGCTGTCTCTCGGATTTCATGGGTTTTTATTTTATGCGCAAAACCCTAATTCTTTTTCTAAAATAAAAGTAGCCCAAGTTACAACAGGTCGTGCGTTTGAACCCAGGCAGGTACCTATATTAATTTGTGTGATTTATTTCATCACCACCGCTCTTAAAATGGCGAAGGAAACCATCATGACGAAAACTACAATGGCGAAGGAAACCATAATGAGGAAAATTAAAACGGCGAAGGAAACCATCATGAGGAAAATTTGAGACGTGTGTCATCCGCCAACCCACACTGGGCCCACGTGGTGGATAAAGTCCCGTTCCCTCTCGCAGAGAGGAAGCCTGCGTCTCAGGAGTGGGAATGTTAGTGTGTGTGTTGGACTGATTATGCTATGCGTCTATGTGAGTGTGTGTCTTTTTTACTCGTTCTATGCAGCTGGTCTTCCGGCTGGCTAAAGGGGCTCGTGGCTAAGTAATAACAGCCGCACGGGTCGATCAATCAGGTTACGTCACGCTTACCGCGGTCGGTCCGAGGACGGGTGACATACCGAGACTCCTCCGTGCCTCGGAAAGCACGTTAAGCCGGTCCCGGCTGTCATTTGTGGATCTGTGACAGTCGTTACGAGTCGTCAGTATATAATAGGTAACCCGAAAGTCTGACAACCAGTTTGTATCGTATTACCCAGTAAGTGGGCTGTGGAGGTCAGATAGGCAGTCGTTCCGTGTAAAATACTGGTATTCAGCTGCATCCGGTTAGACTGGAAGCCGACCCCAACCAACATAGTTGGTAAAAGGCTAGGCAGATTGACTGATAGTATAGAACTGACCTTCTGTATTGTAACTATTTTGTATTTTATGTCTTGTTCTCGGCCTTTTCTTGATTGCAGATCGGGATTCCGTATAAAAATGTAACAAGATTCGTTTAGATTCGTTCTTTGTACCCTCCAGGGGCTGTTTGCTGAGATTACGTTTTTAGCTGCCGTTAAAGCGTAAATAATGATACCTACGTTCATTGTTTTAAGAGTGAGAATTGTTTTGTTAGTTTTTTTTTGCCTTCTAGTAACTGGTTTAGAGCCCATTTTACAAGTTTGTTGCAAGTAAAACCAGTAGATTGGTAGATAAAACTCAGTAGTCAATAATTCTTTAATTTAATGACATCAGTAGGGAAAACGTGAATGGAATAATAATGATTACTCTTGAAATAATGTTATTTTTCTTATTATTTGCAGAAAAATCCTTTTCGAAAATTATATTATTATTCGTTCCTTCCTCGTGGTCAAACTTACTGGTCAAACTGATTTAACCACGAGGAATTCTGTTCCGGATAGTCAAACTACTTAGTTTGATGAAAAATGTACACCCTTTGTTATAGTTCGTAAATATACTTGTACAGTCATTAACAAAAATAATTATCTTAGTTTATTTAAAAAGTACCCAGCACTTATACCGCCATGCATTCATTGCAGCTGACACTTCATTATGGAATCCTTTTAAAAGAGATACTTTTTCATTAGAACATTTTTCTTTTTGTAGTTTCACGTAAACAAGCAACTGTAATTGGATTCTGACATTTCATGGATTTGTTTAGTTGGCCGTTCCAACTTTGGACCATATTGTTTGTGCGATGTCTCTGGCCATAAACAGACCATTGTTTTCGGAATAATTTATTGTTATTTATTAATTTTCTTTCTTATTCTATTTAAATTTTTAAATATTTCTTAAAAAAGCATATAAAAAAAAACAGTTTAAAATATAAAAAAATAGCGGTCCGCCGGTGTCGGAATTGGAGTCCAAGCTACCGGCAGTTAGGGCTGCAGAGGTAAGCACCTGTTCACAATACGAGCCGTATCGAGGAGTACTGCCTTCTGAATCTGGCCCTTGATCCAACCGCCTAACGAGAGCCGCGAAAGATGTTGGTCGAGGCTTTTGGCTATCATGCCGTTGGCCGTTACTACAATCGGCACAATGACAGCCGAGCTCACACTCCACACGTCAACAACCTCGTGAGCTAAGTCGAGATATTTTATTTGTTTTTTTTTTTTGCAGCTTTCACGAGGTTTTGGTCATGTGGAATGGTAACATCGACAATCATTGCGCGGCGCGCTAATCGATCTATCACCACTATATTGGGCTTATTGGTGACAATAGTCCCGTCAGTAATGATAGACCGATCCCAGTACAACGTGACATGGTCATTTTCGAGAAATGGAAGAATTGGTTGGTTTAGCAGAAATAAACACCTTCTAATTTAAACAAATCAGCTTTTATTTTTGCACACTTTTCATCTTTACTACCGCCTTTTATTTCTGCTAAACCAACCAATTCTTCAATCCTACAACTTATTGTTATCATTATTATTTATTTAATTTTTTTTTAAATAATATTTCTATTTATTTATGTAAACACTTGATAAAAAGTTTAAATAGCCACCATTAACTTTGACCACGAGGAAGGAAAGTACTTTTGTTAATGACTGCACAAGTAAACAAAGGGTGGATATTTTTCGTGAAACTAATAAAGTTTGACTATTGGGAACAGAATTCCTCGTGATCAAATTAGTTTGACCATTCAGTTTGACCACGAGGAAGGAACGTTATTATTATCTCATTATAACCGGCTTAGTGCGAGTCGAACTCGCACACGAAGGGTTCCGTACCACCATACAATTTTGAAACAATACATCAGATTAAAAAAAAACACTATTCTTTTATGGGGAGCCCTTTTAATTTTTAACTTCATTTTATTTTTTGTTATAGCAGCAATAGAAATACACAATCTGAGAAAATTTCAACTATCAATCTATTACGGTTCATGAGATACAGCCCGTTGACAGACAGACGGACGGACGGACAGACAGCGGAGGCTTAGTAATAGGGTTCCGTTTCCCACCCTTCGGCTACGGAACCCTAAAAAGTGTCCTTCCCAATCCCCTCAAAATGTAAGAAATCATTTTGAACTCATTCTCATTTTGTCGCCTGAGACTAGTGACAATGAAAAGGGATGGGGGGGGGGTTGGTTGTTAATAAACACCTGTGAAATTTTCTTGACATAATATAGAGGTATGAGCAACAAGGTGTTAGACGGGTGTTGTGTCTGGTGGGCTACTGCCCAACGGTTGATGTCGGGATATTGTTATATGCCAGTCGCGCGGTAAACTCTGCTTGCGCGATGCAGGATTTGTGTGACGTCAGGTCTTTGGTCCGTAGTACCGATTCTGTTCACGCGCCAAAGTAACCATGTAGCGCTATAAAATAATAATTATTATTTATTTCACCAAAAACCTTTAACAATATCCTTATGACTAAAAAAATAAAATGCTTAGCACAGGTCAATATTTAAATACGCTGACTTCTAAATAATCTCCGTAACAACTATCTACAAAGCCATAATATTTTGTAGACATTTGGAAATTTTTAACGAATTGATTTACCTAACGTTGTATTACTATGTACCTACGTATTACAATATTATCAATACCTACAAGATTCCTAATTTCCTATCGAACAATAGTCCCTGTTAGCCTCCAGATTGATAAAATCAATGCATAGGTTGGCCCATGAGGTTTGTGTGAACAACAATCAGACAATGCCACCTTATTGATCATCACTAAGTTTGTACTACACAAGGTAAGCAGTAATATGAGAGACGATTACATAATCAACTTCCCATTACTTGGACACAGGCCAGCACCCTAATTGCGTAACACATTATCAATCGGAGTTGGTTTCATTTTGACAGTTCAACAACATTCATTGCGTTATTTACGTTGTCGAGCAGACACATTTTTCAAACATATGAAGCAATGGATTAGCAATTTGTTTCAAAATTATTCAAACTCCGATTGATAATGTGTTACGCAATTAGGGTGCTGCTCTCTGTTAGAGAGAGTGCGTAATCCACTACGCGAGGGACGATTACATCAACATAAATAAATAATGTTCCCACTGCTTGGACACAGGCCTCCCGTCTGTTAGAGAGAGTGGGCCCCACGCGGGCCCAGTGTGGGTTGGTGAATGTCACATTCTTCGAATTTTTGGTTCTAGGACATGCTGTTTTCCTTCGTTGATATTTAAAAGATTTTTTGTTATAGGATGGCAAACCAGGCTGGCTGACACTTGCTTCTTGTTTGCGTGTCGATGGCAATCTCGGCCTGGAATTCGGCTACGTGTTTGGCGCTATCACTAGCGCCCATCAGCTCCTGTAACGTGCAGCTGACAGGACACGCAGGACATGATACATGTGGCCCATTGGTTGTGGAACATCACCACATTTATACCCCAAGGTGAAGTCATCTGTGAATCTCCACCTGAACAGGTTTTCCCATCGCCATCGAGATGAAACCCAAGGCCGGCCACACATCCCTGGACTTACGCTTATCGCCGAGGGTTATTCCACAAATCCCCATTGACAATCCCCATTATGACTTCTATGACTTCTGTGGGTTCGATTCCCGCACGGAACAAATATTTGTACGACCTACAAGTATTTGTTTCGAGTCTGGGTGTTTTTCTATCTATAATATGTATGTATTTACAAAAAAAAAAAATGTATATAAGTAGTTTATCAGCCATCTCGTTACCATATCACAAGCATTAGGTTGCTTAGCTTGGGACTAGATGGCGTTGTGTGAAAAGTTCAAGGATATTTATTTTATTTTATTTTATTTATGAGACGTCAATTTGTGGGCAAAAAGTTCACAAATCCCCATTTCAGGTTTGGTCCCTTAGTAAAAGTTGTTGATAATGATGAGTACAATGACTGGGTCATTGTACTCATAATTATGAACAACTTTTAAGAAGAAAACAACCATTCAAATTTCACCCTGTAGGTATATTTGTATTAAAAATGATCAAAATACACGCAGAGGAAGTCGTGGGCAATAGCTAGTCAAATAGAAATGAAGTATCAATCATTTCTCAGTATTTTACTCACGCAATACAGACAGTGCAGACAGCAAATAAATTACTTCCCAACCCTTACTTACGACATCTTCCCTCATAATATTAGTAGGTATTCTTCGCGAATAATAATGTATCGATATCTATAGCGTGATATATTATCGCTTTGTGTGGATCACTGCTTTATAAATGCAATAACGTCTTGTTCTGAATATTGCATCGCTAATTGGACACTGGGTAGATATTGCTATGAAGTCTGGTCTGTATATGACGGTGTTTGGTATTGATTTGATGAGAATTGGTACCTAAATGGTAGGGATAGTATCGGAGGCCATTTTGGCGGCCGTTAACGGAGGCGGATGTTGAAAAATAAATAAAAAAGATTTTAAACATTTATTAAAGAAAAAAATCGACCTACTTATTGGTAATCAAAATTTAGAAGGCAACATTTTAAAAGTTCGAGTTACCTATAACTCCGCCAAGCTAATGAGGAGCTTGTGGCTACGTAATAACAACCGAACGGGTCGATCCATCAGGTTAAGGTACGCTTGCCGGGGTTGGTCCGTGTATGGGTGACCATCTATACATACCGAGACTCCTCCGCGCCTCGGAAAGCACGCTACGCCGTCGGTTCCGGCTGTCCCTCGTGGATCTTTGACAGTCGTTACGGGTCGTCAGAAGCCCGAAAGTCTGACAACCAGTACATATTACCAAGGGTATCGTATTACCCAGTAATTGGGTTGTGGAGGTCAGATAGGCAGTTGCTTCATATAAAGTACCGGTATTCAGCTGCACCCGGTGGAGTGGAAGCCGACCCCAACATAGTTAGGAAAAGTTCCGTTCCGTAGTTTTAGTGTGAAAGAGTAAAAAACATCCATCAGTCCATCCTCACAAACTTTCGCGTTTTAATATTATAGTAGGATAATATTCCTTCAGACCGGATTTTACCCATGGCGGCCAATGTCAGCAAAGACTATCCTTCGGCGCGTGAGATATTTATACAGGGTGTAAGTGTAAACAGTGGCAATCTTATAAGGGGTTACTCGTTATTATGAACAACTTTTACTATAGGACCAAACCTGAAATCGCGAAAAAAAATCAACTGCCCCATACATTAATGTTCGCATAATTCGTCAAAATGTAGGGAACAGCTGATTTTTTTTTCGCGATTTCAGATTTGGTCCCATAGTAAAAGTTGTTCATAATGTAAGTACAATGATCCCTTAAATTGTTGCCACTGCTTACACTTGCACCCTGTCTAATGAACAAGTATTTGCGCATGCACACTCTCTCTTCCTCCACGTCCATGGTCTCGTGTTCGTAAGTGCGACTGCTGAGCATGGGTTCTGGGTTCGATTCCTAGGTCGGGTAAAAGTGTTATTGGTTTTTCCTTTAGGAATTTCTTAGTAACAGTCCGTAGTTTGGAAGTTGGCGGTGTGATATCCCTGTATCTCGGAAACCATGTTAAGAGCGTAGACGGGCTGCATTTTTCCATACAAATGTATTCCCCTATTCTCTTCCTGGATAATGCCTCTAGAGTAATCGTTTTTATTTATAAAAATCCAGGTCTATTGAAGGCATGCCCCTGTCATTTTTTTTTTTCAAAAAATTTATTACAAAAATAAATATGACTTACCAAAAACCTAAAAAAATACCCCGTTTTTACCTACGTAATCAGACGACTACCAAAGAAAATTGAAAAGTTTTTAAAATAAAAACAAGTAATAGGGGCATAGATCTATTCTTCCTTTAAATTTTGATACCAAATATAATTTAATTGGTTAAGGTTTCGAGGAGAAAACAGGAGAATACGAAACGTCGATCGGTCAAGGTTTTTTATAGGTAAAATCGTTCTGAGCTGCAGTTGTCTCTATCGCACTCTACGGGGGGAGACGAGAGGTGAGGGAGGGTTAAACTAATACGTACACAATTAGGGAAGTGACTAGTGTCGAAGTTTTTATCGAAATCATAGTGATGTCAGTCGATATCGACGTTTATCCTATACTGATTTACTGAATAGTGTTTGATGCTCATTTTGTTTTTTTTTTTAAGAGACAACGAAGTAACAATTCAATGACATTTTTAGGGTTTATAATTAACTAATAATTGAAATGAACTTTAGCGAAGTGTCTCTTACAAAAATACAAACCGTAAGCATTAGGTACGTAACTAAAGTTTGCACTATACTGCTTGGTGTGATAATTCTGCTTTTGACTTGACATAAATATTTACAGGGGAGTTTATAAAATAATGACTGCTCTTATCAAGTAAATCTATATAATAGGTCTTTACCTATGAAATTGCCGTTTTGTATGAAAAAATTTAAACGAATTTTTTTCATGTATTTTTTATTTGTATTAATCGAAGTAATCACCCATGCAATCAATGCATCTTTGCCAACGCAGTGGCAGTTTATTGATGCCCTTCTTAAAGAAATCAGCTGGTCGGGAGGCAACAAATTCTTCAAAGGCATTTTGTAATGCCTCTCGGGTATTGAATTTTTTTCCCGCCAAGAAATTATCCAAATTCTGGAAAAAGTAGTAGTCTGTAGGCGCAAGGTCTGGTGAGTAGGGCGGATGACGGAGAGCTTCCAACCCCAGTTCTTGCAACTTGGAGACCGTCTGCTGTGCAGTATGAGGTCGCGCGTTGTCGTGCAGGAGCAGCGGAGACGAGCGATTGACCAATGCTGGTTGGAGATGTGCCAGCTTCTCCATCATTGTGTTCAGTTCTTCACAGTACACAGCTGCAGTAATGCTCATCCCGTTTGGTAAGAAGCTGTGATGAATCACACCGGCGCTAGGCCACCAAACAGGGACCATCACTTTTCTAGGAGTAAGTTTTCGTTTAGGGCATTGTTTAGGTGCTGAACCAGGATCCAACCAACTTGCTGAGCGCTTGCGGTTATCGAACAGAATCCATTTTTCATCGCAGGTAACAATGCGGTTCCAAATTCCTTCATTTGTGTGTCTGTTGAGCAGTGCAAGGCACGTCTCGCCGCGTACTTCGCGCTGGCGATCACTGAGTTCGTGGGGCACCCATTTGTTAAGCTTTTTTACCTTGCCAATTTGACGCAAATGGACCAAGATTGTTTTGACGCTAACGTCGAAAGCTGCTGCTAATTCAGCCGTAGATTGTGTATCATCAGCTTCCACAATCGCCTTTAATTCGTAACTGTCGACCAAAGTCTTCGGACGACCGCGAGGTTCATTTTTCAGGTCGAAATTTCCAGAACGGAAGCGAGCAAACCAATAACAGGTGGTGCGTTGGTTTGTAGTGTTAGCTCCGTAAACGTCGTTGATGTTGCGTGCCGCTTGTGCCGCGTTGCTGCCACGACGGTACTCATATTCCATAATTACTCGAATTTTTAACGTATCCATGATGACGAAAAAGATTGAAATGCGATGAAAATGTAACACTAATCAATAAAGACCTAATATTAGGTCTTTACCTATGAAATTGCCGTTCTGCAGTACTGGCCATTTCAAATCAAAATAATTTTTGTTTGGCTAAGAATTCTAATTTCAAATTAATTTTATTTTAAAAACATGGATTTTTTTTTCCAAAAGTAGTCATTTGTTTATTGATATAAAAGGAAGTCGACAATCGTGTTAATTACACCGATTTTTATATTTTTTGCGTTTTTGGATTAGCCGACGCCGTCGTCCGAAATAGGATAATAAGTTTTTTTAATTATTTTTTTAGGTAAGTAGGGTAGTAGTCAGTTGTCAGGAGCGAAGCCGTGGGCAAAAGCTAGTTCTTAATATTTATGCAGAAGACGCAGAAAAGGTGCTTGTGGGTATTTTAAATAATACAAAAGTTATATAATAATATGTACATTTATTCTGTCGTCATTTCCATCCTTTCTCTTACAGGTAAATTTCTTGGTATCCGACCGTCAATTATTTCAGGGAGAAGGCATTCATGGAAAAATTTAGTATAAATAGCACGATCACACGAAACACTGCGCACGCCGATATTTTCAATCCGACTGAGACAGAAACGAACGTAACGTAGGTAGTTTGGTTGGCGCGAGCGGGCGGGAGATGCGCGCTACTGAGCTACGCACACAAATACAGACTTCACTCACATGTTGATACCGCCCGGTTGCTAGAGCGCAGCGCGACGGCAATAGTTTCTTCAAATACCTATTTTTCAATTCCCGCGCAGCCCGTCTACGCTCTTAAGCTGTTGCTGTCCTGCTCCAACGGTCGTCACGGATTGCCGTCCCATCGGACTATAAAAGCTTAAATTACTAAGAGCCTACCTACAATGCTGTATACTTAATATGAAATATTGTGAGTGTACTTACCATTAGATATTATGTAAAACTCATTTTTATTTATTTCTTTCTTTAAGTTAATTAGGTTAACCAAGGTCAAATATACATTTATTTTCTCACTTTCTAAGTGAAGACATAATTTAACAGTATGCAGATGAGCTATTATTTTTCTGTGGCAATTGTGACAGGATAACTATAAAGCGTTACCTACATAAAGTAGACGGGAAATTATGCATCCTGATTTCCCTCGAGACTGCGCAGTCAGAATTCGTCGGCTTTTATCTTTCTAGAAGGATGAAGGTATTCATCAGGTGTTCTGCTTATGTTCAGAGGTAATTTTTTTTCAAGACGATTTATTTATTTACTAGGTGCGACCCACGGTTTCACCCGCGTAGACCGGGATAAAAAGTAGCCTATGTCCAGCCGTTTGAGCGTAAAGAAGTAACAAACATACACACACACAGACACTCACAAACTTTCGCCTCTATAATATTAGTGTGAAGTGTGCTTCTACAAGAGGATAACCTATATAATTATATGTCGGAGATTCAAATGGATTAGCGTGCACGTACTCGATGTTGGTATCCGCCATGTTGCTTCTTTATCAATCAGTGTGCACGACCGGCGCAGGCGCTGTCTCAGGAGCAAGAGAGCTCCAAACTAGACCAACGCACTACTGATAGATACAAGGTTGACACTGACAGCTTCGACATTGCCAACCCCGACTCAAACTACTGACTCAATGACAGCTGTTATCGATTTGATTAATCGACTAAGGTACCTCAAACGCTAATAGATGGCGCTACTAGTACGTAAACAAGCCTTTTAGTTGACTCCTCCGACATATATATCATAATAAATAGGGAGGGGGGGAGCTGCTCTGCTTCGCACAGATGGGATCTACTAATGAGAATGTCGGGTTTACATTTCATGTACGTTTTTGTATGTGGTATTTGGTGTGTATTTTGTATAAGTATCTGGGTTTACCCATCATGTCTGTGAAGTTAACACATTTTTTTTTTAAATTTATCATTCAAATGACTTCAACAAATGCGGTCGATGACCCCCACAAAAAATAATCAAATATTTTTAATTTATCGTGTCTAGATTTCGATACCCATCGCGACTGCAGAGTTTAGCTAGTTAATTTAAAATAACCTTGTATTACATAGGTATTATTTGGAATAAATTCTCTAAAAGATAGTGAAAAGTGTTCATATTGATTTGGCAAAACCTCGTGCACATATTTTAGACAGTATACTATCTATCCTATATTTTACAAAATAAATGATTGATTGAAAAATTTCAACAAAATCCATTACCTAAGTATGTCTGTAATTAGTTTAGAAGAACTATTAGGCGGGTACACAGACAGACACGAAAAACGATAAAAAAAAATTAGTATAATTTGAGACCCACAACTATTTAAGTCATAATAAAAGTACAAAATCACTCCATTTTATTTGTAAAACAGGATATTTCTGTGAACGACGCTGTCGCTTCCGCATTTGTATTGAGGTATATTTTTAAGTCCATTGCCGTTAACGTAAGAACAGGCGCCTAAAGACTTTTTTAAGGCTTTTTTCAGTCCATTTCTTTTTATTGTTGGCACTTATAGTTTAGCACGCTTACAGAACAGAATTTAAGGTAATGAAATGAGGTTAAACATATTTATAACACATTTGCTCGTAAAGGGCCTCTTATTTCATGAATTTCAATATCGTAATGTATGTCATTACGTACTTGTGGGTTATTGTAATGTAAAACGCACGAGTTTCTTTTTAATAAGGTAAAACGTAAGGTTTATCAAGATGCTCCGTCTAAAACGTACGGTACTTTTTAAATCTTAGCAAAGAGTTTTTATGTCAGAAAAGTGGTCAACATTTTATGAATAAAATTAAGTTTGGGAGATAAAATATAAAAAATAAACATTAATTAAATTTACGAATTAATTCTTTAATTTAATTAATTTTGACAGCCAATTGCAACAACAACAAACAAAAACAAAAAATATTAATTCACTTTATTAGTAATACTGGCTGTTTTTGTGCCTTTGATTTTAAAAAAAAGCGCTGATGCGCGCGCATCGCTAATTTGTGAACAAGTAAAAATTATTCCGCGCGCTTTTTCTTTTCGCTGTATTGTTTTTATTTGAAAATGTCGTCAAGTAATGATGAATTTATTAATTTGACACCGCCAGAAGTCTCAGAGGCAGCGAAAAAGGCTACTCTAAGCCTCTTGCCTGAAAAGTCGACCGATAGATACTTACAAGCGCATCAAAATTTAATCTTATGGAAAACAAGCAAAGATGCAAATTCATTTTCAGAAAGTGTGTTTTTAAAGATTTATTCGTTTAAGAAACACCGAGTTTTATTTATTTCCTCGCAAATATGTTATAAAACGTCGTATGACATACGTGCGCTTTGATAATTACAGCCTCTGCTTTCTTGTAGCCCCCGCCTACGGTTCGGGCTAGCAATATCGCCTCGGCTGTAATTTTCAACTTACCGCACTTATATCTTAGTGTACTATTGTAACACATTATTATTCTCTTTACTTCATTTTGATACATCAATCAATCTGCCTAGCCTTTTCTCAACTATGTTGGGGTCGGCTTCCAGTCTAACCGGATGCAGCTGAATACCAGTATTTTACATGGAGCGACTGCGTATCTGACCTCAACAACCCAGTTACTGGGTAACACGATTACCCCTTGGTAAGACTGGTTGTCAGACTTTCGGGCTTCTGACGACCCGTAACGACTGTCAAAGATCCACGAATAAAAGCCGGGACCCACGGCTTATCGTGCTTTCCGAGGCACGGAGGAGTCTCGGTATGTAAAGATAGTCACCCATCCACTGATCAACCCCGGCAAGCGTAGCTTAACCAGACAGATCGACCCGTGCGGCTGTTATTACTTAGCCACGAGCTCCTTGATTTTGATACATCTAATATATTTATAAAAGAAAGTCGTGTTAGTTACACTTTTTATAACTCAAGGACGCCTAAACCGATTTGTCTGAAAATTTATGAGGAGGTAGCTTAGACCCAGGAGACAGAAATAGGATACTTAAAAAAAAAACTGATAAAACGTGGTATAACAAGGGCTGGACCGATTTAGATGAAATTTTGTGTGTATATTTGAATGCGTTCCTGGATGGTTTGAAAAGACAATTGGACCCGGTAGGTGGCGCTGCAGTCGGGTCTAGAACCCTAGAGATCGTTCAGACAGGACAACGTTGTTTATATTTTTAAATATTTTTATGAAAAACATTTAAAAAAACTTTTTCTCAGGAACGCTGGAGGTATCATATTGAAATTAATATCAAATACGTAGGTCTATGGTCCCTTGCAGTTCTAAAAAATCAAGCTTCTAAGTCAAAGCAATAAAAAAATACGGCCATTTTTGCGACATCTAAATATTTTGATACTCGCAAGTAAATCTAAACCTATCCTACCCGTAACCCTATACCTGTATCCTGTTGTCAAGTAAAAAAAGAAAAAAATTGGGATACATTAATTTCAACTACGAAACCCTTCATTGGGCGTGGTCCGACACTCACTTGGCCGGTTTTTTTTTCTTTATTTCAGAGTCAGCAAAATTCTTATTAAGAAAAGATAGGACGGAACCGTTTCTATTGAAGATTTTCCCAAGAAATACAATCCATAGTCCCAATAAACATCCCATCCCTTTGATGTCCAGCTACAAATTGCTTTGTTCCAGTCAGACGCGTTCCAAATGGATTTTTTCCAGTTCCAAGGTTTCTGTTTTCTACACTTTCATTCATTAACAGTGTTTGTCGACCAGAGGACCAGAAAAAATACAAAACTGTTGCTACACCTTTTTGGTCTGTAGATATATTTGATTGGATGAGGATAATGAATTTCTTTGGCTCTGATCTAAGGGTAAAAGAAGGTATTCCGCAATGCTGTAGATATACATAAAATCCTGTCAGTGTAATTCGTATAGAAACGTTATAATGATAAGGAAAATGCTTATAATATTAGATCTGCAAGTATTTTTAACAAAGTAATGTGATTCAATCTGCCTAGCCTTTTCCAAACTATGTTGGGGTCTGCTTCCAGTCTAACTGGATGCAGCTGAATATAGTATTTTACAAGGAGCGACTGCCTATATAACCTCCACAACCCAGTTACGGGGTAAGACCATGCAAAATGCACTTTCAGTTTTTTCAAATTTTCCAATTTCCTCGGCAACTTTTCTAATTTTTCGCTTCATAAAAACTTCAACGAATATTTGGAAAAAAAAATGCCAAGTTGGTCCAGCCGTTTTCGAGTTTCGCACTTAGCAACACACTAAGCCATGATTTTTTTTATTTATATACAAGTAGATAGATGACAAAAATCGATTCAGTAAACCATCCTGAACAAACTGACATACTTTCACAATATGCATTAATTCAGTTACACATTGTTTAAGCGTGTATCAGAAAGGTGTGGTGACATTTCACGAATCGACGTAGGTATCGTGTAGTTCTGCTACTGGATAACAGATGGCGTAAGCGTCTACGTAACAATATTGAAGTTTTTACATTTTGGCATACTTCGATATCAGTTTGCGAGAAAAGCAAAAAATTATCATGTGCTTTTAAAATGCTTTTCCCGTCGTCTATCCCAAATGGAAACCTAAACGAAACAAAAAGATCTACCAAAAACCGGCTAAGTGCGTGTCGGACCACGCACAATAATGGGTTCCGTAGTTGGGATGAATTTATCCCAAGACTGTAGTTGAAGAACATGTTCTTCCATATATTCCAACTGCAACAAAATTGAGAGATTTACCATGTTATTTTAAGACCATAGACAGCTGAGACCTTCACAGTAAGCCCTTTCATTTGATATGTTACACAGTACAGTTTGACGACACGGTTGGCGCAGTGGTTGAGCGATTGACTGCTGCGCAGCATGTCGCGGGTTCGATTCCCGCACGGAACAAATATTTGTACGACCTACAAGAATTTGTTCCGAGTCTGGGTGTTTTTCTATCTATAATATGTATGTATTTACAAAAAAAAATGTATATAAGTAGTTTATCAGCCATCTCGTTACCATAACACAAGCATTAGGTTGCTTAGCTTGGGACTAGATGGCGTTGTGTGAAATGTCCAAGGATATTTATTTATTTATTTATTTATTTTACAGTTTGCAAAAATACATTTTTTTATTTTCTTATTTGCCTCCTAAATTTGACACCCATACTCAAAATTCATTTATTTACATTACACGTCCGTGTTTGGCTCACAGAAATTCATATGTGTACCGTAAACCGGGGTTACTTTGATAGTACGGGATTACTTTTAACAAATTTCGCCTTATGAAAAAAATCTCTAGGTACTTATAGATTTTTGGAGGCATCAAAAGTTTTTGTTACCTTAAAAATACCCAGTAACCGGTGCACCATCAAAACCTTATTCACACACCGAATAAAATTAGTTTTTATAAGTCAAAAGTTGTAATCAAAATAAACCCGTAATGTCAAAGTAACCGGTTTACCGTACCTTTCAACTTAATCGGTCAAATTGGTTGTGACAGACGGACACATACAGACACACGATTGATCCTGTAGGGTTCCGTTTTTCCTTTTGAGGTACGGAATCCTAAAAATGCTGATATAAAATCCTCAACACGGCATTCGGATCACGCACGACGTTAGCAACACACATTATATCGGCCGATGTGTTCCTGTTGACTCTAGTCTTGAATAGGAATTGCAATACGACACCGTGTCTACACTTTTATTCCTTTATGTAGGATATATAAATGTTTCTTTCATTCTTTGACGTATTGTTTGTTGAGAAACTTTAAGATAAAATGTAGGCAATTTGAAGGCTCTTACAAACAACGGTGACTTTGTGTCGCGTGCGATGCGCGTCTACTGCTACTTCAAACAGGCGCGACACGGCGCCTGTTTGAAGTAGCATTTATTCGTAGAATGTCCCTTTTTTCGAGTTATTTAGTATTGTTACTATTTATTCCATAAGTCACCTTATAAAACAAAACACAAAGTGAAATATAGAAGAAAACATTATTTAATATGAATTTTAAAATATACCTACCGGCCAATTGCGTGTCGGACCACGCACAATGAAGGGTTCCGTACCTAGTTGAAAAGAATTTATCCTAAAACAAACTAAAAATTGTACTTAGTTGAGGAGCATGTTCTCCCATACATTCATATACGTCACGGTCAATTCTCCAACTGCAAAGTTTGTAATTTCAAAAATTATTTTTTCAATACTTTTCCTCGAAAATTGGTTCATATCGCACTACGATTAGGTTCACAATGCAATGTATGTCGCACGCGTGCGATTTTTTATTTTCCCGCACGTGTGCGGGAATGCCACAGATAACTTATACCTATACTTAGTCCAAATTGGTTCAATGCCTCTATTCACAACTCTCTATTCGGAGGTGAATGTTTTTTTTTAATCTCGGCAAAGAGATGTGCGTCTTTAAGGCGTTAATATTTTTTGAATATTTAAATAAAAATACCTTTATTAAACAATATACAAATTTACACTATACTAGTACTAAAGTAAATGACTAACTAAATATACAAATAAATACAAAAACAAAAGGACACTTAGGCGTCGAAGTACTCGTCCGCATCGATGTCATCCGGAAACGTGCCCAGAAGACTGGCGGCATTGCCACGTTGAATGGCAATGCTAATTCTTTGGCCAAAGAACAAGCCAGCCCTCTGGTCACGTGATGTCTCGACCAGTCGCCGAGAAATTTCCTTAAAAAGAAAACGCGCACTTGGGCCCCATGACCCGAGCGTTTCGACCCCAAACGGCTCAAAACTATAGTTACCTATAAGGTTACAGTATTATATTTAAATAATGTTTCTATATAGAATATTATCAAAAACCATGATTATTACAATGAAAAAACGGTTAAGAACAAATTAACATTTATTTGTGTTCTAAACTCAAAAATATTTGAATTTTTAACCGACTTCCAAAAGGAGGAGGTTCTCAATTCGTCGAAACCTTTTTTTTTTTTTTTTTTTTTTTTTTTTTATGTATGTTCCCCGATTACTCGAAAATGGCTAGACCGATTTGGATTTTTCTTTTTTTGTTCGAAACGGTATACGTCCCAAGTGGTCCCATGATCATCAAGTCAGGATCTGATGATGGGATCCCATGGAAATCGAGGGAAACCCTCAAATTTTATGGGCACACCTATATCGATTTCGGTATTTTTTATAGTAACTCATGTATTTGCTCTCGGAAAGTACCATTCGGTGAGCTGGAACTGATGATGAAGACCACAGAGGGCCATCGGAAATACTCAATTATATCTAAGTATATAACAGGTTGCGATTCGATTACTTTAATATAGTTTATGCTCGTCAAAATAATGGTAATGGTGACTTCACCATGAGCTCCATTTCTCCTGGTTCTTACTAGGAGAACTCCTCAACAATTAACGGCCCTGCATCGGGAAAAGCAACATTTTGTAAAACGTGATGAGCAGTTGACATTGGGTTATTGTAACTTAGATAAATTACAAACTGAACCACTAAAAAGTGAAAAATAAAAACTTTTTTACAAAAACAAAAACCGACTTCCAAAACAAACACTACAAAGTGAAAAATAACTTTAATTTCGGAAGTCGGTGGCAAAAAACTAAAATACAGATCCAAAGACACCGACTTCCGAAATTAAAGTTATTTTTCACTTTGTAGTGTTTGTTTTGGAAGTCGGTTTTTGTTTTTGTAAAAAAGTTTTTTCTATTTTTCATAATAGGTCTTTACCTATGAAATTGCCGTTTTGTATGAAAAAATTTAAAAGAATTTTTTCATGTATTTTTTATTTGTATTAATCGAAGTAATCACCCATGCAATCAATGCATCTTTGCCAACGCAGTGGCAGTTTATTGATGCCCTTCTTAAAGAAATCAGCTGGTCAGGAGGCAACAAATTCTTCAAAGGCATTTTGTACTGCCTCTCGGGTATTGAATTTTTTTCCCGCCAAGAAGTTATCCAAATTCTGGAAAAAGTAGTAGTCTGTAGGCGCAAGGTCTGGTGAGTAGGGCGGATGACGGAGAGCTTCCAACCCCAGTTCTTGCAACTTGGAGACCGTCTGCTGTGCAGTAGGTATGAGGTAGCGCGTTGTCGTGCAGGAGCAGCGGAGACGAGCGATTGACCAATGCTGGTTGGAGATGTGCCAGCTTCTCCATCATTGTGTTCAGTTCTTCACAGTACACATCTGCAGTAATGGTCACCCCGTTTGGTAAAAAGCTGTGATGAATCACACCGGCGCTAGACCACCAAACAGTGACCATCACTTTTCTAGGGGTAAGTTTTCGTTTAGAGCATTGTTTAGGTGCTGAACCAGGATCCAACCAACTTGCTGAGCGCTTGCGGTTATCAAACAGAATCCATTTTTCATCGCAGGTAACAATGCGGTTCAAAATTCCTTCATTTGTGTGTCTGTTGAGCAGTGCAAGGCACGTCTCGACGCGTACTTCGCGCTGGCGATCATTGAGTTCGTGGGGCACCCATTTGTCAAGCTTTTTTACCTTGCCAATTTGACGCAAATGGACCAATATTGTTTTGACGCTAACGTCGAAAGCTGCTGCTAATTCAGCCGTAGATTGTGTATCATCAGCTTCCACAATCGCCTTTAATTCGTAATTGTCGACCGCGAAGCGAGCAAACCAATAACAGTTGGTGCGTTGGTTTGTAGTGTTAGCTCCGTAAACGTCGTTGATGTTGCATGCCGCTTGTGCCGCGTTGCTGCCACGACGGTACTCATATTCCATAATTACTCGAATTTTTAACGTATCCATGATGACGAAAAAGATTGAAATGCGATGAAAATGTAACACTATATCAATAAACAAATGACTACTTTTGGAAAAAAAAATCCATGTTTTTAAAATAAAATTAATTTGAAATTAGAATTCTTAGCCAAACAAAAATTATTTTGATTTGAAAAGGCCAGTACTGCAGATCGGCAATTTCATAGGTAAAGATAATAGTAGGCTATTTATCGGCTTTATACCTTTGCTTCTCTTTCAACCTGGCGAAAGCAAATCGCGGAAAAAAAAGAAAATTTAAATCATAGTTCCCTATTAATTCATGACAAAATAATTTTCCGTTATTTTATGTGTTTTTTATTTTATGTCTTCAAAAGTGTATTGAAAAACGTCGTTTGATCCTCGTGGACATTTGTTATTGCAGTTCTCGGCTCAAAAACAACCTCGCCTACGGCTCGGGTGTTTTAATAATATGTATGGGTATTGCATTGAATAGACAATTAATAATAAACCACTAAATACTAAACAATTGCAAATGTATAATAGTATGTTTGTGTTTCGAAATTGTCTGCTGTTCAGAAACTTAAAATCAGTTAAAGTAAGTATGTCTTGGATATACAAAAAATAAAGGTATAATAACATTCATGGAACTTATTTTGATACAACTATGAGCTAAGTTTTTGCCAGAAAGAGAGGGATTAACTAAATTTCAATACGCGCAAACGAAAGAGCGTGTAGGTATTTGGCACTAAAAAAGTGAAAATTGAAAATTTTGTACTACAATTATTGTGAAATAAGACATCGATGTTAATATTGCGTTGATAATGTATAAACGTGTCCCTTCTAATCACCTTTTCCCAACAAAGGATCAGCGAATGACTCGACTCTTCACCCCAAAGGTGTGTAGGGGTGTGTCGCTTGTTTCAGTTGTGTTACGACACAGATGTGCGGGCGCGGAACACATTTGTCAAGTTGCAAAATTACCAGCGTGATATATTGTGGACACAGCGTTGAAAACTTCATTCGTTAGACTTTAGTAAGATTAGATATGAAGTCGGTCTTTGACATGGTTTTTGTGACAATTCAGCAGAAGTCCACGCTCGGAATTTGCCAGAGAGCTATGGAACGGAGTAATCTGAGTATCAAACTTGTGGACCGTTAAGAATACAACAATCCGTTGCATCACTAAAATAACTGACGTCACTCGGAAAGCTGCCACGCTTAAATGGAATTGGGCTGGACACACCTGCCGCATGTCAGACGATCAATGGGTCAAACTTACGACCCAGTGGGTCCCGCTTAATAGTAATAGTAATCTTTATTTAATTCTCTCTTCACAAAGGTTCACTTAGTTTATTTTATAAATAGAGACTAGAAATAATAACGTTACAAAATCAAATATGATCCTTTGTGAGAGACTGGCGTCCATACTAGGATACCCTGTGTGACAGATCACCAGGCCCTCACCCCGAATTTAATCTAATAATAAAGCAAACTATTATTATTATATTTATTTATTCAGATAACAAAGATCCTTATAATACTCCAAAGAATATTATAATACTCTAGACAAGTTAATTATTGCTGAAGGGAAAGAAAAAAAAACAGACATGTTTAAATTAAATAACCACAAAAGAAAACAGAAAAACAGAATAATAATATTATAAAACACTATCGAAAACTGGTCTTATCGCGATATTCTTTTTAACGAGGTAAACAGGTACCTACTTGTTTACCTGTTTACCTCGTTAAAAAGAATATCGCGATAAGACCCGTTTTCGATAGTGTTTTATAATGTACTAGCTGCGCCCCGCGGTTTCACCCGCATAAACCGGGATCAAAGTAGCCTATGTGTTAATCCAGGGTATAAGCTATCTACGTACCAAATTTCATCCAAATCGGTCCAGCCGTTTGAGCGTGAAGAAGTAACAAACATACACACACACACACACACACACTCACAAACTTTCGCCTTTATAATATTAGTGTGATACAAATCGCGAAAGTTTAAAAAGAATAATAATAATTAAAAATCAAGAACAAAAAAAAAAACTTTGTATAGTGCAATGTATGTGTTGTTGTGTGTGTGTGTGTGTGTGTGTGAGGGTGTGTGTGTGTGTTATGTGTAAGGAGATGTAAAATGATGATGTGAGTGTGTGTGTTAATGGCAAACGACATCGCGGCAGGCGTGATGAGCTGGACTCCTTTAATAAAGATTGGTCCTTGGCAGCTCTGGACAGAGACAGGTGGGAAGAGAGTAGGGAGGCCTTTGTCCAGCAGTGGGACAGTTATGGGTACTAAAAAAAGATATGAAGTCGAGGATGGAAGTACTTAGAAGCATATTTTTAGATCCGTTTTTAAACGGTTATATAAAATTATCAAAAAAAAAATCTATTAAATATCTTATGGAGTTTTTTTTAATACACATAATTATATATATAAACTCACGCCTTCTTCCCATGAGGGCAGATAGAAAAACATAGAACGAAAACAAAAAAAAAAAAAATTAAGCGCTCTACAAACCTATTTTAGTTAAAATAGTGTTGTGTCTTCTTCTTTCAATAGAAACTATAGAACGCCGCCTGCTACGATCCTTACATACTCCTTTTGTTAACGTTCATACATAAAAATAATAATAATAATGTTGTTGACATGTGGAATGTGAACTCGGCTGTCATTGTGCCGATTGTAGTAACGGCCAACGGCCTGATAGCCGATAGCCTCGACCAACATCTTTCGAGGCTCTCGTTAGGCGGTTGGATCAGGAGCCAGATTCAGAAGGCAGTACTCCTCGATACGGCTCGTATTGTGAGGAGGTTCCTATCTCTGCAGCCCTAACACCGGTAGCTTGGACCCTGCTCCCGACACCGGCGGACCACTATTTTTTATATTTTTAAATGTTTTTTATTTATTTTTTAAGAAATATTTAAAAATGTATTTTATAAGGAAAAAATATAAATAAACGAAATAATAATAATATTTAAAAAAATCTTGAAAACAGATCTAGGTAAATAAACGCGTTAGATACATAAAACTCTTAGCATCTTCACACGAACTAGAATGACCTGCATGCTTTACCTGTAGTTACTTTGATTCTAATACAAAACCATGTGAAAATTAAATTTTCCCATAAAAGTACACACAAAGAAACTCCCTTAAAACCCTTTCCCTGCCGAATAATAAACGAGTACAATCACATACAAAAATAAAAATACAGTACATACAATAAAATAGCTTGTAAATGTTTGCAGCACAGCTGCTCCTGAGGGCCGAGTTATCGTGGAGAGTAAACAGGAAATGTTCTTTTACAAACAATCAATGAAATAAGTCAGCTAATATTGCTTTTTCCGGCATATTTTACAGTTAATGGGACTACAGGACACTACGGTCACTGTCGGACTGCATAGAAAAGAAAGAGAAGCGCGATGACGCAACACTGGTAATTTATTGCAAAATATGAATAAATTATCTAATTACAAAAATCTATTAATAGGACTAAAAAATTAAAACACTATTACAAAAAAATCAGAATGATTGCATGAAAATTAGTATGGTTTTTAATCGTTAAAAGAAATTTTTAGAGGTATTTTCGTGATTTTTTTCTGTTGTATCAAATTAGTCTTATGTTTTCGACACACTCTAACTAGCATAATTATATCCTGAAGAATATCATATATTTTACTGCAGTAGATCATATAAAACTTTTGTTTAGTTACGTCTAGGTCTGTAAAATGGTTTCATGAAAAGGAATATAGTTGGATATTTTTAGCTATGTGACGACTGATAATAATACCTAGAAATTTTAGTGTGAAACAATACATATCAGTGTAGAACAAAAACCAATAAACCAAGAATAAACCATTTATATCAGTTCAGGCGCCACAAGCCCAATTAACTAAACTTATGTTAAAAAAACTAGATAAGATGCTTTCTTTACATTGCTACATTTCAGAATCCAAAAAAAATGAGTAAATAATATTTTCAATACACTTTCTCGAAAACTGGTCCATATCGCACTACGATTAGGTTCACAATGCAATGTATGTCGCACGCGTGCGATTTTTCATTTTCGCACCCGTGTGCGGGAATGCCACAGATAACTTATACTATATTTAGTCCAAGGTGGTTCAATGCCTCTTATTCGCAACTCTCTATTCGGAGGTGAGTGTTTTTTTTTTAAATCTCGGCAAAGAGATATGCGTCTTTAAGGCGTTAATATTTTTTGAACATTTAAATAATGTTTCTTTAAAGAATATTATCAAAAACCATAATTATTACAATAAAACAAAGTTTATGGACAAATTAACATTTGTTTCTGTTATAAACTCAAAAATATTTGAATTTTCTATTTTTCATATTAGGCTGTTTGTCGGCTTTATACCTTTGCTTCTCTTTCAACCTGGCGAAAACAAAGCGCGGAAAAAAAAGAAAATTTAAATCATAGTTCCCTATTAATTCATGACAAAAATATTTTCCGTTATTTTATGTGTTTTTTATTTTATTTCTTCGAAAGTGTATTGAAAAACGTCGTTTGATACTCGTGGACATTTGTTATTGCAGTTCTCGGCTCAAAAACAACCTCGCCTAGCTACGGCTCGGGTGTTTTAATTCCGCCTCGAATGCAATAACAAACGTTCTCCACTTGTATCAAAATGTACTATTTTGTAAAATATGCAAATGTATATTTAAAGGTAATTTACATAACTTATTTTTTCCGGATTACTGTTATTCATCGTATCGATGATTCCATTTATATTACATTAGGTTATATTATGCATATTATAAATTAAAGTCACTTTTCCTGTCTGTCTGTGTGACCGCGTTGTTCTTCTAAACTACGCAACCGATTTTGATGCGGTTTTTACATCATTTAGATAATTTATTCCAGAAGGTTTATGTGTAATAACATGACATGACATGACATGTTGACAATCAATCTGCCTAGCCTTTTCCCAACTATGTTGGGGTCGGCTTCCAGTCTAACCGGATGCAACTGAATACCAGTATTTTACATGGAGCGACTGCCTATCTGACCTCCACAACCCAGTAACTGGGTAATACGATACCCCTTGGTAAGACTGATTGTCAGACTTTCGGGCTTCTGACGACCCGTAACGACTGTCAAAGATCCACGAATGACAGCCGGGACCAACGGCTTAACGTGCTTTCCGAGGCACGGAGGAGTCTCGGTATGTAAAGATGGTCACCCATCCACTGACCAACCCCGGCAAGCGTAGCTTAACCTGATGGATCGATTCGTGCGACTGTTATTACTTAGCCACGAGCTCCTATGTAATTAATTAATGTATAGTTATAAATAAATCTCGATGTTTTATCAATTCGTAAAAACCGCGCGGAGCAAGGGCGGGTCGCTCGTCCTAGAGTCCTAACTTCCTAAATAATATTATAAATGCGAAAGTGAGTTTGTTGGTTTTTCATTTGTTACGCTTTCACGCTAAAACGGCTGAACGGATTTGGATAAAACTTAGCACATGGGTACATGACCATGACCTGGATTAGGACATAGGAAACTTTTTACCCCAGTTGTCCCCATACCAAGGCAAGGGAACGTTCCCTTGCCTTGCCATAAATTACAACTTCCACACGGACGAAGCTGATAGCAAAAGTTAGTACAAAATAAAGCAGTTACCATACCTACCTACCATGATAATACCTACCACATTGGTCCTCGCATCTCTATTTCACCCCCGGGGGTGACCACAAAACCTTTTAGACCTAACAAGGCTATAAATAACACTCAGTCTTAGAAAAGTTCTATATTTCAAGACTATGCTGACATATTGCCTGGAATGGTCCTTTTGGTGCTCGTTTTATAATCACACTAGGTTTTTCCCGCAGCTTCGCCCGCGTAGATGTCGGAAATTATCCCACGGGAACGTACTACCGGGATAATAAGTATCTTATGTCCTAACGCAAGTCATGGTCTACCTGTGTGCCACATCGAAATCTTTTCAGCCGATAAAGAGCCCCACACATTTACAGTTCGTCGGGAATCAGCCGAAAACCGGTCCACTCATACAAAAACCGGCCAAGTGCGAGTTGGACTCGCGCACGAAGGGTTCCGTACCATTATCTATAAAAACGCAAAAAAATCACGTTTGTTGTATGGGAGCCCCCTTAAATATTTATTTTATTTTGTTTTTTAGTATTTGTTGTTATAGCGGCAATAGAGCCACATTACCTACATCACCTACAACCCGCCCACCCTACACCATCCCCTACATCATCTGTGAAAATTTCAACAGTCTAACTATCAGGGTTCATGAGATACAGCCTGGTGACAGACGGACGGTCAACGAAGTCTTAGTAATAGGGTCCCGTTTTACCCTTTGGCTACGAATCCCTAAAAAATGGACTGTCACTGTCAGTTTTTATGAGTGGACGGACTGCCGGCGGTCTGTACAAATTTTTGGGGCCCTTAAGGCGTAAAAAAGGTCAGACAGACAGACAGTTATTTTCGCATTTATATTATTAGTATGGATTTTAGATAAAAATGGGGGTGGAATTTTCGTTTCAAGTCGAGCACTCTGGCTGGAATATTCTATACTAATCCTATTTTATCTTCTTAATCTGGTTTCGCTTAGTGATCATGATCCGCCTAGCCTTTTCCCAACTATGTTGGGGTTGGTCTTACCGGATGAAGCTGAACCAGAAGGCCAATTGTCGTACGGTCAGCAATAGAAGTTGGTTAAAAAATGATTCGATAAACTGCTTTTTTTTCGTTTAACTGTGTTTTTAAAATTTTAAGTACCTACTTCTGTTCCGATTTGAATTAAATATTTCACTTAATAATTAAGATTAGAAAACTGCAAGTGTTAATCGATTTTTGTTGCTGACTATACCTAAAAACGTTCAAATTCAAGTTGCAATCTCATGCCTGCGAATCACGATTTCACGATCACGATTTACAAGGAATAAGGAAGGATTTCCTGGTTGTACTTTAAAGCTAGTACTACCTATAATATTCTAAAAGATCAACAGCACAACAACAATAACTTCTAAAAATATCCAGTTGTAGGCTTTAAGGAACTTACCATGAGCACAGATTAATACAGATGGGACACTCCGCAGTTTAGGTATGAAGCTACAAGTACACGGCGGCGGGCCCCGTTCGCGGGGCTAATTCAGTAGAAATGCCGCGCGCCGAAGGCACAAGAGTTACGCGATAGAAAGAGAGGCAATGTGTAGGTAAATATAACTGTAGGTAATTAGCGTTCTGCGAATTGAATTGCACTTTATTGTGACATAGCAAGAATCTCTTTTTATTTAAATGATTTTGCGGAGTGTCCCATCTGTATTAATCTGTGCCATGAGCAAAATAATGCGGATAGGGCAGGCATATCCATCATACCATGATAAACAACGGCAGGTACGCCATATTAGTTTACAAAGTGAAGAAAAATACACTTTATTATACTTCATTGACAGGTTATTTACGCCGAGTATAATACCTACAAGGAAAATAAAATAATGAGGTAGTTTGCTTGCTTGAAAGTTGAAAGCTCATTAAAAGTACTTAGTTGTAATTTTTATGTTTCGCGTGATTTCGTGTGTTTCAAACGGGACCAAATTTTTAAAATTTTTAAATGAAAATATGCTTTTTTGATAAATGTAATCAGTTAGCGAACTAGTAAATAATATTAATTTAATAGGTAGGTACCTAATTATTAAAAACACCTTTCTATTGTTTTATCTCTAACTAGCTGACCCGACAGACGTTGTCCTGTCTTAGCTATGAATATTGTAATGTAAACGCGTGAAGTTAAAATAGTCATTAAGTTTTCTGAAATTTTCCAATTTTCTGCGAAATTTTCTTATTTTTTCTTTCATAAGAACCTTCTCCTGACAATAATATACACAACAAAAAAAGAATTAGCGAAATTGATCCATCCTTTCACGCGTGATGCGATGACCAAGGGAAATAGGGATTCATTTTTATATGTTATTAGCATTGTTTTTTACAAATATCTACAAAATTGTCGTAAACATTCATACTCAAATACCATTGGCATTGTTTTTTACAAATACCTACAAAATTGTCCTAAACAGTTATATTCAAATACCATTAGCATTGTTTTTCACAAATACCTACAATATTGTCCTAAACAGTTATATTCAAATACCATTAGCATTGTTTTTTACAAATACCTACAAAATTGTTGTATACATTTATGTTCAAATACTAGCTTCTCACTATTACTTTTACTATCGTTTGTTCCAAATTTAATACACAAATTAGTTACTAACCTACATAACTACATTTACATACAAAATTGTCTTACACATTATCAATTTACACATCCAAACTACACACTTTTTTTATTTTTAACATTTATATCAATTGCACGGAACAGATATGAAATAAGAGACTGTGTATTAAACTATGACCTCGTATCACTATTTAGTCACGTCCTAATAAGCCATAGTAGTACTATTAGCATGTCTCGCCCAAAACCCAGTAGTACACTAAAAATGCAAACATTGACAAAAACTAAATATAATTCGATAATACACAAAATAATATAATTAACTTAGATTCTGTCTCTGTGTCGGACTCATCGACCTGTGATTTAGATAACTGTATTCCACCCAACCTCAATCCTAACCAATCACTCAAAATTCTTAACCAAAATATTAGAAGCATTACAAAAAACATGGCAGGATTACACACTATTCTCGCCAGAACAAAGGTTGAATGGGACCTAATAACATTAACTGAATGCTGGCTTCTTAATTCTAGCTACATCCCTGATCTCCAAGGCTATAACTATTTCAAAACTGAGAACAATCTCACACAAAACGAGGGTGTAGTTGTTTATGTTCATAAAAATCATAACGTATCCGTAGAAGAACCACCGATTGAAGATGCAAATTGTCTACTAATAAAAATCGACGCCAGCACTATCCTTCTGGCTATCTATCGTCGGCCGGCCTTCAAAGATGTTACTAATTTTCTTAACTCACTTAACATGATCCTGTCCAGCATCACACACTATAAAAATATAATTGTCACAGGGGACTTAAACATCAACATTAATGATCAGTGTCTTGACTCACCCAAACATAGTTACCTCAATCTTTTAGCTTCGCATGGTCTACTGCCTGCACACACACTGCCCACGCGATTACAAGCATGCCTTGACCACTTCATTCTTAAAACAACTCTACCTGCATCAACTCATGTTGCTCACTCCGCACTGACTGACCATGATACTACCTTATTATTCTTAGTTAAAAAAATGCAGAAAACATCTGCGAAAAAAACAGCCATCCGAACTAACTACAATCTACTAGACGTTGCTTTAAAGCAAATTGACTTTGAACCAGTTTATCGCACTGAAAATCCTCATATAGCTGCAGAGCTAATGATCAGCCTTATAACACAGGTGATTGATTCAAATACAAAAATTGTTAAAATATCAAATCGCAAAAATATCATAAAGCCGTGGCTCACACCGGGCCTTCTCCGATGTATCCGGCATAGAGACAATCTACACAAAAAAACAAAAAAGTCTCCTGACAACGAAATTTTAAGAACAACGTTCACTAGATACAGAAACTACTGCAACAAGCTATTGAAGAAGATTAGACTAGAATTTGAGAGAAAAGAATTTAACAACGCAGGCAACAACACCAAACAAATCTGGGCAGCCATAAACACTATATCCAATAGAACTCGTAAGAAGGACAACACATCACACTTGTTACATATGTCAGCTACTCCACTGCAATCCGTTAACCTGGCCAACAAATTCTTTTCAGAAATCGGTAAAAACCTCGCGGAAAACATAGTTTCTAGGCCAACTGACGAAGCATCCCAGTCTGTCAGCAGCGGGTGCTTGCAATCTATGTCACTATTACCGACGGATGAAAATGAAGTTGCTAATCTGATAACATCCCTCCGCAATGACTGTGCTGTGGGATGGGATAGAATTTCTAATAGCCTAATAAAAAAACACATCGCCATAGTTGTACCGCCACTTACATACATCTGTAACCTCGCTCTAAAATCAGGTCAATTTCCCAAACCATTTAAAAAATCCATTATACATCCTATCTTTAAGGGTGGGGACAGAAACAGTGTCAACAACTACAGACCTATTGCTGTGCTCCCTGCCCTATCCAAAATACTTGAGAGGATCATGAACAATAGGCTCGTTGACTACTTAGAAAAGTTCAATATATTGTCACCGTCACAATATGGTTTTCGGGCTGGCAAATCAACGTCCGATGCGGTTCATGATCTAACTAACTATGTTGTCACAAACATGGATGAGGGGCAGAAGGTCTTGGGTATATTTTTAGACCTTGCCAAAGCTTTCGACACTGTTTCTGTACCCATTCTTATTCACAAAATGGAAAGAATAGGCATACGTGGGGTACAACTCAAACTTTTTGAAAACTACCTTAGTGAGCGTACCCAGTTCGTTAAGATCGATGATATCGTCAGTGATGAGCGCACCGTTACCTATGGCGTGCCACAAGGGAGCGTGCTCGGTCCGACTCTCTTTCTCATATACATTAACGAGCTGGGTATGCTCACAATCCCCAAGGGTAAAGTTATAACTTTTGCAGATGACACTGCCCTTCTCTTTAGCGCAAACTCATGGCATGAAGTTTACGCGCATGCTCAGACAGGCTTTGATGCTGTGATGGGGTGGTTGCGTAGTAATTTTCTTACACTAAACTCGGACAAAACAAAGTACATTTCCTTTTCCCTAAAGTCCTGCACACTCACAACTCAAACGTCTTCGTCGTATTCTATAATTGCTCACTCCTGCTCTAATCAAAATGACATCACATGTGGTTGCACCTGCCTACAAAAAGCAAATAGTGTAAAGTACCTAGGAATTATAATAGATTGCAACTTGAGATTTCATGAACACATCAACGCCCTCAGCAATAGGTTGCGTAAACTAATATTTGTCTTTAAGACCCTAAGAAATGTGGCTGACGTTAGGCTTATGAAATCAGTCTACTTTGCACTCGCCCAGTCCCTATTAACATACTGTATAACATCTTGGGGCGGTGCACCTAAATACACTATCATACAATTGGAAAGAGCGCAGAGAGCTATTCTAAAGGTATCTTCCTTTCTACCTTTTCGATATCCCACAGCACTCTTATATAAAGATACTAAAGTCTTAACTGTACGTCAACTGTTTGTTCTACAAACGGCCCTAAATAACATGGACTGCTTTCCTTTAACTCCTCGCTGTTACGTACTAAAAGACGCTTTGACCCAGTAGACCGCCATGGTAAACGACTTACTACTATGTTCTCCAAACGTTTCTTTTGTTACCTTGGTCGCTTTCTGTACAATAAAATAAATCGGATACTTTCGATTTATGAACTTACCAAATCTAAGTGCAAATTGAGGGTTGGGAGCTGGCTCCAGGAATTAAGTTATGAAGATACAGAAAAACTTTTAGCTACAACTGTATAACTTGCTTTTTTGAAACTAAACTTATTTTTGTATTAGTTTAGGTTTTTATTAAACTACTTTTCTTAAAATATCAAAAGCTCTAACTTGTTAAGCAGTAAGACAAAATAATAATAGAATACTTATACATGTATATTTATATAAATCACCTTTCTGTGCATTCAGCCCTCACACCATACTCACAAATACCACTCACACCTACACACACAACCCCACACACACACCCTCACATACATCCGCATACTCACACACACATACACACACACACACACACACACACACACACACACACACACACACACACTTACTAACCCTAGAATAAGAAATAATCACTAGTATGTTATTTTCTGGTTTATATAACTTACCGCATCTGTGTATGAGTGCATAATTATATTTTCACACCACCTGCTCGAAAATGTCAAATTATATGTCAAGCAACCTTAACCTAAAGTGAGTCATTAGTGGCCCGGCACAGCCGGTCAATAATGTTGTACTGGATTTCATTATGACCCGCTGGTCAATAATGTGATTTGAATTTGGAATCTCACATGCTCAGCTAAATTGGCAGTATAGTACTAACAAACACCCTTTGGTGCCAGAAAGAGGAAAGCTATTCTCGAAACCCTAACTACGCGTGGATGATATTCTCGATTTCCTACAAAATCATAACGACTGCTTCTTCATATCGTTGCCATGTTTTCGAAGACATAATATTGTAAGAATAATTAGATATCTACGAACCATTTTTCTTTTTTTTTTCTTTAATTCCACATCAACATCTATAAACGTACCAAATAAAAACTTAACTTTATCTTTGCACAACTGGACTAATGTCTCAAATGTTACCATTAACTTCAATTAATGTGTAAGTGCATATAACTAACATAGTTCTAAATATGTTATTCTTACTGTTTGTTTATTTAATAAATACTTTGTTTTTCGTACTATGGCTATTATTTTCTCACAGTAGGTGTAAAAAGTAGAGTATCCTTCTCTGGGCTAAAGGTGCCTTTGCCTTGGGCTAGCTTGAATCCCTCGCTGCATTCAGGATTCTTGTATTAACTCCCTCGCTTCGCTCGTGAGTTAAACTCTTAGCTCCCTCGCTGCGCTCGGGAGTTAAATCCCGAATCCTTCATTGCGCTCGAGATTCAATATGACGCCCGTGACATAAGACACAACTTTAGCCCCTCGGTGCATAATCTACTATTAAATGTCCTCCGAAGGGGTGGAGACCTGGTGTCCTGAAATACAGGCCTTACGCCTAGCTTAGGCACCAGTCTCCCACAGTATAATTAAAAGTGTTATTGTGTTTTTGATCATATTTTGAAAATGTAGATTTATATTGTGGTGAGAAATAAATCTTTATCTTATCTTATCTTATCTTATATATATAGATTCAATTAATATTATTTACTAGTTCGCTAATTGATAACTTTTTCAAAAAAGCATTTTTTCATTCCCCCAGGTCCATTCTTAAAAATTTGGTCACGTGTGAGCGAGAGAGGTGGCAAAATTAAAATTGGATTTGGTTTTCATAGAAGCTGTTTTGCTTCTTATCTATACTAATATTATAAAGAGGTAAAATTTGTATGTAAGTTTGTATGTAGGGGGTAATCTCCGGAACTAATGATCCAATTCTAAAAATTTTTTCACTGGTAGAAAGCTACATTATTCCTGAGTGCTATAGGCTATAAATTATATTTATATCATGCATATTAGCCGAGCTATCACAAGTTTTGTGTAACAAGTCGGAAAGAAATACCTCTTTAAACAGACTTTTTTGCATGCGCTGCCTAAACGGTTGTTTATAATTGAGAACAATGTATGGCAGTCTGGTCCGTCTTAAATAATTCTACAAAAAAGTCCGCGACACCATATTTCTATCTTTTATATTTTATCTTTTATACATCTTTTATTGTTTTAAAAAAGTATTTTTAGACATACTTACGTTTGGAGGATTATTTAAACAACAAAACATTAATCCTTATCAAAATAAGATATTTTATGATCACAAGGATATCATGGAGATAAGATTTGGCCTTTACAGTATGGCAATTGGTCATACAGTTTCGGAGATAATATAAAATTACTAAAACGCAAAATAACTTTAATTCATACCGGTTCCTCTTGAGCAAACATGTTTAGGGCGGACGTTTTATCAATTTACCCATAGATGGCGTTGTGTAAAATGTCGGTGGAATACAGCGGAAGAGTTTGTTTTTTTGTTGGTTTGTTTGAACGCGCTATCTCTGGAACTAGCCCAGTCGGATTTGAAAAAATCTTTTTGCATAAGGCTATTTAACATCACGCTAGGGCCCTTAGGAGTCGAGCGCGAAGTAATAGCGCGGGCAGGCGATGGGGAAGGATATAGGCTATTTGACATCACGCTAGGGCCCTTAGGAGCCGAGCGCGAAGTAATAGCGCGGGCAGGCGATGCGGAGGGATATAGGCTATTTAACATCACGCTAGGGCCCTTAGGAGCCGAGCGCGAAGTAATAGCGCAGGCAGGCGATGCGGAAGGATATAGTCTATTTAACATCACGCTAGGGCCCTTAGGAGCCGAGCGCGAAGTAATAGCGCGGGCAGGCATTGCGATGCGATGCGTCGGAGTTGGTGGGTGGAGGGTACAAGAAATTTAACGCGGACGAAGTCGCGGGCAGAAGCTAGTTATTCATATATAAGTAACTTTATAGTCAAATAAGTAAAATTGTTCTGAATTCTTTAGTTGTCTGATCGAAGAAAATTGTTGCTTTTTCATAGTTTATTTTTGTACACATTAGGTAGAATATTAAAAATAATTTGATTTAATGTCTTCGTATTCGGGTATTATATAAAATATTTATAAGCTAGAGGACCCAACAATTTGCGCGAGGAATAATTTTGTTCCAAATTTCATTTTCGTCGCTGTACCATATAGTATTTGCATTTGAAAATTGCAGAATGTTTCAAGCGAAATACATGTTTAATATAGTATTATTTATCTTGCAGAATTTTTCAAACGAAATACTAAATTGCAGTTACCACGTACGGTTTTTAAAAGGACAATATGAAAACCAGCTGTTCTGCTTCCCATGAAAGATGAAACAAAGAATATTATAACAACTTTTCATTTAGAAAAAAGAGCATGATAATAGTTCATAACCCTACCTTTACTAAAGCCCTGTTGCGGACAAAGAAGAAAGATGGTTGGCCAAATGACTAAACGTTTGCCACCTCTACTTTGAAAATAGAACGACAATATAACGGACCCTGTTAAGCAGAAAGGATCCAACCAACATTTTGTTACTTTTGAGTAAATACAATTTGAAGTTTAGGAGTGAATATAAAACTAACAAGCAGAAGAATACAAAAATGGAAACCTACTAATGGTAACACAGTAAATTAGCATTATTTTAAATGTAATAATACCACTGGCTAGTACACAGTTTTCCTGATTTTCTTAAAAAACTACCCGTGGATTTTTTATAAATGCAAAAAAGAAAATTGTCGTCATTAATCTTTTTGTTTTTTTTTTTTGTTTTTCTTTTAAAACGTTAAATGTGTTTTGATACATGTAGTGTCATAGAGGTTCGTTATGTGAAAGTGATGAGACTGCTTGGATCTTTTTTGCGTTTATAAAGTTCGATGTGTAGATTCTAACTATATACAGGGTGTAAGGGGAACGCTTCCGAAGCCAGAAGGTATATTATATACAACCTAAATGCAAACGGATTCCACTAACCTTTCGCTTTAAATTAGTTATTTTGAAAACTTCAAATTTCGTTAGCACGCAATGGAAATCGTACAAAATGTGAGGTCACTGACACAATCGAGACACCGCCGACACCGCCGCGGGCGCGGGCGCCGAGCGCTCCGTATGGCCGAGTCAAGGAGGGATTTATGTATACGGAATTCACAACACCACTTAATCGCATTCATAGCCCACTGTTGAACATTAAAGCTGATAGCTCAGACTAATTTGGTCTGAGGCTGACAGAGGGATTTTACGTACCTGTCTAAATCCTTTGCGACCTTATGATCCTCAACACATTCTGCACTTATTCTGGCCCGCATTTCATCAGCACTGTCACATTCTCGATCAAACACTCTTTCTTCAGATACCCCCACGAGACCACCACAAAAAGAAACGAGCACTGTACACGTATGCGTCAGGCATTGTTTAAAAGTAAAGTAATATAACTCGATTTTCGATAAATTGCTGTTTGGATCTTTTCTGCTTAACAGGGGCCACCCTCCATACATTGTTAAAGCATGCGAGGCCAATATAGACCACGTTGCAGCTCTCGTAATAAAAAGTTTATTTCACTTCCCCAGCAAAGAGACCATCACTTAGATTCCCACAACATTGTTTACTCATTTAAAATAACTCTTCGAAGCTGCAAACTTTGACCAACAGAATCTGGACAGTGTAGTGACATTATATTATCAGACTGAAGTGTTTGAAAATCGCTTTGGACTCGCCCAAACTAATGCTAACTCGCCGCGTATATAAGGCCTTATCACACTGGCATTTGCGAGCGTGTCTCCAGTGAGGGTGTCGTTACTTGAAGTATGAATTGAGAAAAACTTAAACACGATAAAACATTAGAAAAAATTGTTTTTTCTTATGTACAGTGGTCTGCTTCATTTGGTACCCCAGCGCCCTAATTGCGTAACACATTATCAATCGGAATTGGTTTCATTTTGACAGTTCAACGCAATGAATGTTTCATTGCGTTATTTACGTTCCCGAGCAGACAAATCTTTCGAACATATGAAGCAATGGATTAGCAATTTGTTTCAAAATGATTCAAACTCCGATTGATAATGTGTTACGAAATTAGGGCGCAGTTGTATTATAGTTATTTATGCAACTGACGTATAATAAGGGGTATTAAAACACGAATGATAATAGTATCACATGAGTGTTTTAATACCTAATTAGGTACAGTTGCATACAAGACTTTATCTACATCCATGTTATGAAAGGTTATGAAACAGTTTTTTGCAATACTAATACTCGTATTGCACATGGCGGCCGGCGTCATAGTATACGACGTGAATTCGAATAAGTTCTTTTTTTTAATTACGGCGCTGTTGTAGTGAAACGCGCGTGCATTACAATGTTCTTTTTTTTAAAACGAGTTGCATTATGAAATTCAGTACAACATTAAAACACCCGTTTGGATGCTATTATGGTTACCATGGTTACTATGACACTGGCTGTTTTAATGTTGGCAATAAGCTAAATGTTTCAGAAACTTTTGTAGAGGATTTTAAGCATGGGTGTAAATAAAAATTTTAATACAACTGATGTAGGTACCCAATTGACGCAGTCCACTGTACAATATTGTGAAAACGTAGAGAACACGTTGCGTAGCCGTGGCTAGGTCGCTTCACACCCGCGAACAGCAGGTTTACAAATATCCAGTAGTGTGTTAACGCTCTTAGACCACATAACAATATTATCTAGCTTTCATTACGAGTCGGTCTGTGGAGCCAGTTGGCACATTGACTTGCAAATTCGTTGTCTCATTGCCATTGTCGTCGAAATGGGCTGAATAACACCGATTGTTGTATTTATTTTTCAAGGGATTACCGCAAGGGATTCCTTCGTTTGGCTTGGCATGGTGCTCGAAAGTTTGGAGGACAATCTGGTAATTTACATGCTGAATTGGGCTCGAAAGGAAAATAAAAGTGCGAGGATATTGAAGCTTTTGCTTGTGTAAAACTTCCGGGAATTTTTCAGGTTACAAAAACAAATACCTATGCTAACAATATTAAGGATAATACAGGACGAAATTGAATTCATTGGCATCTTTTTAGAGGTAATTGTACTCATCATGAACAACTTTTACTATGGGACCAAACCTGAAATAGCGAAAAAAACAGCTGTTCCCTACATTTATGTTTGCATAACTCGGCGAAATGGAGGAGGAGCTCGTGGCTAAGTAATAAAAGGCGTAAGGGTCGATCCATCAGGTTAAGCTACGCTTGCCGGGGTTGGTCCGTGGATGGGTGACCATCTTTACATAAACAACACAACAACCAACCAAACCAAACCCACACCACCACCACCACACCACACTCCACACTCACACTCTGACAACTGACAACAACACAACAACAACAACACAACAACAACAACAACTGTAGATCTGCCTGAATATTGTCAAAATTTCAGGCAAGCTATTTTTGTTTATTATTTAGTTGTTTGTTTTGGTGTTTATTTAGTTTTTGTTTTTTGTTAGTATTTTGTTTAGTATGGTTGTCTCATTAATGACATAAAGATTTAGATTTATGATTTTTAGAAGACAGAAAGTCTGACCACCAGTCTTTGCAAGGGGTATCGTATTACTGTAATTGGGTTGTGAATGTCAGATAGGCAGTCGCTTCATATAAAATACTGGTATTCAGCTGCGTTCGATTAGACTGGAAGCCAACCCAACATAATTGGGAAAAGGCTAGGCAGATTACAGATTGAACTCGTCAAAATGTAGGGAACAGCTGATTTTTTTTTTCGCTATTTCAGGTTTGGTCCCATAGTAAAAGTTGTTCATAATGATAAGTACAATGACCCCTTAAAAGTTTGCCACTGTTTACACTTGCACCCTGTATATTATATATTTTGCCTTCACTGTAAGTAAGTTATTCAATGGACTCGGAAATCTTAAAAAGAATATTGTTTTTAATACAGTGAACACATATTTAAGTTAATTTCCTCTTTAACTGAGCATTTTCTTCAAGTTTTTACAAGCACCACTTTACTTAAAAGGAGCACTTGATTAGCTAGTACTTGGCTTGTTTCTTTGTTGATTTTTCTACAAGAAGAAATTAATATAAGCAATTTAAAAAGAATACAAGCCACTTTTGAGCTTTATAACATAGGAACCCATAAAAAGTGCACCGGAGCATCTGGCAATCATATTTTTGAAATATCATTTTAGAGTTTATCGTCTAGAAAATTGCTTTCTCATTTAATTTTATGTTTGAAGAATTATTTCAGCAGTTTATTTATTAAATAAATAGTAGATTATTAACCAAGGGGATAAAGCAGTGTCTCCTGTCGCGGGGTGACGATTTAAACCACGAGCGTAACGAAGGACTCGAGGTTTACTCCCGAGCGTAGCGAGGGTGGTAAAAACTTAAATCACGAGCGAAGCGAGGGATTTAAGACGAGTCCTGAGTGTAGCGAGGGATTTAAGTTCACCTAAGACTAAGACAGCTTTATCACCGAGGAAAATACTCTACTTTTCGTACCATTTGCGAAAAAATTAACACAATAATAATATGAGATAAGCATTTATTAAAAATAATGACAATTGAAAAGTAAAAGTTAACATTCGAAACATTGGTTCAATTATTGATAGAGAGAGTTACATTTTTGTTAACGTTTATGTATTTGAAGAAAACAAAAACGCGGCAAATTCCTTGACTAATATTTTTTTGTCGGAAAAGCAAAGGCATCAAGCTCATACGGCCTCGTCGGTTTTCGTAATTTTATTTAATAATCATAACTGCATAATAAATGCGTATTCCTTTTTCAAAAAGATGTATAATGCTTTATATACAAACTCAATGGTGTAAACACAGATGTAGTTCAGTATAAATTTCGGTAAGTATTCCAAATTTAAATCACATTCTCCCCCTAGAGGATGAATGAAATTCAGTACAATTTTCTTTCCCTGTTTTTAACAGATTAAAAATGACTATTATTATGTTCGCTTTTTGTGGCATAGAATGTCACTTGTACGAAAAGTTTATTTTTCTTTACAAATTAGGTCACAAGGAGGCTTTATTTTAAAGTAGTTTAAATATGGATTCTTACAAATTAAGGTGGCGCAAAGATAGCCTGCGTGTCAGGTTGTATCTTGATAAAAATATTAGGTATTTAACAGTGAAATTGCCGTTTTACTGTTTTAGAAAAAATCAAACTTTTTTTAAAAGAAACATTGTCGGTGCACTTTTGGCAATTTTAATTAAAGTTCGTTGATACCTAAAGTCTAATTATTAATTCACTGGAGTAATCTGACGTTTGCGGTGTTACCATTTTCTGATGAAAAGAAAATAGTGTTGTGACAAGAAGATTGACATCAATCACTCGCTCATTCATTCTTGTTACGTTCTAAATCAAATCACATTATTTTATTTATCTTAATATGAAGTCTCCCAGGTTAGTTTTGTTTAATAGATATAAAAATATTTGTAGTATCTTTAAAGGCCGATTCATGATGACTTTCAAAAAGCGAATTAAATCAAATGAAATAAAAATGCATTGAATTTATGTAGGTATACTTACAGGGTGTAAGTGTAAGTATCACAATCTTTTAAGGGGTCGTTTACACTTACATCCTGTATTTATTATAATTAATTACTTTTTATAATAAATGTTCCTATTGACTTTGTGTGAATGAACTGAAGCACAAGGAACGAAACGCATCACTATTACTTTTATTTTACAAAGTGACATTAACATCTGTCAGTTTACTCCAGTGAATTAATAATTACACTTTAGCTCTGCAATAAAAATCCTGGGGACGGGAATCGATTAATTCTTTACAGGCGTTTTTCACCTTCTCGTTGGATTTGAAATTTTTTTGGGGCTCATTGTTGAGATCACCAGAACGGAAGCGATCAAGTCGTCAAATCAATCGTCGATCCATCGTCGAATTCGAAAAAAACAGCGCGGTATTTCGATTTTTCCATGGTTGCAGAAACATTGATATCAAAAGAAAAAATCGAACGGCGCGGCGGGAAAACAAATGACCAACTGATATTTTTTAAATATAATGCTATATTATAAAGTTAATTTAAATTTGGACTACTAAATAGAATCTTCACATTAGCCGGTGTCAAAAATCGGCAATTTTAAGACAAGACCTACTATTATGATTTACGACCATAACAAATATTATTATGTATTATTTATGTGTATAACTCGTGTAGAACTCGTGGCTAAGTAATTAAAGCCGTACGGGTCGATCCATCAGGTTAAGCTACGCTTGCCGGGGTTGGTCAGTGGATGGGTGACCATCTTTACATACCGAGACTCCTCCGTGCCTCGGAAAGCACGCTAAGCCGTTGGTCCCGGCTGTCATTCGTGGATCTTTGACAGTCGTTACGGGTCGTCAGAAGCCCGAAAGTCTGACAACCAGTCTTACCAAGGGGTATCGTATTACCCAGTTACTGGTTTGTGGCGGTCAGAGAGGCAGTCGCTCCATGTAAAATACTGGTATTCAGCTGCATCCAGTAGACTGGAAGCCGACCCCAACATAGTTGGGAAAAGGCTAGGCAGATTGATTGATTTTTATCTATTTGTATAACACTACACATCCCCCTGAGAATGCTAAGAGCTAGTGACGTGTGGTGTAACACGAATAGTATAGAATAAGAAATGAGTAAATAAGTGGAAGTCTAAAAGTGGCACCGGTGACTGAAAAGTTGTGTGGAAATCGGTTTCATGTTATGGGCATGTGATGCGGAGGAATGAGGAACATGTTGTAAGGAAAGTTTTGAACATGAATATCGATAGCTATAAGAGTAGAGAAAGACCAAAGAAACGATGGATGGACTGTGTGAAAGTTGATGTAGCTAGAAAGGGGTGACTACCGAGATGACGACTAATAGAAGTATAGAAAAAACCGGCCAAGTGCGTGTCAGACTACGCCTAATGAAGGGTTCCGTAGTTGGGATGAATTTATCCCAAGAACAAACAACATTGTAGTTGAAAAACATGTTCTCCCATACATTTCAACAGTAAATGTACGTACAATATTGAGAGATTTAACATGTTATTTTAACACGTTAAGTGCGAAACGAGGCCTAAATCACCCCTCATGCAACTTCCTTGTGGTGCGGCAAGGAAAAACGTGAACATCTCTGTCGTGCGAAGGGCATAGCTTTGGTTTGGTCCAGTATAGAAAAGAGATAAATGTATATTTGAGACGCGCTAATGGTCCCGGACTCGGTGGTATACCTACCTTGGTACAGGATGTCTTAGGCCTCGTACCGCACTGAATTAATATAATTTTAATGCAGTGCGGAACGAGGCTAAAACGTCCCGTATCCTCCCGGACCTCGTACCGCACCCAACGCGAGCTTCCCGCGACTAGTGTTGTGCATCACGTCGATTGGAGAGCACGTCCTTTTACATCGCCGAACATGTCTAAACGTTGTCGGAAGAAGTTAATTTAAAAAAATACAGAAACAGAACCAAAACTGTACCAAAGTTTGCAAAAATTGGTGCCGCAGCTAACGTGTTAAGACACTATAAAAAGAAGTCTTTTTAATTTTCCTTTATCTATGAATATATTAGGTCGGGGAAAAAGTTCCTTCGTATTTTATATACAAATTCAAGACACTTTTTTTTTCATAGTTTATTATTTAGTTATGTGTCATTTGCCAAATGGGTCAAAACTGTTTTGTGGTCAATTCCCAGTTCTTCAGCTACGGCGTAACAACTGCGTTGCATATTTACCTTTTTTGTTTTTGTAGTAAAATTTTAAAATGTATTGAATTTCTTCATTAGATTCACTCATCTTGACAGTACGAAAAACAAATAAAGATCACACATTTTCCTAATTTGAATTTGGAATTATGTTTTTTATAATTTAAACTTTCAATGATATCAAAACCAGCCAGTTATAAACAGTAGAGCCAAAGAGATTATTATAACTTTATACCTATAAAATACGAAAAAACTTTTTCCCTGACCTATTAGAACAATTTTCTGTATTTTTTCAAAATTTTAGGCGCAGTAGTCAGTGGCTCAGTAGTATGGTTTTACTGACCTTAAAATGGTAAATTTTCGTCTAATTTCTTAAATAACTTTAAGGAACTTAACTTTTGAATAAAAATAAAATTTAATTTGATACGAGTATGTCACACGGTACAGTTTTGGTAATCCCTTATGCTAATTGAGTTTCATATAAACTGCAGGTATCGCTTAACGACTTGGGAACTGTTAAAACTTGAATCCCTAGGTACGAGGTCGATAGCGAGTAGTATGTGGTCGAAACTTAAGTAATAACGTGTAATCAGGTCAGACTTAGTTGCCTACAGTTCCGTATGTGCGGGCTAAGAGAGTATAGATAAGTGATAGGAATCTAGACTGTCTAGGTACGTTGCTGGAGATAGCTGAAGCAATTTCGTTAAAGACAGTTTTAGTGTACATCTGGGACCAAGAAAAGAAGGGTTTTAAATGGATAGCGTATTTTTTTTGAAAATAAACTTAAATAGCGTACCTAGCGCTCTTTAATATGATATCCCACATGCCCTAGTAGCTTCACTTTAAGGCCCAGATTTCCTGAAAACGATCAAAAAGGTGGTTTTTTAAAGCAGTGTATCTCATAAACCGTAAATAATTTTGACATGTAAAAAAAATATGATATTTTCAAGTCTTTTTCGCATACAGTGATGGAAGCCAAAACATAATTATACATATTTTAATGCAAACATACCTCCTAATAATCTTTAAAAGCAGTTTATTCCTTCATTAACAATTATAATTATAATTAAAAATATACCATGAAATGTCAAATTCCAAACTGCAACCAGTGATGAATTACTTTTTATTAAATAGTTAATTTCTAATTTTATACGATTTAATTTGCATTTTTACGACATAATTCCGGTGCGCGTGAGAATCTTCTATCTCGTGCGTCAAACTAGACAGCCATAACGCCATTTCACTTACACACCGAGCTAAACCAATCTTGAAACCTGGGCCTTAAATTTTTAAGACCCCCTTTCAGTCCCTGTCGCAAAAAAAAAAAATTCTTTCAATAGTTGGGTAAACGTCATCTAAAACTGTTTTAAATTTGAAGTTGATAGCATTAGTAGTTCTTGAGATATCCAGCTGTGACAGACAGACAGACTGAGTCGCACCATAAGGGTTCCTTTTTACCATTAGGTTACGAAACCCTAAAAATGGAAATGGATAGGTACTTAATTTTCCGCCCCGTAAGTCTCAACGGCGCGCATAGCACTAAAGATTGTTGATAGTTTTATTAGGTAGTACCTTGGCCACATTGTCACGAGCGACCTAAGAGATGGTGTAGGTATAGAGAGGGAACGCAGTGCTTTGTCTGTGAGGAGAATATGCTTGCCCGCAAGTTCGCTCGTTGTACTGCAAACGTCAAAGTAGCCGTTCTGTCAATAGTTTTACACGAGTGGCCTTTGGGTGTCATACGTACACGCGCCGAGCCTACAACGTCCTGCGTGTACAATTTAATAATGCTTTTACAATTTAATAATGCTTTTACATTTTAATAATGCTTTTACAATTTAATAATGTCACCCATTGCCCATTGTGCCCATTGTGTCACCCTATGTAAAATTTCAACATTTATATCTGTAATTTTTATGGTGTGCATAGTAAAGAGTATTCTATCTATCTATAATGCTTTTACAATTTAATAATGCTTTTACAATTTAATAATGCTTTTAGAATTTAATAATGCTTTTACAATTTAATCATGCTTTTACAATTTAATAATGCTTTGATGTGTTTGTCACAGGTGAAAACAGTTCTTACAGTCAGCATTTTTGTATCACTGAAACATACCCATAGGGTGCACAATATTTATTATGTATGTATACCCTATGTCATGTCAATATTATTGGCTATGATAAAAATACAATTACAATTTTAATTTTTGGTGGTTATTATACATTGCATTGGTTGTTTTAGTCAACCTTATTTTACATTAGGTAATTATTATACATAACATACAATTTACGTTTGATCGGGCAAAAAAAAAAAAAAGTTTATATTGTCAATTTTTCGTCGACCTCATCTTACATTCACTAATAGACAATACCAATCTGCCTAGCCTTTTCCCATCTATGTTGGGGTCGGCTTCCAGTCTAACCGGATGCAGCTGAATATCAGTATTTTACATGGAGCGACTGCCTGTCTGACCTCCACAACCCAGTAACTGGGTAATACGATACCCCTTGGTAAGACTGGTTGACAGACTTTCGGCTTCTGACGACCCGTAATGACTGTCAAAGATCCGCGAATGACAGCCGGGACCAACGGCGTAACGTGCTTTCCGAGGCACGGATGAGTCTCGGTATGTAAAGATGGTCACCCATCCAGTGACTTAGGAAGAATCGACCCGTGCGGCTGTCATTACATTAGCCACGAGCTCCTCTATTGTCATGATTATATTGGGATTTTCATGGCGTTGTAGCGCTTCGGGAATGTTTGCGGAGGCTCGCACAAATGGTTTCCATGCCATCATGCAAAAAGCAGGCTCCTTACTACTACAGCTCCTGCATGGTAGTAACAACAGCATTCTGAAAATGATCGCTGCCAGAGTGGACTGGGTGGTGACAGTCATAGGCTTGAATAATACATTTATTTGTGAAAACTAACAATACTAACCTATTTACCCTATTGTTACTAACACCAAAATACTAAGAAAATTATGTACTTTGTTCTGAAATAAAGTTTAATTTATTTTATTTTAATAAAAGTTTTGTATTATTTTTGAATGAAATGACAATTGGACGTTGAGAGCAAAATAAAGGTTTTCCCAGGGTGTTCGAAAACCTGTATTTTGCTGCACTATCAAGATGGGAAAGTTTTTGTCCAGTGACATATCTATTTCGATCGATTTGTATTATTCTGGACATTACCACAGAATAAATAATAGTACTAACTTACGCTGTAAGTTTCCTATTCCAGTAGCTTAGGTACAATGCGTGCCATGAAAGATGAGACTTAACACACCACGTAGTTTGACTTGCCCAGTAGATTATAATTCTCAGGGCACGGGGCGACGGAAAGACCGCAGGAGCAGGAGGCGCGATACTGCGCTCAAGTCTCATTTGTTGTGGCACCCATTGTAAGTCGTGTTTATGTTATAATTTAAGTAAGTAGGTACCAACACTACCTCTCATAGGTATTCAATTTTGTATTTGCCTCCTTGAACAGCATTTAAATAAAAATGTAGGAAGCTTAGGTATGTTAAAAATTCCAGTAGTACATGGCATGCAAAAGAAAATACGTAAGTACAGTTTTTTATTGAAACCATACAATAATGAACTCTATTACTACTGTTTGCGAAGGTGACTTAACCAAGCCTTCTAAGTAAATCAATTCAAGAATTTTGTACGGGACGGTGCGCCTTGGCAATATTTATACGGGTTGAATCTACGACGCAACGTCGACCCAAAGGAATTTTGTTTACCCCTGGCATATATTATATTTGCAAGAAAATTCTGTGATGCGGTATTTAAATAACATGGTTGAATTTTTGGCTATCGGTTTGAAAATAAGGGAGGTAAATAATTATTAATTTAAGGATGTGATACATACAAAACATAAAACCGAACAACTTTCTCCATGGGACCAACATCGTAATCGCGAAAATTTTTTCAACTGTCCCATAGAAAACTTCAATACCTACTCGACGCAAATGTATGGGATGGCTAATTATTTTTTCGCGATTACGATGTTGGTGTCATGGAAAAAGTTGTTCGGTTTGATGGTTTAGACCACACCCTTAAATTTAACAAGGATGTAAAACAATACTTTGTATAGAAGTATCAGAAACACAGATAATATTATGTATAGGGTTTTCCACTAAGGGCGCTCGAACTTTAAATTGAAATAAAGCAAGTTGTGTATCAGATATCATTACATTGTTTTTTTTAAACTTAATTACATTATGTATGGAATATGATAGCTGCCGCCGCGGCCGCAATATGGCCGCCATGACTGTCAACGGCGAGAAGTACAGGCCGATAATGGTGCCGATTCTCTTGTTCAATAACTAAACCAAAATTAGAGAATTGCTATCTTTTACTAACAGGCAGCGCGAGAAAAGGACGGCTATAGCTATGAACTAAGTTAGAAATGTCAAACTAGTTTCCGCCTTGCGCTTCATCGTGTTTTTAGTCGACATGTTTTTATGTGTCGTCTAAATCTCTATGGAAATAGTAGTTCAACTAAATTTGACAGCTCTAATTTACGTCCGTCTCTTTCTTGTTTTAATAGAAAGAAAAAGTTAGCAATAGCCTAAATTAAGTTTAGTTTGTGCACAACAGAATCGGCACCAATAACCATTTTTTATGGCCTAAATTAGAATATATGGATCTCACCAACATGTGGTTTCACCTATTCTGATTACGAGAAGTAGTAATCAGAATAGGAAGTAGTGAATGTCGATCATAACATTTTAACTTGTATGTAGAACTTAAGCTCCTTAAGTTTTGAGTTGAGCTGCACGATTACTTACAAATGCGTGCACTAAATGGTATATAGATAGGATATAATATATACCATACCACTGGACAGGTCCACTCAATCTGTGTGGTTCTTTCCTCAAAAGACCATTTCAGACAGCAATCCACAATGGTCTTCACATGATCTGACCAAGATTATGTCTGGACTTTCAAAGAGACTGTGACCTCTGAGTTTGTTTCGGCGTTTCTTCTAAGAGTAGTCAGATAGGAAACGTCGACCTCATCTAGTTTCAAAAAATATGATTGACGTGTAAGTGTTTGTACAGACCTACTTACAGACAGTAAATCATTTATCATTTATCATTTAACGTTTCATATCTTTCCTAAGATTTCACGAAAGCTCTCTCTACTGCAGCTTCCAAAAGAAATCTACAACTTACCTACCTTAGAGACAGATTTATTAGACTAGTTTTCATAAAGAAATGTAATGTAAGGATAAAAGAGCCTGCAGGCATCTTTAACATTTTGGGTTACGAATCTTCAACCAGATAAATCCTAGTCCATATTTTTACGCGCTATGCCTCCCGAATTTATATGTTTTGATTAAGGGTCCCTTGCCTAAAGCGATTTCACTCGGCCTTTTGAGGCAGCCATATTTTTTTTGGCAGCACTCATAATTTGCCAAATAAAAAAATATTTTGAATTTTCGTGAATTTGCGGTAGAGCCTATTTTGAGGCCTGCCCGGAGGCTGACAGTACCTAATGAGCTGTTTATTTAAATTTGAACATTTCAACGGGTATTTTTTTAAACGGCCTTATTTGTTGTGAGTTTGGGCTTAGCTGCCGGTCGTGAAATAGTAAAGATCGGGGCTTTTATTTTGTACTAGCTGCTCCCCGCGGTTTCATCCACGTGTACCGGGACCGGGATAAAAAGTAGCCTATGTGTTAACCCAGGGTATAAGCTATCTACATACCAAATTCCATTCAAATCGGTCCAGCCGTTTGAGCGTGAAGAAGTAACAAACATACAAACACACACACACACACTCACAAACTTTCGCCTGTATAATATTAGTGTGATTTTTTTGTAGTATAATAGTCAGCGTCAAAAATTTCGGGACGAACAGACTGTTAAAAATGATCTACAACTAAGAAAATTAAAATTTATCTCAATTGGATAAAGTACTTGTCAGAATGACAGTTGTAATGTACTGTCTTCATTCTGAAACATTCCTTATGTCATTGAGTTAGTATTTCATTTTCCTAGTTGTTTAGATAATTTTGAACAGAATGTTCGTCCCGATTTTATTGACGCTGACTGAACAGTTATCCGATTATTAATTAGCCTGCAGGATTCTAGTAAGCAAAAGCATCACGTTGATTCTCGAGTCTATGATGTAGAAATTACCTAACATACATAATCAGCCTATAATGTTCCCACTGCTGGGACACAGGCCTCCCTTCTTCGAGAGTTAGTGGGCTGTAATCCACCACGCGGGCCCAGTATGGGTTGGTCACATGTCTTCAATTTTTTGGTTCTAGGACATGCCGGTTTCCTCACGATGTATGTAGAAATGGATCGATGGATTTAGAAATTGCTTGATAAAAATTTGGCTACTACTTGTTTGAATACCTCTCCCCTATCTAAAGACCCAGGAGACAGTACTGTAGTAAAGCAATTACCTACCGTTTTTTAAAACCTATCCCTTTTTCCAGATTCAACAAAATATTCAGCAAACGTTAAAGTTCGCTCGTTTACACCAGTTGAGAAGCACGTCGTGGAATTTGCAACACAAAATTAAATATCGACTGAACTTGCTCTTCGATACTTTTAGGGTTCCGCACACAAAGGGACAATGGGACTATTCCTAAGTCTACGCCGTATGTCTTTCATAGGGTTGTATCTTTAAACCGTTATAAGTAGCCACCTGAAAAAATCACAAAATACGTTTAATGGCTGCTCTCAGGACAAATATACAGGGTTATTGGTAAAACACCTGTAACCTCTTAAGGGGTCATTGTACTCATCATTATGAACAACTTTTACTGTGGCACCAAACCTGCAATTGCGAATAAAAAAAGCTGCTCCTACATTTTGCCCAATTTGTGTAGATAAATGTACTGATTTCAGGTTTGGTCCCATAGTAAAAGTTGTTCATAATAATGAGTACAATGACCCCTTAAGAGGTTGCTGGTGTTTTACCAAATATCCTGTATAAAAAAGTCCATACCTCACCTACCCACATAAGAAACCTCGATAAAAGAAATAATTTTCTCATCGTTTTGTTTAATAGATAGGTAGGTCTAACATTTTATCGTGTTGTGTGGTACGGAACCTATAGTATTCGAGTTCGGCTTACATTGGTCGGTTGTTCAACAGTTCAGTCACAACTAAGCCCCCGTTGAAGTTGCGGGTAGTTGATACTTTTCGAATTCGTTCCTAGTTTTTGGCATTTGGCACGTTTGCACAATTTTTCTCTTTTTAGTTTGCGAGTTGCGATGGGAAATATCGAAATTGATGGTATTGGTTGGCTATCGTTAGACTGAGCGGATTAAATTAATGTGGATGTTTACTTGTTTTGATGTCACTTCGGAAACGTTTGTATTATAATTAAAAATCATGTAAGGTTTCCGAACCGTTTTAAACCAAGATCTCAGGGCCGTCAGAGCTTACTTATTTTCTAATTAACAATATGTGTGGGATAGAGTAGAGTTGCTTCGTACTTTGAACAGCTTGGGCCACGATGGCCAATTTTGAGGAATCAGGTACTAAAGGTACGTAAAAATATTACTCACTTTCCTTAAAGTCTCACTGCTGATTTTTGTGTGTCCTAAAGAATATTGTTAATAATTAATAATCAATACTGCCAGACACTTCCGATAGACGGTTTTTTCCGCCAGACGCTTTAAAATGGCGTCATTTTACTTATAGTTTGAGTCATAGACTTATAAAAAAAGATGGACTCCGCGCCACGCATATCGAAAGTGAAGCACCCTACCGATCTATGTGTGCGTGATTTGAATACCTGCAAAGACGCCGTCGCTCGTGTCACGTAATGGCGGCCGGTCGGCATACTATGATGTAAATGTGTGCGCGAGGCGTGTTTGTACAAACGGACCCGGCATACTTACTGTGCTTCACTTTCGATATGCGCAGCGCGGAGTCCATCTTTTTTTATAAGTCTATGGTTTGAGTCTTAATTTTTAAATTATGATACTCGGGGAACTATTTTAATAGGTACTATTTTTTTAAGCAACTAGACTAATCGTGGCCAAACATCCCCCAGACACAATAAAAAGGCCACTGTTAGTATGAGCGCGAGCGTGATAATTAGATAGTTTGTACACTACATATTAAGTTGATAACTGAAAATTGGCCGTCGGCCCAAGCTAGCAGGGGGGCTAAAACGGGCACTTTGGCAGAATCATAATAGGATAATATTATTATGAAACGGTCACAAACTGACAATATATTATGAATTGTCAGTTTGTGACCGTTTTACGATTTCAAATATTATTTTTTTATGAAATCAATTTATGCTGAGCGACTAAAGTATCCATTCAAATTGTTTCTAACATTCTTCTTAGAAAATAGAAGCTAAAACATTAACTTTCTATCTGAATTTTAATAAAATTCTTCATCTATGCTATTGGATTTTTGTACTGCACACTGTATTTTTCCGATGTCGCATGCCAATTTTATATGAAACTAGCTTTTGCCCGCGGCTTCACCCACATGAATGTCGGAAAATAACCCACGGGAACGTACTACCGGGAATTCCCTCCTTATTCCTTGTCTACATTATAAAGGGAACCTATGCGCGAACTTTCAGTTTTCTAGATCCAAATGTTTTGACAACCAGTCTTACGAAGGGGTATCGTAACTGGATTGTGGAAGTCAGATATGCAGTCGCTCCATGTCGAATGGTATTCAGCTGCATTCGGTTTGACTGGAAGCCGACTGGCTTCGGCATATTGATGATGTCATCAAGAATAAAGTACTAAGTACCAATAATTTATTCAAATAGAACCGAAAATAACTAACCAATATTAATTATCCCGACAACATTAAATCCGTATATAATCTCTTAATAAATCTGAAAAACGCGCATCAGCTTAACCTGGCTCTGAAAGAATATTTTATAATTTATCAACTTAAAATTACTGTCTTAAAAGCTTCAAAGACATTTTCCAAACTAACTAATAAGACGGGATATGACGGGCTTTATAAAATAAACAAGAAATAAACACTGAAGAAACTTGGGCAACGGTGCACTTTGTAGGAAAAAATGGGGAAAAAGAGGAACCCCTTTGGGAATGGAATTGAGAACGCGAACGTGTGAAAAGGTCTTTAGTCCGTGGTCACAAGCCCCACGCTCAAGCGACACGAAGAAAAAAACAAGAAGTTGTTTAGATATAGCATGCCACGAGTCACCGAGACGCAACTTGAAGAGCGATGGACGGAAACACGAGTCGCAAGTCGCGACCCAAGTCACATCGCTCGAGGCCGTGTACTGAGCCTGATGCAAGTTGCGTCTAAACTCAAGTCGCTTGAGGCCGTAAATGGAGCCTGACACAAGTCGCGTCTAACGTCACGTCGCTTGAGGCCGTAAATGGAGCCTGACACAAGTCGCGTCTAAAGTCATGTCGCTTGAGGCCGTAAATGGAGCCTGACACAAGTCGCGACTAAAGTCACGTCGCTTGAGGCCGTAAATGTAGCCTGACACAAGTCGCGTCTAAAGTCATGTCGCTTGATGCCGTAAATGGAGCCTGACACAAGTCGCGTCTAAAGTCACGTCGCTTGAGGCAATGAACGGAGCCTGACCAAGTCGCGTCGCAAGTCACATCACGAGAGGCAGTTAACAGAGCCTGACGCAAGTCGCGACCCAAGTCACATCGCTCGAGGCCGTGTACGGAGCCTAATGCAAGTTGCATCTAAAGTCACGTCGCTTGAGGCCGTAAATGGAGCCTGACACAAGTCGCGTCTAAAGTCACGTCGCTTGAGGCCGTAAATGGAGCCTGACACAAGTCACGTCTAAAGTCATGTCGCTTGAGGCCGTAAATGGAGCCTGACACAAGTCGCGTCTAAAGTCACGTCGCTTGAGGCCGTAAATGGAGCCTGACACAAGTCGCGTCTAAAGTCACGTCGCTTGAGGCAGTGAACGGAGCCTGACCAAGTCGCGTCGCAAGTCACATCACGAGAGGCAGTTAACAGAGCCTGACGCAAGTCGCGACCCAAGTTACATCGCTCGAGGCCGTGTACGGAGCCTGATGCAAGTTGCATCTAAAGTCACGTCGCTTGAGGCCGTAAATGGAGCCTGACATAAGTTGCGTCTAAAGTCACGTCGCTTGAGGCCGTGAGCGGAGCCTGACTAAGTCGCGTCGCAAGTCACATCACGAGAGGCAGTTAACAGAGCCTGACGCAAGTCGCGACCCAAGTCACAGCGCTGGAGGCCGTGTACGGAGCCTGATGCAAGTCGCGTCGCAAGTCACGTCGCTTGAGGCCGTGAACAGAGCCTGACGCAAGTCACATCGCGAGAGGCAGTGAAAGGAGCCTGACGCATGTCTCGTCGCAAGTCACATCACGAGAGGCAGCGAATGGAGCCTAACGCAAGTCCCGTCACAAGTAGCATCGCAAGTCGCATCGTTTGGGGTCGTGAATGGAGCCTGACGCAAGTCGCGTTGCAAGTTACATCACGAGAGGCCGTGAACAGAGCCTGACGCAAGTGGCGTCGCAAGTCGCGTCGCAAGTCGCATCGCTTGAGGTCGTGAATGGAGCCTGACGCAAGTCGCGTTGTAAGTCACATCGCTGGAGGCCGTGAACGGGGCCTTACGGGCTCTTAGCAGGCAGGGACAGGCGGCCAGTCCCTAGTGTGTCACAAATAACGATGCACGAATGTGCCCACTCAATGTTTGGAGAAAGAACAAATTGTCTTTTGAATAGGAACGTGTTGCCAAAAGCGGTGAGATAAGGGCAATGCGGGGAAAAATGTGCTCGGAAAAATATCGGAGCAGTGACGGGGAGTGACGCGGATGTACGAGTAGTAAATTAGGTGTATCTGTAGTGTATATTTACAGGTTGATAGCTTTAGAAAGGAAATAAGTGATAATGACACGATCGACAAAATTTTGAACTAAAATCTATCGGACGTTTCATTTCAAGCTGTTTTACCTAACATCTAATCGTTGATCCACTGCATCGATAAATGCAAAACGTTTATGCAATTCTGCGTACGTTTCAATAATTATGGAAAATTGCTAAAACGCTTTTACATAATGAAGCCGTTTTGTAAAACAGCTAGCGGTTATGTAAAACGGCGGATTCATCAGTCCATGTGCGACATATACATAGTAAATTGCAGACGTAATCATTATTAAACCTTATTGCATTATTTAAAATTATAGGGCTTAATGACAGCCATACGATATTTTGTCGAGGTTTTTGTCCTTTCAGTGAAAGCCAATCAATTCGATTGAACCTTATCTAACTATATAATAAAATTCTACAGTACCTAAGAAAACAGTGATTTTTAGGTGTGCGGCGTAATTGCGGAATACACATAATTAATTAGGATGATATTTGAATGAATGAATGATATGCACTGGCCCCAGCGTGGCTTGACCAGACTCGATTACTCGAATGAACCCAAAGATTCACCCTGTTGCCTCATGTTACTTTGTGCAACAAAGACCATTGCATATCAAGCAGTAAGCCGCGGTCAATGTAAGTAGATAGGGAAGTCGTGCTCTTAGGATACGGAAGGATAATAGAGATTTAAATTTTTTAAACGTCCGCGATTTGTACACATTATAAAACAATATCGAGAGCGGGTCTTATCGCGATCTTTCTTTTTTACGAGGTAAACAGGTACTTACTTGTTTCCCGACGTTTCGACCGCCCTGCAGCGATCGTGGTCACGGGAGGACTGATGACAGCTCAGCGACGTCTTCGTAAAGTGCGGGTATGTGCATCATCTACCCTCACTTGGTCTTCACAATTCTTATTAATGCCACTGTCGGTACTTCTACACACAACACTAAGGACGTCTACACACTGGCGGACCTCGTCGGACGACCGGCGTTGCTTGCACTTGCTGATGACTGGATTCCAAGTTGTAGGCAGTCGGTATCCATCCTCGCACTTTACGAAGACGTCGCTGAGCTGTCATCAGTCCTCCCGTGACCACGATCCCACGATCGCTGCAAGGGGGGCGAAACGTCGGGAAACAAGTAGGTACCTGTTTACCTCGTAAAAAAGAAAGATCGCGATAAGACCCGTTCTCGATATTGTTTTATAATAGAGATTTTTTACCGGATATGCATCCTATATTAAGCAATGGAATTGTGGAGAGACGGTTGATATAATATGGATGGGCATCTTTTAACGACATCGTCAACCCCGTTTGTTTCAAGTCCAGCTGCACCGGAGAATCTTTTAGCGGGATTAAAATGCATTCTTGACTCTTTTTTATGTCACTGCTATGCTGTATTCAGCATTTTTGGAAAAAGCAACGTGTACACGTTACTGTTTTCAAAATCTATCCGTTTCATGTTTATTGTAAATCTCGCTAGCAGCCTTCTTAATCTTATCTCGTTATTCAGCCATGACACCCAAAAGTTGATTTCCGTGTAACGCAATTAGGGTGATATTTGAATAAAAAATCACTGTCTTTTGAATTTCAAAGTGCCTGAATAATTATGACATCGTCACAATTCTTCAGGGAAGGCAGTCTTCACAAAGTTTAAAGATATTTTATTTAGCTTTTCAAAGTGTAGGTAATATATTTAAAGTGAAAAGTACATTTCGAAGTTGTCGTAGCCTTCTATTTGGAGTTACAAGTTTGTATTGTTCTAGTTTTACGCCTTATTTTTAAACTTAGTCGGAAGGTCGACTTCTAGTTTCTTTTTCAGACAGGTAACAAATAGGAGACTATAAGAAGGCTGTCTTTATGACGTCATCTGCGAAGCAAATGTACTACAAGCCTTTTCTTTTTGGAATTTTTCTTTTTTAATATTGTATGGTAACGGCAAACATGATGGCTTATTAAAAATGATGAATGTCGATATATCGTTGACATGAAAATTACTACAGCTTAAAAAATTAAGTCAAATTACAGGGCTACATATTATTATTTTCTTTTATGATATTTTATTCAGCTTACATACCATCCAATTAGGTAAAATGAATAACTTTAATATTGCTTTCAATTTAATATAAAAGTATAATTCCTAAAAAGGCTTAGATACTAAGCAACAAAATCATATTATAACATCTTTGCTATAATATCAATTTGACGTCAACGAGGCTCTTTCAGAGTGTCTTTAAAAGGGTCTTCAAGGGCCTTTATTAATAAGTTCAGCTGCTGTTATAATATTTTAATTGCCCATTGAATCAGGGTCTCATTCATACAACTTTTAATTAAAACTGATAACAGTGCGTGGTATAAGCACAATGGTTTCCGAAACAAAGTGCTATGGATCAAAATTGGTAATTATTTTAAAGCGGTATTTTAATTATAGTATTTATCATTTTGATGGCCATTTGGGGATTTGGTATATTTTAGTACTTTAGTACCTATGTATATTGAGAAAATGAGAATTATTGTTAAAGAGAAATAAAGTAATAAAATTCGTGGTATTACAATTGATTGATAAAATTGTAGTCATGGAATGTTAGTAGGTTAAACAAGCTTTATAACATTGGCAGATTAATGCATGGTTTATGAATTAGCTGAGCATGACAACATCTAAGATAAAATACATAAAAATAAATGTAGAACTATAAATAAATAAATAATAAAATAAAAATAAAATCATTTTATTTCGGATCTAAAAAGATCTATATGACGGCGGGAACGTGGGCACAGAAATAGGTGGTTCATCTCTCCGACCCCGTGGTAAGGGTTCCATTGCGTGGGTTACTCAGGCAAACCAATATGATGCTGTGGCAGGACTATTACTGAAGATTATACAGAAGTAATGACTAGGTATAGGTACTGTGAACTTGATAGGTTCGATGGTAGCGTGTGCCTCTTTCGAGCTCTCGATCCAGTCTCTCCACAGAGTATGCTCGCACACCTCCCAACGACCCCGTCCACATGCGGCGACCAAACGATACTGGCGCCACACAGCGTTCACCGTACGTACTAAACGAACAACCAATCAGAGCTAAGCTTGACTTGTACTAAGAAATCAACTGAGTGACGTACTATCGCTAAACTATCGTTCGTGACGACATATAAATTGTTAGTAACAGGTTTGCACTTAAACACTTTTGTTAAAAACTTAAAAATAAAGACAAATTAATGAGAAGACCACCCATCAACTAGAAACAACGAGAAATGGAAACTACGGTACAAGTCTTCTCACCAATTGTCTATTAGATGATTACCTACTTAATTATTATGATCATTTTGAATCATTTAGCTAAGATCACATCCTATCAAAATGATTATAAGAAAATTGCATGTACGGGTAAAATGGGGTTACTTTGATACTACGGGTTTACTTGGGTTTTGATAATAACTTTCGTCTTATGAAAAAATCTATAGGTATAGATTTTTGGAGGCATCACAAGTTTTTTTACCTTAAAAATGCCCAGTAACCGGTACACCAACAAAACCATATTCAGACGCCGAATAAAATTAGTTTTCGAAGTCGAAAGTTGTTATCAAAGTTAACCCGTAGTATCAAAGTAACCCCATTTGACGGTAGTAATCACTTGAAGTTTTAAAGAGTTTTTAATGTTCGTAACACAAACTAAACATAATGTTGCTTTTTCACGACAAAACGTTGTCTTAAAATTAATAATTTCACGTTCTCTAACACACCACCTACATTTTCAACACATATTTTCCAACTTTATAATACAATTCTGTGAACATCGCCATTTCAAAGGGGTCTTAAAATTTATGTTCACCTCTGCACTCCCTGACGGACTGAATTGGGTCTCCGCACCAATGGTTTACGAAGAGATTCAATTTTGTTACGGTTCCTCACAGTTTTATACCTCCTGGGGCCTCACACGAACGCACGGAGTAAACGTAGGTAACATAAATTTGAACTATTTTAAATTTGAAAATAGTCATTTCGCACATAATATTTATTAAGTTTTAAAATTTTATTTGTATCTACTACGGGTGATACTAATTACTAGAGAGGGGGTTGTGGCTAAGTAATAACAGCCGCACTGGTAAATCGATCACGCCGCGGTTGTAGTCCGTGGATTGGTGACCATCTTTACATACCAAGACCATGCGTGCGTCGGAAAGCACGTTAAGCCGTTGGTCCCGGCTGTCATTCGTCGATTTTTAGGGTTCCGTACCAAAATGGTAAAAAAGGAACCCTTATGGTGTGACTCAGTCTGTCTGTCTGTCTGTCTGTCACAGCTGGATATCTCAAGAACTACTAATGCTATCAACTTGAAATTTGGAACATTTTTAGATGACGTTTACCCAACTATTTTGGAAAAAAGAAAGTAATAAAATACTTATATTTTTTTTGCAACAGGGACTGAAAGGGGGTCTTAAAAATTCAAAGTGGGTCTACTAGGGCATGTGGGGTATCATATGAAAGAGCGCTGTTTGCACATTCTCAAACATTTTATTTCTTTTTTTTTAATCCGCATGGTTTTCGAGTTTTGATGAAAAATGTAAAAAAACCCCGTTCCCCCCCCCCCTTATCTCCGAAGTGTGCAAAGAGAAAAATCTGAAATTATTCTATGTGATAGAAGTTTATGTAAAGATTACAGAAAAAATAAAACGATGTCTCTAAATAGCACACTTTTTCAGAAATCGGAACGGAACCCTCGGTGCGCGAGTCCGACTCGCTCTTGACTGGTTTTATTACGCGACTGGCCAAAAAGGAGTGTAATATTTTCAGGGTTCATATAATAATATGCGAGTTTCTTTAATCCACCATAACTTTTAAATGCCTAAACATGTTTGGATATTTGGGGTATCGTTAGAATCCTTACATCATCCTGAGTAACACTGGCTATATATATATTTTATAAATAAATATTGCGACAGTGTGGCTCCATTTTCAAATGTAAAAAAAAAACAATTATTACAATATGGGTATCAAATTGAAGGTCTTGATAGGCACATTTCAAAAATCTACCTATATAATTTATTGACATAAATTTTACGTAGGTAGGGTGTACATGCAAAACAAACATTTCATTTTTGGCCTGCAAACCATTTATCTGATCAAAACTTTAGTAAGACTGCGAATGTTTAAATTGTCACTGACATGTATAAAATAAAAATCAAAAAATTAAAAAACACGACTGCCCTGCCAAAACATGAGCAATGACAATTTTATTTATCTGTTTAGTCAGGAAATGCAACTTGTTTTTTTACTTTTTAGTTAGTTTTTTTTACTCCCTACGGTCGTGATTCATGATGATTGAATCACGAGCTTAGCGAGTGATTCACGTGTTAGAGTCCTGAGCGACGCGAGTGATTCATGGCCCTCGATATAAATTCCTTTTTATTCAAGAGTTGCATACTATACTTTATACCACGACTACGAGAAAAAGAAAGATTTAAGTGAAAATAGACATATAATGAAGAAAAAGGAAAGTTAAATTGGCTTTGATGTAAACCAGCCGTGATTTTTTGGATAGCAAGTTTTCCACTATATCGGCCGCCCTCTCTTTCATAAACTCCGGTGTTAACACATCTACATCACTAGAATGCATTTTTAATCGATTAGAACAACACTAAACAAACACAAAATTAAAGAGTAACACTAAACTTTGTGTTCGTACAACTTACAGTATTCAAAATAGCGCCAATTTACCAAAGGGCTGGCCTATTTTTTGGCCAAAGAATTAGCATTGCGAATGCGATACAATGTGGCAATGCTGCCAGCCTTTTGGGCACCTTTCCTTTCGACAGCGATGCGAATGAATTTTTCGATGCCCTATAATTATTTCCCTTCCTTTTTGTATTATACTTGTAAATATTAATTTTTATTTGGTTACTTAAAAATTACAACTTAATATCTTTATTTACTAAGGACAGCAAAGAACACAAAACAGTTTTTATTCTAATGCTAAACTCCTTGTCGAAAATGTCGACCAATCAAATTGGATTTAGAACACATCAATATAGGTCGAATACAAAGACTACACTTACACTAGATACCGCAAGCCACCACCAAGCGTGCCCTGCATGTTCGACTGTTCGTACTAAAAAAAGTCTGTTAGCTCAGTGACGCTTAGCGATTGAAACAATTCGGTTTACGTTGAGCACATCACTAAATGGCTGGGGTGAAGTTATCGTAGGTTTAAAAAAGATGATACGTTCGGTTTTCATACTATCTAATAACATGCCGTATCTAGCCTAGGTACTCTAAATCTGTGGTCGAATACATTGGTGTGTTCCATTTTCAAACATCAAAACAGTGAGTAAAAGTGCTTTTTATTCACTGTTTTCAGTGAATAAAATAAGCTTTTTAGAGAGGGAATGGTATAAATAAACATAAGAATTCAATTGGTAGTGTGATTGACACGAAAAGAAAATAAGTCTGATTTAGACAGGCAGCTTCAGGAGCCCAACTAAGGAAAGAAACAGAATACTTTCACAACGTCCTAAAACGGGTTATTGCAGTGGTAAAATTTTTGAGTATCAGAGGTTCTGAGAAAGTATTTGGTTCTCCACATAATGGTTATTTTATGAGTACTCTGAAGCTATTGGCAGAATTCGACGCATTCCTTCTTGAAAATATTGAACAAAAAGAATTGCGACCAAAACCGATAATATCGTACTTATCAAAAACAGCATACTATTAGGAGAACATAATTGAGATTATGAGCAAACTGATACCTAATTATACAAATTATAACTAAAATAAATAACGACGACACAAAGTACTAGGTATTCAATTGTAATGGATTAAACCCGGTTTAGATATTTGTGAAGGCATTGTCATTAAAAGAGTTTGGAAGCAATATATGGCACCAATCGGATCAGAAACCAAAGGAATACAAAGAGAAAGCTAAAATGAGGTAGGTAAGTACAACAGGAAATTAAAAGATGACTTATTTCTGTCTCCAATCCCACTTTAAAAAAAAAACAATCACAAACAAGAATAAAGTTTAAAAAACGGTAACCCGACTACGGAAAAATAAAATTGATCTAAAAAGTTCAAAATATTTATTTACTTAAACAATAATGACATAGTTATATACATATTTGTAATGTGCTCGTCAACACCTTTCTTTTAATACCAAACATGTCATGATTATCTCAATTTAATTTTTTTCGAGGTCAGAAATTTACGTGTTAAGTCCACCATATTAAATTTAGGGAGAATTTATATAGCCTATGTCACCCGGACCATTATTTCGAATTTACAGATACCTCATTTATCTAAATCGGTTCAGTAATTTAGGCGCTACGGCGGAACACACGAAAATACATACTTATATGTATACATACATAAACAAGTAGACTGCTAAAATCATAACCCTTCCTTTTGGCTTTGCCGTAGTCAGGTAAAAAAAGCAAAACAATCATCATCTCATGCAGTCGGAGGCATGTTTCTTTTAACAATAAATTATAAAGATAAAGATAAATAAATAAAGATAAAATAAAGATCTAAGTATTGACTCCAACTGCATTAGATTGTTTTATAGTAGGTGGTGGTGGTGGTGGTTTGGAGACAGAAATAGGTCATAATCATCAAATTGTTTCCATCTTTTTTAAAGTTCACTATTTACGCAGTCGGGTTTTTGATTTTTTAAATATTTTTTTTAATTTTACACTTTTTAGTTAGGATTATTTTTTCTCTCACTTTAACGATTAAGTTACGGTCGTCAAAATTATCTTTCAAAGTAGTAATATTCTGGGAATTTTAATGAATTACAGTATAATGCGTACAATACCCACATAATCGAGAGGTATTGGCCTCTTACTCACTCAGTCCAAAAGTTCGAGATTTTTTTTTTATCATTGCCATTCCAAATTACATTTAAACATATAATTTGTCAATATTTATGTAATTACCTTATAAAATCCATCATTCTGATAACCCACTTGATAGGTTTGGGAGATAAAAAAATTTTTACATACATTTTGGCGCAAAAAATTCGCTATTTTATTTTTTTATAATTTAAATATAACCAGTAACACTCGCGCAATAAAGACAAATCTAGCAACATATCATTCATCAAAATTGGTTCAGCCGTTTAGTAGTTACGAGGGAACATACATAAATCATACAGGTCAAACACATAACTCTCCTTTTTTTGCTTCGCCGCAGTCGGGTAAAACTTCAACACTTCAACTCTTCCCATTGTTTTCGCAGTCTTTGTCGGCGACGTGGTTTGATATTTGTTTAACCCAGATCATTAATTAAGTCGTTCGATGAATTAATTAAGCTTTTGCCGAATGATAAGAGATGGAGAAGGCTTTTCTCAACTGAGAGCTGCCAAGGCAGATAAAAAATATCACATTAGATAGAATACCTACCTGCACGTAGGAGAGACTACCTCAAACGTTGTAGCATGCAAACTTCGCGGTAACTAAAACTTTGAGCGGAGCGACGTTATAATACGTAAAATTTGATAAACGCTACGTGTATAAACGGCTGCGGCCTATACCAATTCCTTCAAGCTACGTCATCGCGCCGAATCACTTTAAATTTTCGGACTGCTAGCGCCACTCCACGTTACTTTTGTTGTACACTTTTTAAGGCTACTCACACATATACATTATAATTACGCATACATTCGCAACGTCGCGCGTCGTCGTGTAGTAACTGTTGTGTCACATTTCATATTATCTTTGCTTGTATGAAAAACCAGAACGTCACTAATCGTCATATATTTTGTATGAGAAAATAGTGTGCCGCGCAACAAACATTTGAATACCCAGATGCTCAGCTGAAAGTGTTAAACAGATTACGAGACAAACATGGATTTGAATATAGAGCTGGGACGTCAGAAACGCTAGATAAAAAAAATTATTATAAAATTATAATATACTAGCATTTGCCAGCGGCTTCGCCCGCGTGGATGTCGGAAAATACCCCACGGGAACATACTACGGGGAATTCCTTCCTTATTCCTTGTCTACATTATAAAGGGAACCTCTTTGTAAAATTTCAGCTTTCTAGGTCCAAGGGCTGGGCGTTGGTGAGTCAGTCAATCAGTCAGTCAGTCAGTCAAGATTTCTCTTTTTATTTATATAGATAAATAAAATACTAGCTTTTGCCCGCGGCTCCACCCGCGTGTATGTCGGAAAATACCCCACGTGAACGTACTACCAGGAAATCCGTTTTTATTCCCTGTCTAAAAAGGGTGGTATTATAAAGGGAACCTTTTTGCAAAATTTCAGCTTTCTAGGTTCAAGGGTTTGTTTGTGGCTGGGCGTTGATGAGTCAGTCAGTCAGGACTTCTGTTTTTATTTATATATAATATACATAGATATTAGAGTTAGGGGTTACTTCACGATGCGATGTCCGTATAGGCACTACTTACCGAATAAATTCAAAAATGGAACAGAATTAGTATGAAATTATCTGCCAAGTACTCGTAAGTTAATAGGAATTTAATCGTAGATGGTGAAACAGGCCCTTAGGGCCCTCGCCCACGGCGACTTTTTGTCGCGCGTTTACGAAATGCGCGATTGCATCGCTACTAACGCGCGTTAGTCGCATTTGCAACACGCTACAGAAGCGATGCCAACGCGCTACTAACGCGCTACAGTATCGCGACTGTATCGATGCAAACGCGCGACCGTGTCGGACGACATCGGGGAGAGAACAGAGGGAGGGTGGCGCGTGAGTGGAGAATCGAGCTTTCGTTGCCTACGCTTCGGCTGCTTACGTAAAAGCAGCACCAAAGACAACGTGACGAATGTTGCCTCAACGGAGTCCATCTTGCAACTGTAGCGATCGCAGGTATTTTTGTGCCGTTACTGAATCGCGTTTGCATCGCGACAGAAGCGCGCCAGTATCGCGTTTGCATCGCGACAGAAGCGCGCCAGTATCGCGTTTGCATCGCGACTGAATCTGCAGTGCGATTCTGTAACCATCTCACCGTGAAAACTTAGGTGAAGTGAGCTTGGAGTGAGCTGTCAATAGTGTCAATTCCTAGCAAAAACAAACTCACTTCACCTAAGTTTTCACGATGAGATTTTTACAGAATCGACCGGCTGGGCCCGTGGGCGAGGGCACACAGCTAGCGACCGCTTCGCGACTGTATCGATGCGGACGCGCGACAGCATCGCTACAAAAAGTCGCCGTGGGCGAGGGCCCTTAAACCTGAAACGCGTGTTATTTATAGATCCCAAAGAAGTGAAGGTCGGAAGGACCTTCACTTCTTTGGGATCTATAAATAACACGCGTTTACACAGTATCTTCTATAGAGCGTGTGTCAGAAAGGTGTGGTCATTAAGGGTATTGACCATTAAACTGAACAACTTTCTCCATAGGACCAACATCGTAATCGCAAAAAATTAATCAGCCGTCCCATACATTTGGGTCGAGTAGGTACTTATTGAAGTTTGGTTGCTGATGCATGCTGAATAACGTGGTTATTTAAGTTAGTAGAAAAGTCATTTATATACTGAAGTAATAACTTTAGATTATTGCGGGAATTATATTTTTTACAGAACCCCGAAGTGGCACTAAAAAGGATAAGTAATAAACTATAGTAGGTTATGTCGGGTGCTGAAATGTTAGTAATAATTTTTGGAATTTCAATTTGTTGTACAATATCGCATTTACCTCCAATCGTTTTTTTTAAATATAGTCAGCAACCAAACTGAATTAACTCTCAATTTTCTAAATTTAAATCTTTGAGCAAAATATTTTATTATAATCGAACCAGAAGAAAAATTAATTCTTAGAGAAATGCTAAACAGGAGATTATGGAATAATTTTGTGTCAATTTAGGTGATAAAGAGGGACGAATATACATAAATGTTGAACGATGGAGAGGGAGAGGAAGGCCAAAGAAAAGATGGACGGATGATGGATGGTGAGGAATCACATGAAAGAGAAGGAAGTGAATGACAGCGTGACGGTCGACAGAGGAGAATGGAAGAAGAAAACGTGTTGCGCCGACCCCACGTAAGTGTCATGGGACACAGGAAGAACCTATAATTTAAATGATTATTTTCACAAATTAATTTATTATTAGAAAGAAAGAAAAAACGTTTATTTGCGGTAAACATGACACAAACTACAATAAAATAAAATAACTATTTAAATACAATTTGGGGGAAAATATGCTTCACATCTACGCAAAACGGCCACCGCTCAGCATAATGCCGCGACCCCATGCGAAATGGAGCCCCAGCGCTGGTTTTCAGCGATAGCCGGCGTTGACGCGGTAACGTCGACCGGTGCAGCATGTAACAAATAATATACAAATATAAAATAAATCAAAATATGTGTATAAATAAAATAATAAAAAAAACGCTTCTAAAAGAAATGGCAACATTCCCGCATTCCGTTCCGCGACAGCACCGACTCCCACGTATTACCTACTACTACAATGAAACTATGTGTGTACGTTGATATTTGCCTTTCGTCACATGCCTGCGTACACACGGGGTAACGAAAACATCGGTGCATAAGTAATGAGGGCGTGCAGGCTGTTGTTTTAGTACACTTCTATGTAAACTGTAATATTAATATACTTATACTGTAACCTATTGTTTTGATGAACGTAGATGATAAATATATTACCAGTTAACAGTCCATGCTCGAAAGAGAAACTGCTCTTGAATGTCGTCGTCCCCCGCGCAAAGATAGCGAAATGGGACCGCCGGGCGCCCTTGCGATAAAGAAATATTTCTTGGCAAACTTTTGTGACCGTGGACTGCAGAGAAAAGTTTTACTTTGGTAACTGGTGTGACCATGGACGTCCAATTGTTAGAAACCGACTGAAAATGAAAGAAAGAAAGAAAATACGTTTAATTGTTGTAAACATGACGCATAGAAAGAACACAAACACATAAAGAACAAGTTGAGGGAAAACAACCCCCTAACAAAAATCGCTCCACGCGCCTAAAGAAGTTTTCAATTAAAAAATAGCACTCGTCTCTAAAATAAAACTCTTCACATAGCTTTACTATAATTAGAACACACAAAAGAATTGTTATATACTAAGTATTTATTTTTCTATTTACTAACCCATCCATCCAATTTGTAACATTTAAATTCGTTTTCGCTTTATTTTAAACTGCAATCACCAATGATTTGTTGGTAACTCTTTGACCTATTTATTATACTTGGCATATTACCTACCAGTAAGAACGCAGAATAAAGTACATTAGTAAAGACATTCCCACCCCACACAATATGCTCAGTCGGCACCATTTATCAAACGAAAACCACGTTGCCTTTGCCTCACGTCTCTAAAAAAACCTTTGACGTGAAGTAATTATTCGTGCGGCCGCCATCTTGAAGATCATACGTCAAATGACGTCATTAAATAGAGAGTTGGTGTAGTTTTGGAATGATTCTAAGGGCCTGTTTTACCACCTAGGATTAAGTAATTATTAACTTACTTTTGGCAGATAATTTCTTCATAAAAATTCTTTTCCATTGAATTTATTTGGTAAATAGTGGCTATTCGGACATCGTGAAATAGGTCTTTGGTAAATATATATTATATAACTTTACTTGATTCGTCAAATATTATGTGAGTAAGTAAGAACTTAAAAATTGGCAGGTTGAGACCCTGGGGACTTGTGGCTCTGTAATAAAAGCAGTACGGGTCGATCGATCAGGTTAAACTACGCTTGCCACGGTTGGTCCTTGGATGGTGACCATCTTTACATACCAAGACTCCTACGTGCCCGTGAAAGCACGTTGAGCCGTTGGTCCCGGCTGATGTCATTCGTGGATCTTTGACAGTCGTTACGGGCCGCCAGATGGCTGCAAGTCTGACATTCCAGTCTTTCCACGCGGTATTGTATTACCCAGTTAATGGGTAGTGGAAATTTGATAGGCAGTCGCTCCATATCCAGCTGCATCCGATTAGGCTGGAAGCTGACCCCAACACTGTTAGCTTTGTTGCCTAGGCAGATGATGAGATGATGATTTGAGACCCTACGTTAAAATATGCCTTGCCAATCAAACTCAAAGCGTAATTATTTAAATTAAACTAATTACAGGCACTTTTGAACTGTCAAGGAGTCAGTCAGTCAAAAAAATTAAGCTAGTTGCCCATTCCAAAGTGTAGAAGGTTCCTATGGTGAAGAACGGGCAAGACAATCCACGGACAATCAAAATATTGTTACAAAATATCGGTTACATCGTTCATGTTGTACGATTTAGGAAGACGTGCACGTTATAAATGTCCGATACTTAATAAAAACATTTAAAAGAACAATTCAAAATTCCATGCATCTGTCAAAAATGACAGTTGTAATTTGAATATGAGGGCCTTATGCGGACAATATAAATGTAGCCAATTTGTTTAACAATTAATTGCCCTGGATTTATCTATCCATAAAAAACTATGTACTTAGATAACTTAGGTACACACGGCTACATATCATGCTAAACATTTCCAGTATAAGTTGATCTCGCATTGTACAAGATTTTCGTACAATGAGAGGTCAGCATAAACTGGAAATGTATAGCTTGATATGTAGCCGTGTGTATCTACTTACATATACAAAACCAAATTGCTTGTACCAAAAAGTGAGATAAGAACAAAATGCCCGATAGGGAAGCAGTATAGCGTTCGTAATGACCGCAATAAATAAGCGTGTACGGTGTAACACATTCTCCTGTTTGAGACGAACTTATCTTCATTTTAATGGCTCCTACAAACAGGCGACACGCGACATAATCGCGCGCGAAACAAAGGCTGTGTCGCGCGCGATTCTATCGCATCTCGCGCCTGTTTGTAGGAGCCTTTATGACCATTTTGTTCAAGATACGCGAGGTTTTGTTACTCAAAATCCTGAGAGTCGTTTAGTAGTTTGTAGATTGTTTCATTTAATTTTTTTTTTTAACTGCCAAAAAAAAAGTAGACGCAAGTCGATACGTATTTTTTTTTGGGTATGACCATGCATAGGTATTTTTATACAGAGTTGTCCGATTTGAAAAATTCTTGTTTTATTCGGAAGCTAGGTAGGTCGGAGGTATACATACCCCTCGAAGTTGATCCAAGGTAAAATATATTAAGTAATTTAGCTTGGGGAGTTTATGAGTTAGCTTCAATAATACATATTTTCTCACTTAGTATTTAATTATGAGGATGATGTTCTAATTTGTTTTCTAGGTAGTTGTATTCGAATTTGTGTGGGTACAACAACACTGAAAAGTAAAAACATTTTTACAAAAAAAAAAAAAAAAAAAAAACAAAACAACTGACTTCCATACAAAACACTACAAAGTCAAAAAATAACTTTAAAAAGAAAATACAAGTTATTTTTACTTTCCAGTGTTTTTTTGGAAGTCTTTTTGTTTACTTACATCATCATAACACCACGCCTGTATTCCCCGAAGGGTTAGGCAGAGGTGTACCTATAGTACAACATATTTCGCCAGTTATGTTTAAGTCCCATGTAATAGGGGGGAGCCTATGGCCATTAACATTATTTAATATTTTATTTTTGTGGTTTTTATAAATGTGTATGACAGTCTATAAGGTATTTATGTTACGGGTCTTTATTACCCGAAATAAATGATATATTATTATTATTATTTTGTCTTTGACATACTCGGGACCCCGGGGTCCTGGACCTTTGGAAGGCGTACGCCTTCCAAAGGTCCGCGCACGGGGACAACTTTAAATGTCGAGAAGGCACCAACAAACGATTATCCCTGTAGGTACCTATGCACTATGCAAGTGCACCCAAGGACAACCCCCGGTTTATTCAGGACTATTGCAGAACTTATTATTATTAAACAGGCATACATTCAGACTCCGAGCTGTTACTGAGAAATTCCTGATGAAAAAACCCAGAACCTCATTTTCGGCAGTAGTTTGGTAAATTGACTGATATCACCATCTCTGCTGCCGCATGTACCAAGGAGTACCAAAAGTACCAATGATAGGTACCTATGGGGACCAACAGACGTGCTTGATATGCTATGATCAATAATCAAGGAGAAATCGTACCTACAAACATACACAAAAACGCATTTAGTGCATAACCTCCTCTTTTTTGGCTAACATCGTCGGTTTTTTAACCCCAATTTCGTCGAAGTATCGATAACTTAAGGTCCTTGACACACAGCTGCTAGCCAACGTTATTTATTGCTTACCTTTCACATGCAAACGTGCGTGCGTTCCACCCTTATTACCGTGAACTTTCCTTCCCGTTTGAGTTGTAATTTTCCTATAGGTTCACAAAACGGTATGTTGTTTTGGTTTACCTCGTTATGGAAGATTTATTTAGCTCATTTGTTTAATGTTGGAGGAAGTTGTAACGAGAATATTAAGGCTGTGCGCAAACTTGGTCAAAAGAGTTTTTTCTCATCGTCATCTGCCTAGCTTTTTCCCAACTATGTTGGGGTTAGCTTCCTATCTAACCGGATTCAGCTGAATATTATAATATATTTATATCTAGTATTTTACATGGAGCGACAGCTTATCTAGGTTTAGGTTTAAAGAATTTATTCTCATAAGAACAATACATAGGTTCACTTACAATGAGATACAAAGTTAATTCTTAAATTTAAATGAATACATTTTGCCTCAGGTGCGTGTTGGTGAAGTTATATAAATAAATAATAGGTAGGTAAGAAGTTGCTAGCATTAATTGATACGGTATGACTACATTTGTTGAATATGATTTTTTAGTTTCACTTTGAATGAGTTGATGTTGTTACAATCTTTTACGTCATTTGGCAGGTCATTATACAGCTGTGCTCCCTCGAACAATATGGTTTTTTCACCGTAGTTAGTACGAGCTTGTTTTCGTTGTAGTTTATTTTTATTTCTTAGGTTGTATGATATGGTTTTTTTATGTAATTGTAAATTGGATTGTATGCTATTTGTGGTGATTTTTTTAATTAGAATGCAGGTGCCGTATGTGTATAGTTGTGTGAGATTTAATAATTTAGTTTTTTCAAATATTATTTTAGTCGGAGTCTGAGATACTCGAGGTGTGATTTTACTAATGAGTTGTATATAATAGTACGTATTTTCCGTGGAATACAATTTGCAATTTTATGTAGTGATGCTAGTAATGACATTAATTTTGTTTTTACATGTTCGATGTGCAGTTTCCACGTGAGTTTGTCATCTACCCTCAGACCGAGATATTTTTCGTGGTTGGATCTTTTTATTATGTCGTTATTTGTAGTAAGAGGCGAGAATTCAGGTAATGGTTTATTTTTTGCGGTAAAAATCATGTATCTTGCAAGGTCGTTATTAAAAAAAATATTGTGTATTCATTACCATTTCAAAGCATCGCAGTACGAACAGATGTGTCGATTTAAAAATAAAAAGTGTTTTGAAAGTAAATACGTGCAAGTTAATTTAAATCTGGACCAAAGTGTAATAAATAGAACTAATACAGACTGTATAAACGAATCAATCAATGAGCACGGTGAATCAGGATGTAACAAAATTGAAAACCCAAACTCGAATAATTTATTTCGTTTATAAATTTGTCACTATCCTTCATCAGAACATTAACGGATTGCTTAATAAATCTGATATGCTCTCTGTCTGTATTAACGATTTGGCTACCCAGAACAATCCTGTTGACATACTTTGTATCACTGAACACAACATGAGTGACGGTGACGAAGTGTATCTAACAATACCAAATTATAAACTTGCGTCTTACTATAATATATGAGACACAGCAGACACGGCGGCTCCTGTATATTAATTAAAAATAATTCTTAATGACATCACAAAGCTTTCCATATGTAACACAATAGAATGTTCTGCAATTGAGCTGTTGGAATATCAAATAGTTGTTCTATGCATTTACAGGCCACCTAACAACTCCGCAGGCACTATAGACAGCTTTTTCACAACTCTTAATAAAATATTAAATAATGTTTGCAAACACGGTAGAAAGATCGTAATGTGCGGAGATTTTAACATAGATACTTTGAAGCATACAAAACTTTCCATCGAATTTACAGAAATCTTAACCAGATATAATTTAAAACTAAAATTCAATCAAATAACGAGATTTGCTAGTAAAACGTGCATAGACAACATAGCCCATAACATAAGAGCTTGTAAAGGCACTATGAAGGAATTAGCGCTATCAGACCATAATGCGCAAATAGCAAAGGTTCCAGTTAAAAAGACCTGCAACATAAAATACTGGTTTATATTAAAACGGGACTACTCTTAAGGAAACAGAGCAATATTTATAAAATATTTAAATCAGCTAACCAATAGTGACGTTTATAGTTGCTTGGATGCGAATACTGCCTATAACATATTCCATGATAATTTAGTTATGTTATATAATCTCTGTTTTCCTATTAAGAAAGTCAAGATACATAACAGATCTAGACCGAAATGGATTTCACGTGGATTAAAAATATGTAGCAAACGTAAATGTCAACTACTGTGGCAATATAGGCATAATCCAAATCAAACCACTAAAACTGCTTTCAAAGCATATGCAAAGAGATATAAAACTATAATTAGGCTTACTAAAAAATCTCAAAACGACCACTTTATTAAATCTGCTCTAAATAAAAACAAAGCTACCTGGAAAGTAATAAATGACATCAAAGGGAAGTATCCAAATGAAGGTGTGGCTCAATTAATTATAAATGACGTAACCATAAATAATCCTCAAGACATTGCTAATTCGTTTAATGACTTCTTTCTTGACATCTACAAAAATAATAATTTTAATTGGATGATTCTTGGGTTCCCCAAGAATCATCCAATAAATTGACATATAATTCCGATTCAATCTTTATGACACCGACTATCCCTGATGACATTAACAAAATAATAATTGCTCTAAAAAATAAAAACAGTGCCGGTTATGATAATATTACGACAAATATTGTTAAAGATGTAGCCCATATTATATCTGAACCACTTAGCTTCATTATCAATCTATGTATAGAAGGCACTTTCCCAGAAAAACTAAAAATATCGGTTATAAAGCCAGTGTTGAAAAAAGGAGACAAAACTAACATAAGTAATTACAGACCCATTGCATTAATACGTATTTTTGGGAAAATCTTTGAAAAGGTGATGTTTAACTGTCTTTATAATTTCTTTGAGGCAAAAAACATCTTAGCGCCCAATCAATATGGTTTCAGAAAAAACAAATCCATAAATGTAGCAGTTTATAACTTCTTACAGAAGGTAATGATTAACTTGGATAAAGGGTTGTCAGCTGTCGCATTATACATGGACATGTCGAAAGCTTTCGATCGTGTCGATCACAAAATCCTCTTAAGAAAATTGTATGTATATGATGTAAGAGGAAATGTGTACAAACTCATTGAATCATACCTTAGCGACAGACAACAATTCACAGAAGTAAGGAGGTTAAATCTTATTACTAAAACAGAAGAACTATATGTATCTGAATCTAGAATAGTTGAATTCGGTGTTCCTCAAGGGACTATTGTTGGCCCTCAGTTCTTTCTCATCTATATAAATGACATGCCTTCGGTAACAACTCATGACATTACACTGTTTGCTGATGATAGCACCTTTTATTTGCTAATGATAATTCAACTGGTTTAGAATCTGACATTAACCAAACAATATTATTGATTATAGACTGGCTTAGAGTGAATAATTTAATGATTAATATTGATAAAACTAAAATAATGAATTTTAAAATACGAACCCGACGTACAGGTGCTTTAAAAATTCATTACTTAGATAGTGACATTGAGGAAACAGAAGTAACGAAATTTCTAGGACTACATATTGACCACAAACTTAACTGGAAATTTCATATTGAGCACGTTTGCAAAAAGCTGGGACAATTTTCATATGCATTATATAGATTAGGGAAAATAGCAAATCGGAGTACTTTGCTAGCAGCTTACCATGGTTACGTTGGCTCTATTCTCCGATATGGTGTAATATTTTGGGGCAACAGTACGGAAAAAGAGCGCGCTTTCATTGCTCAAAAACGCTGCATCAGGGCTATATTCAACTTATGTTAAACTGACTCCTGTAAGCCATTTTTTAAAAACAATAAATTGTTAACACTACCATGCATCTATATACTTGAGGCAGCATTATTTGTTAAAAACAATATCCACATGTTCAATTACTACACGCGTATACGGCGTAAGGATAAACTACGCACACCAGCCAATAAAACGCACCTAATGCATGAGAGCATCTTTTGTTCAGCTTCTCGCATCTTTAATAATATACCGGGGCCTATCAGAACAATTATGAAAAATGAGAATTTTAAAAGGACTCTCCATGATCTGCTAGTAAACAAAAGTTATTACTCTGCAAAAGAATTTCTGTCCGACAAATCTTTACTAAAATATAGTCCCACCCAGTCGTGATGTGTTCAATGACCATAATGTATTATGCACTATAATCTATTTTTATTTTATATTATGGTTTTGTGATTTCTTATTTTGGTTTGTTGTGATTAATTTTATTTTTTGAATTTTATGTGTATAATTTGACATCCTACCTATTTTAATTTGTTATCCTTTTTTTTTTTTTTTTTTTTTGAACCTTATATATGCAATTAATTTTATTTTCTATATGATAATTTGAATTTGACATCTCCATTAATGTGTTCCCTTTTGGTGTTTTTTTTTTTTAATTTTTGCAATTATTGTGCTAAATTAAAAAAAAATATATATATATAATTTGTAACAATGTTAATATAGTAGCTTGTTTAAATGTAATTATTATTATTGTATGCCCTACGGGCGGGACATAGCTGATCAAAATTTTCAAATATTTAAGAACTGTACTATACATACCTATGATCCACAATAAACTTTTGATTGATTGATTGATTGATTGATGTTGTTTTCTATTTATGTTATGTTTTATCTGACCTCTACAAACCCAGTTACTGGATAATACAATTCCCCTTGGTAAGAATCAAATAGTTTTTTCTTATCGTCGACAAAACAATGTTTTGCAGCGGTGAGCGCAGTGTTTAGTAAAGTCACAGCTGACTTAAGACAGGCTTGAATAGGCCTGTACACAGCATAAAAGTATGTCAAAATAATCTCTTATTTTTTATTTTCACATAAAGTCACAAGTTTTATTGGACTTATAATGATTTGAGCCACTGTTGTGACTAAATGCTTATCGTAACCCACTGACGCGACTCCCTGCGTCCCTGCGACATTGCCAGGATTGTCCTCTAACATTTTTTGTCGGCGCGTGACGGGGCTCGTAGCCACTTATACACGGCTTGTACACAAAATATTTCTATGAATTAATAGTTTTTTTTTATTTTTTTTATTTATTTACTGAAAACTTTTACGTTTGATGGCGAGAGGCGCTCGTTTACATTTAAAACAATGAACCACCTTACGTACACATAGCAGCAGGTCAAGCTACTACAAACTCAAATTTTCTCATTCGATTTTGAATTTAAATATCAACTTATGGAATAAGGGGAAATGTACTCAGTCTTATAAAGTCATACCTTAGCGATCGTAAACAGTACACGGAGATAACTAGAATTTGCCCTAAGATGAAGAGTGAAAGGAAATACCGATCCGAAGGACGAATAATAAAATATGGTGTACCACAAGGCAGCGTACTTGGGCCACCCCTTTTTTTAATTTATATCAACGATTTGCCACGTCATGTTGATAATCCAATGGTATTATTTGCCGATGACAGCACCGCATTAGTAAAATGTGAACATCCCGATAGCTATGAACAGGACATAAATAAGACCTTGGAAGATATCGTACATTGGCTTGAAAAAAACAATTTAGTGATAAACTTACAAAAAACTAACATAATGCACTTCCATCAACGCACGATTTTAAAAGAAGTATCTGTAGACTACAATAAACAACAAATTAACCAAGTTAAAGTAGCTAAATTTTTGGGGATTTACATTGACAGACAACTAAATTGGCAACCACAAGCAGAGGAAATTTGTAAAAGGATGAATACAGCGGCATATGTCCTTTCAAAGTTGGCCAAAAAAGTTGACATTCAAACTATTTTAGTAGCTTATCATGGTCTAGTTGCATCAGTTCTAAGATTTGGTATAATTTTCTGGGGAAATTGCAGCTCAAGGGAATACATATTCAAGGCGCAAAAACGTTGCATTAGAGCGATGTGTGGTTTGAAGACCACTGACAGTTGCGAACCAAAGTTTAAGTCCCTAAAAGTGCTCACATTTCCGTCATTGTATATTCTGGAAATGGCCATGTTTGTAAAGACCAATAAAAACCTATTTCCTACGATGTCAGAAACTAGAAAACGACCTGTCAGAAATCAATACAAAAATTTATTACAAATCGAGTCCGGTAACACAGCGTTAATGAGGAAAAGCGTTATTTGTATGGGTCCTACCATATACAATAAACTGCCAGATGTAATGAAAAATGATACAATTAAAAACTTTAAAAAGAAATTAGTGGCCTTCCTAATAGAAAAATGTTATTACTCGATTAATGATTTTTTAATGGACAAAACTTTTTAATCAGCAATGTGTATAATAAAATATAAAATATTATTTTGAACATATGGACCTAGTATAACTACATTTTTTATTATTTTTTTTTATTTTATTCTAAGTGACATTTTGATTTGACATTTTTTAATATTAATTTAATGTTTGTACATTGTAATAATTGTAACTGTGACATTTTAATTTGTAATTTTATTTTTTTTTAAATACCTAATTTTTATAAATTTTGCGTGCCTATTTCCAGGCAGAATGTACATGGCTCACTTTTATCTACTCCACCTGTAATTTACTGTAACCTACATTCGTTGCAAATAAATTATTTGATTGATTGATTGATTGAACATTTTAAGGTTTAAAATCTTTTGGAGAAATTTGATGCCTGTAAAAGTAAACTAATGACTGTTTCTTAAAGTGGATAGCCTAGGCTAAATTACAAATTTTGTTTGAGAACTCTAAATTATTTCGTTTTTTCAAGATATAAAACAAAATACATGTAATCTTGGTTTTATTACGCGAGAAATTGAATGTTACCTCTTTTTGCCTCGTGCGGTGCCTGGGCGATAGGAGGATTCTGTGAAAGGAGGAAAACTGTGGATCAACTAAAACTAAACACAGTTTACCCCCGCTACCACAAGTCACAAATCCCCAATTCTACAGGTATACACACTGTCCTATAACCTACCTTCAGGCGAATCATCATATTCATCACAATCAGCCTATAACGTTCCCACTACTGTGACACATGACTCCTCTCTGTGAGAGGGAGTGGTTTGTAATCCACCACACGGGGAAGGCGAATACGATTTAAATATTAATATAACCTTTTGTTTCCCAAGACAAAGTACCTAATCTTAAATTAAATACATAATTTAATTATTAAATATATAATCCAAAACGGCGGCCGTGATACCCATTGTAGGCAGACTGATCATGAATGGTTAATGGAGCTCGTAAATGTATTTTCACGAAGTAATTTCATACATTGGTACTGCCTGTTGTTTTAAATCTGAAAAAAAGTACTTTATTTTACGCTGTGGGGTGTCAAACAATTAGACGATATATTTGATGGTATTATACCCCGTTTACATTCACCCATTTCTATGGCAACATGCAAGGAAATGGGAAATAAAATGGGCAACGCGAATGTGTAAACAGGTCACTTCCCTTGTCGTTGATGTTGCCACTTGCCTTGCCCGGTGATCCCCAAATTGGCGGACATCAAAAGCCCAGCAATGCGAGCGCGAATGACTGTTTATGTAGGTATGCTCTCTCGCTCTGAAACTACAGAACGCCACCTGCTACGATCCTTACATACTCCTTTTGCCTCGTTTACGTTCATACATCTGCTCATACACGCACGCCGGTGGCGAGTACTACGCAACTGACCTTTCTGAAGAACATCACCAATCAGGTGCTGTGGCCGGTTGGCGGCCTCGGTCGGCTGATATCGTGGGTCCTATGGTTGGACTTTTGATTGGCTGCGGTAGGGTGACGGTTCTAATTCAATTTGAATGTCATTTCGCTACCAAATGGGAACATTTTTTATCAAAATGACAGATAAAAGGTGTACTTTTGCCGCGGCTGATTGAAGGTCCGAGCATAGTTTGCTTACTATAGACTGAGTAGGTGCAGGCAGCGGTACATCAGATTGTACCGGGCTGTCAAGTTTCTCCAAATGATTTTAAACCTTAAAATGAAGCTAGTTAAGTTCAAAATCGAATGAGAAAATTTGTCGGTTTGTAGTGGCTTGGTCTGCTGCTGTGTGTACTATGGGATGGTCTCATGGCGTTTGTTGGCTGATGCCGCTGAGTATGGTATAGTAGCTATGGTTATAGAATCTGTGGTTGTGTGGGTAACGACTCTGTATTCACATGCGGAGTCTTTGCCTACAGAGCCACGGTCTTAGTTTTTAACTTAGAATTAATAAATTTTTAATATGTAGTTAAGTGAACATTCGTGTAAAATCCACGAGAACCTACTGCCGACAAATTGCTCTGCAGTTTGGCAGGTGTTATATAAAAGTTTGTAATTGTAACAATATGGATTAAATAAATAAAAAAGAAAAAAAAAGGTCACTATATCTTCCTAGGGCATACCCCTCCCAGCGTTTCCACTCACATCTGCCTTGTAAATACCTTTTTTTAGTCGCCTTTCATTCATCCTCTCAACATGACCAAACCATCTATGCATACTCTTCTATATTGTTGTCACTACATCTTGTTTTAAACCGCACCGTCGTTGCCTTGTTTCATTAAGCCCCATTTACACGGCGCTATTTTATTGCCTGTGGCATACCATAAAATTGAAAGGCAAATATCTGGCACCGTCTAAACTACACGTACAATATTGTTGGACGATACGGGCAACTTTGAAAACTGGTATAAGCATGTACAAGAAAATCGCACAGTACATACAATATTTGCTCGTACAATAAAATCGCATTCAATTCTGGCATGATCTGACATTTGTGCTGTCATTGAAATATGAGTGCGGTAAGTGAGGGTGTGGTAATCGTTGTTGCTATTTTGAAACAAGAAATCAAATCAAGACCAACTTGAAAAATGTCTTGAGAAGCGTTCAATAAAATTTAATGAAATATCATGTCTAGGCAAAACTTGCATGCAATAATCGCCTGTCAATTTTATTGCCTGGTGTAAGTCGCATGCGATTTTATTGAATGGCAAAACTTGCATTCAATTATTGTACATGCCATTTTATGGCATCGCACGCGTGTAAACACTTCATGCAGTTCTTGAATGTCAAAAAACTTGAACGTGCTTTATGGCATGCAATTATTACTCTTGAACGTTCCAGAAACTTGCCCCGTGTAAACGGCGCTTTATTCATAGCCACTCCACACATGCCTCGCAAGAAATGCATTTCCATGTATGTTGGCGTAAAATAAGTACCACATCATCTGTAACCCTACAATTCGTCCCTATACGCCTACTTCCTATACTTCCTATCAGCCAAAAAAGGATTTTTCACGTAAATTCACAAAAAAAATGCAGATAGGGATCTTCAATCTAAAGTAATGGGGTCTCATAGGATCCATCTATAGGGCAATGGGTCAAAGAGCGTCCTGATTGGGGAAGTTTCGACCAAGTGGGAAAAATTCAACTTGTTGCTTAGCTTAAAACGGTTAAAAAAGTCATGAATGTTAGGAATTTTTTTTTCGTAGGATATGCGAAAAGGCTAGGCAGATGTATGGATGCGCTTGATTTGAACAGCTGCCAGAGAATGAAATAAAGTAGGTGCTTACTAATAACATCTCTCTATATATTTTTTTTGGTGTACATCTGTCTATCCATACTAATATTATAAATTCGAAAGTAACTCTGTCTGTCTGTCTGTCTGTCTGTTACCTTTTCACGCCTAAACCACTGAACGGATTGCGATAAAATTTGGTAAGGCTATAGATGGTATCCTGGGGATGGACATAGGCTACTTTTGTTTTCAAAACTAATCCTACAGGGGGTGATATAGGGGATGAAAGTTTGTATGGGAAACTCAGTATTTCTTAAGTTAGGGATGTGAAAATTAAAATGTATGCTTTTGATAAAAAATAAAGAAATATGCGGTTCAGCGTTTTTGAAAAATCATCCCGTAAGGGGGTAAAATATAGTAAATAGGGGTTGATTTTAAAATTTACAAAACTGCACGGATTTCGACAAAAGTTGGCAAGGCTTTATATAGCATCCTGGGGAAGGACATAGGATACAATTTTTTTCAAAAATAATACTACAGTGGTGATATAGGGGATGAAAGTTTTTACGGGAAACGCAGTATTTCTTAAGTTAGGGATAAGAAATTTACGATATTGGTAGGAAATTAAGAAATATGAGGTTCAGCGTTTTTAAAAAATCATCCCCTAAGGGGTTAAAATAGGGGTTGATTTTAAAATTTACAAAACTGCACGGATTTCGATAAAATTTGACAAGTCTATGTAGCATCCTGGGGAAGGACATAGGCTACTTTTTGTCTTAGAAAATAATCCTACAGGGGGTGATACAGGGGATGAAAATTTGTATGGGAAACTCAGTATTTATAAAATGTATGCTTTTGATAGGAAATATAGAAATATGCGGTTCAGCGTTTTTGAAAAATCATCCCCTAAGGGCGTCAAATATGGGTTGATTTTAAAATTTACAAAACTGCACGGATTTCGACAAAATTTGGCAAGGCTTTATATAGCATCCTGGGAAAGGACATAGGATACTTTCAAAAACAATACTACAGGGGGTGATATAGGGGATGAAAGTTTGTAAGTGAAACCCAGTATTTCTTAAGTTAGGGATAACAAATTTAAGCTATTGGTAGGAAATTAAGAAATATGCAGTTCAGCGTTTTTGAAAAATCATTCCCTAAAGGCGTAAAATAGAGGTTGATTTTAAAATTTACGAAACTACACGGATGTCGATAAAATTTGGCAAGGCTTTATATAGCATCCTGGGGAAGGACATAGGCTACTTTTTGTCTTAAAAAATAATCCGACAGGGGGTGATAGGGGATGAAAGTTTGTATGGGAAACTCAGTATTTCTTAAGTTAGGAATGTGAAAATTAAAATGTATGCTTTTGATAGGAAATAAAGAAATATGCGGTTCAGCGTTTTTGAAAAATCATCCCCTAAGGGGTTAAAATAGGGATTGATTTTAAAATTTACAAAACTGCACGGATTTCGCCAAAATTTGGCAAGGCTTTATATAGCATCCTGGGAAAGGACATAGGATACTTTCAAAAACAATACTACAGGGGGTGATATAGGGACTGAAAGTTTGTAAGGGAAACCCAGTATTTCTTAAAATAGGGATAACAAATTTATGCTATTGGTAGGAAATTAAGAAACATGCGGTTCAGCGTTTTTGAAAAATCATCCCCTAAGGGGGTAAAATAGGGGTTGATTTTAAAATTTACAAAACTGCACGGATTTCGACAAAATTTGGCAAGGCTTTATGTAGCATCCTGGGGAAGGACATAGGATACTATTTTTTTCAATAATAATCCTACAGAGCGTGATATAGGGGATGAAAGTTTGCATGGGAAACCCAGCATTTCTTAAGTTAGGGATATGAAAATACAAATTTATGCTTTTGGTAGGAAATAAAGAAATATATGGTACAGCGTTTTTGAGGGCGTACAATAGGGGTTGACAAATGTTTGTGTACTTACCTCTTTTTAAGAGATTTAAGGGATTGGAAATGTAGTCATAGTTCGAATCTTGAGGTAACATTTAGTATTTATTTCATCCGACGTTTTTACGAGGAAATTATTTGAACGAGTGGACACTCGGACAAAGCTTATTTGTTATTAGAGCGTGACTGGCATAGTAAATTTTAAGTAATTGACAAAGTCCCCCGCCGCGTAAGTCTGTCTGTTTGAATGCGATAATGTCAAAAAGTACCGAACGGATTTTCATACGGTTTTCTCCAATGAACGGAGTGATTCAGTGTAATTCATTATGGTTTTGTGTAAATTGGCTGAAATATGACGACGACTGTTGAAGATGTCGGAAAAAACTCATGCCGACTGGTAGCTTTATGCCTACTATACACGGTAACTATATATCGTAGCGATTTGAGTTTGCACAGTTATCTCGGATGGCCCTATGTTTTCCACATGTACGTTCCCATGGGATATTTTCCGACATCCACGCGGGCGAAGCCGCGGGCAAAAGCTAGTATATATATAAATCAATTGCCGTGCCAAAACTCGAAAATGGCTCGACCGATTTGTTTTTTTTTTTTTTTTGTTTTGTTCGCCTTAGGGTGGTTTAGAAACAAATTAGGAAAACTCAAAGGAACAGCCGAAAAATGCAAGTTGAAATTTTGACGTCTGACGGGTCAGCTAGTAGGTAAATACGTAATAAAATAATCCCTGTTGAAGTGTTCTTTAATTATGATTGTTTGAAATGTCTGTATGAATGTTTTATGTTATACCTACTAGCGACCCGCCCCTGCTTTGCACGGTTTTAATGACTTAACAAAACATTGAGAACATTTTAATAACAACTATGAATAATCCTTCCGGAATAAATTCTCTAAATGATGCTGAAGACCACATCGAAATCCGTTGCTTAATTTAGAAGAATAACTGTGACCACAGACAGACACGAAAAGCGACTTTGTTTTATACATATCTAAAGATAACCCAACCCTTCGGGGAATACATTTGCGGTGTTATGTTAAGTAGATATTGAAATGTACGATCAATTAGCCAGCCTATGAGTGTTCACATACAAAAATACAAAATTGTTTATTTCTTTACCATAGTTGTGAACATTTTGTTGGTGAATGGCATCTCCTTCCTTCCGGCAGATAATGCCTGTGTTAGAAGACGCAAAAACACATAGTCAGCCATTCCATCACATTCCCACAGCTGGGACACAGGCCTCCTCTCTGTAAGGGCCGTAATCCACTACGCGGTCCCAGTGCGGGTTGGGATGTCACATATCTTTGAATTTTTGGTTCTAGGACATGCCGGTTTCCTCATGATGTTTTCCTTCACCGTTTTGAGAGCAGTGGTGATGAAATAATTTACACAAAGGAATGTGCCTGTCTGGGTTCGAACCCTCGACCTACGACACGTAAGTCGGGGCCGTTACCACTGGGCCACCACTGCTCACATCAGCTCTCATCACTATTGCAGGGCTTGAGGCGTAAGGCATGGTCATGCTTTTCTTCATGTATTTGTTCATTTCAGTTTCTTAGCCTCTAAACTGCTAGAGGGACCACGAAGGTTCGATGTCAAAAAACCGTGAATCGGACCCCAGTGGTCCTATCGGATCCCGTCATTTTGACTGTTTTTGTATTCATAAACTGAATCTTTATTGCTGTCACTAGCACAAAGTGTAGGGAAAAAACCAAGGATGGCATACCGTCCCGAAATATTTTATTTTTCTATTCTTTTCTTCCTCATAAAAGATTCTAACAATAGGATTGATCTATTAGATATCAGACTAACCCTAAAATGTTCGTGTTAATATTTGTGTCTGATTGACAAGCCATAATGCGATGACTATCTACCGTTGTATTCACATTTGGAAACGTCGACACCATTATCACATTCTGTTAGATGAAGTGATAATCTGGCTTTTATATCGTCACATACGATTTGTGTGATAAAGTTTAGTAATGACGTCATTACTAAACTTTATCACACAAAAGGTTTATTTTATTTGTCAATTAAATCTTTAACATCGTGATAAATGAGCCTGCCTTAAGTAATGTATGTATTTTCAGTCGCTTTCCATGTAAAATACTGGTATTCAGCTGCATTCGGTTAGACTAGAAGCCAACCCCAACATAGTTGGAAAAGCATTTTCTATTTTTTTCTTAAAGTACTTTGTTGATAGGCCTACACTGTCCTCCCATATTTAGTACTTATCAATGCAATTTGAAAATATTGTAAAAAATAATTATTATTGTAAGAGTAACTGTGCAGTTTCTTGTCGGCTCTTCTCCATAGGAAATAACCAATTGGAACCGTGCACCTAGCTTCTTTTTTGCTTTCTTCTCCCCTGTATGACACTTGATATACCTAGTGTATACAGCCTTTTTTTTTTTTTTTTTTTTTTTTGAGGGTGGGAAATCATCAAATAACTTCTGCCGCTCTGGGTGGAGCGGAAGGGCGTGTCAGACTTTTACTGACTAAAACCCACCCGTGTTCCTTCAGTTGCCTATGCCAGGGCCGCGGTAACCCCTTCAGACAACCCGCGACCCCAGCGGCGTCGGCCCTATTGGACCCCGTCACTTGCTGACATCTCTTTGAGGCGCGCGTGGAACACAACGCGCCGTCGACTCGGGCCTGGTCCTTACCGGACGGCGAGCTACCCGCTGCTCACCGTCCGCAGGCCCGCGCCTACGGTGGCCGGAAATCGCCCCGCGATTCCCGCCGCCCAGGGCGTCTCCTGCGGCGACTGAGGGCCTAGGGCCTAGGGTTACTTGTAATTCGACGTGCTCCTTGCAAGACGTCATAGTTAGGGTTAAAATGCAACAAATTAAGCCATCAATATTGTTCTACCGAAATTCAGTATTTTTTTTTTTTTGTAATTTTTGTCTAAGAAAAAATATAAATTACTAAAAATGAAATGTTTAATTCAAAAATGTTCAATCTTTGCCAAACTTTTAGGCATAATTTTTAACAAAGGTTTGCTACGGCATCAGCTATAATAATAACTTAAATTCCAGTAAGTCGCGCCGCGCGCCGTAAATAATTTTTGAATTGTATTTTTCGTAACAAAACACTAAAAATCTAACTAACTCAAAACTATTGAATTTCGGTAAATCATTTGTTGGCTTAATTTGCATATTAACCCTACTATGACTAGCAAGGAATACGTCGAATTACAAGTGAACTTGTCTCTCTCTCCGCAGTCAATGGCCACCTTCCAACTTGCGCTGCAAGCCAGCACTTGAGGATCTTATGACTGCGTCAGCCAACGTCCAAAACTGCAGATATTCGAACTTTCGCAACAACTTTTTTTTTGCCGTCCTTACGCTAAGAAGAAGAGCATCACAAAGATATTCCATACATCTAACAATACTTAAGCCATTTTCACTCAACACCCATACAATAATCCACTTTTGGCAAACATGAAAGCTTTCAAAGGTAACAAACTCAAAGAGGATCCCTTTCAGATCCCTCCGAATTCCATAAGTCATCTATTCAGCTGCTTACAAGCAACATGATTTATTTGTAACAGGATTATTCAACGAGTGTGGTACAAAAAATGTCATTTGTCAACTTATATTGGTTTCCTTTTTGCAGGTATTGAGTTTTTGAACAGAGGCGCGTGAAAAGTATTTTAGCTGAAAGGTTTTACATGTTTTTGATTGGAGATTTTCATTGAGTGAAACTTTTTAGGGTTCCGTACTCAAAGGGTGCCAACGGGACAGTATAATTACTATGGCTCCGCTGTCTTGTTGGACTTGTTGCTTATAGCTGCTTGCTTTGTTTGAATAAAATTCATAGCTTTTCATAAAATTTAAGTCGCATTTACAGCTAGGTTTAGCCATATTCGAGCTTTTTCAAATTGTTGTTTTCGCCTTAAAGTACTCATAATCTGCCTAGCGTTTTCCCAACTATGTTGGGGTCGGCTTTCAGTCTAACCCGATGCAGCTGAATACCAGTATTTTATACGAAGCGACTGCCTATCTGACCTCCACAACGAATAATACGATGCCCCTTTGGTAAGACTGGTTGTTTTGGCTTTGACTTTCGGGCTTCTGACGACCTGTAACGACTGTCAAAGATCTCAAAGTCCTATCTCCAAGAATAACCATATATAGCATACCAATAGGTATTCTTAACAGCAGACATATTAGCCCATTTCGGGTTTCTAAAGATAGATGAGCTGATTCCAATAAACAAATCTTCCCACATAAAATAAAACTCTCATTCGAACCTAAGTTAGCCAGACGTTGATAAATGAGAGGTTACCTTTAATAATATCTTTTTCCACGTTTGTAACGAAGGTAGATGTATAGCAAGGGTTACGGTTGACAGCTGTCATTATTAACAGTGCCGGGAAATAAGCTGTAAGTATTGCAGGAAGACGCAACTATATATTTTTTTGCTGTTCGTTTCTTTCGCTTGTCTTTTGTTTCGTAATGTTTTTAGGGTTCCGTACCAAAATGGTAAAAAAGGAACCCTTATGGTGTGACTCAGTCTGTCTGTCTGTCTGTGTGTCACAGCTGGATATCTCGAGAACTACTAATGCTATCAACGTGAAATTTAGAATAGTTTTAGATGACGTTTACCTAACTATTTTGAAAATAAGAAAGAAATAAAAATATTTATATTTTATTTTGCAACAGGGACTGAAAAATTAAAAGTGGGGCTACTAGGGCATGTGGGGTATCATATGAAAGAGCGCTGTTTGCACACTCTCAAACATATTTTTATTTTTTTTAGCCCGCATAGTTTTCGACTTTTGATGAAAAATGTAAAAAAAATACCGTCCCCCCCCCTTATCTCCGAAGTTTGCAAAGCGAAAAATCTGAAATTATTCTATGTGATAGAAATTTATGTAAAGATTACAGGAAAAACAAAATGATGTCTTTAAATAGCACAGTTTTTCAGAAATCATCAACAAAAATTACATATAAATTATGGTACGGAACCCTCGGTGTGAGAGTCCGACTCGCTCTTGACCGTTTTTTTTTTTATTTCATGGTTCTTTTGTTTTGTACGTTCCTTGTTTTTACTCGATGATAAAATATTGAACCAATAATAAATTGTACAATGTGTTATAGCTTTGGTATCCTAAAAAAACGGTGAACGGTTACACAATAACGGCTGTCCAAATACATAGCGTTTTTTGACACCTTAATGTCAAATACTCGTGAAAATGATAGATTTTCATGACTGGCGTTATAATAATATGAAAGTCATAGACTTATAAAAAAAGGAAGACTCCGCGCCACGCATATCGAAAGTGAAGCACCGAACCGATCTATGTGTGCGTGATTTGAGTACCTGCAAAGACGCCGTCGCTCGTGTCACGTAATGGCGGCCGGTCGGCATAGTATAGTAAATACGTATATATAAATACACGTATATACGTATATAGTAAATACGTGCGTGAGGCCTGTTGTACAAACGGTCCGTCCATACTACTGTGCTTCACTTTCGATATGCGTGGCGCGGAATCCTCCTTTTTTATAAGTCTATGATGAAAGCATTTATTTTCAGACAGCATAAGTCCCTCTGTTAATAAACACACTTAAAACTATACGTATAATTAAGCTAAGTCAACACAACAATTCACACACAACAACTAGTACAGCATGTACCTGAGAGGCATTAATACTAGTAGAGAATCCCGAAACATGCACGAAAGTACCTAATAATTACCAAATCAGGTTGGTGCTAGGTCGATAAATTGTTAAAAAAAACCGGTCAAGAGCGAGTCGGACTCGCGCACCGAGGGTTCCGTACCATCATTTATATTTAACCTTTGTTGATGATTTCTGAAAAGTGTGCTATTTATAGACATTGTTTTATTTTTCCTGTAATTTTTACATAAACTTCTATCACATAGAATACTTTCAGAGGGGCAATTCTCGTACCTAAAAACGTTCACAATCTCATGCCAGCGTCAATCAAAATGTCAAAAATGAAGGTAAACGCTATACAATTTCTGTCAGATTGAGTCTTGAGATGATATTGCGAACGTTGTTAAAAATACGAGAATTGCCCCTCTGATTTATCTCTATGCAAACTTCGGAGATAAGGGTAGGGGAACGGTATTATTTTTGCATTTTTCATCAGAAGTCGAAAACTATGCGGCTTAAAAAAAAGAAAAAAAATGTTTTAGAATGTGCAAACAGCGCTCTTTCATATGATATCCGACATGCCCTAGTAGCCTGACTTTGATTTTTTAAGACCCCCTTTCAGTCCCTGTTGCAAAAAAAATATAAATATTTTAATTTCTTTCTTATTTGCAAAATAGTTGGGTAAATGTCATCTAAAACTATTCTAAATTTCAAGTTGATAGCATTAGTAGTTCTTGAGATATCCAGCTGTGACAGACAGACAGACAGACAGACTGAGTCACACCATACGGGTTCCTTTTTTACCATTTTGGTACGGAACCCTAAAAACACCCAGTTACACGGCCATTATTGAGCCGAAACGACCGAATCATTAGTGTTACCGCCACTTAAGGTAATTTATACATTGGATTGAAGATTAAAGACCTATCAGCCAATGGGCTTAGGCTTATAAACGAGCGAAAAGTATCTAATTCTGATGTAGCAATGAAAATTATCGAGTGCACTAGTTTACCTACTTTATTTTTGAGGACACTAAAACATAGTAACATGATGTTTCTAACTTTTAAGGATACATCGATAATTTTGGTTTTTTTAAAATAACTATATATTGTTTAACTATGTATTATGGTTAAATCATTTGAATTTTCCATATGTGTTATTTGACTAATTAATGTTGACTACTGCTTTACTAGAACCGAAACATACTTCATACTCATACGAAACTTGAATTTTTTTCGATAGTAAAAAATTCCGAAGGAGGTCTATTTTCTGTTTTAGTGTTTTATACGATTATACGTAAACAGTTCCTTACTGTGCGGTAAAATTTTGCTTTAAATCGAAGGTATATAGATATGTTAAGAAGTTACTAAGCTAAACATTGATTTAAGAATAGCATTTTGTCATAAAACGAAGCGCGTTTAAATTCCAGTGCGCGTGAGAGTCTTCTATCTCTCGCGTCAAACTAGATAGCCATAACGCCATTTCACTTACACACCGACCTAAACCACGCTTCGATATATCCTATAAGTAAATTGCAAAAAAAAAATGGTTCACGTACCAACAATTGTTAGCTATAATTTATAAAAACTCACTTATGTGTGATAATAAAAAAGCGTGTCACGTAGAACAATATAGGTGAGCCAAAATAAGGTCATCCAATGACTTGTTTCCACCAACAAAGCAATCTCCGATTCAGGTTGTAGCCCCGCCGCCGCGCCGATCACATCAACTCCGTCATGCTTACATGTAGGACCACAGATTAATACAGATATGACACTCCGCTAAATCATTTAAGGCGCAGATTTCCTGAAAACGATCAAAAAGGTGGTTTTTTAAAGCTGTGTATCTCATAAACCGTAAATTATTTTGACATGTAAAAAAATATAATATTTTCAAGCCCTTTTCGCATACAGTGATGGAAGCCAAAACATAATTAAACATACTTTAATGCACCAAAAAAATCTTTAAACGTACCTCCTAATAATCTTTAAAAGCTGTTTATCCCTTCATTAGCAATTGTAATTATAATTAAAAATATACCATGAAATGTCAAATTCTAAACTGCATCCAGTGATGGATTACTTTTTATTAAATAGTTAATTTCTAATTTTTAACCCCCGACGCGAAAAGAGGGGTGTTATAAGTTTGACCGCTATGTGTGTGTGTGTGTGTGTGTGTGTGTGTGTCTGTGTGTCTGTCTGTGGCACCGTAGCTCTTAAACGGGTGGACTGATTTGGATGCGGTTTTTTTTATTTGAAAGCAGGTTTTCCAGCGATGGTTCTTAGACATGTTTTATCAAAATCGGTTCAGCCGTTTCAAAGTTATCTGCTCTTTTGTTAGCTGCGGTAGGGATCTTAGACGCGTAATGGGTATTTAATTTACTTTCAAACCTTAGTGTGACCTAAAATTTGAAACCTCCATGTATGCTATCTATCTATGCAAGATTATGGAATTCTTGGTCTGATGCTGCAGCCAGGATATCCAGCATAATCGTACACTCTTGAAAAAATTATAGCAGATATGTCGTGTTTGGATTCATTTACATCTATTTGATTCTACATACAATGCAATGGTGGTAACGCGATGAGCTGATGCTGCCGCCAGGATGTCCAGCACACTAGAACACTCTTGAAAAAGTAATAGCAGATATGTCGTGTTTGGATTCGTTTTGATCAGTATTTAATTATATTTGCAGTACGATGGTGGCATCAGGATAAGTTAATGTTATGTGCAGAGAAACTTTACATTCTGCAGTAATAACAATGCATTTCTACATTGTTAAATTGTTTAAAAAGTTTAAAAATGTTAAAATAAAAATTAAATTGAAAATTTAAAAAACCCCCAACGCAAAAAAGAAAAGCGAACATTTAAAAAGTCAAAAATAATACCTATCGTTGAGCCATCAAATTCGATTGAGTAATACTTATATATTTTAATAACAGAAATTGATGGACGGCACGATAAGGTTTGCTCATTGAAATGGCGCTATAATGTCACGGCGGGGTACCGCATAAGTAAGTCAAACCCATCACTTGATTAACTATCTACATATGTGGTACCCCGCCGCGACATTATAGCGCCATTTCAATGAGCAAACCTTATCGTGCCATCCATCAATTTCTGTAATTAAAATATATATAAGTATTACTCAATCGAATTTGATGGCTCAACGATAGGTATTATTTTTGACTTTTTAAATGTTCGCTTTTCTTTTTTGCGTTGGGGGTTTTTAAAATTTTCAATTTAATTTTTATACGATTTTATTTGCACTTTTACGACATAATTCCGGTGCGCGTGAGAATCTTCTATCTCGTGCGTCAAACTAGACAGCCATAACGCCATTTCACTTACACGCCGAGCTAAACCAAGCCAGGGCCTTAAATAAAAAGCGACTCTTTCTAAGACACAATAAAGTGCAAACAATTATATTCACCTACACATTGCCTCTCTTTCTATCGCGTAACTCTTAGGCCTCTGCCTCGAATTTCACGGGCAGCGGGGCGGCGGCGGCAGCGCGTCTTGCATTGTCCCGCCCCGTTGCCGCGCCTCTGTTTTCGAGGTCCGGTCCATTTGTTTTTACGCATAAAATCCTGCCGCTCCCGCGCCGCCGCCGCTGCCGCCCCGCTGCTCGCAAAATTCGAGGCAGAGCCCTTATACCTTCGGCGCGCGGCATTTCTACTGAATTAGCCCCGTGGACGGGGCCCGCCGTGTACTTGTAGCTTCATACCTAAACTGCGGAGTGCCCCATCTGTATTAATCTGTGGTAGGACTGCGACGATATTGTACCTACAAGACAAATGGTACTATTTCGTTACAGAACTGTGGAAGGGTTTTTATAGCGTGTTCAGCGCAAATTGATACCCTGCATAGATGTGTAATTTTATCGAAAATTGTACTGTGTTTTAAAAGATTTATTAACTTTTTGCATTTATGTAAGTAGGGGTTTGTTGCATGGGTTTGGCTGATGGTATCGAATTGAGGATTAGATTTTTCGTGTTCTATGATAATGATAAAGCTGTGTCATTATAATGTATTTGGTTTTTTTTTTTTTGTAGCACACTTTGTTCTACTGCTGAGCAATCGTTTCTTGTAAAGGCGAGAGAGAAAAAAATAATAAGTCTGGAGAGGATTATATAGAAATTTTGTATGCTCACATTTTTAATGAGATGAGGTAGAATTTTTTGTATCAGAAAAATCAACAAGTTAGCAGCTCTACTCGCCTTAACTGTTGTGATTATTCTGATCTTTCGAAACGCGGAATAATTCTTTCGGCCATCTGTGCCTGAGTAATGTGAGTAAATTGTGTCTACCCCTATACTAGGTATATAGTATTTTAATATACACACAGCAGCAGGTCAAGTTACCACAAACTGTCAAATTTTCTCATTCGATTTTGAACTTAACCGTCAGCATTTTAAGGTTTAAAAACATTTGGAGAAAGACAGTTTATTGTACCTGATGTGCTGTCTGTACTTCTTAAATACATTTGCTTTTATATCACGAATAAAACCATTTTGCAAGCAATCAAACCCACATTGAACGTTTTTGTTCACAAAAAAAACACATCCACGTCCATTACGGAATATTTATAAAGCAATTTGATCGTCTGTATTTCGTTTTGATCTTTATGAGTTGAAAATACGATTTGTATGTATGAGATTGGATCATGGTTGGTTAACCTAACAAGAATAAAATACTTTATAATTTATTCGTATTTACTTGCGTATGGAATATTGTCAATACCTATATGGGTCAATATCAACAAAGTGCATTTTTTCAATCTTGGTGGCGAAACTTTTTCTTCATTTTTCGTGAAAAATAAGGACGTGGTCTAAGAATAGAAAGTCGAAGCTAGAAGGATCTTCAAGAGGTCTGAGAATATCTCGATAACTTATTAAGATATTTTAGTTCAAAGTCTAGTATGGCCACCATAATTGAAAATCGCCCTTATTCTAATCACCAGACGATCTATAGAAAAACGCCACCAAAGCCACCAAAATTGGAACCATCGAGATCAATGGAAAAACGCCAACGAAGCCACTAAAATTGGAACCAGGCAAAAAAAAATCTTTAAAACTATGGGTTTTAAGTTAAAATTAAATTAGGACCACTGATTTATGCGTAACCCAAATCACTACCTGTAACGTGAAAGCTTACTATTTAAACACTTAAAAAACAACAGCAAATCGATCCACCAAAAATTTTACAATTCTTTTCCCCCGTGCCACCCATGATGATACTTAAGTTTTTGGCGGGAAATCACAGCACTAATCACACACCTGTTACCTGCAACTGCCGTCGCACGACTTATATATACTAGTCTATGGCACGACTGAGAGATGCGAAATAATAAAACGCGATTGATCTACCAAAATTTTGATTTTTGCTTGGACAAACTTATATCGAGTGTCCTGGGCTTTTAAATTAGATTTTCTAATATGATTTAATTGTTTTCAGATAATGTGTCTTATGCATATACTAACGACAATATATTATATGTTTCATTATACCTTAAATCGTTACTTTGCTGAATACAATTATATCAAAAAGTGGAGCTGGGACAACCCACCCAACTTGAGTTTTAAGGCGATTTTTTTTCCTGATTATTTATATACACTTATTTAAAAAAAAAAAATTTGCCTATACAGGGTGTAAGGGAAAGCCCTCCGCAGACTAATGGGGTGAACTCAGTATATCATAGTAAGATGACCGATACATGAAATTATTTCAGGAACGTTATGGGAATCCAGTAAACCTGATTTGTTTGTGTTTTTGTGCACAAATCGGAGTGTCTGTTACTGGTTGGGAGGGATAGGTATTAAGTATGCGGTGAGTTCGATGAACTCTGTAGCTAGACAGTAAGTGAACAGCTGATTTCACGCGTCGTTCGTTAGAGTATTTCAACATCCGTTGCGGGTTTTTTTTTCTGTTTTTTTTTGCTGTTTTTTTTACATAAATGGAGTGCTGTGAACACACAATGTAATTTTACATTGAAATAAAGAAAATTTAACTGAAAAAAATATTTAAAAAATGAAAATTTTTCGGAGAAAATTTCCGGTGGAATATGATTCAAAATGAGGAGCTGAATGCACCCTGTTAGTTTGCGGAGGGCTGTCCCTTACAACCTGTATATATATATTGAAACTTGAGAAAATCAAATGCAAGCGCGAATCACAAATCCTACATTGCGGTGTTATCAACGAAAACGGAACGAGAAGCTAACGAAGCCCGCGTTTTGCACATCCCTATCTGATTTGTCAACGAACTTCATTACCGAAACGTGGTATACGAGTGTACGACTGATCTGATCTGTTTGATGGTTTTACTCTAGCTGGAACAGGCTACCACGTCCAATGAAACGAGCTAGATTTTTTCAACAAAATTGTTAAACTTTTGGGCTGAAACGGACCGTGGGATCCGAGTTTCATGGGTCTGTTTAATGAAATCTCCAAATGGCTGGTTGTCACTTTTCGTGATCTGGCTTTTACATTGGCCAGAGGCTAAGCATTGCCATACAACGTGGCAACCGCCAGTCTCTTGGGTACATTATCAGTCGACAGAAATGCGGAGGAATTTTTCGACGCCATGTTTTAGTTTGTTAATAGCTTTCGTTAGGTTAGGTTAATTAATTAGGTATAATTATGTAAGTTGTTATTTATATACATTTAATTTTTCTCTCTAAACACAGCAATACAATTGATAAAAAAGGTCCAATTTAACTTATTATTGTGATAAATCATATTTACCTATTTATATCAACATAGGGATGATGCATGGGCAAAAAAAAAAATATTTAGTCCGTCAGTCAGATAATAAAAAAATATTAGACACGTATTTTTTGCTATATCAAATTAATAAAAAATAACTTAGATAAAACGCATTAAAGTTGGGGAGTAGGGGGCCCCTAAGTCACAATTCAATACAAAATCTAGCAAGGCGTAACTTCATGCCACATTTAACTCAATGTATCTCCGTAATCTTTTGATTTCTTAAAAAAATAAAAAATACGTGTCCAATAATTTTTAATATTCTACCTGACGGACAAAACAAAAATTTTTTGTCATCATCCATATTGTACAAAATACATACTTCAAATAAAGACGGAACCGTCATAACAAAGCATTATGACATGATAATATCCTGCCGCGCGGCCCGGATATTGATTTCGTGGCTCCAACACATTTTCGTTACATCACTTGTGTCATAGAATAAAATGTTTTTTGCAGAAGGTCTAGTCGATGCAATTCGCTAAGGATGGGCACAAAAAACGAACAAATTATACTTTGAATAAAATTAAAAATCCTTTTTTTGTTTGGGCCTGTGGCAGTCCTACAGATGACGATTGCCTAATTCTCTGCCCTAATACATGAAATGTGAAAGTCTAATTTTGTATTGTACCTACTTTTTGTAAAAAAAAATAATTAATAAATAAAATAAAATTCGTTTATTTCAGGCAAGTTTTTACACATACACCATAGTATTAAAAAGAAAATTAGTATGAAAAAGATATTAAAATTTATATTATTATTATTTATTTTATGTTTATTACATTAACTATGTTATATCTATGTATCTATAATAATTTAGGTGGGAATATAAATCAATTACTATTTATTGGTCGATAGTCACATTTTATTCGCTGTAATTCGGTTTTTCCGAAGGTAAACGATGAAACCAATGGGCGTTGTCGTACCAGTAAATATTTCTCAATACACTCCACTCGTGATTGTCTGACATTCGATGGTTACAAGTATTTTCACAAATGACGGAACAAGCTACCTTCGACAAATCGTGATAGAGACCGTTTTCACGCTTGTCATGTTAGCCCTGCTAGAAGTGGCCTTTCTACTCCTTTTAATTTCAATGTGGGACCGCCGCAGTTCATATTTTTGGCCACCTCCATGTTTTATGATCCACGTAGAAATTTTATAGCTGGTCATTGTCATACGAATACTTCGAAACTAAAGAAAGAATTTCTGCCATTTTTATGGTAGGATCTTGCGGTGGGATTGGGAATATTTTTGTAAGGCTTCTCGGTCTTATATTTTGATCGAAGTTTCTAAATATAATTTCTCGACTCAACCTGACTGTCTTTTCAAATTAGAATTTTATTTTTACCATGTTTGCTACTTTTACTAATAATAGTAAAAAAAATGGTATCTACACCACAGAGTGCTTGCAGTATTGTTTCTACTTCTTCCTTAATCCATCCAAAGGTTGTCTGTAAAAGATCGCTTTTAGCGATAAGACTGCCCATTGTGTCACCCTATGTAAATGTAGTATCTGTAATTTTCATGGTATGCATAATAAAGAGTATTCTATTTATTTATCTAGTAATAATGTATTTTGACATGGATAGGGCATTTGAATCTTCGGATGCTCGATTCAAATTAAAATGCTAAAAACTTTTTTACAAAAAACAAAATCGACTTCCAAAAAAACACTACAAAGTGAAAAATAACTTTAATTTCGGAAGTCGGTGTCTTTGGATCTGTATTTTAGGTTTTTGCCCCCGACTTCCGAAATTAAAGTTATTTTTCACTTTGTAGTGTTTTTTTGGAAGTCGGTTTTGTTTTTTGTAAAAAAGTTTTTATTTTTCACTTTTCAGTGGGTCAGTTTGTAATTTATCTATGTTACAATAACCCAATGTCAACTGCTCATCACGTTTTACAAAATATTGCTTTTCCCGATGCAGGGACGTTAATTGTTGAGGAGTTCTCCTAGTAAGAACCAGGAGAACTGGAGCTCATGGTGAAACCGCCATCACCATTATGCTTTTTGACGAGCATAAACCATATTAACGTAATCGAATCGCAACCTGTGATATAATTAGATATAATTAAGTATTTCCGATGGCCATCTGTGGTCTTCATCATCAGTTCCAGTTCACCAAATGGTGTTTTCCGAGAGCAAATGCACGAGTTACTGTAAAAAATACCGAAATCGATATAAGTGTGCCCATAAAATGTGAGGGTTTCCCTCAATTTCCATGGGATCCCATCATCAGATCCTGATTTGATGATCATGGGACCACTTGGGAAGTATACCCTTTCGAACAAAAAAAGAAAAATCTAAATCGGTTCAGCCATTTTCGAGTAATCGAGGAACATACTTAAAAAAAAAAATAAAAAAAAAAAAGGTTCCGACGAATTGAGAACCTCCTCCTTTTTGAAGTCGGTTAAAAATAAGAATTGAGAGTGGAGCAATTATCTTCTGAAACGCTATACACAGTGTTAAATTCAGTTTTGGCGTGAATATCGTCACGTAACATACAAAGACACATTTCATCTGACAAGGGATCCAATTTAAATGACATAGTGAAGTGTCCCAATAGATTCTTGGGTGCCATAGAAATTCCCATTATTACATCTATGTGTAATATCATCTTGGTTTTGATGGGCCATTTCCCATTCATTGGATTGGTCTCATATGGTGTGGGTGGTATGGTGTGGGTACACAGCGGTTTAGTCCTATAACATACGTATGTATACCTTCATAAATAATTATTTATTCCCTTTAGTATAATCACCTAAGATTTTATAGCATCATTAGGTATTTGCAAAGCCCAAAATGGAAACACTACAGTTTCTTATGAGTAATCTCCCTAACTGCCTGTTCTTAGTACCTTCAGGTATTTTATGTAAGTCAAAAGAAAAATTAAGTATTCCTATAACGAAATATTGCTCTAAGGTAGCCCGCAAAATTCTTTTTTTTTTACAATTTTTGCAATTTGAAGCTCAGTGTCTGGTTGTATGTTGATTAAAGTATGATTTGCGACCGTACCAAGTATTTCTTTACAGAATTATACACTTCCGCGACCGGTCCCCCGCATGACGTCATTAGAAATTGTCCTTGGGACTTTTATCAGCGCGCGACGGGGCGCCTAGCCACTTATACACGGCTTGTACACAACATATTTGTATGAACGGATAGAAAAACAATGACTGTTTCTTAAAGTGGATAGATTAGGCTAGATTACGAATTTTGTTTTAGAACAATAGATGACTTAGTTTTTTTTTTCAATTAAAAAAAAAACAATTTGTTTAATTACCGCCAATAAAAAACAATTATTCATCGCGTGAGTGGTTATGATCATTAGAATCAGTAACACAACTTCTTAAGAATTCGCAATTAGTGTGTCAATCTATGTATACAGGGTGGAAACTTTCAGCCGGCAGTAAGGGGAAGTACCTTATCCGTTGCAGCTACACGAAAATGGTCTTAGGAGGCTATCCATAATTTTCTATGGAATTTAAATTCCCATTCACAGATTTTAAAAAAAATTACAGTTAGCAAGAAAATAGCCCTTTTACACAAAAACATTTTTTGATGCCAATCGATCCTGTTTCTAATACTGATCAAAAACTTTTATGGGACCAACCATCGTTGGAGTAGTCAAAAAGTCACAAATTGCAAAAAACTTTTCCCGTACATTTTGTATGAAAATTTTACGCAAAAGCTTTTTTAGTGACGGTTGTGAGCTTTTTGTTGACTGATTATAAAGATAAGTTTAAAAACAATTCCACCCTGTATAATAATTTAGGTGGGAATCTATATCAATTTCTATTGGTCGATAGTCACATTTTATTCGCTATATTTCGGTTTTTCCGAAGATAAACCATGGAATCTTTGAACATTGTCAAACTATCTCTTTTACTGTGAGTTGCACGTAACCAACATTGGTTTAACGGAGACTTTAAACTGATGCTGTCACTTTCTTTTTGATACAAAATGTAAGGGATGGCATGAATTTAAAGTCCCCGTTAAACTAATGTTAGTTTCATGCAACTCAACATTACAGACACGAGACCTACAATCTTTTATACGTTGCTTGAGCGAGAAAACAGTAGATTCGCTTTCTCGTCGCCGGTGGACCAGTTGGCTAAAGATGCTCTTCCGAAGGCGACCGCACCCGCAAACCGCATGGCAACGCAGAACGGCAACAGTCGGCAGGCAGTGTCTCCATCTATTGAAGCGTTTTCATGCAGTTCCGTAGAAACCAGTCGTGTCGCTGCGATGTGTCATCGCAATTGAATTTGTTTGATTGAAATATCAAAATATTATGATTAAGTATTCCCAGGTCAAGCAAAGTGTTATTGTATTTTTCCATCAGGAATTCCTCAGTAGCGGGCCAGCGCCAATAGATTTTCTATTGTTATCTGAACACCTGGGTGTGCAACCGACGTTTAAAGAGTTAATAGAGTTCCTAAATAAAAGTGCATTGTTGGCTTTTCAACTCTAGGCTTTAATAGCGCCTAGAGTTGAAAATCCTACAGTGCAATAATATTTACTTAGGAATTTATTTAAGTGTCACTTAGGTTTGGTCAAAATGGGCATTAAGGCCTGTTTCACCACCAATGATTAAGTTCCTCCTATTAACTTACTTGGCAGATAATTTCATATAAATTCTGTTCCATTTTTGAATTTATTCGGTAAGTAGTGGCTATTCGGACGTCGTGAAATAGGCCCTTAGTTAGATATTTTGACCAGGAAAATAAACCACAGTGATTATCAATAAGAGCTAGAAATAGTCTTCTTTGAGTGATATTTCTGAAGATTTTGATAGTATATCTGCAGGATTTTTGTGTTTTAGAAAATGAAATTCGTTGTATTATTTACATACATTTAATCATTGCCTATTATATCTCTATAGTATAGCGACTTAACAAGATGAAACCTTCATAGATTCTGGGAGCACAAAATATTTGACTAGAACAATATATATTATATAATAAACATTTTATTTATAAACATAAATAAAGTACAACGGTAAATATGACTAGAAATTCTAAGGGCTACTACAGATAAAACAGACTCCAGATTTCGAAACAGTAAAATTTTATTTTATTTTTATGTGACACATTATTTTGTAGTAACCCTCATGTATTCTATTAACAACAATATTAGTACTTTTATATAAAAACAAAGCTATCCAATCCTTCCAAAAGAGCACATAATATATGTTTTTAATTCGGATTAAACCAGCAGAGAAACTTGTAAGATTCATTAGATATGACTACTAGATATGCTATATAATAATGAGTAAGTGAATAATTTCATTCGTTGTTATTAGAAATAGTATCTAAAGATTGAAAAGTTCTAGTAAACTTGAGCCTTAGTAATAAAAAGTGAATTTGAAATTTGTTCCACTATTAAAGAGAAATTTATGTAAGATTTACTTCTATCATGAACACATACACACGTAAAATGAAAATTTATTTATTAAACCTCTGATCCACGAGCGAGAGTACTCGCATATTTTATTTTAAACATTACTCCAATTTGTGTTCCAATGTGACCTCAAACGATAACGTTTAAAGTTCTCATGAAATCTGGTCACAGAATCTAAACCTTCTTCGTTATCCATTGAGCTTTCTCTAACAAGCATCCAAGACGGTCTCAGTTGCGACTCGTGAATGGATCAAAGGCTGTAAGATATTGACACATAAAGGGGTCACGTACTCGGGCTTCCGAAGCTTCAAATAGCTTAGCTCCATCGCTGCGATAACTAAAGCGCCCGTGTGAGAGACCCTTAGAAGCCGAACCTTGTCATTTTATTACATCTATTTTTTTATCAATGGAATGTTAGACGGTTTGTCTCTGAAAATCTTCATCTCTCCACGTTTCTCGTGGCATACGAGGTGTGTTGTGAACTTTTATGCTTAGAAGCTAGTTCTGCCGAATATAAAGTTGCCGGGGGCGTTGGGGTCCTCGGTGGAGAAGTACTCCTTCCATAGCTCCTGAAACTCTTCCCAGGAAACGCTGCTTTTACCCTGGTGGAGAGAATTTGAGAATGAGCTGTTGCACAATTATACATTTTGTAAAAAATATTGGTCTGGTTTATCAAAATTTCTTTACATTTGCGCCCACTAAAAGCTATCAAACATAATTATTAATGTGATCAGAGATAAATAATACAGGATGGCATCAGGGAAATTGACAGACAACCTGTTACCATAGATACAGTACATGATCCGGTTATTAAAAAAAATCTGCTGTTTCCTACAAAAGGAAACTAAACTAGAACTAAATTTCAACATTTATATCTGTAATTTTTATGGTGTGCATAGTAAAGAGTATTCTATCTATCTATCTATCTATCTAAAGGAAAATACCTACGCGGTCAAAATGTATGGAACAGCAATATTTTTTAACCGACGAAAAATTTCAACGCAGTGGGGTCGGATCATTTACTGAATCCATGGTTGCGCGTCGAAGCTAGCCTCGCATTCCATTGAAACTGTATTACGTTAGGCCAGCTCAAAGAGTTACCATCGAGCGACATGAAGACTACTGTACCTACATAGCCGATACACAAAAAAAAAACAAAAGTAGTTCAAAACATTCCATCTGATCTACATTCAGATCAGCATACAAGTGTAAACAAGTTGGTCTATTAATGATCAGTAAACAACAGTCGAATGAAAATTTCGTTGTTGACGTAAACCGGAGTTCATTGTTCGAGTCAACATTTCACAAAATTTATGCCCCCAATTCATTTGATCGCAGCAATAATGAAATTGGAGCTTTATAAACTCCAGACTATGCAAAAAATGAATTACAAATGTACACGTATTAAAAAAACGTGTGAATATCTCTTTTATAAAATTTTATGGAGGATTTAAATGGATATCAGGAAAACGATTTCAATATTGAGTATTGTACTCAGTTTGATAAATTGTTGAACATTTTTCATACTGAGAATAAATGTGAATGAGTTGATTTTTGAAGCAATTTGTGATTGTATTTAAATTTTTCTTTGATTTGATTGTGTTTTATAGAAATACTAGCTTTTGCCCGTGACTTCGTCTGCGATCCAGGATGAAAAGTAGTCTATTGTCCTTCTTCAGATCAAACCTTCCACCTATCCCCCCCCCCTCCCTATCCCCTTGTCCTATCCTATCTCCTATTTGACCTATCTGTCAAATTTCATAATGATCTGTTTTGTGGTTTAGGCATAAAAAAGTGGCAGACAGATATAATTCTTTTCGCATTTATAAAATTAAGTATGGATACTTGAATAGGTACTAGTTATAGATTGTGGCTGACAAGAAAGTGGCTGGCAAATGAATAATGTATTATGGCTCATAAAAATTGATCATTATGAAGGTTGATGAACGAAACTATAAAAACCACCATTACTGAATAAAAAACAGCTTTTAACAAAAAACTTTTTAAGAAAGAATTTCTCGCAAAATTATATTTTCATGAACGTAAAACCAAGACTAAATTCTCGTGCCTCAGTCTAATAACGCTCCAAAAATAAGTAATAGAATAATCTGGACTTCACTAAATATAATTCTGAGTATCAAAAAAGAGAATAAACTAGAAATTATAGAGAAGAATCACGCTAACATAGTACTTATTACAGCCAAAATAACGATAGATCTAGATCCTAATTACTGCTTGGCCATAACTTTTGATAGTAATCTTGCTATAAAAGTAAACTTATAGTGTTATTAGTCGGTAGCGGTACCCGTAAAATCTGAAAATTACTTAGAACGAATGGTACTTAATTTTAGCTTCCATTATTACGTAGATGAGGATAAGTAGCAAATGTTAGGAGACGAAAGAAATAGTTATGTCAATTGACTGAAGTAAGCCACAAAACAAAACATAATTGTTTTTTTTATTGTAATACAACACTTTGTAGAGCATGTTAATGAAAATGGAGGACTTTTTGTTACTTAATTATTTCTTCGCTATTGTTTTTATAGGTTTTGGGTACATATATTATTATTCAGAAATTATTGTTAAGGGTCGCAGTTACCAATTAAAATTATAAGAGACTGTTAAACAAACTACCACTGACTGATTATACGAATCCCTTTATGTCGATTCCCGTTATGTCGACTTTTGAATTTGCTCGATTTTATTCCCTCTACGTCGCGTCAAGTAGGTACCTACATTATGATTGAATATTAAATTTCTTTAGACATCTTTTAACTAACAATTATGCAACGATTTACCGTTTGGATCCATATCTTCATCGAAAAACAATGCCTCTTTCAGCTGTTTTATCTAAAGTATCTCAACGACTCTTAGAAGAAGAAGGAGATATGAGATGCATGTGATGAGGAGGGAAGAAACGCATGTGGCTAAAAGAGTGATGATAAATGTAGATGGATTGAGAGGGAGAGGGAAGCTAAAGAAAAGATGGTTGGATTGTGTGACGAATGACATGAAAGAAAAGGTAGTAAATGATAGCGTGACGGTTGAAAGAGAAAATAGAAGAAGAACGACTCCAAGTAACATGGGGCAAGGGCAGGAACAAAATGATCACAATGACACTTACCTTAGCCATCTTAGTGAAGGCAATCTTACACTCCTGAGGGTCAATGCCGTAAGAGGAGCAGACAGTGGTGAACTCATCGTTGTCAATGGTGCCATCAGCGCTGGCATCCTCCAGTTGGAACATGAACTGGGCGTACAGCTGCTGCCATTTGAGAGCAGCTGAAGGGTTCTGAGCGTAATCGTTCCACATGGACGTCCATTCTTCCACGGAGACCTGGTGGATTAAATGATTAGTATGGTTGGTTGTCTAGCGTTGTTATTACGCGTACAGTCAGTCATCATTCATGTCCAAGGTTGGTATCATCGACAAAAGCCAGGCCTTGCCAATTTTGAAACAATTTAGCTTGCGAATGTTTTGAGCCGTTCTGACTTTCAATTGTTTAACGAGAACAAAGGACCAAAGTGTAAACATTTGTACGGTATTATGGAACACAAATTGTAAAAAATCAAATGAATCATTCTTGTTGATTTGTGTATGTCACCCTAATGTCACCGTATGATTATGAACAGTGCTAGTTTATAATAGGTATACGTGAGAAAAGTTCAGAAAGTGAAAAATAGATCAATCATTAGAAACCCAAAAATTTTAGAACTGTATTCATTTTAAAAAGCGTACATCATTAGAATATCAATAAGCTTTTAGAAGATCAGTTCAATTTTTCCCCTTTTTAATTAGGTACAAAGAAAAATAAACTTGATAAACGAAACCAGACAACAATGCTTCACAGCCTCTTTCAAAACTTTCTGAGCACGTTATCACTAAACCGATAAGTAGACTCGGTAGTGACAACAATTTATTGATGGAATAAGTTGACGTGAACTTTGGAAAGCTCTCGAAAGTTGAAAAGGTTAAGTCATGTGCAGAGCTTCAGCGTTTTGTGGTCGAAACTTTTGGTCCATACGTGAATTCGACTGAATTGTTTGATGGAAGTAAAAAGGGCTATTTGTTTATGAATTATTTACGACAAAAAATACGAAAGTCACTAAAATAAAAATAAAAACCGGCCAATTGCGTGTCGCGCCACGTACAATGAAGGGTTCCGTAGTTGAAAAGAATTTATCCCAAAAACACACCTGACATTGGAATCCCAAAAGAATTGTTTTAGGTGGTAAAATTACAAATCAAAAAATTTCGGACTTTTTCCTTTACTTGTGCTGTGAGACCTTGCTTCTTGCTTTATGATTCTAGGTCAACGGGAAGTACCCTATAGGTTTTGATTTACTTGCGAGTATCAAAATATGTCGCATAAATGGCCGTATTTTTTTATTGCGGTGACTTAGAAGCTTGATTTTTTTAGAACACCAAGGGATCATTGACTAACGTATTTGATATTAATTTCAACTTGATACGTCTACGCGTTACTAAGAAAAAGCGTCTTGACAGACAGACAGACAACGAAGTGATCCTTTAAGGGTTCCGTTTTTTCCTTTTGAGGTACAGAACCGTAAAAATCAATCAGTTCAATCAATCAATTTCTTAAGAAGTAAGCAGTAGTTTTGTACTTCAAATTTTAATTATGTTGATCTCTTAATGTGTGTACCTATATCACGCTATCACACTAATATTATAAAGGCGAAAGTTTGTGAGTGTGTGTGTGTGTGTTTGTTACTTCTTCACGCTCAAACGGCTGCACCGATTTGAATGAAATTTGGAATATAGATAGCTTATACTCTGGATTAACACATAGGCTATATTTTTTCCCGGTCTATACACTGGTAAAATCGCAGGGTGTAGCTAGTAAAAATAAAATAATAAAATAAAAATAAATGAAATGATAGTGTTATTCTGTTATACCTAGGGTAGGTAAAACCTTTTTATATCCATTATTTAACATAATATCACGCCTTTTTTCCCCGAAGGGTTAGGCAGAGGTGTACCTATAGTACACCCACATTTCAATAGGGGGCGAGTCTATTGCCATCAACCGAGCACACACCCAGACTCCGGGCTGCTGCTGAGAAATTCCAGATTGAAAAACTCAATAACACTTTGCCCGACCCGGGAACCCAGGACCTCATGATCAACAGTAGCGCGGGCGACAACTAGACACAACAACCAAGCCATCAACTATGCATACTGTACATCTAACTAAGTAGCTTTGCGCAAAAATTATTGCTGGTAAACGACTTTTATTTTTATGTATAAAAAAAAGCAACTTTTTATTGCGCGCAATGTAACACGAACCCAGGCAAATGGAGTTAAGCCCCGCCCGCTACGCTCTACGGTACGCGTAGGTACTTGTCGGAAAAAGTTTAGTATTATCATTGGATTACGTTTTAGTAAAAAAAAAATGCGACTTTTACCTTCAATATCTCAAGAACCAGTGGATTCTGAGGTATGGTCTAGTGGAAAAAAACGATCCAAATAATGGGTAAAATATGTGGTTTTCGATGTCTTTTTACACCCGGTATAATCTCAACATGAATGATGTAACCAATATTTTGTAAACATATTTTGATTTAAAAGAGTGTCCGTGGAGCTTCTTGCCCGTTATTCTCCATGGGTTCTTCTTTGGAATGGGCAACTAGCTTCATCTTTCTGTCTGACCGACCCCTTGACAATTCAAAAGTGCCTATAATTGGTTTATTTGAAATAAATGGTTTGAGTTTGAGTCCTTACTTAATCAATTATTACGTTTTTGTAAACTATTCTAAAACGACCTTAAGGCGGGGTGCAAGCAAGCGCCGTAGGTATTAAATGCTTACCGCAGCCCCCGCAAGGAGTAGCGATACGTAATAAATTACGATGCGCGGGAAACGCGCGCCAAGCGCACCGCTCATGAGTTCATGAACTCGAGTAGGTACTATGTTGCGTCACAGAATAGAGCAATGCAGTAGATAAACTTGAACTGATTAGTATACAAGTTAATTTTGTTTTATTTTTCTAGTAAGTATTTTTGAAAGTTTTAGACAGATTATTATTTCATTGTAAACTTGAACAGTTAAAATAAATAAAAATAACTACTTATACTTATTTATTTTTGTGAATAAGGTGGATTTAAAATCTGACTGACACGAAGACCTTTACCCGTACGATTCAAAACTAAGCGCCGCGCACCATTTTACTTTACGTTCATTCCCCACGACAGCGACACCACTGAAAACGATACCACTGGTGTGGTATCGTGGGGAATGACAGAAACTACTATTCCCCACGCCATGCGACACCACCGACTGTATTGTGCTGTTAGTGATGTCCAGCTACATAACAATGATGTGTTACATAACAATTTAGACCTTATTGACATTCATGTTTTCTTGTTAAATTTAGCTTCCAGACCATTTACCAAGTATCTTGGACCAAAAAAACAAATGGTTTGTAAAATGTCTATAAGGTCGAAATTAGCTTGACACCCTAGAAATGATGTGCATAATAATCTAGACACTTTCTGAGGTGGCAAGCGAATTTAGACCTTATTGACATTCATGTTTTTTTGTTAAATTCAGCTTCCAGATCATTTACCAAGTATCTTGGGCCAAAAAAACAAAGGGTTTGTAAAATATCAATAAGGTCGAAATTAGCTTGACACCCTAAAAATGATGTGCATAATAATCTAGACACTTTCTGAGGTGTCAAGCGAATTTAGACCTTATTGACATTCATGTTTTTGTGTTAAATTCAGCTTCCAGATCATTCACCGAGTATTCTGGACCAAAAAAACAAAGGGTTTGTAAAATGTCAATAAGCTCGAAATTAGCTTGAGACCTTTATCGTTTTCAGCGAACTTAAATACTACGAAATGACCGTTCATTCCCCACGACACCACTGGTGGTGTCGTCGGGAATGACAGAAACTAGTATTCCCCACGACACCAATGACTGCATTGTGAGTGATGTCCAGCTAATTTTTAAACGTAACAATGATGTGTTATTTTTAAACGACTTAAAAAACGGAGGAGAATATCAATTCAGTTGTATTTTTTTTTTTTTTTTATGTTTGTTACTGCAGTACTCCGTCATTTAGAAGCCGATTTGGAAAGTTCTTTTTTTATTTTATTGGTTATGTCAACACAAAAAAAAAAAACGGAGGGGCAAAACTTCTTATGCTCTAGTTTTTTTTTCTTGAGAGGACGTGATTACGGTCAAAATTAAAATCCAAGATGGCGGCTGCAAAAATTTTCGAATTTTTCGACATGGGCGTCAATTTCGTGATATTTGAGGTCGCTGAAAACGATAATGGGGTCAAAATGAAAATCCAAGATGGCGGCTGCGAAAATTTCCTAACTTTTCGTCATGGGTGTCATTTTCGTGATATTTTAGGTCGCTGAAAACGATAGTCGGGTAAAAAGGAAAATCCAAGATGGCGGCTGCGAAAATTTCCTAATTTTTCGTCATGGGTGTCATTTTCGTGATATTTTAGGTCGCTGAAAACGATAGTGGGGTCAAAATGAAAATCCAAGATGGCGGCTGCGAAAATTCCCTAACTTTTCGTCATGGGTGTCATTTTCGTGATATTTTAGGTCGCTGAAAACGATAGTCGGGTAAAAAGGAAAATCCAAGATGGCGGCTGCGAAAATTTCCTAATTTTTCGTCATGGGTGTCATTTTCGTGATATTTTAGGTCGCTGAAAACGATAGTGGGGTCAAAATGAAAATCCAAGATGGCGGCTGCGAAAATTCCCTAACTTTTCGTCATGGGTGTCATTTTCGTGATATTTTAGGTCGCAGAAAACGATTGTGGGGTCAAAATGAAAATCCAAGATAGCGGCTACGAAAATTTCCAAATTTTTCGTCATGGGTGTCATTTTCGTGTTATTTTAGGTCGCTGAAAACGATAGTGGGGTCAAAATGAAAATCCAAGATGGCGGCTATGAAAATTTCCTAACTTTTCGTCATGGGTGTCATTTTCGTGATATTTTAGGTCGCTGAAAACGATAGTCATTCATTTTGACCCCATTATCGTTAGCAGCGACCTCAAATATCACGAAAATGACACCCATGTCGAAAAATTTGAAAATTTTCGCAGCCGCCATCTTGGATTTTCATTTTGACCCCACTATCGTTTTCAGCGACCTCAAATATCATGAAAATGACACCCATGACGAAAAATTAGGAAATTTTCGCAGCCACCATCTTGGATTCTCATTTTGATCCCACTATCGCTTTCAGTGACCTAAAATATCACGAAAATGACACCCATGACGAAAAATTAGGAAATTTTCGCAGCCACCATCTTGGATTCTCATTTTGACCCCACTATCGTTTTCAGCGACCTCAAATATCACGAAAATGATACCCATGACCGAAAATTAGGAAATTTTCGCAGCCGCCATCTTGGATTTTCATTTTGGCCCCACTATCGTTTTCAGCGACCTCAAATATCACGAAAATGACACCCATGTTGAAAAATTTTAATATTTTCGCAGCCGCCATCTTGGATTTTCATTTTGACCCCACTATCGTTTTCAGCGACCTCAAATATCACGAAAATGACACCCATGACGAAAAATTTGGAAATTTTCACAGCCGCCATCTTGGATTTTCATTTTGACCCCGCTATCGTTTTCAGCGACCTAAAATATCACGAAAATGACACCCATGACGAAAAATTTGAAAATTTTCGCAGCCGCCATCTTGGATTTTCATTTTGACCCCACTATCGTTTTCAGCGACCTAAAATATCACGAAAATGACACCCATGACGAAAAATTAGGAAATTTTCGCAGCCGCCATCTTGGATTTTCATTTTGACCCCACTATCGTTTTCAGTGACCTAAAATATCACGAAAACGACACCCATGACGAAAAATTAGGAAATTTTTGCAGCCGCCATCTTGGATTTTCATTTTGACCCCACTATCGTTTTCAGCGACCTAAAATATCACGAAAATGACACCCATGACGAAAAATTTGGAAATTTTCGCAGCCGCCATCTTAGATTTTCATTTTGACCCCACTATCGGTTTCAGCGACCTCAAATATCACGAAAATGACACCCATGTCGAAAAATTTGAAAATTTTCGCAGCCGCCATCTTGGATTTTCATTTTGACCCCACTATCGTTTTTAGCGACCTAAAATATTACGAAAATGACACCCATGACGAAAAAATAGGAAATTTTCGCAGCCGCCATCTTGGATTTTCATTTTGACCCCACTATCGTTTTCAGTGACCTAAAATATCACGAAAACGACACCCATGACGAAAAATTAGGAAATTTTTGCAGCCGCCATCTTGGATTTTCATTTTGACCCCACTATCGTTTTCAGCGACCTAAAATATCACGAAAATGACACCCATGATGAAAAATTTGGAAATTTTCGCAGCCGCCATCTTGGATTTTCATTTTGACCCCACTATCGGTTTCAGCGACCTCAAATATCACGAAAATGACACCCATGTCGAAAAATTTGAAAATTTTCGCAGCCGCCATCTTGGATTTTCATTTTGACCCCACTATCGTTTTCAGGGACCTAAAATATTACGAAAATGACACCCATGACGAAAAATTAGGAAATTTTCGCAGCCGCCATCTTGGATTTTCATTTTGACCCCACTATCGTTTTCAGCGACCTAAAATATCACGAAAACGACACCCATGACGAAAAATTAGGAAATTTTTGCAGCCGCCATCTTGGATTTTCATTTTGACCCCACTATCGTTTTTAGCGACCTAAAATATCACGAAAATGACACCCATGACGAAAAATTTGGAAATTTTCGCAGCCGCCATCTTGGATTTTCATTTTGACCCCACTATCGGTTTCAGCGACCTCAAATATCACGAAAATGACACCCATGTCGAAAAATTTTGAAATTTTCGCAGCCGCCATCTTGGATTTTGATTTTGACCCCACTATCGTTTTCAGCGACCTAAAATATCACGAAAATGACACCCATGACGAAAAATTAGGAAATTTTCGCAGCCGCCATCTTGGATTTTCATTTTGACCCCACTATCGTTTTCAGCGACCTAAAATATCACGAAAATGACACCCATGACGAAAAATTAGGAAATTTTCGCAGCCGCCATCTTGGATTTTCATTTTGACCCCACTATCGGTTTCAGCGACCTCAAATATCACGAAAATGACACCCATGTCGAAAAATTTGGAAATTTTCGCAGCCGCCATCTTGGATTTTCATTTTGACCCCACTATCGTTTTCAGCGACCTAAAATATCACGAAAATGACACCCATGACGAAAAATTAGGAAATTTTCGCAGCCGCCATCTTGGATTTTCATTTTGACCCCACTATCGTTTTCAGCGACCTAAAATATCACGAAAATGACACCCATGACGAAAAATTAGGAAATTTTCGCAGCCGCCACCTTGGATTTTCATTTTGACCCCACTTTCATTTTCAGCGACCTAAAATATCACGAAAACGACACCCATGACGAAAAATTGGAAATTTTTGCAGCCGCCATCTTGGATTTTCATTTTGACATTGAAATACAAAAAAAAAAATAAGAAGATACCTAATTAGAAAAAAAACTTAATTTAAAAAAAAAATCTTATTTATGTAGGTATACAGAAAAATACATTTGAGGGCCTACTTATTTTCTGAACATCCCTGCCCAACCCTTTGAAAGAATTCAGGCGTGATGTTATGAAGAAATCTCATTTCCTATCCGATATTCATTATAAAACCACCCGTACTAACTTTATTCTGTGGCACCTACCTATTTGAGATTTGAAAATAGTGAACCAAAAATTTGCGCGTCAGGCGGCTTTATAAGCTCCAGTGTAGGGTTCAAATTCAACTGTTTTACACACTTGATGCGATTGGTAAACATAGGCCGTGATAAAAATAAATACCAATAAAGCTTTTGCGCGCGTGACGTCTTTATTTACATAGGCATAGCGTTCAAATTCAACTGTTTCCAACACATGCTAATTTGTGCCGGTCGCAGCCGGTGACAAAGTTAGCGGGGGTGGCGGGTTCGAAAAATTGGCACACGTCCGACCTCCGTCACGTTCCGCTCGGGACTAAACGGCTCAGGGCGAGCGTTTGCGAAGCTGAAAACAATTGATGCTGGAATTAGTGGTACAGGTATTTAATATTTCACATTATGACGGCCGTTATATCTCGAATTTTTTACGACCTTTATTATGGTATAAGTTTTATTGTTCAAAGCCTAATGTAACTCAAATGAAATAAGATTAAAGATCACAATTAGACTTGTCTTTGCGATTTAATTGGATGCAGTAAAGTGCAAGTAATCGTGTATCGGACGGCCGAAATTTCTAGATCGAAGTCTGAACTAAGTAATATATTTTTTTCAAAATTTAAATACGTGTTATCTACGAATAAAACACTAAACAAAACGACGTTTTTACGGCTCTCCCGGCCTTAAGTGTCTAAACACATTATGCGGAAGATCCGCGGCGGAAGTTATTTATTTATTTATTTAAACTTACACACTATCATTACAGGATAACCCCAATACAATAATGTTTTCCAAACACACATTCTATAATCTAAGCACACACACAAATAAATTGAAGAATCAACTTACGGCTAATATTTAAAAATCTAAACATTGAGAATACTCAGCAAGAACTCAATTAGAAACACCATCTGACTACAGAATTATATATGTAGGTACTAACTTGTCAGAATTATATGAATTAAGGTCAGTCGGGGCAAGTGCGCCGACGGGGTAAGTGCATCTACCATAAAAATATCGAAAACTACAGGTATTATACAACTAATGACATCTTACATCCATGCAACAAACTAAAACACAGTTCCACTTCACAATCACAGATGCCTCTGTTCACCATAACTTGATATATCCGCCATTTTAGTTTTAGTGTCATTTAAACCTGTTATCAGAGATGAGCACGTGTTAGTTCCGCGGCTGATTCAACAACAACGTAATTTGGCAACCTAATTTCGGTCGTAATATGTCGTAAGTAATTCAAATAGCATTGCAGGCGTAATCATGCTGAACTACCGTCGCGGATCCTCCGCATAGTGTGTTTAGACACTTAGAGAACATTATACGAAAGTTCAAAGTTCACTAAAATTTTCACGCCACTAGAAATTAATCAAAACGTCTCTGTACATCACATTAATCTTCTCTCAAACTAAGATCCCAAGATTTATGAACACTGGAAGCTCGCATGATTAAACCGTGTCGGGGTTAGTCTATAAACCCGAGAATTACCAGCTCGACTATTTACATACTTCATATTATAACGACTAGCTTCTTCCCGCGACTACGTTTGCGTGGAAGTCGTATATAAGATACACAATATCGCACCCTTAGTAATTCTTTTATATTTATTAAAAGTATTGTTTCTGTTCATATATGTTTTATATAATCTTCCTTTAATTATTACACTTTTGATGGCGCACACCAGTTACAGATTTTTATCGCTTCTTTTTCATCCTTTTCATAGACTTAACATAACCACAGAGTAACAAAACTCTATCAGATGTGTGGACAATGATCCTCAACAGTAATGTAAGGGCGCAACTCGAAATATTGAGTTTTTGAAGGTAGTAAGGAAATCCGATGTTTTTATTTATTATATTCAAAAACTCAATATTTCGAGTTGCGCCCTTACATTACTAAGACCCTTAGTAATGTAAGGGTGCAAATCGAAATTTTGAGTTTTTGAATATAATAAGGAAATCCAATGTTATTACTTAACATATTCTGCTTTATTATATTACTAAACTCCACGGTCGCGTGGATGTCGGAAATTATCCCACGGGAACTGGACAAAAATAAAATTAAAAAAACGGATAAAAATTACCATAATATTCCGCTACGTGACCTCAAAATATGCTACGCCGAATAACGCAGCGCCGAAAGTTTGCAGTAACGAATAAAATAATGAGGAAAGCACGCAACAACGAATATCATTACAACGAAAGCATTTGATCTCGGAACAACGAATGCACGTTACAACGAAAAGAGTATACGGGTTACCCATATGCCAAATTTCATCCAAATCCGCACAGCTGTTTTAGCGTGAAAGCGTAACAAACAAAATCTCTGTGGCATTTATAATATTACTAGCTACGCCCCGTGGTTTCACCTGTGTAGACCGGAATAAAGAGTAGCTTATGTGTAAATCCAAAGTATCAGCTAGCTCCATACCAAATTTTATCAAAATTGGTCTAGCCGTTTGAGCGTAAAGAAGTAACAAACACATACACACACTCACAAACTTTCGCCTTTAAAATATTAGTGTGATACAGTGTGACAAGTTAGAATTAAGTACAGAATATGAAGCAATCAAACAAAGATTAAATAATACCTATGTTATGACGAACTGACGCATGACGTCATTTATAAAGCGGTGGGGGCAGCTTGAACAATAAGTGAATTACGGAGCGAAATTCTAATAAAGGTCTACCACGGTAACAATGCTCGAAAAAATGAATGCGTAATTAAGCACGGTAGGTCATTTGGCTAACACCCAGAGCTGACGGGTTAATACATTTGATTGAGTATAATTAAAATTTGTGTATACGATTGTTACTGTACATATACAGTAATAATCGTATCACAAATTATCGTATAGGTAGTATCATATACCAGTGTGTTTCTGAAGGGTCTTTGCAATCACTTCTATGACAAAATAAGATAGCCCTTGCAATAAATACGCATATACAGAACGCGAAAGTAACACTGTCTGCTACCTAGTACATTGTTAATTATTATTTATTTATTTATTTTATTATAACATTTTACAAGAAATCTTAAGCTAAGAACTATGCCCGCAAAACCGTTTTCTCGGTTTGAATGAATGATTGAATGCTTTATTTGTAAACATAGGTCAATGTACAATATTGTGCGAGATGTTACGGATAAGTAGATCCTCTATGTTTTGCCCAGAGGCGTACAAATATAATTAATTAACATTGTCGAATTAATTAATTAATTATTAATAAAATAAATAGGTACATGCATATCAATAAAAAAAAAAAAATATAAATCTATTTCAAATGTCAAATAGATTAAGTTACAGTTTGTCTGTGAGAACGGTACAAACGGTATTACAAAAGTTTTAGTGCGGACACTTAATTTTCATTTAATACCAAATTACTCATTTGCCCTCCCCCCAAAGGTCTGCAAACCACTTTCCTAAGGAAATAGCCTACAAACCCCCGAAAAAGAACAACATAAGGAATTTGGCAAATTTACCTTTATTTTCCTGACTCCTTATATCAGCAGGCAACTGGTTGAGAAGGTCAATCAATCTGCCTAGCCTTTCCCCAACTATGTTGGGGTCGGCTTCCAGTCTAACCGGATGCAGCTGAATACCAGTATTTTACATGGAGCGACTGCATATCTGACCTCCACAACCCAGCAACTGGGTAATACGATACCCCTTGGTAAGACTGGTTGTCAGACTTTCGGGCTTCTGACGAGCCGTAACGACTGTCAAAAATCCACGAATGACAGCCGGGACCAACGGCTTAACGTGCTTTCCGAGGCACGGAGGAGTCTCGGTGTGTAAAGATGGTCGCATATCCACTGACCAACCCGGCAAGTGTAGCTTAACCTGATGGATCGACCCATGCGGCTGTTATTACTTAGCCACGAGCTCCTCGAAAAAGGACAACATAAGCAATTTGGCAAATTTACCTTTATTTTCCTGACTCCTTATACCTATCAGCAGGCAACTGGTTGAGAAGGTATGGTACTCCTTTATCAAGCGTTCGGTCGCGACAATAATTCTTTATTCTAGGTACATTAAATTTACCTGCCGATACCATCCCAGTTCCGTGGTTATGGGAAACTAACGAGCCGACGCTCCCTGCCAGTTGCCATGACTGTTAACCAGAAGTAGGTATTTATGTTTTACGCTGATTGGAAGAATTTTGCAGATTTTAAATAACTTATAATAATCATCTTTACATTTGTTTTTAGTTTTCTTACTTACTAATAATTTTAAAAATCTAATTTGTTGTGCTTCTAATTTTTCTAAATTACTTTTGAATGTGAGTCCATATCAGTCGAGGGCGTAACTTAATATTGGGTCAACCAATTGTAGATAGAGACACTTAAGAGTATTACTCGGCACTTTAAAGCTTAGATGGTAGAATTTACCGACTAATATTCTAAGTTTATTACATAAATATTCAATGTGGTTTGACCACGAAAAGTTCTCGTCAACTTTTACTCCGAGATATGTTACACATTCATCTCGTACAATAGGTTTACAATTACAGTTAACATAGTTTTTATGAATGCTCATGTGTGTACAATGGAGGTGGGTCGCTTGGTGGTAGTAAATATGGCGAGCGTATCACAAGTAGCTCAGTTTACGTAATTGTTAATCTACGTGTGAAAACTTGTAATTGGCTACGTGTGAAATCATTATGTTAAGGCCCAGGTTCCAAGCTTGGTTTAGCTCGGTGTGTAAGTGAAATGGCGTTATGGCTGTCTACTTTGACGCACAAGATAGGAGATTCTCACGCGCACTGGAATTATGTCGTAAAATTGCAAATAAAATCGTATAAAATTAGAAATTATCTATTTAATAAAAAGTAATCCATCACTGGATGCAGTTTGGAGTTTGACATTTCATGGTATATTTTTAAATATAATTATAATTGCTAATGAAGGGTTAAACAGCTTTTCAAGATTATTAGGAGGTATGTTTAAAGATTTTTTTGGTGCATTAAAGTATGTTTAATTATGTTTTGGCTTCCATCACAGCGAAAAGGACTTGAAAATATCATATTTTTTTTACATGTCAAAATTATTTACGGTTTATGAGATACACAGCTTTAAAAAACCACCTTTTTGATCGTTTTCAGGAAATCTGCGCCTTAATAACTTTGTAACCATTGTGTCTGATTAGCTGTAAATTTTACAAAAATAATAAAATAAAATAAAATAATAGAGATGACCGTCATATAAATAGATTATTAGAAAATATTGGACACGTATTTTTTACGTAATCAACTGATTACGGCGATACAAAGAGTCAAAATGTGGCATGACGTCTAGATTTTATACGTAGTTTGTTATATTTGTGACATATAGCCACTCCCACTCCCCAACTTTAAAGCGTTTTATCTAAGTATTTTTGTTATTAATATGAGCATAAATAATACGTGTCTAACATTTCTAGGGTTCCGTACCAAAATGGTAAAAAAGGAACCCTTTTTTTTTTTTTTTTTTTTTTTTTTTTTTTTGAGGGTGGGAAATCATCAAATAACTTCTCCCGCTCTGGGTGGAGCGGGAGGGCGTGTCAGACTTTTACTGACTAAAACCCACCCGTGTTCCTTCAGTTGCCTATGCCAGGGCCGCGGTAACCCTTTCAGACAACCCGCGACCCCAGCGGCGTCGGCCCTATTGGGCCCCGTCACTTGCTGACATCTCTTTGAGGCGCGCGTGGAACACGACGCGCCGTCGACTCGGGCCTGGTCCTTACCGGACGGCGAGCTACCCGCTGCTCACCGTCCGCAGGCCCGCGCCTACGGTGGCCGGAAATCGCCCCGCGATTCCCGCCGCCCAGGGCGTCTCCTGCGGCGACTGAGGGCGTGAGGCTGCCTCTCCCTCACGCGTTCCGCCTCCTCCTTCGCGAGCATCACTGCTTCGCAGAAGGAGGTGACGGCCTCCCATGCACTCTCGCTCCGAACCATGGCCTGGACCAGGCTCGGACGCGAGAGATCGCCGCCGCCGATCGCCTCCGTGAGAACACGGCGGTGCTCTGCCCAAGCCGGGCAGACCTCCACTGTATGCTCCACCGTGTCCTCCGGGCGATCCACACAATGGAAACACCCGGGCGTTTCCTCCCGCCTTATGCGAAACAGGAACCTCCCGAAACAACCGTGTCCGGTGAGGACCTGCGTCAGGCGGAAGGTGAGGACGCCGTGGCGCCTCTCTAACCACTCCTCAAAGAGGGGACTTATCGCCGCTATTGTGGCGTGCCCAGCGCTGGGTTGCGACAGTCGCGCTCTCCATGCCGCCATGAGATCCCGCCGGAGCTCTGTCCGCTGTACCGTGATTTCTCGCGGCAGCGGAGTTACGCCCCAGCGCTTCGCCTCCTCGCGCCACTCCCACACGTGCGCGAGGACCTTTGCCTCCAGATCCCACGGCGGCAATCCGGCAAGGAGGCTCGCCGCCTCCCGGGAGACCGTGCGGTATCCCCGGACTAGCCGGATGGCCATGACCCTCTGGGACGCGTTCAACCTGCCGGCTGGTCCCAGCCTTAGGGAACGCGCCCACACCGGTGCTCCGTAAAGGGCCATGGACCGCACGACCCCCGCGTAGAGCCTCCGGCAGGAGGCGTTTGGACCCCCCAGATTGGGCAGGAGCCGCCTCAAGGCAGCCCCAGCCCGTGCCAGTCTGGGAGCCAAACGTCGGAAATGCTCCACGAAGTTCCACCGGCTGTCGAGGACGAGTCCCAGGTACTTCATCGTCGACCCGACTCCGATGTGAACCCCTCCCACCGTTATATCGGAACCCGACGGTGGCGCATTCCGAGGACCATGAAAACACATGGCCTCGGACTTGTGCAGGGCCACCTCGAGTCCCAACTGCCGGATCCTCTCCACGACTATCGCAACCCCGCGTGTCGCTAAGTCAGCCGCCTCCTGGTGCGACCTCCCCTGCGCCAGGACCAGCGTGTCGTCAGCGTAACATACTACGCTGACGCCGCTAGGGAGGTCGGCGCGCAGCACCCAGTCGTAACCGATGTCCCACAGATGCGGCCCCAGGACCGATCCCTGTGGGACACCGCACGACATCTCTCGCCGGTTCCACTCTCCCTGATGACCGGGGTATATGACGGCCCTGTCCGTCAGATAGGCCTCGACCACTCGACAGAGGTAGGTCGGCATCCGGTGATACCGGAATGCCTCCCTGATGCAACTCCAGGGCAGGGTATTAAAGGCGTTGGCGATGTCTAAGGACACCGCCAAGACGACCCCACCCCGGGCCACTGCATCCCCCGTCGTGAGGGCTCGCACGCGCATGATGGCGTCCACCGTAGAGCGCCCCTTGCGGAAACCAAACTGGCTCTCCGCCAAATCCGGCCCCTCCTGCACCAGCCACCCGACGAGGCGGTCTGCAATGACTCTTTCAAAGAGCTTGCCCACCTCGTCGAGCAGCACGATGGGCCGGTAAGCGGACGGAGAGTCCGCAGGGCGCCCCGGCTTCTTAATGAGGACCAGTTTCCCCGTCTTCCAGCGAAGTGGAAACTGGCCCCTCTCCAAGCATGCGCTTAGGAGCCCCCCTAGTCGAGGCCCGAGAGCCCCAAAGGCCAGAACCCAGGCTCTTCCAGGTAAGCCGTCGGGTCCTGGGGCGGTATTTTTGGCACTGAGCCTACGTACCGCCGCTCTCAACTCTACCTCGGTCACTTCGGGAGTATCATCGTCGTCGTCGGTCTCTTGGTCCGCAGCGGGCACCGCATGAGGCGGAGCCATAGGCGGGGGAGTATGTTCCCCTCGCGAAGGGAACAGAGCGCTCACCACGTCCTCCACGAGCTCGGGCCGGAGACTCTGCGTCAGCGGGGGCGCCCATGGGCGGAGTTTCTCCCGCACCATCTTATAGGGGCGCCCCCATGGGTCTCTGTTCAGAGTCTCCAGCGACTCCTCGCGGCCCAGATCCCTGGACCGCAAGATCTCCGCTCGGAGGGCGGTCTTCGCCACTCTGTACCCCTCGTACAGCTCCGCCTGAATGGCTTCCGTATCCGGAGGACGAATACGGAGCCTGCGGTGCCTGGTGTACCGGTGCCGCGCGGCAACGCACGCCTCGCGCAGAGCCGTCAGCTCCGGCGACCACCAATACACCTGGCGAAAGGCGCGACTGGGCTGGACCCGGGGCATTGCCACGTCGCACACCTCGGACATGGCCTCCCGGAACCACTCCGCCTCGTCGTTGATGTCGGCAGGCCTGTCCGGTGGTGACACCCAGGCCTGCACGATCGAGGCTTCCAGGAGGAGCTCCCGGTCCAGCTTCTTCAGCGCCCACCGCGGACCACTCGGGGCCTGTCGAACCGGCGCGCTCGAGGTATGGGCGGAGACATCAAACCGGATGTACCGATGATCGGAATAGGTCTCCACCCCCTCCATGACGCGCCAGTCAACCACGTGCGGCAACAGGGCGGGGCTGGCGAACGAGATGTCCACCACCGATTCGCCCCGCATCCGCACACACGTGGGGACAGAACCCCGGTTTAGGACGACCAGGCCTGTTTCCAGAGCCCAGTCCTCCACCATCCTGCCCCGTGTGTCCGTATACCGGGAACCCCAAGCCACATTCTTGGCGTTGAAGTCCCCGAGGACAAGCACGGGAAGGGAACGAAACCCGACGACGACGGTTTTCAACTCCGCAAGGGAGTTGTGGAACTCGGCGAGAGTTCGGCTCGGGGAGAAGTATGTCCCCACCACGACAATCCCCCCGAACCGTGCTGCAACGCAGCCCTGTCCCTTCTTGACGGCTTCAAGGGACAGGGTACCGGCGGCGGCCGACGAAATGAGGGTCACTGAGCCGCTCAGGTCCTCCACCCAGTAATCACTGGGCGGGACAAAGTACGGCTCAGCGACCACAGCGATGTTAATCGACCACTGCGCCATGCTCTGGAGCAACAGATCCTGAGCGGCGGCGCAGTGGTTGATGTTCGCCTGGAGGAGGCGTAATGGGGCCACTACTGGCATTCCATTTCAGCCCCCTCCTGAGCCCCCTGTGAGGGCTCCGCCGCAGTGGGTACGGCGGCGACGGCAGTGGGGGCGGCAGCGACGGCGCCTGTGGCGGCTGCGGCGGTGATGGCGGTAGAGGGGGCGGAGGGCTTGCCCTTGCCCCGGGCTTTCGTGGGTGGACCACAGCCCTTGCTTCCAGCCCGGTGATCGGCCGGCTTGCCAGCTGCCGCACATAGGTAGCAGTGCGGCGTGGCATTGCACGAGCCGGCCTTGTGACCGGGCTGACCACAACGGAAGCAATTACTGCTGCGGTCCACCTCCGAGGTGCATTTAGCTCCCACGTGGTTGCCCACTTGGCAACGGAAGCACCTCAGAGGTCTGGGTTCCAACAGTTTTACCCGCGTGGAATCCCAGCCCACCTGGAATCTTGGGCCCTCCCCAACGATTTTGTTGGCCGCCGATACGGGGCAGCTCACCGTAACGGCTCGCAACCCCGTGGAGTCTGGACGGATGGTGCCTACCTTCACCTGCTCGAAGGCGCACCCCCCAGTCTTGACCACGGCGGCCACAACTTCCCCCTCCGTCACGGAGTCGTCCAGACCCAGGATGCGCATGTCAGCGCACTTGGCGGGTCTGGACACTCGGGCTTCGTCCGCATTTAAGGACGCCCTGAGCTTTTCAGCCAGAGCGTCAGCGGTCGGGCCACTGGCCGCACCGGGGATCTCGAGCATACGAGCCCCAGTCGCCGTGACCCTAATACGCATGCCCTTAGTGACCCCGATCTCCTCCAGGTTCACCGCCGCCCGCGCCTTGGTGAGCACGTCGCGGTAGGACACGCCCTTCTTCTCCGCTTCCGGCTGTAGTGTGATCACTACAGCTGCGGACTTTGGGGCGCGCAACCTCGCCGCGACGCTTCGCTCCTTGCGCCGACGCCGCCTCTCCTTTCGCTTGGCCGCCCTTGCCGCCTTGCCCTCCTTCTTCTTCTCCCCGGCTACCTGCCATTCGGCGTCAGCCGGAGGAGATTTAGAAGGCGGGGGCGGCCGCGTCGTCGTCGCCGCCACAGCCGGGGCCTTCTCAGGCGCCTTAGCGGGCGCCTTCGCAGGCGCTTTCGCAGGCGCCTTTGCAGCGGCGGCCCCGCCCTTCGCCTGCCCCGCTGACCCAGGTTTGGGCGTGGCAGCCGTGGCGGCGTACGATGCCGCCTTTGGCTGGCCCGAGGCCTGCCGGCTCGCCGCTAGCGGGGGCCGGAGGACAATGCCCTCCAGGACCGAGAACCGGCTGTTGAAGGCAGCCAGCTCCTTCCGCACCAGGGTCAGTAGCCTCTCCTCTGCGGGCCCGAGCCCGCTCTGCCCCTGCTGCGCCCCCTCTTGCGGCACCTTCTGAGGGCCGGCATCGCGGAGCCTGGCCAGGTCCGCTCGGAGCTCCTCATTCTCCTTTCGGAGAAGCTCCATGGCGGCTGTCAAGCGGGCGACCTCCGCCCGCATTTCCGACATACCGTCCGGCGGAGGCCCTTGGAGCAGGACCTCCGCTGCCGCCATAATGGAGGCCTTGGCTGCAGGTATGGCCTTGTCTTTGGAAGATTGTTTCTTCTTCAAGGACACACACTTGACTGCAGCAGCCACGACCTCCTCAAACCTGGCCCGCTCCGAGTTGGGGCCACCAGTGGCGTCCGACTCATCGCCAGACGCCTCGATGGCGCTCCCCTCGGCCGACCCGACTGAGCCGTCCACCGGTACGGTATTTGCCCGGCCCTTGCTCTTTTTCCGGGTCCACCCTAGGCCCCGGCGAGCATACTTAGGGGCCGAGCCCTTTCCGCCATCCGACGAAGACTCCTGGCCCTCCCCCGGATTCAACTCCACATTCCGCTTCAGGAAGGCACTCCTCCTACCAGCGGCCGCCACCAATACGCACTCCGGGCTCTTAAAAGAGCCCTTCGCGCCCTTCGCTCCCGATGCGGCGTCGGACTCCGACCCCGCATCGCTCCTCTCCTTCTCCTCTTCTCGTATTTGGGTTTTGTTTAAATTTTCCATTTTTGTTCCCACGAGTATTTTACTTTGTGTACCTGCTCAAAACTGTGTGGTTCGCACTAGCGACTAATTAAGCTACCCATTAATCAAGCTACCAACCTCCCTCACGGTGCGCCGCCGCTTGGAGGTTTGGGGTAATTTTTTATAGAGGTTTTCTTCCTCGCGGTCCGGGCGGTTAAGCCAAGACCCTCGACCCCCGTCAAAAGTCAGAGACATGACCTTGAACGATCTTCGGGGCTACGAGACTAACGGTGGCAGAAGGAAATGACAAAATGAAAATGGAAATGATGATGGGAATGGTGATGGTGGGTGATGGGATGGGAATGATGATGTGGTGAATGATGAATGGTATATGGTGGCGGGGATGATGATGATTGATGGTGGATGATGGGATGGGAATGATGATGTGGTGAATGATGAATGGTGTATGGTGGCGGGGATGATGATGATTGATGGTGGATGAATGGCTTCCTTCTGCCTGCCCGGCGGCAGGGTTAGTGCACACCGAGCCCGTTCTTACTCCGCCGCTGTGCGTCTCTGCTTAGAGCAGAGGGACACACGTTGGAGCGTTCCTCCGACAGGATATTAGCATACGGGCAACGAAACCCCTTAGGCACTTGTGCCTAAGGGGAACCATTGCCCGCATCCCAGGGTGCACCGTCCCGAAGACTGGCCTTCCCCACGGACGTATCCGAAGGGAATTCCAGCCCACGGGAACTCGGGGAGGAAGAGTTTGTTTTTAGGGTTCCGTACCAAAATGGTAAAAAAGGAACCCTTATGGTGTGACTCAGTCTGTCTGTCTGTCTGTCTGTCTGTCACAGCTGTATATCTCAAGAACTACTAATGCTATCAACTTGAAATTTAGAATAGTTTTAGATGACGTTTACCTAACTATTTTGCAAATAAGAAAGAAATAAAAATGTTTATGTTTTTTTTTTTGCAACAGGGACTGAAATGGGGCCTTAAAAATTTTAAGTGGGGCTACTAGGTCATGTGGGGTATCATATGAAAGAGCGCTGTTTGCACATTCTCAAACATTTTTTTATTTTTTTTAGGCCGCATAGTTTTCGACTTTTTATGAAAAATGTAAAAAAAATACCGTTCCCCCCCTTATCTCCGAAGTTTGCAAAGTGAAAAATCTAAAATTATTCTATGTGATAGAAGTTTATGTAAAGATTACAGGAAAAATAAAATAATGTCTCTAAGTAGCACACCTTTTCAGAAATCGGAACGGAACTCTCGGTGCGCTAGTCCGACTCGCTCTTGACCGGTTTTTTATTAGCTGACTGACGGGCTAAATATTTTTTTGGAAAAAAAAAATAAAATAACAGTTTGTAGCGGCAAACAAACACCTCCGGCACTACAGACCTCTGTCGAGGGCTGTCACTAATGTCTATGGTGTCAAGAGGTCTGATAGATTGACATAATGGGAAGGAACAGGAAAAGCTTAGATAATATACATCCTAAGGGCAAAGCTAATTATAGATGACGCCATTATTGCTGGTAACTGTCTAACTGCTGAAGGTTGTCTAAACCACAGAACTGGTAACTGTCTAACTGCTGAAGGTTGTCTAAACATAAACGCGCTCTCACCATAAAAAATATGCTGTTTCACAGGTAAACAACACCAGCGGTGATGCGACTCCTAGCGGGATACATTGGCAGTGTCTCTCCCCATTATGGCATGAGTTTGTAAAGAGGCCCCGACACGGGTCATTGTTTTTTAAAATGTATGGTTAAGGCGAAAGCGCCAGGGTAGCCCGCGAAATTCAAAATTTCTTGCGTTTTTTGCAATTTGTAGGTCAGTGTGAGCTTGTATGTTGATTAACATATGATTCGCGGCCGTAGCTAATATGGCTTTACAGAATTATAATCATTAGAACCAGCAATACAACTCCATAAGTTAGCATTTACCTCAAATCTCATGATTTCATGAAATCGCTAGATTTGAGGTAAATGCTAACTTATGGAGTTGTATTGCTGGTTCTAATGATTATAATTCTGTAAAGCCATATTAGCTACGGCCGCGAATCATATTTTAATCAACATACAAGATCACACTGATCTACAAATTGCAAAAAACGTAAGGAATTTTGAATTTCGCGGGCTACCCTGGCGCATCAACCTTAAGAGGAAACGTGGGTGCTCTTTTCTCCATGCAAACAGATACAAACGCTCTCGCCTGTTTTCTTTTTGGTTAATGACCATAAAGCAATGATTTTTTACAGAAATATAAATAAGAGCTACTTGTATGCCCTATGTTTTCCTTTTTGATGATATATTATTTTTATAAGAACTAGAACCCTCCAAAAATGCTCAAAATTGCCTATTCAGACCGCTGTGAACAGACACCTAGTGTACCAATTTGACAACTATTAACGAAAAAAGAAAAACATAGGGGCATAGTATATATCCTTCTTATTTAGTTTATGAAATATCTTTTAAATTGGTCCAATATTGGAGGAGGACATTGGCGAGAGCCAAACCTCGAAATGTGACTTTTTACATAGGTTATTTAGTCGGATCTGCAGTTGTCCTTATCGCACGAATGCGAGGGCGGAGCGCTCGCAGAGCGACAGCAATACCTTCTTAAAATACCCAATTTTCAGAAGTCTAGTCGCCCCGATTTCCTCTTCTCGAGGGCGCAGAGATAGGTGGGTCGTCTCTCCGACCCTGCAGTAAGGGTTCCATTGCGTGGGTTACTCAGGCAAACCAATATGATGCTGTGGCAAGACTGTTACTTAAGAGTATAGGGAAGTAATGACTAGGTATAGGTACTGTGAACTTGATAGGTTCGATGGTAGCGGTCAGCCCCTTCGAGCTATCGATCCAGTATGCTCTCAGAGTATGCTCGCATACCTCCCAATGACCCCGTCCACGTGCGGCGACAGAACGATACTGGCGCCACATGGCGTTCACCGTACGTACTAAACCAACAACCAATCAGAGCTAAGCTACGTAATTTGACATGTACTAAGAAATCAACTGAGTGACTTATTATCGCTAAACTTCCGTTCGTGACGACAAATATATTAAAATTTTACCCTCAAGGGAAGCCCTTTCGATAACCTGACCCACCAGAAGTTTTTACAAAAAATCAAAAGTAAAATAATTGGCTCAAAAGCGTCAATCGCCCGCGGGCTGGCAACGTCGCATTTCTAAAGGTTTTTCGTAATTAGTTGGTATTTATAAGTTTGTATGCTATGTTTTTCCAGTTATTTTGGTATTTAAATAGGTACCTACTCTTATAAAATTACAAATTGACAATTATTTTCTATTTTCTACGAGTAGATAAATACCAAAATAACTATCAAAGAATAGTATACATAGACATACTTATAAATTAGAATTATGTATCACCTTTAGAAACTACCTTTTACCTACCTTTAGAAATGCAACGTTGTCAGCTTGGCCTCTTAACCTTTTTTTTTTTTTTTTTTTTTTTTTTTTTTTTTTTTTTTTTTTTTTTTTTTTTTTTTTTGAGGGTGGGAAATCATCAAATAACTTCTCCCGCTCTGGGTGGAGCGGGAGGGCGTGTCAGACTTCTACTGACTAAAACCCACCCGTGTTCCTTCAGTTGCCTATGCCAGGGCCGCGGTAACCCTTTCAGACAACCCGCGACCCCAGCGGCGTCGGCCCTATTGGGCCCCGTCACTTGCTGACATCTCTTTGAGGCGCGCGTGGAACACGACGCGCCGTCGACTCGGGCCTGGTCCTTACCGGACGGCGAGCTACCCGCTGCTCACCGTCCGCAGGCCCGCGCCTACGGTGGCCGGAAATCGCCCCGCGATTCCCGCCGCCCAGGGCGTCTCCTGCGGCGACTGAGGGCGTGAGGCTGCCTCTCCCTGGCCTCTTAACCTGATAATCCATCTACGCAGGGTTTCACGATAGGGCTTTGAAAATATATCAGCAGAAAATTTAATAAAGGCGGCCCTTATTTAGGAAATTATAGCCGCTTTTTGTCAGATGAGCCACTTCAGTTTTATTACACATTGCTTCAAGTAATCTCTTCTACTGATAGTAAAATTTTGTTCCCACTCAAGTAATCTCTTCTACTGATAGTAAAATTTTGTTCCCACGATATATTGAAAATGTTAGAAACGGTATAACTGAGGAGCTCGTGGCTCGGTAATAACAACCACACGGGTCAATCCATCAGGTTAAGCTACGCTTGCCGGAGTTGGTCAATGGATGGGGGACCATCTTTACATACCGAGACTACTCTGTGCCTCGGAAAGCACGTTAAGCCGTTGGTCCCGGCTGTCATTCGTGGATCTTTGACAGTCGTTACGGGTCGTCAGAAGACCGAAAGTCTGACAACCAGTCTTACCAAGGTCTTATCGTATTACCCAGTTACTGGGTTGTGCAGGTCAGACAGGCAGTCGCTCCATGTAAAATACTGGTACTCAGCTGCATCCGGTTAGACTGGAAGCCGACCGCAATAGTTGGGAAAAGGCTAGGCAGATTGTTAGAAACGGTCCCCCTTATTCATAAAAACTTAAACGCTGTACAAACCAATTTTAGTTAAAATAGTGTTTTGTCTTCTTCTTTCAAATTCAAATCTTAGTTCGAAAGAAATTGACAAAACATTATTTTAACTAAGTAGGTTTGTAGAGCGTTTTAGTTTTATATGAATAGGTAAGGGGGGTATGTATAACTAGACTAGACGGGAAAAAACGCGAATAATTATATTGTAATAAATTTATCGTTGTAATTTAATAGTACCCATGCAGTCATGTATTCGTTTTCAATCATTTGTATGTCAATATTGGCAAAGCATAGCGCACTAATTAATTTTTTAAGATCTTTTTATGTATTACCTATGTATAATAAATAAATTACTCTATTCTATTCTAACTGAAATGTCGTTCTAAAATTCCCCGAGGCACTAGGCAGCTCAGGAAAAAAGGAAATTAAATACCGGCCCAGCGAGAGTCGGACTCGCACACGAAGGGCTCCCGTAAAATATTTATCACAATATTTAAAAAAAAATACTTCAGTTTAAAAAAACACGTTTCTTGTTTGGGGAATGAAATGGGGGAAAAAACCATTTCATTTTTAACTTTATTTTATTTTTATTATTTGATGTTATAGCGGAAATAAAAATACACAACCTGTGAAAATTTAAACTGTCTACCTATTATTTGATGTTATAGCGGAAATAGAAATACACAACCTGTGAAAATTTAAACTGTCTACCTATTACGGTTCATGAGATACAGCCCGTTATTTTAATTTGTGGTACTTCCCGTTGACCTAGAACCATGAAATTTGGCAAGAAGCAAGGTCTCACAGCACAAGTAATGGGAAAAGTCCGAAAATTGGTAATTTATAATTTTATCACATAAAAAAATACTTTCAAGTATGTCATCGGTCAAGGCCCTTTTTCTCAGGAACGCGTGGAGGTATCAAGTTCAAATTAATACCAAATACGTAAGTATATGGTCCCTTAGAGCTCTAAAAAAATCAAGCTTCTAAATCAACGCAATAAAAAGTACGGCCATTTATGCGACATATTTTGATACTCGCAAGTAAATCAAAACCTATGGGGTACTTCCCGTTGACATAGAATCATGAAATTTGGTAAGAAGCAAGGTCTCATAGCACAAATAAAGGAAAAAGTCCGAAAATTGATTATTTGTAGTTTTATCAAATAAAAAAATAGTTTTTAGTTTCTGTTTCTGGCAAAATGTGGGTGTATAGGTACACCTCTGCCCAACCCTTCGAGGAAACAAGGCGTGATGTTATTTTTATGAATAGTTTTTTTCGAATACAAACTTAAATATGCAGTTGGAGAATTGTCCGTGACGTATATGTGTATGGGAGAACATATTATGCTTTTCAACACAATGTTAAGTTTGTCTTTGGGATCAATTCTTTTCAACTACGGAACCCTCATTGTGCGTAGTCCGACACGCACTTGGCCGGTTTTTTTTTTCTTTCTGACAGACAGACAGACAGCGGATACTTAGTAATAATTCCGTTAGGCACCCTTCGGGTACGGAACCCTAAAATGATAAAAGCAAAAATGTCCAAGACCAATTTAAATCATTGCCAAAAAATAAATAGCACTAAGAAATCGTTTAGGGAAAAGTGGCAAAGAAGTAATTTTTTGCAAGAAAAACAATTTCAAGTTTTAAAATTCCGTTCATTTTCTTGGGTATTGCTGTTTTCCATTTTTATGGGCTTAAAATGTAAAATGGGAACTAGCAAAAAATAATCGAGCTTGAGGCGCCCCTTGGGTGTTTGATAAGACCCGAGGAAATGTCGACTACTTGCAGGTAGGGGACAGCCGAGTACCAAATGCTGTAGTCTATCTGTGTAGGTATAACCACGTACAATGCGATTCAAATAAGAATAGGAACGTGAATGACCTCTATCTGTCAAATGTCGATTGAAAAGTACGGTGTACAAAAAAAACTTATTTGCGTATCAATAACGTTTTTTTTTTTTTTTTGTTTGAGTCTTAGTTAAATCAAAGTGAAAAAAAAAACATTAAAAAATTAATCCTAATTAGTTTTTTTTAAATTATAGGTACTACTTTCTTTCATTTTTCATTGCTGACAACAATTTACCAGAAAGTAAAGAAGAAAGTTCGTAAATAAATGTTATTTAAAAAATATCTTGTTTTGCTCACCCTACCCAATTTATTCGATTTGACAGTTATGACGTCACAACATGGCGCTAATTCGATCCTATTCTTATTTGAAACGTATTGTATAACTCTGTAGGTATTTGATAGTGTTTTGTATATACAGGGTGTAAGGGACAGCCCTCCGCAAACTGATAGGGTGAATTCAGTATGTCATACTAAGATGACCGGTACATGAAATTTTTTCAGGAACGTTAAGGGAATCCAATAAACCTGATTTGTTTGTGTTTTTGTGCACAAATTAGAGCGTCTATTACTGGTTGGGAGGGGTAGGTAATAGGTATGCGGTGAGTTCGATGAACTCTGTAGCTAGACAGAAAGTGAACAGCTGATTTCACGCGTCGTTGGTTAGAGTATTTCAACATCCATTGCTGGTTTTTTTTTTGCAGTTTTTTTTACATAAATGGAGTGCTGCGAACACACAATGCAATTTTACATTGAAATAATGAAAATGTAACTGAAAAAAAATTTTAAAAAATGACAATTTTCCTGAGAAAATTTCCGGTGGAATATGATTCAAAATGAGGAGCTGAATGCACCCTGTGAGTTCGCGGAGGGCTGTCCCTTACACCCTGTATATATATTTCAATGGACGCTCAGTGTCAAATTAGTTCCGTATAAGTAGATTGCGCTAAGTATTTGTTAGAGGGTCCCCGAAACGATCAATTGCAATTATCAATTTTTACGCGATTGATACACATTAATCCGCAAATTGATGGTCTACAAATTGCAATTGAAGCGAGTGTCAATATTAGGTACTACAATAGAAATTGATGGCAATTGATCAATTGCGATTGTTCGTTTCGGGGACACACGTAGATGAGATAGAATATTGTAAAGATTAGCTCTCAGCGTATGCCTAATGAGATAGCGATAGTCTTTGACAATTCTTGTAAACTGATTTTATCTATTGTAGTCGGGTAATATTTTCCAAGGAAATCGTACAATGACTGCTGGAGACAGCCATTTCGTTGGGCCTAAGTTGTTCGCTAACAACTGGGGCCAGACAAAAAGTTCGCATACGTGAAAGTGATGGAGAAACTATATTTCTGTCTCGTTTACTACTGGATCTAATAATTGTGCCCTTGCCTCATTGTTATTTATTACTGTTTACTGACTTATCTGTTGCTATGGCTGCTTTGCTATATCAACGTTTACACAATTACTTAAAGCTGCTAATGAGGTTTGGAGGGATCAGCCGCAAAACGTCTCTTTCGCATAATGTCGCTTTCTCATAGTGTCGCTTTCGCAGAATGGCTCCTTCTCAAAATGTGAGGTTTGGAGGGATCAGGCGCAAAACGCCTCTTTCGCAGAATATCTCTTTCGTAAAATGTCGCATTAGGAAACTCCAAACCTAGCTTATATGTTGTAAAACTTGTAAACATTTAATAAGAAAGTGAAAAAAAACAAATTTTTTTTTTAAACTTGGCTAAATTTTTTTCTAAGTTATGCGACATTTTGCGAAATCATAGACTTTTTGAAAAGGAGTCATTCTGCGAAAGCGACATTATGAGAAAGCGACATTATGCGAAAGAGACATTATGAGAAAACGACATTATGCGAAAGAGACGTTTTGCGTCTGAGCCGTTTGGAGTTATGGCCGATTGGACACTTTTCGTTCAACAATTTCAATTTTGATAAGTAACTGCTGTCTCGCTGCGAATCTTTCAGCAAGAAACCTCATTGTCTCTGCATGTTTGTATTCGTGTAAACTTACCTGTCCATCTTTATTGGAGTCGGCTCTCTTCCGAAGTCCATCCCAGATCTTGATCATGATCTCGTGTGTCTCCGTGTTCTTGGGGTCACCTGGCTTCCACCCCCGGAGGTGGCAGATTTTCTGTATGGAAAGTAGAATAATAGAGATTATATCCATTGCTTTCAGAATCGTCTACTGTATTTTTTATCTTTTTTCAGCGGCGCAAGATTATTTATTAGTAGGTACTTAAAACCTTCTTGCCTTGCATACCTACGTATTAATCACGAAAGACTATCAATGTTGTGATGATCAATTATTTACTATTTTTAAAAACAAAAAACATGGTAGGGGAGACCTGTACAAAACCGTATACCGGGGTAAAACAGTACAGCATGTCTATTCTTGTCAATAATTCAAAGTTCCCGCGCGCAAACTGCTCAGCGGCGTCGACCAATGGGAGCTATCTGTCAACAAACACTTGTCGCTGCAGGCACGCGCGTTATCAAAATATTCGATTTTATTGTTTTTCGGCGTACTTGATCTTACTTTTGTGAAAATTCAATCAATAATAGTGAAATTTAGGTATATAACAGGTAAGTGTCCAATCAACTATGTTATACTGTGTGTATTTATTCGTAATTAACAAATATTTAAGTAGGCAAAATTGGTTTGTGTATGTAGTAGTGAGTGATATATTTAAACATTGAGCCTTGGGTCAAAACCGTATGGGGCAAAACCGGCCACTATACGATTTTGACCCGCTTGAATGAATTACTTTTTTTTTTATTATTTTAGGTGCAGTGCAACTCAGCTTAATTTGAATCAATCGCCTAAGACCAAAAACTAAAGCAAAAAATACTATATGATAACATTTGCTTGTTCTGCCTCGAAGAATACGGTTCAAGCCACGTGGATGAAGGTTGGGTGCAATGTAGGGAGTGTAAAGGTTTGGCTCATGAAGGCTGTACAGGTTATGACTCAGAGGATTTAGATAATTTTGTATGTATGGGATGCGTTGCTTCTAAATAATTTCTGGAACAGTATCGTATTTACTATACGGTTTTGCCCATGTGTCGGGGCAAAATCGTAATTAGGAGATGTTTAATAATTTACGGTTTTTATTGTTTAATATTTTAATTATTCCAAATATGTGAAAATAATTATGATCCTTATGAGACTGACTAATTATAATTGTTGAGTAGATAAATTAGTGTTTTGAAATGAAAGAACTACAACCTTAAACCCTTAGCTATACGATTTTGACCCGGTCTCCCCTAAATATCCCGTTAACTTTAGTAAAAAAAATTTTTTCGCGAGGTCATCTGTTTGCAGAACTACTATTAATAATGTATCTCCTAAATTAAATTCGTAGATAACTATTTAGGTAATTCTTTAGGATGAAAACAAAAAGACATACATCTTGTATCAGAAAGGTGTGGCCACATTTTCGCGATTACGATTTACGATGTTGGTCCCATGGAGAAAGTTGTTCAGTTTGATGGTCTCTACCCACATCTTTTTCATATATGCTGTATTATTATTTAGCTTTCTACAAAAGCACAGACAAGCTCACCATAAAAGAAAAAAAAATGTTAATCACACGTAACGCTACTAATTCCCACCTAACCTAAAATGAATACTCGTGACGCTCCCAATCCCACATGTTCCCGGAATACCGATTGATTAATATTAACCGTAAATACCGAGATGAATGATGTGAAAATGATTGCTATTAACGTCAATCACTTCGGCTACCAATCAATATGTCCATCTCCGTAATGGAACGTGAAATAATCGATGATGTTCAAATTAGTATCGATTCTAATCAATCATCGCTGGCCCCACTTAAAAATCTGAAAGGCATGACGAGGTCAGGTGCAGATTGAAATATGAAAGAATGACCTATTTTTTCGAAAGAACTCTAAAGTGAAACAAAATAAATCTGTTTCAAATAATGGCTCATCCATTATTAGGAACAGATTTATTTTGTTTGACAACGTTTGCCCGGATTTTAAATTGAAACTTTGGAATAAAAATATGAATAATCATCATTATCTAGTAACTGGATTGTGGAGGTCAGATAGGCAGTCGCTTCATTTAAAACAATGTTATTGAGCAGCATCCGGTTAGACTGGAAGCCGTCCTCAACAAAGTTGGGAAAAGACTGACAGAACTAGAAACATTCAAATAAAGCTACTAAGTACCCGAATCAACATAATCAGTATTAATCAGCCTATAACGTTCCCACTGCTGGGACACTAGGCTCTTCACCGTGAGAGGGAGAGGGCAGTAATCCACCATAATCAGTCTTGGAATTTTTGATTCTAGGACATGCCGGTTTTCACACAATGTTTTCTTTCACCGTTTTGAGAGCAGTGGTGATGATGATGAAATAGATAAAGTGAAGTACCTGCTTGGGCTCGAATCCACGACCACGTACTTACGTACATGTAAGTCGTGGATGTTATCAATGATCCATCACTACTAACCCAGTACCTATAATCATAATCATTTTTATTTTGGAACTAGTTTTTGCTGCACCCGCGTGGATGTCGGAAAATATCCCACGGGAACGTGCTACCGGGAATTCCTTCCTTACTCCTTGTCTACATTATAAAGGGAACCTCTACGCAAAACTTCAGCATTCTAGATTCAAGGGTTTTGGCTGGGCGTTGATGAGTCAGGCAGTCAAGACTTCTGGTTTTATAGGTATTGGTACAGTGGGCTGCATCAATTGGGTACCTCAGTTGTATTCAAATTTTAATACAACTGGGGTAAACAATTTGATGCAGCCCGCTGTACATTGGTCTTACAGTCAGTAATTAAGTTTCCTAATACATAATAGCCAGACATTTGACATGCAAAATTGTACAATGTATATTTACGTCCAATGGAATCCTTTAAACACTAGTACTATGTTAAACTAACTCAAATATTAGTACCTACTACCGACGACCTCACGAAAAGATAAACCAAGCTATCGGATGCAGGTAGCTGACTAGGCAATATCTTTGGTGCGGTCGAAACAACCATATAAAATATGTCTATTGGCAATCGTGGACCAATCCGAATCGATTTTTTACTATCTTGGTGCATGGAAATATATTTTGTATACACGAATGATATGAGAATAAGGAAAGCTATGGTCATGCTCTATCTTGCTTTTAGTTGACTGAAAGATTTTTGGAAGACCTCATGAACAGCCTCCAGATTCGAAGCCTAAGATACGTACATTCTCATATTTAAGATTAGGCTGATTTTACCAAAGCCAGATCTTTTATCCGTGGAATAAAATTGATGTCTGACAGTTCTGTTCAGGAAAAACGGTAAAAATTAATAAATAAAGATAATACTTAATAAGGCTCTATGCAGACGGCGTTTTTTATACGCTCATTCCATCTAATTGCGTCAATGTGTCTTCTGCCTCGAAAAGGCAGCGCTAGTAGCGTTTGGAGCGCGTAAAAAAACGCCGTGCGCATAGGCTCTAAAATTGGGTCGAATTCGTCCCTAAAGAAATATATTACAAGATTAAAATAATAACTGACCTCTATAGCCAGTTCGAAATCTTTCCTCTCTATCGTGCCGCTCTGATTGACATCTGAAAAAGAGGAAAAGTTTTAACAAGGCCTATAAAAAGTCCCTTTTTAAACTCTCAAAGAAATATTATTTTTTATCTTTACCGAAGAAAACGTTGAACACATAAAGGAGCTTCTTCCGCCGAAATTCAGAGATGGACATGTTTTTTAATCTGCAACAAAAAAAAATAGGATTAGCAAAGAACTCGGCCAAGTACAGTTTGAGAGAAAAATAATTAAGAGTTTGCAACTTTGTCCAATTAGAGTATCCTGTGTATGTTTGAAATATTTTTAACATCATACATACATAAACTCACGCCTAGAAATTACAGACACTACAGAAACGAACAACAGAACACCTCCTGCAGCCATGATCCTTACATACTCCTTTTGCCTCGTTTACGCTCATACATCAGCCAATCTATTAAGATACAGATACAGATAGCATTTGATGCATTTACATTTCTATTTAGCTACAGATCAAGCTATACATATCCAGTATAAGCTGATCTCGCATTGTATAAGATTACCTTACAATGAGAGGTCAGTGTAAACTGGACATACATAGCTTGATGTGTAGCCGCGTGCACGTTTGCAGTGAGTGTGGGTCTGATGGTCACCGCGTCGCGCTGCACGAATTGTCGTACCTACACCGCGCGCCACAATATCCAAATTGTATTTTATTTATTAAACAAAAAGGCATAGCACGTACAAGTTGAAACTTTTGTATGGTAGCAGAGCTTATTATCACGAATATGTGGGCGCAAATTTATAAACTTAAATTCAATATTTCGCTAATTGCAAAGTAAAAATACAATTACTTGTGAAGCATATTACTTAGCTGTAAGAACTTTTGTTGTAAGGTATAACTAATCCCTTTAAGTGTATAGGAAATGATTTGAAAAACTTAAATTTTTTATTGAATGAGTTAAAGGACATTTTCAGATTTCCATTGTTCCACAGTACCTATCTGTTAGCATTTTCAGTAATATATACTTTAGACAGTACTAATTAAGAAACAGTGTAGTATTTTAATTTAAATTTTATATCATTGTTATAACACGAAATAATAGGAAATACCTACTTAATACCTATAGCATAACTCTAAACTGTTAGCATTTTTGTACATAGCAATGAATTCACTATAGTTATCCAATCAGCGAAAATAAAAAACTTTAGAATTATCGAAGGGTAAATGGAAAAAATATTATATCTCTACTGGACTATATCCTGTACATATCGCCGTTAAAACTTAGGTGAAGCAAACTGTCAATAGTGTCAAACCTGGTGGTCTGTCAAACATCAGGTGGAATGACATCTCACTTAACACTTTCAGCTGAGCATCTGGGTATTCAAATGTTTGTTGCGCGGCACACTATTTTCTCATACAAAATATATGACGATTAGTGACGTTCTGGTTTTTCATACAAGCAAAAATAATATGAAAAATGTGACACAACCGTTACTACACGTCGACGTTGCGAATGTATGCGTAATTAGAATGTATGTGTGTGAGTAGCCTTAAAAAGTGTACAACAAAACTAACGTGGAGTGGCGCTAGCAGTCCGAACATTTAAAGAGATACGGCGCGATGACGTAGCTTGAAGGAATTGGTACAGGCCGCAGCCGTTTATACACGTTCTTTAAAGAAAGACCTATTTTTTGCTGACGTGATTAAACGTTGTGTCAAATAGCGTTTATCAAATTTTACGTATTATAACGTCGCTCCGCTCAAAGTGTTAAAGCTCACTTCACCTCAGTTTTCACGGTGAAATTCTTGCAGAATAGACTGGCTGGTCATAGATGCACACCGGTTGCGAGTACTACGCACCTGACCTTTTTGAAGAAGATCACCAATAATTATCACTATAATTATGTCTTAATATGGAGTCCCCTCCCAGCGTTTCCACTCACATCTGCCTAATTTTTGTTAAACTCCTTTCATTCATCCTCTCAACATGATCAAACCCTCTAAGCAGACTCTTTTCAAATTTTATCGCGACATCTTCTTTTGAAATATTTTTTAGTTTCAAGTAAATATGTTCTTTTTTTTAAACGGGATGTTTACAAGTCTGCCTATAGAATCCAACCACTTTGAAGTAAACAGTACAGATTGCTGTGGTACTTTGTAGGTACCTACTTCATTAATTAAAACCTACAAAGAATACAATATACATAGGAACTCAAAGGTACGTAGAGTGTGTGCTCTTTCCCGTGAATTTAATGCCAAAAGAACATTTGAAATCAATACCTAATAATAATATGAGAAATTGATACAGATCCTGAAATTTATTACCTAACCTAATACAGGGTGTAAGGGACAGCCCTCCGCAAACTGATAGGGTGAATTCAGTATGTCATACTAAGATGACCGGTACATGAAATTTTTTCAGGAACGTTAAGGGACTCCAATAAACCTGATTTGTTTGTGTTTTTGTGCACAAATCGGAGCGTCTATTACTGGTTGGGAGGGGTAGGTAATAGGTATGCGGTGAGTTCGATGAACTCTGTAGCTAGACAGAAAGTGAACAGCTGATTTCACGCGTCGTTGGTTAGAGTATTTCAACATCCATTGCTGATTTTTTTTTGCTGTTTTTTTTGCAGTTTTTTTTTGCATAAATGGAGTGCTGCGAACACACAATGTAATTTTACATTGAAATAATGAAAATGTAACTGAAAAAAATTTGAAAAAATTAAAATTTTCCTGAGAAAATTTCCGGTGGAATATGATTCAGAATGAGGAGCTGAATGCACCCTGTTAGTTTGCGGAGATCTGTCCCTTACACCCTGTATTTGCTTTCAATGTTTGGTCGGTCCTCAACCAATTAAAACTGAAGTTGTACAGCGTGTGTCAGAAATGTGTGGTGAGGTATAGACCATCAAACTGAACAACTTTCTCCATGGGAACAACATCGTAATCGAGAACAAATAATCAGCCGTCCCATACTACACTTCAATACCTACTCGACCCAAATGTATGGGACAGCTGATTACATTTGTAATACAAGTTATTTTATCTCACGAAAGCGGGCGAGCCATACTTGTATGTGTAAATGTTACATGCACATTGTCTTTGTGTGCGTAAGCTCGGGAGCGCGCTACCTGCAGGTACGCACACAAGAGCGCGTGTCTATACGCATTACATCTACAAGTATAGCTCACCCGCTTTCGTGAGATAAAACAACTCTACATGTTGTACAGCAACAAGAATACATTTACAAGTCGTCCATGTTCTGGTTACAACGTTGGATAGCTTCCAAGAGATCCAACGCTCTTCAATGGACCACGGAAGACCATAATTTTGACCAATCGAACCACTACAAAGTAATCAGCAACCCATTCTACGTACAGACAACGTGTAAATGAAAAAGGTAGGTAAGTATACAGGGTGTAAGGGACAGCCCTCCGCAAACTGATAGGGTGAATTCAGTATGTCATACTAAGATGACCGGTACATGAAATTTTTTCAGGAACGTTAAGGGAATCCAATAAACCTGATTTGTTTGTGTTTTTGTGCACAAATCGGAGCGTCTATTACTGGTTGGGAGGGGAAGGTAATAGGTATGCGGTGACTTCGATGAACTCTGTAGCTAGACAGAAAGTAAACAGCTGATTTCACGCGTCGTTGGTTAGAGTATTTCAACATCCATTGCTGGTTTTTTATTTGCTGTTTTTTTTTTTGCAGTTTTTTTACATAAATGAAGTGCTGCGAACACACAATGCAATTTTACGTTGAAATAATGAAAATGTAACTGTTTTGTTTTGAGAAAGGAAATTTTCCTGAGAAAATTTCCGGTGGAATATGATTCAAAATGAGGAGCTGAATGCACCCTGTTAGTTTGCGGAGGGCTGTCCCTTACACCCTGTATAGGGTGACTGGTAATTAGTGACCGATACCAACCGATACCACCGACCGATGACCGATGTACCGATGTACATGATTGTGTTCATGATATAGGACAACTTTTCCTATGGGACCAAACCTGAAATCGCGAAAAAAAAATCAGCTGCTCCCTACATTTTTACGAGTTACATGAATGTATGGGAAAGCTGATTTCAGGTTTGATCCCATAGTAAAAGTTGTTTGTTATCATGCGTATAATCATGTGTTTAGGTATCATTCACTAATTACCAGTCACCCTTTAAATTACCGCACTAAAGGCATACCTATTAACAAGTGCAAGGATACTTTAGATGATAATAAATTAAGACAGTAGGTATTCAGCAACATATATTTTTAAATCCCGCCTTAAGGATTTTTTCGACCGAAAACAAAAATTGGCGGAAATGGATATTTCGGCCGAAAATTACCGAATACCGATTTTTCGGTCGGACGTCTAAACTAAAGTGAGTAGGTATAACTGGTATAAATACCTAATACTAACGTTGCAATTAAGTAGTCTGACTGATTGCCTGAGTGGAGTTTCTTGCCGGCTCTTCTCCATAGGAAACAACCAATTAGAACCGTGCACCTAGCTTCTGACGTTTCATAAGTGCCCATGTAGGTTTATGCGAAATAAAAAAATGCTGATCATCATCACCATAATTTAAAACAATTTAAGAAAATGTTATTTTGCAAAAAATACCTTCTATACAGGGTGTAAGGGACAGCCCTCCGCAAACTGACAGGGTGCATTCAGCTCCTCACTTTGAATCATATTCTACCGGAAATTCTCTCAGGAAAATTTTAATTTTTTCAATTTTTTTTTCAGTTACATTTTCATTATTTCAATGTAAAATTGCATTGTGTGTTCGCAGCATTCCATTTATGTAAAAAAAACAGCAAAAAACGCGAGTAATCAGCTGTTCACTTTCTGTCTAGCTACAGAGTTCATCGAACTCACCGCATACCTATTAGCTACCCCTCCCAACCAGTAATAGACGTTCCGATTTGTGCACAAAAACACAAACAAATCAGGTTTATTGGATTCCCTTAACGTTCCTGAAAAAATTTCATGTACCAGTCATCTTAGTAAGACATACCGAATTCACACTATCAGTTTGCGGAGGGCTGTCCCTTACACCTTGTATTTTGATTATCTACTCTACACTACAAACCCAAAACAAATAAATTCATAAAATCCCCATTACATTCTCGATTGAATAATCACAAAAGCACCCTGGTTTAGTAAAAAGTCATTAATATTTAAACGATACGGAATACACACAAATCATTTTATGATAACGACACAATAGCGGGAATACCTAGAACCGGAGGCCATTTACATACACCAGTCATTATCCTTGTATATTAACTTTAGTTTGTTATTACCCGACTGCGGCGAAGCCCAAAAGGAGGGTTATGTATTTGACCTGTATGTAAGTATGTATGTCCGTTTCTTTGTTCCCTCGTAACTCCTAAAGGAATGAACGGATTTGGATAAATTATACGTCTTTAGATTTGTCTTGGTGGCGCGAGTGTCACTGGCTACATTAACATCAAAAATAAAGTAAAATGGCGGATTTGGGGTGACATACTGCGGAGTTCGAATTTTTTTTGTCTTCTAATACCATCGAGTGGGGTATCAAAATAAAGGGTTTTAAAAGGTGATTACAAAAATATATACAACTTATATGTTTAAAAGTAATTCGAAGTGACAAATTGAATTTTGATAAAAAAATTTGCTTTGAGCAGAGTTAGGACCTCGAAGACTGGACTATTTAACTAAATCGTCTGCGAAATCTTTCAAATTTGTAAACTAAAAAGCTGGAAATAAAAAAAGTAATTAAAAAAAACTAAAAAACCCGACTGCAGTAAAAAGCTAAAACTGAAAAGCTAAAAACAAGACCATTTTAAATTTAATAAAAGTTGGAAGCAGGCGGGACCCATTCCATTTTTATATTTTTCAAACTCAAATGGGTCCCGCCTGCTTCCAACTTTTATTAAATTTAAAATGGGCTTGTTTTTAGCTTTTCAGTTTTAGTTTTTTACTGCAGTCGGGTTTTTTAGTTTTTTTTAATTACTTTTTTTATTATGTTAGCTTATTAGTTATATTATATTTGGTATTTTATTATTACACTAGCTTTCGCCCGCGTGGATGTCGAAAAATATCCCACGGGAACGTGCTACCGGAATAAAGAGTAGGTATGGTGTCTAGGTTTAAAATAGCTGGGTCTTGTTACAGAACGAGGTTTCTATTCTGTCATTGTTTAACTTTAAACCATCGAGCCAGTTTTTGTAATAAGAACCTAGCTGTGATAGAAATACGGTTCTTTATACAAAACTGACAACTTAGTCCGGTACTAAGTTGTCAGAAAACTGACATCTCAATGTGTCGGAATAAAGTTGAAATTCAAAAAAAAGGTCAATGGTTTAAACTTTGGTCTGAAGATGAACCTTATTTTGTAATAAGACGGTCTGTGTGGTTTAACGTCATCCAAATCCGTTCATTTGTTTTTGCGTGATTACGGGTACAATAGACAAACTTTCACATTTATAAATTACTAGCTTTTGGCCGCGGCTCCGCCCACGTTTATTATGCATATAAACCTTCCTCTGGAATCAGTCTATTTATTAAAAAAACCGCATCAAAATCCGTTGCGTAGTTTTAAAGATCTAAGCATACATAGGGACAGACAGACAGCGGGAAGCGACTTTGTTTTATACTATGTAGTGATAGTGAAGTGACTACTAGCTTCAACTTTGTCCGCGTGAAATGTCTTGTCCCCCCGCTCCACACCGCCGCATCGCATCGCCTGCCCGCGCTATTACTTCGTTTTCGCTTAGCGTTCTTTCTGACTTTTTTTCTTTTTCTCCGCTCGTGATGTTAGATAGCCTGTAACCTTTTTCAAGAATTTGCTATCAAATGCAAAAACAATTTATCAAATCCGACAGGAAGTTCCAGATTTAGCGCGTTCAAACAAAAAACAAAGAAACTCTGCAGTTTTATAATATACCCTGTCAAAATTTCAATAATTCGTATAAAATTCCCATAGAAAATTGCACTTTCAGTTTTTTTCATACAAACCTTGTCCTGAAAATTAAAAACACAACAAAAAAAGAAGATATTCTAATTACATTAAACATTATTATTTAATGATTTATTTACAATTTTCTAAAATAGCACCTTGGAGCAACCTGTAGCGCAGAGATGAAATTAAAACAAGCGAGTAAAAAAGGTCACGCCACTCGAGTTTTTTTTCTGGGGTTTTGCAAAAAATTCATTCATGGAGCTACTCATAGCTGGGTTAGAACAATAGAAAAGCGTCAAAAAAGGCGTCGGTTTACAACCCTTTAACCAGTGGACATAGAACAATAGCTTCATGAATGAGTCGTTTGCATAGAGTGATCCTAATTTTGGTTATTATTTTAATATTTAGTTTGCTTGTATTTTTTTTTTCAATTTGATAATTATTTTATCTTTTGATTACTGGCCACTAGCCTTGCCTGTGTCTTTAATTAATGTCACTATAGCGGCGGCACGTTGTAGACCAATTGCTTTCAAGCTCATTTTCATCCCTTCTTTTGACTCTAATTCAACCCACACGCGCTATCCTGAAAATCTAATCACGCAGATATTCGCTGAATGATTAAGTTACACCTGACTCAGTACCATTAATTCCAAGCCGGAATTAACTCGGGCAGGGTAGAATTAACTACAATCCTACCCGCATCAAAATGACTGACGGAGAAGAGACCCGCCGTTTAGATTTTGTGCCAACCAATAAAACCGTAATGAATGGAGTTCTGGAATAGAACGGACTTTCGGTAACCACTCTAATGCGAGAATGTCGGATGTTTTATAAACAAGAAAAAGCGAAAGGAGTTAGCGATTTGTAAACCTTATTTGGCTATTTGTAGGGTTTTGTACCAAAATGGGTGGTACGGTGGGTGGGTTGGTGGGTGGGGTTTTGCACTTATGGTGCGACTCAGTCGGTCTGTCTGTCACAGCTGGATATCTCAAGAACTACTAATGCTATCAACTTGTTTGGAACAGTTTTAGATGACGTTTGCCCAAATAAAATAGTTATTTTGGAAATAAGAAAGAAATTTTTTTTTTTTTTGCAACAGGGACTGAAAATTCGAAGTGAGGCTACTGGGGCATGTGGGGTATCATATGAAAGAGCGCTGTTTGCACATTCTCAAACATTTTTTTCTTTTTTTTAGGCCACATAGTTTCGATTTTTGATGAAAAATGTAAAGAAAATACCGTTCCCCTTATCTCAGAAGTTTTCATAGGAAAAAATCTGAAATTATTCTATGTGATAAAAGTTTATGTAAAGATTACAGGAAAAATAAAACGAATCTCTAAAGCACACTTTTTCAGAAATCATCATCAAAAATTAGGGTCAGAGCCCATTCGTCTCCTAAGATTCGCACCCTGTGCCCACTCGTCCCCTGGAACTTTTGAGGGGCCCATTCGTCCCCTGATGAATATTTGTTTTTATTTTCGTAGTGAGACAATTTTACATCGTAAGCCTATCGACAGGTTATATTATTATCATGACGGATTATCATTCATCATAGCTCTTTTTTCAATGATCTGTTATGATTTATTAAATTAATTCCGTTAATAAACTGTTCACAAGTGTACTATGTTAACCGTTTCTTGTTTAAAATGTAGCTAATTTTATCTCAGGGGACCAATAGGCACCTGAATAGGTGCCGAATCTTTAACTTATATTGTATATAATATATTAGAGGGGACGAATGGGTACCTTAAAAATAATATTTTTTATTAAAATATTAATTGGTCTCCTACCAGGAGACCAATGGGCACCTATATAGGGGCCGAATCTACAACTTTTATGCTGGGGGACGAATTTTAGGGGACGAATGGGCTCTGACCCAAAAATAACATGGTAGGTACCGAACCCTCGGTGCGCGAGTCCGACTCGCTCTTGACCGGTTTTTTTTACTATAGATACATTTGCTTGTTGTTGCTACTGTTTGTTTGTTAACTCTTAAAATGTCGATTGCACACCATTTTGTGCGCTTGTTATTAATCACTAGCTTCTGCCCGCGTCTTGGTCCGCGTGAAACTTCTTGTTCCCCCGACCCACCCCGTCAAATCGCATCGCGGTGAACAGGGTGATTTGATAGGCGAGATTACCCGTAACTACTGTCAAAGATCTACGAATGACAGCTGGGACCAATGATTTCCTAGGCCTCGGTATGGTCACCCATACAAGGACTGACCTAGGCAAGCGTGTGGCTGTTATTATTTAGCTACGAGCCCGTCGAGAATAAGTTAAATAAACAGTCTTGACATCTGTGGGAATTCGGTTCAAATCCTACTAATATTATAAACACGAAAGTTTGTGAGGATGGATATGGATGTTTGTTACTCTTTCACGCAAAAACTACTGCACGGATTTTGATGAAATTGATCACACAGATAGTTTATAACCTGGATTAACACATAACCTAGTTTTCATTCCGATATTCGTACGGGTTCGAGACTTACGTGGGTAAAACCGCGAGGCGCTGTTAGTAGCTAAATAATTCATACCGTAATGGACACATCATATTATTAAGGTACGGAAAGCCTCCCAAGGTACCTTTGACAGGGATAAGGACGTAAATTGTTCTAATGGAGGCCAGAATTAGTGCCGTTGAGTCCTCAAATATGAGATGGGACTTTCGGTAACTCTCGAACGACATTTTATGAAAGTTCTAGATAATTAGGAGTTTTTTAATGATATTTTTAGTTGATTGCTTTCTTTACAGGCATTAATTTTAGAGAAAGGGTGCCGTTAGACGACCATGACGTATCTGACCAATAGAATTGCTTCATCTTCATAATTTTAAGAGTAAAGCTACGAATCAAACACAACCATCGCTGCGCATAGCCTCGCTCATGGTGGTGTACTGTATTGCACTAACTAAAGTATAATTGCCTACATTCAAAATTGACGTTCAATAGTGCCTTTTATGTGACATTTGGGGTCATTGTACTCATTATTATCAACAACTTTTACAATGGGACCAAAACATGAAATCGTGAAAAAAAAATCAGCTGTTCCCTAGATTTTGACGAGATATACGAACATAAATGTAGGGAACAGCAGATTTATTTTTCGCGATTTCTCTTTTTTTCCCACAGTAAAAGTTGTTTATAATGATAAGTGCAATGGCCCCTTAAGAGGATGCCCACGAATTCATTTTCATCCTGATTATGATTTTTGTCGTCGTTACTGGTCATCAAAGACCCGAAAGTCTGACAACCAGTCTTACTATGGGGTATCGTAATTATCAGTAACTGGGTTGTGGAGGTCAGAAGGCAGTCGCTCCGTGTAAAATACTGGTACTCAGGTGCATCTGGTAAGACTGGAAGCCAACCCCAAAATAGTTGGGAAAAGGCTAGACACAATATGATGATGTTACTTCTATAATCCCACTATTCTACTAATATTATAAATATGAAAGTTTGGATGTTTGTTACTCAATCACGCAAAAACGGCTGAACGGATTTGGATGAAATTTGGTATACAGATAGTTTATAACCTGGATTAAGACATAGGATACTTTTCATCTCGGTAGAAGGTTCTCGTGGGATAATTTCCGACATACACGCGGGCGAAGCCGCTGGCAAAAGCTATATCTCCTCCCATTTTTGTAACGTTGTTTGAAACATTGTAGCTACAATTAACTCTACTTAATCCCTCGACAACTCCAAGGCATTATTGTATGTGAACGTATACCAAACTATATTTTATACAACAGCCTTGGGACCTGTTAGAACAAAAGTTTACCAATGAATGTTTCTCGAACTTTCTAAGGGCGCGTCCCTATTGGCTGTCCTAAGCGATAGATTGGCGACACATGGGCTCTGTAATAACACGGATATTGATACCGCTTGCCTTTATGTCCTGTATGTATATACAGCGTGTATCCGAAATGTGTCACAATTAGATCGAGTTCGTCTATTGAAGTTTTGTATGGGATGGCTGATTATTTTTTCGCGATTACGATGTTAGTCCCATGGAGAAAATTGTTCAGTTTAAAAATTTGTACGATACGATACGAGGTATGACATAAAGTCCTGAATAGAAGATGGGTTACGTATGGCAGATTATAATGGTAAGATAACACGGAACAAAAGAATAGTAGACATTGGAACAATAGGTTAATTTGTCTTATCCAACGGTTTAGGTATAGGTAAAGAACATTTCATAGATAAGTACAGTTACCGGCACGTAAGTTGGCCAAAGATTATTTGTAGTGGGGAAAGTTCGCGTATGTAAAAATGTATAAAATTGTACGTGCGCGAACTTTCCCCACTACAAAATCTTTGGCCAAGTTATTGTGTCGGTAACTATATAGGTACACACTGCTATCTAATACATGATGTAAGACATATGTTCGTGCAAACTGTTACCATAAATTCATCACATGATTCTAGAATCTCCAAAGTAGACATTTTTGTCAGTTATTAAAAAAAGTTAGCTGTTTCATACATAAGTTGAAATGTATGGAATATCAGATTTTTAGGGTTCCGTACCAAAATGGTAAAAAAGGAACCCTTATGGTGTGACTCAGTCTGTCTGTCTGTCTGTCTGTCACAGCTGGATATCTCAAGACCTACTAATGCTATCAACTTGAAATTTAGAACAGTTTTAGATGACGTTTACCCAACTATTTTGGAAATAAGAAAGAAGTAAAAATATTTTTTTTTTTTGTAACTGGGACTGAAAGGGTGTCTTAAAAATTAAAAGTGGGGCTACTAGGGCATGTGGGGTATCATATGAAAGAACGCTACTTGCACATTCTCAAACATTTTTTAATTTTTTTTTTAGGCCGCATAGTTTTCGACTTTTGATGAAAAATGTAAAAAAAAATACCGTTCCCCACCCCCTATCTCCGAAGTTTGCAAAGATAAAAATCTGAAATTATTCTATGTGATAGAAGTTTATGTAAAGATTACAGGAAAAATAAAACGATGTCTCTAAATAGCACACTTTTTCAGGAATCGGAACGGAACCCTCGGTGCGCGAGTCCGACTCGCTCTTGACCGGTTTTTTTAATTGCAAGTTTTATTTCCTAAGTTGAGTCGGTAAAGTAAGTAAATGAAACGTTACTTTTACTTTAACTACTAACAGCAGAAAATAATGATTAAAAAAAATCTAGAGATACTGTAAAATATTAGACAGCAAAAAAGAAAAGATTTTTGTTCACGAGAAAATACTTAATAAATAAGATTAGACGACCTCAAACTCAATCTATCGTTGCCGAATAAGAGCCGCGAAGACCTATAAATCTAAAACTAAGTTAAGACAAAATTCTCCGAGAAAATGGAGATAAAAGGCCCATGTAAGACGATGTAAGACTATCTACTGATAGTTTATTTCGGCTCGGTCTTCGCATGCTATAATTCTGCCTTAATCCTTATTTCTTATATCCCTTCCAGATTTTGTAGTTCAAAAATTTTGTATTACTTAACTGGTGATTTTAGAATTTCAGGAGGGGCTTGTGGCTAAGCTACCGTCCGTGTATCGGTGACCATCTTTATATACCAAGACCCCTTCGTGCCTCGGAAAGCACGTGAAGCTGTTGGTCCCGGCTATCATTCGTGGATCTTTGACAGTCGTCACAGGTCCCAAAGCCCGAAAGTCTGCCAACCAGTTTTACCAAGGGTATCGAATTACCCAGTAACTTGTTGGGGTTGTGGAGGTCAGATAGGCAGTCACATGTAAAATACTGGTATGCAGCTGCATCCGGTTCGTGTTTTTCGAGGCACGGAAGAGTTTCGGGGAGGAGTTTATTTAAATAGATTATCACAACATAATCATTATAGGTTGATTGCGTTGTGATTATGTACAAGTACGCTAATTGATAGTGCCGTGCATTCCTATAATTAAGATACATGCGAGACTTATAATTATGACAAATACTATTGGTTTTAATGCTGTGTATGTGTTTAGTTGGTAAGACTTTATATGTATAAATAAATAAATTACGGATAATGAATGCCGTACACGATCGGCAAAACAGAATTTGGAAATTTTCTTGTATTCTGTACTAACATTCTAGAATGTGTGCAGAAACGATAAATATTTTTCTTAAAAGTGACTTTACGAACGAAATTCAAACATTTTACAAGGAAAAATATTTGAAGAAAATTCTAGGTTGAGTGCAGTCGAATATTTCGAACGCATTTTTATGTGCCTAGTATATACCTAAACAAAAAATCAATCAATTTGCTTAGCCTTTTCCCAACTATGTTGGGGTCGGCTTCCAGTCTAACCGGATGCAACTGAATACCAGTATTTTACATGGAGCGACTGCCTATCTGACCTCCACAACCCAGTTACTGGGTAATACGATACCCCTTGTAAGACTGGTTGTCAGACTTTCGGGCTTCGACCCGTAACGACTGTCAAAGATCCACGAATAACAGCCGGGACTAACGGCTTAACGTGCATTCCGAGGCACGGAGGAATGTCGGTATATAAAGATGGTCACCCATCCTCTGATAAACCCCGGCAAGCGTAGCTTAACCTGATGCATCGACCCGAGCGGCTGTTATTACTTAGCCACGAGCTCCTGACGAGTGCCTAGTACCTAAACATGATAAGAAAAACACATCCCACATCCATTCGTTCCATCCATTCCATCCATTGTACATCCACTTCATTCATTCATCACTGAGGAATAAATAACGTCCTTTGACGTTTTCTACCATACACATTACTTTTTATAAAAAAATCACACTTCATAAGATTTTGTTGTACGTCATACATTAGGTACTATATACTCGTACATACATAAACTCGCACCTTCTCCCCATGGGGGTAAGCAGAAACTATAGAACGCCACCTGCTACGATACTTACATACTCCTTTTGCCTCGTTTACCTGGCCATACACGCACGCCGGTTGCGAGTACTACGCACCCTTTTTGAAGGACATCACCATCACATCACTTCCTTGTAGGGCGCCCCCTCCTGGCGTTTCCGCTCACATTACTATCTCGGTAATAACCACACATCATACGATCCAATGATTAAAACACACAATACACCCCCACACCCTCACACCCCCACATACATACACACACACCCCACACTTCTAATTACATATTCCACCATTAAAATCTTCTTTGATTATTATCATTACCCAAATATACATGAAGCAAGGTTAATAAGCTTTTATCTTTATGTAAAACAATGAATAATTCACAATTTCCAACACCCCAGACGATGGTGATGTTTAATTTATGGTTCTCTGTAATTCGCTGGAATGAAAATTTATGTCTATGTGCACTTTAATGTTATTCGATTATTTTCTTTTGTTTTTTAGGGTTCCGTACCTCACAAGGAAAAAAAACGGAACCCTTATAGGATCGTTTTCCGTCTGTCTGTTAGACTGTCAAGACCCTGTTTTTCAGGAACGCGCTGAGGTATCAACTTGAAATTAATATTGAATACGTAGGTATAAGCTTGAATGCCGACTATTAATAAGCAAGAAAGTAAAAATAACTAAAAATGTCAATTAAGACCTAAAGCGCTTAGCTAGGCAGTATAATACTACGACAAGTATATACAAACGTTTGCCTTTGTGATCTATTTAGAGAGTTAAACTCGTCTCGGCTGAAATAGGTCCGGTATTAGGTCAGTACCAAGTTCTAGACTACAAATAGCTGGACTAGAAAAACATTTCTTTTATTTTTCATATTTAGATTAAGTACAGGCAACTGTGTATTAGCTAAATATGAAGATTTCAACGTGAAACTTTAGAAGTTACAATAATTTGTCGAAGCATTTTTTTGGAATTCAGTCTATTTTTCACAAAATACTTTTGTGTGAGTTACATTGTAAAAACTCAAATAACGTCACCTCATGTCCATTACAATACAAAACACGACAATAATATACAAAAACACAACAATCACGCACCCCTAATAAAATATAAAAAACAACCATAGAACGCTTCTCGTGACTGTCGATATTAAAATAAACGAAGGAACAAAAGCACACAAAATTTACCTTTCGCATGTATAAAACGAAAGTCGAACTGAAACCGTATCAAATATTTACATAAGAAATTACACGTTCTTTGGAATACGTGAAAATTCCCGCGGCAACGGTAGGGTTAGCGAAATGGGTTTGTGGTTTCGCAATTTGAATTTAGAATTGTTGGGTAGCTAGTTTGAAGACAATGGACGTAATGTTGACATTACTAGAAGGTTCATTCATTGTGTGCGGGTGTTTGGTATGTGGGGGTGTAATGTAGGTATATGTGTGTGTGTGTGTGGATCTGTATGAGTGAATAAGTAAGATATGCGTAGTTTGATGCGGCATACAAATTAAAATAAAATAAAATATTTATTTAAGTAGGTAGATATAAGCATGCATTTGTAGCTTGCCTGCGTTAAAATGGCAGAGTCACGCTACGTAGTTACTTAAGTCCTCTTTCATTTGAGTAGTAAATACAAAAAAACCATTGTTTCTGTCAGTTGAAGTTCTACACCAACAAAATGTTGGTCGAACGTGAGAAAAAGTCTTCAAAGAAGATTATAAAATAATTTGGAATTTATTCCTGAAGAGGATTAATTAGTAGATACTGAGTTCCTTAGCATAATTTCACTTAGGAAAATTAATTTAGGCAAGCTATTATTTTTGGTGCTTAGTTAAATATTTTTAGAAGTCCTTGAATTTAATATTAAAGTGTTAAGTCTCTTCCAGTTTTAGATTAACGAAAATGACGACATATTTTACAGAACGAGTTTTTGAGAAATGGAAAAATGTGATGCATCGGTGGAAGGACCTACTCATGAAATAAACAACTTTTATTAAAGAACCAACTCTAAAAACAGCAAAAAAAAACATACTAGCTTTTGCCAGCGGCTTCGACCGCGTGGACGTCTGAAATTATCCCACGGGAACCGTACATTTTTTCGGGGATAAAAAGTAGCCTATGTGCTATTCAAGACTATAATCTATCTCTATGCCAAATTTCATCCAAATCCATTCAGCAGTTCTAACGTGATTGAGTAACAAACATCCATCCATCCATCTATCCAAACTTTCGCATTTATAATAGTAGTTAGAAGTTACTTTAATTTTATTTTCTTTTACTTTACTTTACTTTACTCGTACGTTACTAATGTAAGGGAAGAGCGGAGCCTTCAACCACAGGTATTTTATATGACTAAATGGAGACTCCTCGACATGCAAATATATCACAAGCACTATTGAACGTTATGTCATTATAGGTAGGTAATTAGAGGTTTTCATAACCTAGCAGGCTAACCTAGGAGAGAGCACCGCTCATCCAAACGACTGTAGATATAGACTTTTTTTTGTAAAACTCTTTATTAACATGTACTTTATACAATCCTTTGTTTCAGTCAGTAAATATTTTCATTGCGGAGGTATTGTTTTTTTTTTATGCAACTCCAAAATATTTTTGTTGGTTAAAATTTACAGAGTCGATCCTATCGTGTGGTTGTGAGTACTTTTAGCCCCTGGAAGGGGTGCTAATGAATTCAAAATCAGTCGGGAAGTAGGTATGTCCCTGAATACCCTACGGGACCGGCGAATGTTTACGATTCCATATCACAGGATATAATACAGAAATAAAGTTATGTCGAGAAAGCGGGGAACGCGACATTTTGGATTCATCACACGTAATGCGCACGGGCAAAGTGTGTAACTCTTTGCCAGCGTCTGTGTTTCCTTCCACCACGTTATATAACCCGTCAGCCTTCAAAGTACAGGCATCTTCTGAGTTTGCTCGTTCCATCGTAGACTTTATCCAACTTTTTCCACCAGGCGAGATCGAGGTCAAAAGCAGGCCCATTTAGGAATAAAAAAATTAAAAAATCTTCAACTGAACCTAGCATTACTTATCTGTAGATAAAACCGTTCAGAAGAAGGAGAGAAGAAGGAGAATTGCTGAATTTCTGCCAGAAGAAGTCGGGAATAGTGCGTAGACTATTTTTTTTTCGCGTTTACAAAATACTAGCTGCGCCCCGCGGTTTCACCCGCGTAGACCGGGATAAAAGAAGCCTATGTGTTAATCCAGGGTAGAAGCTATCTACATACCAAATTTCATCTAATATCGGTCTAGGCGTTTGAGCGTGAAGAACAAACATACATACAAACACACACACACACCCACACTCACAAACGCTCGCCTTTATAATATTAGTGTGATAGTGTGATTACAATGAATTAACTAATAAGATTCCCACTGCTGGGACACAGGCTTTCTCTCTGTGAGAAGGAGTGGGCCGTACCGCAACCCACCACACGGGCCCAGTGCGGGTTGGTGGATGTCAGAATATCTATTCGAATGTTTTGGCCTTATGATAAGCCTGTTTCTTGATGTTTTCGTTCATTATTTATTTAAATCAAATCAAATCAAAAATTATTAATGATCAATTAACTAACGTCAAAATTACAAATGTCTGCTCTTACTAAGATGAAATAAATTATACAAAGGATACAAATTTTATCATTATTAATTATTTAATAATCGATTACATATAAAATCGAATCGGTTCGCTAACGAGATTTTCTGAACCCTCGCTTCAGAATTTAACGTATTTGGATGACAATGTTTATATAATGTTTTCTGCTTGTTATGTGTGATTTATTGTTACACATTCATTTTATTTTTATCTTGTGTACCTTTGAATTCTGGGTGACATTGTTAGAACGTTAATATGTTGATTTTTCGGCTTAGGCGATTAACATTTTAACGTTTTTAAAAACAGAATGAAAAGATTTTGTCACCTACATATACATTGGCATAATGTACACACATACCTACACATACATAAATTACTCACGACTTCTTCCCATGGGGCTATCCCTTTTGCCTCGTTTACTTTCATACATCAGAGGGCTTAGTGCGAGTTTTTATACTTACTCGATCACGTTTACGTTAACGTAACATTACGACAATTTGTATGGAATAATTGTGTTTCCCATTTTAGTCACCAGACGGCGCTTATTCAGTGTCAGTACAAATTGAAGTTTACGTTAACGTGATCGAGTAAGTATAAAAACTCGCACTAAACCCTCTGGTCCACAGACCAATTAGCTTCTCTGGTCATACACGCACACCGGTTGCGAGAACTACGCACCTGACCTTTCTGAAGAACATCACCATTGGCTTGTGTGTTTTGTAATAGGTATCAGTACTCACACAACACTCACAACGTAAACGGCTGAAATTAGGCTCGGTCCTGCTGGTCGATTCTGTAAAAATCTCACCGTGAAAACTTGCGTGGAGTGAGCCGTCAGTGTCATCCCACGGATGCTAGGGATTGACCAAATTATATTTACAATCATAATCGAGATTTTATCTACCTTTAATTTTCATGCTAATTTTATAACATAATCATTTTATATTATTTCTAAGCTAGAGGGTGTCTAAACATTAATATTTAGGGGGTTTTAAAATAAAATAGTCAAATAGAAATTCAGACAAAACTAAATTTCTGTTTTGCAATTTTATTTAAAAACCGTAGATAGTATTGTTTAGACACTTAAATACTAGCTTTGAAATAATATAAAATGATCACTAGAATAGCATAAAAATGTTATTATTATCTCGATTATGACTGTAAAAATGTGCTTGGTCCATCCCTAGCTATAGGCGGAATGACACTGACAGCTCACTCCACGCTCACTTCACTTAAGTTTTCACGGTGAGATGATTACAGAATAGCATTGCTGGCCGGTGAAGCGTGATTTAGTGCACAAGTGCTCCAGCACCCCGGTGGCCAAAGATAGTTTAAGAACACCGAGTGGCTTTAGTCAGTCTGTCAGGGGCCCGTGGCCAAGTAATAACAGCAGCACGGGTCGATGCATCAGAATAAGCTTCGCTTGTCTAAGTTGGTCCGTAGATGGTTGACCATCTTTACTCCTCCGTGCCTCGGAAAGCATGTTAAGCCGTTGGTCCCGGCTATCATTCGTGGTTAGAACCCCGAAAGTCTGACCACCACAGTCTTACCAAGGGGTATCGTGTTACCCAGTAGCTTAATATTAACATAGCTAAGCATTGTTCCAGATACCAAGCAGTGGAGTTATTTAATAGGTTACCAAATGACTTAAAATTGTTAATTTATAGCCCTCACTGTTTTAAAAATAAATTAAAAGCCTTCTTGTTGGAAAAATGTTTATACTCGGTTTCGGAATTCATGTCAAATGATAAAAAATAGTCACTTTTAAAATGGCAGTGAACAAGCTATAAAATATTTTTTGACCGAACACTGTCCTCATCACTAGGACCTGACTAGGATAAGACATTTTGACATTGAACATTTACCGCCATTATTATTATGAAGTATTTAATTTGACATTATATTTCTTTGTTGACATATTTACATATTTTAATTAATTGACTAATCATTTGACATCAAATTTAATTAGGCTTTGAAGTAGGTATTGTTTCTGCATGTGATAATTTTATTTAATATGTAATAAGCTACTTTTTATGTAATGCAATGTAATATTCAACACAATTTTAATTGTTAAGAATAAATGAAATGAAATGAAATGCTTGGTTGTGGAGGTCAGATAGGCAGTTGCTCAATGTAAAATACTAGTATTCAGCTGCATTTGGTAAGACTGGAAGATGACCCCAATATATTTGGGAAGAGGCTAGGCAGATTTATTGATTGACGTACTTGTTTTATTAGCATTTGCACTAAGAACTTTTTAGGACACAGACAAATCGTTATTTTCATCTTTTTCAAAATGGAGATAGCTGACGCAAATAGTTACTCATTTCTCGCAACAAAATACGCAAAAAAGTAATCCAGCGAGCTTCTTGAAACATCGTAACTCAACCTCAAGACAACACAACAAGCTTCGAAAAAGGTAATAGCCAAAAAAGTTGTATTATCGCACCATTAACGGCAGGTGATGTAAGAACTCTTTGGAGCCAGAACAGCACGGATGTAATAAAAAAAGTGATTTGAGAAGTATTTACGATAATATTTCTCTGAAGAACTCCGGCATAACTCCGGGCATTATCTATGACTCCGAGTGTGAACATTATTTTCTTTGTACCTTTATTGGAAAGGGAAATTATGTTTGTAGGTACGTGATAGTAAGTAGGCACAAAGACAAGCTTGAGGGATGCTTAGGATGGAAAACAAGCAGAAAACTTGTGGAAGTAATTATTGAATGTTGATTTTGACATTGTAAGTTCGTATTATTATCACATACCTGTTATTACAAATCTATAACTTATTTTTCTACCTACACTGTTAATAACTTACAACTGTAAGTATTTCCAGGCGGCCTGAGTAAAAAGTAACTTGAGCAAAAAGTCGAACGCAAAAAGAAATTCTCACAAAGAAAATAATGGCAGGTACTGCATAAAAAATATTTTTCCGTACTGTTACGGTATTGTAACAAACGACAAAGGAAAATGAGTTATGGTGGCACTCGCGAACGATGGATTAGCTACGTCATCAGAGGGGCCAGTCCCGTATTTTTAATAACGTTCGAACTAATCTCAGTATCGATCTTTCTAAAATACTTGCTCGTTTCCATTGGGGTTCAATGTAAACTAGTGCAGAAACCTTTTTTTTCTGAATGGGAAATCATCAAATGATTTCTCCGGCTCTGGGCGGAGCTAGAGGGCGTGTCAGATTTTTACTGACTAAAACCCTCCCGTGTTACTTCAGTTGCCTGTGAGGGCCACGGTATCTCTTTCGAACAACCCGCGACCTCGGCAGCATCGGCCCTATCGGACCTGGTCACTGCTGACATGTCTTTGAGGCGCGCGTGGAACACAACGCGCCGTTGGGCGTCGACCCGGGCCTGGACCTTACCGGACGGCGAGCTACCCATTGCTCGCCATCCGTAGAGCAGACACCGTGATGTCCCAAACTAAAGTGTTTGCTTCTGGTTTTTATGTAACTAAATCTTGTTGATTCGATGCAGATTATTTTGTAAATTATTAAATTATTTGAGACTTTCTGCAACCAACTTAAACACTGTCTCCGGTTTGTGAACTTGATTAAATAATATTTAATTACTTATATTATTTCTGGAAGTTACTTGGCAAGGTTTAAAGCAAAAGACTGCATTTTAAATTTATTTCCGTGTAGAATAAAGAGCTATAGTCACGTTACGCTGTTCGTTTTCTTGTCCCATGTGTACCATGTCAAGATGTGTACCATGGTTGTCGAACGTGACAACCGCGGTGTATGGACGTTTGCTGCCCCGGACAACAACATGTAGCGAAAAAAGTTTGGTCACCGTGTCTACTCCAGCCAATCTATTCTGTAAAAAATCTCATCGTGGAAACTTAAGTGAAATCAGCTGCCATTCCACCTGCAGGAGCTCGTGGCAGTAAACAGCCGCACGGGTCGATCCACCAGGTTAAGCTACGCTTGCCGGGGTTGGCCCGTGGACGGGTGACCATCTTTGCATACCGGGACTCCTCCGTGCCTCGGAAAGTACGATAAGCTGTTGGTCTCGGCTGTCATTCGTGTATCTTTGACAGTCGTTACGGGTCGTCAGAATCCCGAAAGTCTGACAACCAGTCTTACCAAGGGGTATCTTGTTACCCAGTTACTGGGTTGTGGAGATCAGATAGGCAGTCGTTCCATGTAAAATACTGGTATTCAGCGGCTTTTGACTGCTGGGTTTGACTGGAAGCCGACCCCAACAAGTAAGGAAAAGACTAGGCCGATGACGCCTGTACTATTCAGTTCGGAATTCGGATGTTTATATTTTTCTTATGTAGGTATGTTCAGTTGTTCGGGCATAACTCCGTAATAATTAGACGGATTTGCGAAATTCTTTTTTTGTTAGAAAGGTTTATTCTACAGAGTGGTGGTTAGGTTGAAACCACGTGTGTAGTACAACTAAAAAAAATCTGCTGTTTCCTACAAAAGTGCAATAAATACTACGCCGCGCCGTGCAAAATGTATGCAACACTTTATTTTTTTTAGTAATAAATTTTGTTAACTTAAATTTATTAATAATATGTATATTAATAATTATTCATGCATTTAAAAGGTAATAAACAGAAAGACTGGTACGGAAACAATACAGCAACGAAACGAGATGAAAAAAAACCTCGAAATTAGTAATTTACGGTCTGGCTAGTTTGAAAACTTTCAGAGAACTTTTTCTTTTGTTGAAAAGAAGATTTTTTCAAATTAGGTAATTAGATAATTGTGTTGCGGTAACACTGTGGAAGAATGTGTCCCGAAGTTTCTATTTTGTTGGCTGCAATTAGTGTCCCGGTCGAATAATTGTGTACTTACGACATTCATTAGGAAATCATTAGGGATACCTTTCGTTGTGTACATAAAGAAAGTAGTTCCATGACTCACTGACATAAGTAGAATCCAACCGAAAATGATTCTTTTTTCGTCAGAAAACAAATTTCGGCCTGATTTGCATTTTCGGCCGAAAATTGGTTTTCGATAAGTTTTTCGTTGGTAAAAGTAAAAGTAAAAGAAATACGGTGTCAATCTTTTGATCATTATAATTCATTATAATTGACCGATCAAACTTAAACCACACAAAACTTTGTGATTTTCTCAAAGACAGGTAAGTAGTTAATTTTATTATGAACAATCAAACAAACAAACAAACAAAAACAAAAAGCCTTTTTTCAACATTTTCTCAATTATTGTACTTTGGATATTATCTGAATAAGTGATTTGAAAGTACCTACTGATTTGCCAGTACTAATTTTTTCGACTGAAAACGAAATATGCCGAAAATTGATATTGCGGCCGAGAATTGGCGAAAACCGAAAACGAATTTCGGTCGGCTACGTATATAATATTTTTTTTTTAAATGTTAGTTATGTCCTTTTTCATTACGACAGCAGTATGAGTCTCAAAGTATAAATAACTCAATTTAAAAAAAAAATATTAGTTGTGCCCTTTTTCATTTCGACGGATGGCAGTATGAGACTCAAAGATAACACTAGTAGGATTGGACCAAGGAAAATTGCTGATTGCGTGTGCATGTAGGGGGGCGAAGACTGGTCTTAATCCTTCAAAAGGAATATTATAAGATTGCGTTTTTATTACACGAAAGATTTAGTAATGTGGGGATAAGAAACAAGTGAAAATTATAAGTATTTATAAATAGTTAAGAGGTGATAGAATCTTTAATTAATCTATAACGAATATCTATACTAATAATAAAACTGAAGAGTTTATTTTTTGTTTGTTTGAAGGCGCTAATCTCTGGAACTACCAGTCGTATTTGATTTTTTTTTTTGCGTTTGATAGCACAATTCTTAAGGAAGGCTATAGGCTACTTAACATCACGCTAGGACCCTTAGGAGCCGAGCAAAAAGAAGTAAAAGTTAGAAAGAACGCGAAAACGAAGTAATAGCGCGGGAAGGCGATGCGATTTGACGGGGTGGGTCGGAGGAACAACATACATTTTCATAACAGATACCCAATGAAAAACGTTTAAAAATAAACAAACCAGATTCCCTTTTAATTATATAAACCCAAACTTAAACTCAATACAAATAAATAACTCAACGAACTTCACAGACGCAGCATTATTTAACAGTCTCAAATCTTCGGCTACTTCAGACAAGGGTCCAATTTGCAATGTAAATCAGTTCTACTGATGATAGATACAATTAGGGCGCAGTTCCTTTGCTGCCCACGGCCACAACACGGCTACGCTACGCACGTGTGTAAGTTGCGCTTTGTATGAAAATGTAGGCTGGAATCATCCACTATATCACACTCGGCCGCGTGGCTCATAAACAAATGAAACCGCGCAGCTAAAGCCGACACTTCACTTTTTGTTCATTTTTGCCTTACATTGACCATCTTTCACTCGAAGTAAAACGTCTGGACATAGAATAAAAAAATAAAAAACCGGCCAAGTGCGTGTCGCACCACGCACAATGAAGGGTTCCGTAGTTGAAAAGAATTTATCCCAAAAACAAACTTAACATTGGATCCCAAAAAAAATTTTTTTATGTCAAAAATTTCAAATTCACAATTTTCGGACTTTTTCCTTTATTTGTGCTGAGAGACCTTGCTTCTTGCTAAATTTCATTATTCTAGGTCAAGGGGAAGTACCCTATAGGTTTTGATTTACTTACGAGCATCAAAATGTGCCACATAAATGGCCGTATTTTTTTATTGCGTTGACTTAGAAGGTTGATTTTTTCAGGACTCTAAGGGACCATAGATCTACGTATTTGGTATTAATTTCAACTTGATACCTCCACGCGTTCCTGAGAAAAAGGGTCTTGACAGACTGACAGACAGACAGACAGACAGACAGACAGACGGACAAACAAGTGATCCTATAAGGGTTCCGTTTTTTTCCTTTTGAGGTACGGAACCCTAAAAATTAAAAATTTACCGTCGGAAATGAATGAAAAGTGAAAAATTAATTATTTGAGATTGAAGCAATGGAACTACGCCTTTATTCACGACAGTACTACGATTCGACCAACGGATATCCTTTGATTTATTTAACAATTAGTTTAATCTCTCGTTATAACGAGGGTCGGTTTTAATATTAAACAGCTCAGAGGTCAGAAGAAGGTCGTTTATTGCTTTCCATGAATAGTTGGGGATTATGAATATTTATACTGAGTCGTTTGCCTTCAGAAGTTACTTAATAAAGCGAGATAAGGGTGTGAGGAGAAAGTTTGGTATCCTTGTTATAAATGGGAATGTGAGTTTGTTTGTTACGTTTTCACGCTAAAACGGCTGAACGGATTTGGATGAAATTTGGCACATTGGTAGACCTTGACCTGGATTAGGACATAGTGATACTTTTTATCTCAGTAGTACGTTCCCGTGGGTTAATTTCTGACATCCACGTGGGCAAAAGCTAGTTTATTATTAGCTAAGTTCTTCTAACTTAGTTGACAGTTGTGCTGTGTTGCGCTACTTCTTCATTTCAGCTAAAGCACTAGAAAGTGAAAAAACCTGCCAAGTGCGTATCGGACCACGCACAATGAAGGGTTCCGTAGTTGAAAACAATTATACCAAAAACAAACATTGTAATCCCAAAAAAAAAATTTTTAAATGATAAAATTGCAAATTATCAATTTTCGACTTTTTCCTTTACTTGTGCTGGGAGACCTTGCTTCTTGCCAAATTTCATTATTCTAGGTCAACGGGAAGTACCCTATAGGTTTTGATTTACTTGCGAGTATCAAAAGATGTCGCATAATGGCCATATTTTTTTATTGCGTTGACTTAGAAGCTCCTTTTTTTTAGGTCTTCAAGAAACCCTATGGTTCCTTGAAGACCTAAAAAAATGAACCTACGTATTCGATATTAATTTCAACTTGATTCCTCCAAGCCTTCCTGAGAAAAAGGGTCTTGACAGACAGACAGACAACGAAGTGATCCTATAAAAGGTTCCGTTTTTTCCTTTTGAGGTACGGAACCCTAGGGCGGGCGTTTTGTGGGACTGTCTTTTCTAATTTTGACGTTCAAAATGTGCTGATTTCCAGCCTAATTTGAAGAAATAACTTCAGAAGCCCGAAAGTCTGACAACCAGACTTTACCAAGGCTTATCGTATTACGAGTACCTAGAACTGGGTTGTGGAGGTCAGACAAGCAGTCGCTCCAAGTAAAATACTGATATTCAACTGGATCCGGTTAGACTGGAAGCCGACCGCAACATTGTTGGGAAAAGCCAAGGCTGGCTCCTTTGACCACTTTTTCTCTCAGTTTAGGATTTTTAATCTCAACTTGAAAACTCATTTTGTATATCACGTAAAACAATGAGCCAGCAAGCGGAAAGAACGTGGACAATATAATTAGGTGGGCTTAGAGTAATGAGATAAGGAACTTAATCGTTTGTTATAAGATAAATGGTAAACGTTACAGGAAGCACGTGAATATTAAGGCGAAAGCGCCAGGGTAGCCCGCGAAATTCAAAATTACTTACGTTTTTTGCAATTTGTAGGTCAGTGTGAGCTTGTATGTTGATTAAAACATGATTCACGGCCGTAGCTAATATGGCTTTACAGAATTATAATCATTAGAATCAGCAATACAGCTCCATAAGTTAGCATTTACCTCAAACCTCATGATTTCATGAAATCGCTAGATTTGAGGTAAATGCTAACTTATGGAGTTGTATTGCTGATTCTAATGATTATAATTCCGTAAAGCCATATTAACTACGGCCGCGAATCATATTTTAATCAACATACAAGCTGACACTGACCTACAAATTGCAAAATACGTAAGAAATTTTGAATTTCGCGGGCTACCGTGGCGCATCAACCTTAAGTAGGTAGCCCTGTTTTTTGTTTCCCTCTCGGTGTTAAAAATGACATCTCGTTTTATAGGTGTTTTTACAGAAAGCGTATAAAATTAAGGTGATCTTCTACTGCACCACAAAAGCTGGACATTATTTCTGAATGTGACATTATTGTTTTATTTCTAATATAATTTCTTCATATCCGTCTGTCCAACCGGCATGATATAGGTTACACAGCCATTTTACCCGCATAGCCCGTCGAGCTCACTACGGGGCTGGCGAACCCATCCACCGACCATCACCATCCCTGGCGTCTGTAGCGCCTGCGGTCAACATCACACCAGGCTCAGCCAGGAGAGTACTGTGCTACTCCCAAGGGAATTAGTGGAATTTGTCATCCCAAACTGGCCGGTTTTTTCTATAATCATGTTAGGTACAAACCTAACGTCTACAGCGAAACCAGTTAATAAATAAATAAATATTTTTAAGCGACAGTGTTTTATTATTTAAAAAACCAGCCCAGTGCGTGTTGGGCCACGCGTAGTAATAGGGTTCCGTAGTTGCACAATAATGCGGACTAAGAAGAGGGCTTTTTGTTGTTTCATGAATATTTGATTATTACTCGTAAACTTGAAAAGCCTACTCAGCTGTGATAGTTTTCTTTTTAACTTCGTTATATACAGAGTGACTGGTAATTAGTGACCGATACCTAAACACATGATTGTGCTCATGATAACAAACAACTTTTACTATGGGACCAAACCTGAAATCGCGAAAAAAAATTCAGCTGCTCCCTACATTTTGACGAGCTATGCGAATATGAATGTATGGGGCAGCTGATTTTTTTTTCGCGTTTTCAGGTTTGGTCCCATAGTAAAAGTTGTTTGTTATCATGAGCACAATCATGTGTTTAGGTATCGGTCACTAATTACCAGTCACCGTATATAGTATTACCGTGAATTTTTCACCCATCCAAAAGTAACAGTAGCTTGGGGGGGGAGGGGGGAACACTTGACTCTAACAAAAATTAGCACTTTAAAGCTTAATATTTCAGAAACGGATCCCTAAATCGAAAAATTGTTTTCACAAACCCGCAATATTTTTGAAAGACCCAGCCAACAATACCCCACACCATGGAGTAGACGAGAAAAAAAAAACAATCCACTTTACCCCCTAGGTAGGTACCCTAAAAAATGATTTTTTTTCATGATTTTATTTTACCACTTTGTCGGCGTGATGAATATTGAATATATCCCAAATTATAGCTTTCTAGTACTAAGAGTCTCTGAGCTAAGCTGCGGACGGATAGACGGACAGACGGACGGAAATAGCGAAACTATAAGTGCCTTTTCATACGTCCCGGTTGCCGGGTAGCTGGTGCCGGGTATCCGGCGGCTAAGTATATGGGCTTGTACGTTATCTTTCACATGTACCGTAATCTGCCTGGCATGTCCATACATTTAGGCGCCGGATAACCGGCACCGGCTATCCGGCAACCGGGACGTGTGAAAAGGCACTAAGGGTTCCTTGTTGACTACGGAACCCTAAAAATGATACAGAATTTCCCATGCATAATAATTAAAAACAACACAGCGTGAAATATCACACCAATCAAATGAAATATACGAGCACAGCTTCATCCAAACATAACCCTTATTTGCAGTCGGGTAAAAACAGACAGCCCATTTATAAAGTCATTACGCTGTTAGTGCAAAAAGTCGCAGCAGCACAAACAAAATTCACCATATCGCTGAAAACGCTTGCCCCGATTCACAATTGAATGACAGCTGACAATTTTTCATTTTGCAATGGCCGCGTATAGGTCTCGCCTTTTGTCCGGACGCGATAACTCAGTCGACAAAGCCGGGTTTTGGAACGAAGTTCCTTATCGCGCGTTGTGAAAGGGGGCTAGACGGAAAAAAGTCTCACGAAAAGTTGTCACGACACTTTTGGCTATAGGTAGCTATTGTAAGCCGTGCGGCGTGCGCATGTTTCTCTGTCTGTCTCTCTCTCTCTTATAGAAAGCAAGCCAGATATTTTCATTTCTATTTCGCATTGAACAGTGTGGTGTCGCGATGATGATGATGATGGTGATGATGATGGTGATGATGATGATGATGATGATGATGATGATGGTGACGATGATGATGATGATGATGATGATGATGATGATGATGATGGTGATGGTGATGGTGATGATGATGGTGATGGTGATGATGATGATGGTGATGGTGATGATGATGATGATGGTGATGGTGATGATGATGATGATGATGGTGATGGTGATGATGATGATGATGATGATGATGATGATGATGATGATAAGTATAAAAATAAAATTTTGTTACAATTCCTTCACTAATTAATCGAAAGGAACTTCGTTCCATCCGGGTGTCCCTTGACACCTCTCAAGTTTTTTTTTTTTTAATTTTCCGAATAGTTAATCCGTGATGGGCGACCTTGACGATTGTCTTTTTTTTTCTGTGTTCATTGCATTCGGGTAAAGGGAAATAGTGGAACACGGATTTGTTTTGTTTTCAAACTAAACGTTTAAAATTGAAAACGAAGGTGCAAAGATGTTTTGTTTATTTTTGAATGACTAGCTTTTGTCTGCGGAAATGATCACACAGGAACATACTAACTGTGATACTACCGAGATAAAAAGTTCCTATGTTGTAATCCAGGTCATGGACTACCCATGTGCCAAATTTCATCCAAATCCGTTAAGCCGTTTTAGCGTAAAAGCGTAACAAAGCAACTCATTTTGACATTTATAATGTTAGTTAGGATTAGGATGACAAACTAGCTTTTGCCCACGACCTCGTACATTTCTAGTGTAGGTTTTGTACAAAACATTCAAATAACCAAAATCCCTATACTACAGGGTGGCGGGGACATCGACGCACAACCTGTTACCGTGGATTCAGTATATTACTCTGGACCCCGTGCGTTGAAATTTTTCGAGAGCGTTAACCGGCCGGCATTTCATACAAACTTTGAAGTCCTTGTTTTTCAAAATGAATGAACCGATTTTAATGAAACTTCATACATATAAGCAGGATACATAGGTCTAAAAAGTTAGTTAAGAACATCTTTGAAAAATAGTGTTGCAGCTAAATGCATCCGATTTTAAATATTCCATAGAAACAGAGATTTCCAATTATCTTCATTTAAATTGGACATTTTGAAAATGTTCTTAACTAACTTTTGAGACCTATGTATCTTGCTTAAACGTATGAAGTTTCATTAAACTCGGTTCATTCATTTCGAAAAAAATGACTTGAATATTTGTATGAAATGCTGTAGGCATTAACGCTCTTAAATACAAACTAGCTTTTGCCCGCGGCTTCGCCCGCCTGAATGTCGAAGAATATCCCACGGGAACAAAAATCCTTCCTAATTTCTTGTCTACATGTTAAAGGGAACCTCTGTGCAAAATTTCAGCTTTATAGGTCCTAGGGTTTGGGCTGGGTGTTGATGAGTCAGTCAGGACTTTTCTTTTTATTATATTGAGATAGCTTAATTCTGCCCACGACTTCGTCCGTGTAAAATTTCTTGTTCCCATGACCCACCCCTCGCTTCGCTTTGCCTGCCCGCGCTATTACTTCATTTTCGCTTAGCGTTCTTTCTGACTTTTTTTCTTTTTGATCGGCTCCTAAGGGTCCTAGAGTGATGTTAAATACGCCTATAGCCTTCCTTAACAATTCGGCTTATCAAATGCAAAAATAATTAATAAAGTCCGACTCGTAGTTCCAGAGATTAGCGCGTTCAAACAAACAAAAAAAGTGTGTGTCAGCTCCGACGCACGACTGGAGATTACTCCTGTTTTTGTGTCGTTCCGAGTTTCCTTCTTTCTATTTTTCGGTCATTTCTGTCGGGCTGGGTTTCTCCAATGAATCAGTGCTATACATTTAGCAATTTTAAGGTGTAAGGGCACTCGTCCCGCCCTCTCCCTTTTACCCTCCTCCTCTCACTGTAACCCTCCCCTATCATTCCCCTCACTGGTCCCTCTCACCCCCTCACCCTCCCCAACCCCTCTTCCTCTCACCCCCTCACCACATGGCCTTCCCGGTAACCTCCCCTTCCCCCTATCACCCCTCTCACCCCCTTTTACCGCTTTCCCCGCCCCCTCTACCCTCAGCAACTCCTTCCTCCCCCTTTTTCCTTATCTGCACACCCTCCCCCTCACTACACCCTCCTTTTCCTCTCCCCCTCCCTTCATCCTCCCTCCTCACAATCCCTCACCTCCCTCTCACCACCCCTTCCCTTCCCCTCCTTACTCCCCCTCTCCTTCCCCCTCCCCCTCTACCCTTACCTCTGGGGGAAAAACTGTTAATGACAAACTTTACTTGCTTAGGCAAGAATTTGTGCCAAGTTTCAAGTTAATTAACCAAATGAGTAAGATTTTTCATATAAACTATATTCCCTTTTTTCACCACCATAGGGGTGGAATTTTAAAAAAATCGTTTGGGATATTTCCGTAACTTGATTGAAAGATTATTTACACCAAATTTCGAGTTAATCAAGCCCCGCAGTAAATCCTGCCCTGTAAAATTGACTACCCCTTTTCATCCCTATATGGGTAGATTTTCGAAAAACCGTGATACACGTTATTCTTCATTTTTGGTTTCAAGTTTAAATACTGAGTTTCGAGTTAATCGGAACGCCCGTTAAAATTCCTCGATACAAAACTTTGACACCCCCCAATCCCTCCTGAGCGGGTAATTTAGGAAAACTAAAAATGTCAAACTTTATAATTTACTTAGATAAATATTCATGCCAAATTTCAAGTCTATTAACTCAAGGAATAAGATTTTTCATACAAACTTTCATCCCCTATTTGTCCCCCTTAGGGATGGAATTTCCAAAAATCCTTCCTTAGTGGATGCTTACACTGTATAAGGTATCTATGTGCAAAATTTCAAGTCTCTAGGTCCAGCGGTTTGGGCTGTGCGTTGATATATCAGTCAGTCAATCAGTCAGTCAGTCAGGACTTTGAATTTTATATATATAGATAAATACATGCATGCAAATAATCTAATACTGTATGACTTTTTTACTGTCTTGAAAAAATAGGCGATAGTAGGTGAACGGAGTAGAAGCCTATGACATACCTACCTATTTATTATTTCACAAAATTAAAAAAAAACGAAATTCAAATCATATGCATATATCAATCAATCTGCCTAGCCTTTTCCCAACTATGTTGGGGTCGGCTTCCAGTCTAACCGGATGCAGCTGAATACCAGTATTTTACATGGAGCGACTGCCTATCTGACCTCCACAACCCAGTTCCTGGGTAATACGATACCCCTTGGTAAGACTGGTTGTCAGACTTTCGGGCTTCTGACGACCCGTAACGACTGTCAAAGATCCACGAATAACAGCCGGGACCAACAGCTTAACGTGCTTTCCGAGGCACGGAGGAATCTCGGTATGTAAAGATGGTCACCCATCCACTGACCAACCCCCCAAATCATATGCATATATATTCATAGCAATTTATGAATTTCGATATTTTTTGACGATTTTTTTTTTTTTTTTTAATTTCTGTTTTTGTTATTCTAGTATGAAAAGTTTCGAGTATTTATTGATACTTAAATCAATTACTGTTTAAGCTATTAAAAAAAAAAAACTAGGTATGCCATAGGCTTCTACTCTGTTTACTTATTATACCGTATTTTTTCAAGACGGTAAAAAAAGTCAGCCGGTATAATAGTATATCAAAAATATACATGAAAAAATTGCGGGGAACTATAATTATTAGGTATACATTATGGTAATGATAATTTTTAGGGAGAGAGGAAGTATTTTATACCAGAATTTCAAAAGTGGACATAGATTGAGTATGCCATATCGACACGGACAAGGCATTCCATACTTAATCGTACCGCTTGAAATGTAAGACTTGTCATAAAAGCTAGTGGAATGAATCGGCATCTCTAGTCTCAAGTTTTCCGATGACCTCAGACATCTAATAAGTGTCATGAAGGAACTTGAAAGAAGGAAACGTTGAACGTGAATGAAGGGGTTGTAGGATTGAACAGAATACTATCTTAGTAATAATATTATTAGGGGCAGCTGGATTAAGGGCCTGATCCAGAAAGCGGTACTCGGCGCGCATTGTTAGGAGGTTACTCTCTCTGGAGCCCTGACCGCCGGTAGCTTTGACCCTGTTCCCGATTCCGGTGGGCTACTATTTTTTTAATTAATTTTTTTATATGTTTTTTAAGAAATATTTAAAAATGTATTTTTCAAGGTGAAAAATTAATAAACGAAATAATAGTAATATTATGTCTTGACAATTCTCGGGACCCTGGAGTCCCGGACCTTTAGAAGGCGTACGAGGGGCCAAAGCCAACTCGCAGAGGCCCGTTAGACGCTTTCAATGAAATGAGGCACCAACCGACGATTATCCCTGTACGCACTATGCAAGTGCACCCAAGGACAACCCCCGGTTGGTGCAGGACTATTGCAGTATAAAGATGCAGGACTATTGCAGTATAAATAAAGAGATTGGACTATGGATTTGAGTGGCTAAAGTGGACTGGTTGCCTAGAACTATGAAAGGACTATGGCCCCTGCCGGATCAATGTTTTGTAATACACGGATAAAATGGCAGGGGGTGACTTGCACACACAATAATGGGCCCCCGAAAAGGTCGCTGGCACATAGTGTCGTAGCGGCAAGGGGGCAACATGTCCTCACGTGCTTGTGAGGAGTGGAGAGGTATCCCACGGTTCTCAGAACAATCCCAGAGCCCGGAAGATGGTCAAGATCCCTACAAACACTTACTGGAATACTTCCTTCCTCCGAGCACGTTTGCTCTTGCGAATCTCCACTCAAACCGGCCAATAAAGGCAAGAAAGAGGTGGGAGCTCTGTTCCTCGTCAGTGTTCACTCCAGCCGGCCAATAAAGGCAAGCGAGAGGTGAGGAACAAGACTTCTCCCGGGAGATAGGGTCCGTGGGGTCGCTACTGCCCAACAGCTCGCCACATGCTGCCTGCCATGTTCTGTATCTCTCTTGGTCTGGCTCCTCATCCTAGACCTGTTCCGGCAAAGTGAACTCTACCTGCACAGACCTAAAATTCGGAGCGCGCAAGCTCCACCACGACGTCAACGTAGAGATACTGCGGTGGGGTAATATTATTATTATTAACATTGAATAATAGCTTAGATTCAGTGATTTGATAAAAGTTATATAGTAATAAATAGTTACATTACTACCGTACTTGACAACATCATAATTTGTGATCAAACTCGTGCAATAAATTAATAGTTGCTTTAGATAAGTTGACAAATTGTTATGTAATAGTTGGCTGGAATGTAACTTTAGTGTACTTACATGCTTCACATCACTGATAAGCAGACGGTCTCACAGGAATATTATATCATACATAAACTCACGCCTTCTCCCCATGGGGGTAAGCAGAAACTACAGAACGCCACCTGCTATGATCCTTACATACTCCTTTTGCCTCGTATACGTTCATACATCTGCTCATACACGCACGCCGGTTGCGAGTACTACGCACCTGACCTTTCTGAAGAACATCACCAATAAGGTCACTATATGTCTTCCTAGGGCGTCCCCTCCCTGCGTTTCCACTCACATCTGCCTCGTACGTGAATAACTTTCTTGAAAACGGCGAGCAATCGATCTAGCTAGGTCTCATTTCGTTTTCTCTATTTTCACCTAAGCAGAGCTCAGTCGCTAGGTAAAAATAATATAAAAGAGTAACAGTAATATTCAAAAATCCTCATAACAATACTGGTATTATTAGTCACATGTATAAACATAATTCTGCCTAGCCTTTTTCCAACTATGTTGGGGTCGGCTTCCAGTATAACCGGATGCAGCTGAATACCAGTATTTTACATGGAGCGACTGCCTATCTGACCTCCACAACCCAGTTACTGGGTAATATGATAAGGATTACACAGAAGTGTGTAAGATTGGTTGTCTGATTTTCGGGCTTCTGATTATCCGTAACGACTGTCAAAGATCTACAAATGACAGCCGGGGCCAACGGCTTAACGTGAGGGGTCTCGGTATGTAATGTATGGGCACCCATCTACGGACAAACCTTGGCAAGCGTAGCTTAACCTTCAATTGACCCTTACGGCTGTTATTACTTAGCCACGAGCCCCTCAAGTATCAAATAATTCAGTTACATACAATTTAATTTCATCTGCAATATTTCATAGTTACGACATAATGACGCAAGGCGCTCTAAATTGATATTACTATCACGTAAAGATAAATTGGCATTCCTCTGCGAAAATGAAAATGCCAAAAGAAACTAGTAATAAGAACAGTGTGCTCCAGGAATTTGTTATCTAACCCTCCATATGGCAACATCGATACAGGAAATATTGATGTTCTCGGTCTTGCCTATATAGAAATAGATTACCAAAACATTTTTACCTTAGCTATTAGGGATGACGACTAAACATATTTTTTTCCGTCTTGTAGATTAATAAAAAATATTGGACTCGTATTTTTTTATTTTTTGACGTAATCAAAAGATTACGGCGATAATTACATTGAGTTAAAATGTGGCATGACGTCAAGCCTTGCTAGATTTTATACGTAGTTCTGCCCCCATTGGGACTCCCCAGTTATAATGCGTTGTGTCTAAGACCTATGGTCCGTATTACAGGAGTTCACTCAATACTAAAGACTAAAGCATTACTTAAAACTAGATTCAAGCCATTTGATTGGTTTATCTAGCTTCATTTTTCTGACTGACCGACCCAAGACCGACCCTTTGACAATTCAAAAGTGCCTGTAATTGGTTTATTTGAAATAAATGCTTTGAGTTTGAGTTTGAGTTGAAACTAGTTTTAAACTAAATTTAAACAAAGATCACAAGTTTCCTTCTGTAATACTGACCTTAAAATATGTGTCTAATATTTTTTTATTATCTGACTGACGGAATAAATAGAATTTCTTTTTTTACCCAGGCATCAACCGTATTCAATATTCGGCACGATAGTACAGATAACAAAGGACAGCTACAAGAAATATTCATGTAGTCTGTGTTGCCACTATAAAAATAGATTACAAGAAATTTTTACCTTATGATAAATCTAATATTTGGCACGTGTATCACGGGACTGGTACGCAAAGAGACTGTATTATCCTGAAGTGATAAAGTCATATTATTCTGTTCCTCATAGTAGAATCTTTTTTTATTTTTACTTAGGTCTTTCAACTTATTGTATAAGTTTTTTTGTATACAACAGGACGTCTTTTCAGACGCTTCTGTACAGTGTACAAGATTATACCGACGACAGCTGAATTTACCAAGATATAGGACATAAATGTTGAAAGCACTATTTCCTGGATGTGCCATTACTTTAGATGTGCTTCCTAGGTATCTCAAATACTACCTGAAGTGCTTAAGTACCTATGGAATGTTGACATTAAAGTTCTAAGTTAGTGTGACGATCCTAGGTAGTAAGACTTTGATTTTTACTACAGTTTAAACTAAGTTTATAGTTTAAATTGGAACTTGTTTTGTTTTAAAAGGGGTTTTTATGTTGACAGTATTTTTTTTGTTTGCCGTAAATAGTTGATGTTGTAATAGCAGGCACTAATTATACCGTCTTTTTCCTCTTTGAAGTTGGTTAGAAATCCAAATAAACTAACAACAATATTTTTATCAGTACAGTGCGTTTCAATAAGAATAGGATCGACTTAGCGCCATGTTGTGACGTCATAGCTGTCAAATCGAATAAATTGGGTAGGGTGAGCAAAATAAGATATCTTTTAAGTTATTACAAACTATCTTCTTCTTCTTCTTCTTCTTTCGTTATTTACAAACTTTCTTCTTTAATTTCTGGTAAATAGTTTCCAAATGAAAATGTGAAAGAAAGAAGTATATTTTTTTTAAAACTAATTAGGACTAATTTTTTTTATTTGGTTTTTCATTTTGATTTAACTAAGACTCGGTTAAACAAAAAAAAAAAAACTTATTGATATGCAAATAAGTTTTCTTTGCAAACCGTACTTTTCAATCAACATTTGACTGATAGAGGTCATTGACGTTCCTATTCTTATTTGAATCGCATTGCAAATATAGACTACATAATTATATTGTTGGATTAATAGAAATTGTGCCAGTAACATATTATACCTACCTATTTTTAGAGTCTGACCGAATTTCGTTTTTGTTTTTGGCTTTTGCCTGAAATATCCATTTTCAGCAAATTTTTGTTTTCGGCCGAAAAAAGTAAAATTGGCCAGAAAATTATACTTACAATTAATTTATCGACAGAATTTCTATTGTCACAACAACTAAAAGTACAACATCTGTGAAAATGCTGAAAACATTTTTTTCTCGCATAATATAAACCTCAGATTGTTTGATTATTATTATTATTCATTTTGACTTTGAGAAAAGTCCAAATTTTCGTGTGATTGAATTTAAGTTTAAACGGTTAAAAAATCAAATGTACTAAAGATTGACAACGTATCTCTGTTACTTTTACCAAAGAAAAAACTATCGAAAACCAAATTTTACTAACTATCAAAAAATGTTTTTTTCGTTTTTGGTTTTCCATCGAAATACAAATCAGACTAAATTTCGATTTCTTTTTCGGCCTAAAGAAAATGCATTTTCGGTGGACTGAACCTACGTATTTTAAACGTCATGTTGAGTGTCAATTTTTTATCACCGCACGACCTCTCAGTCCCATCTGAATAATTAGAAGATATGGCTAAGGTCAGGCAGGACAGGTAGTCGGATAGTATAAAGTGTTACTCAGAAGCTATTTGCATAAGTAGAGAACCGTAGATACCGCGTGAATGTTAGTTACGACTGAAATTCTTTGCTAGCATTTTCTTGCCTTGTTTTCTGAGAAAACCTACATACCTACTTCGTTTTTTCGGTGAGACAGATGAGCATTTTTTTGAGAAACGTGGTATATTACGTATACAGGGTGACACCATCGACGTCCAACCGTTACCATGGATTCAGTAGGTACATGATTCTGAACATCACTGTGATGAAATTTTTCGTTGATTATAAAAAAATAATGCTGTTCATATATTTTGACCGCGTAGGTACTTTTCTATGAAACAGCAGATTTTTTTTTATAACCGAAGAAAAATGTCTACGATAGGTAGATCATGTGCTGAATTCGTGGTTACAGTGTACGCATTGATGTCCCGCCACCCTGTATATTTTTTTAAACCCGACAGATGACCAGCCTTTTTAACCGACGACAAAAAAGGAGGAGGTTCTCAATTCAACACGTATATATATATATTTTTTATGTATGACCACTCATAACTTTTTACAGAGTCGTCAAACTTCAAAGTTGGTCCATATAAAATTTATTAGCTTTTTTTGTGTAGTTTTTAAGTTAGCTTCAATACTACGTATTTTTCCCCACTTTTTATGTGGATGATGTTCTGGTTTCTTTTGCTAAAAAGTGAAAAATAAAAACTTTTTTACAAAAAAATACAACCGACTTCCAAAAACAACACTACAAAGTGAAAAATAACTTTAACTTTAACTAAAAAACGAAAATAAATCAAAATTATTTTTCACTTTTTGTTTTTGGAATTCGGTTGTATTTTTTTGGTAGAAAAGTTTTTTATTGAACCTATACATCAAGATAAGGTACGTAACGATACAAACTATGATAATATGTACATTAAAAATGTTATTGCGCAGAGTTCGGACCGGAAATTATTCATCAACCGTACCTACTTGTAACAAAAATCTTAAAAAATCTCTGACAAACAACGCACAGTGCAGACAGCTGGGTATAGAAGCACGAAATATTGCACAACAGTTCCTTATCTCTTCCTTTCCCTATGACCCCTTAACGAAAACGTGAAACGTGGGTGCTTTTTTCTCCATACAAAAAGATACAAACGCTCTCGCCTGTTTTCTTTCTGGTTAATGACCATAAAGCAATGATTTTTTACAGAAATATAAATATCAGTTAATTGTATGCCCCTATGTTTTCCTTTTTGATGATATATTATTTTTATAGGAACTAGAACCCTCCAAAAATGCTCAAAATTGCCTATTCAGACCGCTGTCAACAGACGCCTAGTGTACCAATTTGACAACTATTAACGAAAAAAAAAAAACATAGGGGCATAGTATATATCCTTTTTATTCAGTTTATGAAATATCTTTTAAATTGGTCTAATATTGGAGGAGGAAATAGGCGAGAGCCAAACCTCGAAATGTGACTTTTTACATAGGCTATTTAGTCGGATCTGCAGTTGTCCTTATCGCACGAATTCGAGGGCGGAACGCTCGCAGAGCGACAGCAATACCTTCTTAAAATACCTAACTGGCCACCCGCCTTTTCTCTTAAGAGGTTGTGCGTTATTGAAGTTCCACATTGTATACAACGAAGGTAGGGAGCACTAAGGAAGGTTTTTTGAAAAGTTATCCGCAAGGGGTTAAATAAAAGTTGTATGGAAATCCCATGGGGCACACGGTTTGTTCAACATAAATTAAGTAATATTCCATGCATAACTTCTGGTTAGACTCACCGGTTGGATCTGATTACTCTTCAAATGAGACCTGGAAGCAAACAATTCAATTAGTTGGATACCAGCAACATCTATTACATATAATCTTATATCTTTCTTAATATATAAAAAGAAAAGTCCTGACTGACTGACTTATTAAAAATGTATATAAGTAGTTTATCAGCCATCTCGTTACCATAACACAAGCATTAGGGTGCTTAGCTTGGGACTAGATGGCGTTGTGTGAAATGTCCAAGGATATTTATTTGTTTATTATTTATTTATTTATTAATGCCTAGCCAAAACCATTGGACATAGAGAGCCGAAATTTTGTACAGAGGTTTCCTTTATAATGAAGACAAGGAATAAGGAAGGATTTTTGTTCCCGTGGGATACTTTCCACGCGGGCGAAGCCGCTGGCAAAAGAAATAAAAAAAAAAAATCTTTCCATAAAAACCTGATTCGGATTATTACGAACATTTTAAAATAACAAATAGCCAAATCGGTCCAGCCGTTCTCAAGTGATGCGCTTACGAACAGCGTTACATTTTAAATAAAATAGATACTTTGAATAAAAAATGTGAAGTCTAGATACAACAAAACGTTTCAATTCTAAAGTTAAATCTATTTCACAAAGTTAGTTAACAAAATATCACAATTATTATTCAGACGTAAAATATCCTGTAAAGCTTTTGTTTCGTTTTAATTTTACGAACTAACTGTCACTTTGCTGTCACTCGTTTAAATATCATTTACTTTTTCCTAAAGCCCAACTGCTAACAACACTGTCATTTAAAAAAACTTTGACATAACATTACAGTAGATACCTACATAAAAAGCGGCCAAGTGCGAGTCGGACTCGCAAACGTAGAGTTCCGTACTACCGTACAATATTTAACATTACATATCTATTAAAATATTTTGGTAAAAAAAACGAGCAAAAAACGCCAAAAAAAACATTATTTTATTTTCATTATTTGTTGTCTGTGACAACTGCCATAGTAGTACACACTCTGTGAACTGTTCAAAAGGTTTGAAGTTCCTGCATGTGACAGTCGGACAGCGGAGCCTTAATAAAAGGGTCACTTTGGGTACGGAACCCTCAAAAAGAAAAGGCTATACCAGTATACCTACACAAAAATAGGGACACCCTTAATCCCCCGTTATCCCACTTTCGATCAAAGCTGAGTTTAATTGCTCCCTTCTCTCTAACTTTTTATTCAGTTCCTTCCACACGACACGACGTTTCTCTAAATTTCTTTCGAATTCTTTGACAGTCCATAAATTTCGCACGAGCTCCTTGACTAATGTCTTATCTGTGGCAATATTTTGCCACATCCCTAGGGGTTGACTTAATATTTTTAACGTTATATCGCAACCTAACCTCGGAGGAGCTCGTGGCTAAGTAATAACAGCCGCACGGGTCGATCCGTCAGGTTAAGCTACGCTTGCCGGGGTTGGTCAGTGGATGGGTGACCATCTTTACATATCGAGATTCCTCCGTGCCTCGGAAAGCACGTTAAGCCGTTGGTCCCGGCTGTTATTCGTGGATCTTTGACAGTCGTTACGGGTCGTCAGAAGCCCGAAAGTCTGACAACCAGTCTTACCAAGGGGTATCGTATTACCCAGTTACTGGGTTGTGGAGGTCAGATAGGCAGTCGCTCCATGTAAAATACTGGTATTCAGCTGCATCCGGTTAGACTGGAAGCCGACCCCAACATAGTTGGGAAAAGGCTAGGCAGATTGCAGATTGATATCGCAACCTAACCGAACCGAACCGTACCGTTCCTCTAATTTATCAAACACCGCCAATATTTTTCGTGGCCCCTTTCTTGCCTTCTAATAAATTATCGTCCTTCTTTTAATGGTTATCGTGTGAAATATTGAGTGTTTCTCGGTTATGAATAGCAGCACTTTGTTAAGGTAATTATAACCAGAAAGAAAGAACAACGATTCAGACTCACAAGACCCTATAATATCTTGTTAATTTACGCGACTATATAATTATAGAATAGAATGGAAAACTCTTTAACCCCTAGAGTGTCGACTGCACCCCATGTGTGCATAAGGAAAACCCCTTTATATAATCACACTAATATTATAAAGGCGAAAGTTTGTGAGTGTGTGTGTGTGTGTGTGTGTATGTTTGTTACTTCTTCACGCTCAAACGGCTGGACCGATTTGGATGAAATTTGGTACGTAGATAGCTTATACCCTGGATTAACACATAGGCTACTTTTGATCCCGGTTTATGCGGGTGAAACCGCGGGGCGCAGCTAGTAGGTATATAAGCTTATATCGTATATATGTAAACGTAAAAAAACATCATCCGATGGAAAAAAAATCATCATCAGTAGTTGTGAACCTATGGGGATCGCCCCTCAACCCCCGCTGGGGTTTTCGGTTTATAAATTAGTATATAATAAACACTTGAGGGGTAAGTACACCATGCGAATCTATACTTAAATAATTACGTGTCCTGACTGACTGACTCACTGGCTGACTGACTGATTGATTCATCAACGTACAGCCTAAACCAATGGGGCTACAAACTCGAAGTTTTACACACTGATACCAGTTTTAATGTATGGGAGCACTAAGAAACGGTTTTTGGAAATTCGACCTTTAAGGGGGTGAAAAGGGAGGATTTTGTTTGTATGAAAAATCTTATTTTTTGACTTAATAAAATTGGAAACTTTCCACGTATAGGTAGGTACTTATCTAAGTAATAAATTATGAAGTTTGTCATTTTTAGGGTTCCGTACCCAAAAGGGTAAAATGGGACCCTATTACTAAGACTCCACTATCCGTCCGTCTGTCCGTCTGTCTGTCACCAGGCTGTATCTCATGAACCATGATAGTTAGACAGTTGAAATTTTCACAGATGATGTATTTCTGTTGCCGCTATAACAACAAATACTAAAAAACAGAATTAAATAAATATGTAAGGGGGCTCCCATACCATAAACGTGATTTTTTTTGCTCATTTTTGCTCGATATTGATAACGGCAACAGGTAGACGCTTGAAATAGTCACAGAATAATTAGGTATATATTCACTTTAAAAATAAATAGGTAATTAAATTAAAATAAAACGAATATATGAGGGAGCCCCCTTAAATAATTTAATAATTTATTTTTAAAGTGACAAAAACTCCTGCAAATTATACAAAAGTAGATAGAAAGTATTCTTTCTTTCTATTTCTTGTGGTTACCGACTATCCTGATGTCAGAGTTTTTATGCCGCCCAGGGGCTTCTGACTGGGCTTTACATGCTGTCGAGAAATATCTGTCAGGCATTTTTTGAAGGGTTTCCTCACGATGTTTTCCTTCACCATTTTTAAGCAAGAGATAAATACAATACGCACATGAATCCGAAAAGTCAGAGGTGCGTACCTTGGGTTCGAACTCAAGACCTATGTCTTGGCAGTCCGACAGTCACACCACTAGCTCTTAAAGCGTCAATAAGGAAAAACCTTTACATAATAGGTATATAACTTATATCACATATACGGGATGAAATTTAAAACATGTGCCAAATTGAAATGGGAAATTGTACTCATCATTATGAACAACTTTTCCTATGGGACCAAACCTGAAATCGCAAAAAAAAACAGCTGTTCAGTACATTTTGACGAGTTTGATGTAGATAAATGTACTGAACAGCTGATTTCAGGTTTGGTCCCATAGTAACAGTTGTTCATAATGATGAGTAAAATCTCCCATTTCGAATTGGAACATGATTTAAATTTCATCCCGTATATATAAACGTAAAAAAAAGTCATCCGATTGAAAACCACTCATCATCAGTAGTTGTGAACCTATGGGGTTCGCAACTAACCTCCCCCCCCCCACCCTGGGATTTTGGGTTTATAAATTAGTACACAGTTATACAGTCTACGGGTTAAGAGGAAACGTGGGTGCTCTTTTCTCCATACAAAAAGATACAAACGCTCTTGCCTGTTTTCTTTCTGGTTAATGACCATAAAGCAATGATTTTTTACAGAAATATAAATATCAGCTACTTGTATGACCCTATGTTTTCCTTTTTGATGATATATTATTTTTATAAGAACTAGAACCCTCAAAAAATGATCAAAATTGGCCTATTCAGACCGCTGTCAACAGACGCCTAGTGTACCAATTTGACAACTATTAACGAAAAAAGAAAAACATAGGGGCATAGTATATATCCTTCTTATTCAGTTTATGAAATATCTTTTAAATTGGTCCAATATTGGAGGAGGAAGTAGGCGAGAGCCAAACCTCGAAATGTGACTTTTTACACAGGCTTTTTAGTCGAATCTGCAGTTGTCCTTATCGCACGAATTTGAGGGTGGAGCGCTCGCAGAGCGACAGCAATATCTTCTTAAAATACCTAATTTTTCGCCCCTATTTCCTCTTAAGGCCCAGGTTCCAAGATTGGTTTAGCTCGGTGTGTAAGTGAAATGGCGTTATGGCTGTCTAGTTTGACGCACGAGATAGAAGATTCTCACGCGCACCGGAATTATGTCGTAAAAGTGCAAATAAAATCGTATAAAATTAGAAATTAACTATTTAATAAAAAGTAATCCATCACTGGATGCAGTTTGGAATTTGACATTTCATGGTATATTTTTAATTATAATTATAATTGTTAATGAAGGTATAAACTGCTTTTAAAGATTATTAGGAGGTATGTTTAAAGATTTTTTTGGTGCATTAAAATATGTATAATTATGTTTTGGCTTCCATCACTGTATGCGAAAAAGACTTGAAAATATCATATTTTTTTTACATGTCAAAATTATTTACGGTTTATGAGATACACTGCTTTAAAAAACCACCTTTTTGATCGTTTTCAGGAAATCTGGGCCTTAAGCTATCACTGCTGTAGAAAGTAATGATGGAAACCGAATGAATTGGAAATGCAGATGAAAAATTCATTTCAGTAGGTACAGCTTGAATAGAATTCTGAATGAAAGTACATTTTGATTTATTTCCATATTTAAATTAAAATCTGCATTTAGTTAACCGCCGTCCTATAATCCGTGCCACAGAAATGCGGCTTTATCTAGTACCTATGTATTACATTCGTATACATAGAGTATCCACTGTATATTCGTATGTATACAGGGGGTAACAAGATTGTAGTGTGCAGCTCGCCTAACCCTATATAACTGTAACTGCACACATGTTAATTGGCATTATTACATTGATTGTAGAACCAAACAGTTCTCTTTATTTAATACCCACGTCACCCTATTACATGGCGACCCATGGCCAGTTTTTTTTTACTTTTTGCCATTGAATGGTAACATAATTATCATGAAGAGAAAAGAAAATAGAAGTTGCAATATTGAAGACAAAAATTAAGAACAAAGAAGAAAGTGGAAAGAACCAAGAAGGCGAATATTTTGAGAATTTACATGAAAGAAAACTACGACACATAAGACTTACGCAGAATAACGAGAAGAATGATACGGTGCTGAAACATAGAAGAAGATGAAAGAATAGGAACCATCACGAAACCATAATCTACGCATTCTGTACATCAAATTAAGTAACTTTGTGCAAAAATAATTGGTGGAAAACGACTTCCTTATTTTTGGTGTGAAAACGACTTCTTTATTTTTGGTGTGAAAATTCGCTGTTTAGAGTAGTGCGCAATGTAACGCACACAAAACATTATGCGAATGGGTGCAGCAACGGTACGGGGATCGTGGACAAAGCTAGCGAAAGCTTAGATTTGACATTGTATTTTATATTTGATTTTTTTTACCCGACTATGGCGAAGTAAAAAGGAGGGTTATGATTTTGACCGGTATGTATGTTTTATGTATGTATGTTCATCTGTTCCCTCATAACTTCTAAACTGCTTATGATAATTTGACAAATGAGGTATCGTTTGAAGAGTTTTGATTGTTCGCTGGTTATAAGGCTATGTGACGTCAGATTATATTGAATATGGCGCCCTTTAGAGGACATAAAGTCAAGAACAAAAAAAAAAAATTTTTAATTATGCCGTTGTTGGGTATCAAATGAAAGGGCTTAACCCCTCAAGTGTCGAATGCACCCCATTTGTGCATAAGAAAAACCTTTTTTTTGTTAGGTATTATAAGCTTATATCACATATATATAAATGTAAAAAAACATCATCCGATGGAAACCAATCATGATCATTAGTTGTGAACCTATGGAGTTCGCAGCTAACTCCCTCTCCCCCCCGCGTGTCTAATGCACCCGAAGTGTGCAAAAGGACAAAACTTTACATAATAGGTATATAAGCTTAGATCACATATATATATAAACGTCAAAAAACATCATCCTATGGAAAACATATCATCATCAGTAATTGTGAACCTATGGGGTTCGCAACTAACCCCCAACCCTCCCCACTCGCTGGGGTTTTGGGTCTAAAATTAGCCAAACCCAGACACTTGAGGGGTTAATTAGCATATTTTAGCTCGTGGCTTTGCTTGCATGCAGCCGATAATTGGGATTAATTTCTAAAATCACGTTTCAGATGTGAGCCATACATAATAATGTAAAGTGGCTCTGTAAATACTTTATCTGAATTTTATTCATTGGTCATGGTTTTGCCCAATTAATGTTTTATTTATATGTCGTTACTAACATAGTTTTGTAAGTATGTAACATTGTAACTAACCAAAATATGGATATACCTTGTCCGAAATAAATATTTTTGAATTGAATTGAATTTATCACGAAATTACGCAACCCCAATATAATTTAAATAAAAAGTAAGTTTAAAAACTAAAACCGGACCACTGAAAAATCACGCTCTAAAAAGTATGAAACAAGAAAATATTCTTATCTAAAATTAGAAAAAGGCAGAAAAATTAAAAATCCAGAGTCACACGCCATGTTCGAAATACATAAATCGAACAGATTACGTGTGACTCCAGATTTTTAATTTGTCTGCCTGTTTGGCACACGAATGGGTAAAACGATACCCATTGCTAAGACTGACAGACTTTTAGGCTTCTGACTACCTGTAATGATTGTCAATGATCTCGATATATGTAATAATAATAAAAAAAATAATAAACCAGTTATTTCAGGCGACACAGGCCCATAGGTAAGTACCTTAAACAAAACATACGTATTCGAATATAAACAAAACTTATGTTAATAAATAACAAAAACAATGATATGATTATGATAAGGTTACGTTATGTGTGTAATGGATTGTCACCCATCTACGAATCGACCGCGGCAAGCGTACCTTAACACCTTCAATCGACCTGTGCGGCCTATTATATGTAGCCACGAGTTTACATACGTAATAAATGACGTACTTTCCAAATTTCATTTTCGATAAAAGAGCGATGCATCGCCTGTCCAATAAAAATATTCTTATGGCGCCCGCTACCCTGCCAACGTCGTCAGGTATTTGAAAATTTTATTTGAAACTAGCGGCCCCGACAGACGTTATCCTGTCTCAAGAATCCTAGAACCTGACTGTAGCGCCACCTACCGGGTCCAATTGTGTTTTCAAACCATCCAGGAACCGATTGAAAAATACACACAAAATTTCATCTAAATCGGTCCAGCCACTTGGAGGAGCTAGGTGACAAACACACGTACAGAAGAATAATTCTTCTTAATATTAAGATTTTCAAATAGTATAGCTGAAGAAACTATAAATATTTTTATAAAATGCCAGAAAATGCTACTTTAACATTTTTAAGTCTAATCTAAGGAAGAATTAGTTATGTATTGTTATACTAGCGACCCGCCCCTGCTTCACACGGTTTTTACGAATTAACAAAACATCGATTTCTTTATTATATAGGCATAAGTTTAATATGGATGTATTATACATACAATCCTTTCGGAATAAATTCTATAAATGATGGTCAAAGCCGCATCAAAATCCATTGCGCAGTTTAGAAGAACAAAGCGGTTACACCTTAATTGATAATATATAATTATATAGATATACTCGTAGATTCGATGAACTAGTCGGAGAGTTCAACCCGTTGCACTATTCATATAAGTAACTAGCTGACCCGACAGACGTTGTCCTGTCTCAATTTCAATATTCCCATATGAAATCCACTTTCAGTTTTCCAGAATTTTCCAATTTTCCCGGCAACTTTTCCAATTTTTCTCATCGTTTAAACCTTCCCTGGACTACGTCAAACATTTCAAAACCAAAATCAGCTAAATCGGCCCAGCCCTTCTTGAGTTATAAAATTACAACGAAAAGTGGCATTGATTTTTATAGATATAGATATAAACCCACTTTTTCACTTGTTAATGCATTGATTTAGGTATGTAATAATAAACCCACTTTTTTGTGAGCTAATATTTTTAGCTCTCTAACTCTTGCAATCAATTCATCAATTTTATATTTATTACATGCTGGTCCATTTCACATCACTTTACAACTACTCGAAAGAGCCTTCTAAACGAACGGACACGACAAAATTCACCACAGAATCTCTGATACACCAAGATATAGCATAATTATATAAAATCCTATTATTTGCTTATTCCTTGAGACCTGCGGCGCCACACTTCCGCAAAAGGACGTTTAACGATTAGGTATACTACACATGTACTTTTCGCATTTTCTTCCTAACCCTTTCCGCGTTCGATATGTAGGTAACACGACAATTTATTTATGGCAAGCGCACATTAATACTGGCTCTCGATATTTTAAACTGCCGGACCGATATCGACCGCGTCCCTTACCCAATTTATTGCAATAATATGCGCATAAAAACGAAATTTTGCCATATAACTCGAAAAGCAATAACGACACGGCTGAAGCTGTTATCATAACTCCAACACTTAAGTTGAAAAAGAAAAGCAAGTTCTACAAGTGCCTTCTGGCTACGCAATAAAAATCCCTTACAACGTCTTGCGTAACCCGCCCGCCCTACTTGGCTGTGCGATTTTACGGAGGCAATGTGTACTGGAATATAACTCTCTAGAGTACCTATTATGTTGACTTGGAACAGTTGGAACAGAACATACCTTTGCTGTCACGCGATCATTCAAAAGTAATGTCCCCAAAAAATGAAACTTTAATTATTTAGTCAAGTGTTATTTAAACAAAGGGTTTTGCTGCAGTCTGCAAACGAACAATGTACTCGTTTGGGTCAATCATGAAATATTTATTACGAAATTAGCAATGACTCATTGTTCTTTAATGGCAGGAATAATTCTTCAGCTCGTACCGACCGTTTCGCGCGAGGAAAGCTAACCGTTTCTAATATTTCTAACACAAGTAAAACAAGTCCCCAAGATACAGGCGACGCCTAGTTTGGGGACCACCGCATTTAAAGAAATAATATCACAGTTACAAACACAATTATTATGTTAAATTAATTTTAAGGTATTAATAATTGTAACTATGTTTAATTTTTTTTTATTTTTATTTTTATTGAAGCGAATTTAAATCGCACATTATAACCGTGACAAACCAAGACCTACTAACTTAAATTGATGTTCTAATTTAGTCAGTAACAGTTCCATCAATTCTGCGATACGGAATAACCACGCACGCATCATTCTCCAGAATACAAGATTAAGCTCATGAAGAAAAGTTTTATAGGGCTCATGTGAAACTTGGTAATACGCAGTGAGACTTTCCGACTATTAGCATTTGATTCGTAGACATTCAAAACTTTACCAGCACTTTCCAAGTAAAAAGTAAATTTAGTAAAGCACTTTTTAAATTGACTGACACGATTTAAAAATGTCTTGTATAAAATTTGTCGTAATAAATAACCACATTATTATTTTTATCGTTCTAAGGATTCTATATTTTTAAATACACTTTAAAATGTTCGTAGAAGCAAGCACACGCCGTGTTACGGAACGTACCTGGTAAGCGGGTAGCTTCGCTGCCGGCCGGACGTCGAATGCCGTGCGTCGAGGAAGATCTTCCCACTATACTTGTATCGCGCTGCAGTTGCAAAGAATCAGAGGGCCGAAGATTGATCGCCAGTGCCCTGGTATGCCCTGGATACTCTGCACCTTCGATTTACGCACAAATTGACTCCGTGTGAAGTTTAAACGAGGTTTTCGCACGATTAGGCAGAATGACTTGAAAACTCGATTAATTTCGATTTAGAAGCTAATTTTGGGGGAACGCGATGTATGCCGTGACTTTCGTGCTTTGAACCTTTGTGTTTTAAATTAATTTGGTGTTTAATGGAGTAGAATATAATATTATGCTAGCTAATATCTATTTATTTATTACCAGCGGCTTCGCCCGCGTGGTTGTTGGAAAATATCCCACGGGAACGTACTACCGAGAAATACTTCCTTATTCCTTGTCTACATTATAAAGGGAACCTCTGTGCAAAATTTCAGCTTTCTAGGTTCAAGGGTTTGTGCTGGGCGTTGATGAGTCAGTCAGTCAGTCAGGACTTCTCTTTTTTAGGGTTCCGTACCAAAATGGTAAAAAAGGAACCCTTATGGTGTGACTCAGTCTGTCTGTCTGTCTGTCACAGCTGGATATCTCAAGAACTACTAATGCTATCAACTTGAAATTTAGCTTAGTTTTAGATGACGTTGACCCTACTATTTTGCAAATAAGAATGAAATAAAAATAATTATGTTTTTTTGCAACTGGTCTTAAATATTGAAAGTGGGGCTACTATGGCATGTGGGGTATCATATGAAAGAACGCTGTTTGCACATTCTTAAACTATTTTTTATTTTTTTTTAGGCCGCATAGTTTTCGACTTTTGATGTAAAATGTAAAAAAAAATACCGTTCCCCTTATCTCCGAAGTTTGCAAAGCGAAAAATCTGAAATTATTCTACGTGATAGAAGTTTATGTAAAGATTACAGGAAAAATAAAACGATGTCTCTAAGTAGCACACTTTTTCAGAAATCGGAACGGAACCCTCGGTGCGCGAGTCCGACTCGCTCTTGACCGGTTTTTATATATAAATAGAAGAGTTAATAAGAACACATTGTTGTAAGTGTCTGATGCACAAGGGACGATACAATCAGACGACAGTTGTATTTTACAACAAAATATTAATACTTTTTACGTCTTTGCGCAAATTGACACATTTTCAGGATTGTATGGCCACTTTGAAAAAGTAATGGTTGAAATGTTACACAAGATTTCTAACTCGAACAAGAGTATTTTCACTTGCTGTTTAGAAAACTCAAGTTCATGTAGTCAAATAGTAAGTCTGTTTCAGTCCTGCAATCTTGTAAACACTATTTTTCGAGCCCACAAGAATAATTAATACTAGTGCTACATGCCCTAAATAATATTTATAAGGATGTTACCACGTTCCCAAGCCACAAAGAAATTACTAGATTCTAATCATTGCGGACAAAGGATTACTATCCAAAACCAAAAGAACTTATTACTAAAAAGGAAAAAAAAACTGCTAAATCTAAACTCATGAATAAATTACGGATCATAGAGTTGAACTGTTCGGTTATTTCATGAAATGGTTGTGTTTCATGAAATGGCCAGCTACGATCGACCCGTGCTGTTATTACTTAGCCACGAGCCCCCGATTCGGGATCTCCGATCAGCATTTAAAAATAGCTGTATATTTCAGCGCATCTTCTAGGAATGTTCCGGCTGTGGTTTCTAGCGGTGTGGTCACTTTAGAAGCGAGTGATGTGGTCACTGATATCTGCAGTTCCTTTGATGGGTAGGCTAATGAGTCGAATGTTTTTACTCTCAATAAATACCTAGTGGTCGACGTCTTTGGTTGATGAATATTTAATTTTGTATAATGTTTATGATCAATCAATCTGCCTAGCCTTTTCCCAACTATGTTGGGGTCGGCTTCCACTCTAACCGGATGCAGCTGAATACCAGTATTTCACATGGAGCGACTGCCTATCTGACCTCCACAACCCAGTAACTGGGTAATACGATACCCCTTGGTAAGACTGGTTGTCAGACTTTCGGGCTTTTGACGACCCGTAACGACTGTCAAAGGTCCCGACCCCGACCCGATGGATCGACCCGTGCGGCTGTTATTACTTAGCCACGAGGTCCTCCTCATAATGTTTAAATGACCATGGTATACATATTACCTATAAGCTTTTGCCCACTACTTCGCTTTGACGCATGGTTTTACCAACTCAGGAATATTCGTGAGCATGCTCAACCACATACAATATGTACCTAAGTTTTACTGCAGTCGGTTAAAGGTTTAGGAACGCATAATAAATAATAAATAAAATAAATAAATAAATATCCTTGGACATTTCACACAACGCCATCTAGTCCCAAGCTAAGCAACCTAATGCTTGTGTTATGGTAACGAGATGACTGATAAACTACTTATATACATTTTTTTTTTTGTAAATACATACATATTATAGATAGAAAAACACCCAGACTCGGAACAAATACTTGTAGGTCGTACAAATATTTGTTCCGTGCGGGAATCGAACCCGCGACATGCTGCGCAGCAGTCAATCGCTCAACCACTGCGCCAACCGTGTCGTCAATGTCAATGCCCGAGACCCACGAGGCTAGGTTTTTAAAGCTAGGATAGCAAGCTAGAACCTATGCAAGCTATCCTGGCTTGGGTTGCATATTAGAAAATCAAAACTTTCTCGAGCAAATTTCAAAAGAACAATAAACGAAATAACAAAATTTAAATGACTAAATGTTTTATTTAGAAAAATTTTAAAATCCCAATGTATGTGACATCAAATGAACGACTGATACAAAAGTTGCTAGATGTAATTTTAAAATATCAAATCCCGAAGATCCATATCCCGAAGTTTAAAATCCCGGAGATCCATATCCAGATATGTATATGTCTAGGGTTAGGGTTTTCGTCAGCAGGTCGACGGAGCCCCGCTGCGTGGGGCTCCTATTTCTGTCTGTGGGGTTTAAAGGAACCTAACTAACCGAACCTCGGGGTGCCCCTGATGTCGACCGTCTAAGGTTAGGGTTTTCGTCAGCAGGTCAGGGAAAAAATGTAGTAACTCAGGAACTTATATAAGTACTTAGATCGGTATTTTTCATTTTGGTCAATTAACGATGAGTATTTTGACCTTTAAACGATTTGGTAAATATTGTAATAAATAATTTAAACATTGATATTCCAGACTTTGGTCAGCTGAACTTTTGATCAAATGACCATCGTTATTTTAAACTTTGTTGATTTGTACGTTGTTCTTTTGAAATTTGCTCAGGAATGTTTTGATTTTCTAATATGCAACGCTGGCTTGCTATTCTGGCTTTCTACATGCTAGTGCTGTTTGCACGATGCTAGTCAAATAAGCCAAATTTATATAGCATTGCGGTGACGTATGCCTGGTTTCTGAGGTTTTTAAACGGAGTTTATCCATTCGATAGTGATTATTGGTTCGATATCGTGTTTCTGAACATTTCGTTAGGGAAGAATTGAGCTTGAGTAAATTACTATCGAGTGTTTATCTGAGGACCTCAAAAACCGAGCATTAAGGAAGAAATTCGCTTAAATAGATAATTTTGTCGAATCAATAGCTATTGAGAGTTTAAACTCCGTTTAAGAATTCTTCAAAAACCGGCCAATAGTCCATAGATTATTAAACTATCACACTGACTTACTGTCTTTCTCACTAGCTAATTACTAGCCTATAAATAAGGATAGTTCTGTAAATACGAAACTAGAGTAACTATCTTGCTAGCTTATTATCAACTAAGGGCCCTGGACCCTTGGTTTTGACGGTCCCCCAAATCTGTTCAAAAATATGTTCAGTAAGTAAAAGGCAGTTTGTAGTTGGGGCTTGTACGTATGCTTGTTGTTGTGCGTAGACCATGGTGCGGAGCGAGAGTGCATGGGAGGCCGTCACCTCCTTCTGCGAAGCAGTAATGCTCGCGAAGGAGGAGGCGGAACGCGTGAGGGAGAGGCAGCCTCACGCCCTCAGTCGCCGCAGGAGACGCCCTGGGCGGCGGGAATCAAGAGGCGATTTCCGGCCACCGTAGGCGCGGGCTTGCGGACGGTGAGTAGCGGGTAGCTCGCCGTCCGGTAAGGACCAGGCCCGAGTCGACGGCGCGTTGTGTTCCACGCGCGCCTCAAAGAGATGTCAGCAAAAGATGGGGTCCAATAGGGCCAATGCCGCTAGGGTCGCGGGTAGTTTAAAAAAGATACCGTGGCCCTGGCATAGGCAACTGAAGGAACACGGGTGGGTTTTAGTCAGTAAAAGTTTGACACGCCCTTCCGCTCCACCCAGAGCGGCAGAAGTTATTTGATGATTTCCCATCCACAAAAAAAAGGGTGCTAAAATTTTCAGCTCGCTGCGCTCGCTCCTGTTTCCTACATTCTCTTTTTTCTCAGGCTTTTCTTCGTAAGTCGACAAAGTAACTCCTATGTTTGTATGCTACCTACCTATCCGCGACGGGATGTTAGAAATTTCGAGCTCGCTTTGCTCACTATTGCATTCTACATTCTCAGACAAAGTGATTTCTATTCATTTGTTGCCCGTGGTATAGATAGTGCAATCCACAAAGACTACTAAATAAATCCACTACTACTCCTCCTAACCGTTTATAGTATATGTGTGCAACGGTTAGGAGGAGTAGCGGGGCGCGTCTTCGTGGATTGCACTATTTATACTACCAGTATTACTACCAGTAGTACCATGGGTAAAAAATACTCCCGTAGAACTACCAAGCGATCCAGTAGTACCACGGGAAGTTTTTTTTTACTCGTGTTACACTCATATTCGACATTTCATAGTTTGACACCTGTCACTTTGACACCTGTCCCTTTGACACTTCTCACTTTCATTTAGAAATTTCCCTAACTTAACAGTGGTTCGCTTCTCAGATCCAATAGAAACAAAACAACAAGAAAATGCCTAGGTATCTGGAACAATTTCGAAGTCCAATTTAACTGTCAGTTTAAACTGAAAGCTAATTTACAGTCGCTTGTACTCGAGTAGGAATCTAATTTATTTCTCACTACTCCTGTCTGCTTGCTATCTACTGCTTCTCATTGAAGTGCTGAAAATTACACTGTTTCACCAGATGTATTGGAGTTGGATCAAAATAAGATACATAGGTACTTACCGACGGCGAAGTGCCAATACCTCCTGATATTTTTTCAAGAAATTCACTTTTTTATCAAACTCAAACTAAAAGCATTTATTTCAAATAAACCAAATACAGGCAGTTTTGAATTGTCAAAGGGTCGGTCAGTCAGAAAGATGAAGCTAGTTATCCATTCCAAAGCGTAGTAGATACCTATGGAGACGAACGGGCAAAGAAACTCCACGAATACTCTTTTAAATCAAAATATTGTTATGCCGGGGCCACATTATACAAACATCGCCGTTGATAATCGCGTTGAAGGCCGATAAGCGTAGGTGTAGCCAACACTACGGCGATAATTTGACAACGGCATTCACATTGCCGATTGACGAGGGGTGCTCATGGAATTTAATTCAATGAGCATTGATGTTGACCGTTCAAGTGTGGCCACTCAATACAACGGAACAATTACCGCGATGTTTAAAGCGTAGGGCATTGACGTTGACGATAGTGTGGCCCGGCATTATAAAGTATTGGTTACCTACATCATTCATGTGGAAATTATACATTTGAGAACGATGCAAAACGTTAAAAGCGTCCATAACAAAAAAAACAAAACAAAATTTAAATTAAATTAAAATAAGCCGGGGTATGAGTATGACCAGCCTGCATTGACAGCACCCGTTCACGAACCTGACGCATATCGTTTTTAAAGGTGTTATTAGCATGTTTTAATAAAATCTCCTAAGTGTAGTTTTGTATTTAAAGGTGTTATTAGCATGTTTTAATAAAATCTCCTTAGTGTAGTTTTGTATTTAAAGGTGTTACTAGCATGTTTTAATAAAATCACCTGAGTGTAGTTTTGTATTTAAAGGTGTTATTAGCATGTTTTAATAAAATCTCCTGAGTGTAGTTTTGTATTTAAAGGTGTTATTAGCATGTTTTAATAAAATCTCCTTAGTGTAGTTTTGTATTTAAAGGTGTTATTAGCATGTTTTAATAAAATCTCTATAAGTGTAGTTTTGTATTTAAAGGTGTTATTAGCATGTTTTAATAAAATCTCCTTAATGTAGTTTTGTATTTAAAGGTGTTATTAGCATGTTTTAATAAAATCTCCTAAGTGTAGTTTTGTATTTAAAGGTGTTATTAGCATGTTTTAATAAAATCTCCTGAGTGTAGTTTTGTATTTAAAGGTGTTATTAGCATGTTTTAATAAAATCTCCTAAGTGTAGTTTTGTATTTAAAGGTGTTATTAGCATGTTTTAATAAAATCTCCTAAGTGTAGTTTTGTATTTAAAGGTGTTATTAGCATGTTTTAATAAAATCTCCTTAGTGTAGTTTTGTATTTAAAGGTGTTATTAGCATGTTTTAATAAAATCTCCTTAATGTAGTTTTGTATTTAAAGGTGTTATTAGCATGTTTTAATAAAATCTCTATAAGTGTAGTTTTGTATTTAAAGGTGTTATTAGCATGTTTTAATAAAATCTCCTAAGTGTAGTTTTGTATTTAAAGGTGTTATTAGCATGTTTTAATAAAATCTCCTTAGTGTAGTTTTGTATTTAAAGGTGTTATTAGCATGTTTTAATAAAATCTCCTTAGTGTAGTTTTGTATTTAAAGGTGTTATTAGCATGTTTTAATAAAATCTCTATAAGTGTAGTTTTGTATTTAAAGGTGTTATTAGCATGTTTTAATAAAATCTCCTAAGTGTAGTTTTAGTCAGTACGTTTATAGCAACCAAGTTTGTCCACCGTCATCATAATCAGCATATAATGTTCCCATTGCTTGAACACAGGCTTCTTCTCGGTGAGAGGGTCCTGCAAGTGCCCATTGTAAAAACCGGCCAAGAGCGAGTCGGACTCACGCACCAAGGTTCCGATCCGATTTCTGAAAAAGTGTGCTATTTAGAGACATCGTTTTATTTTTCCTGTAATCTTTACATAAACTTCTATCACATAAAATTATTTCAGATTTTTCTCTATGCAAACTTCAGGGGAACGGTATTTTTTTACATTTCTCATCAAAAGTCGAAAACTATGCGGCCTAAAAAAAATTAATAGTGTTTGAGAATATGCAAACAGCGTTCTTTCATATGATACCCCACATGCCTTAGTAGCTCCACTTTTAATTTTAAAGACCCTTTCAGTCAAAAATATATGTATATTTTTATTTCTTTCTTATTTGCAAAATAGTTGGGTAAACGTCATCTAAAACTGTTCCAAATTTCAAGTTGATAACACTAGTAGTTCTTGAGATATTTAGCTGTGACAGACAGACAGACAGACCGAGTCGCACAATAGCAGGGGTTCCTTTTTACCATTTTGGCACGGAACCCTAAAAACGAATAATATTCGCATAAAATCAGAAATACATTAAACCTTAATGTTCGTTTTCCGTGTTGGAAGGCAAAGCCACATACATACATTAGGTTTTTCATTTCACGCAAGTGGTAGTCATCAAGTAATAGTTAACAGCCTGCTATTATTTAAGTAGGTAGGTACAGTCAGCAAAAAAGTCGATTAACACTTGTGTTTTCTAAATCTTAATTATTGAGAAAAATACTTCATTAAAATCGGGACAGATGTAAATTTTAAAGAAAATTAACTCTTATCTATTATATGAAATGAGAGCAGTGGTGGCCCAGTGGTATTGGCCGTGACTTACGAGTTGTAGGTCATAGGTTCGAACCCCAACAGGCGCTTTACTTTGTGTAAATTATTTCATCACCGCTGCTGTCAAAACGGTGAATGAAAACATCGTAAGGAAACCGGCATGTCCTAGAACCAAAAATTCGAAGAGATGTGACATCTACCAACCCGCACTGGGGCCGCGTGGTGGAGTACGGCCCACTCCCTCTCACCGAGAGGAGGCCTGTGTCCCAGCAGTGGGAACATTATAGGCTGATTATGTAATAAATGAAATGCTAAAAAGCAGGTTATCATATCATTTTGTATTAATTTAGATGATGTCAAAAAGTTACAGTATTAACAGACTTCTGTTGCAGACCGTACTATAAAGACTTTATTTATTTTAGTTCGAATTGCCGAAACCACCCAAACAGATTTTTGACACGCCCGCGCTGTCCGAAATTACGTGACGTACGCTAGGCGTACTTATTACGCTTGCAATGATTTTTAAATTACCTATCAGCTACACATCAGGGCCCCAAGTCTGCTATTTTTTACATTCCAACACGATTTCATTGTCACTGCATTGTCATTTTGCTAAAAGTTCGTAATCTGCTAAATTCATAATTTCATACAATGGAGTGTCAGTGGTTGACCATTGGAAAGTCATAATGACGCCATTATGACGCCATTATATTAGTAGATTACCAAAACTTGTCAAAATCAACAATTATGAAATCAATGATAGACCATTCTGACTCTATTGTAATAGCAGACCTGAGGCCCAGGACAAAAATAGCGTAATTTCGGCCTGTGTAGTTTGGTAGGTATTTTTTTTAATATAAAAATTTGTCGAACGCAACTTTTTTAAGCGGTTTTGCATTTCGAATGAATTGTGTTCTGCGTCATTACGCTTAAATTAACTCGTTAATTATGAAATAAAGTACTCGTAACGTAGATGTTGCTAATGTTTAATACGTAAAAAATGCGTCATTGTTAATAAGCGATAACTCGGCTGGCGGTTTTTTCGACACATCAAAGGGTTTTATCACATTGACTATCTTGTCACACCGGGTGGGTTACATTAGCTCTGTCTCGGTCTATGCGCCGCACACGTTGAGAAAGAGGTACAATTTACAGAGCAGCTTCTACCTCCATTTTGAACGCAGTTAACGCACTAACTTTGTAGCAATAACTTTTAGTGCTGAACTCATTGATGTATAAAATAGGAAGATTAGGTACGCGCTCCTCGACGTGGACCGCATAGTTGACCTTAGTCACAATCAAACTGGTGTTTGTGTCGCACATGTGCAGCACATTAAGTAAAATTATCGTTATCGTCTAAATAGTTACCAACAATACCTTCCTTTGTTTTCAAAATGTGCACAAATAGTTCAAAAACCAAAAACAAGTTCCACGGGATTACTTATCACTCGGAAATACATCAAAATTTAATTTTCTTTAAAATTTTTCTGATTGCTGCGAGCTCGCGGCGGGATCGCTATTTGTAGAAAGGGATAGAAATATATGATTCGTAAGAGTGTGAAAAGACAAGCGGCAGCGCAAGCAGAGTATTAAGAGTTGTGATAGATACATAACAGTGACAATTAGTGCTATCTCGTTCCCGCTACAGCCCGCGTAAATTTTTCTCTATTTCGGTTGTTGATGCACATCGCACGACATCGTAAGAGTGTGAAGAGACAAACGGCAGCGCAAGCTAGAGATGGGTCATTGACGGTTTTTGAGTTAATGTAATTTAACTGTTAAACATTAATGGTCAACGGGTTAAAAAAACTGTTAATAAATAACAGGTTAAAATTTCAGTGATTCAATCGTTAGCGATAATCGTCAATTTATTGTGTCAACGTTTACGATACGAACGAATACACATAAAATAACAACTTTGTTGCAGTTTAGGTTGAGATTTGATAAGAAATAAGTTTTTTTTTATTGAACTGGACTGTAATGGAATGACCTGTCCTTCGTACTTATTCCAGGCTTAGGACTGTAACTGTAAGTAACGAATATTTCCGAAGGAGACTAAATTCACAGAAATGAATAAAATAATATTGAAATAATGCGTTGAGTGCGTTGACGTAAACTGACAGCTAATATTTTCAACCTGTTTTTTCATTAATGATTAACAGTTAACCCGTTGACCAATGAAAAGTCGTTAAAAAAAACAGTTTATTGATTCAACGCCCACCTCTAGCGCAAGCAGTGTATTAAGAGTTGAAATAGGTACATAACAGTGACAATTATTACTATCTCGTACCCGCTACAGCCCGCGTAAATGTCTCTCTATTTGGGTTGTTGATGCACATCGCACGACATCTGGGTACAAATGTAGTTGTGTGGGTGTGTTTACATGTAATTGTTTCTAGTCACAGCCATAAATGTTTACGTGCGTGACATTAGAGGGTGCCATATCTTCCTATTTTATACATCAATGGCTAAACTACTTTAATGTAGCCAATCGTTTAAAGTGCTATTTTTGAACGCCATAGTTAAGGCACAGTTTGGCTCGGGCATTAACATTAACACTCACATAGTTATAGCAGAATCAGAATAGAAATAACGGCGCGTAATTTTCGATATGGTGAAGCATGAGACAGCTATTTAGCTGCAATGTAGCTATGTATCTGGCAACTATGACAGTTAACTCTTTAAACGTCATTACACCCAGATGTGCAGACAACAATAAAAAATCTATTGTGTCTGCTAATTGGGAAGAAAACTGACAACTTTTTCCGCAAGGTGTCGCTGGTAACGCTCGGCTCACAGAAAATTAAATTGGCTGTCAAATTACATACAAAACTTGTTTACAAAAAACTTTGGATGGCATCTGACAAAAAAATTGCTGCCTTTGCGCGTAATCTGTTGTAATAACAATGAAAATCATTCATTTCCAAAAGACGATTTAAAAAATATGGGAAAGGGCGACTAAGATACCCAATTTTACATCTTTCGAAAATTCGATGATATGTTAATATCCATATTGGTAGCAGCAGTTTCATGCTGCTGAGATATCTCAGCTGAGAAATTCAGATTTAATTTCTAGGTTATGTTCGTAGCTCATGAAACATCGAATATGTTATAAAACTGCTGTCTAAGTACGTAAAAGTTTGTAATTACTACGATAATTAATGAACAACATGTTGCTAATATAAAATTGGGTTATTTTCTTCAATTGTTAACAAGAAAATAGGCTGTAAATACCTGCTGACCAGATCCGCTTTTCGGCCTCTTAGTGAAGCTCCTCGGATCTTCAGTTCAGCTTTTAACTGAGGTACTGTCCACGTTGAATACATTGTTCGTTGTATTAACAAAAAACACACGCTAGTTTATGTTACAATTATTCAAAACCCGAAAAACATTGAGAGATAAAAATGACAGTGCGATGTTATGAGTAGAGCGTTAGCAGCGCCACCTGTTCATAGCTTTGCGATTTCTTCCCCATTGGCGTGCGACGGGTTAAGAAGATACAGCCCTGTGACTGACAGACATACAGGGAGACGAGACGACGTAACCAGTAAAAGTTTTAGACGGGCAAAAACACTTCGGGAGAAGGGACAACTTTAAAATTGTGTTGTCATTCATGCTTCATCCATCCGTAGGTGATACGGAGTAGGAAACGCCTGTAACGAAGGCTGAAACTACGGGCTTCGTGGTTAGGGAGTAGACCCCCAGACCGTTACGTGGTCTCATCTCCCAGTCTGGCGTAAAGTATTAAAGTAATTACCATCTGGTTTTTATAGCTGTAGAGAATTCAAGGTTCTTTTCTTACATTTTCAAGACGGTCTGAAAATCAAATTTTATAACTGAACGATTTGGTTGGCCTTTTTATAGGCAGAAAACGTCTGGGAGTCTAAATAGAAAATGTAGGAATCAAATAAGTAGTGTACCTATACTATAAAATTGTAGGGAGTAGGTACAGTTGACGACAAATTACAGTCTTACAATATTTTCTTTTAAATTTCTGTTCTAAATATAAATGGGTACCTAGTAATTTTTACTATTGTTATTTAAACATTAGGAAGGTTGGAAGGGAATTGTGATAACACTGGCAACACTATGTAGGTACTGGCTCTATTTACCTGGCAGAAAGTATTGTGTTGACGAAGACGAAGTCACAAATAGGCTCAGAACAATAACAAAGCATAGAAGTAGTGTTAAAATAGCAACTGAACTCAATATATTTGTTTCATTTTGACTTATGGAGCCGCTATGATGTTAAAGAAGGACACGTATACAGAAGAAGTTTCGAAATTTTGTAGGTTGTCATTCATTTTATTCTGACTAGTGATGTACCCACTAAATTTCAACGTCGATAGAATTTACAATGACATTCTTTCTTACACTGCCAAGAATAATAACCGTAGGTACACACGGCTACACATCAAGCTATACATTTCCAGTTTACACTGACCGCTCATTGTAAGGAAATCCTATACAATGCGAGATCAGCTTATACTGGAAATGTATAGTTGATCTGTAGCCGTGCGTACCAAAAATTTTAAAGTAACTAAGCATACTTATGATACCAATACTTAATATATTCGTTCAAAATGAAACAATACTTTAAGTATGAACTAAATAGTTCGTCATCATCATCACCAAAGTCTTCCTTGGTTCCCGACAGCTCTTCATGTATTAAATCTGACCCGGCTAAACCCGAATGTATTTAGTTGCCATAATAACTGATGAGTTTATTGAAAAGAAGTGGGAGACATTCGGTTTTGCAAATGTTTTTAGCAACTTACTTTCTCATATTTATTTGAATTTTAGATTACATCATAGACTACTCAACAAAGTCTAGGGAAAAAGGGTATTCAAAGTACCTAATAATTTTTATTTTAATACTTTTTATGTAACATATATTATTGTAAATCAGAAGAAGCGTAATTTAATAGAGATTTGAATTATTTGATTAAATAAAATGGTTGTTAGTGAAAAAATAAAATTTATTATGAAAATTTAAAATGGTACCCAAGCGACAAAAACTTTTCGTACATAAAAAAATAAATAACGACCAGATAATATTTTAAATAAAAGATAATATTTTAAATAAAAAAATAAAATGCCTAGCCACTTTAATAATCTGTTAGTCGAATTCCAGCCCACACCATAATCATTCCGCCCTGCTACGGATGAACTTCCTGAGGATTCTGGAGTCGGCTCTGGCGACCAGGAACTCGCCAAAAGCGCAGTCTTCTTGAATCGGGATGGAATCCAATTATTTCTGAATTTGTTATTGTCATCTGTGTCAAGGATTCCTAAAACAAACAGTTCTCAATAAAATTTATGTAAGATTTTTTATCAACATTTTTATTTAGGTAAATAGTTTTATTTGTATGTCTTACCTGACTGATGTGAGATGATTTCACGAGATGTCAAGATCAGTGGCGATTCATTAATTTGTACCGATGTACTAGGTCCTGTTTCAACTTCCATTGCTACGGGATCCTACAATTACGTATTTTGTATTAAAAATAAATAAATAAATTTGCACTCGATTATATTTCCGACTGGGATAATTAGAAGAATGATATCGCATCAATGATATTTTTAATATAATATCATTGTATCGCATATATCAAGTGAACATATTTCTGAATGTTATACCTGTGTTCATGTTAGATTACTGTTGATGGTGAGCGGTTTTTTTAATTTGCAGTATTGCGCTATGTCCTTCTTCGCAGACTTCCATAAGTATTTCCTGTAATGTAATAAATCAAGTTTTAATTTGAACGGGATACTATTTATTGCCAATAAAATACCTTAATTATATCATAATATATCAAGACCATTTCATCTGTTCTATCCATAACAAATAATGTAGGAACAGCATGTACTCTAAGTGACGACTTAAAGAACATGCTACATCCATTTCATAGGTTCATTACCAAATGAATACAAAGTAAAATGTTTGGAGCATATTATGTGGCTGTGCTGTTTGGAGTCCAATTTCGTCTACCAATACAATTTATCCATTATTTTTTCACATCGTCTAGGAAATCTGTAAAAGAAAAGTATCGACAACATTATTTACGTCACTATGGCTGATCAAGATAACCCCAAAACAATTTCCGAATATTCGCTAATAACTTCTATTGGAATAAATATTACGACTGGTTTCAGCTATATAGTGACACAGCAATATTTGTTATGTATTTATATTCGTTTATCAGATCTTAGGCAACAAGAAATTGAGCAAAAACTTACCGATGGAAGGTCAATATTTGTTGTTCATTTTATTTTCGCTATGAATGGGACTTGCAGCCCCCAACCACACAAGAAATTGCTCCACAGCGTCCACACACTCACTATTTGTAGTTAAACAAAGAATTCATGCAATCTAACAGTAGAAATATTATTAAAACATCGCAAAACCATGGAATATTACGACAGACACGTAAACAATGAACACGCGAATAAGTCAGCTAGTTCAATGAACGAACTGTCAGACATTGAAACAAAGTACTATCAAATTTGGCCGCGTCATACTATAACTTTTTTAACCAAATGACAATTGATCTTGTGACCATGCCAAGAAAGTAAAACAAAGAGTAAAACATTTATCTCTTTCCCACATCCTTTATCGTACCTAATAATAGAACGGGAATAAAGGTAGTTACAGAATTCTGTTTTTAGCCTTCCTTCTATGCTTTGTTATTGTTCTGAGCAAATAGGGAACTTATAATCGTGGAAAGTTTCAAAAGGCAAATTGTATAGATAAGACATAAGATATTTCTTAGACTTAGAGTACCTACCGAAGTAGGTATGCCAAATCGTATGAAAATGAAAATTTGCACATTTTCATTTTCTAAAAAAAAATATTCTGATTGGACGGAGCGTATAAAGTTGATTTTGGCCACAAAGCCCAAAGAAATAAAGGCATTGATTGCATTGCATTGAACTCTTAAAAACCTCCATTTTCACCCGTAAACCTAAGTGATAAGGTTCAAAATAGTAATCAAAGTTTTATAACGTCCTTCCACCTGATAAAAGATGCTTTAGGTATACTTTTCAGCGTTATTGCAAAGCGATAGAGTTTAAATTGTAGTATTTACCATAATTTCTGTCATCTAATCAAACTAATTTCAGCTTTATTCAGATAGTATTAAAATTCAAATTGATACTATTAGTATGGCAGGTTATAAGTTTGGCCGAGAAGTTGTTCTGGCATGGGACCAACAGAGATGTCGGCGATTCGATTCCGTTCTAGATAAGTGGCTACTGGTTGGACAGTCGGACTAGACTTAAATTAAATCTTCGTCTACCTTACAATGCACTGTCCAGGCACTATTTTGGATGCCAGAATACAGTCAACCTTCAGGGGCTTTGCCTTTGATTTAATTTATGATTTTCTATAATACGTAGTACTGCAGAAAATTCAAGGAAAAAAGACACTTGTTTCTTGTCTCAGGTCCTGAGGTTTCAGAGATAAAAATTTATCTTTGAAGTATTTTTAATCTCTCTAGGCAATAAATTTTCCACTTTGTTTGTTTTTAACGGACGAAAAAGAAGGAGGTTCTCAAGTCGATGCGTATTTTTTGTTTTTTGTGTTTGACCACGCTTAACTTTTTACAGAGTTGTCCGATTTGAAAGATTCTTGTTTTATTCGGGAGGGTATACCTTGGAGTTGGTCGTATGTAAAATTTATTAACTTTGCTTGAGGAGTTTTTGAGTTAGCTTCAATAATAGTTATTTTTTCCCTGCTTTTCATGTCGATGAGGTTTGTCTCAAGTCGACACATATATTTTTTCTATTGGGATTTCGTGGGGTAGTACCACAACTAAAAAGTGAAAAGTAAAAACTTATTTACAAAAAAAAAAAACAATCGACATCCAAGAAAAACACTACAAAGTGCAAAATAGATTTAATTTCGGAAGTCGGCACTAAAAAGCGAAAATACAAAACCAAAGACACCGACTTCCAAAATTAAATTTAAGTCGGTTAAAGTCGGCTGTTTTTTTTTTTGGTAAAAAAGTGTATATATCTACTGTTTACATTCGAGTGATAATGTTTCATTCGTCTTTAATCTTAACACTGTTATTAATCTACCTAGCTTTTTCCCAACTATGTTGGGGTCGGCTTCTAGTCTAACCGGATGCAGCTGAATTCCAGTATTTTACATGGAGCGACTGCCTACCGACCCAGTTACTGGGTAACACGATACCCCTTGGACGGCTTAGGCCGTGCGTTGCGTTAGGCGTGCGCACCGCGCGGGCGCCCGCGTGGCGTGCTGTTTCATGTAATCTCATAGATGGTGATGATATAACCGTATACGCCGTGTATGCCGTATGCGCGGTATATATTGGTCCCCGCGACGGACACCCGCGACGGACGCCCGCAGAGTGCTTTCCGAGGCACGGAGCGGTATACAGGGTTATTGGTAAAACACCAGCAACCTCGGGGTCACTACACTCATCATTATGAACAACTTTTACCAAACCTGAAATCGCGAAAAAAAAATCAGCTGTTCAGTACATTTAGCTTTATCAAACTCTTCAAAATGTAGGGAGCAGCTGATTTTTTTTCGCGATTTCAGGTTTGGTCCCATAGTAAAAGTTGTTCATAATGATGAGTATAATGACCCCTTAAGAGGTTGCTGGTGTTTTACCAATAACCCTGTATATTGGATTATCACCCATCCATGAACTAACCGCTGCAAGTATAGCTTAACCTTCGATCGACTCGTGCGGCTGTTATTATTTAGCTACGAGCTCCTCTAATCTTAACAATGCAGGTACATTTATGAATGTTCCCTTTTATCGCGAGCTACCCTATAAGCATTTTGATTAATGATGAGTTGATTTGATTAATGAAGGGCTCAAAATGATGGGTTACGGTAAAGAATATGCAACACATTGTTTTGTGGTGATAACGGCATTTTTAGGGTTCCGTACCTCAAAAGGAAAATTATTAGGATCACTATGTTGTCTCGTTGATCACTTTTTCTCAGGAACGCGTGGAAGTATCAAGTTGAAATTAATAACAAATACGTACTACGTAGGTCTATGGTCCCTTAAAATTCTAAAAAAAAACAAGTTTTACGTCAACGCAATAAAATAAATACGGCTGTCTATGCGGCGTATTTTGGTACTCGTAAGCTCGCAAGTAAATCAAAACCTATAGGGTACCTACCTCCCGTTGTCCTAAAATCATGAAATTTAGCAAGAAGCAAGGTCTTACAGCACAAGTAAATGAAAAAATCCAAAAATTGCTAATTGTAATTTTATCACATAAAAAATATTTTCAAGTCTGTCATTCTGTCAAGACCATTTTTCTCAGCAGGAACGCGTGGAGGTATCAAGTTGAAATGAATATCAAATACGTAGGTCTAATAGTCCCTTGGAGCTCTAAAAAAATGAAACTTCTAAACAACGCAATAAAAAAATACGGCCAATTATGCGACATACTTTGATACTCGCAAGTAAATCAAAACCTATAGGGTACTTCCTGTTGACCTAGAATCATAAAATTTGGCAAGAAGCAAGGTCTCACAACACAAGTAAAGGAAAAAGTCCGAGAATTGTTAATTTGTAATTTTATCTCATAATCATTTTTTGGGATTACAATGTTAAGCTTGTTTTTGGGATGAATTCTTTTCAACTACGGAACCCTTCATTGTGCGTGGTCCGACACGCACTTGGCTGGTTGTTTTTAATTTTACATGGTAACTTGTTTGAAGTCATCGTTTACATTTAGATCACTTAGTTAATTTTTTTTCGTACCTAGTGTAAAGTTTATTCAGATTTAAAATGAAATGTACCTACATAACTACTTATACTTAATTAATTAATAAAAATATAATATCCTAACTTAGCTAAACGGTTAGTAAACGGTTTTCAAAATAAAAAATGTTATTAGAAGGCTGCCTTTTTGAACTGTACAGCATATATCAGAAGATGTGGTCATATTTAAGGGTGTGGTTCAGACCATCAAACTGAGCAACTTTCTCCATGGTACCAACATTGTAATAGCAAAAAAAGAAATGTCCTGTACAAAACTTCAATATCTTACTCTACCCAAATGTATGGGACGACTTTTTACTCGATTACGATGTTGGTTCTGTGGAGAAAGTTGTTCAGTTTAAATATGACCACACCTTTCTGGTACATGCTGACCCTTATTAATTCCACCTAAGTATTTATTACTAAAATTTCAAAATTATTTTAAATTTTATTTTTCACATTGGGCACACAGTCGAAACCCGAAAAATCTTCAGTACCTCTCGGCTCTTATATTCCAACAAGATAAGTTAAGAAATCTGAGCTTCCATTAGATTCATATTTAACGTTCGCAGCGTTGCGGAAATCTAGTGGACTCAGAACACTCTTTCAATATTTCAGATATCAAATTGGGCACGCGTATCTTTGCGAACGAGATTTTCAAAGTGCAATCCACGAAATTATTCATCGGATAGTATAACAGGAACCCAGTTGTGTAACTGTGAGAGCATACATTCCTATCACAGTTATTTTACCTCTAGCAGCCTAATAGCTGGCTTGGTGGCGGCAACCTAATAGTAACCCTATTATAACGAGATTAAAAATCAATTTAATTTTGACAGACTTATCAGTGGCGGCAACCCAACAGTAACCCTGTTGTAACGAAATTAAAAATCACTGTGATTTTGTCAGACTTGTCAGCGGCGGCAACCCAGCAGTAAACCTATTGTAACAAGAATATAAATCACTGTGATTTTGACAGACTTGTCAGTGGCGACAACCCTACATTAACCCTATTGTAACGAGATTAAAAATCACTGAGATTTTGACAGACTTTTCAGTGGTGGCAACCCAACATTAACCCTATTGTAAAGACAATAAAGATCACTGTGATTTTGACAGACTTGTCAGTGGCGGCAACCCAACAGTAACACTATTGTAACGAGATTAAAAATCAATTTAATTTTGACAGACTTGTCAGTGGCGGCAACCCAACAGTAACCCTATTGTAAAGACAATAAAGTTCACTGTGAGTTTGACAGACTTGTCAGTGGCGGCAACCCTACAGTAACCCTATTGTAACGAGATTAAAAATCACTGAGATTTTGACAGACTTTTCAGTGGTGGCAACCCAACAGTAACCCTATTGTAAAGACAATAAAGATCACTGTGATTTTGACAGACTGTCAGTGGCGGCAACCCAACAGTAACCCTATTGTAACGAGATTAAAAATCACTGTGATTTTGTCAGACTTGTCAGTGGCGGCAACCCAACAGTAAACCTATTGTAACAAGATTAAAAATCACTGTGATTTTGACAGACTTGTCAGTGGCGGCAACCCAACAGTAACCCTGTTGTAACGAAATTAAAAATCTCTGTGATTTTGTCAGACTTGTCAGTGGCGGCAACCCAATAGTAAACCTATTGTAACAAGATTAATAATCACTGTGATTTTGACAGACTTGTCAGTGGCGGCAACCCAACAGTAACCCTATTGTAACGAGATTAAAAATCACTGTGATTTTGTCAGACTTGTCAGTGGCGGCAACCTAACAGTAAACCTATTGTAACAAGATTAAAAATCACTGTGATTTTGTCAGACTTGTCAGTGGCGGCAACCCAACAGTAAACCTATTGTAACAAGATTAAAAATCACTGTGATTTTGACAGACTTGTCAGTGGCGGCAACCCAACAGTAACCCTGTTGTAACGAAATTAAAAATCACTGTGATTTTGTCAGACTTGTCAGTGGCGGCAACCCAACAGTAAACCTATTGTAACAAGATTAAAAATCACTGTGATTTTGACAGACTTGTAAGTGGCGGCAACCCAACAGTAACCCTGTTGTAACGAAATTAAAAATCACTGTGATTTTGTCAGACTTGTCAGTGGCGGCAACCTAACAGTAAACCTATTGTAACAAGATTAAAAATCACTGTGATTTTGACAGACTTGTCAGTGGCGGCAACCCAACAGTAACCCTATTGTAACGAGATTAAAAATCACTGTGATTTTGTCAGACTTGTCAGTGGCGGCAACCTAACAGTAAACCTATTGTAACAAGATTAAAAATCACTGTGATTTTGACAGACTTGTCAGTGGCGGCAACCCAACAGTAACCCTGTTGTAACGAAATTAAAAATCACTGTGATTTTGTCAGACTTGTCAGTGGCGGCAACCCAACAGTAAACCTATTGTAACAAGATTAAAAATCACTGTGATTTTGACAGACTTGTCAGTGGCGGCAACCCAACAGTAACCCTGTTGTAACGAAATTAAAAATCACTGTGATTTTGTCAGACTTGTCAGTGGCGGCAACCTAACAGTAAACCTATTGTAACAAGATTAAAAATCACTGTGATTTTGACAGACTTGTCAGTGGCGGCAACCCAACAGTAACCCTATTGTAACGAGATTAAAAATCACTGTGATTTTGTCAGACTTGTCAGTGGCGGCAACCTAACAGTAAACCTATTGTAACAAGATTAAAAATCACTGTGATTTTGACAGACTTGTCAGTGGCGGCAACCCAACAGTAACCCTATTGTAACGAGATTAAAAATCACTGTGATTTTGTCAGACTTGTCAGTGGCGGCAACCTAACAGTAAACCTATTGTAACAAGATTAAAAATCACTGTGATTTTGACAGACTTGTCAGTGGCGGCAACCCAACAGTAACCCTATTGTAACAAGATTAAAAATCACTGTGATTTTGACATAATTTTTCGCGCAGGGCGTTAGTATGAAGTTTGCCGTCTGCTCGTTCTTTACTCTTGCGCTCGAACTGTTGCCTACGGTATATTATATACTGATATTTTGAAGCGCTTTGTCTCGGCCGTTTTCTATGAAGATGTAATACTGCTTACTATAATATAATATGCTATGGGTTTTGCCAACCTTTGAGTAGCTCTAGTGACCTATTGTATGTTTATATTTGACTAGCTGTGCCCCGCGGTTTCACCCGAGTAAACTAAAAAGTAGCATTTGTGTTAATCCAGGGTATAAGCTATCTACATACCAATCGGTCCAACCGTTTGAGCGTGAAGTAGTAACAAACATACAAACACACATACACTCACAAACTTTCGCCTTTGTAATAATATTGTGATTGAATTTTCGATGCAGACTGAGAACGGCATTAGGTATACAGGGTTTAATTTATTGTCGTATTGTTGTCTCTGTCTGTCTATGGATTTCTTGTGAAAAATGCTTCTAGACCCAGCGGTTAGTGTGCATTTCCACTGAAGCGGAGACTAGCGGAGCTAAGCAAAGACGTGCAGGAATCCACCAATCACAATGGTTGAAATCCTAATCACTCTGTGATTGGACGACTTCTACACGTACCTGTTCAGTTCCGCTTGTCTTTGCTTCAGTGGAAATACACTCTTAAGGTTGCGCGATGTCTATCAGTGATTTCATGATTTTTATTAAGTAGATAGGAGGACCTAGACAAATGGCATTCGCTTCAGAGCGATTCTATTTCTACAATCGCTACAGCTTCAAAGTGACATTGACATGATCACGTGACATTTCGATAGCTTATGTCAACCACATACATTTTTTGGCTTTTTTGGCTTTTCTACTAGCGTCATCGCTAATCGAATGTTACTTTGTCTAAGCCCTCAGATGTATTTTACCTAAGCAACAATGCTCGATGAGTTGCACGAAACCAACATTAGTTTAACGGAGAGTTTAAATTCATGCCATCCCTTACATTTTTTATCAAAAAGAAAGTGACAGCATCAATTTAACGTCTCCGTTAAACTAATGTTTTCGTGCAACTCACCGTAAGGCACGGACAATCACGTATACTGCCCATAAGTAGGCTGTAACCGCTATCGCCGTCCTACTGTTTTTATTTTCTTTTTATAGGCCTATAACAATCGCACCGAGTGTTTCAGGGCTCAGCGATAAGATTAGCGATAAGAGAACGATTATGTTAACGCTTTTCTATTCTTGGAGATTGAAAGCAGAGGTATTGTAATGTAGGTTCCGTACCTTTTCGAGATTTTGTGGTGTTTCTGTCGCATATCGCATTAAGATCGTTGTAGCCGTGATTTAGTTATATGGATATAGCTATCTATCGGGATAAAATATGTAAGCGATTCATAACTATCTTACTAGGAACATAAGTATCAGGGCAATCTGCCTAGCCTTTTACCAACTATATTGGGGTCGGCTTTCAGTCTTACCGGATACAGCTGAATACCAGTATTTTACATGGAGCGACCACCTATCTGACCTCCCAACCCAGTTACTGGGTAATACGATACTACCTCTTCTTAAGACTTGTTGTCTGACTTTCTGGCTTCTGACAACCCGTAACGACTGTTAAAGATCCACGAATGAAAGCCGGGACCAACGGATTAACGTGCTTTCCGAGGCACCACAGACCAAGCGAAGCAAGCGTAGCCTAACCTGATCGATCGACCCATGCGGCAGTTATTACTTAGCCACGAGCACCTCTTATGACTGTTTCAATCTATGATTACTTAATAAGTGCGCCACCATTGTTTCCATGGAGCGTTAATCTTTCTACACACACAGACATAACACCCATATATTTATTGCCATCATTTCACATTTCCAAAGGTAACTCGGAATGATAAAAACAACCCCTTCCTGGCTTGTCTAAACTACCGGAGCGTGAAGTGACAGCGAAATGGCAGTTGTAGCACAAATGCCAACAATTACCGGCTAGCTACTGGCATGTCGCCATGGCTACGGGCGTGCCAAAACCTGGCAAAACGCTCTGTTAGTGCCATTTGAACGTTTATTTTGTGCTAAATTGAGGTTTGCATAGTATGAATAAGTGGTGCCATTGTGAAGGTAGTCTTCCTTATAGAAGAATTTTATGGAGCGTTCTCTGAAATTAAGGTTTCTTGAGTCTTCGTTAACTAAGCCAATTCGTATAGGACTTATCACGAACAGACCTACACACTCTAGGTAGCACATCTCGGGTGTGAATTGTAGTGGTCTACATTCAGCGGTTTACTATAAGGGATCCTTGTTGATGGAACCCTAAAAATCGTACAATGTGCCTGTAGACTGCTATTGTGAAGTTCCAAATAGAAAATTGATATACATGTAGGATTCGCCCAAACATCAGAAGTAGAAGTCAGACATGACAATACACAAATTAATTAAATCGAAAATGTACGAAATGCCCCCCGACTCCACAGCGCAGCTCCTTATAAAGGCGATCGCTAGTGGTGGGAAAACGTCACAATATTTTACTGACTGACTTCAAGTCCTTTAAGCCAAATGCGTCTGGTGCAAGTTCCACTAGCGCCATCTAGTCGCCGTCTCTCGTAGCTGCTAAACAATATGGCTGCCGTCATACATATACCTCGATAAGTAATAACCGGTCATCCATACATGGACCGACCTCAGCAAGCGACCGACCCGTTCGGTGGGAAGTTTTAGTTTAGCCACTTCATTTCAGCCGAAAGACGTCCACTGCTGGACATAGACCTCCCCAAGTACCGCCACTTCGACCGGTTCTGTTCTTGCCGCAAAAAAAAATCAAAATCAAAAGTCATTTATTCAAATTAGGCTGAGAATCAGCACTTTTTGAACGTCGAAATTACAGTAAGACAGTCCCCATAAAACGCCCGCCCTTCACCACTTCCTAGTGCTTTAGCTGGGAAGAAAAAGTAGCGGAACAAACTCCCCAGCAGCATACCTGTCTGTTCAGTTAGAAGAACTAGATTCTATACAATAGTACCTATGCAAAATAATTTACGCAACACAATACATTAAATTATATTTTTGTCAAATAAAATAAACAATTTTAGTACTTAACTCATATAACCTGTCATTATGTAAGCTGATTCTGGAGAAAGAACATAACATAAACATTGTCTTGAGTTAATCACAGTGACCAACTATTCTTATCGTTTAAGTAATCGTTGATAGAATAGTATGCCTTTGAACAAAGATTGGATTTTACTTTAATTTTAAACGCATTAAAAGGCAAATCTAGCAAAGAAGAAGGTAGCTTGTTATAAAAAGTTATACCAAGACCAACAAATGAGTTATGAACCTTATGAAGCCGATAAAATGGAGCACGTAATTTGTCCTTATTTCTGGTGTTAATATTGTGAATATCACTGTTTTTACTGTACAAATGTATATTTTGCCTAATGTATAAGATTTTGGCGAAGATGAACTGTGATGCCACCGTGAGAATACCAATATCTTTAAAATCCGCATCCAGTGGATTCCTGTTACGTTTACAAGGTCATCGGTCCACCTTGTGCGAGGCCTTCCAACACTACGTCTTCGGGTACGCGGCCGCCACTTCAGAACCTTTCGGCCTCATTGGCCATCTGTTCTGCGAGCAATGTGTGCCCACTGCCCATAGTTAACAAACAATTCTTGGTGCTATGTCAGCCTTGATTTTCTTACGGATCTCTTAATTTCTGATTCGATCTCATAGGGAAACTCCAAGGATAACCCTCTCCATTGCCCTTGCCTTGCCAACAATAAAACAAAGAAAAAGAAAGAATTAAAGAGAAAAAATATTTTTCTTTAATTCTTTCTTTTTCTTTGTTTTCTTTTTTTTTTCAGAAACACGTGCTTGCATAAAGATAAATAATACAAGGAAAATATAAATCAGGGTGTAAAGTGTCAACAGTAACAATCTTTTAAGGGCTCATAGGCTTCACTCATCATTATGAACAACTTTTACTATGGGACCAAACCTGTAATCGTGAAAAAAAAATTTTTTCGCGTAAACAGATATTTTATTTTCGAATAATTCTTCAAAATGTAGGGAACAGCTGATTTTTTTTTCGCGATTTCAGGTTTGGTCCCATTGTAAAAGTTGTTCATAATGATGAGTACATTGACCCCTCAAAAATTTCCACTGTTTACACTACACCCTGTATATAATATAAACAAAACTGGGAAAAAGACACGCGGGCTCGCAAAAGACGGAAGGGAGGGAGGCCTTTGCCCTGCAGCAGTGGCACAGAGTAGGCTAGTAAACAAACTAAAAACAAACAGAAAAATACACTAAACAGAAACTAAAAAATAAAAAAAAAAAACTAAAAAAAAAAAAAAAAACAAACAGAAAAATACACTAAACACAAACTAAAAAATAAACTAAAAATATAAAAATAAACTAAAAAAAAAAAACTAAAAAGAAAAAAAACTAAAAACAAACAGAGTAGGCTAGTAAACAGACTAAAAACAAACAGAAAAATAAAACAAAATAGCTACGTAGATTATCACGAGCACAAAACAGAAATAAACGAAGAAATAGATAAGAAATCTTAAACGCTTCTCCGTAAACGCTCTCATAGAACGCCCTATGTTTGAATTTAGTGCGGGCCGCGCCGCACAACGCGACGCGTGACGCCCCGCGTCTCCGTAAATGAGGCCTTAGTGTCTAAACACACTTAAACACACTATGCCGAAGTTACGCGACCGAAGTTCGGCATGATTGCGCCTGCAATGCTATTTGAATTACTGACGACACTCTATGCCGAAATTACGTTGCGTTCTAGCGTACAGCCGAACTTCGGTCGGGCGTAAGTTCAGCGGCAATTCGGCGGCAACGTATTCTGTAGAGCACACATTATACGCGACCGAAGTTCGGTTCGATTGCCGAAGAAGATCCGGGGCGGGGACGGGGGACGGGGGGCGTTTCAAGACACTGAAGTTCCGCAACTGAATTTCCGCCGCGTATGTTCGGCACTTAAGTTGTGTCATATCAGCGGAACACGTCGGAACGTAACATCGGCCGCGGAACTTCGGTCGCGTAACTTCGGCATAGTGTGTTTAGACACTTAAATGTCAAAAATGCGCTCTCCGATTCATTGCTGCCAACACTATCACTCCTAACCTTCATAACTTTGTTTTTATGACATCAGCGGAAATGACGATCCTCGAGTGTTCAATTGCCGTTATCATTGGCGATTTGTCGGGTGACCTGCCAACAATAAATATCCAACCCATTCTTAGATATTAAATCGAATTCGGTTCCTCTCAACTTATGCACTAGGCTACGAACTGAATTATAAAAAAAAAAAAAAAAATAATAATCTTTATTTCGGATAAACAACAACCATGTAATTATGTATGGTGTCATCGACACACAACTTTCCAGATGTATTGAAATTAATCTCCGCAACAAGCGCAAATTCCCGAGTCATCAAATAACGATTTTGGTTTCTTCGACACACCCTGAACTGTCGCACTTTATATGCATGTACAAGGATAGACCAATGGTCATAACCAATTTTGCTTAATTGCCTTTTGATCATCGACGCTGCTGTTGTACCGCCATTTGCCTTTTGATCATCGACGCTGCTGTTGTACCGCCATTTGCCTTTTGATCATCGACGCTGCTGTTGTACCGCCATTTGCCTTTTGATCATCGACGCTGCTGTTGTACCGCCATTTGCCTTTTGATCATCGACGCTGCTGTTGTACCGCCATTTGCCTTTTGATCATCGACGCTGCTGTTGTACCGCCATTTGCCTTTTGATCATCGACGCTGCTGTTGTACCGCCATTTGCCTTTTGATCATCGACGCTGCTGTTGTACCGCCATTTGCCTTTTGATCATCGACGCTGCTGTTGTACCGCCATTTCCTTCTTCTTGCTTGTTGGTGTCTATGCCTTCCAAAATTAAGTAATTTTGCACAGCAAACGGCTACACATCATAATTCTCATGCTCCTTGAGTTTTGGGACATTTAAAATGTAACTTGCTGCCGTTTCCTAATCTAAAAACGTAACTTTTGCAATAAAATATGGATCTGGGCCCATAACCTAATCAAAAACGTTTGTTAGCTTGTAACAGACTAAGGCCCATATAACGTCACTAAATACTCAAGCATTACTTAAAACTAGATTAAAGACATTTGATTGGTTTTTTTTTTTTGTTTGTCTCTTATTTTCTTACAATCTGTCACTATGTATTAGGACATTAAGTAATTTTTATGGCTTGTTAGATGTCTTGCTTGGTATGCGTCCTGTGACACATACTATTTCTTTTAAAGCATAAAGCTAAGTTTATTTGATGAGATCTTGTGGAATTTTGTGTTTTAGCCTGTGGGTTCTCTTTTCATCCATTAGGTGCTTTGCCAGGATATTTGGGTGGCGGGTAATTCTTTCTTTATATGACTTGATGTAGCTTGTTATTTCTTCCTTGACTGTTCGTATTTTTAAATCATGGTGTAGAGCTTCATTTGGTACAAACCATGGGGCATTTGTGATTGTTCTTAGAAGCTTGTTCTGAAATCGCTGTATGATCTCTATGTTAGAGTGTGATGCTGCTCCCCATAGCTGAATGCCGTAGGTCCATATAGGCTTAATTATAGCTTTATATAAGAGGATTTTATTTTCCAGGTGTAATTGCGACTTTCGACCAATTATCATATCATTTGATTGGTTGAAACTAGTTTTAAGTGAGTACTTATTGAGTAACGTTCTGTAGTACGGGCCTAAATAAATTTATTCGTTTTACACAGATACAAAAGTAATAGTGCAAACTACTGTTTATGCTCTACAGCTATAATTTTGATACTATTTTAATAAGTCGGATACTGCTGGCACGTTATGACAGTAACAAGAAGGCTTCTACTCAGCATGATGCTGTGATATGGGGACCCACAGCACAGCGCTGATTTTGGTCACCCGAAAAAGGCATACGAAAGTATGTATCAATTATGGCATTAACTGACATTCAACCGCGCAATTTATTTACATTAAAATAAATAAATAATAAATAAATAAATATCCTTGGACATTTCACACAACGCCATCTAGTCCCAAGCTAAGCAACCTAATGCTTGTGTTATGGTAACGAGATGGCTGATAAACTGCTTATATACATTTTTTTTTTTTGCAAATACATACATATTATAAATAGAAAAACACCCAGACTCGGAACAAATACTTGTAGGTCGTACAAATATTTGTTCCGTGCGGGAATCGAACCCGCGACATGCTGCGCAGCAGTCAATCGCTCAACCACTGCGCCAACCGTGTCGTCAGACATTTTATTCATTATCCCTTTATCGTTCAAACTTAACATGACGCTCACGCAACGAACACAAATAAAACGAACAACAATAAAGTATGTAGGAACGCACTGCTACTGATCAAGCTACACATTTCTAGTATAATCTGATCTCGCATTGTATAGGATTTCCTTACAATAAGAGGTCAGTGTAAACTGGAAATGTATAGCTTGATGTGTAGCAGTGTGTACAGTCGGCTAAATTAAAATGGGTACGTGTGTGGAGTGATAATGACGCGGCGAAATATGGTGGCATTTCGTGGTGACGTCATCGGGAAGGGGTCCCTTCTCGTATCGCACGTATGTCTACTGCGTCATTGTGCGCTTTTATAATTACTAACGTGACGATAATTTGTAACGTGACGATATTATCGTGGACATCCACGTACACATCACGGCATCACGATAACACAGGGAAGCAAAATTTATAGATATACAGGGTGTCCCGTAAATAATGGATAATAAACTCTTAAGGCGTCATTTTACTCGTCATTATGAACAACTTTTACTATGGAAATGCCAAACCTGAAATCGCGAAGAAAAACTTCGCGATTTGGTTTCGTCCCACAGTACCTAAAAGTTGTTCATAATGATGAGTACAATGACCCCTTAAGAGGTTATCCATTAATTACGGGACACGAAGACGCTTTTAAATTTCCACGATATCGTTATAATGTGCACGTATTTCCATATACTTATTCGAATGGATAAACTCCGTAAATAAAGGTAAACAATCTTGATGTGTCTTTTATATTTTTTAGGGTTCCGTACCAAAATAGTAAAAAGGAACCCTTATGGTGTGACTCAGTCTGTCTGTCTGTCACAGCTAGATATCTCAAGAACTACTAATGCTATCAACTTGAAAGGAACAGTTATAGATGACGTTTGCCCAACTATTTTGCAAATAAGAAAGAAATAAAAATATATAATTATTTTAAAACCTCAGTTTAAAAATGAAATGCAACTAAAAACCAATGTAAATACAACAATCATTATTACTAAATCAATTGAACCATTAGTTTAAGCAGTAGTTTATTTCGGTAGTAGTAGTAGTTTATAATATGTGTTTGTGTAAAAAATCACATCAAGATTGTTTACCTTTATTTTACTACCTAAACCTTTCTATAGTATAGTAAAAATCTCGCTGCAGACTCGGTCATAAATCATTCGAGTGTTTCGCTCTCTTTCCCACTCACGGGCCTTATGGGCAGGCCACGCCCACACGTAGTCCTGTGCATTACTGCAGTCGATGAGTGATATCGATAGTTTTATATATTTATAAATGGGTGATAGAAATAAATACACATTTTTTTAAATTTTATTACCAAATTTACTACAAAGCATATTAAATATATAAACAAAAGAACGTATATATAAAACTAAAAATAGAAAATTAAAATTCTTCGTCTGAGTCATCGTCATCATCTGTTATCGATAATGGCCTTGAGCGCGCGCAACTAGCGTACATCCCTACTCCAATTATGATTACGACCAAGTCTGCAGCGAGATTTTAACTATACTATAGTAGACCTACACTACCGGCGCGCGGCGGTTGATGACCCCAAAAAAAAAAACATCATCAAGTTAATTTCTTTTTTAAATTATTTTATCATGTTTAAATTTCTGTTTAAATTCGTTGGAGAAAAAACAGCTAGGCTGAAGTGGGAGTGGGCCGTACACGTCGCACGAATGCACCTGGAGAGATGGGCAAAGATCGTCACTCACTGGACGCCTGAGGGAGGACAAAAAAAAAAAACCGGTCAAGAGCGAGTTGGACTCGCGCACCGAGGGTTCCGTTCCGATTTCTGAAAAAGTGTGCTACTTAGAGACATCGTTTTATTTTTCCTGTAGTCTTTACATAAACTTCTATCACATAGAATAATTTCAGATTTTTCTCTTTGCAAACTTCGGAGATAAGGGGGGGGGAACGGTATTTTTTTTTACATTTTTCATCAAAAGTCGGAAACTATGCAGCCTAAAAAAAAATAAAAATAGTTTGAGAATGTGCAAACAGCGTTCTTTCATATGATACCCCACATGCCCTAGTAACCCCACTTTAAATTTTTAAGACCCCCTTTCAGTCCTTGTTGTAAAAAATATATAAATATTTTTATTTCTTTCTTATTTGCAAAATAGTTGGGTCTACGTCATCTAAAACTACTCTAAATTTCAAGTTGATAGCATCAGTAGTTCTTGAGATATCCAGATGTGACAGACAGACAGACAGACAGACTGAGTCACACCATAAGGGTTCCTTTTTTACCATTTTGGTACGGAACCCTAACAAAAAAAAATTTCGATACTCATCATGTCTGCAGAGTTTTGCTACCTAATTTAATTTTAATTTGACCTTTGTAAATGCAGACGCTCTAAATTCGGGCCAGCTCGCGGTAGCCGCGCAGTCACAACTGATGCAATTTTAACGAGTGCTAGTTCTTAGTCTGACTATAATGTTTACACTAGCTTTTGCCCGCGACTTCACTCAGTCAGTCGCGGTCAGTCAGTCAGTCAGTACTTCTATAGATTACTGTCTAAACTGTAGTTAGTACATTGATGCGCGGTTTCTGAGGTATTTAAATATTAGATAGTGATTATTGCTCCCATATCGTGTTCTTGAACTATAAGCTAAGGAAGAATTTAGCTTTAAAATCGAGTGAATTACTATCGACCGTTTATCTGAGGACCTTAAAAACAGAACATAAGGAATTCGCTTATATAGATATCGAATCAAAAGCTATGGCGAGTTTAAACTCCGTTTAAGAATTCTTCAGAAATCGGGCATCAGTTTAGTAAAACTAATTTCTATAAATTTCTATGAATTTCTATAATGGAAGTAGAATGATTAAAGATTCAAATCGATTAGCAAAGATGACGACAAAAAATAAAAAACCGGACAAGTGTGAGTCGGAGTCGCGCACGAAGGGTTCCGTACCATTGTCTATAAAAACGCAAAAAAAATCACGTTTGTTGTATGGGGCTACCATACAACAAACGTGATTTTTTTTGCGTTGCGTTGTTGCCCTTAAATATTTATTTTATTCTGTTTTCCAGTACTTATTTGTTGTTATAGCCGCAATAGAAATACATGATCTGTGAAAATTTCAACTGTCTATCTATCACGGTCATTCACGGTTCATGAGATACAGCCTGGTGACAGACGGACGGACGGACAGTGGAGTCTTGGTATGGGTCCCGTTTTACCCTTTGGGTACGGAACCTTAAAAACACATTTACACACTGTATTCGATAGAAAAAAATACCGGCTGTCGAGAGATCGCGTCAGTTTTATACTAACGAATGTGTTTTGCGAATTTGATCCTTATAGTTACTAGACATTATCCTACTGGTAGGTGTCAGAGACGCATACTCTCGACTGCCAAGCTTTTATTTATTTATCTACACCCATGCTATAAATTCTCTATAAAAGTTTCTGAAACAGTTAGCTTATTGCCAACATTAAAACAGCCAGTGTCATAGTAACCATGGTAACCATAATAGCATCCAAACGGGTGCTTTAATGTTGTACTGAATTTCATAATGCAACTCGTTTTCAAAAAAAGAATATTGTATTGCACGCGCGTTTCACTACAACAGCGCCGTAATTTAAAAAAAGAACTTATTCGAATTCACGTCGTATACTATGACGCCGGCCGCCATGTTCGATACGAGTAATAGTATTGCAAAAAACTGTTTCAGAACCTTTTATAGAGGATTGATGACATGTATGTAGATAAAGTCTTGTATGCAACTGTACATAATTAGGTATTAAAACACTCATGTGATACTATTATCACACTTGGTTTCGCCTCGTATGATAAACCCACATTCGTGTTTTAATACCCCTTATTATACGTCAGTTGCATAAATAACTATTATTTAATCAATAATCTTTAATTCAGGCACATTGCACATTTCAGTGTTAATTTAATACACGCAGTCAGCTTCACGATGTGGAGGTCTTGTGGGAGTCCCGGTTGAAACGAAGTTCCTTCGCTGTATGTATAATATGTATTAAGAGGCCTGTCGCATTTTATTGTTGTTGAGTTGTCGTGTCTGGCCATACCGGTAATAAACCCGCGATGGTTTCTGTGGTATGTTTAAGATTGTAACTAACGTGTGTAAACTGTTTTTTTTTTTAAATAAACAATAAAAAAAGCCTCTCTCGTTCACACGGGACCAAATTGTTAAATAATTTTGAAAAATGTAATCAGTTAACAAACTAGTAAATAATATTAATTTAATAAGTAACTAATTTTAAAAACACATTTCTGTTGTGTTATCTAATAAACTCAGCTCAAAAAGCATTATCTGTTTTTGAGATGAGCTAAATAAAATAATGCCACAACAAAAAATGTGTTTTTAATAATTTCCTATTAAATTAATATTTATTAATTCGCTAATTGATTACATTTTTCAAAAAAACATCTTTTCATTTAACATTTTTGAAAATTTGGTCCCATGTGAATGAGAGAAGTGACAAAATGCGACAGCCCTCATAATAATTATAGAGCCATCTAGTATGGGTGCGCTAATATACGATCGCCGCGTTCATACGTCACTTTTTGTTCGGAAAACTGGAAGGCGCCCTCTGTCGGCGCGACCACGCGTTCGATCGGGTCCGCAGAAAAAATCAACGCGATGGTCGCGTACTCGCTCGACGATCGTTTTAAAATATAAAAATTCACAACACTTAAAATATTCACAGTCGAGTGGTGCTTTCTTCGCTGACAAAATTCTTCACATATTAGTTCATGTAACTTTTACTAGATGTCACTTTACAAAGAAAACAGATGAATTGCTACGACGGCTACGCGGAACCATTTCGTAGCCGCGTAGCGCGTAGCGCGTAGTAGTCGTAGCAGCGTGTGAAACTACATAGATGGAGCTACGATACAAGCGTCTATAATCAAACATATTCACGTAGGCCCTAGAAAAGGATGTTTGGGAGGATATGGGGAGGCCATTGCTCAGCAGTGGGGCTGAGTATGGAAAAAAAAAAATAAAAAAAAATATGATTGTCTCCATCTTAGGTTTTTATTACAAATAATAATAAAAAAATGCAAGGTTGTCGAACTAAAATCATAAAACGTATTTACGGCAGATTATATTATTATCTTCGAATGTGACCTTTCCATGGTGACTTTAGTACCCACTAAGACCATTAAAAACGAGTGACAAATATTTTGAACACCCTCTACCTACTCCTTTTTGCAAACAGTCGTAAATTAGCTACGAAGTTACTAAGTGTTGCCAGGTTATAGGATTTTAAAGAAAAATTTATTTTTTCGGAAAATATAGGTAAAGTCAACACAACTAAAAGACGATAATTTTATAAAAAACCAAGAAGGAATTAATCACAAAAAAAATAAGGTTTAAATTTCTCTAAATTTTTTTTTAATTTTTAGGGTTGCATAGCCAAATGTCAAAAACGGAACTCTATAATTTCTTCGTGTCTGTCTGTCCGTCCGCAATTAAAACAGCCATTTTACTCGAACTAAGTATATCGATGATAGTTGGAAAGTGTATTCTGTGTACCGCTAAGCAATGGTGTTAAAAAATAATTAGGATTGGCACTCCGGATCGTTACATCCCATAATTAAAAAGATTATAATGTTCCTAAGTGACATTTTTTTTTTAAGTATTTAAGGGTCGTAGTGTAGTGGCGTTCTGTGGTTTCTGCCCATGGGAAGAAGCCGTGAGTTTATATATGTGTATGTATGTATTTTTACATAAGTTAACAGTTTGTGAGAGGGATATTTTCGGTTACTATATTAATTATTATTACTACTATAGATCTAAGAAAGAAGGAGATGTGCCCAGTATGTTAAAATGTTTCGAAACCCTGTGTCTCCACTTTTTCCCTTTGTCACTTTCATAATTTTAAATACGGTAAAATACTTGTACTTACTTACATAAGGAAAGTGATTCCATGATTTACATGGGTTCGGTTTTTACAAGAAACCACTGAAAAACACGGCATTCTTATAAATTGTCACGGTCACAGTCGGAATTTGTACTATGAACGGCTCATAGGTACTGCGCAGTACCTATGAGCCATTCATAGTACAAATTTCGTCTCCGCGAACTAGTGCGCTTTCGACTGTGACCGTGACAATTTATAAGAATGCCATGAGCATGTCGCGCGGACACATTTTTGCCCGCTTGCCACTTCTCCTGTTTTTTATAGGTATGTCTATCGTTACAACCGTAGCCATAACTTGGCCGATTTCTTTAGACTGTAATCTACTCAAAATACTCTACTTTTAAAACTTACGAAAACATAATCGATAGAACTGGCAACCCTTTACACAGAGACTCGGGTACAGACATAGATCGTAAAACCGTGTGTATGCCCAATAAATTGGCACATCGTTACGATGGAGTGTTTGATATGCCATTTTATCTGGCACTTTATTGCCAGACAGAGTCAGGAGTTAGTGTCGTGTAGTTTTGATTAGATCGGATACAAATCAATTAAAATCTAACCATAGAACATGATTTAATTGTCTGTGAATTGAAAAATTGATGGTGCCTTGTTGGTCTAGTGCTAGTCGCTACTTCTGAGCATGAGGACCTCATGCTCAGAAGTAGCGACTAGCACTAGACCGGTTCGACTCTAAGGTCGGGGAAACTGTTATTGAGTATTTCCATCTGGGATTTCTCAATAGCAAGCCGGAGTCTACAATCGCTTTAAAACAGCGCATCAGGAATTTCTCAATAGCAAACCGGAGTCTACAATCGCTTTAAAACAGCGCATCAGGAATCTCTCAATAGCAAGCCGGAGTCAACAATCGCTCATCAGGAATTTCTCAATAGCAAGCCGGAGTCCACAATCGCTTTAAAACAGCGCATCAGGAATCTCTCAATAGCAAGCCGGAGTCAACAATCGCTCATCAGGAGTTTCTCAATAGCAAGCCGGAGTCCACAATCGCTTTAAAACAGCGCATCAGGAATTTCTCAATAGCAAGCCGGAGTCCACAATCGCTTTAAAACAGCGCATCAGGAATTTCTCAATAGCAAGCCGGAGTCAACAATCGCTCATCAGGAATTTCTCAATAGCAAGCCGGAGTCCACAATCGCTTTAAAACAGCGCATCAGGAATTTCTCAATAGCAAGCCGGAGTCTACAATCGCTTTAAAACAGCGTTATGGCTTGTAGAACAATAATTCTATTCTGTGAATGAGTACCTACATTTAAAAGAGTGATACTGACATTTTAATAATTACATAATATGTTTTTCTTCTTTTTTATAATTTACATTATTATTCTTAATTTAATAACTATGATTTATGTTTTATTTTTATAAGCTTAATTTATCAATCAATCAATCAATCAATCATTTATTTTGTAAAACATAGGTATGATTGCAGATAGTGTACAAAAATAAGTGCGCTATGTTTTGCCAATATATGGCGTACAAAATTAACACAAATAAGTATTACAATAAGGTGGCATGTCAATAGTACATTTAAAAAAATAATAAAAATAATAATTCAATTCAAAATATGTCAAAAACCAATCATTACAATTTTTTTTAAAACACATTCATAATTAAGCAATACACTAAAATCATAAGCGTTTAACTAATTAGCAAGTCGGAATCGTCATACCTCTGTTTATCAGCAGTAAACTCAGTGATGGAGTACTAACATCTATCTAAAAGTAATTTAAACAAACACCTCTTAAAGGATCCCAGACACTCTTTATTTCGAATAGCTGCTGGTATACTGTTATATATTTTTGGGCCCTACCTAGCACACTTTTGCCGAAAAATGCGGTTTTATGAGAGGTAACATGAAATGGTATTCTGATAACGGCGAGAGCGTAGTTTTTCAAATAAATGCAGGTTACAGCGAACAAACACTCCCATTTCATATATGTACATAGACGGTAGCAAACTAAGTTCCTTAAACAATGGTTTACAACGATCAATTGATTGTAATTTGGTAAATGATCTCAAGCATTTCTTCTGAGCTTTAAAAGCAATGTCTCTGTCATGTTATGCCAATGTATTCAATTAGTTTTCATGCTATTTTTAGCGAATTGTATTAGGAACTTTTAAAAACCCGACCATCTGTAATGTACTACAAATTCATGCAATTAAAATTTCATTCACAGTAAGAACAGTGGTGGCCCAGTGGTAACGGGTCCGACTTACGAGTTGTAAGTTGTAAGTCCTGGGTTCGAACCCAGGCAGACGCTTTACTTTGTGTAAATAATTTCATTCACAGTAAGAACAGTGGTGGCCCAGTGGTAACGGGTCCGACTTACGAGTTGTAAGTTGTAAGTCCTGGGTTCGAACCCAGGCAGACGCTTTACTTTGTGTAAATAATTTCATTCACAGTAAGAACAGTGGTGGCCCAGTGGTAACGGGTCCGACTTACGAGTTGTAAGTTGTAAGTCCTGGGTTCGAACCCAGGCAGACGCTTTACTTTGTGTAAATAATTTCATTCACAGTAAGAACAGTGGTGGCCCAGTGGTAACGGGTCCGACTTACGAGTTGTAAGTTGTAAGTCCTGGGTTCGAACCCAGGCAGACGCTTTACTTTGTGTAAATAATTTCATTCACAGTAAGAACAGTGGTGGCCCAGTGGTAACGGGTCCGACTTACGAGTTGTAAGTTGTAAGTCCTGGGTTCGAACCCAGGCAGACGCTTTACTTTGTGTAAATAATTTCATTCACAGTAAGAACAGTGGTGGCCCAGTGGTAACGGGTCCGACTTACGAGTTGTAAGTTGTAAGTCCTGGGTTCGAACCCAGGCAGACGCTTTACTTTGTGTAAATAATTTCATTCACAGTAAGAACAGTGGTGGCCCAGTGGTAACGGGTCCGACTTACGAGTTGTAAGTTGTAAGTCCTGGGTTCGAACCCAGGCAGACGCTTTACTTTGTGTAAATAATTTCATTCACAGTAAGAACAGTGGTGGCCCAGTGGTAACGGGTCCGACTTACGAGTTGTAAGTTGTAAGTCCTGGGTTCGAACCCAGGCAGACGCTTTACTTTGTGTAAATAATTTCATTCACAGTAAGAACAGTGGTGGCCCAGTGGTAACGGGTCCGACTTACGAGTTGTAAGTTGTAAGTCCTGGGTTCGAACCCAGGCAGACGCTTTACTTTGTGTAAATAATTTCATTCACAGTAAGAACAGTGGTGGCCCAGTGGTAACGGGTCCGACTTACGAGTTGTAAGTTGTAAGTCCTGGGTTCGAACCCAGGCAGACGCTTTACTTTGTGTAAATAATTTCATCACCGCTGCTCTCAAAAACGGTGAAGAAAAACATCGTGAGGAATCGCGAAAAAAAAACAACTTTTCAGTACAGTTATCTTCGCATACTTAATTCGTAAAAATGTATGGAACAGCTGTTTTTTTTTTTCGCAATTTCAGGTTTGGTCCATAGTAAAAGTTGTTCATAATGATGAATATAATGACCCCTTAAAATATTGCCACTGTTTACACTTACACCCTGTATATGTTGTTCTCAATAAAAACAAATCACAATAATTTGTAGAAACTCAGGTGCTAAACGAACATACACAATTAAATGAAAGCCTTATTCATCTTGTCTTAAAATAACCACAATTAATTTGTTAGTAATTCATCAGTGAATGCCGATTTAAATAATTACTTATTGACCCAATTGAAGACCGCTTTCATTAAAAGTAAAATCTTATTTTACAAATAAATGTTCGAATTTAAGAAAATGAGGTTTAAAGGGCATGCGCTGTGGTAGCCCACAAAATTCAAATTTTCTTACGTTTTTTTGCAATTTGCAGGTCAGTGTCAGGTTGTATCTTGATCAAAATATGATTAGCGACACTAAAAATATGTATTTACATAATTTTAACCATAAAAATCATCAATACATCTTTCTAACTGATTTCGTCCAGATTCGTGGATCTCGGAAATCAGACGAATCCGGATGAAATGTGGTGCACTTGCATAGTGCGTACAGGGATAATCGTCGGTTGATGCCTCATTTAAAAGCGTCTAAGGAGAAAATATCTGCGAGTTGGCTTCGACTCCTCGTACGCCTTCCAAAGGTGTGGGTGATTTTGATAAATCTCGGGACCCTGGGGGTCCCGAGATTTATCAAAATATATAAAGTAACGATGTCAAAACTGTACATTGATTGAATATTTTTGAACAAAACTAATCACTACGAGGTGTGGGAACGACTCAATGCCGAAAATGTAGTTTTTAGAATTTATGACCGTTTGTCTGTTTGTCTGGATGTATGTTCTAGATTGGTGCAAAAACGGCTGAACGAATTTGAATGAAATTTGGCACATATATAGTTTATAACCTAGCTTAATACATAGGGTAATTTTAATCCCAATAATACGTTGCACGCCACGGGCAAAATCTAGTTATTTATAAATAAGCAGATTTGATATATAACCCTATGAAAACAGCCTTAAATATTATATTTGAATGGGAGTTAGTTCCGCCGACATTTTGTTTTAGCACCATCAAGTTATGTGGCCGTATAAACTGGCAGTTAAAAGGTTTTATTTAAGCCATATGTGGGCGGTATTGTACACTTAATTTGTTTGTTAACCCGTTGCGAGAGCTATGGTATTTTTGGTTCCCTATTATTATACATTAGCTTTTGCCCGCGGCTTCGCCCGCGTGGATGTCGGAAAATATCCCACGGGAACATACTACCGGGAATTCCTTCCTTATTCCTTGTCTACATTATAAAGGAAACTTCTGTGCAAAATTTCAGCTTTCTAGGTCCAAGGGTTTGGGCTGGGTGTTGATGAGTCATCAGTCAATCAGTCAGTCAGGACTTCTCTTTTTATCTATATAGATACACTAGTGGACCCCTCAGACGTTGTCCTGTCTGAACGATCCTAGAATCCGACTTCAGCGCCACCTACCGTGCCCAATTGTGTTTTAAAACCATCCAGGAACCCATTGAAATGAACACACAAAATTTCATCTAAATCTATCCAGCCGTTTAGGAGGAGTTAGGTGACAAACACACGTACAGAAGAATTATATATATTAAGATAATATAAACTCACGCCTTCTTACCGGTAGTGGTAGGCAGAAACTACAGAACGCCATCTGCTATAAGATCCTTACAAACTCCTTTTGAGAACCTCGCTGAAGAACATCACCAATAAGGTCATATGTCCTTCTAAGGCGTCTCCTCCTACATTTTAATAGAAAGAAAGAAAGAAAGAAATAAAAGAAAGAAAGAAAAGAAAGAAAGAAAAGAAAGAAAGAAAGAAAGAAAAACGTTTATTTGGACACAGTTCGTGAAACACAAAAATACAAAAGAAAAAAACAATATGAAAATAATATTATAACAACAATAATGTGTGCCTCACGGCTGCGCCAAAAAGGTCCATTTCAGCATTAATGCCAGACAGATGCTGCCTGACGCTGACATTTTAATAGCTTTTCATCCTCTCAATGTGACCAAACCGGATGCAGCTGAATACCGGTATTTTACATGGAGCGACTGCCTATAATCTGACCTCCACAACCCAGTAACTGGGTAATACGATACCCCTTGGTAAGAATGGTCGTCAGACTTTCGGGCTTCTGACGACCCGTAACGACTGTCAAAGATTCACGAATGACAGCCGGGACCAACGGCTTAACGTGATTTCCGAGGCACGGAGGAGTCTCGATATGTAAAGATGTTCACCCATCCACTGAGCAACCCCGGCAAGCGTAGCTTAACCTGATGGATCGACCCGTGTGGCTATTATTACTAAGCCACGAGCTACCAAACCATCTATGCACATCTACTCTTTTAAATTTTTGTCACTACATCTTTTAAAACGCACCGTTCTCACCTTATCACATCATTCCACAGCCGGCAGCCAGCCAGCCAGCTCCAGTCAGCTTATCATATCATTCCTTGAACCACGTATCCTTCGCAAGGAACGCATTTCCACAACATTTATTCTACTTTCATGCATCTTCTGCGACACCCAACATTCACTTCCATACATAAGCGTAAGCAGCAGCCATGAACGAATTAACCACTGGACCTGACATATAAGCGGACGTACCTTTACCGGTCTTGTCAGTAACCAGGAAATTCTAGCCTTGGTCGCTTTTTTTTTGCGTCAGTCTCAAGCACTTACTTGTCAACAAAACATCTCCCAAAAATGACTAAAGTGTTCAGTTAAATGGTGTTAAAACTATTAGTCCACTCAAAAAAGGGGTGGTAGAGTACGTGAGCTGGGACGTAACCGATTTCTTCAGGAAGTTGTTCAGAGTGCTTAGGGAGTAAACATACTAAAAGTCCCCGTGTCTAGGAGATGCGCCGGAGTGGCAGCTAACGTACTCTACAAACCCCTTTGTTGAGTGGACTATTGGCGATCAGACTTACATCCTACTAATATTATAAATGTGAAAGTTTGTGAAGATGTTTGGATGTTTGTTACTCAATCACGCAAAAACGGCTAAACGGATTTAGATGAAATTTGGCACACATATAGTTTATAACCTGGATTAATACTTAAGATACTTTTTATCTCGTTAGTACGTTTTCGTGGGATAATTTCCGACGTCCAAGCGGGCGAAACTGCGGGCAACGGCTAAGTTTACTATAAGTCCCGGTTTCCTCGTGATGTTTTCCTTCACCGATGTCAGTGATGTCCAAGATAAACTCACGTACATATAAATTGGAAAAGTCACATTGGTTTGACCCGGATTTGAACCCACAACCTAGTGCATGAGAGGCAAGGCCCTAACCACATGGCCATTACGCACTTGCCTATCTACAGGATGTAACGGACAGCCCTCCGCAAACTAACAGAGTGCATTCAGCTCCATTTTGAATCATATTCCACCGGAAAACTTGTCAGGAAAATTTTAATAAAAAAAAAAAAAAAATCAGTTATATTTTCTTTATTTCAATGTAAATTACATTGTGTTCGCAGCACTCCATTTATATAAAAAAACCGGCCAAGTGCGTGTCGGACCACGCACAATGAAGGGTTCCGTAGTTGAAAATAATTTATCCCAAAAACACACTTGACATTGGATCCAAAAAAATGTCATAAAATTACAAATTCACAATTTTCGGACTTTTTCCTTTACTTGTACGGGGAGACCTTGCTTCTTTCCAAATTTCATTATTCTAGGTCAACGGGAAGTACCCTAAAGGTTTTGATTTACTTGCGACAGTTGCGAGTATCAAAATGTGTCGCAAAATGGCCGTATTTTTTTATTGCGTTGACTTAGAAGATTGATTTTTTTATAACTTTAAGGTACTATTAATAGACTTACCTATTTAATATAAATTTCAACTTGATATCTCCACGAGTCCTTGAGAAAAAGGGTCTTCACAGACTGACAAACTTGAAAAATTTTTTTATGTGATACAATTATAAATTAACTATTTTCGGACTTTTTCCTTTATTTGTGTTGTACGACCTTGCTTCATGCTAAATTTCATGATTCTAGAACAACGGGAAGTATCCTATAGGTTTTGATTTACTTGCGAGTATCAAAATATGTCGCTTGCCGTATGTTTATATTGCATTGACTTAGAAGCTTGAGTTTTTTAGGACTCCAAGGGACCACAGACCTACGTATGTGATATTAATTACAATTTGATACCTCTACGCGTTACTGAGAAAAAGGGTCTTGACAGACTGACAGACAGACAGACAGACAGACGGACAAACAAGTGATCCTATAAGGGTTCCGTTTTTCCTTTTGAGGTACGGAACCCTAAAAAACAGCAAAAGAAAAACCAGCAATGGTTGTTGAAATAATCTAACGAACGACGCGTGAAATCAGCTGTTCACTTTCTGTCTAGCTACAGAGTTCATCGAACTCACCGCATACTTCTTACCTACCCCTTTTTTTTTTTTTTTTTTTTTTTTTTTTTTTTTTTTTTTTTTTTTTAGGGTGGGAAATCATCAAATAACTTCTCCCGCTCTGGGTGGAGCGGGAGGGCGTGTCAGACTTTTACTGACTAAAACCCACCCGTGTTCCTTCAGTTGCCTATGCCAGGGCCGCGGTAACCCTTTCAGACAACCCGCGACCCCAGCGGCATCGGCCCTATTGGGCCCCGTCACTTGCTGACATCTCTTTGAGGCGCGCGTGGAACACGACGCGCCGTCGACTCGGGCCTGGTCCTTACCGGACGGCGAGCTACCCGCTGCTCACCGTCCGCAGGCCCGCGCCTACGGTGGCCGGAAATCGCCCCGCGATTCCCGCCGCCCAGGGCGTCTCCTGCGGCGACTGAGGGCGTGAGGCTGCCTCTCCCTCACGCGTTCCGCCTCCTCCTTCGCGAGCATCACTGCTTCGCAGAAGGAGGTGACGGCCTCCCATGCACTCTCGCTCCGCACCATGGCCTGGACCAGGCTCGGACGCGAGAGATCGCCGCCGCCGATCGCCTCCGTGAGAACACGGCGGTGCTCTGCCCAAGCCGGGCAGACCTCCACTGTATGCTCCACCGTGTCCTCCGGGCGATCTACACAATGGAAACACCCGGGCGTTTCCTCCCGCCTTATGCGAAACAGGAACCTCCCGAAACAACCGTGTCCGGTGAGGACCTGCGTCAGGCGGAAGGTGAGGACGCCGTGGCGCCTCTCTAACCACTCCTCAAAGAGGGGACTTATCGCCGCTATTGTGGCGTGCCCAGCGCTGGGTTGCGACAGTCGCGCTCTCCATGCCGCCATGAGATCCCGCCGGAGCTCTGTCCGCTGTACCGTGATTTCTCGCGGCAGCGGAGTTACGCCCCGGCGCTTCGCCTCCTCGCGCCACTCCCACACGTGCGCGAGGACCTTTGCCTCCAGATCCCACGGCGGCAATCCGGCAAGGAGGCTCGCCGCCTCCCGGGAGACCGTGCGGTATCCCCGGACTAGCCGGATGGCCATGACCCTCTGGGACGCGTTCAACCTGCCGGCTGGTCCCAGCCTTAGGGAACGCGCCCACACCGGTGCTCCGTAAAGGGCCATGGACCGCACGACCCCCGCGTAGAGCCTCCGGCAGGAGGCGTTTGGACCCCCCAGATTGGGCAGGAGCCGCCTCAAGGCAGCCCCAGCCCGTGCCAGTCTGGGAGCCAAACGTCGGAAGTGCTCCACGAAGTTCCACCGGCTGTCGAGGACGAGTCCCAGGTACTTCATCGTCGACCCGACTCCGATGTGAACCCCTCCCACCGTTATTTCGGAACCCGACGGTGGCGCATTCCGAGGACCATGAAAACACATGGCCTCGGACTTGTGCAAGGCCACCTCGAGTCCCAACTGCCGGATCCTCTCCACGACTATCGCAACCCCGCGTGTCACTAGTTCAGCCGCCGCCTGGTGCGACCTCCCCTGCGCCAGGACCAGCGTGTCGTCAGCGTAACATACTACGCTGACGCCGCTTGGGAGGTCGGCGCGCAGCACCCAGTCGTAACCGATGTCCCACAGATGCGGCCCCAAGACCGATCCCTGTGGGACACCGCACGACATCTCTCGCCGGTTCCACTCTCCCTGATGACCGGGGTAGATGACGGCCCTGTCCGTCAGATAGGCCTCGACCACTCGACAGAGGTAGGTCGGCATCCGGTGATACCGCAATGCCTCCCTGATGCAACTCCAGGGCAGGGTATTAAAGGCGTTGGCGATGTCTAGGGACACCGCCAAGACGACCCCACCCCGGGCCACTGCATCCCCCGTCGTGAGGGCTCGCACGCGCATGATGGCGTCCACCGTAGAGCGCCCCTTGCGGAAACCAAACTGGGTCTCCGCCAAATCCGGCCCCTCCTGCACCAGCCACCCGACGAGGCGGTCTGCAATTACTCTTTCAAAGAGCTTGCCCACCTCGTCGAGCAGCACGATGGGCCGGTAAGCGGACGGAGAGTCCGCAGGGCGCCCCGGCTTCTTAATGAGGACCAGTTTCCCCGTCTTCCAGCGAAGTGGGAACTGGCCCCTCTCCAAGCATGCGCTTAGGAGCCCCCCTAGTCGAGGCCCGAGAGCCCCAAAGGCCAGAACCCAGGCTCTTCCAGGTAAGCCGTCGGGTCCTGGGGCGGTATTTTTGGCACTGAGCCTACGTACCGCCGCTCTCAACTCTACCTCGGTCACTTCCGGAGCATCAACGTCGTCGTCGGTGTCGTGGTCCGCAGCGGGCACCGCATGAGGCGGAGCCATAGGCGGGGGAGTATGTTCCCCTCGCGAAGGGAACAGAGCGCTCACCACGTCCTCCACGAGCTCGGGCCGGAGACTCTGCGTCAGCGGGGGCGCCCATGGGCGGAGTTTCTCCCGCACCAACTTGTAGGGGCGCCCCCATGGGTCTCTGTTCAGAGTCTCCAGCGACTCCTCGCGGCCCAGATCCCTGGACCGCAAGATCTCCGCTCGGAGGGCGGTCTTCGCCGCTCTGTACCCCTCGTACAGCTCCGCCTGAATGGCTTCCGTATCCGGAGGGCGGATACGGAGCCTGCGGTGCCTGGTGTACAGGCGTCGCGCGGCGACGCACGCCTCGCGCAGAGCCGTCAGCTCCGGCGACCACCAATACACCTGGCGAAAGGCGCGACTGGGCTGGACCCGGGGCATTGCCACGTCGCACACTTCGGACATGGCCTCCCGGAACCACTCCGCCTCGTCGTTGATGTCGGCAGGCCTGTCCGGTGGTGACACCCAGGCCTGCACGATCGAGGCTTCCAGGAGGAGCTCCCGGTCCAGCTTCTTCAGCGCCCACCGCGGACCACTCGGGGCCTGTCGGACCGGCGCGCTCGAGGTATGGGCGGAGACGTCAAACCGGATGTACCGGTGATCGGAATAGGTCTCCACCCCCTCCATGACGCGCCAGTCAACCACGTGCGGCAACAGAGCGGGGCTGGCGAACGAGATGTCCACCACCGACTCGCCCCGCATCCGCACACACGTGGGGACAGAACCCCGGTTTAGGACGACCAGGCCTGTCTCCAGAGCCCAGTCCTCCACCATCCTGCCCCGTGTGTCCGTACACCGGGAACCCCAAGCCACATTCTTGGCGTTGAAGTCCCCGAGGACAAGCACGGGAAGGGAACGAAACCCGACGACGACGTTTTTCAACTCCGCAAGGGAGTTGTGGAACTCGGCGAGAGTTCGATTCGGGGAGAAGTATGTCCCCACCACGACAATCCCCCCGAACCGTGCTGCGACGCAACCCTGTCCCTTCTTGACGGCTTCAAGGGACAGGGTACCGGCGGCGGCCGACGAAATGAGGGTCACTGAGCCGCTCAGGTCCTCCACCCAGTAATCACTGGGCGGGACAAAGTACGGCTCAGCGACCACGGCGATGTTAATCGACCACTGCGCCATGCTCTGGATCAACAGATCCTGAGCGGCGGCGCAGTGGTTGATGTTCGCCTGGAGGAGGCGCAATGGGGCCACTACTGGCATTCCATTGCAGCCCCCTCCTGAGCCCCCTGTGAGGGCTCCGCCGCAGTGGGTACGGCGGTGACGGCAGTGGGGGCGGCAGCGACGGCGCCTGTGGCGACGGCTGCGGCGGTGACGGCGGTAGAGGGGGCGGAGGGCTTGCCCTTGCCCCGGGCTTTCGCGGGTGGACCACAGCCCTTGCTTCCAGCCCGGTGATCGGCCGGCTTGCCAGCTGCCGCACATAGGTAGCAGTGCGGCGTGGCATTGCACGAGCCGGCCTTGTGACCGGGCTGACCACAGCGGAAGCAGTTACTGCTGCGGTCCACCTCCGAGGTGCATTTCGCTCCCACGTGGTTGCCCACTTGGCAACGGAAGCACCTCAGAGGTCTGGGTTCCAGCAGTTTTCCCCGCGTGGAATCCCAGCCCACCTGGAATCTCGGGCCCTCCCCAACGATTTTGTTGGCCGCCGATACGGGGCAGCTCACCGTAACGGCTCGCAACCCCGTGGAGTCTGGACGGATGGTGCCTACCCTCACCTGCTCGATAGCGCACCCCCCAGTCTTGACCACGGCGGCCACAACTTCCCCCTCTGTCACAGAGTCGTCCAGACCCAGGATGCGCATGTCAGCGCACTTGGCGGGTCTGGACACTCGGGCTTCGTCCGCATTTAAGGACGCCCTAAGCCTTTCGGCCAGAGCGTCAGCGGTCGGGCCACTAGCCGCACCGGGGATCTCGAGCATACGAGCCCCAGTCGCCGTGACCCTTACTCGCATGCCCTTTGTGACACCGATCTCCTCCAAATTCACCGCCGCCCGCGCCTTGGTGAGCACGTCGCGGTAGGACACGCCCTTCTTCTCCGCTTCCGGCTGTAGTGTGATCACTACAGCTGCGGACTTTGGGGCGCGCAACCTCGCCGCGACGCTTCTCTCCTTGCGCCGACGCCGCCTCTCCTTCCGCTTGGCCGCCCTTGCCGCCTTGCCCTCCTTCTTCTTCTCCCCGGCTACCTGCCATTCGGCGTCAGCCGGAGGAGATTTAGAAGGCGGGGGCGGCCGCGTCGTCGTCGCCGCCACAGCCGAGGCCTTCTCAGGCGCCTTGGCAGGCGCCTTCGCAGGCGCCTTCGCAGGCGCCTTTGCAGGAGCGGCCCCGCCCTTCGCCTGCCCCGCCAACCCAGGTTTGGGCGTGGCGGCTGTGGCGGCGGCGTACGATGCCGCCTTTGGCTGGCCCGAGGCCTGCCGGCTCGCCGCCAGCGGGGGCCGGAGGACAATGCCCTCCAGGACAGAGAACCGGCTGTTGAACGCAGCCAGTTCCTTCCGCACCAGGGTCAGTAGCTTCTCCTCTGCAGGCCCAAGCCCGCTCTGCCCCTGCTGCGCCCCCTCCTGCGGCGCCTTCTGAGGGCCGGCATCGCGGAGCCTGGCCAGGTCCGCTCGGAGCTCCTCGTTCTCCTTTCGGAGAAGCTCCATGGCGGCTGTCAAGCGGGCGACCTCCGCCCGCATTTCTGACATGCCGTCCGACGGAGGCCCTTGAAGCAGGGCCTCCGCTGCCGCCATAATGGAGGCCTTGGCTGCAGGTATGGCCTTGTCCTTAGAAGATTGCTTCTTCTTCAAGGCCACATCCTTCACTGCAGCAGCCACGACCTCCGCGAACCTGGCCCGCTCCGCCTTGGAGCCACCAGAGGCGTCCGACTCATCGCCAGACGCCTCCAGAGTGCTCCCCTCGGCGGAGCCGACGGAGTCATCCTCCTGCATTGCCCGGCTCTTGCTCTTGGACTTGGTCTTGGTGTGACTCCAGCCTAGAACTTTGCGAGCTTTTTTGGCCGAGCCCTTTCCGCCATCTGAGGAAGACGACCCCTGGCCATCCCCCGGCTTTGCCTCCACGTTCCTTTGCCTCCACGTACCCCTCCCAACCAGTAACAGACGCTTCGATTTGTGCACAAAAACACAAACAAATCAGGTTTATTCTATTCCCATAACGTTCCTAAAATAATTTAATGTACCGTTCCTCGTAGTATGATATACTGAATTCATCCCATCAATCTGTGGAGGGCTGTCCCTAACATCCTGTATACAAGAATAGAAGTTTTTTTAGTGCAACATAAGTCTTAACCACATAAAAATTGATATTCGACCCCAGTATTGAAAATTAATTGCCAATAATATTAGTTACGTGACGGTTTATCCAAATACATATCGCATATTCTAATTTCAACCAAGGGCATTCACCTTGTATAATTATAATAATTACTAGCTTTTTTCTGCGGTTTCGCCCGCGTGGATGTCGGAAATTGTCTCACGGGAACTTACATTCGCATTACAAAGGCATTGAACCAATTTGGACTCAGTATAGGTATTAGTTATCTGTGGCAATTTATATTCCCGCACATGTGTTGGAAAATGAAAAATGGCACGCGTGTGAAATACATTGCATTGTGAACCTAATCGTAGTGCGATAAGAACCAGTTTTCAAGGAAATGTATTGAAAAATATTTTTCACCCGTTAGCAGTCTTTCTGCAGCTGTAGCAGCCACTACAGCACAGTCCACCATGGTAGGAAGTTGAGAACAATAAGTTCTCTTGTTGATTAATATTTAATTTCAGATGTAAATACAATGGTCCCCAAACCACGTTTTGGTTAAACCGAGGAAGTTTATCAACTAAAACAGAAATACGTCAACTTACTTAATCACATTAGGGTGTATTCACAGTTTTCAGTTTGTACTTCGTATGTACTCTTGAATAGGAAAGTCGTCGTCAAAACTAATATGTATATAGGTAACGTCGAATTGTGTATTTGTTTTCGCAAATATTCTGCGGATGTCAATCTTTACATCCATTATACAGCAGATACCTATAACGAAGTTAACACTTTGAGCGGAGCGACGTTATAATACGTAAAATTTGATAAACGCTATTTGACACGCGTTTAATCACGTCAGCAAAAAATATTTCTTTCTTTAAAGAACGTGTATAAACGGCTGCGAACTATACCAATTCCTTCAAGCTACGTCATCGCGCCGTATCACTTTAAATTTTCGGACTGCTAGGGCCACTCCACGTTAGTTTTGTTGTACACTTTTTAGGGCTACTCACACACATACATTCTAATTACGCACACATTCGCAACGTCGACGTGTAGTAACGGTTGTGTCAGTTTTCATATTATATTTGCTTGTATAAAAAACCAGAACGTCACTAATCGTCATATATTTTGTATGAGAAAATAGTGTGCCGCGCAACAAACATTTGAATACCCAGATGCTCAGCTGAAAGTGTTAAAAGGAAAACTATCACAGCTAAGTAGGCTTTACAAGTTAACGAGTAATAGTCGACCAACTTACATTTGCAGTTGAAGACAACATGTTTTTCAACTACAGTGTTAAATTTGTTTTTGGGATAAATTCATCCCAATAACGGAACCCTTCATTGTCGGTTTTTAGGGTTCCGTAACAAAATGGTAAAAAGGAATCCTTATGGTGCGACTCAGTCTGTCTGTCTGTCTGTCTGTCACAGCTGGATATCTCAAGAACTACTAATAATAACTACTAATAATAACTACTAATAATAACTACTACTACTAATAACTACTAATGCTATCAACTTGAAATTTGGAACAGTTTTAGATGACGTTTGTCCAACTATTTGGCAAATAAGAAAGAAATAAAAATATATATGTTTCTTTTGCAACAGGGACTGAAAGGGGTCTTAAAAATTCGAAGTGGGCTACTAGGGCATAATATGAAATGGCACTAGGGTATAATATGAAAGAGCACTCACTCACTCAATATTTTTTATTTTTTTAGGCCGCATAGTTTTCGACTTTTGATGAAAAATGTTTAAAAGAAATACCGTTCTCGTGCCCCCCCTTTATCTCTGAAGTTTGCATAAAGAAAAATCTGAAATTATTCTATGTGATAGAATTTTATGTAAAGATTACAGGAAAAATAAAACGATGTCTCTAAATAGCACAATCAATCTGCCTAGCCTTTTCCCAACTATGTTGGGGTCGGCTTCCAGTCTAACCGGATGCAGCTGAATACCAGTATTTTACATGGAGCGACTGCCTATCTGACCTCCACAACCCAGTTCCTGGGTAATACGATACCCCTTGGTAAGACTGGTTGTCAGACTTTCGGGCTTCTGACGACCCGTAACGACTGTCAAAGATCCACGAATAACAGCCGGGACCAACAGCTTAACGTGCTTTCCGAGGCACGGAGGAATCTCGGTATGTAAAGATGGTCACCCATCCACTGACCAACCCCGGCAAGCGTAGCTTAACCTGACGGATCGACCCGTGCGGCACTTATTACTTAGCCACGAGCTCCTCTCTAAATAGCACACTGTTTCAGAAATCATCAATAAAAATTAAATATAAATGATGGTACGGAACCCTCGGTGCGCGAGTCCAACTCGCTCTTGACCGTTTTTTTGTTTTCAAAAGAAAGATAACTGAGAAAGTGTAGATTTAAAAGATTTAAAATGTATTTCACTTTTCATGCCTTAAATGCTTTGTGAATTTGGGTACTTATATTATTATGTAGTCCAAAAATGTTGAGTGCCACCGCAGCGTTTCTGTTTCATCTGTACAGAGCGGTAGCGCGCGAAATTACCACGGTACAGCCAAACGCCCGTCTATAGTAACAATTTGACGTTGGCAGCGTCTTTAATTCGTAGAAATAAGGTCGTTTTTTGCAGTTCAAGCGTTACTACTGACGTGTATCTGACCGTACTAAATGACACCCTGCACTGATTATTTGTTTTTGGATATGCAGCTGCAGTGAGAGGGTTGGCAATTGATAATACATGAGTTCCATTTATAATTTTTTTTTTTCAAAAGTTTTATATATTTTTGAGGTGGTACTTGTTCTGGCCAGATTTTGTTAAATTACTTAGATAAGATTTTTGAATAATACGTAATTTTTAATCACATTAATAAAGGCGAAAGTTTGTGAGTGTGTGTGAATCTATGTTTGTATGTTTGTTACTTCTTCACGCTCAAACGGCGGGACAAATTTTGATAAAATTTGGTAGGAAGGTAGCTGACGCCCTGTATTAACACATAGGTTACTTTTTATACCGGTTTCCATACATTTGAAAATCAGTTTTTCTAAGATTTTCTCAGAACAAACCAAAAGAAAAGCAGACTTTCTAAAATAATTCACTATTTAAACATCTTTGCATCCTTAATACCAAGAAATCATATCCTCCATTTCAAGAAATTATATTAATATAAAATATTTCTTTCCTCTACTGCCAATCTTAAAATAAACTCAAAGCCGATATGTATCAAGAACTACCATCGCAAAGGCAAATAAAACTTATGTGGGTAAAAAGACCGCTTCGGACGGAAGGAAGTAATCAGGCTTTAGCATGGAGCCTTCTTTGACGTACCTCTCCTTGGCATTTTTTTTTAAAGCGCTTCGTTATACGTCTGGACGCTTGCAAGTTGCAGGTTTTATTAAAAACGTTTTGCTTATCAATATTTATCCTGATTCGAGTACTCAGCACAGTGGCCTAAATGTGAGTTTTTTATACTTACTCGATCGCGTTTACGTTAACGTTAACTTATTTCAATTTGTATGGAATAATTGTGCTTCCCATTACAGTCACCAGACGGCGCTTATTCAGTTTCAGTACAAATTGCGTGTCAGTATAAAAATTGGATGGATTTTTAACGCTCGACTTAGAGCCGAGAGTTGAAAATTCAACAGTGTGTTTTTTCGACTCGCTAGAATGCACTCTGCTGTCGTTTTGGATTCTCAACGCTCGGCTCAACAGCGAGAGTTGAAATTCCAGAGCGCGATAAAATCCCGCCGCGATATTTTTACGTCCGTGCGAACGTCGACTAACTGAGCTGATGAATACGGTGCAACACATTTCGCAGTAACCGTTAATTCTTAATTACCTACTAATTTGTCGTAAAACTTTATTTTAACCACTATTATAATAAATAAATAATAATAATAAATCATTTATTTCGGGTAACAATGACCCATAACATAAATACCTTACAGACTATCTATCTATATAAATAACAAGAGAAGTCCTGACTGATTGACTGACTCATCAACGCCCAGCCCAAACCCTTGGACCTAGAAAGCTGAAATTTTGCATAGAGGTTCCCTTTATAATGTAGACAAGGAATAAGGAAGGAATTCCCGATAGTACGTTCCCGTGGGATGTTTCCCGACATCCACGCAGGCGTAGCCGCTGGTAAAAGCTAGTCATACATAATATTTATAAAAACCACCGTATTTCGCTGCACGGAGTCGCGTAACCGTCCTCGAAATACGACTCCTTTCGGCCAAAAGTCCTCTTTCAAGCAGGTTTGCAGATGTTGGGTTGGAACTCGCACCACGAATGACTTATTATTATGGTGCAACCCAGCCTTATAGTATCAAGGTTACAGTCATATATAACAATGTCTAATGAGATTTCTTCTGCGATCAAAATGAGCAGATTTGGTCAAAATCACAACAGTCGAGAATGTGTCTGCGGTCCGCGCGTGGTCCGACGATTTAATTCATAAAATGCTGTGAATTTCTAATTTGGTGTGATCTCGTGCGTACAGACGGAAACAGCGAGGTCAATGGGCAATAATAATACGGATCTGTTAGATGATGCTCTGCTCCTAAATACATTATAATTATTTTATTTTAAAAAATGGGTGACCCCTTAATAATTGAGGTCAATGGCCAATAATAATATTAATGTGTTAGATGATGACCTGATCCTAAATACACAGTAATTTATTTATATAATTTTATTCTTATAAAAGTACCCCTTACTAAAAAACACAGATTAAAGTTACAACTAGTAGTATTAATAACCTTCAGATTGGCCATACACTTTTTGAGGATTAAGTTACTTTAGCATAGCTTTATTCCTCGTTTATTATTAAGGAGTCTAAGTATAAAGTTGTGGGTTCAAATACCAAATGAATGAATTTTTGTTTTCTCAAGTACTTTCTTTGAGTTTATCTTGGACATTACCGACATCGGTGAAAGAAAACATCGTGCGGAAACCTGGACATCTATATAAATAAAAAGAGAAGTCCTGAACTGACTGATTGACTGTCTTATTAAGAGGAAATGTGGGTGTTCTTTTCTCCATACAAAAAGATACAAACGCTCTCGCCTGTTTTCTTTCTAGTTAATGACCATAAAACAATTATTTTTTACAGAAATATAAATATCAGCTACTTGTATGCCCCTATGTTTTCCTTTTTGATAATATATTATTTTTATAAGAACTACCCTCAAAAAATGCTCAAAATTGCCTATTCAGACCGCTGTCAACAGACACCTAGTGTACCAATTTGACAACTATTAACGAAAAAAGAAAAACAAAGGGGCATAGTATATGTGCTTCTTATTCAGTTTATGAAATATCTTTTAAATTGGTCCAATATTGGAGGAGGAAATAGGCGAGAGCCAAACCTAGAAATGTGACTTTTTACACAGGCTATCTAGTCGAATCTGCAGTTGTCCTTATCGCACGAATTCGAAGGCGGAGCGCTCGCAGAGCGACAGCAATACCTTCTTAAAATACCTAATTTTCAAAAGTCTGGCCTCTCTAGAGTCTAGAGGAAATGGGAGGCCATTTCCTCTTAATGCCCTGCTCAAACCTTTGAACCTAAAAAGCAGTAATTTTGTACAGAGGTTCCCTTTATAATGTAGACAAGGATTATGGAAGGAATTCTCGGTAAGTAGTAAGTTCCCGTGGGATATTTCCCGACATCCACGCGGGCGAAGCTGCTGGCAAAAAGTCATCGCCAAAAATCGCCCAACGCGCCTTAAGAAGGTTTTATTTCAAAATTCATTAGGTTACAGTTCCTGCAATATGCGATGGAAGATATACTTCCTGAAAATAAGAACGTAAGTGCTGAAAGCGTTATAACATAATAAATACAAAAATAAAAGGAATTTAGTAAAATGCCTACCCATTTTTTTCGTCTTATACAATTAATTATCAAAGAATCCTATTAGTCATTAGGATATTAAGTACAAATCGAAAAGGCGTGGAAGTTAGAGGTGACATCGTGATGTGTTTCTATCGAGATTATTATTGTATGTTTCTCTTCCTTTAAAAGTTTAGAAATATCATATAGTTACACATATTCTCGTATTCATAAAAAACTGAAACGCTCTAAGTATAAACCTATTTTAGTTATAGAAAAGTGTTTAGTCTTCTTTCAAACTCAAAAGAAAAAAATTGAAGCAAATTGATTGATTTTTCAAAAGAAATTGAGCGTATAAGTTTTTTTATGAATAAGGGGGACTATTTTAATTTTAATCCAAGGTTTGTCAGTTACATGAAAAATCAAAACGATTAGCAATTTTGCTTTAGGCACTCTCTTAATGGTTCAATAGCAACCAGAGCTTATACGGAACTTCAAAGAGAGTTGTTATTTGACTAAATAAGGTGCTATTTCGTTAAATAACAAATTTTATTTAATAACACGGGAATATAACTCGACAAGATGAATCGGCTGTGTTTTTAATAAACCCACTCCCGTTTCCAATGAACATTAGTTTTTATTATTTCAATATAAGTACTTAAGGGGGATGCGCTAAGGTAGCCCGCGAAATTCAATTTTCTTCCGGGTTCCGTACCTCAAAAGGAAAAAACGGAATCCTTATAGGATCACTTCGTTGTCCGTCTGTCTGTCTGTCAAGACCCTTTTTCTCCGGAACGCCTGGAGGTATTAAGTTGAAATTAATATCAAATACGTAAGTTTATGGTCCCTTGGAGCTCTAAAAAATCAAGCTTCTAAGTCAACGCAATAAAAAAATACAGCCATTTATGCGCCATATTTTGATACTCGCAAGTAAACCAAAACCTATGGTGTACTTCCCGTTGTCCTAAAATCATGAAATTTGGCAAGAAGCAAGGTCTTACAGCACAAATAAAGGAAAACGTCCGAAAATTGTTAATTGTAATTTTTTCACACAAAAAAATATTTTCAAGTCTGTCAGCCTATAAGACCCTTTTTCTCAGAAACGCGTGGAGGTATCATGTTGAAATAAATATCAAATACGTAAGTCTATAGTCTCTTACAGCTCTAAAAAAATCAAGTTTCTAAGTCATCACGATAAAAAAAATACTGCCATATGTACGACATATTTTGATACTCGCAAGTAAACCAAAACCTATGGTGTACTTCCCGTTGTCCTAGAATAATGAAATTTAGCAAGAAGCAAGGTCTTACAGCACAAGTAAAGGAAAAATTCCGAAAATTATTAATTTGTAGTTTTTACACATAAATTTTTTTTTTTCGGCAACATTGTTAAAATTTTTGGGATAAATTCTTTTCAACTACGGAACCCTTCATTGTGTGTGGTTCGACACGCACTTGGCTGGTTTTTTTTACAATTTGCAGGTCAGTGTCAGGTTGTATGTTGATTAAAATATGATTCGCGGCCGTAACTAATATGGCTTTACAGAATTATAATCATTAAAATCAGCAATACAACTCCATAAGTTGGATTGGCCTCAAATCTCTTGATTTCATGAAATAGTTATTCAGTAGGGTAATATGAACTTAGAGAATTGTATTGATGATTTTTATGATTATAATTCTACTAGCTGACCCGACAGACGTTGTCCTGTCCCAATATTGTAATGTAAACCAGTGAAGTTAAAATAGTCGTTAAGTTTTCTGAAATTTTCCAATTTTCTGCTAAATTTTCTTATGTTTTTCTTTCATAAGAACCTTTTCCTGACAATAATAAACACAAAAAAAAAGAATTAATAGCGAAATTGTTCTATCCGTTCACGCGTGATGCGATGACCAAGGGAAACAGGGATTCATTTTTATATGTATATAGGGTGACTGGTAATTAGTGACCGATATGCCTAAACACATGATTGTGCTCATGATAACAAACAACTTTTACTATGGGACGAAACCTGAAATCGCGAAAAAAAAATCAGCTTCCCCATACATTCATGTTCGCATAATTCGTCAAAATGTAGGGAGCAGCAGATTTTTTTTTCACGATTTCAGATTTGGTCCCATAGTAAAAGTTGTTTGTTATCATGAGCACAATCATATGTTTAGGTATCGGTCACTAATTACCAGTCACCCTATATACAGAAGATAAATAGATATGTGATACGGCTGCGAATCACATTTAGATCGACATACAACCTAATACTGGCTTGCAAATTGCAAAAAACGTAAGAAATTTTGAATTTCGCGGTCTACCCTGGCGCGTTCGCCTTAAGTGACATATCTTCAATTATACTTGGCTACCTCGAGTACGGTAGCAGGGTGTGGGTTTGGGGCTGTGGTGCAAACTATATCCCACATCCTGTCCTGCTCTCTGTGACCTAAAAAGAGTGATGTAAAAGATTTGATTATTCAGGACACTCACAACATTGTTTAAAAGCAAGCTGTATAAATAGCTTGTTCCACTGTAGGTACCATAGATATAAGAAAGAAGGAGATGTGCCCATCATGTTAAAATGTATCGGAAGCATGTGTCTCCACTTTGTCCCTTTGTCACTTTCATAATTTTAAATACGGTAAAATACTTGTACTTACATAAGGAAAGTGATTCCATGATTTAAATAGCTTTTATTTTGGCTTCGGTTTTTACAAGAAACCACTGAACAACATTCTTATAAATTATCACGGTCACAGTCGAAAGCGCACTAGTTCGCGGAGACGGCCATTTGACTATGAACGGCTCATACTGAGCATGTCGCACGGACACAGATTCGCCCCTGGCAAGAGGGTTCTCCTATTTTTTATATTTCTATGTTAAGTACATACAACTACGAAGAATAAACCTGGAAACCGGTTTACTTATATAGATTAAGTATAATGCAATTGACAGATTGAACAGTACCCATTTTCAAAGATTTGAACAATAAATTCCAACCCCAAATCAAATTCTGAGATGAAAAGGTTAATCTTCTTTACGTGCCCAAATTTAATAAGAAAAGGGGAGGTATATAACAATTTATTCTACGCATGTATGCCTACGGCGGCCTACGCGCTACGAGCGCTACGCGCATTGGCTACGAAGTCTCGTAGGCCGGCGCGCGCCTACGCAATGTCTACGTCACTCCGCCCACTACAAGAACTTATAACTGTATGTTAAAAGTTTATCTGTTGCTAAAAATAGCTCTCATACAGGTTGATTGGTTAAACGAAGGATTATTGTACTTAATTTGTGAACTTTATTACAACGTTATTACAGTTTTTTTTCGATGTATGCCTATAGGTATATAATTATATAGACATATTTCTTTTTATTTGTAAATAGAATGTGATCTTATAAAGGTTTCGGAACCTTAAAAGAGGGACTTGTTTATCTAGGTGCAGGTCAAGCAATCACCAGCTGTTTTTCGTATCTTCCTCTTATACACAATATATATCATAATTCATAATTCTCCTGCCCTTATCCCAATCTATTTGTGGTCGGCGCAACATGTCCCTTTTTTCCATACTTCTCTATTAGTCGTCATCTCGGTAGTCACCCCCTTTCTAGGCATGTCATCTTTCACACAGTCCATCCATCGTTTCTTTTTTTTTATACAAAGGTTTTAAAATTGGTAATTCATTTTGTATTCCAGCATACCATCTGCCTTTCGTTTCCAGGGTTATGTTAAATTTTATTTACTGAAAACAAATAAAGGAATTGCAGTGCACGTTAAAAGTATAGTTTCACAAAATAAGCACTAAGTATTTATTTCTAAAAACGTGTGGGTAAGCACTGCTCTCTAGGTTAGGGAAACCTGGGTCTTTTTCTAAGTCTTTTTTCATAGTGCCCCGTTACCTACACTCCAACCGAAACCTGTGTTAAGGGAAGTTTTTGGTCCTCCCCTTCTCTTAAAGCCATCCACATTCATACTCAAAACTTTCCTCACGACATTCTCCTCATTCCTCCGCATCACGTGCTCCCATGAAAACCGATTTCCTCACATTTTTTTTTAACCTAACCATTATTATCATAATATGATCATCACAATACTCCACAACGCGGTAAATAAACGTAATAATACACAGTATTACATATTCATATTTCTTCAGTTAAATATTCACAAACAAACATCATCTATTAGATTGTATAACATAGCTAATAAAAAAAATGAAATTTTCTCCATGACAAAGAGAGAGTGTAAACAGAAAGTGATCAACTGGCTTCTATCACTTACATATATGACGAAACTGAAAAACTGTTTCATGTCCCTGCATAAATACTAAATAAGCATCAAGTATTTATGTATTGTTAACGCCAAACACACACATTGACACATCCCATACACAGTCGCCTCACACACATACACTGTTCATATGTTCACCCTCACCCCCACACTCACATCCACTTCCACACACACACCCACACACTCACACCGAAACACACCCACACCTCCACTCACAAACACAACACAATACACAATCACAATCATACATAAATCCTTTTCCTGTTATTAAATAATTCGCACTAGTGTTATTTACTTACCTCAATTATTATTATTTTTTTTTTATTATTTTTTCTGCTCATGCATGGTAAATTTACAAGCTTTCTTATTATTTTTTAATTATAAAAAAAAAAAACTGTTCAGCTTAGGACCTGGTTTATTTTGTATTTAGAATAAATTGTGTAATGGGAATTTAAATTTTTAATTATAAAACTATATTAAGCTTTTGGCTCTAAATGTAAAATTAATATTATGTGAATGAAAATGTGGGTGGGCGCTGATACCTATATTACAAGATATTAAGTTATCTTAGCTTAGGTATTAGTTGCAACTCTAACATGTTACATATTGACTTTCGGCCTATTTTATTGTAAACCTGTTGCTTTATGTTAGTTTTGAAGGTGCAAATAAACGTTTTTTTTTTTTTATCTATGCCTATGCCTTTTCCAAACTATGTTAGGGGTCGGTCGGAGGAGCTCGTGGCTAAGTAATAACTGCCGCACGGGACGATCCATCAGGTTAAGCTACGCTTGCCGGGGTTGGTCAGTGGATGGGTGACCATCTTTACACACCGAGACTCCTCCGTGCCTCGGAAAGCACGTTAAGCCATTGGTCCCGGCTGTCATTCGTGGATCTTTGACAGTCGTTACGGGTCGTCAGAAGCCCTAAAGTCTGATAACCAGTCTTACCAAGGGGTATCGTATTACCCAGTTACTGCGTTGTGGAGGTCAGACAGGCAGTCGCTCCATGTAAAATACTGGTATTCAGCTGCATCCGGTTAGACTGAAAGCCGACCCCAACATAGTTGGGAAAAGGCTAGGCAGATTGATTGTTAGGGGTCGGCTTCCAGCCCAACCGAATGAATACCAGTATATTACAAGGAGCGACTGCCTACCTGACCTCCACAACTACTCCAAGTTATTGGGTAACACCCTTTGGTAAGACTGGTTGTCAGACATTTGAACTTCTGACTACCCGTAACGACTGTCAAAGATATCTACGAATGACAGCCGGGACCACGTGATTTCCAAGGCACGGAGTGGTTTCGATATTTTAGGGATGGTCACCCATCCACGAACCAACTGCGTAGCTTAACTTTCGACCCGCATTAAGCCACGAGACCTACCTAAATATTGTATGTCCTATGTTATAGGGGTGAGCCTATATTGCCAGTAACCGGGTACAAACAAACAACAAACCCAGAATTTAGGCTGTTATGTAAAATTCCTTTTGTAGAAATCTTAATAACATTTTTTGCGACCCGGGTCTCGAACCCAGGAGCTCGTGCTTCCAACCATTAAACCAATAAAGCTGTCTACGGCCGTTTGTGCACCGCCACGTCAACGGGAACAAGATGACGGCGCCGAAGTAGCGATACATACATTAAGGGTGCGTTTCCACTGACACGGAGCTGGGCAGAGTGGAGAGCAGCGGACCGTGAATTGACCAATCACAGTGCTTTAAATCTCCACTCCGCATCAGTGGAAATAGTGTAAGTGGAGCGGAGCGAACATTCAAATAAAATAGATATCTGTCGGAGAAACACCGTCCTCCTCGACATCGTTTTTAGTGTTCACGTCGGGTCTAGTGGGCGTCATAGGAATATGCGAGCACAAAACACTATTTATACACACACACGCGCGCGATTTTATTAAAGTTCTACAATTTGAATCACTAGGTAGGTAATTTTAACTATAAAGGAGCAGCAGGTTCGCGGCACCGATCTACCTTCACCACTTGTGATCCACCTCGATCAACCACCGTTACAAGACGGAACGCTCCACCCGGTGAATGTTAAGATGGCGCCTCGACCCCACTCTAGGTCTATCCTCTGCTCTGATTGGACGTTATACAATGCAGTGACTTTTAATCAATCTGTTAAGTTTTACACAATGTAAAAATGTAATAAATCAAATTAAATTAAGACTTAATTAGCCATCAATATTATCTATTCGCATGCAACCAACAATCAACTCTTTGTTTACTTTCTCCGACATATCGCATGAAATACAGTGTTGCCGACTGAAGTACTAGTCGGTGCGCTATGACGGAATCTAGGACCGGAGGAGCGCCAGTTACCCTTCAGCCCTAGGAACTGTCACACGTTCATGAGACGCGTGCGCACAGTGTTATACGAGACATTAACCGTCTTATTACAAATCTTCAAACCCTGATTTTTAAACCATGGACCCTTTTTTGAATTTTGAAGTTTATTCCGACACATTCAGTTGTCAGTTTTACAAAACTGACAACTTAGTGCAGGACTAAGTTGTCAGTTTTGTATAAAGAACTGTATTTCTATCACAGCTAGGTTCTTATTACAAAAACTGGTTCGATGGTTTAAACCATGACAGAAGAAAAACCTCGTTTTGTAATAAGACGGCCAAAGTTTTATTATTTAATTTCTATTAATTAATGGACAAGATTAATTAGGACATTATTTATTAAATGTGATTTGTGTAACCGTATCTTTTAATTGCCTGAGACCCACAAACAGCCCAGAACAATGTCAGAGGATGGAAGCATGACCCCTCCCCGATGTCCTGTGATGACATATAATGACATATATGAACACGGTCGTGGCCACGAGCCGGACAGAACGGAGTCGAGCAGGACGGTCAGACCAATCACAGTGCTCGAAATCTCCACTCCGCTCTGCTCCGCTTCATTAGCAACACTTGCTCTTCTCCGCTTCGGTCCGCCCAGCTCCGCGTCAGTGGAAACGCACCCTTACTATGGCCGCATGTCCACTGCACACCACCACCGAGACGCGGACGTCACGGACGTTTCTCGTTGACGTTGTGCGGTGGACAAATATTATTCATGAGATTAGTAATAACCAATCACGCCTTACCGGTAAACCTCAAAGACAGATTGCACTAATGACACAATTAAACCAAGTGAGGTGAATTATAATCGCCGGGGTCGCGGGTTGTTCGAAACAGATACCGTGGCCCTGGCATAGGCAACTGCAGGAACACGGGTGGGTTTTAGTCAGTAAAAGTCTGACACGCCCTTCCGCTCCACCCAGAGCGGGAGAAGTCATTTGATGATTTCCCATCCACAAAAAAAAAGAAAAGGTGAATGATAAAGGATAATATTTTTGTGTTCACCAAAAATATTATCCGTACATCAAAATACTGATCGTGCACCAAATATTCTGAATGTTACACAAAACACCCGCGCGTCCGAAACTTCACATTTGTGAATCATTTGGGTTAGAATCATTTGGGTTAGGTTAGGTTAGGTTAGAACAGTGACCCTAAACGCGCGACGGCGAGCGAGCGAAGCGAGCGGTGCCGCGGCAGCGGCCGCCGAGCGCCATATCCAATAGATGCTCGTTATGACATATTTTAATGAACATATTTTGGTGCACATTCAGTATATTTGGTGGAACACAGGCGAAATTAGGTAAATGAAATGGGAATAAATTGAAGTACTTTTAAATACCATCCAATGATAAAATCATATCGATTTTATAGATATAGATAGATCTATCTACATACATCATAAGTGGAGGAGCATCGCGAGGGCTGCTTTGGCCAAAGAAAATGCTGAGTCATCAACCACGACCACTCTGTCAAGAGTGAACGACTAAGGAGGAGGATCTACATACATCTATCTATATCTATAAAATCGTTGTGTTTTCTATGGACTCCAACGCGGCTGGAGCGATTTTGATGAAATTTTCAGGCAATCTTCAGATTAGCCCAGTGGGTGATCCTGTTATGTTTGGTAGCGAGAGGAACAACAGAAATTATTTTTGGTTTATTGGTAATTTTGTGTTATATTTTTTTCTGAGTGGAGCTAGTGGCTGAATAATAACAGCCGCACGGGTCAATCAACCAGGTTAAGCTACGCTTGCCGCGGTTGATCCGTGAATGGGTGACCATTTTTACATACCGAGACTCCTCCGTGCCTCGGAAAGCACATTAAGCCGTTGGTCCCAGCTGTCATTCGTGGATCTTTGACAGTCGTTACGGGTCGTCAGAATTCTGACAACCAGCCTTACCAAGGAGTATGGTGGGGGGGGGGGGGGTTGAGGGTAGTTACTGGGTTGTAGAGGTCAGATAGGCTAGAACTGTCAAAATGTGACACATTGCCTTACGTAATCACCCCGCAGAGGTATCGCAGACGCGTTGATATTCCAAAGACGAATCTGAATTGTGTCATAGGCTTGTCTGCAACTGAAAATCTAATTTTATATTAAGAAAGTACAAGTTTTATCAATCACTTTTTTTTTTTACTGTTTGCGTAATGCACCCTGATGTTAATTATATGTATCACCTGGGAACAATGTTCTATAAAGAGCTCTTTTTCATGAGAATTACGTATAGTAGGTACAGTCAACGGCCAGAAGTCCACTTACACCGCAATGACCATTATCGCCTGCGCTATACGGGCTGCGGCGCTTATACCTATACGGGCTGCGGCGCCGAAGAAGGTTATAAGTAAACTAATATTGCTATGCCATTGTCTTGTGAGATTGCTAGTCGACTTCTGGCTGTTACTGTACATAGTTTTTCCTATGGGGGTAGGCAGAAACTACAGAAAGCGATCCTTACATATTATTTTTTGCTTTGTTAACGTTATAAGTAATTACGTAATGATGAAGTTAATACAGGTTGTAAGTGTAAACAGTGGCAATCTCTTATAGCCAAAAAGAAATCTACTGTTCCCTACATTTTGACGAATTATGCAAACATAAATGTATTGAACAGCAGATTTTTTTCGATTTCAGGTTTGGTCCCATAGTCAAAGTTGTTCATAACGATGAGTACAATGACCCCTTAAAAGATGGCCACTGTTTACACTTACACCCTGTATACTTCATTCCGAATCAAAATAGATATACCGACAACTACGTGCTGAGGCGGAGATGGCAGGACTAACTTGCTTTTAAAAGCCCCAGTTACTCGCGCCATACTATATACCATACGCACGGCTACAGATCAAGCTATACATTTCCAGTATGAGCTGATCTCGCATTGTATATGATTTCCTTACAGTGAGAGGTCAGTGTAAACTTGAAATGTATAGCTTGATGTGTAGCCGTGTGTACACCCAATGAAGTCGCCGAAAGGATTGACATTTTTTCCTGTTAATTGAATGAATTCGCAAGAATAACTGCATACCATTTATGTTACAATTTGTAAAATAAGTATAAGCAAGCGTAGCTTAACCTGATGGATCGACCCGTGCGGATGTTATTAATTAGCCACTAACTCCTGTTGTTGTTTTAAATAAATTTCATAAAATAGTCTTGAAAGTTTTTATGTTCTAAAGTTTTAACATAAATCAACACCAAATAGGGATGATGCCTGAGTAAAAAAAAAGAAATTCTATTTAGTCCGTCAGTCAGATAATAAAAAAATATTAGACACGTATTGATAGATAGATAAATAGAATACTCTTTATTATGCACACCATAAAAATTACAGATATAAATGTTGAAATTATATACGTACGTATTTTTTGCTTTATCATATTAATAAAAAAATACTTAGCTATCACGCATTAAAGTTGGGGAGTGGGGGCTCGCTACGTCACTTGTACGTATAAAACCTAGCTACGCGTGACGTCATGCCATATTTTAACTCAATGTATCGCCGTAATTTTTTGATTACGTAAAAAAAGAAAAAATACGTGTCCTATATTTTTTAATAATCTCTATGATGGACAAAAAATAAATTTTCAGTCATCATCCCTATTGCAAACATAACATAACATCACGCCTTGTTTCCCCGAAGGGTTAAGCAGAGGTGTAGTTATAGTAGATCCACATTTCACCAGATATGTTTAAGTCCCAAGTAATAGGGCGAGCCTATTACCATCAACCGGGCACTAATAAGTAAATAAATATCCTTGGACATTTCACACAACGCCATCTAGTCCCAAGCTAAGCAACCAAATGCTTGTGTTATGGTAACGAGATGGCTGATAAACTACTTATATACATTTTTTTTTTTTTTGTAAATACATACATATTATAGATAGAAAATCACCCAGACTCGAAACAAATACTTGTAGGTCGTACAAATATTTGTTCCGTGCGGGAATCGAACCCGAGACATGCTGCGCAGCAGTCAATCGCTCAACCACTGCGGCAACCGTGTCGTCAAATAAATTCTTTATTTCAAAAAGTGACAGACATCAATAATTTAGAGTATACAGAAGTCTTAAAACAAGGTTTATACCTGTGACTTGGGAGTCAGTGTTCCTCCATGAAAAAGTCATCGGGTATGACGTTAGTTAATTAAAAATGTAGCGACAACGAACCCTAAAGGCGCAGTTTTTAAATAGATTAAAAAAAATGTAGCGACAACGAACCCTAAAGGCGCAGTTTTTGAATAGATTAAAAAAAATGTAGTGACAACGAACCCTAAAGGCGCAGTTATTGAATAGATTAAAAAAATGTAGCGACAACGAACCCTACAGGCGCAGTTTTTGAATAGATTAAAAAAAATGTAGCGACAACGAACCCTACAGGCGCAGTTTTTAAATAGATTAAAAAAATGTAGCGACAACGAACCCTAAAGCCGCAGTTTTTGAATAGATTAAAAAAATGTAGCGACAACGAACCCTAAAGGCGCAGTTTTTAAATAGATTAAAAAAAATGTAGCGACAACGAACCCTAAAGGCGCAGTTTTTGAATAGATTAAAAAAAATGTAGCGACAACGAACCCTAAAGGCGCCGTTTTTGAATAGATTAAAAAAAAAGGAAGCGACAACGAACCCTAAAGGCGCAGTTTTTGAATAGATTAAAAAAATGTAGCGACAACGAACCCAACAGGCGCAGTTTTTGAATAGATTAAAAAAAATGTAGCGACAACGAACCCTAAAGGCGCAGTTTTTGAATAGATTAAAAAAAAAAATTACAAATTACAATCATGAAGTGTGTGTGTGAAATCTAGACTCCGAGAGACTAAGAGCTCATAGTAAGCCCCCCCCTCAGCAGTAGCTCTTGCAACCACCACTCACCCCAACGAGGCAGTAAATTGTAATGGCAATTAATTCAAATAAATAATCTAATTCTACCATCAGATGTACTGACTACTAGCAGATGATGATAGTAGAATAAGTTTTTTTTTACAAAATATTTCTTTGTTGTCTCTGAAATCTTAGCATTTTTTTAAAACCGGTCAAGAGCGTGTCGGACTCGCGCACAGACGGTTCCGCTCCGATTTATGAAAAAATGTGTTATTTAGAGACATCGTTTTATTTTTCCTGTAATCTTTACTTAAACTTCTATCACAGAAGAATAAAGAAGAAAGAAGAAGAAGAATTTATCGTTGTAATTTAATAGTACCCATGCAGTCATGTATTCGTTTTCAATCATTTGTATGTCAATATTGGCAAAGCATAGCGCACTAATTAATTTTTTAAGATCTTTTTATGTATAACCTATGTTTAACAAATAAATTATACTTATTCTTATTCTTAGAATAATTTCAGATTTTTTCTATTCAAACTTCGGAGATAAAGTGGGGGAACAGTATTTTTTTACATTTTTCATCAAAAGTCGAAAACTATGCGGCCTAAAAAAAAGAAAAAGTTGAGAATGTGTAAACAGCATTCTTTCATATGATATCCCACATGCCCTAGTGGCCCCACTTCGAATTTTTAAGACCCCCTTTCAATCCCTGTTGCAAAAAAAAATATTTCTTTCTTATTTGCAAAATAGTTGGGCTAACGTCATCTAAAACTGTTCTTGAGATATCCAGCTGTGACAGACAGACTGACTGAGTCGCACCATAAGGGTTCCTTTTTACCATTTTGGTACGGAACCCTAAAAACCAGAATCAATACAAATCCGAAATCAAGTCTTAATTATACATGATTAATCATTTAATTTCGTCGCCTTTTACCCTTAAATCTTAAGCCTTACTTGTCATCAAATAATATCTTAGATGTATGATGAAATATGACGTCACAAGTCGTTATAAAACACATAACACTTTTTAATCTGGCGTCGGCCGTTTACGAGTGTTGCTCGCTGGCAGTATAAAAGGGGAGGCGATGTTGTGCCGAGGAGTAGACACCTGTTCATCGTCGACTGTGCGGACGGGACTCGGACGAATGTGAGTACAACACTATTTTATATATTTTTGTTAAGTTTTTTTTTTTGGATAGGGTAAGTGTCGTGTGGAAACGGGAGAATCGTGTCGAGTCAAACTTATTTTTGTTATATTTTTCGGGGATTATTTTATGCAAAAATAAAAATAGATTAAAAACATAATTTAAAACTAAAGACTTATGAATTTTTTTTTTTAAACCTGAATATTATTTTCAAACGTGATTTATAAAAGGCATTTCTAATTTCAGTACCTAAGTACTAAAAGCAAAAACTTTTGAATGCTTAAAAAACTATTTCTTTATTTTTTTTTTAACAAAAGTATTTTTTTCATTTGAACTTTTTAATAAATAGTGCTACATAATTTTTCTGTGTTGACGGTAGTTTTAATCTATCTCAAAGGGCTACTAAAGAATCTCTCAAAGGCTATATTAGCTCTGAAAAATCTCCAGTGCATTATAAAAGTGATGCTTCGATGCTAACAATTTTCATTTTATAAAAGAAAATTAAGCGACTGATATTTCAGGTAGCGTTCGATATTCACTGCCTTGCTTCTTGCGTAAAGATATTTTATTAATAAATTGTTGTTAAATTATTATCGAGTTATCCAGTAAATGGATTGTGGAGGCCGGAGAGGCAGTCGCTCCATGTAAATTACTGGTATTCAGCTGCATCCGGTTAGACTGGAAGCTGACCTTTACATAGTTGGGAAAAGGCTAGGGAGATTTTTTGATTGTTTCTGGCTTGTTTTTCGTAAAACTTTAATTTATTTTATTTTATTTATTTATTTAAAAACAACCAACTTATACTTACAGTTTTCACCACACGTACAAGTTATCGGTCAATCAATAGGTACTAGTACTAATACAATCATAAAATTATATTAAATAAGAACATTATAGACAACATACATTAAACATTTAAAACTTGAAAAAAATTGATAAATTAATTGATAAATTAAATTGAACAAAATAGATTAAAACTTGAGAAAAAATTTATAAAATTAGATAGAATTAGATAAAAGTAGACAATTAGATAAAATTAGTATATAATGTAGGTACAATTAGGATAAAATTGGAATTAAAATAATATTAAGTATAAAATACAATAACATACAATCTGATTTATTTACTCCAAGGAGATTGTACTGGGAGTAGCAATGGACTCAAAGTATCGAGTAGCAGTGTTCAGGAATCTCAGTTCAGTACTCGCGAAGACATCTGAGGATACATCATATAGCAAAATGTTATTAATATGGGTTAGGGCTTGGTACAAAGGACTGGTCCTAAGGGATAGGTTACTGGATTGAGGTATTGAGAATAGAGGACGTTGGCGAGGGCGACGTGTGTGTCTAATGGGTAGTGGGATGTTAAAGGAGATGTATTGTAGTAAAGAGGAATTGAAGTGGGTACCACGAATTAGGCGGATAATGTGTTCTAACAATTATTCTGTGATCAACAATTTGTTTGCAAAAGTGTTTCCGAAATAAATACCTGATTACGACCAAAAACTACATTTTTTATGTGCCAATGATTCATAAAGTTATTCTAATACATATTATCATTGTCTTGTGAAGTTAAATAACTTTCTGTTCGGAAAAATTACTTTATTTAAAAAACTACACAGTTCAGATTAATAATAGGTACTTAATATGTTAGTATCAAAAAATCTTTCTCTATAGAATAAACTAACAAAGTTAAATAAAATAACAGTAAAGCGTTGATGTCTTCCAGTTGAAAGAAATATCTGCAGTAACTCGCGTGTATCCTATCGTTTTTTTTTTTACATTTTTAATCCCATCATTTTAAAAGTGAATGACAGACAGACTGACAAGACTGACTGACATACTGTATAGCTCATAAAACTATTTTTATAAAATGTCTCTGGCAAGAAAAACAGATCTGGCAGAGAAACAGAGACAAGAGAAGTAATGATTTAATTTGAAATAATTGAAATAAATAATGTAGAGCAATATTAGGCAGTTTGATTACGTATTAAAATTGTTATTATTAAAATACCCGTCCATTTATAAAAAACAAAATAAATAAATATTTCTTATATCAGTGTAGTTTTAGACAGTAAATAGAAGTAGCCAAACAATAACTTGTTATTTTTTCCTTCATGGTACCGTCGCCGTCTTGGTATTTGTAGGTACCATCATGGACACTGGAGGTGAACTTGAAAAGTAGTTCACCTCCAGTGTCCGCGATGGTACATTATGAATTAAAATCGCTTTTCATGTCTGTCTGTGACCGAGTTGTTCTATAAACTACAAGACGGTTTTTGATGCGGTTTTCTCCATCATTTCAAGAATTTATTCCGGAATTGTGAATAATATATTAAGGCTTGTCGTCCCTAAAATACGGCGAAAATAAGTAACTTTGTTTCCATTTTTTACAGTAATTATAGCACCTTTTTGATAGAAAAAAATACGCAATAATCTAGAATACATAAGAAGTGATTTCATGTGTCCTGAAATCTATTTTAGTTTGTAGAACTAAAGAAAAAAAAGGCTAAACCCTGGTCTATTTCTGTCTATTTTTTCGAGTTTTTACCATATTACTCCTACAGTTTTCATGAAGTGTTCATAGATTTATACAGTTCTTTACAAAATAATAAGGAAGGATTTTTTGTAAATCGGTAATTACTTCACATTTTGCAAGCGTTGTGTCATCGCGCTTCTCTTTCTTTTCTATGCAGTCCGACAGTGACCGCGCTTTTTACGGCGGACAAGCCTTAAATAAAAAAATCTCGATGCTTTGTCAAGTCGTATAAACCATGCTAAGCAGGAGGAGGCGAGTCGATAGCATAATCAGCCTATAATGTTCCCACTGCTGGGACACAGGCCTCCTCTCAGTGAGAGGGAGTGCGCTGTAATCCACCACGCGGGCCTAGTGCGGGTTGGTAGATGTCACATGTCTTCGAATTTTTGGTTCTAGGACATGCCTGTTTCCTCGCGATGTTTTCCTTCACCATTTTGAGAGCAGTGGTGATGAAATTATTTACACAAAGTAAATCACCTGTCTTGGTTCGAACCTACGACCTACAAGTCGCGGTCATTACCACTGATAGGAGTCTGCTGCGGGTCTCTAATCTATCAAAAATACCGACTGTGTAATAACTGACTACTACTACTAAAATAAATGTGTTCACTTTCTTCTTTCGATAAAAATACAACATACTTAAAGGATACTTGAAAGTGACTTTTTGGGCATAATGCTTTTTCGTTACGTGACGATTTCTACCAGAATGGCATTTCTCTGACTAAAACGTTAAAATTCAAGACGCAAGACGCAATCTCATGCCAAAGATAATCAAAATGATGGCAAAAATGTAGGTAAACGCTATACAATTTTTGACAGATTGAGACTGAGATGAGATTGCGAACGTTGTTAAAAACACATCAGGAGTAGGTACAACACTGTCAAATCGTGTTATCATTCATACTTCGTTCTGGCCCCGAACCAATCGTCCATCCGTAGGTGATACGGAGTAGGAAACGCCCGTAACGAAGGCGGAACCTACGGGCTTCGTGCTTCGTGGACCAGGAGGTCTACTAGGGAGTAGACCTCCTGGTCCTTACCGGACGGCCGGACGGAATTTCCCCTCAGTTTACTCCTACTGCAAGCCGAGTTAGAGAACTTCGTTCTAATAAAATTATGCCCGACTTTGAACATGAGGACCTTTCCATTGACCATTCCCAGATTCGAACCCAGGACCAGCAGTAGAGCTCGCGACCAGATCAACGAGGCACTGAACTGTATTCGTATCTAAAACTAGCTTTTGCCAGCGGCTTCGCCCGCGTGGATGTAGGAAAATATCCCACGGGAACGTGCTACCAGGAATTCCTTCGGTATTCCTTGTCTACATTATAAAGGAAACCTCTGTACAAAATTTCAACTCTCTAGGTCCAAGGGTTTGGGCTGGGCGTTGATGTGTCAGTCAATCAGTCAGTCAGTCAGGACTTATCTTTTTATTTAGATAGATAGATAGATGAAAAGTAAAATGCAAATTAGATAAAAGTTTAATGTCGGTTGTTTGTTTGAATACAATCAAAATTAGGTAATACAGAATTCTGACAGGCAACGAATTTGAGTATAACCCCTAGGGATGGCGAACTAATACTATTTGAATAAGGTCCTAGTTTGGTGTGTTCACTATTAGAAATAAAAGGAATTGAGGAGACAATTATTTTTTTATATTGAAAATTATTTAAAAAAAAACTGTTTCAAAATCGGCCTAGCCGTTTCCGAGAAAAATGGTAACAGACACACACACACATACACAAACACACAAACACCTCTTACCCTAAACGCATGTACCGTCTCCGTGCAAGGCCGTCGCGGGTAAAAATTAGAAAATATGACTTATTTAACATAAAAACATAGAAAACTTGGAAATTAGCTACAGTCCCTTCAGGTATTTCAAATCTGATAGCAACCCATTAACAACCCCAAGACAATGAAAATTAAAAAAAAAACAAAAATTGATCTGCAAAATCAGAGTAAAAAAAAAACTGCGAAAGCACTATAGCTACCTTCGGTTTTTAAAATAAATTTCTGACGTAAACTGTAATTCAAATTCCACCAATAAGGTAAATGAACAAAAGTTAACTCTCAAAACCGACACCGGCCTAGGTACTCGTAATTAATTTATATGTCTAAAGTGTTTGTTTAAAAAATAACGAATTTTTAGAGGCTCACAGTCCATCGATCATGAAATTAATTAATACATCACATATCTATTGATATCTTTTCGATGTTTCCTGCCTACTTCATTAAGTATTAAAAAAAAAAAAAAAAAATGCTCTAAATGCTCTAATTTAAAATCTATTTTTTTTCCAAATCAACTCTCCTCGTTTAGGCGTGATCTTCATTTTAAAATCATTATAAGTCGGTTATCGTCGCCAACTTAGCGGTTAACCGACATTCGCACGGACGTAAAAAAATTGCGGCGGGATTTTATCGCGCATTGAATTTTCAACTCTCGATGTTGAGCCGAGCTTCGAGAATCCAACCTTACAACAACAGAATGCATCCCAGCGCGACGAAAAACACACTGTTGGATTTTCAACTCCCGGCGCTAAGCAGAGCGTTGAAAATGCAGGGCGCGAAAAAAAATCGCCGCGATTTTTTTCGACCGTGCGAACGTCGGCTTAGAGGCAAGGCAAAAAAATCTTACAATCTCTTACAACATCAGTGGACAAATAATTATATCTGCTTCAGTCCTTTATTTCACACTCAGGTAAATGATACTTGAGTAAGTATTATTAATGATTCACCACGACCTTTTATGAATGAGTAATGCTTAATTCACCGTCAATCATTGTAGCTGATAAATAAATAATTATTATCGTCAGATCTGTCAGTTGATGAGTTGTATACAGGGTGTATCAGAAAGGGTGGGCAAATTTAACAATGAAAAATGCATTAAAAAAAACACCATAATGTCACCGTAATTCAGCGAGTGCCGTTTTTGGTATCTCAGAAGAGCGATGTCCGCACTCGTATCATAGATTCCTTCGTCTCTCCCCGTCAATTTTATTCATTCGTAAGTAGGTATGTAAGAAATACCGCTAATTAATGAAAGACGAACTCAATAAGCCAACGTACATTAACGACATCTTTACTTCCTTTGAACATCTAGGAGTAATGTAACTAACTATCGGTCTATATATTCAATCAATTAATGGCCGTTTTCACTAATACTAAGTGATACCTAAGTTGAATGCTTAAACTTTTGTTTGAGCATCAAACTGCACACTGTTGGATTTTGAACGCTAGGCTTAACGCCGAGAGATTACAATTCAACGTTTAATATTTAGACTCTGCAATGCAAGTCGTTTGCACGGACGTAAAAATATCGCGGCGATTTTTTTTCGCGCACTGGATTTTCAACGCGCTGTTTAGCGACGAGAAAATCCAACAGTGTGTTTTTTCGACGCGCTCGGATGCACTCTGTGTTTGTTAGGTTGGATTCTCGAAGCTCGGCTCAACACGAGAGTTGAAAATCCAATGCGCAATAAAATCCCGCCGCGATATTTTTACGTCCGTGCGAATAAGGCACTTACAAACGTCAAAATTGTATAAAAGAAAATGGAATTGATTCTAGTTGCCACTTCCAAAAGGTACCTACAGGTTTTGTATTGAGAAGAATGGGCAAGAAACTCCATCGTTAGTCTTTTAAAATTTTGCATATAATTATTTAAAAAGTGTAGGTACACCAAGCAAATTCTTAGAAAAAAGTTTAGAAGATCGGCACTCTAACCGATACCAAAAGAACAACAACAACATTCATTGTGTTATTCACGGGTGTTGAGACAAAAAAATTTCGAACTCTCCACTATTCCAAGGTTTGCTTTACGGTGCATACTGGGTAGGCTCTTTATCCCCTCCATATCCTAAGGGCATGTCTTCCCTACCATTACCGCGCCCTCCGGTCTACTCACAGATATACAATGGTCTCTGTTGCACCATGTAACTTGAGGCAACAGGGGCTAGTGTGAATCTATGGGCTTATTCGAGTAATCGAGTCTGGTTAAACCACGCTGGGGTCGGTGCAATTAATTCATTCATTCATTAAGAAGTAATTTCCTTCAAAATTATTCAGAATCCGATCGATAATGTGTGACACAATTAGGGTGCGGGATGAAAAGTGGTTTTATTCTAATTCTTTCAGTAATTTTCAGGGCACTTGTAGCTAGGTACCACGTTTGGCATACTTAAAAACGTACTTTTTGGTATTTGAATTCCGTCCACGGGTGACTATTTCCCATAGCATTTATAGGAAGGATATGACTCTGTGCCGTTTTAGGCTATAATACAGACCGCTCTAGTGCCACAGCAAACACTCCTACGCGTGCACACAAGTTACCTTTGTCACGCAAACATTGAAAGAACACGTACAGGCGATTACGTCTCTGACCGTTACTGCCGCAACACATACTTTTAAAACCGAGTAATGTGGCAATCCGTCCCCAGACGTGATGCCACTTTGTATGGAAAGTTTGTGTGCCATATCACAAATTATTGAGAATGGTTTCGTATTCGTGAACGTGTTAATAAATTACTTTATTAACACGTTCACGAATATGAACTTTAAACTATTTTTCTTTGTAACATTGTAACAGTACGGCAAATGAATCATGGCTGGTCCAAACTCTGCGCAGAAGGCTGCGCAATAACATTTTTTAGGAACCAAATGGTGACATCAGGCGAGTGTGAGTGAGAGAACATGCGCGAAAGTTCGTAGTGCCTATGTTCAGACTGGCCATGTTTCATCGGCCATATTGTACTTTGGCAAGTTTATTTTAAGTCTATCCAAATTGAGAACAGTTATTCACCATAATAATACCAATGAAATATGCATGATCTATTAGGTTTAACTTCCCATTGAGTAAATACTGTTTACTATAGCTATCTTGTATATTTAACAAGAGGTTCAAAGGTATAAAGTTTACTCAAATACTAGTTGTTCGTGCCCGGCGTTGCCCGGTTGAATTTTATGTCTCTATCTCCAGTGGTTTATTTAGGCTATGTGTTGTCTGTTTTCATACAAAAATCTATCTTATGTTATGTGATTTTTTCAAAAAAAAACCTGTCATACAAACCTTGTCTTGACCTATAATGCTACTTTCCGTTGTCCTAAAATCATGAAACTTGGCAAGAAGCAAGGTCTCACAGAACAAGTATAGGAAAAAGTCCGAAAATAGTTCACTTGTAATTTTATCACATAAAGAAATATTTTCAAGTCTGTCAGTATGTCAAGCCTTTTTTTTCAGAAACACGTGGAGGTATCAAGTTGAAATTAAAATAGAAAACGTAAATCTACTAACCCTTAGAGTTTAAAAAAAATCAAGCTTCTAAATCAACGCAATAAAAAAATACGGCCATTTATGCGACAACTTTTGTTACTCGCAAGTACCTAAATCAAAATCTATAGAGTACTTCCCGTTGACCTAGAATCATGAAATTTGGCAAGAAGCAAGGTCTCACAGCACAAGTAAAGGAAAAAGTCCAAAAATTGTTAATTTGTAATTTTATCACATAAACAATTTTTTTTTGGGATTACAATTATGTTATTTTCAACTGCGGAACCCTTCATTGCGTGTGCGTGGTCCGACACGCACTTGGCCGGTTTTTTAATCTGACGTGTAAAAGTGATTCCGATATCCTTTATAGAGAATAAACAATTTCATTTCATTTCATTCCCTACCCTACTAAGCTTTACCTATATTAATAAATGATATTGCACTGTCCAGCAAAGTAAACCGAGTCGGAAACTACTAATTTAATTAAAACGAAAGAAAGTAGGAATGTTAATATTTATAGTTGGTTCCTACGCAAACAGCGGCAGTTTTTGTTCGAATAAAGTTCGTTCTCATCCAAAGAAGTTGAATAGATTATTATAATTAGTTTCCCTACTTGCGGTGATTTTAAACTAACGACCTGTCCCTGCTTCGCACGGTTTTACGCATGTGTGAATCTCTACCTGAACATCAGTTTGTTACGGTTATACAGGGTGGTCCATTCACAGCGGTCGAAAACTAGTTTTTAGAAACCTCTCTTCAAGAGCTATCCGAAACACTTCCATAAAAATTATCAGATAATAATTATTTACAGTTTAGGAGCTAGATTTTTTATTTTTTTTAAAAAGGTAATTAAGTTTCACGTATGTCAAGATAGATAAGTAGATAGATAAAATACTCTTTATTATATACGAAAAAAAAATCATAAAATAAAAATAAATCATGATAATTAAAGATGTAATCTGATCTTATTTAATTTAATTTACGCAATCTATTTTAATCAATTTAGCTTTTAATCATTTATTTTTATCTAAATAAAGTATTACTTGTTTTAGTTAATTACTTATTTGTGTTATTTATCTGCGCATAATGCATGCTGTGCTTTTCTTTAAGTAATGAGGCGCTTAGACTTAAGTTTGCAATGTACAAATTGTAATGTAATTTATTTAGTGTACTCATTGTTGAAGAGCCTAATAAATAAATAAATATTAATGTGGAAATTCTACATAGTGTGACACAATGGGCGGTCTTATCGCTAAAAGCGCTCTTTTACAGACAACCTTTGGATGGATTAAGGGAGACAGGAGAGACAATACCGCAGGTAGTCTGTGGTGTAGCTGTTTTTGGACATTTTCCTTTCTTTCAGTTAGATGACAATCCATTTTTTTGGTAGCGATGACTTCGTGGTGCAGCTAAAATCATTTTTGTACGGAGAAATTCATTGGAAACTATCTTGAAATTTTAATAATTCTTATGTTATTATTGAAAATATCTGCAATTTGAGGTTGAAGAGAAATAAGTAGGCACGATGATCAGCAGCATTTACCCTCTTGAGTGTCGTACGTTTACCATTGGATCTTAAGAAAAATATTTCGAAGTCCAACGAAAAAAAAATCATATATATATCGCATAACTCGTCAAAATGTAGGGAGCAGCTGATTTTTTTTCGCGATTTCAGGTTTGGTCCCATAGGAAAAGTTGTTTGTTATCACAAGCACAATCATGTGTTTAGGTATCGGTCACTAATTACCAGTCACCCTATATAATACATTAAGGAGGATGCGCTAAGGTAGCCCGTGAAATTGAAATGTTGATTAAAATATGATTCGCGGCCGCAACTAATATGTCCTTACAGAATTATAATCATTAGAATCAGTAATACAACTCCATAAGTTATAATTGACTTCAAACCTCATGATTTCATGAAATGGCTAGATTTGAGGTCAATTCTAACTTATGGAGTTGTATTGCTGATTCTAATGATTATAATTCTGTAAAGATAAATTAGTTACGGCCGCAAATCATATTTTAATCAACATACAACCTGACACTGATCTGCAAATTGCAAAAAACGTAAGAAAATTTGAATTTCACGGGCTATCTTAGCGCATCTTTAAACGTAAAATACCACCGTCCAGTGGCGACCGCGAGCTTACAGTAATTGTGAACCTATTGGGTTCGGCATTCGAGCACACATTAACATGAAATTATGCGGTCTATGGCGACACTCGAGAGGAAAACAGTTTTTTTTGTGAGTTACCTATTTTAATACTACAAAGAAACCCACGTAAGTTCAGTAGCTGCCACAGGCAATGTTGTCTAAGAAGTCGTATATATGTTTAAAAATATACGTAGCAAAATAAAAGCCATTCAGTTGCAAGATATGGCTGTCTCAGTGGTCGGCGACATGCAAATGTATTGTTTAGATAACCGCTATACTTCTCCGAGAAGTGGTCCAAGTTGTAAACGAGAGCGGCAGGATAATAGGAAAATTGTTTGAACTGAAAAAATAATCCTGTTTAATAAAATATCCATTTTCTTATAAAAAAAAAACCGGTAAAAAAATATTGAAAAAACAATGTTATTATAAATAAAAATCAATTGCCGAATATATATACACACGTGCATCACTTCAGAACGGTTGCACATATTTTGTAAATTCTGTTTTTGTTGTGTTTGTAATTGTCAGGACAAGGTTTGTATGAAAGAAAATGTTTGAAAAATTGTACGGAAAAGTGAGAAATCGTTAAATATCTCTGTATAAAAAAGTGAGTGAGAGATAAAGAAGACATTAGGGAACTTTGACAGAATTGACAGATTAACGTTTAGTTGTTCAGTTTCTTAGATTATTTTATCTGGTACTTACATCCGAAAAAAAAATTGTTGTTATGCGAAAATGAAGTAGTAAAAAAGTTGTACAGACAGCGCTATATTATAGGTACCTACTTGGTCTGCTATTTTTAAAAATACCAGCAATAACAGTTTATAGAACTCAGTGTGTTATCGTTGTGTTATCTGTCACTCAATTGCCTTCAGTCTTGGTTTATTTAATTGTTAAGAAAATGCCATTAGAATGAAAAAATAGAAAAGTTATAAATAAAGTTGCCGGGAAAATTGGGAAATTCAGGAAGACTAAAAGTGCATTGTCTATAGAATTTTTTTATGAATTAGGTATTGAAATTTGGACAGGACAACGGCTGTCGAGTCAACTAGTATATTATAAATACGAAAGCGAGATTATTTGTTTGTTTATTACGCTTTTACGCTAGAACGGCTGAACAGACTTGACATAGGCTACTTTTCATTCTGGATCGCAGACGAAGTCGCGGGCAACAGTTAGTATTGTTTAGATTGTACTTTTTCACTTCTTTTCTAGAATTTTTTTTTTTTGTATTTTCTTTTCTACCAACAGTCACAAAAAAAATACGACAAATAGCTTTAATAAAAAATATATAAGTTTGTTAGTGGCATGATGCACGTAGTAACGAAACTAAAGCTTTGGTGTCCTAAGAAACCGATGAACTGCCACACAACAATGGCTGTCCAAACACAGAGCGATTTTTGACACCTTAATGTCAAATACTGGTGAAAATGACAGATTTACATGATGGCCGTATGACGTAAATCGCTTCAGCTCATGCATTGTACTGTACGCTATGCACCGATTACGATCTCCTGCATTTTTCTGCAGAAACATCCTCGATTAAAAAGCTTACCTTATGAAGATTTATAATGCTAAGTTTTTACATATTTTAAGTAAAGTTTCTAAATTAGAACGATATGATATTTTTAATGAAAGTGTTAGAATAGGTAGTTTAAATTTACTACACGAGAAGAAATTTAGTTATTATAATACATAATAGAGTAGTTGACAGAACTAAACTATTATAATTCAGCCATTTTACCAACAGAAATCATTGAACCAAACGAATTTTCAGCGCACTTAAAAGTCTATCATCAACCCAAAATAATTTACAACGTACAAAAAAACATTTCGATAAAATAAAACCACAATTTTATGGCGAAAGTTAAAAAAAAAAACACCACCTCAAATCCGACGGTCCGTAAAAATAAACAATCTAAGAAATACATTTGTATTTTTAATTAATATTATTATTGGTTGGAACGGGCCAAGTTTCTCGGAAGTTAATCAGATCCTGCAGTTAGATTACAATAATATTATTACAGAACTTGCCAAGTGGGAGTAAACCAGGTAGTTCAGGATTGAGCTAATTAGTCCGGGGTACGCAAACTGTCTAAGTTTGCAGCTTACCTTGCATTGAAAGTAGACGTAAATGCACGGAGAAGTAAAGCCTACGCTTCATACGCTTCAGATTTCGTTAATTTTTAGGGTTTCGTACCTCAGGAAAAACGGAAACCTAGGATCACTTCGTTGTCCATCTGTGTGTCTTACAGACTGTCAAGACCCTTTTTCTCAGGAACAACTGGAGGTATCAAGTTAAAATTAATATAAACTACGTAGGTCTGTGGTCCCTTGGGACTTAAGCAAATACTCAAGCTTCTAAGTCAATGCAATAAAAAAATACGGCCGTTTATGCGATATATCGTCGCTTATCTAACTGACGTATCTGACATTTTTAACTAAACCGACCTAACTATTGTACTCGTAATATGATACATTTTTCAAGTCGAATCGATCTGTCAAATCGGCGTATACTACGGCTGTACCTATGCCTTACCGTTCCCATGATACTTAATGCAAAAATCTTGACCGATGTATCTACAGTTTACAAAAAAAAAGAAAAAAAAATAGCTTGCCCTGTAAAATATGCTTCGAATCAGTTACGTCACTTACTAAGATTAGCGACGATATTTTGATGACAATAAATCTAAAAAAAAATATTAACGTTAGGAGAACAAGCATTGTTTACTCATTTACAAATTGCTCTGACGTTTATTTGTTTGCCACCTGTACAATGAACCTAGATGAGCTGAAATGTAGTTATTTCATTTGCCCTTCCTTACAGAATAAATAAGGTTTTATTAAGGAACGTGCAACAACATAGAGTGAACTCAAACTCAAACTCAAACTCAAAGCATTTATTTCAATTAAACCAATTACAGGCACTTTTGAATTGTCAAAGAGTCGGTCAGTAGGTAAGTCAGAAAGTTGAAGCTAATTGCCCATTCCAAAACGTAGATCTATGGAGAAGAACGGGCAAGAAACTCCACGGACACTCTTTTAAATCAAAATATAGTTACAAAATATTGGTTACATCATTCATGTTGAAATTATACATGTGAGAACGATGAACGTTAAAAGCGTCCGTAATAAAAAAATAAAAAAAAAAACAATTCAAAATTAAAATTAAAATAAGCCGTGGCAGCTAAGGTATGACCAGCCTCCACCAACAGCGCCCGTTCACAAACCTGATGTATGGATTCATTAAATGATCCAACACACGCGCCACCATCAGCGAGGCATTAGAGTGAGCATGACACACTCTCAGCCGCCAGGGCACATCCAAGTCAAATAAAAGTAAATGGTAGCTTTAGAGTAGGTACATAGTACTCACACATGTACTAAGCAATTATACAATACAAAGGTGATTGAGTCTACACAATGCAAAGCTATTCTTACAATCTTCAGCAGTTGCTTAACAGTATCTTCATATGTTAATTAATTAGTTGAGGTTGTGGAGCAGGACCAGCATGGAGCCAAGCATTTTTATCATTTATGTAATCCCCCAACTTATAATATGCCTGCCTGCATAGTGTGCGTTTTATACAAGTTTTAAATTTCGTCTCTGCATTAATTCCTGTGATACGTAAATAACTAATGGAAGTATAAAAGTTAGATGCACTTTCCATCTGCAAAGAGAAAATCTACGGCTGTCTATACAGCCGAAACATACTTTCTGTCTTTTAAAGATCAATCTGCCTAGCCTTTTCTCAACTATGTTGGGGTCGGCTTCCAGTCTAACCGGATGCAGCTGAATACCAGTATTTTATAAAGCGACTGCTTATCTAACCTCCAAAACCCAGTTACTGGGTAACACGATACCCCTTAGTAAGACTGGTTGTTAGACTTTTGTCTTATAACCCTTTGTAGTACAGAAACGAAATTTGTAGGTATGATTAAAAAATATGATTCGCGGTTGTATCAAATAATTATTTAAGTATACAGTGATAATTATAAAAATCATCAATACAACTCTCTAAGTACATAATGTATTACCCTATTGAATGACTATTTCATGAAATCATGAGATTTCAGGCCAAACATACAACCTGACACTAACCTGCAAATTGCAAAAGACGTAAGAAAAAGGAATGGAATTCGCGGGCTACCTTAGCGCATCCCTCTTAAGGTCGCCTTTATAAATAAATAAATTTAAAAAAAATGTCTTGAATCTGTTGTGTGATCTTAGTAAAAAAAAAAATAGGTTGTGATTGTTAGGTTGGGTTGAAATTCACGGATTATTAAAATGAGACAAAACTAATACAATATATTGTTATCAAGTTTATCAGGTCTATATGAAACTGGCTTATAGCCTCAAATTATTGTTTCGTTCTCAATCACTTTCCTCAGCATTATTTTTAGCATCATCAACTGCACCACCACTATATTCGAACTTTTTGTTACAGTAACTAGCAGAAAAAGTACCGTTATGGATCGCAAATCAATCAAGACCAGCTCTATGGGCACCACTGCTGTCACTAAAGTGTTCGCGCTGCTCCTCGTCATATGTCTCGTGGAGTGTGTTACAGGTATGTTTGAAATCAACTTTTTTTAAAATAATTTCTTAATGATTAATTACAATCTAGCTTAAAATACTAATCAGCAATTTTAATCTGTTATTTTTTTTCGTTTATTAAGTAAAAAAAATTGTGTTACATTGAAATTCTAGTCTGTGAATGAAGTCAACTGGCATTAAAAGTACCAATAGCGGATCCCACAACAAGTAAGACGAATGGCTTTGGCACACTGCATCTCGCCACCTACTACCGGTGGGTTTGTTTGAAGGCACTTGAATTAGCACTAAAAGTACCGTCAAGGATCCAAAATCACACAAAATGACTGTCGCTGAGTACAATAGCCCTCCGACTATTGTATATTTGCAGCCACGTAAGTTCGATAACTAGCACTAAAGTGCCGCGTTGGATCAACATTTATAATTGTTTTATTTATTATTCACGCTGTATCTTTTGATGTTGGTACAAACTGAACTTTGAGATATTACACATAACTGTCAGAAAAAGTACCACTATAGATAGCAAAGCGTCTAAAAGCTCAGTAAATACCACTGAGACTAAAACGTCTGTTATAATGTGTTACTGAGTGCCCGGTGAGTATCGCGCTTAGTGCTAAACGCATCATTTGTTAGACAGTACCTAACTACGTATTAGGTGTGTTCTTAGCTTAACAGACAGCTGTGCTGCTGGGGAGTCTGTTGCGCCACATCTTCTTCCCAGCTAAAGCACTAGGAAGTGGTGAAGGGCGGGAGTTTTGGGCGACTGTCTCATGTAATTTTGGCGATCAAAAATGCTGATTTGAAATGTTGCCTAGTTTGAATAAATGACTTTTGATTTTGGTTTTATGAGCTAGTCGGCTCTTTCATTATGTTCACATTAGACTATTTCGCTTATACTAAAAGTCTATACAATTTAATTGCCAAATGTTTTATTAAGTATAGACCTTGAGGCGGAGATTTCTTGAAAACGGTCAAAAAGATAGTTTTAAAGCAGTGTATCTCGTAAACCGTAAATAATTTTGACAAATAAAAAAAATGTGATATTTTCAAGTCCTTTTCGCATACAGTGACGGAACTCAAAACATAATTGAACATTCTTTAATGCATCAAAAAAATCTTCAAACATACCTCCTAATAATCTTTAAATGCAGGTTATCCCTTTATTTACAATTATAATTATAATTAAAAATATACCATAAAATTTCAAATCCAAACTGCATCCAGTGATGGATTATTTATTATTAAATAGTTAATTTCTAATTTTATACGATTTTATTTGCAATTTTTTCGACTTAATTCCGGTGCGCGTGAGGACCTTCTATCTCGCACTTCAAACTAGACAGCCATAACGCCATTTCACTTACACACCGAGCTAAACCACGCTTGTATGTAGGGCCTTAAAACATTTTAACAAAACAACGCAAGCAATGTTGCTTGTAAGTGTAAATGAAATAGGCACATTTAAAAATAAAAAGTACGGTTATGATAATTTTGCAGATAGGTTTAGAGAACTTGTTTAGTTATGTACTTATAACTGAGTAAGTAGATCCTACAGACAATGAATTCTTGCATTTTATACGATGTAAAGATCCTAAATTTAAATTCAAGCAATTATAGCCTCTCAAAATATGTTAAAAATTTTGGGACAGAGTTTTGTTGCTTTTTAGAATGTACCTATGGCATGATAAAGGTACGCACAAATATCACATCGTGACCTTAAGACGCAGATGCCAACGGCCTTGAGTAGTTGGGGCGGTATAGCTTGCGTGTTCTGTGCTGAGCTCACGCAACGCGCCGTACGTCCACCCAGGAATACGACTCGCCCATCAAGGAGTGCTGTCCCAAATTAGACGCATTATTAATTTATTATGTATAAAACAAAAGGTATTATATTAAAACACGTATACTGAAAAGATAAATAGTAAAATTATCTTTAAAATGTTGAAGGTTTCATAAAAATAAGCTTGATAGTTTTTGCATGATTCTCAGTTTTTTATCCGCGTTAGACATAACTTTACAAATTAATTACACTATGTAATATAAACATAATCTAAAATATTCACATATTAAGCTATTAAGAAAATGCTCTAATTAAACATATATTTTTTCCAAATCATTAACACTACTCGTTTAGACGCGAACGCCATAAAAATAAGTGTTGCATCGCTGGTATTCCCAAGGCTTTGAAGAGCAAAAAGGCGTAAGTACTTTAAAAAATAAAAGTTAGATCTACTTTTGCTTTAATCAAAATGTTGAGAACCCCAAATGTGGTGACCACTCGCGATAAACGTTTCTTTTTTAAATGCCGGCTCCAGTCGACAACCCGTAATTTTACCGCGCCCATTTTGATTAAATACTCTTTTAAATTAATATGATTGAACTAAGTAAACTATATTTTTATTTTGGTTTACGTTTTTCTGCGTATTTTCACCCGACTGCGGTGTAGCCAAAAAAGGGGTAGCGTTGTTTATTAAATGAATATAAAAGCGTACAACTTTTAACTGCAAGGAAAAGACCTTCGTTCCCTCTTCCCAAAATTCCTGACAGCAAAAACTACGCCTATTTTTTTTTTTTTTTTGTTAAGTACAGGGAACTCTAACTGCTATGAGTACCTGTTAATAAAAATCAAATGCTGTTCGTTGGTAAGCGCATCACTTGGGAACGGCTGAACCGATATAGCTATTTTTGTTTTAAAATGTTCGCTAAAGTCCGAATAAATTTTACCGGAAAATTTTCAAATTCAGGAACATGTGAACGTCTTTTATATGGGATTTTTTTATTACACAGGATAACGTCTGTGGGGTCATCAAGTTAGCTATAAAATTCTAATATAGTTAGGTAGGTAATAATGGCGTCCTGTTGAAACCACAAGCAAAACGGCTATTCTTTAATAAGCACTCAATTATTGCATGCTTACATTACTTTAAGAAAAATTAGATTCCCGAGAACCGCGGTCTGTTATTTTTATATTACGTAGAAGAGGAGTGACCTCCAATATTGTACAGCAGTGTGAAAACACGAAAATACCGCTGAATGTAGGCATGGACACTTTCCTTTACGAGTAGGTACTTTAGCTCCTCGTGGCAAAGTAATGACAGCCGCACGGGTCGATCGATCAGGTTCAGTTACGCTTGCCGCGGTCGCTACGTGGATGGGTGACCATCTTTATATACCGAGACCCCTATGTGCCTTGGAAAGCACGTTAAGCCGTCAAACTCAAACTCAAAGCATTTATTTCAAATAAACCAATATCAGGCACTTTTGAATTGTTAATAGGGATCGGTCAGTCAGAAAGATGAAGCTAGTTGCCCATTCCAAAGCGTAGCAGGTTCCTATGGAGAAGAACGGGCAAGAAACTTTTTTAAAATCAAAATATTGGTTAAGATATCATTCATGTTGAAATTATACATTACAATTAGGGTTCATGAGATGCAGCCCGCTGACAGACATACAGCGGGGGCTTAGTAATAGGGTTCCGTTTAGCAGCCTTCGGGTACGGAACACTAGAAACTAGATGAGGTCGACATTTCCTATCTGACTACTCCGAGAAGAAAGGCCGAAACAAACTCAGAGCTCACAGTCTTTTTTAAAGTCCAAGTTAAGTCCCGTCGCCGATGGGCCTTAAGATTGCTCAAAAGTTGTGGAAATGGTCGTACATTTTTTTTTTTTCAAATATCACGGATTTTATGAATCCACTAATGTTTAATGTTTTTACCCACAGAAGAGAAAATAAATCATAACAACACACAGAGTATAAGAAGGCTTATCCATGAAACCTTTGTCGAATCTCATAAACTCCTATTTTGCTTGCAAAATGGCTTACAACGGAAAACATCGTAAAAATGTCGTGACAAAATATGGAATAAATGTAGGTGTTACTTTAATTTTGTAAAGATTATCCCTGTGCCAATTTGTTATTTGTTGCGAAATGAAAGAAGTTGATGAGTGTACTTTTCATGATTTTTTTGAGTCATATTTTGAGGCTGAATAATCTTGTGCGTCTTTATGTAATGTCATCATCGTCACAAAGTAATTTCAATAAATGAACATTGGACCCAAAGGCTTTAAAAGAAAATAAGCCGAGCCATCATCATCTGATAGCCTTTTCTCAACTATGTTGGGGTCGGCTTCCAGTCTAACCGGATGTAGCTATACCCCTTGGTAAGACTGGTTTTCAAAAGTTCGGAGTTCTGACTACCCGCAATGACTGTTAAAGATTTACAAATGAGAGTCGGGACCAAGGGCTTAAAACGTTATTTCTGTAATGATTGGTCACCCATCCATGGACCGACCGCGGCAAGCGATGCTTAACCTTGAAGGTCGACCCTTGCGGATGTTATTATTTAGCAAGGAATATAAATCATTATTAGGGCACACCGAAATTAGGGACATTTTGTGATTTTTTGTAAAATATTATTGTAAATTTAGCTTTATAGTTTCGAAATAAAAGGCTTTTTATTATTTATTTATTATTATAAATCATTATTCTTCTACCGTCTTAGAACAAAACGAGTTATAAATTTAGTCCACGCCCAAAACCTTAGAGACAGTTACTGTATTTTGCACTTTATTCCGACTTTTTTAAAGTTCTAAATACCAAATTGACAAGTTAGACTCGGGTTTGATGTCAATTTTGTTATTAGAACTTTAATAATTCCGGAATAAAGTTGAAAATTTAAAAAAGGCTCGATGGTTTCATCCTGGTCTAAAGATAAACCTTAATGTTATAAGGTTGCTAAGTTATAGTGGTAGTACGATCAGCAACAGAAGTCAGTTAACACTGCTACTTTTTGACATAATCTAAATTAACACAAAATGATACTATAACCTGCTTTTTAGCATTTCATTTATTACATAAGAGTAATTTTTTTTTTAAATTGTTATCTGTTCCGATTTTAATGAAGTATTTTTCTCAATAATTAAGATTTAAAAAACTCAAGTGATAATCGAATTTTGTTGCTGACTGTACCTGGGCGATCGAGATCTGCTCGGGTGAAAATAGAGAAAACTAATTTTCCCAGTAATGAGACTTAACTACATCGATTTTTCAAAACTATTATTACTTAATGCAACTTTCATCGAAATCGTTAAAGCCGTTTTCGAAAACGTAAATACAAATATTGCTCATATAATAGTATAGGATTAACAGTATTTTATTTTGACAAATCTTAAATATATACAAGATAACATCAAAAACTATTATGTACAAGTATATACACAGGGAAGAGCTCATTTGGCATCAAAAATTCGTCCGCACCGCAGTCAATGGGAAAAGAGCCCAAAAGGCCAGAAAATAAGCCAGCATTCTGGTAATGTGAACAGTTACGTAAGTTAATTTTGAAGCGAATAAAAAACAATCAAAACAGTCCAGTCACGTACGAGAAGAATTCGTAACATTATTACATTGATAACTGTCACAATAACTACAACATTCCACTTTTTGACAAAGTTACGAGTTCACGCTTGACACTTGTCGAATGATTCGATTTCGTTTGATTTAATAAAAAACTTTATTTTTATTATTTTCGAGTAACTGTATTTATTTAATAAATAAGTCACGTTGGAGTTACAAATAATGGTTAAAAAAGGACCATGAATGATTCCATACATTACTTTTATTTATTACAGCAATAAACTATATAAAATACAAAATAATAGTATACTAAAAATTAAATATAATTAATAAAGGGGATATATGGCAGTTGACTGCGAAGCAGATAAAGAGATCTACCGAATTTTGGAAAAACATAATTATATTGCAGTAATTGGCCTTAACCATTTCCTTTTAAATTTTGTAAAATAGAAGTTCTTCTATTAATTATTACAATTTTGCGTTCATTAAGCTTTCATGTAAAATCATGATTTTGTGGATAGCCGTATAATATGATTATACTTTGCGGCCGTCGATATTTTCAGTGAATTATTCTTGTAACTGTTACTATTCAAAATAAACTGGTCAAGAGCGAGTCGGACTCGCGCACCGAGGGTTCCCTGCCATAATTTCTAAGTAATTTTTGTTGATGATTTCTGAAAAACTGTGCTATTTAGAGACATTGTTTTATTTTTCCTGTAATTTATACATAAACTTCTATCATTTAGAATAATTTCAGATTTTTCTCTATGCAAACTTCGGAGATAAGGGGGGAATGGCAATTTTTAAACATTTTTCATCAAAAGTTGAAAACTATGCGGCCAAAAAAAAATGTTTGAAAATGTGCCAATAGCGCTCTTTCATGAGAAACCCCACATGCCCTAGTAGCCCCCGTTCAAATTTTTAAGACTCCCTTTCAGCCCCTATTGCAAAAAAAAAAACATATATATTTTTATATTTTTCTTATTTCCAAAATAATTGGGCAAATGTCATCTAAAACTGTTCCAAATTTCAAGTTGATTAGCAGTTCTTGAGATATCCAGCTGTGACAGACAGACAGACAGACAGACTGAGTCACACCATAAGGGTTTCTTTTTATCATTTTGGTACGGAACCCTAGTAAAACTGAAGTTTTTTAAATTATTACTTTCCCCAGCTCTCAATACTCGATACTCAAAATATTTTATTGCTTCCACATGTGAAATCTCTCTCTCTCTCGCTATTTCTTCTTTCCAAACTTTTTTAAGAAGTCCAATCTGTAGTTTTAGTTAATTTCTGTAGTAAGTAACATAACATTACGACTGTAATCCTCGAAAGGTTAGAGAGAGAGAGAGAGATAATTTATTTGTCAAAAAAACATGCGTTTACACACCGACGGGTCGGGTATGCAGGGTATATAAATTATAAAAATGTACGAACATGTGTTGCCAATTATGGCGTACAAATTGAATTAAAAGTTAGGCAGAGGTGTCGGTACCTACAGTTTGTAGCACACCCACATTTCGCCATGTAATATTTGACGAGCCTATTGCCATCAACGAGGACCTCATGAGCATGAGATCTTGTGTTCAATTCCCGGGTGGGGCTAGCCAAAAGTAAAAAAAAAAGCTATAATAGATATTACTTGCTACTGAAACTACTGATACACACTCACTCACTCACTACTGATTATGATTGCCTGTTTGGCAGTAATCAGTATATCTGTAGTAATTAATATCTATTCTATTTTTTTTTTTACTTTTGGCTCTTGTGATACAGGAACTCCTAACAGATGTTTGTGACTTTGAATTACACTTCATATAATTATATAATTATCAAATAAAGAATTTAATATTAAATTATTATGTACTGACCCGCGGCTTCGCCTGCGTGGTATGTCGATAAAAAGTAGCCTGTGTCCTTTTCCAAGATATGGTCTATCCTTGTGCAGAATTTCAACCAAATCCGTTCAGCTGTTTTAGCGTGAAAGAATAACAAGCAACCAACCAACTAACAACTTTCGCATATTTAATACTTGCTGCGCCCCGCGGTTTCACCTGCGTAAACCGGAATAAAAAGTAGCCTATGTGTTAATCCAGGGTATAAGCTATCTTCACACCAAATTTCATCCAAAGTCCAGCCATTTGAGCGTGAAGAAGGAACAAACATACAAACACACATATACACACTCACGAACTTTCGTCTTTATAATATTAGTTTGATTAGTTAGAATTATATTTTCCTATGTTACAACACTATCGACTCTAGTGGGAATACTGGACTCTAGCGGGTTACTCGATTACAGTAACCACGTACCAATTTGTTTCAAGCTCGAACCTTTTTGTTAAATTAATAACGTTACCTATTTTAAATACCAAGAAAGTTCAAATTATCATTGAGACCAATTAATTCATTTAACATAACAATAGACACTTAAAATAACCTCGATCTAAACAAATAAACATCTTGAAATACTTCTCATTGTATTCGTATTAAAACAATGATAATTTATTTAAATTATTCCAAATAAATAACATCATTCAGTTTCAGAGATTAAATGAAAACAGTATTAAAATAATTATTTAGAATGTAGTAGAGAACCTTGTGAAATGACTAGATTTAATAATAATAGGTAATTATTTTATGTCGGAAAATCTAAAATTGTCAGAAAGGTTATGTGCGAAGTATTCGGCGTGCGTGTATGTCCAGCACGGTATGTCGACGGAGATCGATTCATAGAGTTTCTATTGAATTTAGTGGCACGACGACATTATCGCCGCGATTTTCACGACCGTGGAAATGGCACCTTAAAGTTAGTAACATAAATTCAGGTTCAATGTAAACAAGAGAACAAACTTTTGCACAACATATTGTTGCCCAGGACAGCAAACGTCCATTTGTAACACCGCGTTTGTCACATTCGACATCCGCGGTAAACTACAAGGTATCTTTAGTTTGGGACATACACTCCTTTGCAAAAAAAACGGGCAGTTTGGATTTTTCTACATTATTGGTAATCATTTAGTTCTCATGAGGTTTTAATAGGCAAACTATGTTCCTGGCACATAATAAAGAGTCTGGGTATGAAAAAAAGTTAATTTCAAATTCAGAACTGTTGTTTTTAATAATAATAATACCTTTTTCAGTTTATGACTTTTTACTTACTATTCGCGGGTTTGCGGTTAAATGGTTATCAGACAACTAAAACTAACTTCTCGTTATTTTTATTAGAATAATTTATGTTTGTCGCATAATCCTGCCTCATTGTGACTTAAAACAGATATCTTTGTGTCGATTATAATGGCAGAAAAAGCAACAAGAGCTAGTAAAATTATAGTGCTGCTGGAAGTGGGGTGTAGCCAATGTTACGGTTCACAGCCGTTAAACGTGAGTGGTTCCACCGTCCAAAGAACATGGACTCGATACCAAGAGACAGGTTCCGTTCAAAGAAGGCAAGGTTGTGGGAGAAAACGTTGCACACAACCACGAGACGACCGCTTTATAATGACTCAGGTATTGAGTAATCGCAAATGCAGTTACATAGACCTCAAAAGAAACCTTGAAGAGGTACGAGGAGCACAAGTTAGCCTATGGACAGTGAGGAGGAGGCTTTTAGCGGTTGATATACGCAGTCGACGACCAGCGCGGGCCCCCAATTTACTCCGTGAGTACCGGATTGCTCAACCGAGGTTCACTAGAAATTGTCTATCTTGGACACTAGGTAACTGGAGTAGCGTACTCTTCTCCGATGAGGCTCGAATTTGCCTGAATGGTGAGGACCGACGTCGGCGAGTGTTACGAAGACCAGGGGAACGCTATGCCGACGTGTGTTTTGAAGAAATCACCCCTTATGGTGGAAGGTCCGTTATGTTTTGGTCGGGCGTAACTTCCAGCTATCGTACCGAGATAGTGTTCATTGCAAATGGCTCACTAAATGCGCAAAGGTACATAACAGGAATAATTTGTCAACATGCACAGCCCGCACTGACTGTAATTGGTGAAGATGCCATTTCATGGACGATAATGCTCGGGACCACCGTTCTGGCGACGTAGATGCTTATATGCAAGAGGTCGGTATTCGTCGTCTGGATTGGCTAGCGCGGAGCCCCGACCTTAACCCCATTGAGCACGTCTGGGACCTCCTAAAACGGCGAGTACGACCTGTCCAACGACCTTCCACAAAACATCAGGTGTGATTTCGGCTGAGTGGGAACACATTCCACAGGACACCATCAAAAACCTGGTGGAAAGCATGCCAAGACGATTACATGCCGTAATCGCTGCAAGGAGAGGTCATACTCGTTATTAATTTTTATTTTTTAATGTCTTTTTTTATTAAAATACCATAAAAATACTCGTAGTCTTAATTTAATTATACCCTAAAAATTTCCATTTTAACACGACTTTCTGTTTACATTGACTAAAACACCGATTTCAGGATTTAAGGGTTAAAAACTATATTCTCAATGATAATAAGAAATTTCTAGTAATTTATGCTAACGACATACTAAAAATATTAATATTATCCATAGAAAAGCCAATAACTGTAAGGTGCCCGTTTTTTTTGCAAAGCAGTTTAGTTTAGTACAATAAAATGTTGCACAAAAAAAAAAAAACCTGTAAATTAAATCAAATAATTAATTAATTAATAATCAAATAGTTAAAACAAAAAAATAATCAATTCTTTATTTACACTTCAAAGTCACAAACAACTTATAAATGTTACGTACAAAACGAGTAGGTATTTTCAATTTTAAAAACTTTTTTACAAAAAAAAAACAACCGACTTCAAAAAAAACTGCAAAGTGAAAAATAACTTTAATTTCGGAAGTCGGTGTCTTTGTATCTGTATTTTAGCTTTTTTGCCACCGACTTCCGAAATTAAAGTTATTTTTCACTTTGCATTTTATTTTTTGAAGTTGGAAGTTTTTTTTTGTAAAAAAGTTTTTATTTTTCACGATTTAGTGGGTCAGTTTGTAATTTTATCTAAGTTACAATAGCCTAATGTCAACTGCTCACCATCTTTTTACAAAATATTGCTTTTCCCGATGTTGGGACGTTAATTGTTGAGGAGTTCTCCTAGTAAGAACCAGGAGCACTGGAGCTGATGGTGAAGTCACCATCAGCTCCACTTCACCATAATTATATGCATTGTGACGGAGGAGCATAAATTGGTAATCGAATCGCAAACCGGGAAATACTTATTATTGAGTAGTTCATCATCGTGGTGGTCTTCATCATCAGTTCCACTTCACCAAATGGTGCTTTTCAAGAGCAAATGCACAATTTACCTACTATAAAAATACGCAAATCACTATAGGTGTGCCTATAAAATTTGAGGGTTTCCCTCGATTTCCATGGGATCCCCTCATCAGACTGACTTGGTAACAATGGGACCACCTCGAGAGCATATCCTATCAAATAATAAAAGAATTTTTAAAATTGGTCCACAATTGACGGAGAAATCGGTGTACAAACATAAAATATATATATATATATATATACGCGACAAATTGATAACCTCCACTTTTTAGGGTTCCGTACCAAAATGGTAAAAAAGGAACCCTTATGGTGTGACTCACCCGAAGTTTGCAAAGAGAAAAATCTGAAATTATTCTGTGATAAAAGTTTATGTAAAGATTACAGGAAAAATAAAACGATGTCTCTAAGTAGCACACTTTTTCAGAAATCGGAATGGAACCCTCGGTGCGCGAGTCCGACGCGCTCTTGACCGGGTTTTTTTTTTTGAAAAGTCGGTTAAAAATCGGTTGAATTTACTTTACGTGTACGTACGCACGGCTACAGATCAAGCTTTACTTTCCAGTATAAGCTGATCTCGCATTGTGTAGAATTTCCTTACAATGAGAGGTCAGTGTAAACTGGAAATGTACCTAATAGCTTGATGTGTAGCCGTGTGTACAACGCACGCTCGGTCTACGCACCTCACTATCACATAATATACTTATAGATTTTTACTATCATAAATACTCAGCCATTTATCTAGTTTAACGAACAACTATTGGCCATCGTAAATCAGGAGAATGTTTGTCAATGATATTAAATGTGTCTTTTGATGGTGTCATAAATATAGGAAATATTATTATGGGGTTGGGGAATCATTTCGTATTTATAGTTCAGTGCTTAGAGATTTCGGTAATTCATTCGTTCCCTGACAGACAATTCACGGCCTAAAGCGCTGCGACTAGTAACATGCGCTAGAGTTCCAGATGAGCATTTTAAGGAATGACTTTTGAAAAGTCTTTCCCTAAAGGGGTTGAAAGTTTTTATGAAAGATCGTCGTTTTTTTCTGATCGGGAAATCCCATCGGGTACAACAAGGCTTGTTTGAACTATAAAAAGATTTAAACACAAATGTTCACCGCGTGTCATAAGTCAAACTCAAGTGCGTGTCGGACCACGCACAATGAAGGGTTCCGCAGTTGAAAAGAATTTATCCCAAAAACCAACTTAACATTGTAATCCAAAAAAAAAAAATTGTATGTTATAAAATTATAAATTAACTATTTTCGGACCTTTTTCTTTAATTGTGCTGGAAGGCCTTGCTTCCTGTCAAATTTCATAATTCTAGGACATCAGGAAGTGTCCCTAGGTTTTGATTTACTTGCGAGTATCAAAATATGTTACATAAATGACCGTATTTTTTTATTGTGTTGAATTAGAAGCTTGATTTTTTTAGGACTCCAAGAGACCGTAGACTTAAGTATTTAATATTAATTTCAACTTGATACTTCTACGCTTCCATGAGAAAAAGGGTCTTGACAGACAGACAGACGGACAACGGAGTGATTCCGTTTTTTCCTTTTGAGGTAAGGAACTCTAATAACATAAGGTTAAATCTTTTGTAGTAAGACAGTAAGCCTACATAGCAATATTAGCAATACCTAAGTACTTTTCTGTTGAAGAAAAAAACCTACTCATTTCTTAGTCAACGTCAAATCATTTATTTCAAATAGGCACATAAAAGGCACTTTTGAACATCAAAATTAAAAAAAAAATACTGACTGACTAATCGCCCCTTCCAACAAGTAGTTTCGTATAGAGAAAGAACGGTCAAGAAACTCGGATCCAGCGTTAATAACTACAGTTACTTTACCTATCTAAAATCAAAAGTTAAAACTCTATACGCAATATGATGTTATCAAAAATATTAATTGCTAGATTCTCCTTTTTGTTGGAGGTACCTACCCTTCGTTTGGGGGTGAATTTAGAACGACTCTTATCGACTAAATAGCTCCTGCTAAGTACCCAGAACTCGGAAGTGCGGATTATTTTTGCACGAGCTCGCGAATGAGCGACATCTTCCTGAAAAAAAAACTCCTACCAAAAATATTATAGAAATTGAAAAAAAAAAAACCTCCTGCACTTTTAACTAATTACTAGTATTTCTAATGACACAGTATAGTTAATTAAAGGTATTACAAGTAATGTGACAAAGGTCGTGAACTTCCATGTAATAACATTTATTATTCATTAATTTAGTCGCAAGTACGATACGTCGGACATTGTGCATTGAGGTAGGTCTGCACGATATTGCACAGAGTAATTAAAATTGTCAGAGGTATTTTTGGTATCTTTTTTCGTTTTATGCCTCTCTTGATTGTTTGCAGTATCGTTATTCGGAGTTATGAGAATAAACATACAGGAAAAATAATTGGTTGTAAAAACAAAATCTCGAAAAATTTCTCGTTTGAAGCAGCAATAAATAATAATAAATAAATAAAAAATATAAATAATAAAAAATATAATAATAATAAAAATATAAATAATAATAAATATTTGTATAGTTAAGTAGTTTCCAAATGGATGTTTAATCTGGTCAGAGTAGGGGTTTATAATGTTTTCTCAATAGAACTTAAATCTATAGTAATATAATAAAGAGGAAAGATTTTTTATTTGTTTGTACCGAATAAGCTCCGAAACTACTAGAACGATTTTAACCATTTTTTCACCAAGCTAGAAAGCTAAATTATCAGGAAGTAACATAGGCTAAAATTTATTTTCAAAAAATTAGAAATCCTTAATAAAATTGCAATAATGTAGGTAACCCAAAGTAGCAAAGTAGCCTATAAAATTAATTATTTGGCGTGCGCTGAGAAAACTAATCTACAAAAAAAGTTCAGGAAGGAATATATTTAACTATCATAGTTAAGTCACAATAGCAGCTTTTGTGGTCTAAAATGTATTTATCCTATAGAAAATCACTCGAAACTTCCTCGCAAAACATTATTTCAGAATCCAAAAACAAAACCGCTAAACATAAAAACGTCTTTCTTGAAAACAGAAACCGAATAATATGTACAACCAAGCCTTTAATCAGCCAGTCAATTCAACCATAGACAATAAAATTCCAATAAAACAATACATTTAGACACCATTTTTAATCTGTCAATGGCGTGAAACGTTTTAAAGGCAATATAGCCGCATGAAAGCGTGTCTCATGGCTGACGCGCCGGGGACTGCCCATTTCCGATCGCAACGACCAACAATACGGACATTAATGTCACTTTTCATCAAACGCTGTTTAGCTGTTGATTAAAAATTGTTTAGAAGTGGTTGAAGGTTATTGATGCGGCGTTTTAGGGTTGAAATGGGGTGTTGTGGTTCATTTTGGGGTGAAGTGAGAAGGAAGAGCAGTGGTGGCCCCGTGTTAACGGCAGCATAGTAGGTTCGAACCCAGACAAGCGCTTTGCTTTGTTTAAAATTTTTAATCACCACTGCTCTCAAAACGGTAAAGGAAAACATCGCGAGGAAACCGGCATGTCCTAGAACCAACAATTCGAAGACATGTGACATTTACCAACCTGCACTGGCCCCGCGTGGTGTATTACGGCCCGCTACCTCTCACCAAGAGGAGGCCGGTGTTCCAGCAGTGGGAACATTATATGCTGATTATGAGTAGGATTGCAAATTGGCTCAGTTTTGGTCTATGTTAATAGATACCTAATAACCTGCCAAGATTAAAGTGGACACCAAAAGGAACTGTAAAATTATAAATGCGAAACTGAGTTTGTTTGTTTGTTACGCTTTCACGCTAAAACGGCTCAACATATTTAGATGAAATTAGGCACGTGGTTAAACCATGACCTAAGTTAGGACATAAGATACTTATATCCCGGTAGTACGGTCCCGTGGGATAATTTCCGACATCCACGCGAGCGAAGCCGCGGTCAAAAACTAGAAAGTTTATAATAATTTTCTTTATATATTTGAAGGTGAGTTTTACTAATATTTTTTTTCAATACAGTAGCTAAACATGGCGTACTTTCAGAGGCTATAATTATGATTCGAAAATTAAATCTTTTGCACAGGCATTGTTCTGTTCCGCGGTCGTGACTTTTGTTTACGAGCTCGATCATTTTGTTTTGTAGTTTAGTTTTAAATTGATAAGTCAATTTAAAAAGTTTAGTAGCAAGGAGTTTTCATACATAGAATAAATTGGGATAAATTTTATACGAGTAAAAATGAATGAGTCCGTACGTCTTAGCACTGAATTCTTTTAAATGGTTGTTTAATATATTTAAATACCAGTTTTAACTCAATTATTTTCACATCAACATTTGTCAAAAATGGAATAGGCTGTATAGGCGGTTTCCGTTGTAAAAAAAAAGTCCGGTTGCAAAAACGCGCCATTTTCTGAAAATTTTAATTTTTGTGTGATATATTAATAATGAGTTCAAGTACGAGTGATGAAATGGAATTAAATCCACCCAATATTTTATCTGAGATGAAAACTGCACAAGATGAAATTTTTCCCCAAAATCTCGAGAATATGGCGACTTACGATCATTTTATTTTATGGAAAAAACAAAAGAAAACTAAATCATTTTCAGCAATGATGTAAGTATTACCTTTATAATACGTCATTGATTTTCAGAACATGTTTTGTTAGCTATTTTTCATGAATTGAGTGGCAAATAAACCATCTACATGCATTGTGGTCAATTCATTCCATGTTATAAACTACTCTCAAAATAAATTCTTTGATTTGTTTTTTACTATTTCCAACAACTGTATTGAAAAACGTCGTGTGATACACGGGTGTGTAGGTTATTGCAAACTCGTGTCATTAAAAACACTCGCCTTCGGCTCGGACTTGTTAATGACAGCTCGTTTGCAATAACCAACTTTCCACCCTCGTATCACAATGTACTATTTTAGCCTTGCGTGGGATGTAGTTGGCACTGTGGTAATATTTAGTTCGTTTTGGGTGTATTTCTTCTCGAGCTCGTGGAGCTCTTCAGGAGCTCGTGGCTAAGTAATAACAGCCGCATGGGTCGATCCGTCAGGTTAAGCTACGCTTGCCGGGGTTGGTCAGTGGATGGGTGACCATCTTTACATACCGAGATTCCTCCGTGCCTCGGAAAGCACGTTAAGCCATTGGTCCCGGCTGTTATTCGTGGATCTTTGACAGTCATTACGGGTCGTCAGAAGCCTGAAAGTCTGACAACCAGTCTTACCAAGGGATATCGTATTACCCAGTAACTGGGTTGTGGAGGTCAGATAGGCAGTCGCTCCATGTAAAATACTGGTATTCGGCTGCATCCGGTTAGACTGGAAGCCGACCCCAACATAGTTGGGAAAAGGCTGGGCAGATTGATTGGGCCGAAACATTTGCTCTAGTGTGAGACAATGGACTGGTTTTATTGTTATTACTTTGCAATAATCTTTTATTTGATAAAATACAAATGCCGTTACTAACAATGTTGTATAACAAAAGAAAGGCTTCGACAAAAGATATTATTTACCCAACTCAAATGCATTGTCTGACAACTTCAATAGCAAACATAAATAAATATAAACCTAATTGACTTGACTAATTAGCTACAAATGCAGAAAATCCAATAAAATAACGTTCAGAAAAAAAAATATAAAATAATAGTTGAGATTAGACGTTCAAATTGGAACTTTTTTTTTTAAGAAACTGGATGACAAAAAAAAATATTAGGCTAGCCTAGAACTAAAGTGGCCTATGATACAAAATAAACATTTTGAGATAACAAACGAAACGCGTTTGAAGTCACTGCACGGTGCTTATGAATGTATGTTATATTGATGAAAAACATTTCTAAGGTATAGACCACAATATTTAACACTACATTTTTTTAATACTAGGTATATTATAACGCCAGCCATCCTATGTAAAGCGAGACTAAGTCAAATAAATCAATTAAGGCAAGTCAATAACAGATGATAAGGAATTGCGACACGTCATGCGAAGTGTCAAGCGATTTAGTACCATGTACGCATATTCAGTCAATGTTCCCACTGCTGGGACACATGCCTCTTCTCGTGAGAGGGAGTGGGCCGTAATCCACCACACGGGCCCAGTGTGGGTTGGTACATGTCACATGTCTCCGAATTTTTGGTTCTAGGAAATGCCGGTTTCCTCAAGATGTTTTCGTTTACCGTTTTGTGAGCAGTGGTGATGAAATAATTTACCACTGGGCCACCACTGTTCTGTGTGCCTCTATATGCACCATGAACGCACCAACCATAGATATAAGAAAGAAGGAGATGTACCCAGTACCTATGTTAAAATGTATCGGAACCTTGTGTCTCCACTTTGTCCCTTTGTCACTTTCATGATTTTAAAGACAAATACGGTAAAATACTTGTTTGTAAAATACATACTTTTAAATATTGTACTTACATAAATGGAAAGTGATTCCGTGATTAACATAGTTTTTTCATAGTCAAAAGCGCACTAGTTCGCGGAGACGGTCATGTGACTATGAACGGCTCATACTGAGCATGTCGCGCGGACACAGATTCGCCCCTTGTCTCCTGTTTTTATATTTCTATGGCAGCAACTGTAAACCTGTCCTGCAAATGATAATGGCACGGTCCATAAAGTTCATATTTCTTCGTTCTTAGCCTAAACTAATGTCGTCTATTTCATCCACAGAGCAGAGAATTAACAGTAGAGGTAGCAAAGCGTCGACCCTTTTAGAGAAAGTCGGCGGTTGGCGGAGTCAACGAGGAGGTATGTGAGGAATAAACGAAATGAATGAATCGTGAACGAAACGCATGCGCTTTCGCTGTACATTCCTAATGCATCACACGTAGAACAGGCTGATGGAAAAAATGAATGAGTTTGTCTGGTGCACGTACTGTTTTTTGTTGTATACATTAAATTGTAATGTGTCTTATTTTTGAGGGATTTTCATGAGTTAGGCAGCACAACATTTAGGCGGTATTCAGTGCGTCGAATAGAATACAAATAATTGACTGTTACTCCAATATAATACGTTCAAAATAAATGCTTTGTTGAAATAGAAATGAAGGACCAGTCGACCATTCTTCAAAATTAATCACACCTTTGTTTCTATTATAATAAAACTTTGATAGATTTAAAGTGGGGCTGGGTAATAAAAGGTAACATTGTGCTGAAACCATAAGATGTCGGTCCTTGTCTTAATTTTATTACGTGAAACCATGAATTTTAAAAAGGATTTTAATTGGGTCTTGGCTTTACTTATTTTATATTACTTAAATTACATGACATTCAAATATCAATTTCTGAAACATTTTTTAATAAGACGCCACTTTTTCAATAAACACCATATTACAGGGTTATTTTTAAAATGTCTGCAATCCATTAAGGGGTCATTTGCAACCAAATGACCCCTTTATGACCCTGTGCCATGTGATTTTTTGAAGATATCTGCGGAATACTACTTTGATTGTTTTTTAATCTAAAATTGTTGACATTTGCATAGGAGTCATAAGGGATTATTTAGTTGAAAATGACCTCTCATACATCCCTTTAATGGATTGCTGACATTTTACCATAACCCGTTTATAATTTTGATGAGTTGCCGGTACTATAATAATATAAAGAGTAAAGTTTGCAAGTTTGTATGTCGGAGGTTATCTCTGGAAGTAGGTACTGATCCGATTTCGAAACTGGCAGAAAGCTACACTATTTCCGAGTGTCGTAGGGTATGTTTTATAGCATAGTTGACTACCATGTAGGTGAAGTCACGGGCAGACGCTAGTTTCAAATAATAAAAAAAAATGTATTCAACTAAAAACAAAAGGTCAGCAGGTCTCCTGGTACACCCGGTTGGAACGAAGTTCCTTTCGCTGTATATTATATATTAATACAGAGCCATCTAGTATAAGTTTTGAGATGTTAAACACTTCTAGTAGATGGCTCTGTATTAAAAAAAACAAAAACAAAATCTTTTGACACTTGAGACCTTGAATTTTACTTTTTCGGGCTTATCGCTGTTTCATTACGTGACGATTTCTACCAGTTTACTCCAAGAACTTCGTTCCAAAAATGTGCTGCCTCTGCGTTCATTCTCTACTCTGTAAAACATAATAATATTCTAGGAGCTTGTTTATAAGTCACGTGTGAATTGTCAATTTTACAGTTTTATGGGAAACACGCCATGGTTCGCTGTTACCAAGCACTCGCATGTTCGTTAGCATACGTTTGCATACTGATTCCTTCATTTCCATTAAGCTTTCCATGAAATCGAGTATTTTTTATTTCTTAGAATTTAATTGTATTTAACGCTTGCCCAGTAAATTAGTTTTCCGAAGTGCGTCAAGGCTAATTTCGTAGTATTTAGTTTATTATAGAATTTATGTACTGTGAACTGTTATAGAAATTTTTTGATTTTGATAAAAACGTTACAAATTAAGTATAGTAAGGGTACGCAAAGTTGAAGAATAGGGTTCAAAATATGTGGTACTAAAACAACAGACAGTTGCATTGCCATGGAGTTTCTTGCTGGCTCTTCTCCATTGGAAACGACCAATTGGAACCGTGCACCTAGCTTCTGACGTTTTACAAGTGCCCATGTAGGTATAGACATAAAATATTTTGATTTATTTTGATTGAATCCGCAATCAGTAGTAGCAAAGTTAAACTTAAGGCGAGTAGAGCTGCTAACTAGCGTCAAAATTGAGACAAAAATAAAAAGTCTGGAGATTTCTATTGTTCTAGGTTGTGTTCGAAGTTATAGCAGTTTCCGAATCTAATCCGAATCTCCGAATCTAATGGACCGATTAATTTGGTACACATATGGATTTCTGTGACCCAAACACGTAGGGCTAAAGTAAATAAATTAATTTTGAATATGGGGATCACTTTTAGGGGGCAAATAAGAAAATTAAAAAAAAAAGTTTTGCAAACTGTACCGTGTGACATATCAAATGAAAGAGCTTACTATGAGGGTTTTAAATATATTTTTTTTATAAATTTGTTTGATACAAAGAATTACTTCATCTGACTATAAATGGAAGCACAGGACAAAATGTTCCATATCTCCAGACATATACTTTTTTTCTCAATGGTGGCGCTCGTTAGCAGTTCTACTCGCCTTAAGCTTCTTCAGCTCGTTGAGTTCAATCGTTGAGCTCCTTATAAGTTCTGAGTTGAGCTGTACGATTACTGACAAATACATGCACTAACTGGACAGGTCCACTCAATCTGTGTGGTTCTTTCCTCAAAAGACCATTTCAGAAACCAATCTACATGGTTTTCATATGAGCTGGCCAAGATTATGTCTGGACTTTAAAAGACACTGTGACCTCTGAGTTTGTTTCGGCGTTTCTTCTCAGAGTAGTCAGATAGGAAACGCCGACCTCATCTAGTTTTTAAAATGTGATTGACGTGTAAAAGTGTTTGTACAAACCTACTTATAGAAATAAAATCATTTGTCATTTATCATAGCTTTACTAGAATATACGGTTTACTAAACATAACTACATAAAGTTTACATTTGGTACAGTCAGGAAAATGAATTGCTTATCAAATTGACAATCAACTTAGGTATATGGTACGTATATTCCAATCACTATTATCAAATAATTACAGAATAATGAATATACCTACGGTAAATATGAAATTGCAACAACACGGCAAATTAGTGTGTCAAAAAAGCGTAGTAGGTATTTATGGAGAAGAACGGTAAAGAAACTCCATGGACAGTTAGTTACTTCATTATAGTAAGTTTAAAAAACTATGCTTAATAAAGTTTTCTCTCCGTTTCACTTACCATGTAACGTCTACGTGTTGACACATAAAATATATACAGGGTGTAATTTTAATCACCGTTATCCTCTTAAGGGGTCATTGTACTCATCATTATGAACAACTTTTACTATGGGACCAAACATGAAATCGCGAAAAAAAAATCAGCTGTTCAGTACATTTATGTTCGCATAATTCGTCAAAATGTACTGAACAGCTGATTTTTTTTTCGCGATTTCAGGTTTGGTCCCATAGTAAAAGTTGTTTATAATGATGAGTACAATGACCCCTTAAGAGGATAACGGTGATTAAAATTACACCCAGTATATATTTTATCAGTTTTAATGATTACACAAAGGACATGCAATTCCAACATTAATTTGCTAACGCATACCGATGGAAATATTGCACTAATCATTCCACTATGGTAATTGTCATATTATTAAACGGCATGTATTTAATCGAACTCTAATAATTTTCATTTTGGGTTCCAAAAAATATTGTTCAACACTCTATTATAATGATTGCACCTCTTTTTGTGAACATCAAATAATTCTTATTTAGGGGACCTAAAATATGTACTGTAGAGCAGTGGTGGCCCAATGGTAACGCCCGCGACTTACAAGTTGTAGGTCGTAGGTTCGAACCCAGCCATGCGCTTTACTTCTACCAACCAACACTGGGCCCGCGTGGCGGATTACGGCCCGCTCCCTCTCACAGAGAGGATGCCTGTGTCCCAGCAGTGGGAACGTTATTAGCTGATTATGTTATGTTATGTATGTAAAAAAGCCAGGTTACTGCGACCAACTGTGAGAAAAGGCCAGAAAGTTGAAAAGAGGGTCAATTATTTAAAGTGTGCAACATTAGAATCTTTTAGAGGATCAGTTAAAATGTTAAGTAGGTATCTGCACAGGGTGCAATTGAAATAACTAAAAACCTGGAAAAGTATCCATTGCACTGATTATAAACACCTTTTAATAAAAGACCTGCCAAAAAAAAGTACGGTACCGGTCATAAGTCTATTACTAATTTCACAAAGCCGACGCCAAAAAAGCCGGCGCAAAGTTGACGCTTCGATTGGACTTACGACCTTCTTCTATAAGTTGTCACATAGATGTAGGTACGACGGCTATCGTGTGTTCACAGCAATACAATCCTTAGCGTGTTGATGGATTAATGATCTTCACTGTACATATCAATTGAAAAAGTCACATTGATACATTGGTTATAAACTAACCAATGTATCAATGTGACTTTTTCTAATACAAAAAACAAAATCTAATTAAATAACTCACCTTTACTTCACGCTAAATCCAAGCTAACAGAAAAAAAAACAATTGAAATATATCAAAATCTCTTTATAAAATCGAATGAACAAATTGTTCCCAGTGAAAAGAGGCGTCCTCGTTCAAAGGGAACTCTGACTATAGGGCCATGGGGAAATCTTTTGCATTCACAGATTTATCTGCGTATGTTCAAAACCGATTGGATTGGACCAGTGATTGTGCCTTTCAATTGTTATACATTGTGGAGACGACAATACGACAGTAAATGAAGACACTGGCAAAAATAATATCGGAGCTCGTGGCTGAGTAATAACAGCCGCACGGGTCGATCCATCAGGTTAAGCTACGCTTGCCGGGGTTGATCCGTGATGGGTGACCATCTTTACATACCGAGACGGCGACTTAACGGCTTAAGGCTTGTCCGCCGTAAAAAGCGCGGTCACTGTCGGACTGCACAGAAAAGAAAGAAAAGCGCGATGACGCAACGCTTGCAAAATATGAAGGAATTTACTGATTTACAAAAAATCTAGGGATTGGACTAAAAAAGTAATCACATGAAAATCATTCCTTATTATTTTGTAAAGTGAGTATGTGTGAGTGAGTGGTGTTTTGTGAGTGAGTTATTTTGTGAGTGTTTGTATAATGAACACTTTTAATGAAAACTGTAAAACTGCACCTTAACGTGCTTTCCGAGGCACGGAGGAGTCGTGCCTCGGAAACCACGTTAAGCCGTTGGCCCCGCCAGTCATTCTTGGATCTTTGACAGTCGTTACGGGTCGTCAGAAGCCCGAAAGTCTGACAACCAGTCTTACCAAGGGATATCGTATTACCCAGTTACTGGATTGTGGAGGTCAGATAGGCAGTCGCTCCATGTAAAACTTTTTTACAAAAACAAAAACCGACTTCCAAAAAAAACACTACAAAGTGAAAAATAACTTTAATTTCGGAAGTCGGTGTCTTTGGATCTGTATTTTAGTTTTTTGCCACCGACTTCCGAAATTAAAGTTATTTTTCACTTTGTAGTGTTTTTTTGGAAGTCGATTTTTGTTTTTGTAAAAAAGTTTTTATTTTTCACTTTTTAGTGGTTCAGTTTGTAATTTATCTAAGTTACAATAACCCAATGTCAACTGCTCATCACGTTTTACAAAATGTTGCTTTTTCCGATGCAGGGCCGTTAATTGTTGAGGAGTTCTCCTAGTAAGAACCAGGAGAAATGGAGCTCATGGTGAAGTCACCATTACCATTATTTTGACGAGCATAAACCATATTAAAGTAATCGAATCGCAACCTAACCTGTTATATACTTAGATATAATTGAGTATTTCCGATGGCCCTCTGTGGTCTTCATCATCAGTTCCAGTTCACCGAATGGTACTTTCCGAGAGCAAATGCACGAGTTACTATAAAAAATACCGAAATCGATATAGGTGTGCCCATAAAATTTGAGGGTTTCGCTCGATTTCCATGGGATCCCATCATCAGATCCTGACTTGATGATCATGGGACCACTTGGGACGTATACCCTTTCGAACAAAAAAAGAAAAATCCAAATCGGTTTAGCCATTTTCGAGTAATCGGGGAACATACATAAAAAAAATAAATAAAAAAAATAAATAAAAAAAAGGTTCCGATGAATTGAGAACCTCCTCCTTTTGGAAGTCGGTTAAAAATACTGGTATTCAGCTGCATCCGGTTAGAATGGAAGCCGACTCCAACGTAGTTGGGAAAAGGCTAGGCAGATTAACTGGCAATAATAATATCATTAGAGTATTCTGGAACTATAAAATTGTTGAATTGTTTATTTAAAATTAAAACGGTAACACCAATTACATGAATCAACAGAGATATTGAAACAGGTATAGTAAACAAAAATATTTCAAATACTAATATACAGGGTGTAAGGGACAGCCCTCCGCAAACTAACAGGGTGCATTCAGCTCTTCATTAACCGACTTCCAAAAGGAGGAGGTTCTCAATTCGTCGGAACCTATTTTTTTTTTTTTTTTTATGTATGTTCCCCGATTACTCGAAAATGGCTAAACCGATTTGGATTTTTCTTTTTTTGTTCGAAAGGGTATACGTCCCAAGTGGTCCCATGATCATCAAGTCAGGATCTGATGATGGGATCCCATGGAAATCGAGCGAAACCCTCAAATTTTATGGGCACACCTATATCGATTTCGGTATTTTTTATAGTAACTCGTGCATTTGCTCTCGGAAAGTACCATTCGGTGAGCTGGAACTGATGATGAAGACCACAGAGGGCCATCGGAAATACTCAATTATATCTAAGTATATAACAGGTTGCGATTCGATTACTTTAATATGGTTTATGCTCGTCAAAATAATGGTAATGGTGACTTCACCATGAGCTCCATTTCTCCTGGTTCTTACTAGGAGAACTCCTCAAAAATTAACGGTCCTGCATCGGGAAAAGCAACATTTTGTAAAACGTGATGAGCAGCTGACATTGGGTTATTGTAACTTAGATAAATTACAAACTGAACCACTAAAAAGTGAAAAATAAAAACTTTTTTACAAAAACAAAAACCGACTTCCAAAAAAAACACTACAAAGTGAAAAATAACTTTAATTTCGGAAGTCGGTGGCAAAAAACTAAAATACAGATCCAAAGACACCGACTTCCGAAATTAAAGTTATTTTTCACTTTGTAGTGTTTTTTTTTGAAGTCGGTTTTTGTTTTTGTAAAAAAGTTTTTTTTTAATCATATTCCACCGGAAAATTTCTCCGGAAAATTTTCATTTTTTAAATATTTTTTTCAGTTACATTTTCTTTATTTCAATGTAAAATTACATTGTGTGTTCGCAGCACTCCATTTATGTAAAAAAAACAGCAAAGAACAAAACTGAAAACAAAAAACCAGGAAAGGAAGTAGAAATACTCTAACGAACGACGCGTGAAATCAGCTGTTCACTTTCTGTCTAGCTACAGAGTTCATCGAACTCACCGCATACCTATTACCTACCCTCCCAACCAGTAATAGACGCTCCGATTTGTGCACAAAAACACAAACAAATCAGGTTTATTGGATTCCCATAACGTTCCTGAAAAAATTTCATGTACCGGTCATCTTAGTATGATATACTGAATTCACCCTATCAGTTTGCGGAGGGCTGTCCCTTACACCCTGTATAATAGAGGACCCCCTGATTATCTATAGTGACTAAACTATTGGATATAATATTTGATTGAATTTTTGTATGCAGACTGCGGGAACGTTATTAGATAAACGCAGTTTAATTTATCGTCGTATTTTTGTCTCCACATTGTATAAGGCACAGAACTGTGTTAAATAAAATTGTATGCCTTGTTTGTGTTCTATCATCTAATTAAGGCGAAAGCGCCAAGGTAGCCCGCGAAATTCAAAATTTCTTACGTTTTTTGCAATTTGTAGGTCAGTGTGAGCTTGTATGTTGATAAAAATCAAAAATCAAACCTTAAGATTTCATGAAATCGCTAGATTTGAGGTAAATGCTAACTTATGGAGTTGTATTGCTGATTCTAATGATTATAATTCTGTAAAGCCATATTAGCTACGGCCGCGAATCATATTTTAATCAACATACAAGCTCACACTGACCTACAAATTGCAAAAAACGTAAGAAATTTTGAATTTCGCGGGCTACCCTGGCGCATCAACCTTAAACCTAAAAACTCGGACATGAATCCCGATTTAAAATTTATTTGAGTTGATTATTATGAAATCTATCACGGGGAAAAAGAAATCTCCGTGGTCTCTTCCAGGAACTACGGCAGAGACCACGGGGAATACATTTCAATTTTGAGTTTTATTGTTCTAGAAATAAATAAACACGGTCTAAAAGAAATATTTGCCCAATTACAATCAGGGAAAATAATTATTTAGCAAATTGACGATCAACTTATCCGCATAATTAAAATCACACCTATCTTTATCAATAAAAAAGAAATAAAAAGAAAAACCTAAAATATTTGGTTTTATTCTCTTTTGCGCAGTTTATCTTCTTTCTTGTAGTTAGCAATTATTCTTGTCTTGTAGTTAGCAATTATTCTTGTCTTGTAGTTAGCAATTATTCTTGTCTTGTAGTTAGTAATTATTCTAGTCTCGTAGTTAGTGCATGTATAGTTTCTTGATTGTGTACCTACATTTGCACCGAAACCACACAGTCGAAAAATCAATATCTTACCTATGTAATTTTTAAACACATTCTACATTTAACTTATCTGGCCCGCACATGTCACTTTTTCGAACTGTCATTCACTCAGGTACATTCAAAATTTTGGCACTTGGTAGTTGAAAAAAGAAACAAACCTTTTTATCTCTCGACTAAGTACTTACATGGTACGTGTACCGGTGTTTTTAGGTATTTTATTTTTATTTATGGTTAGTTAAAACGGTACATCACCAATTACATTAATTAACATGAAATAATTATTATGTTGCTGTTGACAATAATTATGTTGCACATAAATGTCGGCAACAACTGATTTTTTTTTTGCGATTTCAAAGTTGATCCCATAGTAAAAGTTATTCAGTTCAATTGTTAAAGCAGGGGTCTCCACACTTTGAAGCCTTAGGGCCCTAATAATTTTTTCAGTATGTTCCAAGGGCCAAAACAGTTTTAATTTTGAATGTTGAAGACCCCTGGTCTAAAGCACTCTTTAAAGTTTTTAGAGTTATTTTTTTAACACCTATAGGTATACTTAATAGGAGCTCGTGGCTAAGTAATAGCAGCCGCACGGGTCGATCCGTCAGGTTAAGCTACGCTTGCCGGGGTTGGTCAGTGGATGGGTGACCATCTTTACATACCGAGATTCCTCCGTGCCTAGGAAAGCACGTTAAGCCGTTGGTCCCGGCTGTCATTCGTGGATCTTTGACAGTCGTTACGGGTCGTCAGAAGCCCGAAAGTCTGACAACCAGTCTTACCAAGGGGTATCGTATTACCCAGTATCTGGGTTGTGGAGGTCAGATAGGCAGTCGCTCCACGTAAAATACTGGTATTCAGCTGCATCCGGTTAGACTGGAAGCCGACCCCAAGATACTTGGGAAAAGGCTAGGCAGATAGATAGGTATACTTAATACAATTTAAAACTAACATGGACCAGTGGACTCCCTTGCATACTTTCTCTCACAGAACACCAGACCACCACCAAATACTTCCCACCTTTGATCTTCAATGTGTAGGGGGGTATTATGAACCTGATAACACTATCATTAGATCTACTACGACCTGAATTTACCGATTTGAGGTCAGGTATTCACTTGTAGGACAACTCGATGCTACTATGATTGTATTAGCAGGACACTTACTGCTAATGCATCTCTAGTTTGTAAAGACATAGCATCGAAGTGCCGCTAGGGGTGGGACACAATGGGGCCATCACTCAATGTTTCAATACCTACTCTCTGATCTTGGTAGTGGCTATATTTTTGTTTTCTTTAGTTATTAATCTTAGTATTATCTTTTACAGCGTGTATCAAAAAGGTGTGGTCATATTTAAGGGTGTGGGCAAACTGAACAAAAATAATCAGCCGTCCCATACATTTTGGCTGAGTAGGTGTTGAAGTTTTGTATGGGATGGATGATATTTTTTTCGCGATTACGATGTTGGTCCCATTGAGAAAGTTGTTAAGTTTGATGGTCTGTACCACACCATTAAATATAACTACACTTTTCTGATACATGCTGTAGGTATACAATGTGTAACTTAAATAACACATAAGCTCTTAAGAGGTCATTGTACTCATCATTATGAACAACTTTTACTATGGGACAAACCTGAAATACCGAAAAAAAATCAGCTGTTCCCAACATTTTTTATGTTCGCATAACTCGTCAAAATTTTGGGAACAGCTGATTTATTTTTTCGCGATTTCAGGTTTTGTCCCCCCCTAGTAAAAGTTTTTCATAATGATGAGTACAATGATCCCTTAAGAAGTTGTGCGTTATTTAAGTTACACCATTATGCTGAGCGATGGCAATTTTGCGTAGTACCTAGTGACGCATTTTTACCCAAACATTTTCTTTTTTTGGTTTTTTTCTTTGCGGAGCTCGTGGCTAAGTAATAACAGCCGCACGGGTCGATCCGTCAGGTTAAGCTACGCTTGCCGGGGTTGGTCAGTGGATGGGTGACCATCTTTACATAACGAGATTCCTCCGTGCCTCGGAAAGCACGTTAAGCCGTTGGTCCCGGCTGTTATTCGTGAATCTTTGACAGTCGTTACGGGTTGTCTGAAACCCGAAAGTCTGACAACCAGTCTTACCAAGGGGTATCGTATTAAGTAACTGGGTTGTGGAGGTCAGATAGGCAGTCGCTCCATGTAAAATACTGGTATTCAGCTGCATCCAGTTAGACTGGAAGCCGACCCCAACATAGTTGGGAAAAGGCTAGGCAGATTGGTTTTTTTCTTTGCGTCATGTCTTACCGCAACGTATTTTCTTTATTTCTCTTTATTTTTATCAGCGATAACGATGATGGGAAAGCCAGAAATCTGTGGAACTGACGAATGTGGCTACCGAAAATCATAGCTATGTTAAGGCTTGTCCGTCGCAAAAAGCGCGGTCACTGTCGGACTGCATAGAAAAGAAAGAGAAGCGCGATGACACAACGCTTGCAAAATATGAAGTAATTATCGATTTACAAAAAATCTGTTGATTAAACTAAAAAAGTAATGACAAGAAATCATTCCTTATTAGCTTGTAAAGAACTGTATAAATTTATGAACACTTTTAATGAAAACTGTAGGAGTAATATGGTAACAACTTGAAAAAATAGACCGAAATAGACGTGGATTTAGGTTTTTTTTTCCTTAGTTCTACAAACTAAAATTGATTTCAGGACACATGAAATCACTTGTAGATTACTGTGTATTTTTTCCTATTAGAAAGATGCTATAATTACTGTAAAAGATGGTTACAAAGTTACTTAGTTTCGCCGTATTTTAGGAAGGAGCAGCCTTAATCCTGTTATAAATACGAAACGCTTTGAATGTTACTCCTACTTGTCTAAATGCCCTCTAGCAGGAAGTTTAATTATTTCAATCAGAAAAGCAAAGGATATTTTTCGAAAATCATCATCATTCTCCTGCCCTTATCCCAAATTATTTGGGGTCGGCGCAACATGGCTGTTTCTTCCATACTTCTCTATTAGTCATCATCTCGGTAGTCACTTCCTTTCTAGCCATATCATCTTTCACACAGTACATCCATCGTTTCTTTGGTCTTCCTCTACTCGTATAATAGCCATCGACGTTCATAAATTTAAAACTTTCCTCACGACATTTTCCTCATTCCTCCGCATCACATGTACATACGATTCCCACACAACTTTTCAGTCACGAAAATGTATTACAAGCATTAAAATAAAACTCTTTGGGATTTATTTAACGAACCTCTAGCACACTCATGCTAAAGAATCGTGAAACAATTTTTTTTAATTGATACACATTGCACCAATTAAGTCGGTTTTTTTTTAATTTAAACATCGGCTTATTTGTGCAGTTTGTCAAAATTTAAGTAATTCATACCTGATGTTTTCTATAAATAACTTTTCCCCACTTAATTTCAACAAGATACGGGGACTATGCTGGGACTTTTAATTTGCTGCAGTAAAATGACACTTCATAACTGTCATTTCGTTAAAAAATGTTCCCATTTGATAGGGATAGGACAGTAAAAATGACATTGGAACAGTAATTTTACTGCAGCCAATTAATAGTTCGACCATACAGGATTCAATGAAAAAATAAAAGAAATAATCAGGTCGTATCTAATCGTGACATTAATACTGGGAATTCTATTTTTAAAATCGACTTCACCTTTCACACTAGGTTAAGCCGGTCGATTGTGTAAAAATCTCACCGTGAAAACTTAGGCGAAGTGAGCTGACATTCCACCTGATGCTGGGGATTGTCACTAGGTATTGAGAGCTCACTTCACCGGAGTTTTCACGGTGAGATTTATTTTAGAATCGACCGGAAGTACCTAGTGTGAAAGGTGAAGTCGGTTTTTACGCGCAGTAAATCGATAAATAAAATCCTTATTAAAATAATTAATCGAGTCTGATTAGTATTAAATGTAACTTATTATTGCTTTTAATATTTCAGGTTCGTGCCTAAGCTACGGGCATTCATGCTGGGGAGGTAAGTTCAATGAGCTTTTGTATTTTTTAACTATAAGCGAATTATCAAGTAACAGGATATACAGGGTGTAAATGTAAACAGTGGCAATCTTTTAAGGGGTCATTGTACTCATCATTATGAACCACTTTTACTATGGGATCAAACCTGAAATCGCGAAAAAAAATCTGCTGTACCCTACATTTTGACGAAAAATGCGAACTTAAAAGCAATTTTTTTTCGCGATTTCAGGTTCGGTCCCTTAATAAAAGTTATTCATAATGATGAGTACAATGACCCCTTCAAAAATTGCCACTGTTTACACTTACACCAGAGAAAATTATTGAAATGGCTCAATAAGGAAAAGTCTAAAATTAATTTAGTTATAAAAAGTTTAGTTAAGTAAGTGGTGGAACCACGTCCTCAACTTTAGATGAAAGAAATAAGCAGTGAAATAAAATGAAATGAAATTATTTATTCTGTAAATTGGACATCAGAATCACTTTTACATTATGTCATATTAAAAAAAAATTAAATAACCTACGTGGAGTCGACGTTACATTTCCTATCTTCCCCTGATAAACAATGGCGAAAATAAACTTGGAAAAAATAAAAATAGATAAATAGATACTCGTATTTGTCTCAGAAACACGTGCGTACAAAAAGATAAGATAACTGGAATAAAGAACATAAAAAACTTTTTTACAAAACATAAGTAAAATAGTTTTTTATTGTTCACTTTTTAGTTGTGGTAGGTACATACCCCACATCAATTCGTATACCACTACTAGCTATGTAAACAACAGTAAGAGGGAGTATTAGAACAACATCAAGATACACAAAGTGGACTCATACGTATTAACGAAGCTAACTCTAAAACTACCCATACAATTTATATGGAACCACCTCTGAACAAATCCTACCAAACAAAAAAAACCTATGACACAAAAAAAGACCATCAAAAGCAATTCATAATTGACCAAGTAATCGCGTAACGAACATACAAAAAAAAGGTTTTTAAATTTTTTTAATTGGTATAATACTAAGTATTTTTATAAAAAATCTATCCTGCACCTTTAACTGTCATGTTAGAAACACAATTTTTCAATACACTTCCTCGAAAACTGGTTCATCGATATGACCCAGTTTTCGAGGAAGTGTATTGAAAAATTGTAGTGCGATCACTATTACGATTAGGTTCACAATGCAATGTATTTCACACGCGTGCGATTTTTCATTTTCCAACACGTGTGCGGGAATAAAAATTGCCACAGATAACTTACACCTATACTTAGTCCAAATTGGTTCAATGCCTCTATTCACAACTCTCTTTTCGCAAAATGTTGAATCCCAAAACGGGTGACGTGATGACATGATTAGCTAGAAGAAATGTTGGCACAGGTCTCACTGCCCGGAGTGCCAGGGTGTAGGTACAGTTAACAACAGACTTGGTATTCATGACAGAAGTAAACATACTTAATTTTGCGCCATGTCGAAAATATACACTGAAGTTACGTGCGTAATAACTACGCTAGTATTATATTATTATCTATGGTACCTACTAACTAATCTAATATAGAGTGTTACGTAAAACGAGGGATGTTCTCAGGAAAAAGGGGAAGGAAGAGGGGGGGAGAAGGGGATAGTAGTACTCATGAAAATTAACAACTTTTACTGAGGGACCAACCCCGAAATATGAAATAAGTCAGCTGTTCCCTACAAAGTGCAATAGCTGCGGGATCAAAATTGCAGTGCCTAGTGGTAACGGCCGCGGCATACCAACGTGTTGTAGGTCGTAGGTTCGAACCCAGACAGGCGCTTTACTTTGTGTAAATTATTTCAACACCACTGCTCTCAAAACGGTGAAGGAAAACATCGTGAGGAAACCGGCATGTCCTAGAACCAAAAATTCGTAGACATGGTGACAAGAATAAATATGACAGTTTGATAAATACTTTCTATACAAAAGCTGTCAAACCGCCATATTTATTTATTCCCTAAGTAAAAGTTATCTGACGGTTGAAAAATTTGCCCTTAGGCGAGTTGAAATTATTACGTTTGAGAATTCGGCGGTTATTTATTTACTTTTATTTATTTATTCATATAACAATTCGCATTGTGTTTTAAATAGGAAATATTAATTAATTACAGCTAAAAATAATAAATTATGAATTTCTAACTAAAAAATGATAATCAATAACATTATGATAAATATTATGTCTATAGATTGTAAATATTATTATGTCAAATGATTATAAATGTCTAATACTGTGTTCAATATATTTTTAATGTGTTAGCAGATAAGTTAGCAGGTTGACTTCACAATTCTCTTTAACCAAGATAAAACACCGTCCACCAATTCGAGGCTCAATCGAATATCACCCACAATGGACGCCGTCGTTTTTATAACGCTAACCGGCGAACTATTATCATGAATATTGGTTCCATTTTAATCCTACAGCTTATTGCACGTAATATTACCGGACACTCCCATACTCCCATGATATTATGGGATTATGTCCATTTATTGGTACTTGTGTAGTTTCAAATGATATCTTTGGATCTGCATCGGGGAATTTGGATTTGAATATGGTTTTTGTGGGACTATTATGCCACCTGACGCCGAAAACATTACTAGATGGCAATGCTTTGGAGTTGGTTGTTGTAGCCAAGATATTTTATGTTATAAAACGTAAATAAGTACTAACTGTTTACGTGAAAGCAGAGAGGGATTATATTTTTCACAGAACGATGTCAATAACAAATCATAAGATAACATTAGCCATAATTATAATTGTGCCAAAAAAATAAATCAAAGTTTTTTTTTTTTAATACTGACGATTTTTTCTACAAGTATGATCAGTAGGTAAGTACCAATGTAGATTTTAACCAGTTATATGATCTACTTCTATTATCAATTACTTATCGCTGTGTTGTTTTCTTAAGGTAAAACAATATTTTCCGACAGAAACCAACATTTTTCTTCCTATTTCAAGAAAGGTCTACTTTGGGGTATTGGCTATTACCATTGGAAAGGTCAATAGCATATCCCAAACAACTTTCAAGAGGTCCAGCCGTGTGATTCTGTAAGACATCATTCTAAACTTCGAATCTGAATCCGCTGTGAGTTTCTTGATTGGCGTTCTAAATTCAAACTGTCAAATAAAAAACCTGTCAAGAGCGAATCGGACTCGCGCACCGAGGTAAGGAAACTTCGCGCAAACTTCGGAGATAAGGGGGGGGAACGGTATTTTTTTTACATTTTTCATCACGAAAACTATGCGGTCTAAAAAAAAGAAAAATAATGTTTGACAATGTGTAAACAGCGCTCTTTCATATATACCCCACATGCCCTAGTAGCCCCACTTTGAATTTTTAAGACGCCCTTTCAGTCCCTGTTGCAAAAAAAAAAAAATATATAAATATTTCTTTCCTATTTGCAAAATAGTTGGGTAAACGTCATCTAAAACTGTTCCAAATTTCAAAATGATAGCATTAGTAGTTCTTGAGATATCCACCTGTGACAGACAGACAGACGGACATGACAGATAGACTTAGTCACACCATAAGGGTTCCTTTTTTACCATTTTGGTACGGAACCCTAAAAACAAGCGAGAAGAAGTGATGCGAAGTGAGAGTGAATAGCGAGTTATTGTTTGAATTTTACAAAATCGATGTAGATAGATAGATAGATAGAAGGATCTGACTTATGACTTATCTTACTTCTTACTCTTTATTATGCACACCATAAAAATTACAGATATACAGCACTGAATGTAAACCTTTCAATAATTAAGTATTATTTAGTATTATACCTAAGTAAATTGAGCTTATTTCATCCTAATATACTGAACTGCCTTAATGATTATAACAAAAACTGATACCTACCTACTCCTGAGCATGAGGTCCTGGGTTAGATTCCCGGGTCGGGCTATGTGTTATTGGATTTTTCCATCTGAAATTTCTCAGTAGCAGCCCGGAGCCTGAATTTTTTTAACCCTTCGGGGAATACAGTCGATGTCATGTTATAAATCTAAAGTAAGATTACTTTAGATTTTACTTACAATTGAGCTCAATTTTACTTACAATTGAGCTCAATTTTACAGTTGGCAAATAGGATACCTACCAACTTACGTAATCTTTTACAGTCTGTCTAAAAATATTAGCTCTTAAGGCGAAAGACCCAGGGTATCCCGCGAAATTCAATTTTTTTTATACGTTTTTTGCAATTTGCAAGTCAGTATTAGGTTGTATGTTGATCACGTTGTACGCTTCGCGATCGTATCAACTATTTATTAAGGGTGCATTTACGATGGATAGTCAAATAATTACTTTTTTAAACAAAAGTATGTTTATTAAATAAAATGCTTTGTATTTTTAAAATGTTTTTGCGATGAATTGTAGGTAAATGTGCAAGGTACAATTCTTAACTATAATATAATTTTAGATATGTCCAGTTTCTCAATAAATGTACCGAAGTGAAATTTTTACTTCGGTACATTTATTGAGAACCCGGAATTATGTACAGAAATATTTGTAGTTCAGAATCGTACCTTGCACATCTACCTACAATTCGTCGCAAAAACATTTTAAAAGTACAAAGCATTTTATTTAACAAACATACTTTTGTTTAAAAAAGTAATGATTTGACTACCCACTCGTAAATGCGTTCTTAATAGAATTATAATCATTAATAGTTATTTATTATTAAAACACGATTGTGGGTTTATCACACGAGGCGAAGCCGAGTGTGATAATAGTATCACATGAGTGTTTTAATACCTAATTATGTACAGTTGCATACAAGACTTTATCTACATCCATGTTATGAATCCTCTATAAAAGGTTCTGAAACAGTTTTTTGCAATAGTAATACTCGTATCGAACATGGCGGCCGGCGTCATAGTATACGACGTGAATTCGAATAAGTTCTTTTCAATGTTCTTTTTTTGAAAACGAGTTGCATTATGAAATTCAGTACAACATTAAAGCACCCGTTTGGATGCTATTATGGTTACCATGGTTACTATGACACTGGCTGTTTTAATGTTGGCAATAAGGTAACTGTTTCAGAAACTTTTATAGAGAATTTATAGCATGGGTGTAGATAAAGTCATCAATACAACTCTTTAAGACCAAGTAATCCTATTGAATGACTATTCAATCCTAAACTATCAAATCCTATTGAATGACTCATCAAAACCAAGTAATCCTATTGAAAGGTTATTTCATGAAATCTTGACATTTGAAGGATTTGTATTACTCATTCTAATAATTATAATTCTGTAAATACATATTTGCTACGGTCGCGAATCATACTTTAATCAACGTACAACCTAACACTGACTTGAAAACCGGCCAAGTGCATGTCGGACTACGCACAATGAAGGGTTCCGTAGTTGGGATGAAATTATCCCAAGAACAAACTTAACTTATAGTTGAAAAACATGCTGTCCCATACATTCCAACAATAAATGTAAGTTTGTACTCACAATATTGAGATATTTACCATGTTATTTTAAGACCACAAACTTCTTATAGTTTTGCTATAATCTACAGTTATAGAACTATTTTCTGCATTTTTTTCAAAATTTTAGGCTCAGTAGTTTCAGAGATAAGGGGGGAGGGAATGGTCAATTTTCGTCTGTTTTCTTAAATAACTTTAAAACAATTTAGGTATTTTAAAATTATAAAAAAATATATATATTTGAGACCCTCATAGCAAGCCCTTTTATTTCATACTAGCATAAAGCCCGCGGCTTCGCCCGCATTTATTGTACATATAAACCTTCCTCTTGAATCACCCTGTCTATTAAAAAAATCCGCATCAAAATCCGCTGCGTAGTTTTCAAGATCTAAGCATACATAGGGACAGACAGACAGCGGGAAGCGACTTTGTTTTATACTATGTAGTGATGTCACACGGTACGGTTTGATTTTTTTTTTAAATTTTCTTATTTGCCCTCTAAAAGTGACCCCCATATTCAAAATTTATTTATTTACTTTACTCGTACGTGTTTGGGTCACAGAAATCCATATGTGTACCAAATTTCAACTTAATCGGTCTATTAGATTCGGAGCAAATTGGCTGTGACAGACGGACAGACACACAGAGTGATCCTATAAGGGTTCCGTTTTTTTTCCTTTTGAGGTACGGAACCCTAAAAATTGCAAAAAACGTAAGAAAATTTGAATTTCGTGGGGTACCCTGGCGCTTCCCCCTTTACCTAACTTTCCGGCTTTTCCGTAGCAAATGTTACGACACACCAATATCCCGAAAGATCCCTGAATAACAATATCATTATACCTCTTAATCTGCGTTATGTTAAAACTGTAATACAAGTCACCTGTCGACAGTTTAATCTGACGTCAGGCCGTAATGAGCATAATCAGGGCCCGATGTTATTGCTAAGGCTTCGTCCGGACAAGGCTACAGAAAGTTGCGCAGACTCAGTTGCACATCAGTGTCTTGTGACAAAAAACTTGTTTTTTTTTTGCGGGGAATACAAAAAAAGAGGGTTATTTTTCAAATTAAATTAATACTGTAATTTGAAAACATTGTTAATGCCAATTATTTTTAAAAGGGTAATCATGGAGTTTCTTGTCAGCTCTTCTCCATAGGAAACGATCAATTGGAACTGTGCACCTAGCTTTTGACGGTTCATAAGTGCCCACGTAGGTATTATGTGAAATAAAATATTTTGATTTGATTTGAAATGGTTCTAAGTCAACTGTTTATGCAATGCTTTGTGTCTCGTTAAATAAACCTTTTTAAAACCAAGGTTCTTTTACGTGACGGGTAGTCAGAGGGGCAATTCTCGTACCTAAAAACGTTCACAATCTCATGCCAGCATCAATCAAATGTCAAAAATTTAGGTAAACGCTATACAATTTTTGACAGATTGAGTCTTGAGATGATATTGCGAACGTTGTTAAAAATACGAGAATTGCCCCTCAGATAGTGTAAGTGCGACAATCAACTTTATGTACAAACAGTTCACTATAACTTGTCCCTTGGCCGTCAGGTTGGCACCATTGCTTTCAAGCTGTTGTTGTCAGGTTTTGGCTTGAAGGCAATGGTGCCAACATGACGACCAAGGGACTAGTTATAGTGAACGGTCTGTACATAAAGTAAAGAGTTATCACTCTCTAATAATTTCTGACATTTAAGGTCCTACACGCGGCGTTTTTTTAACGCGACATTGACGCACGTAAGTAAACGCGCTGCAAACACAATTTTTCAAGTTTCAACCAACTCAGCCTATCGCAGTCCACTGCTGGACATAGGCCTCTCTCAGTCTGCGCCACAACACCCTGTCCTCCGCCTTCCGCATCCAGTCTGTCCCAGCCACTTTCTTCAGGTCGTCGGTCCATCTAGCTGGGGGGCGTCCCACACTACGCTTACCGATACGCGGTCTCCACTCCAGGACCCGTCTGCTCCACCGGCCATCGGTCCTTCGACAAACATGGCCAGCCCACTGCCACTTCAGTTTGCTTATTCTGCTAGCTATGTCGGTTACTCCGGTTCTTTTCCGGATAACTTCATTCCTGATTTTATCCTTCAAAGAAACTCCGAGCATAGCCCGCTCCATAGCGCGCTGAGCGACCTTGAATTTGTGGACCAGCCCGACTGTAAGTGTCCACGTTTCAGCACTGTAAGCACTGTATGTCATAACGGGCAGGACGCACTGGTTGAAAACCTTGGTTTTCAAACATTGCGGTATGGGTGACGAAAAGACTTGACGAAGTTTACCAAACGCTGCCCAACCCAATTGGATACTTCTGTCGGCTTCTTATTCAAAGTTGTGTCTACCGAGCTTTTCAAGTTTAGTAAGACAAAAAACAAACGACTTGGACGCGCAGTCGATGCGTATTAAAAGCTCCGTGTGTATAGACCCTACGACGTATCGGATAAGACCTATTTTATTTACGACACTGTTTGGGAAAGGATATTTTAGGGTTATTGAACTTTACTGGAACATGTTGCGCAACAGTATGTCGCCCAGTGTGGACGCAGCATTATAGGGTTAGTGTTTAGGGAAAACACGGGCACGTTTAGGGATGAATATTAATTTGAGGGTTGCAATAAAAATAATCGGATGTTTAACAACGGAATTTTAAATAAAGAAGGAATTTGGTTTTCTGTGTTGAAAATTTTAGTACCTAGGTGGGAATTTAACTGTAGTTAGGTACTCTACGTAAGTAGGTACCTGTTTTACTTAAATACAAAATACAGTAAAATAAAGACCGGTCAAGAGCGAGTCGGACTCGCACACTGAGGCTTCCGTTTCTATTTCTGAAAAAGTGTGCTATTTAAAGACATCGTTTTATTTTTCCTGTATTCTTTATTACATAAACTTCACATAGAATAATTTCAGATTTTTTTCTATGCAAACTTCGGAGATAAGGATCGGGACGGTATTTTATTTTACATTTTTCATCAAAAGTCGAAAACTATGCTGCCAAAATAATAAAAAAATGTTTGAGAACGTGCAAACAGCACTCTTTCATATGATATCCCACATGCCCTAGTAGCCTCACTTCGAATTTTCCCCCTACGGACTGACGGATTTGACAGACAGACTGAGTCGCACCGTAAGGGTTCCTTTTTACCATTTCGGTACGAAACCCTAATAGGTACTAGGATGAATACAAACTTTTATAATACACAAATAATTTTAAATATTTTAATTTGTAATCGTCCTAATAATGTTTTTAAGACGAGTAGTGATTAGAACAGTACTTGTGAACCGATGTTGTTATCCTTCTGCACAAAGTAACTTGCCACATAAAAAATACATAAAGCAAGCTTTTACTTAGCAGAGCTTTAACAATACATACTTGAGCTTTCGTCCAATCGCCCCTTGACTTTGTGTTGAAATATTAAACATAGCATTAAAACATTTTAGGTATCTGCTCAAAGTTCACTGAAACAAGCTTTATTTAAAGATTAAACATCTCTAGGTAAGTACCCTACCTTCTACTAACACTGAACTTCTATTAAAATTAACGATGTGTCAAAATCAGGATGCTAAAATGAGTTATCATACTATCTCTTTCACTCGTGAGCAAACTGATAAGGACGTAACATGACTGGGTAACAATACCTCCAACAATGGACAGGATATTGAAGGATTGAAAGGAATATGTCATGTCCGGTCGGACATGTTCAAAGCGGTTTGAATTTAGAATATAATCCTGCGCCAGACGTAGGTACCTTCTAAAATTTTGAATACTTGTTTTTGGTTAGGTACCTACTATTTTCTGGGGGCTTACTATAAGCTGTTATAGCAGGACAGAAGTTGATTTGCCCTGTTTTTTTCTACTATAACATCCATACACCTTTTTTTGTACAGACTTTCATACCATGACGCGCTAATAAAATTGACAGCAGCAGTACCCACGACGCCGACGGTTGAGCGCCTGTATCTTCTAAATTTATCCATCTTGAAAACTTACTAATAGACCTCAGAATAAATAAAAAACCAAGACAGCGCTGCGCATAAGTGAAGTAAAGCATGCGGAAAACTACACCTCGCTCTGTACATACACGCTCACACGCACACATTTACGCCGAACTACAATAAAACTACACCTCACTAAATGCACACATGTTTACTAAACCGGCTTCACGTCACTGTTGACAGCGCTTTGTCTTGGTTTTTTATTTGGTTTAAGTCTTATACAAGCTTTTTCAATCAATCAATCTGCCTAGCCCTTTCCCAACTATGTTGGGGTCGGCTTCCAGTCTAACCGGATGCAGCTGAATACCAGTATTTTACATGGAGCGACTGCCTGTCTGACCTCCACAACCCAGTAACTGGGTAATACGATACCCCTTGGTAAGACTGGTTGTCAGACTTTCGGGCTTCTGACGACCCGTAACGACTGTCAAAGATCCACGAATAACAGCCGGGACCAACGGCTTAACGTGCTTTCCGAGGCACGGAGGAATCTCGATATGTAAAGATGGTCACCCATCCACTGACCAACCCCGGCAAGCGTAGCTTAACCTGACGGATCGACCCGTGCGGCTGTTATTACTTAGCCACGAGCTCCTCGCAATTACAAGCTTTTTCAATATTCTTTTGTAATTCGAGGTTCTCGGTAAGCTGTTGTGAGGAACTTAAAGTTTTGTCAATTCGATGAGATTGTGATGTCGATGTCGTGGCCGTAGGACATTGCGAAGAGGATTTACAGTAAAAAATCACAACGAAATGCTATTTTTAACTAAAAAAATGTGGAGGTTCTCAAGGACGACGACACGTATATATATTCTTTTTAATAAGTAGTATGACCATGCATAACTTTTTAAAGAGTTTGAAGGATTCTTGTTTTATTTTGGGAGTGCATATCTCAAAATTGGTCCAATGTATTTGCTATGGTAGTTTTTGAGTTGGCTTCCATAATACGTATTTTATTTCCTACTTTTTATGTCGATGATGTTCTCAAATATTTTGTAGGTGGTATTCGAATTTGTGTGGGGTAGTGTACCTACTACCCAGCTAAAAAGTGAAAAATTATAACTTTTTCACAAAAAAGAAACAATCGACTTCCAAAACAAAACCTACAAAGTGAAAAATAATTTTATTTTTGGAAGACGGTGGCTAAAAACCAAAATACAAAACCAAAGTCACCGACGTGGTAATCGCGAAAAAATAATCAGACGTCCCATAAAGAACATCGGCCAAATTTCTATAGAAGCTGGACCTGAGTTTTATTTTTAGTGTACAGAAGCAAATTATAGTGAGATTTGATTGTTTTATGTAGTAAACACCATCCCTTTCGAAAATAATATCTAAATAGCCAAGATATTTCAATAATGCAAAAAATACTTTTGAGTTTATCGGTGTCCGGAAATCAAAAGCACAGAATAATCGTCACAAGCGGTACCTAGTTATCAGTCTGTAAAACAATGCCAAGGTCAAACAACAGAAGGAAATCCAAAACAGTACAGTACGTATCACAATATTCACACTAACAACAACAACACAACAATGCGAGATCGCCGGGTGCAAAGACTACACACTACAGTATATTAGTGTCAAATTGACACCCGTTGTAATTGACAGTATTGACACTGTCAATCCATGGCGCGCGTCGATGACATATTATGACGTTCCGTTGTACACAGTTGAACAAAATGCTGATACTTACTATGAACCCACATAATTATTTTTATGACAAGAATCCAATACATAATAAAAATTGGTTTGATACACAAGTATATAGAATTGAATTACATCTAATAACTATTCAGAAAAACGTGAATAATTATAATCTTTGAGTACTAAATCATTTCTTAAGCAAAATGAATCGTCAAAGGTGCGTTCTGAACATGTTATTCTAAATAATTTGCAAATTATGCTATTAAAAAAAAATGTGTTTATGCTTTTTTTTCTGGCGACTTAAATATCAATTTCTTATGTTTTTTAAGACCTTTAAAAATACTAGATTTATTCATATATATGGCATATCTGTACACCACCGCCTCGTAGTCAGGTACGATTTGGCCGTCCTTCTTTGCGTCGAGTAAAATAATAAGGGGGTAAATTTTTAAGAGACACTACGACTTTCTCCGCTTGTTAAAGGCTCCTTCAAACAGGCACGACACGCGTCCTGAATGGCACGCGCCACAAACCGCGTGTCGCACGACGAGCGGTGCCTTTGTGTTGCGCGTGATTCGCGTCGCGGGTCGCGCTTATACGCCCGACTTATTACCTGACCGCAGCCTTTCATAGTAACAATCAAGTTCAAATATCTTTTTCCCCACTTCCAGCGCACGGCAAGAGATCCGGAAAGCCTCCAGCGTCAGCCCCTGACTGGTACCTCACCAGACTGCTCCGACGCATGGCGGCCAACGCAGAGCTGGTAAGACCCTTCTTTACCCATCCATTAGAAATCCATCCACGGGACCATTAGGATCCAATAAGATGGCAAAGAAGCCACCTTATGTTAAGTAGGTAGCCACCACAGAAGAGATAAAATATCCCCTCAAGTGTCGAATGCACCCCATGTGTGCATAAGGAAAAACCTTTACATAGTATAATAATAACAATATATCGTTTATTTTTAAAAATGGTGCAGATTTACAATAACTTATCTTAAACATTATAGAGGACACAGTTGCTCATTTGCCTGAACTAGGTTGAACCTGTGTAAATATAAGCTTATATCGCATATATATAAACGTAAAAAAACATCATCCGATGGAAAACCAATCAGCATCAGTAGTTGTGCACCTATGGAGTGCAACTAAACCCCCCTCCCCCCGCGTGTCAAACGCACTCCATGTGTGCATATAAGGATAAAACTTTACATAGTAGGTATATAAGCTTATATCACAAATATACTGGGTGATTTTTTAATGACCAGCCAAATTTTCACTGGGTGTTCTACCCATGAATATGAACAACTTTCACTATGGGACCAACTTTGAAATCACGAAAAAAAAACCAGCGGTTTCCTACAAAAGTTCAATACCTACTCGATCAAAATGTATGAAACAGCTGATATTTTTTTTGCGATTTCAAAGTTGGTCCCATAGTGAAAGTTGTTCATATTCATGGGTAGAACACCCTGTGAAAATTTGGCTGGTCATTAAAAAATCACTCTGTATATTAACGTAAAGAAACATCATCCGATGGAAAATATATCCTCATCAGTAGTTGTGAACCTATAGGGTTCGCAACTAACCCCCAACCCTTTCCCCACCGCTGGGGTTTTGGGTCTAAAAATAGGCCAAACTCAGACATGTGAGGGGATATGGATATCTGTAATACCAGGTTGAGTCGATATCTCAGAGACATATTTAATGCCTCATGCACCTATAACGCCTATGATGCCTGGGTAAACAAAAAAAAAATATTAGACACGTATTTTTTGCTTTATCATAATAATAAAAAATTACTTGGATAAAACGTTGGGGAGTGGGGGCTTGCTATTCTATAACAAACTACTTATGTACATATAAAATCTAGCAAAGAGTGACGTCCTGCTACATTTTAAAAAATGTATCGCCGCCTACGTAGGTATCCAATATTTTTTAATAATCTCTAGGAAGGTCAAAAAAATTTAATCATCATCCCTATTTACCTACACAGGCAAGTTGCTATGTTCCGGTTTAAAGGGTTTTAAACCGGAACATAGCAACGCTGCTTGGGAGCGGATTTAGGAATGGTGGCTGTTCTTCCCCGGAAGAGCTGCTTCAAAAACTTTACTTGTAATTTGCTTTTTCATAGACCGCTAGAAAAGTCAACCCATGCCGATAACCATAAAAGGTCAATGTGTTATATTTATAACAGCGCCATCTATCTTTGAATTCCAGAATCACGCGAACCAGTTGACTACAAAGAACGACGACATTGACGCCATCTACCAGATGAATATGCAAGACGACTCCCCCGCGACTAACAAACTGATGTGAGTATTGTTTAGTGACTGAGCATAGATGGCGCTACTTGTATCTTGCTATTGCCCTCTATGTAAAAGTAAGTACTTCCTTGTTATTTATTATAAAAGTCGGTTACAATAAATAAGTACTGCTACCGTTAGATAAAATAATAGTTAAGTAATTTCAATACTTATGGGGTATTTCCCTTTCATATCTTACTGACCATAACCAAAAATTTTTGATTGGGCTAGTTACTATGTATATGTATAGGTACTACTTTGCTAGTTTATACTAAAACAATATTGTTTCGTTTCGTAATTAAAATATCGGGATAGGGTCAATATTTGAGATGCCAACTTGAAAGAATGACTAGACTAAGTAATTCCGTTGTATTTTAGAGGATGTATGGCTAAAGATTTAAAATTGAAGTTAAACAGATAGTCTAACATTTTATGTACCTACTGTAAATGGATATTATTATTGTACACAAAGCTTACTTACGAAATTCATGTTTAAAAACGGTGACTCATCTGATGTAAAGAGAATTAGGTTAGATTTAAGTAAAGATACTATTCACTTATGTACTTAATTGTGTAAACATTCCGGTCCATTTTGAAATATTATAAACGCATTTCCGATAAGTACTTACAATTTATATTTGAGCCAAAGGCTACCCAATTCTTTTTAGGTTAAATTCTAGAGCTCACTAACTTTTGCACTCGTTTTTCCCCTCTAGAATACGTATCCATTTCTATTTTCCATAACATTAACCTTTTCGTTTGCAGGGTTGATAGCGATGAGGGTCCCGTAGAACTGCCACTCGGCAGGAATATGGAAGCCAAACCCATGCTGGACGATGACCTGTTATCTAAGATGAAAATCTGGCAAATCATGGTACGATACTTACCTACTTGTTAGGGTGCATCCAGACTGCGGTCGATTGACAATATCGTGAGTCGTGAGTTGTGAGTGAGATTGACAATACAGTTACCGTACGTCGGTGATAACACTGACTTTGAGCTGGCTTTTTGATAGAATAAGTCGACCTACGCACGGACGTAAAAATATCGCGACGATTTTGTTTCGCGCACTGGATTTTTAACGCTCTGCTTAGCGCCGAGAGTTGAAAATCTATCAGTGTATTTTTTCGACGCGTTAGAATGTACTCTGCGAGAGTTGAAAATCCAGTGTGTGATGAAATCCCGCCGCGATATTTTTACGTCGGCTAAGAGGCCAGGTTAATCTGCTTTTGTAACTGACGAACAGCTTACTGTACGTATGATGTATGAGGAAACTCATTCTGAGGTGACGGGCGACATTGATCTACCACGTTCTGGTTGGACCCTTTATACCCTAGATTTTTTGTTTGTTTGTAATGGATAAACTCAAAAAATACATAACTGTTTCAAAAATTCTTTCACATATAGAAAGCTACATTATCAGCGAGTAACATGGGTTTTATTTTATCGACTTCCACGCGAACGAAGAAAAAAATCCCTAAAATGAATCCCTATTTCCCTTGGTCACGCCATAATTTGAGAACGACTTTACCGATTTCATTCATTCATCTTTCTTTTAAGTTAAGTTTGTAGAAGGTTCTTACGGAAAGGAACATTAAGAACATTGTGCAGACAATTGGGAAATTTCAGAACACTTAACGACTACAAAAATCAAAACAGAAATGATATTTCAAGGTTTAGTGTGGAAGAAATTCATTACGATTCCCAATTCATTATAGTTTCAATATACGGGCGTAAATTTCCACCATTGAATTTTTAGAATATATACGTATGCATTTTCCGTTTTTACGCGGTGTTAATCTTTAACATTTTTAACTACGGGTATTAACAGCTGTTTTGTTTTTTTTTTCAGAGAGAATCGCCCGAAGAGAAATAAATTAAATAAACTATAAACAAATTATACCAAAGATTGACTGACGTTATTAATTTCAAAATTTGTTTTCTTATATTTATAATTATTATTATTGTAATTCAGTACGTTCGTTAAATTTTAATTTTAATTTAATACTCTAATTTTAATTATTGTATTTTAAAACGTCAATTGTAAGGTTGGGTTGCAATTGGCTAATAGTTGTATAGAATAGACTTTAAGATAAAATGTGCCATTTATAAAAATATAAGCTGTTACTATGACATGTACCTATCCTTAAAAATCTACATTACACACATACAAAATATAAGTAGATGCATCATTCATCGTTTACAACAAACTAAAAATAATTTCAAATTGTATAATTATGCAAAGATAACGTGCTTAGCAAACTAAAAGTTAATTATGTAAGCAGCATTCGTAGAATATACTTATTTAACTTTAAAATATTTAATTTGATAAAGCAAAATAAATTGACTGTCTGTTCTATTTTCACTTCACAAAAGCAAATCTGTACTTATACGACCAATAATCATTTTAATAATAATCCTTAATAATTATTTATTATTGCAATTGAAAAATAGTAAAAACCCTAATTAATTTATTATGTAGAATATTCTAACCATATTAATCTGATACAAAAAATATTAATTAAAAACTATGTCTGATTCATGTGATCACCGGTAGATGTCACTATAATAAAATAGTACCAGAGTCAAATAAAAATGATAACATAAGTATTATGTCAAATGTCAATTGCCTGTTAAAAATGATGTTACCAATAGATGTCACCGCTGTTCCGACCTACAAATTCAATTAAGTACGTATGTAAAAACTTGTTTGGAAAAAAAATCTTGGTGGTATACGAAGAACACAAGATCTTAAATGTATTTAATATGTATACCCAATTATTTGTATATTATAGTAGAGACGCAAATGTTCATAATTGTTGGTGTTATATTATAAAATGAAACTGTAAAATATAAGGCAGATTCATCTTGGATTCGTTGGCTATTTTATTTTCAAATCCTTATAATATAAACAGTGGGGTAGTTGCATATGTAACACACATAAAAAAATATCAGAAAACAGAGAAAACGAATTTTCCCAGCAATAAGACATAGGTCTATTTTGTATGCAATAACTGTTAGTTCCTGCTTGTACCTACTCATAAACTATTAACAAAAAGAGTTTGACTGTTAGTAGTTAATGTTGTGCATATGTAACACACATAAAAAATATGAGAAAACAGAGAAAACAGAGAAAACGAATTTTCCCAGTAATAAGACATAGAACAAAAAAATAGGATAATCAGGGTGGGCGAATTTTTTTTTTTTTTTTTTGCATAAAAGTCGTTCCACGCTTTCTAAAGACTGGTTGGCGATTTTAGACTTATAAATATTAAAGAATAAGAAGTGTCCAGGTCCCTCACACTGTTTTTCCTTCAGTAATATCCAAGATTTACTCAGAAAGTACCTTTAAGTTTAGTAATTGGAAAAAGTCGCATTGGTACTTGCCCGGGTTTATATCCAGAACCCCGTGCAAGAGATAGGAGGCCTTAACCACTGGATTATCACGACAACTTCCATTACTTACTAAGATAAATAGTTCATCCAGTAATTACAAAAATCAATCTGATGTCATCATCAAAATCATCATCATCTGCCTAGCCTTTTCCCAAATATGTTGGGGTCGCTTCCAGTCTAACCGGATGCAGCTGAATACCAGTATTTTACATGGAGCGACTGCTTATCTGAACTCCACAACCCAGTAACTGGGTAATACGATACCCCTTGGTAAGACTGGTTGCCGATGCCGGGACCAACGGCTTAACGTGCTTTCCGAGGCACGAAGGAGTCTCGGTATGTAAAGATGGTCACCCATCCACTGACCAACCCCGGCAGCGTATATAGAAATGCTAATTCATAGCATTACCTAAACACATGTGGTGCCTAAACACATGTAGTGCCTAAACACATGTAGTGCCTAAACACATGTAGTGCCTAAACACATGTAGTGTTTAACGCCTGGAAATGACTCTATCGTCGCCGTCTGAGGGGACGTACTGAAGTAGCATTTCTATATACTTACGCACCCCGGCAAGCGTAGCTTAATCTGATGGATCGGCCCGTGCGGCTGTTATTACTTAGCCACGAGCTCCTCATCCAGTAATTACAACCCTTCAAAAAGATCGTTACGACAATAGCTCCGAACTTTTAGTTTTGGACGCACAAATGTAAGTTTGCACTAAAAGCATTGTTGGTGTAGTCTCGTAGGAATAAAGGTAAAGTATATCGGGCCTACTTTCCAGCTGTAGTGTGGTACAATTCTTAAGAGGTTGGAGGGATCATCGCAGACAATTTTTATGCAGACTTATGACTACGCACAATGATGGGTTTTATAGTTGGGATGAAACAAACTCAACATTGTTTTGAACAATATTGTTCGACTACAACTTTCTCCCTTACATTCCAACTGCAAATGTAACTAATGAAATGTAATGTATGTAATGTGTGTGTGTGTCTTTTGTGTGCACCGAATAAATGTTTTATCTATCTATCTATCTATCTATTAGATTCGGAGAAAATTGGCTGTGATAGACGGACAGACAGACAGATACACGAGTGATCCTATATTCAATTCAATTCAATTTCTTTAATTCAGACTAATGTGTCCATATAGTATTTATTTATTTATTTAGAGGCTCTTCAACAATTAGTACACTATTACCGACTTTACAATTTTTTACATTGCAAATTAGTAAATACATTAGTGTTAGTAAATACATGTAAAAGAACTTAAAAATAAATGTTAGTACATATACAAGAGGAACTATCTGACGTGGATGTGTATCCACTGCCTCCATAAAGGACTTTCTATCCTCTTAGCAATGACCCTCAGGTATACAGCTGTTGGAACTGTCCCTCACACTGCGCATCAGCGATGCCGCTCGCTTACGGATTATGGCATGGAAGCCATACACTTGTGCGTCAGCAAACATCGCTGATGGGCTGCAATATCTAGGCAGTCCCATCAGCAACCTGAAAGCATTGTTGTACTGGACCCGCAGGGCGCTAACGATCCGCTGTGTGTAACTGACCCACAGGCTACAGGTATAGTAGGATTGGCAGTAGGCCCTAAATAACGTCTTTTTTACCTCCCTACTACACCTATAAAACCTGCGGGCCAGCATGTGACACCGACCCGCCAGCCCCCTGCGTTCCCGTTCTACCCGTCCACTTTTACCACATGGCCAAGGTAAACAAACGTGCTGACCCTATTTAACGCCACCCCTCCCAGCGTCACGGGCGGTACACAAGAAGGCGTCATGCATCCCGACCGAAGCACAACCAGCAGTTCGCTTTTCTTGACATATGTCAATCCGTGCCTATGTATATGTTTCCGTTATTTCATTCGGATGTATGGAACACTAACAAAAACAAAAAGTCGCCCAATCCCATTGAGCCTGACTGCCTGTTTTCCTACGACTATTTGGAGCGCTGCGTAGTATTTCGAATTCGGGCGGGTCGTCGGTCCATCTGGGTGGGGGCGTCCCCCAGCTAGATGGACCGACGACCTGAAGAAAGTGGCTGGGACAGACTGGATGCGGAAGGCGGAGGACAGGGTGTTGTGGCGCAGCCTGGGAGAGGCCTGTGTCCAGCAGTGCACTGCGATAGGCTGAGTTGGTTGAACAGCGGTTACAGTTATAGTGACTTGGCAACACGTCACTTGCAACAGATCTACACAAAACATAAAGTAATGACAACAATTCGTCCGGTTTATATTAAATCTTGCTTTGTTGTGTTAAATAAAGCACGTCAGTAAGCTCAACCATTGCTATTTGCACACAGTACACATTTGCTAATAATGTGTACCGAAAATTAGGTTGAACATAACAATATATTAGGATTATTATCAGAAACTAGATATTTTTACTAACGTTTACAAAATGAATAGTTGTCACGTATAGTAATATACTTTCTAGTGAACATCGCAAAATTCTGGTAAACTAAACTAGATTTCTTTCTCCGTGTGCGCACACACGCCTGCATTATAGTATCTTCCGCGCCGAAGGCTGGTCTCCGCTGAGATTGGTCGCCATGGCCGAAATTCGGTCTGGAGGACTATTATAGTTATTTATGCAACTGACGTATAATAAGGGGTATTAAAACACGAATGTGGGTAAGCCGAGTGTGATAATAGTATCACATGAGTGTTTTAATACCTAATTATGTACAGTTGCATACAAGACTTTATCTACATCCATGTTATCAATCGTCTATAAAAGGTTCTGAAACAGTTTTTTGCAATACTAATACTCGTATCGAACATGGCGGCCGGCGTCATAGTATACGACGTGAATTCGAATAAGTTCTTTTTTTAAATCACGGCGCTGTTGTAGTGAAACGCGCGTGCATTACAATGTTCTTTTTTTGATAACGAGTTGCATTATGAAATTCAGTAGAACATTAAAGCACCCGTTTGGATGATGTTATGGTTACTATGACACTGGTTGTTGTAATGTTGGCAATAAGCTAACTGTTTCAGAAACTTTTATAGAGGATGTATAGCATGGGTGTAGATAAACTATTATATATACATGTTGATGATGTTATAAAACTTCCTGTTAATGTTGTCTACATAGCATGTAAGTAGTGGTATACCTAAGAATTTGTGTGGGGTAGCTGTACACCAACTGGGGTCTCCGAAACGATCAACCACAATTATTGATCTATAGCCATCAATTTCTTTTGTAGTAATATTCAATCGCTTCAATTGCACTTATTAGACGATCAATTTGCGCATCAATGTGCATCAATCACGAACAAATTGACAATTGCAATTGATCGTTTAAAGAGAAAAAATAAAAAACTTTAGGGTTTCTTTTAATGTCTTGTTCTTAGGATTCCGTACCTCAAAATGAAAAAATGGAACTCGCAAGTAAATCAAAACCTTTAGGGGATTTCCCGTGGTCCTAGAATCATGAAATTTGGCAAGAAGCAAGGTCTTCACAACTAAAGGAAAAAGTCCGAAAATTGTTAAATTGTAATTTTAAAATATTCTTTTGGGATTACAATGTTAAGTTTGTTTTTGGGATAAATTCTTTTCAACTACGGAACCCTTCATTGTGCGTGGTCCGACGCACACTTGGCGTAAAAATAGTTTTTCTAATTACAAACTTCTTTCCATTTCTCCTAAGCTAAAACAGTAGGTAATTCCCGCTCTGCGCTCCTACCTTGCGCTATTATTATACAAACAATAAACGGGTCGAAACGGACCTATGTAGAACAACGATGATAGGGGGTCATTACTTGCAAGCCTGTTGCATCTATTTTAATTAGTATCTGTATACCTATGTATTTAACAGGGTGTTTCTTTTAAGGTGTCAAGCCAGTGCGAGCTGATAGCAGGGTACCATACCTATCGATTTAAGGCCCATGTATGTGCTACGATTTTTTGTAGTTTTCGAGTTATTTTGGATCCCTCATTTCATATCAATGGTAGTGGTTAAGGTCGATAGTAGTAGGTATGAAATGTATGTTTTATTATCAACTGAGCTCTGCTTTAAACGTAGAGGAATAGTAAATATCAGGATTAACAAAAATATGCAAAGATAAATTCTAAAATAATGAATATCACAAGGTTTCAGATACACCAATTTCAACGACCGATTTCAGCGAATAATGCCCTATTTAATACATTCTTGTTCAAAGTTGACCCAAAAAAAGGATATAATTATTTAAAGCCATCATCTCGTTGAATTAGGAAAAATCGAAAAAAAAAAATTGTAACTCGAAAACTACAAAAAATCGTAGAACATACATGAGGGTTAAGTCGATAGGTATGATACTCTGCTATCAGCTCGCACTGGCTTGCCACCCCGGCTTGGTATAATACTGATACAAATTAAAATTGACATATTATGTCATATACAGTCACGAGCACACATGTAGAACTCAAAATCGGTTGAACGGACTGTAAAAAAAATATTTAAATGTCTAATATTGTAAAATTTTATTGTTTGAATTATAGTGTGAGCATTAAACCTGGCGTTGATTATATGTTATTTATGCAAGGTACCAGCTAATGCGCATTGGGAATCCATTGGTTTTATAGATTTATAGGCACCTACGCTAATGACATCTTGTAATTAATCAATTTTAATTTCCCTGTTACTTACTTCCGACTTCCGTGAGGACCATTCCCGTTTATGTTTTTTTTTTTTATGATTCACGAAGCAATTTTACGAACTGAATGAGCTCCGAAAACAGTCGAAGAATCCGGAAATAAAGACGTGATTGAGAATGAAAAGATCTACAAACTATAGGTACCTTTTTATTTTCTGATTAACAAAATGAATGGGATAGAGTAGTGTTAGTAGGTATCTACTTTGAACGTACGCATACTTGCCAGCTTAGACCGAAGCCGGCAAAAAAAAAAATAATTAGATATCAGATACCAAAAGGTGTCAAACATCCCCCAGACACAACAGGCTAGCAACTTAGATAAATTACATTTTCAAAAAAAAAACAACCGACTTCCAAATAAAAACAATACAAAGTGAAAAATAACTTTAATTTCGGAAGTCGGTAGCAAAATACTAAAATACCGATCCAAAGACACCGACTTCCGAAATCAATGTTATTTTTCACTTTGTAGTCTACAGTACTTTTTCCAAAAAAAATCATCACTACCTCACCACCTCATCTCTCTTTTTTAACCGATTTTTCAAAAACAAAAAGGAGGAGGTTATCATCAATTCGTCGCGTATATATATTTTTTTATGTATGTACACCGATTTCTTCGTCTATTGTGGACCGATTTTGAAAATTCTTTTTTGTTTGAAAGAGTGTGCTTTCGATGTGGTCCCATTGTCACCAAGTCAGAATCTGATGAGGGGATCCCATGGAAATCGAGGGAAACCCTCAAATTTTATAGGCACACCTACAGCGATTTGGGTATTTTTTATAGTAACTCGTGCATTTGCTCCCGGAAAGCACCATTAAGTGAAGTGGAACTGATGAGGAAGACCACAGATGGCCATCGGAACTACTCAATAATACGTATTTCACGTGCGTTGCGATTCGTTTACATATATGGTTGCTAAGCAATTTATGCTCATCACATAAAATATGGTGAAGTGTAGTTGATGGTGGCTTCACCATCATTTACAGTTCTCCTGGTTCCTTACTAGGAGAACTCCTCAACAAGTAACGTCCTTGTATCGGGAAAAACAATATTTTGTAAAAGGTGATGAGCAGTTCACATTAGGCTATTGTAACTTACATAAATTACAAACGGACCCACTAAAAAGTGAAAAAAAAACTTTTGTACAAAAAAAAAAACAACCGACTTCCAAAAAAATGCTACAAAGTGAAAAATAACTTTAATTTCGGAAGTCGGTGGCAAAAACTAAAATACAGAGCCAAAGACACCGACTTCCGAAATTAATGTTATTTTTCACTTTGTAGCATTTTTTTTGGAAGTCGGTTGTTTTTTTTTTGTAAAAAAGTTTTATTTCTCATCACCTTTTTACAAAAAAAAAAAATTTCCCTATGCAGGTACATTAATTGTTGAGGAGTTCTCCTGGTAAGTACCAGCCGTGGTGGTGAGGTGGAGGTCCACTTCACCATACCTATGCATTGTGACGAGCATAATTGCTTAGCAACCAATAGTAAAGCAGGTACTGAATCGAATCACAACCCGTGAAATACTTATTATTGAGTAGTTCTGGTGGCCATTTGTGATCTTCATCATCAGTTCCACTTCACCAAATGGTGCTTTCCGGGAGCTAATGCTCGAGATACTATAAAAAATACCCAAATCGCTACCGGTGTGCAGAAGTTCCGTCGATTTCTCCATTCTCATCCTAACCTGATGACAATGGGACCTAGTTGAAAGTATACCTTTTCAAACAAAAAAAGAGTTTTCCAAATCAGTCCAGCTGTCTTCGAGTAATCGGGGAACATACATAACAAAAAAAAGATTCCGACGAATTGAGAACCTTCTCCTTCTTTTGAAGTCGGTTAAAAAGGAACAGTTTTTCTACTATGTCACCCGCACCATGCTATACCGCAATAGATATAGGTATCAGAGATGTCAGTAATCGGCGAGGCAGAAAATAGCATCATCCTGTAACTGTCTCACAGAAGCGATGATGGGCGCTTCTCATACACAGAAGGAAAGAGCGTTGACGACAACAAGAAGAAAAAGAAGAATTTCCAAAATCATATCGATCAATTTTCATTCTCTAAGTTTGGATTTTTTCTCTCAAAATATTTATGCTTCGTCGTAGTACTGACGCCAATGACTTTTGGTGTCATAAATATTTTAATAGCTGTGACTTATATGAATTTCGTTAATTATTCTAATGATCAGATTATATGCAAATGAAGTAACTAATATTTTGATGCAGTAAAGCCGAAATAAATAAATATCAAATGTTGATTCGTAAAAAAACTGTACAGAATAGAAATCTAACAACGTTTTTGGGTATATAAATCATTAGGTATTAAAAAAATAATATTCGTGAAGAAAAATTGAAAAACTTGTCCGGAAAATAGGTAAAAGACTGTTCCCAAAGTATGTAATGAAAGTGTAAACAAACCCCATTCAGGTTAAATTCTTACTCAATCACTTAATAAAGCGAATAAGTAACACAATATCTGTATTGATAAGGCTTCAACTCTACCACTCCCCCCACCAATTCTCACCACTTTTTCCAACAAATGTTGTTAAAAATCATCGACGAAAATCTACACTAATTTTGTAAAGAGTTTGTACGTAGCGGGTAATCTCTGGAACTATACCAGTCGGATTTGAAAAAATATTATTGAATTTGATAGTCCTATGCTTGAGGAAGGTAATAGGCTATTTGACATCACGCTATGGCCCTTAGAAGCCGAGCAAAAAGAAAAAAGCGGTACAAAATGTACTATAGATAATATTATGAACTCCACGTTAATCGATTATAATTTAATGATAATTTTTTATTCGCAACCTTAACTTAATTTTTGGATTTCTCATTTTCCAGATGGTAAATTGGGTTGATTTTTAGCATTTTGAAATAGAAAAATATAACCCTTTTTTAAACCATATCTCAACTTATTACAATCTGGCCCAGAAATCCCCGTCTCCTTTTACGCGGACGAAGTCGCGAGCTAGTTAAGGATAAAATTAGAAATCAAAGCACTCAATTTGTAAATGGCACTACAAATTGGCATCCACTGGTACGTTTTCTACACCATTTGTTTACATTTTCATCAAATATTTTAGGAACAGACTATACGTACAGACGCTTTTAAGTACACACGTCCTTTTGAAGGAAAAAGTATAAAGAAACATCGCCATTCCTCGTGAGTGTCTCGTTTTCGTAAATAATAGTGTGTTACATTTTAATAAAAGACCATTTATCTCTCATTCTTGTGTAGACCACTATTTGTGGTGGAATTATGGTGCTACGAGGTGATTTTTCACTGAACACTGGACAGTGAATAGGAGGGCTGACAAAGAAATGGTGGATAGTTACGTCATTTTGCACGTGGGTGGGTAGTAGATTTGCGATGATGACTATTTAATAACCCCCCGGATACACGGTCAATCTTTTTTTTCGGAAAATCTCCGAAAATCGTTTTATGTCTTAGGCATTCTCTACCATTCAACCTTCCCTGCTTTGGTCTTCGATTATTAAGTTAAAAAAGTTTGAAGAAGGTTTTCGGCTTACTGCTAAAAATGTTGTCGATACGAAAGTTCACATGTCTCAGGTGAGAAAGTATCGAGTGTAGTTCGGTGCACTCTGACATCGACATCGATAGACGCAAGACACTCGTCGCATCGCATCCTATCGTTACATCCGAACGATTTGAATTGCAGAATACGAGCACTCGATTCAACCGATTTGGTTTCAACGAAGATGTAAAATTTGTATTTTTAGTTTGTAGCATCATAAATTGAGAACGGCTGAACTGATTTGGCAAAGAACAATGGGCGTCCTGTCCCATTAGCGGCCATTAATAAAACTAGTGTCATTTGAAAGGTGAATGCTTGTAGAACAAATATTGTTCAAGCAGTATGATTAAATATCATTTGAGAAAAAAGATATGGGTTAAATACTATTTTAATGAATTGTCATATTTTTATCATTCAGCATTTTTTGTTTTTCATCACGAAACATACGAAAAACCTTTGCGTTTTGCTTATTTTACAAACGTATGAATTAATAAATAAAGTAATGAAACTATTGGGCTTCCATGTACCTAAATGTAAAATATTTGTCACAATATTCAATACCTTTGTTATCATGCCTTTTATCCGCTAATATGCACTGGGCCGATCGTAAACCATACCAGGATTGCACCGCTTTCAAAGAAAAATGGCGGCAATAATGTGCGGGGCGACCCGACCACTCAACAGCTGCTTTTGTTAACGTATTCGTTGAATGAGCCACTTCAAGTTGGTTTTTGTTTTCAATTCTAGGAACCATTGTTAAAATCAGACCAACCAATTCTACCTGCTTCGTGTGACCAATCAGCGACGAGTGCGGTTCCCACACAACACCCGAGGCTTTACGTCAGGTCCGCGAGCACAGTGCAGTCCATCGTTGACATTTGTTTCGTTGAGTACTGTGCGATTATTTTTGTTTGACCATCTATTTCGACTCTGGCTTATATCTCGGACTTGTTGATATCTAACTTGGTGACTTGTGCTTGTTTTACTGGACTTTGTGAATTGTATTCCTATAACTATGGCTGATAACCGTCAAATGTGTGTTTTGTGTAATCGATCTGTGATAAACAGGAGAAGATACGAGATAACACACGCTCGGTTTGAAGACAATCCCGTTGTAGCCCAATATATTATTGAAGCTGTTACTCCTGAACGTCAGGTAAGTCAAACTAAATCATTATGTCTTATTTGTCATGTCAGGAACTGGTAGTTTCTCACTTTAAAAAGTATCGTTATGAAGCGTTTTTACTGGTATTATATACGTATTTAGAAAAAGAATACTGTTTATCTTTATCGGTTTTTTTTTTATTTAGAAGAGTAACTAAGTATTTAATATCGACAATTTGTGAAACCATTTAAGCTATGCAGTTTAACTAATTGTAATATTCTCATCTTCAGCTAGAATACAACGGACACAGTATATTTGTCGACCATGCTGGCAACGGGCAGAAAGAGCTGCGCAACCTAATGAAAATACGCAACCACATGAATGTGCACAAATCGAAGAATATTCAAGACTCCCTAACACAGCGACGCGTTGTATGTTTGAAAACTGCAGACGAACGTTACTCCGAAGAATTCCGGATAATCTGAAAGTAACATTTTTAATTCATTGTAACTACAATATTCCCAATAGCGCAAGAGTTTGCGTTCAACATTAGGAATCCAACAATTAGGATCAAATAATTGACAGCTCTAACTTGCTCCACGATTTCAATGCCACACATTTTTTTGCATATCATGAGCCTCATGAAAATAGCAGTGCTTCGAGGATCTATATTGGATTTTGATCATATAGATGACATGGACATAAATGAAATATACATTCGATTGGGTGTCAGTCGAGAACAATTTATGAATATTTTGGAACAAACCCCGTCATTGTCGAACGTATCAACTCGGCCGAACACAACATTAGCCTGTTACCTAATGAAGCTGCGAAGTGGTGAAGCAAACGAAAGGCTGGCATCACTTTTCAACATGAGCCGGCGAACCCTTGAAAGACATCTTAAGTTAGCCAGGGATTCCCTTTTTTTGGACTTCGTTCCTGGACATCTGGGTTACGACCATATTGACAGAAGGAACATAGTTAATCGAAATCTTCAAGTGCCAAATGTTGTTTTTGGAAATCCAAATGCAGAACCCTCAGATAGAAAGGCAATTGTGATAGCAGACGCCACTTATATCTACATCCAAAAGTCCACAAACCATTTATTCCAAAGGTGATCATATAGTCTACACAAATTCACGAATTTATTGAAACCATTTTTAATAGTATGCTGCGATGGTCATATAATAGATGCATTTGGGCCATATGCAGCTACAGAGTCGGATGCACAAATCCTAAAAATATGATCGAAGACGAAGAAGGCAGTATTCATTGGTTTTTTAGACAAGGGGATGTGTTCATCTTAGACCGTCGATTACGTCGTTATCCAGGCGCTTCATATGAAGCACACTTGCCAAAAACAAAAAATCGCAACGAAGATCAATTAACGACAGAGCAAGCTAATAAGTCTAGGTTGGTTACCATATGCCGCTGGGTTATCGAAGTTATAAATGGTTGGTTTAAACGCGACTTCAAGTTATTTCGGCAAGATTTTTTTAATCGTGCCTTGCCCCATATGATGAAGGATTTTAAAATAGCCGCTGCGTTATTGAACGCATACAGAGAACCATTACGTGATAGTGTACACGCAGAAACATTTATAACAATAATAAACCAACGATTGAACCAACCAAATCACCTAGCAGAGTATGTCCTAGGCAACAACTTAAATCGTCGACGGGCTAGCTTTGATAGTATTACTGGTAACCAACCTAACTTAAGTGATTTTCCGTCACTGACCGAGGACGATTTAATTATTTTTGCACTTGGCACATATCAAGTGAAGTTAGCTCGCAGCTATTATGCGGAGCATGTGCGACAAGGCCTATATAATATAGAAGTGTATAGAGATACCCAATGTACAGGTCTAGTGGTGTACGGCATTACAGCTACAAATGTTTGGCTTCTCCGCTGCCGAATACAATCGCGACATGCGCGGTCCAGAATTTATTATTCTTATATTCTTATAGACAGGCAGAAAAATGGTAGGGAAGCTATAGAAAAGTATTATTGCAGTTGCCTTAGCGGTAAACGCACTCTGGGTTGCTGCGCCCACATAATGTGTATAGTTTGGTACAGACGCCAGCACATCAAGTTACTACAATCTGTCAAATTTCTTCAATGGATTTTCATCTTTATCGCTAAAGCATTAGGTTCAATTTTGATTGGGAAAATTTGACAGTTTCGGGTGGCTTGACCTGCTGGCGTCTGTACTTAGGGTGGGCGAGAAACCAAGAGGAGGACATTCTTTTGCCAGCTGATTTTTTAAATGAAATAATTGTTGATGACGATTAAAGTCCAATAATTACTGTAGTTATTAAGTAATATTGTAGTTACTAAGTAATATTGTATTATTGTAATCTGGCATAATGTTTTTATTTTAATAAATCAACGTATTTAACAAACCTTTAGTTTTATTTAAGCTATCATTATCTTATATTTGTATATTACGTATATAATAACATAGTCATATCATTATAATGTACTTAATTCATTATTATATCAATGTAACATCATCACGAGGTGTACAAAATATTGTATTTAAGATACAAACTGTAATCATTCCATTTGACGACACGATTGGCGCAGTGGTTGAGCGATTGACTGCTGTGCAGCATATCGCGGGTTCGATTCCCGCACGGAACAAATATTTGTACGACCTACAAGTATTTGTTCCGAGTCTGGGTGTTTTTCTATCTATAATATGTATGTATTTACAAAAAAAAAATGTATATAAGTAGTTTATCAGCCATCTCATTACCATAACACAAGCATTAGGTTGCTTAGCTTGGGACTAGATGGCGTTGTGTGAAATGTCCAAGTATATTTATTTATTTATTTTATTTATTTATTTAAATGATTTAATTAGTTTTTTTTTTATATAATCCACCTATGATAACTTTTTATCCAAGGAACTTACAGAAACAGTCTTTTGTAGTCTTATTGTATACATAATTGGCTACTAGAAAATAAATAGTACAGATGTGGCCGCCGATGGGACAAGCTCCATACAATTTTGCCCATTGTTCTTTGTTTTTTTTGTGTTTTTATTTGTCAGGAAGTTTTGTATGAAAGCAAATTTTGGAAATTACACCGGAAAAATCATAATTTTTGATGGTTTTTTGTATAAAATCTCCCGAGTAATAAAATTAACCGGTCAATTGAAGGTGGATGAATTGTATGTAGATACACACAAGAAAGAAAGAAAATTTATTTATTCTGCATTCGATGAAAGTTGCAATATAGGGGTTTACGGGGGCGAAAAATCGATCTACCTAGGTCATATCTTTAATAATAATTAATAATTTAACTAACTGACGTATCTGACATTTTGAACTAAGCCGATTGCCGACCTAACTATAGTAATATTTGATACATTTTCTAAGTCAAAACCTATGCCTTACGGTCCCCATGATAATGCAAAAATTGAGACCGATATATATACAGTTTCCAAAAAAAAAAACCGGTCAAGTGCGAGTCGGACTCGCGCACGAAGGGTTCCGTACCATATTATATGTTTAACAATCGCAAAGATAACTTTTTACTTATTTTATAATGATACTGTGAATTACAAGGTTAGTTTTTGCAGTTGCAGAAAATCACCCATGTTTAAACAAAATACCCTATGAATCGCCGTTTTCAGTATTGTTGATTAAATACAGAATTTATGGTACCTACATCGTATAAAGAAGTTTCAAATTCCTAATTTGTTGAATTGTTGCGCTAGAGCTCGTACAAAAATGGTCTAAAATTTACAACTTTTGCGGCCCCCTATTTCTTAATTTTAGAAGATAAAAAAAAATATGTTTGTACTCCACTCAATGAGTTCTAGACGATGACACCCCACATGCTAGATTAAAAAAATTATTTTGTTTTCAAAATGAATTGTTTATTTTATGGGGACCGACCCCTTAAATTTTTAACTTTGCTTTATTTTTATTATTTGTTGTTATAGCCGTAATAGACAGCGGAGGTTTAATAAGTTTGCTAGACTGTACGTGGTTGTCTGATTTCATGGATTTTAATTTTCTTGCGCGGAACCCCAATTATTTTTCTAAAATAAAAATAGTCTAAGTTACTCCTTAAAACATCAGCTATATCGGTGAAAATTCGTTTGGCAAGTTTCCTAACTTGACTCAAAGTACCATTTTTTTAATCGGACTGCGCTTTAAAATTCTTCTATACAAACTTTAACATCCCTAAACCTCATTTGAGGCGTAGTTTTGAAAAACTAATAATGACAATGACAAACATTATTACTTACTTATGCAAGTATTTGTGCTAAGTTTCAAGTTCATTAACCAAATTAATAAGATTTTTCATATAAACTGTATCTCTGTTTTCACGAACACAGATAAAGAATTTCAAAAATCGTCTGGTATGTTTCCATAATTTGACTCAAATATTATTTAGTTACACCAATTTTAGAGTTAACCAAGCCCCCCCATAGATTAAAGGGTAGATTTTTGGAAAACCCTGATACACGTTAGTCTTAATTTTTGGTCTCAAGTATAAAAACTGAGTTTTGAGTTAATCGGACCGCGTGTTAAAGTTCCTCCATACAAACTTTGACACCCCCAATCCCTCCTTAGGGGGTAGTTTAGGAAAACTAAAAATGATAAACTTTATAATTTACTTAGATGAATATTCGTGCTAAGTTCTATTAACTCAAGGGATATGATTTTTCATACAAACTTTCATCCCCTATTTTACCCCCTTAGGGATGGAATTTCCAAAAATTTTTCCTTAGTGGATGTTTACACTATATAAGGTATCTATGTGCAAAATTTCAAGTCTCTAGGTCCATTGGTTTGTGCTGTGCGTTGATATATTAGTCAGTGACTCAGTCAGGACTTTGATTTTTTTATATATATAGATTTACCATGTTATTTTAAGACCACAGACTTCTTATAGGTTTTCCTGTAATCTACAGGTATAGAACTATTTTCTATATTTTATTTCAAAATTTTAGGCTCAGTAGTTTCGGAGATAAAGGGGGGGGAATGGTCAATTTTCGTCTATTTTCTTAAATAATTTTAAAACGATATATTTTAAAATTATAAAAAAAATATATTTGAGACCCTCATAGTAAGCCCTTTCATTTGATATGTCACACGGTACAGTTTCCGAAACTTTTTTTTTAATTTTCTTATTTTCCCCCTAAAAGTGACTCTCATATTCAAAATTCATATATTTACTTTAGCTGTACGTGTTTGGGTCACAGAAATCCATATGTGTACCAAATTTTAACTTAATCGGTCCATTAGATTCGGAGCAAATTGCCTGTGACAGACGGACAGACGGACAGACAGACAGACACACGAGTGATCCTATAAGGGTTCCGTTTTTTCCTTTTGAGGTACGGAACCCTAAAAAGTAGAACAGCAAGCCCTGTAAAAGTTTCTTCGAATAGGTAGTTACGTCACTTAGAAAGATTAGCGACGATATCTGGGAAAATTAATTTTCTCTATTTTCACCCGAGCAGAGCTCGGTCGCCCAGGTACTAAGTAATAATAACAATAACTATCTAATAAAAGTAATAACTATTATCTTAACATACCAAATTACTTAAAAACAATGGCTATTTCAATTTCATACAACGAGTGCTCTCAAATTAAACTATGTTTTGTCGTAAACACTCGTATTTCATAACTCAACGCACCACCAGAGAGCCAAAACTTAGTTACCAATCCCATCCCCTTTTTACGACTCCCCCAGGAAAAATGGCCCTTTTCGTACTCAAAGACCACGCCCATGACAGTAGTACCCTAGTCGCATCCAGCACGAGTTAATCATCTCACCTATGAACCACTCGAACAAATTGAATTTTTCACGTTTCACTGGATTACCTGTGAATCTAAACGGGTGGATAGAAAGACTAATACTTGGGTCTAACTAACGTTCACTGGGAGAAAATTATAGCTTTTAAACTGGATTTTCTATTTTAAATCTAGATTTAGTGTAATGATAGGCAATTTGGTCCTATTGGTAGGGAGTGCAGGTAATGTGGGATGAAGTGGGCCTGATCTGTGGAAATTGATATACAGGGTGTAAGTGTAAACAGTAGGAATCTTTTAAGGGGTCATTGTACTCATCATTATGAACAACTTTTACTATGGGACCAAACCTGAAATCGCGAAAAATAAATCTGCTGTTCCCTACATTTTGACGAATTATGCGAACATAAAAAATGTACTATGGACAGCTGTTTTTTTTCGCGATTTCAGGTTTGGTCCCATAGTAAAAGTTGTTCATAATGATGAGTACAATGACCCTTTAAAATATTGCCACTGTTCACACTAATTACAGCCTGTAGTTTTATTAGCTCAACGTCTATGACGTAATGGCCCAGCGTCTAATGTCTCGCCTCTCTTGAACGTTACTGTGGGTTCAAATCCGGGCAAGTAACCAATGTGACATTATCAATTCATATGTACTTTCTGAGTTTCTAATGGACATTACTGACATCGGTGATGGAAAACATCGTGAGGAAACCTGACTGACTGACTGACTGTCTGACTGACTCATCAACGCCCAGCCCAAACCATTAGACCTATAAATCTGAAATTTTGTACAGAGGTTCCCTTTATAATGTAGACAAGGAATAAAGAAGGATTTTTGTTCCCGTGGGATATTTTCCGACATCAAAAGTCGGGTCAAAAGCTAGTAGTTAAGTAAATCAAGTCTGAAATCGCCAACCCGGCTTGAGCAAGCGTGGGGATCATGTTTACCCAGCATTGGGGCAATAATAGGCTGGTCTTATTATTATTAGGTTAAGAATAGTCCTTGGAGCAAAGAAGCATATAGGTGCTACACACGGCTACATATCAAGCTATACCCTACGTGCCGCAAAGCCGACCACACCGGTGTACATCTCCCGCCTACACAACACTACTAAGGCGGAGGACATCGTGGAGTACGTGCGCCAGAAGACGAGGTACACGCCGAGGGTTGTTATTGGAGTCGCGCCGCAACGTCAACTTCAAGGCGTTCGTGGTGCGTGTACCGAACTGTTATCTGCCCCTCGTCATGGATGAGGGCTTTTGGCCGCAGGACGTGGTGTTCCGTCACTTCCGCGGGCAAGTTCCACATGACAGCGCAAAGTAAAACTAGTGCAAAGCGAAGTGTTACTAGCATAGTCTTAAGCCTTATTTATTAAAAAAAAAAAAAAAATGTATGGCTTGATATGTAGCCGTGTGTGCATGACGTTAAGCAGTGTCGAGCATTTGAAACTTGTGTCTAACAATTTTCAAATTGCACCATATATCCCAAAATTGCTCGATTTTCTGTGAAATCTCCAAAAAAATATTCTTAAGAAAAAGAAATAGATTCCTTTACCCAACAAAACAAGCTCGTAGAAATCTAGGAGAAATCACTATAGGTGCATACAAATAATCGCTAATCTGACTAAGTGACGTAACTGACTCGAAGAAAAATTTACAGGACAAGCTTTTCCTTTTTTTTGTAAACTGTAGATGTAACGGTCTCGATTTTGCATTATCATGGGGACCGTAAGGCATAGGTACAGATACGCCGATTAGACAGATCGATTCGACTTGGAAAATGTACCTATCAAATTACAATAGTTAGGTCGGCTATCGGCTTAGTCCAAAATGTCAGATACGTCAGTTAGTTAAATTAGAAACGAAATAACACTCATGGAATGCTTAACCTCTTACTTTTCGAACTCGGCTAAAAAGTGCATAATCACCAAACGTAGAAAATAGAATATGTTATTGAAATAGTAAATAATTTGCACCTAATATTTAAATACCCTTACTACCAAACCTAAACCACTATTTTAAAGTTACCCCGAACTAAAAGTACCAGGAATCCATAAGGACAAGTTAGTCGTATCGTTAGCGAGCTCATTTCCTTATCCAGCCGTGTAACCGTCCCGCCCTTAAATACCGGAAAATGAAGAGACGGCTCACATTCAAGACATACATACGTATACAAGTAATTGAAATGAGGCAGTGGATATGTAGCGTTTTTTAAATAGTTTTTTAAATGGAGGAGAAGTTATATTTGAACATTTTGAACATATTTCTTAGGGGTCGGACAAAGTATTATTGGGGTTTTCATTGCACAGCCCTGTTACATGGGATCAATCTGCCTAGCCTTTTCCCAACTATGTTGGGGTCGGCTTCCAATCTAACCGGATGCAGCTGAATACCAGTAACTGGGTGACTGGTTGTCAGACTTTCGGGTTTCTGACGACCCGTAACGACGGTCAAAGATCCACGAATGACAGCCGGGACCAACGACTTAACGTGCTTTTCGAGGCACGAAAGCGTCTCGGTATGTACAGATGGTCACCCATCCACAGACCAACATCGGCAAGCGTAGCGTAACCTGATGGATCGACCAGTGCGGCTGTTATTACTTAGCCACGAGTACATGAGACTTAAACATAAATAGTGATTTAGTTAGTCCCAATGTGACATTAACTGTACGCATACTACTTCTCTCCATAGTAATGCTAATCTTTAGTCAGTTATAGGTAGCATAATCAGTTTATAACTTTTACTCTGCTAAGACACAGACATCCTTTCAGTGAGAGGGAGAGCCTTCTAAGTCAATGCAATCAAAAAATACGGCCATATAAGTGACATATTCTGATACTCGCAAGTAAATCAAAACCTATAGGGTACTTCCCGTTGTCCTAGAATCATGAAATTTGGCAAGAAGCAAGCACAAGTAAAGGAAAAAGTCCGAAAATTGTTCATTTGTAATTTCATCACATAAAAAAATATTTTAAGTCTGTCAGTATGTTAAGACCCTTTTTCTCAGAAACGCGTAAAGGTATCAAGTTGAAATTAATGTGAAATAGGTAAATCTATAGTCCCTTAGAATTCTAAAAAAATCAAGCTTCTAAGTCAACTTTAGGTTGTACGAGGAAGGCGCCGTGTCTGTCACACAGTTAATACTAGCACAGACATCGTCGTTTACTCTATCTTTAAAATACTCAAAACTTTGTATATTGTGTTTTTGTTTAGGATAGATGAGTTGTAGCCACATTTGTTAATAAATTTTTTATTATTTATTTATTATTTTTATTATTTTTTTATTATTTTTATTATTTAACGCAATAAAAAATACGGCCATTTATGCGTCATAAATATAATCTGATAATCGCAAGTAAATCAAAACCTATGGTACTTCTCATTGACCGAGAATCATGAAATTTGGCAAGAAGCAAGGTCTCACAGCACAAGTAAAGGAAAAAGTGCGAAAATAGTTAATTTTAAATTTTATCACATAAAAAAAAATATTGCGATTACAATGTTAAATGTTTGTTTTTGGAATAAATTCTTTTCAACTACGGTGCCCTTTATTATGCGTGGTCCGACACGCACTTGGCCGGTTTTTATTTTACAACTACACTTACCGAAATAAAGCATGATTAAATTGAAAAGCGTAGATATAATAAAGGTACATTTTTATTATATTCCCAAGTGCAAAAGAAACATTAAAGCCTGCCAGACGAACTAATTAATACGAATGCATTCATTTTAAAATTGAATCAACGCAAAAAAAGTCAATTTTTTTATTATTCTCCAGCAGCCGAAAAAATCCGTTGGGCCGACGCCAACATAGTTGGGAAAAGGCTAAGCAGATTGATATTGGTCTAGTGCATCTGCGGCCGGCGGCCGCTGAGTGTGGGGTTTTAATTCCCAGGTCAGGCAGTTTTTCCATCAGTATATTTCAGTAGGAGTTCCACCCGTTCTGTGCTTCTCGCATCCAGCGAAATCCTGCGGCCTTCATCAGGTCATCGCTGGTCCACCTTGATGAGAGGCCTTGCAACGCTACGTCTTCCTTTACGTCTGCCCCTCGGCATCGGAAATACGCTCATCATCTGCCTAGCCCTTTCCCAACTATGTTGGGGTCGGCTTCCAGTCTAACCGGATGCAGCTCAATACCAGTATTTTACTTGGAGCCACTGCCTATCTGACCTCCACAACCCAGTAACTGGGTAATACGATACCCCATGGTTGTCAGACTTTCGGGCTTCTGATAACCCGTAACTACTATCAAAGATCCACGAATGACAGTCGGGACCAACGGCTTAACGTGCTTTCCGAGGCACGGAGGAATCTCGGTATGTAAAGATGGTCACCCATCCACTGACCAACCGTGGCAAGCGTAGCTAAACCAAATAGATCGACCCATGCGGCTGTTATTACTTTGCCACGAGCTCCTCGGAAACACGCTCACCCGCAATTATATGGGGCTTTTAAACAGAACTGGTGAAATCACTCATCTGACTAGACCTTTGGGGAACAAAGGCGTTATGTGATATTATCTAATGTGACTGCTGAGCGTGGAGTCCTTGGGTCGATTCTCGGGTCGGGCAAAGTGTTGGGTTTGGGTTTTCCATTAGGAATTTCTTGGAAGTTGGCGGTGTGATATCACCGCGCCTCGGAAAGCACGAATAGCCGTTAGCCCTGCGCCTGATCTCTCTGCGGTCGTGTCGGACTGCCGTCCCATCGGACTATGAGAGTGAGGGAAGAGAGAGTGCACCTGTGTGTGCGCACACACTACACTACAACACACTACAACACACTAACACACACTACACTACACTGCACTATAACATCTCCCGCGGCTAAGGCTGGTCGCCATGACCGAAATTCGGTCTGGAGGACTACAGGGTGTAAGTGTAAACAGTGGCAATTTTTTAAGGGGTCATTGTACTCAACATTATGAACAACTTTTACTATGGGACCAAACCTGAAATCGCGAAAAAAAAATTTGCTGTTCCCTGTAATTTGACGAATTATGCGAATATAAATGTACTGAACAGCTGTTTGGTCCCATAGTAAAAGTTGTTCATAATGATGAGGACCCCTTATTAGATTGCCACGGTTTACACTTACAGCCTGTATATTGTCAACGTTTCAAGATATCCATCGAAAACCTCACGACAGTCGGTCGTCTGTCACCGCCATAACAATGTAATTTCACTTTAACAATACATTTCGGTCACGTATACTGCGCTTCATAATTAAAACTTCAGTTCTTTTCAGTTGAACTCTTACTTTAACAAGTTTTCACTACATTTTAACCGCTATGTTCCTGGAAGTTTCGTTTGGCGTAAGAATTTGATGTTATTATAAAATAAATGAGTAAGAAAAACGTAGTATTTATGTAGGTACTACTGTTAAGGCACTTTTTAAACGGTGAAGAAAATCATCGTGCGGAAAAAATGTTCAAGAACATTGTGACATCCAACAACTCGCACTGGGCCCGCGTGGTGGATTATTTATTATTATTTATTTATTATAATGATTTACACAACTTGTAAACTAAGCCCCACAAAATCATGGCAATAGTTTGACTGTGGTGTCTGGCGAGTCTTTATACACAATTTTAAACTTTATACTTTTAAGACTTCGGTAGCACTGTTGTAGTTAACATGTTTCTAAATAATATCCTTTTAATATATTTCTAAATCTGTTTACATTGGCTTCGCTCCTTATATATGTGAATGTATTAGGTACAGCCCCTTTCCTCTCACAGAGAGGAGTATAGTGTGTGTCCCAGCAATATCAATCTGCCTAGCCTTTTCCCAAGTATGTTGGGGTCGGCTTCCAGTCTAACCGGATGCAGCTGAATACCAGTATTTTACATGGAGCGACTGCCTGTCTGATCTCCACAACCCAGTAACTGGGTAATACGATACCCATTGGTAAGACTAGTTGTCAGACTTTCGGGCTTCTAACGACTGTCAAAGATCCACGAATGACAGCCGGGACCAACGGCTTAACGTGCTTTCCGAGGCACGGAGGAGTCTCGGTATGAAAAGATGGTCAACCATCCACTGACCAACCCTGGCAAGCGTAGCTTAACCTGATGGATCGACCCGTGCAGCTGTAATTACTTAAGCCTATTACATATTAAGCATAACCAGCCCACAATATTCTCCCACTGCGGGACACTTAATATGTAATACGGTAATTAAAATAAAAAATAATATAATCATCATACTTTATCTCTGTACCTTTAAACGCCGTTGTTGGATAGGAGGGTTATCTGAAGACAAATACATACAATGGAATCTCCAAATTGATAATCTTAACAGAACGGTAATCTTAACAGTGAAAAGTTTCGATATTGGACATCCAATGGATTGCCATATTGCTTTTCAAATTAAGTAAAATATTCTACCGGTAGAATATGAAATGGTTTACGTTAACGCTGGTCGAGAATATTTGACAGCACGTCCGTCCATTAAATTGGGCTCGTGGCTAAGTAATAACAGCCGCACGTGTCGATCCATCAGGTTAAGCTATGTTTGCCGGAGTTGTATCGTGGATGGGTGACCATCTTTACATATGTACCGAGACTCCTTCGTGCCTCAGAAAGCAAGTTATTGTAAGTCGTTGGTCCCGGCTGTCATACGTGGATTTTGACAATCGTTACGGGTTGTCAGAAGCCCAAAGTCTGACAACCAGTCTTACCAAGAGGTATCGTATTACGCTGTAACTGGTTTGTGGAGGTCAGAAGGCAGTCGCTCCATGTAAAATACTGGTACTCAGCTGCATACGGTTAGACTGGAAGCCGTTATTACTTAGCCACAAGACCCCCTAAATTGGACTGAAGTCTGAACTTTTTAATAATTAAGTGCTGGTGACCTCGTGAGACTGGGCGATGCGTTTTCGCCGCATGCCGTTTCGTTCGGCTTCATAGGGAGTATTTATTTTTAGAAATGAAAATAACACATATATTAATAGTACATTATGATATAAGTGCGGTAAGTTGAAAATGACAGCCGAGGCGATATTGCTAGCCCGAGCCGTAGGCGAGGGCTACAAGAAAGCAGAGGCTGTTTATCAAAGCGCACGTATGTCATACGACGTTTTATAACATATTTGCGAGGAAATAAATAAAACTCGGACTTTCTTAAACGAATAAATCTTTAAAAACACACTTTCTGAAAATGAATTTGCATCTTTGCTTGTTTTCATGTATCGGTCGATTTTTCGGGCAAGAGGCTTAGAGTAGCCTTTCCGCTGCCTCTGAGACTTCTGGTGGTGTCGAATTAATAAATTCATCAATACTTGACGACATTTTCAAATAAAAACAATACAGCGAAAAGAAAAAGCTCGCGGAATAATTTTTACTTGTTCACAAATCAGCGCTTTTTTTTTAAGGCAAAGGCACAAAAACAGCCAGTATTACTAATAAAGTAAATTAATATTTTTTTTGTTTTTGTTACAGATAAATTGTAATTTATTGTCAAAATTATTTAAATTAAAGAATTAAATGTCGGTTTTGTATATTTTATCTCCCAAAGCTAATTTTATTCATAAAATGTTGACCACTTTTCTGACATAAAAACTCTTTGCTAAGATTTAAAAAAGTACCGGTCGTTTTAGACGGATCATCTTGAAACTCGTGCCTTTTTCATTACAATAACGCACAAGTACGTAATGACATACATTACGATATTGAAATTGGTGAAATAAGAGACCCTTTACGAGCAAATGTGTTATAAATATATATTATATGTATGGAACGACACGTTCGCTCTGTCGCGCGTTCGTGTTATTGATACACTAGTTGGCCGACAAATCCAGCTGTTTGGCGTTTGGTTTGGGCAAATCCGGTAGGTACCGCTTGCATAAAAAAAATCTGTGTACCTAAGTGTACCTATATTTTTTATGTATGTTAGTTTATTTATTTAGTTTAGTTGTTGACCGCACTCGCCGGTGACTGAGAAACTAATGACAAAGACCAATTTTATTGTGTGTATTGCGTCTATACACTTATTTGCTACATCGCTACATGTGAACTACGCATCACACTGACGTCACGCAAAAATCCTGCATCGCGCAGTTAGAGTTTTCCGCGCGACTAGCTTATATACAGCGTCCCAACATCAATCGTTGGGCAGTTGCCCACCAGTCACAACACCCGTCTGGTCGGTGAATTTTCCCCATTTCAATGTATCATCACACAATACAAAAAGCTATACTAGCTTCTTAACATGTCTTTGGTAAACGAACAACGCCACAAAACTCGCGAGTTATTGTATTCCGTCAACCTTTGATTAAGCGTCAACTTACAATGTAGTTCCTTCTCGTTCTGCCTTAACAACGGGGTGCAAAACAATTTTTATTTATACAAAGTAATACAAACAGAACTCTGTAGAACGACTGTTTGGTTGTAAGTAACTTTTAATTGCTACCACGACCGTTTTGGGTACCGGAGTTTATTAATGTGGAAACTCATATTTTGTATGATTTGAGTTTATTTTATCGCTTCGTTTTTGGTCCCGGCTGTCATTCGTAGATCTTTGACAGTCGTTACGGGTAGTCATAAGCCCAAAAGTCTGACAACCAGTCTTTTCAATGGGCATTGTGTTACTTATCAGTAACTAGGTTGTGGAGTTCAGATAGACAGTCGCTCCATGTAAAATAGTGGTATTCAGCTGCATCCGGTAAGACTGGAAGCTGACCCCAACATAGTTGGGAAAAGGCTAGGCAGATGATGGCGATTCTTGGAAATATAGCTACGATTGCCTAGAAGAGCGGTGAAGCGGTAACACAATAATGACCGACATGAAAATCTGTAATTTTCGCTTGAGTAAAAAAACGCTTTAAATTATGTATTTACCTTTGAAATTGTCGTTTTACATACAGAAATATTGTCGATGTCTTTTGCCATTTTAATGAAAGTTCGTTGATGCCTCTGCTATAGAAATTCTGGGGACGGGAATCGATGAATTCTTTAAAGGCGTTTTTGACCGCCTCGTTGGTTCTGAAATTTTTACCCGGGGCTCATTGAGATCAAAATTTCCAGAATGGAAGCGATCAAACCAAAAACGCACCGGGCGTTCACTTCATGTCGTTAATAATGCGTGATATCAAAGAAAAATCTAACGGCGGGAAAACAAATGAACTACTGATTATTTTTTATATGTCATGCTATATTATAAAATTAATTTGAATTTGGAATTCTACATAGAATTAAAGATCTTCTCACTAGCCAGTATCAAAAATAGGCAATTTGAGTAAATTAGACCTATTATTTGGACAGTCGTTATTGTGTAACCATTCACCGCTTTCTTATGAACCAAAAGCTTAAGTAAACATACTTAATCTTTTCCAATTACTCGAAGAAACGATTGATAGCCTCCGCTAAGCTAAGATTCCCTTTATTACCCTCTAGTAGTCGATCTATCCAGTATGTCGAGTTATCTAACACAAGGCTTTCACGTTTATTTGTTATGTTACTAGCTTCTGCCTGCGTGAAATTTCTTGCTACCCCGACCCATGTCGCATTGCATCGCCTGCCCGCGCTATTAATTCGTTTTCGCTTAACGTTCTTTCCGACTTTTTTTTTATTTTTGCTCGGCTCCTAAGGTTCTTAGCGTATTAAGGGCGCACCGAGCTTTTTCCTTCGTCTATGTCTTTTTCTTTACATCTAAAGAGCACTTTTTCAATGTTTTTCGTTGTTATATTCATCATAATGCTCTTAAATAAAAAACTATCGTGTATAAACGCTTTAGTCATCCATGAACTTTATTTTATTAAATGAGTTATAATAAAAAAATACTTATTTATTCAAAAAAAATGCAAAATATAGAAAAAAATTACTCGAAAAGAGGTAACTTTGCGAATTTATTCTATAGAGCCAACTTCATCCAATCGTGTTTCCATCGTGTAGGTATACTGTCTAGGTAGTTTATATCCCCAGTAATACCAATATATTTCCCTAGATTTTAATTTAATTGTTTACTACTTCAAACAACGGTTATAAAAACGTGTTTGTGTGTACAAAAAGCTCGGTGCGCCGTTAAGTAGCCTATAGCCTTTCTCAAGAATTGGGCTATCAAATATATATAAATGCGAAACGAATTTTTCAAATACGACTGGTAGTTTCAGAGATTATGGCCTTCAAACAAACTCTTCAGCTCTTCAGCTTTATTATTAGTACCTTTAGACTTTATCAAAAGTAAACCCTTACACACTTCTACAAATACCTAATGCTAGAACACAGGCGTAATCATAAGGCATCAAGCAATCAATCAATCTGCCTAGCCTTTTCCCAACTATGTTGGGGTCGACTTCCAGTCTAACCGGATGCAGCTGAATACCAGTATTTTACATGGAGTGACTGCCTATCTGACCTCCACAACCCAGTAACTGGGTAATACGATACCCCTTGGTAAGACTGGTTGTCAGACTTTCGGGCTTCTGACGACCCGTAACGACTGTCAAAGATCCACGAATAACAGCCGGGACCAACGGCTTAACGTGCTTTCCGAGGCACGGAGGAATCTCGATATGTAAAGATGGTCACTCATCCACTGACCAACCCCGGCAAGCGTAGCTTAACCTGACGGATCGACCCGTGCGGCTGTTATTACTTAGAAGGCATCAAGCAATAAAATATGTTATAATACTAATAATGTTTAATATTGTAATTCATGGGAATTTACTGAGGAAGAGGTTTATGAAATGAAAAACGTGACTTTTGTCTGTTCGTAGAACTAATCAAAAAGCTATAATTGTACTGACAGTAGTGACAGATACATTGACAGTGTCACTACATACCTACAGTGTTGCAAGACAAAATATATTAAATTTATTAGTTGGGAATGTTGAAATAATTTGATTGCATGTCCATCATTTTAAATTCTAAGCCAAACGTCCACGAATTAAATTCACATTCACACACTGGTGTTGTTATGTAAAGTTTTGCTAAGAAACAAAATTAAAGTCTACGTTTTCTTGAAACACTAACAAAAGCATTTTATAGTACCTACTTAGTACCTAGTATACCTAAACATAATTATTAGTTTGAAATGTAAACATCGAGTAACTATGTCACAACATTTTAAAACTTACTAACGTAAGAGTAGACTTGATTAAACACAGCTTTATTGTTCAATGTTTAAGAAATAAAAGGAAAAAAGAAAATTAGTTTATTAAAAATGAACCGAAATTATTGTTGTACTTTTAATACTAATATTTTCCCAAATCAATTCAGGACTTTAAATTCCCACGGTATGACAACATCACTATTTCCCCTGAGAGATTCGTTTTGGGGGAATAGTTTTGTAATTTTGTGATAGTGGAAAACTGAAACCTAATATAAAAAAAAACAAAAATTATTCAACTTTTACACACTATTTTTAATTTAAAAAGAAAAAGTATGTCAAAAAAAGTTTAGTGATTAGATACAGATTCATATGAAATATGACCAACCACGCGCTAGCCGAATTGTTCGCAGGAAGTAAGCCAGGGCATCCCGACCAAATGGGTTAGATTAGGTTAGAACTGTAACCAACCGCGCACGAACCAAGTAAGCGATGCGAGCGGTGCCTCGGGAGCGGCCGACGAGCGCTACTTCCAAGTTAGATTTCCTAGCGACTATATAGATCCGATTTGTTAACTGAGGGCTTAGTTCGAGTTTTTATACTTACTCGATCCCGTTTACGTTAACGTTGACATACGTCAATTTGTATGAAATAATTGTGTTTCCCATTACAGTCACTAGACGGCGCTTATTCAGTGTCAGTACAAATTGAAGTTTACGTTAACGTGATCGAGTAAGTATAAAAACTCGCACTAAGGCCTCTGCTCACACGTAACTGCCAGTCACTCATTTTAATGCCCATTTTTAAATATTTGTTTTAACTCATTTTTATTTAGTTTACTGCCGAACTTATTAATTTTGTAATTAATAATTTACCAAAACTACACTAAACAATTGCCGCTTTAAATCAGTGCCATAAATAAACAACAACAAAATGTCTGTCTGTTTAAACTGAAATAACAATCAATCTGCCTAGCCTTTCCCCAACTATGTTGGTGTAGGCTTCCAGTCTAACCGGATACAGCTGAATACCAATATTTTATATGGAGCGACTGCCTGTCTGACCTCCACAACCCAGTAACTGGGTAATACGATACCCCTTGGTAAGGCTGGTTGTCAGACTTTCGGGTTTCTGTCGACCCGTAACGATTGTCCAAGATCCGACATGACAGCCAGGATCAACGGCTTAGCGTGCTTTGCGAGGCACGGAGTAGTCGGTTTGTAAAGATGGTCCCATCCACGGACCAACCCCGGCAAGCGTAGCTTAACCTGATGGATCGATCCTTGCGGCTATTATTAAACTCAAATACTTAACATAAAACATTAATTAATTAATGGGAATTAACTAATTAATTACCTCAGTGGAAATTTCTTGACATTAAATTTTTCGATTCTGATTTTCTTCTTTCTTATTGTGAAATAAGTCACCGTGGGACTCCCGGTTGGAACGAAGTTCCTTTCGCTTTTGCACACTTGGCAAATGAGATCTAGACACGTAGTTAAGGGTAACATATTGACCGTCACGACACTTGTCACTCAAACTCAAACTCAAAGCATTTATTTCAACTAGACCAATTACAGGCACTTTTGAATTTTCAAAGAGTCGGTCAGTAGGTAAGTCAGAAAGTTGAAGCTAGTTGCCCATTCCAAAATGTAGATCTCTATGGAGAAGAACGGGCAAGAAACTCCATGGACACTCTTTTAAATCAAAATATGGTTACAAAATATTGGTTACATCATTCATGTTGAAATTATACATGTGATCACAACATAACAAAAGTGTCGTGACGGTCAAAATGTTACACGTTCCAAAAATTCCACTACCTTCAATTGAGCAGGCCGTACCACCAACCAGCCTTGTAAGTTGTACTTGCCCTAAACACCCCTTTCACAAGGAGGTTTTCTTAATTGAAATCCAAACAATTTACTAACACTTAGAACTTATCAATAGAGACTAGACAAGTGCGGTTTAGTAGACATTCCGAAAGAGCTTCTTATTGTTTCAATACTGATAATGCTTCATTAGATTTGAATTGTTTCATATGTTACATCAAGTAGAACTAAGCGGCTGTGTTTGGTTGTAAATCTAAGTATATACAATGCGTTTCAACTAAGAATAGGAATGACCTTGCGCCATATTGTGAAGATTTAGCAAAACAACACCTCGTTTACAGATTTGCAAAGTCAGTGACATATTTTAGCAAAAACAAATTCCAAAAACAGAACAAAAATGCACAAGGATAACACTACAAAACTTTGCAAGCCTTAGATTTCTAGCTTCAGTTGACAGTTAGAGGTCATTGACGTTCCTATTCTTAGTTGAATCGCATTGTACAACGTGCCAACCTAAGTCATAAAAAGTATGAAGTTTTAAAATTGTATAAGGAGACTCGCCGGACCTCGCAGTCAAACTATTGCCATGGTTTTGTGGGGCTTAGTTTATAAGTTTTTTATATCAGTGAATTTATAATAAACCATCTTTTGCCCGCGGCTTCGCCCGCGTGGATATCGGGAAATATCCCACGGGAACGTGGTACCGAGAAATCTTTCCTTATTCCTTGTCTACATTATAAAGGAAACCTCTGTGCAAAATTTCAGCTATCTAGGTCCAAGGATTTGGGCTGGGCGTTGATGAGTCAGTCAATCAGTCAGTCAGACAGTCAGTCAGGACTTCTCTTTTTATATATATAGATAAATAAATAAATTGCGACAGGAGCTCGTGGCTAAGTAATAACAGCCGCACGGGTCGATCCGTCAGGTTAAGCTACGCTTGCCGGGGTTGGTCAGTGGATGGGTGACCATCTTTACATATCGAGATTCCTCCGTGCCTCGGAAAGCACGTTAAGCCGTTGGTCCCGGCTGTTATTCGTGGATCTTTGACGGTCGTTACGGGTCGTCAGAAGCCCGAAAGTCTGACAACCAGTCCTACCAAGGGGTATCGTATTACCCAGTTACTGGGTTGTGGAGGTCAGACAGGCAGTCGCTCCATGTAAAATACTGGTATTCAGCTGCATCCGGTTAGACTGGAAGCCGACCCCAACATAGTTGGGAAAAGGCTAGGCAGATTGATTGAAATAAATTGCGACATTAATTCAACACGCGTATACGGTTCCGCGTTATCGTATTATAAAGATAATTTTAAATAATAACGTTAATTTCTTGATTTATTTAAAATTTTCTAAAATAGCATCTTGAAGCAACCTGTAGGGCAGAGATGAAATTGAAACAAACGAGAAAAACAGGCCACGCAACTCGAGGTTTTTTTTTTCATGAACAAAAAAAAAGGTGTTGGTTACAAAATTTTGGTTACATTCATTCATGTTAAAAATATACATGTGAGAACAATGTAGAAAGACGTACTACATGTTAAAAGCGTCCGTAATAAAAACATAAAAATTAAAAACAACTAAATTAAAATAAGCCATGGCAGCTAAGAGATGACCAATCAACCAATCGCAGCAGTTTTCGCGCGCTTGACAGTTTTTCACATTAATTTGCCATAATTTTCGTTAGAGAAACTGGCCTTAAGTGTAGCAAAATCTGTTTAATTAATAAAGAAATAATATTATCTACTTAGCTCTTTACAAAAATATTAGTAGGCCGAATACTCATTTCTCAATTTCATTTTTGTCAATTTGATAAGCAGATCTGTGTTAAGATAAAATAAAGTCATCATCTGCCTAGATCTATCCCTACTATGTTGAGCTCAGCTTCCAGTCTAACCGGATGCAGTTGAATACCAGTATTTTATATGGATCGACTGCCTATCAGACCTCCACAACCCAGTTACTAGGTATTACGATACCCCTTGGTAAGACTTTCGGGCTTCCGACGACCCGTAACGACTGTCAAAGATCCACGAATGACAGCCGGGACCAACGGCTTAGCGTTCTTTCGACGTTTGCGGCTGTTATTACTTAGAATAAAGTATATTTTATTAATAAATTTGTGTTTGTATATATACGAACTCACGAGACAGACGCAATTCCAAGAGTGGGTCAGCATTTTAAAAACAACTACATTTTACTTTAAAAATAAAGAAAAACACCGAGATTAAGTACATACAACTCTGTCGACCTCTCATTGTTCCTGTGACTTAGTCGCAAATTAAAAAGTTAAGAGGTGAAAGAGTGTATTTACGGTCAGCAAAAGAAGTCGGTTAACACTGCTACTTTTTGTCATCATCTAAATTAACACAAAATTATACGATAACCTGCTTTTTAGTATTTCATATAATAAATAAGTTATTTTTCTTTATATACATCTGTTCTGATTTTAATGAAGTATTTTTCTCAATGATTAAGATTTAGAAAACTCAAATGTTAATCGACCTTTGTTGCTGACTGTACCTGTCCCCATGTGAGGTTTGAAGCGATCTTTTTATTTGTATTATTATGAATTAAATTCTCATTAAAAGTTGCTAATTGGTGACGCGAGCAAACATATTATGAGGGTGACGGTGGCTGATGTGTTTTGTTATTGTTTTGAAAGTATTTTGAGGGTATTGTGGCTAAGTAATAACAGCCACACGGGTTGATCGAAGGTTAAGCTATGCTTGCCGAGGTTGATTCGTGGATGGGTGACCGTCCATTACATCGAGAAGGGCTCTCGATGTAATGGATGCCGCCGGCTGTCATTCTTAGATCTAGTAACTACTTTGAGTACAATGGGTTGAAGAGGTCTGATAGGCAGTCGTCCATGTAAAATACTGGTATTCAGCTGCATCCGTTTAGATCAAGAGCCAACCCCAACATAGTTAGGAAAAGGGTGATTGAAAGAGTTTTGTGTGAAAAAATGGGTATAACTACGACTAAATCAGATATTTAATCAACTTGTGCGATATATATATAAGAGAAGTCCTGCCTGAATGACTGACTGACTGATTGACTGACTCATCATCGCCCAGCCCAAACCAATGGATCTAGAAAGCTGAAATTTTGCACAGAGCTTCCCTTTATAATGTTGACAAGGAATAAAGAAGGAATTCCCGCGGTAGTATATTCCCGTGGGATATTTTGCGACATCCACGCGGGCGAAGCCGCTGGCAATAAATCGTTTTTTTATAAACTTACAACAAACAAGGTAACTTGTCTATTTTAATATTTTGATCATTTACTTAATTCTGCAAGTAAGCAGTACCTATTGCTGTGCTCTGATTTACGGGTATGGGTGCCGGAGTAAGGCTCATGATAGGCTCAACTTCGTCTCTGGGGTGGATGGTAGGTATTGATATATGTAAAGTAGGTATTGTTTATTTATTTATTTATTCATAAAACAATTTACATTGTGTTCGAATTTTAAAAGATAATACAAGTAACAATAATAAAATAATTACATTTTAAATCACAAAAGCAATAATCAAAATATTAAAAAATAATAAAATATATTTATATTACTATGTCATCAATCAAAAACCGTTTACATGTCAAACCATAAAAAGCACAAACAACCATGTCTATTCCATTCCACGTAAATCAACTGAGAATTAAATATCAATTAAATTACTGTTCATATGTCCAGCCATAAAAAGCACAACACAACCATGTCCATTCCATGTTTGGTCAACTTAATAAATGTAAGTTAAATATCAACTAAATTTAAAGAAATGGAAATTAAATACTAAAAAGATATAAATTAAATGCCAATTAAATTACTATTTACATAATTATCCAACCACATATGCTCAAAACCACCATGTCTATTCCATGTTTTCTATATGCTATGTACTGTGTTGTTGCTTTTTTTTATGTACTAATAAACTTATTATTATTATTATTATTCGTTTATTCATTTTTTATCTTATTTAGTTACATTTTTAAATATTTCTTAAACAAAAAGATGTAGAAAAAAAAAACATTTAAAAATATAAAAAAATAGAAGTCCGCCGGTGTCGGGAGCAGGGTCCAAGGTACCGGCGGTTAGGGCTGCAGAGATAGGAACCTCCTCACAATACGAGCCGTATCGAGGAGTACTGCCTTCTGAATCTGGCCCTTGATCCAACCGCCTAACGAGAGCCTCAAGAGATGTTGATCGAGGCTTTCGGCCATCAGGCCGTTGGCCGTTACTACAATCGGCACTATGATAGCCGAGCTCACATTCCACATGTCAACAACCTCGTGAGCTAAGTCGAGATATTTTATTTGTTTCTCTTTCTCAGCTTTCACGAGGTTCTCGTCATGTGGAATGGTAACATCGACAATCATTGCGCGGCGCGCTAATCGATCTATCACCACTATATCAGGCTTATTGGCTACAATAGTCCTTATTATTATTATTATTATGTAGCGTAAAAGAGAGTTAAATGTAAATTAAATTCCAGTTCAAAATTAATTAAATGTCAATTAAATGCAAAACTAAGTGTCAATTAAATGCAAATTAAATGTCAATCAAATACAAATTACATGTCAATAAAATTAGATGCCAACTAAGATCAAATGTCACAAATAAAATGAATGTCACTACGATATCAATTAATTCATACACAAATTATCTGGATTCATTCGACATCAAATCGGATACAGAATATAAACATTTTTCTAATAGGAAGGCTTTCAGCTTTGCCTTAAATAAGTTTGTGTTATAGACCAAAGCTTTTAAATCAGAAGGTAACTTATTATACATATAACTCTACTGCTTGGTAACGTGAACAATGCTTTGCTATGTTAAATTGAGGCACCATTTTATTCCTAATAACTTTCCTTCGTGTGCTTTCTCTCAACTCTCTTTCTTTTTGTGATTCATATTGATGTATCGAGGGTATTCTGGCAGAACTGGATAAGTGCACAAAATGTAATAATGAGAAAAAAGCACTTTAAGTTTTGAGTGATCGTAGTTTAATGTTGAAGCATATTAACAACATGATATTAATACTTTTAGTTAGATATGTTATCAAAGAAGTTATTGATACAATAATTTATATAATAATTGACAATAATATTAAGAAAAAAGGATAACTTCGCGTCAAGGTAGTGCAGTTATTTCGTTTTACCAGAAATTCGTAAATAAGCTGTAATTCCCTAATAACACAAAGTATTAATACCTGATATTCTAATAAGGTATCATTGTACGACAGTGACTTAGTTCATGATGAAATAACTGAAATAACCTTGTATTTAAGACGGCAATATACAGAATTGTACAAAGTTATCCGTTTTTACCTGTAAATTTTTTGAAAAGTACTGTATTTTCAAAACAGATAAGTAATTATTTTTTTAATTATAATGCTTTAATCAGTTTAAACAGCTTTATCGCGTAGGTACAAGGGTAATTAAAACAGAAAAATATCAAATGAAACCAAGAATACCTACCTAAAATTACACGTCATTTTCCTCGCAAGACAGTACATTCTCCTTTTCAACATCTTCAGAAACACTATTCACCGTATTCAAACTTTTATACCAAGGCTCCAATTCCTCCCGTATTATTTATATTACTTTTTAATCAAATACAATAAATCCTTTTTTTTAGCCTCCGATATAGGTATTATTCTTCATTTTCAACTCACTTGGAAATTCATCACACTACTTTCTTCTTGTTCGTGTAGCTCTAGTCTATCCTTTTTTGCCGGTAACGTCTATGTAATTAAAATTCTCACTCATGTGATAATTAAAATAAATTCATTTTTCCTCCTTTACGAATCTCAGTCGCTTAATTTTAAGCCACTGACTCTATTTCCTTTTTTCCTTCACTCCTTCTCCTTCACTGCCCTTTTCTTCGTTATAAATTATCTTAGAAGCCAGATGTTTCAAGTCATAAAACTCATTTTAAACTCTTTTGTTTTGTATGGCTCCTTGACTATCTTCTTCAAGCAGATCCGACTTTTTTTTTTGTGGATGGGAAATCATCAAATGACTTCTCCCGGTCTGGGCGGAGCAGGGGGGCGTGTCAGACTTTTTCACACTAACACCCGTGTTCAGTTGGCTTTGCCAGGGCCACGGTATCTCTTTCGAACAACCCGCGACCCTGGCGGCATCGGCCCTATCGGACCTCATCTCTGCTGACATCTCTTGAAGCGCGCGTGGAACACTACGCGCCGTCGACCCGGGCCTGGTCCTTACTGGACGGCGAGCTACCCATTGCTCGTCATCCACAAGCCCGCGCCTACGGTGCCCAGGAATCGGCTATCGATTTCCACCGCCCAGGGCGTCTCCTGCGGCGACTAGAGGCGTTAGGCGGCGAGAGTTGCCTCTCCCTCACGCGTTCCGCCTCCTCCTTCGCGAGCATTACTGCTTCGCAGGAAGAGGTGACGGCCTCCCATGTACTCTCGCTCCGTACCATGGCCTGGACCAGGTTCGGACGCGAGAGATCACGGCCTCCGATCGCTTCTGCGAGAACACGGCGGTTTTCCGCCCAAGCCGGGCAGACCTCCACTGTATGCTCCACCGTGTCCTCCGGGCGATCTGCACAATGGTGCAACCGGGCGTTTCTTCCCGCCCTATCCCGAAACAACCGTGTCTGGTGAGGACCTGCGTCAGGCGGAAGGTGAGGACGCCGTGGCGCCTCTCCTACCACTCCTCAAAGAGGGGACTTATCGCCGCAATGGTGGCATGCCCAGCGCTGGGTTGCGACAATCGCACTCTCCATGTCGCCATGAGATCCCGCCGTAGCTCTGTCCGGCGTTTCGCCTCCTCGCGCCACTCCCACACGTGAGCGAGGACTTTTGCCTCTAGATCCCATGGCGGCAAGCAGCAGAACTGATTACGTGAGTCTTATCTGCTTTTGCTATTGAAGTGGAGCACCAAAATTTTATTACATGTAACGTGCAAAACATAACTAACTCTAACTTATTCTGTTTTGCCTGTCAATAAAACGATAGAAGTATTTTATGTTAACAGTGAGTAAAGAGAGTAAATGCTTTTATTTTGTTATCACTGTATTTCATTATTCATGTTGTTTAATAAGTGATTATACAGGGTGTAAGGGACAGCCCTCCGCAGATTGATAGGGTGAATTCAGTACATCATACTAAGATGACCGGTACATGAAATTATTTCAGGAACGTTATGGGAATCCAATAAACCTGATTTGTTTTATTACCTCGCACGCAATGTATTGCTTCCGTGGCAAAACGCACGTAGCGAACGGTAGCGCAGTGAGTGTTCGGCTGCCCCACCCGCCACGGGGTCAATTCTCGCGCCACTTGGCTTAAACTAGCGACAGCGTAGTGCACAAGTTAGTTGAGTAGGTAGGTAGATACTTACGCGCAGGTACAGTAAAAGCGACAATAATTTAGCCTTCATTTAATTATTTTTATAACTGAAAGATGTTTAAAGTGGTGTATGGTACCTACTTATTGGTCAGTTTGTCAAGTACGGGTAGGGTTCAATGAAAAATAAAATAAGTAGGTTTTATGAAATAAGGAATAATGTTTTTATTTTGTATTTACGATGATGGCTGTATTCCCTCAAAAACCTTTATCTTTTCTGGCTTGCCTACGTAAAACGTTGTATCGTCTGCGAGGCATTTTTAAACAAATTAATACAAAAGTATTTTCCGCTCAACCAACAACAGTCTAAAACTTAACGAAAATAACAAGCAGATGAATGAAACAAACAGTCAATAAAAATAAAAAAATACTAAGTACTTGCAAACATGCATTCAGGCTTCTCATTAGCTGCCCTTTCACACAGCGGGAATTCCGCTTTGGTAAAGCGAGTAAAGATAACAAAATAATAAGCACTAGAGTTAATTTTGTGCCAAACAATAGCTACAACTAACGTTGAAGTGGTTTTCGTTTTTTTACCCGACTGCGGCAAGTTAAAAAAGGAGCGTTATGTGTTTTTACCATAAGTACAATGCTTATTACATAGAAAAATAATGTAAATCAATCAGTCTTATTTCAATAGGTATCAAAAATTAATCCTACCTTAGAATCGCTCCGGTCGTATGAGATACGGCTCGAAATGACCTCCACCGAGACCTTCACACACATTGGCACGGCGCAGGGTCTCCCCGTGCAAGCGGGTCAGCAAGTTGGGATCTTCGTTGCAGCTGTAGCGCAGCTGCTGGAATGTGTCTGTGATTCAATCTCGCATTTCTTCCTCACTCGCACATGCACTAACAAACACTTTTTCCTTTACGTAGCCCCACAAAAAGAAGTCTAAAAGTGTGAGACGCGGGCTCCATGATTCCGGCGCAATAGTCGAGCTGCAGTGCGTGTGCCTAGGCGTGGATTTTGACGGACCAGGTCTAAAACTCTTTCTACAGTTGCACCGCGAAGTGGTCTTCCGGCGCCTTCTTGATTGGGAACTATGGGCTGGTTATCTAGCACTCGTTGATAGACATTGGTAATTATCCGGGAGTCTGATGGATGCCGACGGTCAGGATACCTATCGATGTAATTTCTGAGCGCTTCCCTGGCATTTCCCCGAGCTTCCCCGTAGCACATTATCATTTCGCCATATTCACGAGCTTAGTGCTCGTGTAGCCATTTCTCACAGACAACAACACAAATGGGTAAGTACGTAAACTTCACGACGCGACTGCGCGAACAACAGCGAGCGATACTGCGCAGGACACAGTCGCAGGACAACTAAACTGTACTAATGACTACACGAAAAATCACACACAAAAACAGTGTTGTCAACTACTCAAAAAATTTTGCATGTTTCTTGCAAAAATGTTGTACAAAAATACCACTATTTTTAAGCTTGACTAAATGTTAGAGCTGTTATTTTTTTTGGAGAAATGAAACGATTAATTTGTCAATTTAATTCAAAGTTTATGTTAAGCAAATTAATAGTAGTGATAGGCCAGCGTGATAGAAGACTGGGCTTCCATTGCAGAGGGCTTACGTTCGATTCGCGACTCGACTACCAGTCGGTAGCTGCCGTAAAGCCATGAAAAGGCCCATGGGTGGCTTGGAAACTGGATCCAGTGATCGCTTGAAAAGTAGAATTAATTAAGTAATTAGGTATGTACCTACCACGAATACTCAAGGGCACATTATGTGCGTTTTTCCTTTAGAAATTAAGTGCACTAAAAGATTTGCATTTAACATTAGAGGAGTTCTTATGTGAACCAAGTTTGATCTAACATTTTCGTTCACAAATTGAGGTTTATTAAGTTGGCAATACTGTTGCGACTCGGTAAATCGGAGCGTCTCGCTTGTCTCTATTGTATTGTATGCAAGTAGTATGCGGTGAGTTTGATGAACTCTGAAGCTATGCAGAAAGTGAACAGCTGATTTCGCGCGTAGTACGTTAGAGTATTTCGACATACATTGCTGTTTTTTGGATTTTAGCTGTTTTATTTACATAAATGGAGTGCTGCAAACAGAGAATGTAATTTTACATTGAAATAAAGGAATATTAGCCAAAAAAATGAAACTTTTCCTGAGAAAATTTCCGGTGGAATATGATTCACAATAAGGAGCTGAATGCACCCTGTTAATTTGTGGAGGGCTGTCCCTTACACCCTGTATAACTTTTTGCTTTTAAGTTTGAAGGAAAAGTTGTTAGATAACTGCTTTACACAGACAAAAAAACTGCAGTAAAAGCTTCTACAGTTATACGGTTTTGCTAGATAGAAAAAGCAGAAAAAATCAAGTATGCCTATGTATATAACTACTTTTTTTAAATTTTTGCACTTATTCTGTTCTGCCAGAATACCCTCGGTATATATTTTGCAAACTTGCTTAACAGAACTAGTAACGGGTAATTTTTTTGCTGGTATCTTTTTGGCAACACTGTTTTTGACAGATCACGCGTGAATCGTGTCTTGTGTCATTGTCAAACTTGTTCAGTTTGGTCTATAATTTAACCATGAATCGACTTACGAACGAACAACGCTTGCAAATTATTGAATTTTACTATCAAAATGCATGCTCGGTTAAGAGAGTGCATTGCGCACTTCTTCCAATTTATGGGCAGTTTGGTCGGCCTACTGAGGCAGATTTTTTTTTGCCCAAAATGGAAGAATTGGACATGCCTGACATGTGGTTTCAAAAAGACGGTGCCACATGCCACACGGCACGCGAAACAATGGCCCAATTGAGAGTCGCCTTCGGTGAACAGTTTATCTCACGTTTTGGGACCGTCAATTGGCCGCCTAGATCGTGTGATCTAACGCCTTTGGACTATTTCTTGTGGGGCCATGTTAAGGTTCATGTCTACAGGGATAAACCAGCAACGATTGACGCACTGGGAGCCAATATTGTAGCATTTATTCGTGATATACCGGCTGATATGTTGGAGAGAGTGTGCCGAAATTGGGCCTTGCGAATGGGCCATCTAAACCGGAGCCGCGGCCAGCATTTGCATGAAATCATCTTCAAACATTAAATTATATTGATCGTTCTATCGATTCCAATAAAGATTTCATCAAATTTTTCAATTTTTTTGTGTTTTTTTTGAAAATCAAATCCTATACCTCTTAAAAAATCACCCTTTATATACAAACTTGGAACTGTGAGAATGCCTAATTTCTTAAAATATTCTTTGCATGAATCACGCTGTGAGATTTTGACAATGGTTCTAATGGCACGCTTCTGCAGGATGAATGCTCTTTGGCTGTTGTAGTTATAGCTATTTCCCCAAAACATGATGCTGTACCTCAACCTAGATTCAACCAAAGCATGATAGCATGCTTTGAGTTGCTTCAAATCTATTTCATCCCTGAGGCTCCTAAGTGCATAACATGCAGAGGATATAGAGGAGTCAATAGCAGCAAGCTCCTGTTTCCAGTTTAGATTAGAATCAATGTTTATGCCTAAGAATTTTACCTCATTTACCAATACTATCTTGTCTCCTTTCAATGTTACATCTATAGTGTCAGTGTTACGAGATGTAGTCTTAAATAACATTATATTTGTTTTATTTGTATTAATAAGTAAATTATTTGCTGTAATCCATTCAGAAAGATTATCTAGACTTTCATTTACTTTTGTGGACAAGTCTTTTAAGTCATGCGCTCCAATTATTAAGTTTGTGTCATCAGCAAAAACAACACACGAAGCGTTAGGCTGAACTGTGTTCATGAAATTTAATAAATCGTTTGTGAAGATAAGATACAATATTGGACCTAAAATTGAGCCTTGAGGTACCCCGCGTCTTATGTATATCATCTTTGATTTATATGCTATTTCATGATTGTTTTCATCAATGTTTTTTATTTCTACATACATTCGTCTGTTTTGTAAATAAGATGTCATAAGTTTTAAAGCATCACCTCTTATACCATAATGCTCCAGTTTAGCAAGCAGTAATTGATGATCTATAGTGTCAAATGCAGAACTCAGGTCAATAAACAGTCCAGCCACTTTCATTTTGTCATTTAATTTACTAACTACTTCATCAATGATTTGTCGATTGATTGTCCATTGACTTCGATGACTACTTACCATCTGGTTAGTAAGCTGATGCTTGATATATACAGGTTCGACGTTCAAAAGTATTCTCAGGCTAATTTGAATAAATGAGTTTTGATTTTGAATTTTGATTTTGTTTCTTTTAAGGTGTCAAGCCAGTGCGAGCTGATACAAGAGACACAACACCTGTATAGTTTTTTTTTATGTTAACGCTTTCAAGGACACTGAATGAGACAAAATAGAAGTTTTGTTGTTAAGACGGCTATAGTTTAGTATCCTTGAAAGCGAAGTAAGGTCAGTTTCATCTCAGAAAAAATATTAGACAAACAATATTCACGTTTTTTTTTTTTTTGTTGAAGTTTTCTTCACATGTTTTATTCCAAAAGAGAAACTACTTAGAGATACTTAAGCAAACGTTCTCATGCTCAATCCTCATCCAGCTTTAATACTCTGATGTATTATGTTTGATATTAAGGGCTAAGCACGGCCATTGCTTTCTTATGTAAAGACACGCGAACATTTATACCACTTTTGTACTTAAATCCTGACTATTATCCTTTATACTCTTCATAATTGTTAATCGTATGTATGTGTTTATATAAACAGAAGCGACTTTCTACACAGAGAGAATAATAGAAATTATGTAGCAAGGTTTATATTAAGGCGATACCGAAATAAATTGGGTGCTTTTCGTAACCATTTATTTCACTCTTATTTCACTATTGTAATATGTTTGGATTTCATTTTTGGGTATATGTTTATTGACTATTTGATTAATACTCTGACTGAAGGAAAACGCAACTGGGTTAAATTTCCTCGATAGAATTTAATTCCGAAAATACCTCTCCTTTTTTTATATTTTTTTTCTGTAATTCTAAAATCTTTGGTAATTTCATTGCAAAATTGCATTTAAAATGTGAGTAATTGAAAACTCTGTCTGAAAATGTTTTTAAATTATTTGGTTTGGCGCTTTTATTTTGGTTGCAGCGCATTGCTGGGCTCTCTTTTTTTCGCATGTGGAAGTAATTGACTCTATTACTTTCTTATTACCGCCCAGTTCGCTTTTTACATAATTATCACCTTATGTCTTTTCATCGAGAAATACAGTCGTGACGATATAATTCATGTTCTTTGGTCCTTGTTGGCATCTTGAGTATGGCGATTTAAGGCCGAACCCAATAACCTATCTGTCACCAGTTTTGGCATGCTGGAGATAGAAAAACCTGTCTATCTATTGTTTTAACGTCCCAATAATCTAAGACTGATAAAACAAAAGAATACGAACGAACGAAAGTGACGTAAGGACAGATGAAAATATGGAGTTAAATTATGCCAAACTAAAACCTCGTTCGAATGTACGTTATGTTTACATCACACGTTAGCCTTTTAAGGCCCTGGCCCTGGTTCCAAGCTTGGTTGAGCTCGGTGTGTAAGTGAAATGGCTTTATGGCTGTCTAGTTTGACGCACGAGATAGAAGATTCTCACGCGCACCGGAATTATGTCGTAAAAGTGCAAATAAAATCGTATAAAATTAGAAATTAACTATTTAATAAAAAGTAATCCATCACTGGATGCAGTTTGGCATTTGACATTTCATGGTATATTTTTAATTATAATTATAATTGCTAATGAAGGGATAAACAGCTTTTAAAGATTATTAGGAGGTATGTTTAAAGATTTTTTTGGTGCATTAAAGTATGTTTAATTATGTTTTGGCTTCCGTGACTGTATGCGAAAAGGACTTGAAAATATCACATTTTTTTTACATGTCAAATTATTTACGGTTTATGAGATACACAGCTTTAAAAAACCACCTTTTTGAGCGTTTTCATGAAATCTGCGCCTTAAGGTGATAGCTGCTAACAACGCCAACATTGAGAAAAACCGGCCAAGTGCGTGTCGGACCACGCACAATAAAAAGTTCCGTAGTTGATAGAATTTATCCCAAAAACAAACCACATTATAATACCAAAAAACATTTTTTATGTGATAAAAGTACATATTAACAATTTTCAGACTTTTTCCTTTACTTGTGCTGTGAGACCTTGCTTCTTGTCTTTCATGATACTAGGTCAACGGGAAGTACCCTATAGGTTTGATTTACTTGCGAGTAAAATGTGTCGCATACATGCCCGTATTTTTTTATTGCGTTGACTTATGTGCTTGATTTTTTTAGAACTCCAAGGGGCTATAGATCTATGTACTGATATTAATTTCAACTTGATACCTCCACGCGTTCCTGAGAAAAAGGGTATTGACAGACTGACAGACAGACAGACAGCGAACGAACGGACAACGAAGTGATCCTATAAGGGTTCCGTTTTTTCCTTTTGAGGTACGGAACCGTAAAAATAACAAGTCTGGAGATATGGAACATTTTTAAATTTCCTATGCTCACATTTTTAGGTTTTGGAAGAAGTTAATTGATATAACTTCGAACCTAGGTAGGAGGTTCAGTGTTGATTTTTTAGATACAAAAAATTCTCCCTCATCTGACTAAAAATGTGAGCATAGGAAATATCAAAATCTACTCGCCATAAGTTAGTACAGTAGTACCCAACTGATATGGCTTACCGATGTACCTGCGCAGAAGATGAATTCTCAAAGCGCGGGAAATACTATTGACCAATCGGCACGCTCCACGCATCGCGCTCCTTTTTCCTGTACCGCTATCGGTCGGCAGCTGCCGCCATGTTAGCGCGCGCCGCTTGATAGCCGCCATACTTGCGAGTGAGACGGAACTAACAGCTGCAGTGTATTATGAACCTTATAGTAGTGATCTAAGGTTGATTGTAAGTTTTAAGCATTTTCGTTAATCTTCGGGCCATACTTTCTTTTCTGTGCAAATGAAGATTCACGACGCGCCTTATCAGTTGGGCACTACTGATTGTCACTTTACTTCGCCTTTAAGTATCTATTATTTGGTACGGACACTGCCTCGTTAGTCTAGTGGTCGCAAGAGCTACTGCTGACAATGAGGTCCTAGGTTTGGTTCCCGGGTCGGGCAAAGTGTCATTGGGTTTTCCATCGGGAATTTCTCAGTAGTAGCTCAGTTGATGGCAGTAGGCTCGCCCCCTATTACTTGGGACTTAAATATAACTGGTGAAATGTGTTGTACAATGCGTTTCAACTAAGAATAATAAAGTCAATGACCTTTAACTGTCAACTGAAGCTAGAAATCTAAGGCTTGCAAAGTTTTGTAGTGCTATCCTTATCCATTTTAGTTCTGTTTTTGGAATTTGTTTTTGTTAAAATATGCCACTAACTTTGCAAATGTGTAAACGAGATGCTATTTTGCTAAATCTTCACAATATGGCGCAAGGTCATTCCTATTCTTAGTTGAAACGCACTGTACTATAGGTACACCTCTGCCTAACCCTTTGGGGGATAACAGGCATGATGTTGTGTCATGTGTAAGCCGACATACAGATTGACTTACATTTTTTGCTCACTGGATTTTCAACACTGCTTAGCGCCGAGAGTTTAAATTCCAACAGTGTGTTTTTTCGACGCGGTGGGATTCACTCTATTGTTGTTAGGTTGGATTCTAAATGCTCGGCTCAACACCGAGAGTTGAAAATCCAGTGCGTGATATAATCCCGCCGCGATATTTTTTAGTCCGAGCGAACATTGGCTTGCTGATTGTCGCTTTACTCCGCGTTTAAGTTTCTATTATTTGGTATGGAGTATCCCCGGTTAGTGACAATTAAATAGACTCCTATTATTTGAGACTATTAGAACACACCACTGTTTCTCCTTCGTATTAATGACGTATTAACTCGTGTTTGTCCTTTTTCCAAAACAGTCTTAGAAACAGGATAAATAAAATAAAACAGCGTTGCCAGCCCATTGTATGTATCTAACCTTTTAATAAATACACAAAACATTCTTATTTCATAGAGACAGTCAATTGCTACATTTAATAAGTTATTCATTATTATTTATAATCCTTTTTTTCGATGGTAAACTTATGTTAGCCAAACATTCATTTTAATTAAATAGTTAATAGTAAGTTCATGACAAGAAATTTCAGGTACTACAAGAAAAAAATATTAAAAAATATATAAAACATCATATTTTTTTACAATGATTTTTAGATTTATATTTTTTATTTTATTAAATAAAGATTTTAATACAAAGAATAGATGCCAGCCTTCTTCACAGAAACAGTTCATCAGATATATAATATATAATTATTCTAAATAACATGTTTTATATTTCGTGAAAATATTTAATTGACAAGATATTTTATATTACATTTATAATGTACCTACCACAAAAGATAACACGATTTTTAATGGAATAAATTAAAATAAGCTTGATTTTCATAATATAAGATTAACATAATTTTAATAAAAATATTTTCTTTACTTGTAAATCAACTAGGTATCGAAAAAAGAAAGTGTGAAATTTTGTTTTTTTTTATTAGTAGTGGAAATAAATGCTTAGCTAAGTTTTTTTATTTATAATAATTTGTTTTTTTTTTTTGAAAATCAAGCTTACTTCCCAGTAGGTATTTGAAAGATTTGTTACATACAAGGTAATGTGTCAAATATATTACGTTTTTTAGATAATTTACAGGGATTCAATGTAGTAACCGGCCTCGTCTGGGTTTTGCTGTGACCTCCTGTAGTTGTCCATCTGAAAAATAACATAAAAGGTATTAAAATCTTACTATCATTGGTTCTTCCTCTGTTTGACCATCACTTATACCGTTGCATCAGGGTTTTTTTTTAATATGTATTTTTTTTTTTGTCTCAATGAAACCCAGTCTCCTCTCAATTTATTTCTATAAATTCTGAATACACTTCGTAGCAAATATACTCAATCTATAATAAAAAGTTGTAAGTTTGTATGTAGGGGTTGTTCGGGGGCTAAAACGGCCACTTTGGCAGAATCATATTAAGATAATATTATGGATAATATTTGAAATCGTAAAACGGTCACAAACTGACATTATATAATGTCAGTTTGTGACCGTTTTACGATTTCAAATATTATTCATAATATTATCCAATACCGAAAATTCTTTCACTTATGGGAAGCTACAGTATTCTCGAGAGTCATAGAATGTATTTTTCACGCGCTCAAAATCGCGTTATTACATTTTCAACACATGATCATTATGGACTCTGTCGCGCACAGCAAAGTGTAGACACGAAGAGGGAGATAACAGATTCATGCACGTAGGTATCTCATATAATATTTCAATGTCAAAACTTAACATGAAACTTTCTTATATTTCCCACGTGTGAGTCAAAGTCCACATAACTTAACTCAATGAACAACAAAAGTTTTTACTCAACGATGCAGACTGCATCATAAGCCCGTAATTAACTTCATTCCATTCATAATTCAATGCATGCAGGAATTAATAATTCTCACCCAATGTTTGAAGATGTTTCGAAGTTTCATTTTCATGACCTCTCGGGCGGCGCCAGCGTCTTCACGATCGTATCCACCTGCAGACATGGATGCGCCTGCAGACATCAATGAACATGTTTTTTTTTAATTTATCTTTGAAGTTAAGGTAGAGATTAGACCAGACTGACAAGTTTTGCAATTTGCACACGGGGCGCGGTTTCGGTCGTTGCGTTTTTGTTTTGTTTTCAAGGACCGCCATTTTTCGTCTTTCGGTGAGTTGCAGAAACGAACTTTAGTTTAAGGAGTGTATGTGTGGCACATTACAACTAGTACTATTTTTATTGACATTATCTTTATTTTTATTTTTTTGACATTGTTTAATGGATGACTGTTTTAATAATGATTTATATTGTAATTCTCTTAATTTTTAATTTTATAATTTAGTATGAATTTTTACAATTTAGTGTGTAATTCGTTTCATTTTTAAATTTGTAATTAAGTGTTAAACGATACAATGTAAAAATTGTTAATGAAATAAATGAAATGAAATGAAAATAACCTCTCAAGTGTCAAATTCACCCCATGTGTGCATGAGGAAAAACCTTTACTTATGACTTCAAATTAACGCTGTCACTTTCTTTTTGATACATAATATAAGGGCATGAATGGCATGAATTTAAAGTCTCCATTAAACTAAAGTTCGTTTCTGCAACTGGCTGTTTATGTAAAATCAAGGAAAATGATTGCTGAGGAAATTGACTATCAGCTTAAATTAACCCATATAGGTACCTATTGAAAGAGAGGTTCGTAGTATAAATTATAACAGTCGCACGGGTCGATCGAAGGTTAAGCCACTTTTACCAAGGTCGAGGTCGGTTCGTGGATGGGTGACCATCCATTACACATCGAGACTCCTCCGTGCCTCGGAAAGCACGTTAAGCCATTGGTCCCGGCTGTCATTCGTGGATCTTTCGTGATGGGTCGTCAGAAGCCCGAAAGTCTGACAATGGTAAATCGTATTACCCAATAAGTGGGTTGTGGAGGTCAGATAGGCAGTCGCTCCATGTAAATATTGGTATTCAGCTGCATCCGATTAGACTGGAAGCCGACCCAACATAGTTCGGAAATGCTAGGCAGATGAGATGACAGGGTATCATCAGAAAGGTGAGGTCAAATTTAAGGGTGTGATACAGACCATCAAACTGAACAACTTTCTCCATGGGACCAACATCGTAATCGCGAAAAAATTACATCAACTGTCCAACAACACTGTACTGTACTGTCAATACCTACTCGATGCAAATGTATGGGACGGCTGATTATTTTTTCGCGATTACGATGTTGGTACCATGGAGAAAGTTGTTCAGTTTTATGGTCTATAGGTCACACCTTTCTGGTACACCCCCTTCACAAACAAAAATGCATGCCTTAAGTACCTACTAGGTAAGTAGAACAATGTTCTATGATCACTACGTACTGTCCTCCTCACCTCCATCCCTGATGGGTATCATGTCGTCACCAGATGGCAGCACGTTGTAGCCCGAGTGGGGGTATACGGGGTGCGGGGGGGTCTCCTCCTGACCGAGCTGGTGTCGCACCATCAGGTCCTGACTTGACAGCTGCTGAACGAGGAATAAGGACACAGTTAGAATATTTATTTGGTCAATTTGTGAAAACAATGTACCTACAGTTTGTGTAAATGTCAATTAACACTATGGAACTCTTCGAAATTATGAAATTAAGAGGCCCCCGGAGCAGTGTTCTTGAACCTACCAATTTTTCGGTATTTTTACCGATATGTGCTCTGTTCTACAGAAAGATTTTTTTCAATAAATAAACGAATTTGATTGAATATTGTATTTTTTTCTCAAATACCAATTTTGGGTACAAATATACCGATTTTGCAACTCTATCGATCTCGCTCTATGACGTTTGAGACCACTGCCCCGTAGCATTCGTAGTTCTTATACACTAAAATACCAAAATAATTTGTAAATCAAACATATTCTGAAGATAGTGTGTATTTATCCCGATTGGATTACAGAATATCTAGGTTCCGTAATATATAGGGTGTTCGGTTAAACGAAAGACATATTTTAACGGAGTGTAGTACTCATGAAAATGAATAACTTTACCATTGCACTAACCCTGAAATGTGAAAAATAAAATCAGCTGTTCTCTACCTACGCGATCAAAATGTACGAGACAGCTGATTTTTTTTCATATTTCAGGGTTAGTTCCATGGTAAAAGTTGTTCATTTTCATGAGTACTACACTCCGTTAAAGTATGTCCCTCGTTTAACCTAACACCCTGTATAATAAGAACACTGATATGAACATAAATTTGTGAAAAATATGTCTTCTATAGAAATTTTAAATTCCTCATAATTATTTGTTCCGAGTCTGGGTGTTTTTCTATCTATAATATGTATGTATATAATAATACCTACAAAAAAATGTATTTATGTAGTTTATCAGCCATCTCGTTACCATAACACAAGCATTAGGTTGCTTAGCTTGGGACTAGATGGCGTTGTGTGAAATGTCCAAGGATATTTATTTATTTATCTCGTCTTTGAATCAATGTCCTTTCATGTTTATTAATTTTAGATAAAAACTCTATAACAAAATTAAAAAATGAAACTCCTAAAATTAATTGTCCCATGTTTATTTATTAAGGGAAGAGAAAAAAGTGGAACGCGAAACAATTTCTCAAACGAGGGCAACTAACAGTTAAAGGTAATGCTCAACTTAAGAGCCCCCTGACGGGCATGCCTCAATTACAAAAGTTTTACTAAAAGCAACAGTAGTTAGTAATTAGGAAATATGGAGGTTAGAAGGTCCGGCATTAGCGATGTACTATAGCCATAGTGATGCACACACACGGAACGTACTAAAAACCGTTGCGTGCCGAGCGTGCGTTGCGGCCAGCGAGGACCAGTAGACACACTTGCCGATTCTTTTGCGAGGTAGGTAACCCAGAATAGGCACATCGCGCAAAATAGCAGTTATGTATGGGGTGGGGTTATCATTCGGAAAATCCAAGCTCAGCAAAAAAAAATCCAGTAGACTATAAATAATATTTAAACTTTTATGTTTAAATATTATGTACTACTTAAATATTTGTCTTACCATCAACAAAAAAAATTCAGCTTAATAAAGGGCAAAAGTTTTGCAAAATAAACTATTGTACCCCTAATAATTTAAAAACATTTTAGGAGTAGTGTTATTGGGCGAGCTAGGTCATACGGAAAATCCAAGCTCAGCAAAAAAATACCAGTAGACTCAACATAACATTGAAACTTAAAACTGAAATATTTGTCTTACCAACGACAAAAAATTTTCAGCTTAATAAAGAGCAAAAAGTTTTGCAAAATAAACTATTGTCCCCCTACCAATTTAAAACATTTTAGGAGAAGTGTTAATGGGTAAGCTAGGTCCATTATCTTCTACATGACCTCATAAATGAAAGTCAAAATAAACTGAGTCTTTAATGTGTGGTCAAGTTTTAATTTGTGTCACTGGACGTGTGCTTATGAAATGTTAAAAGCCTTGGGTTGGATTTTTTTTTTTTTAATATAATAAGTTTATTTATTTCGTAATCAACAGGTATAACAGATACATTTTAGAGGCCTTCTTTTAAGTATGTAGAAATACCTGTAACAGAAGACCTCCCTCTTCCTAAACTACATGTACACAAACAAATTTATTGTTAGAAGGACACAAGGTGTAGTTAACATAACTCGCCAAAAATAATTAATCTGCTGTTTTAAGTTTATTTATTTCTTTTATTTCACTTTACAGATACTTGTTACATTTTTAAACATTATAATAAAAATAATATAAAAACATTTAAAAATTCAGTGTGTAAGTGTAAACAGAGGCAATCTTTTAAGGGGTCATTGTACTCATCATTATGAACAACTTTTACTATGGGACCAAACCTGAAATCGCGAAAAAAAATCAGCTGTTCCCTACATTTTGACGAATTATGCGAACATAAATGTACTGAACAGCTGATTTTTCATTTCGCGATTTCAGGCCTCGTCCCATTGTAAAAATTGTTCATAATGATGAGTACAATGATGCCTTAAAAGATGCCACTTACACTTACACCCTGTGTATAATATAATTTATTTATTTATTAAGGATCTCCAACAAAAGATGTTCACAATACAATGAAGGGAACATCAGGTACTAAGTAGGTGTACTCCTTCACTTACAGGAGACCACAGCATGCACAAAAATATTAACAGCTAAGCTAACAAAGTTAAAATATTCAGAATAAGTAAAATATAAGTAAAATTTGCTGTGGAGTTATGCGAATATAAATTAATGTCTCTAAAGAGTAGCAGATCTTTGTTATCACGATTTCAGGTTTGGTCCCATAGTAATAATTGTGCATAACATCATCATCTGCCTAGCCTTTTCCCAACTACGGAGTTGGCTTCCAGTCTAACCGGATGCAGCTGAATACCAGTATTTTACATGGAGTGCCTACCTATCTGACCTCCACAACCCAGTTACTGGGTATACTACGATACCTCTTTGTAAGACTGGTTGTCAACTTTCGGGCTCCTGACGACCTGTAATGACTGTCAAAGAACCACGAATGACAGCCGGAACCAATGTCTTAACATCGAGGTCTTGTCGAGGCACGGAGGGGTCTCGGTATGTAAAGGTGGTCACCCATTCACGGACTAACCCCGGCAAGCGTAGCTTAACCTGATCGATCGACCCGAGCGGCTGTCATTACTCAATAGTGGTTTTTCGTCACTTCAATAACATTAAAAAAAAAAAAAAAATTATGTCAAAATATTGATAAATTCGGACAATTCGCAAAATCATTCAACTTTGATAACTTTGACATCACACAACTCGACATACGGTCAAAATAATTCGCGAAAGCTTCAAATCGATTTTAGTCCAGTACTATTGCTTACGCACTGGGCCGTATTTTGGTCGTTAGTGACTATGTGGTCGTTTTATTTACAGCTTCGGCGTCGTAAGCACGCGATGGCAGGGCGATTTTAATTTGTGAACGTAGCTAATTATAATGGCACTACCATTTACTACTAAAAGGCATTGTTTCAGCGACGTTTGAAACTGTAATTAACCTTTTCAAAATAATTGTAGGTATAGGCTAATAGATAATTTGTACTCACTACTTACTATAAATTAGGTGCAGCACAGATGACAGACTATCCGTGACACCCTTTTTAGTCTGTGAAAATCAAACTCCGGCGCACAAAAAATCCGTGTCATTCTGGCAGATGGCAGTGCGAGAAAAAAATAGAATGTTTGCGCGCGCTAACACAGACAGCGCACACTTTTAGTATGCAATTTACACTCGTTAGTGCGGGACATAGGAGTGTACGTCCCTACAGTTTTGCCGACAGAATTATCGAAAATGTGCGTCGTGTGCGTTAAGTCTGGGTAAAATCTGCGACGGACTTTTTGTGTGCCATGCAGACATTTTGTGCGCCACAGACTCGATCGCACAAAAAGTCTGTGCTGCACCTTAAAGTATTTTTGTGTCTGTCTGTGTGACCGTGTTGTTCTTCTAAACTGCGCCACGGATTTCGATACGGTTTTCAACAGCATTTAGAGAATTTGAATTTATGCTGGAAGGTCTATAATCTAATCTAGCCTGTACTGTCCCACTGCTGGGCAACGGCTTTTTGTCCGTCATGTAGATTGATAAAAAACATTGGACACGTATTTTTTTTCTTTTTTAAGGTTCCGTACCACAATAGCAAAAAAACTTTAAAGTAAAAAATAAATTTAATTTTGGAAGCCGGTGTCGTTGGATCTGTGTGGCTTTTTGGCCACCAAATTCCAAAATTAAAATATTTTTTTCAATTTGTAGCGTTTTTTTGGAAATCGGTTGTATTTTTTTTGCAAAAAGTTTTTTATTTTTCCTTTTTCAGTTATGGTACCTACCCCACACACTATTCGTATACCACACACAGTAAGTATTATTGTAACAAGATTGACAAAGTGGATTAAATAAGTATTACATGTCAATATAAATAAGCTAACTCAAAACTGTAACAAATCTACTGGCCAAATGAAATAAAAGGGGCAAAAAATAGATTAGAATATTGTTCTAATCTATTTTATAATTTAGAAGAAGTGATATAAAATACAGCAACGATTTAAAAAACTACCTAACCTACCTAGTACACTCTCAGATGCAAGGAGAAGGAAGGTTTGGATTACATGAGTTTGATTATTGTATCTAATCGAAATGTCAATTGCTGACTTTTATGATTACTGGCAGTAGTAATCGTCATTGAAAATTACTTGGATAACGTGAAGCCTAACTTTAAAATTTATTTAACTATAAAACCATAAAACAATGATCAATCAATCATGTCTCTAAATATATATTTTTATCTATTAAATGAGACTGACAAGAAAAGAGGTGTACTTCTGCCTACCCTTTCAATAAATTACGTCATGATGTTATTACTGCATTAAACTGAATTCACGCGTATGGCCCCCAAAACATTGCCAGTCAATGTTTTCCTTCCATTATGGGAAAACTATAAGAGAATGTAGATTTAGGAGAAGGCTGAGGACCCTCCATACTTCCTCTTTTAAGTTTCCATATTATGTACATTTGAATTGCGATATAGTTTGTGTTAAGTTTGTGGGTACTAACGTGAATCGACTTTGGTATGTTTTTTAGATGGAAATTTTATTATTTAATTTAATTTAATTTATTTATTTACTCCAGACACAGTGATCCATATTTTTGTTAGTACATATACTTAAGAATTAGGTATGTTAACCAAATATTCGAATACACACCACATTTAAAAGTAAAATTCAATAACAGAAGTCACATAAATAAAATCATTAAATCACAATCATCTTTAAATTATTATCTTTATTTTATCATCAATAAATACTTTTCTTTCTTTCTTTAAATTAATTAAATATTTAAAATCATCAATATTATTTTAAATATTTAAATATTAATTTTAAATATTTTAATGAATTTCTTGAATTCATTAAAATATTTAAAATTAATATTTAAATATCAACCTTATTTTCTGATTGACTAGAATTCATATTATATATATTCCAAAAACGAAACAAACTAAGGAAAAGCTTATACGAAGCAAGAAAAGAGGGTCACCACGCGGTGATCAGAAATAATCAACTCATAATTAACGGCCGAACCCAAAATATGATGGAAACTGAAAGCGACTTACCAAATACACAAACCACGGTACTTCTAGGAAAAAACCCGGTTAGTAACAAAGACAATTTGACACCAATTAACAACAACGATATCAACAACCCTTCCAGAAACAACGCAGCAGATTGTTCCTTTCGACACTAAATACAGTATCATATTTCAAAATGTACAAAGCATAAAAAACAAGACCTATTTACTAGAAAACCTACTTCAAGAACAACAATACAGTAACCGGCCGTAAATATTGCACATGGGATTTACGTACGTTAAATACGTAACTACATATATACGATGTATATATGTATGTATGTGTGTATAGTGTATGTGTATGTATGTATATAGTACTATTAATTGTAGTACGTTATTTATGTACTTTTACGTATACCTACTTGTTTCATGTGCTTTTATGGCCGGCAACTGTAAAAATCCATGTGCAATATTTATGGCCGGTAACTGTACCAAGCTGTATGCCTATCAGAAACGTGGATCACCGACAAACAAGAACCCTACGTGCAAATCGACGGCTACGAGGTCGCTGCGGCATACTGTCGCCGACAGCGCCGCGGCGGTGGCGTGGCCATCCTGCTACCAACCGGAACTACGTATACTGAGAGGTCTGACCTTAGCGACTTAACTATAGAATATGTCATCGAATGTTGTGCGATAGAAATAAAACCTAATATACTTCTCATTACTTTGTACCGAGCGGACCGTAAAATAGATCAATTTTTTATATTTCTCGAATTGTTACTAAGGAAACTAAAGTCTCACCACTACAAGAAACATATAATAATAGGAGGTGACTTTAATATTAATGCAGTCCCGAGTTCCAAACACTATCAAAAACTCATGGCAACTATGCTTGAATTTAATTTACATCAAATCGTTAATAAGCCAACTAGGGAAACAACCACGTCATCAACCTTCATAGACCTAATTTTTACAAACAATAAAAATGTATCGGTATCCGTTGAGGATAAAGGAATCTCCGACCATAAATGCGTAACTTATAGCTTTGAATTGTTTTCTAGGAAGCGAATTAAACCTATTTATAAAAACATTCGACCAACAACTCACCCAAATTACTACATACCTTTCAAACTTAAATTAAGAAACATTGCCTGGGAAAACATCCTAATACCTAATAATACAATAAACGACAACTACAACCACTTCGAAGACAAATTAAAAGAAATTCTGAATACCACTATGCCAACAAAACGTATTAAAATAACAAATACCAGAAATAAGAACTATTTAACCAAAGGAATAAATAAATCGTGTAAACATAAAAGGCTCTTAAAAACATTAGTAAACCAATCAAAAAATAAAGTACTAAAACACCATTACAAAATATTCTCTAAAATTCTGAAAAAATGTGTAAAAGTTTCTAAAAAACATAATTATTCACAAGAGATGGAAAAATCAAAAAATAAAACAAAGACCATGTGGCATATAATAAAACGAATAACACAAAAACCTAAAAATATTCACAGTGAAAACATAAATAACAACATAACAAACTGTCCCTATACTATTGCAAACAGCTTCAACCAATACTTTGCTTCAGTGGGCTCGCCAAACACAAAAAACAATAGCTCGCAAACACCCAAAGACCATGCAGTAATTACGCCCGCCATTAATTCCATGTTCCTGGAACCGGTTACAGAAAATGAGATATTTGACATTATCCAGAACCTTCCAAACAAACATAGTTGTGGCATCGACGAGATACCCCCAACCTTAATAAAAGCATGTATCCTAGAACTTACGCCCCCGCTAACATACCTTGTAAATCAATCATTTGCGGAAAAAACATTCCCGTCCCGACTAAAAATAGCAATAATTAAACCTATACCAAAAAAAGTTCGAAATTCCAATGACCCTAGTCAATACAGACCAATAGCACTTCTTCCAGCATTCTCAAAAATATTTGAAAAAGTAGTTACCATACGCATGTGTAGATTCCTAGAAAAATACGACATACTGGACAACAACCAATTTGGATTCCGGACAAACCGATCTACGACCCTAGCAGTTTATAAATACACACAAGAAATACTTACATATATCAAAGATAAAAACTATGCAATAGGCCTCTTGCTCGACATGACAAAAGCCTATGACAAAGTATCACACTCGATCCTGTTACAGAAACTAAATGGAGTTGGCATCAGGGGAGACGCACTTGACTGGTTAAAATCATACCTCGCTGATAGGAAACAGTATGTACAGATAGAACACCTAGATGACGACACATGCGAGTTACAAAACGTGCGCTCGGACATGTTGACTACAAACTGGTCTATTCCACAAGGTACTGTAATAGGATGTATACTTTTCCTCATCTACATAAATGACCTGCCTAAAATATGTGACCATCTTTGTGTGCTATTCGCTGATGACATCTCCATTCTCTTTAAAAGCCCTTCTAATAACCTAGAATATAACTCCCAAATTATTGATACTTTTAACATAATAAAATCATGGCTTCAGAATCACAATCTTGAAGTAAATAACAATAAAACTAAAATCATACAGTTCAAACCCTACCAAAAACAAAAAGTTAACCTAACAACTATTTAATTACTAATACTATTAATATTGAAGAAGTTGAAGAATTCAAACTTTTAGGTATAACACTAGACTCACATTTAAATTGGAAAAAACATGTCGACAAAACCAAAATAAAACTATCACAATTTTCATATGGTCTTAGCGTCTTAAAATCGAATACACAAACTCACTGTGCCCTCTCTGCTTATTACGCGTATGCCTACGCGTGGCTACGATATGGTATCATCCTGTGGGGGCACAGTGTAGATGCCAAATATCTATTTATTGCACAGAAGAAATGCATACGAATAATATTCAAAATTAAACCTAGAGATAGCTGCAGACCCCACTTTATAAAGGAAAAATTGCTAACTTTACCCTCTATTTATATATTAGAAGTAGCCACTTTTGTTAAGAAAAATATAAGCATGTTTAATTTTGATAAGAACGAGCGCCGCAAAACAAAATTAGTTCTACCAGCACCTAGATTGCAAATGTATAAAAATAGCCCAGAATACCGGAGCATTCAAATATATAATAAATTGCCCGAAAGTATACGGTCAACCAAAACACTAAGTGTATTCAAAGCTAGGGTAAAGTCATTACTCATATTGAAATGTTTCTACAGTATACAAGAATTTATGGACGATAAAAACCCCTAGAATATGTGAATTTGTGAATGACTAATATTGACATTATAAATGTACCTAATAATAACATAATTTAATAATAGAATAGACATACATAATACAATTTTATCTAAATACTTAATAATATACTTAATACAATTCTTGACATAATGTAAAATAATGCTTTAATTGATAATGTTAATGTTATGTGCTTTAATTGTTATGTTATAATCTAGTTTTAAGTTATCTTGCTGCGCCCCAACGGGGTCTTTGTACTCACTAGTTGTAAGTTAACCCTGTCACTGTGTGTGCATTGTGCAATAAATAAATAAATAAATAAATAAATATTATGTCGAGGTGGAACTCTTACCAGCACTTCAGCTGGAAGATACCGACTGGTGGTCTTTGGTCTCTATGTTAATTTCCACAGTGATCGGTTTTAGACGACTTACGAAGACTACGTTTAAACTCAAACTCAACTGAAACTCAAACTCAAAGCATTAATTTCAAATAAACCAATTACAGTCACTTTTGAATTGTCAAAGGGTCGGTCTTGGATCGGTCAGTCAGAAAAATGAAGCTAGTTGCCCATTCCAAAGCCTAGATCCTGGAGAAGAACGGGCAAGAAACTCCACGGACACTCTTTTAAATCAAATATTTTACATAATATTGGTTACATCGTTCATATTGAAAATATAGATGTGAGAATAATGTAGAAAGACGTGCACGTTAAAAGCGTCCGTAATGAAAAATATAACTAAAAACAACTAAATTAAAAATAAGCCGTGGCATCTAAGAGACGACCAGTCCCAACTGACGGCGCCCGTTCACGAACATGACGCATGGATCAGCACCAATTAGCTCAACCATTTTGAAGGGAACTTAATGATCCAACACACACGCCACCACCAGCGAGACATTTGAGTGAGCATGACATACTCTCAACCGCCAGGGCACATTCAAGTCAGTGAAAGACGACGTTTAAGGCAATGACTGTACGTTTTTTGCAGTCTATAGACAATATTAAATTATTTATACTATGTACAGTAGGTATAAAAAAAAAGAGCTCATAGGGCATCAAAAAATTCGTCCGCATCGCTGTCAGTGGGAAAAGTGCCCAAAAGACTGGCGGCATTGCCACGCTGGATGGCAATGCTAAATCTTTGTGCTAAAAATAGGCCAGCTCTCTGGTCACGTGTGGAGTCGACCAACCGCTTGGCGATGTCCCGAAATACTCGATGAGCACTCGGACCCCAAGGCCCTAGTGTTTCAACCCCAAACGGCTCAAACAAATAGCTTCCAATAAGGTTGTTATATTTGCGCCGTTTGAGGTACCCTGCACCTGCAGCAGCCGCTCCAACGCAGCACGCCGTGCTAGGAAGATGGGATGGCGCGAGGGTGTCGACACAGGTTGCATCCCACACCAAAGGCCTACCCAACTTCCAAGGCATTATGGTCATTCCGTCTGGTCTCTTCCCACCGTCGCGCGCCAGGCCATTAGGTTCTAAAACAGCTGGCACCCCGGCGGTGACAAGAGCCCGACGGATGATGTCGTTAATGCTGGCGTGCCGTGCCATCCGGCCAGCACTTTTGCTGCAGGATAGGCCATGGTGTCCGAGGCAGTCGACTCCTTCACCGCACTGACAGCGATGCGGAGCCCCGCAAGGAGCCCCCAAACGCAAACATGTAGTGAGCCGGAATGTGGTGTCACTCAGCATAGTGCCTATGTTGGGTGACGGTAGTGCCTGAAGCCAGAGGCCCGATTCCCATTCACCCACAGCCAGCAGGCGGGCACGCTCTGCAGTATTGGTGGACGTATTAATAAGATTATACCGTACCAACCTACAGAGCGGCTCATCCCACTGTCTCTGGGAAGACGGGTTCTCTGGCTGAACCGTATCCGGGCAAGCCACTTTCCAGGCGTTCACCGCATCGGACAAAGAGTCTATAGACTGAGTTCATACGGCAAACTACCGCACTTATTGTACCCCCTTTAGTAGGTACCCTTAGATACTGTACAGTATTCGAGGATGTTGCCGTGTGAATCCAGCCCTTTTACTGCAAAAAACGTGGAGTCTAATGTCGTGTGAACGTAGTCTTAGGCTGGGTTCACGCGACAATACACCGCACGTTTGTACAACATTCGATTTAAACCGTATTATCAGTGGGCTGTTCACACGATACATTTTTCACCGTGTAAAAACTAATAGTCACAGTTTTCATTTAGCGATCAGTGCTAGTGCAAACTAATACGTTAAAAGTCAATTCGGTTTGCTTGACAAGTCCGGTTATTATTCGATAAACGTATTTAGCTATGTACCTATGTTTTTGTGCAGTACAAACGATGACGTGTGAGCGGGTACTCTAAGTATGCGCCACTACATATCCGGTAACATTTCGTCGCTAATTTATCTAAGTGACGTAACTGATTCGAAGAAAATTTTACAGGGCAAGGCTATTTTTCTTTTTTTTTTGTAAACTGTAGATATATAGGTCTCAATTTTTGCACTATCATGGGGACTGTAAGGCATAGGTATAGGATACACCGATTAGGCAGATCGATTCGACTTGGAAAATGTATCAAATTACTATAGTTATGTCGGCTATCGGCTTAGCCCAAAATGTCGATACGTCAGTTAGTTAAAAAATAGCGACGATTTATCCCGCAAACAAACGTGCAGTACAATGCCATGTGCACCAAGCCTTACATCGTCTGACTATGAGCGTGAAATAAATAATTTTCTTATAGTTATGTTGTGAAAGTTTACCTCTCAACTTTTATTTCAACAAATCAAAATATATTTCCTAACAAAATGTCTTACTTACTCAAGGTACAATCAACAAAAGCACTTTACCACCTACGTTTTTCGGTGACAATATAACATTTTCAAACTTGCCGACATTTTAAGAACTCACAAAATATCTTTTTGAAAGGATAATTGCGAAGCAATTAAGCTTTCACGATTCGTCTCTGCTTTAAGGGGGAGTTCCTGAAATGGCATTACAATTATTTCCCTCTTCAGAAATTCATTTACAAATTGTTGGTTGCGAACGTGTTAAAATTTTAATTTCGCTTACAATTTGTCTTAATTATTATTTTGTGTGGTATTAATTGTCGAATTCAATTGAAGATACACGATAATAATTATAAATTCAATAAGTATTATTTTATTGTTTATTTTTTATCAGTTTATTCTGCATTAAAATATAATTTTATGCCGAATTCAGGTTAAAGACTTGCCTGCTGGTAAGACATACAAGTACCATATTCTTATTATATTTTACCTTTCTCCGTATTTTTAATGTTATTTGTGCAATATACACACAACGACGACTGTTTTAGGGTACATGTAAGGTGCTTTCATAAAAATATTAAAGCACTCTATAAACTTTTTTTAGTTAAGTATAGAAGTGTTTTGTCAATTTCTTTCGAATTATGATTTGAGTTTGAAAGAAGAAGACAAAACACTTCTATAACTAAAATAAGTTTATAGAGCGTTTTAGTTTTTTATTAATACCTAAGGGGTTTAGTCTACAGTACTTTTAGTTATTTTACTTCTGACTTTGCATCACTGTCAAAATCAAATTGATCTTTATTCTCGTTGTAATAAGGCTGCTGGTGGGTTGCTGCTTATACAGGTAGCTGTCAGACGCAAAATAACAGTGAAAGGTTTATCATAGTTTATACATAACTTACGTCCATAGCCGAAGTGTCGCCCGACCTCTTGCCATGGCCGCCGAAACACGAGTGCCCGAAGGCAGAGCAGCCACCTGGGAACAATATAATACGACCATTACTATCATCATCATCTGCCAAGCCTTTTCCCAACTATTTTGTGGTCAGCTTCCAGTCAAACCGGATGCAGCTGAATACCAGTATTTCACATGGAGTGACTGCTTATCTGATCCCAACAACCCAGTTACTGGGTAATACCATACCCCTTGGTAAGACGGTTGTCAGACTTTCGGGCTTCTGACGATCCGTAATGACTGCCAAATATCCACCAATACAACCTGGACCAACGGCTTAACGTACTTTCCGAGGCACGGTATGTAAAGATGGTCACCCATCCACGGACCAACCAACCGCGGCAAGCGTAGCTTAACTTGAACAATCGACCCATGCGGCTGTTATTAATTAGCCACAAGTATTATTACTAAAGTTAAGTATTATACGATATCTTCCCATCGTGGACATTTGCGTTGAACCACTTTCGACCTTATTACTATGGTAATAAGGTTCAAAAAAGCCGTAAGGTTCACCGAAAATGTCCGCGATGGGACCTCGTTGGTCTAATGGTAGCAGACGCGACTTCTGAGCACATGGTCCTAGGTTTGATCCCGAAGTTGGTAAATGGATTATTCTATATTATATGTCGGGTCGTTAGGATTTACTGAGATAGATTCAGACACCATGTGGGCAGAGGATGGGTTTCGTGCAATGAAAACACACTAGGTCATTAAAATCACAATCTAACACAATCACTCCAAATTAAAATTAACACAACTACTGGCACAACGAATCGAATACAGTTCCGCGACGTAGTAACCCCGACGCGATCAGACAGTTTAAAACATCACGACTCTGTAGAAGCGCGCTATAGGTGTGGGTAAATCACGTGATGTCGCCAGTGGCGCGCTTGCGATTCGTTTCCTCATATACATCATTCGACATATACCTATATATAATTTGTCTACAGCAACCCGGAGTCTGGATTTGTACACCTTTTATGGCATCCACTCGCCTCCTATTTTATGGAATTATTGGCAAAAAGTGTGTGTAATTTACATCACCGCCTACCCCATCGAAAACATTAGGAGTGAGAGAATAATTTATGTTATTTTAATAACTTACTAACCCGCACGGGGCTCGCGTGGTAGATTACGGCCCACTCCCACTACCCGCAAGGAGGCCTGTGTCCCAGCAGTGGGAACATTATAGGCTGATTATGCTTTATGCTATGCTATAATACCTTACTATAATAACAGATATAAATGCTATTTTATCATCATCACCTTTTGCCCTTGTCCCATTTTTTTTTGATAAAAGTCGTCTTTACGATAATTTTCACTTTTCCAGAACGTATGATTCGAAAATGGGTAGGAATTCTAAAAAGTTTTTAAGATAAAAGTTGTAAAAAAATGTATGAGCTTTCATTACATAGAAAATATATTTTCTTTACGACGCACCGTTTTAAAGATATTAGCGAAAAACTCAAAAGTGGGAACTTTTATACCCCCCCCCCCCCACTCCGGTGCATCTCCTAGAAGCGGGGACTATAGTATGTTTACTCTCTAAGCACCCTTTTTTTTTTTTTTTTTTTGAGGGTGGGAAATCATCAAATAACTTCTCCCGCTCTGGGTGGAGCGGGAGGGCGTGTCAGACTTTTACTGACTAAAACCCACCCGTGTTCCTTCAGTTGCCTATGCCAGGGCCGCGGTAACCCTTTCAGACAACCCGCGACCCCAGCGGCGTCGGCCCTATTGGGCCCCGTCACTTGCTGACATCTCTTTGAGGCGCGCGTGGAACACGACGCGCCGTCGACTCGGGCCTGGTCCTTACCGGACGGCGAGCTACCCGCTGCTCACCGTCCGCAGGCCCGCGCCTACGGTGGCCGGAAATCGCCCCGCGATTCCCGCCGCCCAGGGCGTCTCCTGCGGCGACTGAGGGCGTGAGGCTGCCTCTCCCTCACGCGTTCCGCCTCCTCCTTCGCGAGCATCACTGCTTCGCAGAAGGAGGTGACGGCCTCCCATGCACTCTCGCTCCGCACCATGGCCTGGACCAGGCTCGGACGCGAGAGATCGCCGCCGCCGATCGCCTCCGTGAGAACACGGCGGTGCTCTGCCCAAGCCGGGCAGACCTCCACTGTATGCTCCACCGTGTCCTCCGGGCGATCCACACAATGGAAACACCCGGGCATTTCCTCCCGCCTTATGCGAAACAGGAACCTCCCGAAACAACCGTGTCCGGTGAGCACCCTGAGCACCCTGAACAACTTTCTGAAGAAAGCGGTTACGTCCCAGCTCACGCACTCTACACTTCCTTTTGGGGTATTCGTTGAGTGGACTATAATTTATAATCTTTGCAAATATCTTCATAAGTTATTAGGTACTGTTCATTGGTCAAAGTAAAACTTTATAGGTACGAAGCATTACAAACATTGCTCAAACTAATTCTTTTCAAACCTTACGGGGGATAACTTTTAACAAAAGTTGGTTTTTCATATTTAGGAGAGCTTTTTAGGGTTCCGTACCCGAAGGTTGCCAAATGAAACCTATTACTAAACCTCCCCTGTCCATCTGTCTTGCAGCGAGCTGTATCTCATGAACAGTAATAGATAGACAGTTGAAATTTTCACAGATTGTATATTTCTATCGCCGCTGTAATAACGAATAATAAAAGTAAAATAATGCTAAAAATTAAAAGGGGTTCCCATAAAAGAACCGAGTTTTTTTTAAACTGAAGTATTTTTAGGGTTCAGTACCTCAAAAGGAAAAAACGGAACCCTTATAGGATGTTCGTTGTCCGTCTGTCTGTCAGTCTGTCAAGACCCTTTTTCTCAGGAACGCGTAGAGGTATCAAGTTGAAATTAATATCAAATACGTAAATCTATAGTCGCTTAGCGTCCTGAAAAAATCATTCTCCTAAGTCAACGCAATAAAAAAATACGGCCATTTATGTGACATATTTTGCTACTTGCAAGTAAATCAAAACCTATAGGGTACCCTTCCCGTTGTCCTAGAAACATGAAATTTGGCAACAAGCAAGGTCTCATAGCACAAGTAAAGGGAAAAGTCCGAAAATTGTGAATTTGTCATTTTATCACTTATAAAAATATTTTCAAGTATGTCAGTCTGTCAAGACCCTTTTTCTCAGAAACGTGTAAAGGTATCAAGTTGAAATTAATATCAAATACGTAAGTTAATAGTCTCTTAGAGTTCTAAAAAACTCAAGCTTCTAAGTCAACGCAATAAAAAAATACGGCCGTTTATGCGACATATTTTGATACTCGCAAGTAAATCAAAACCTATATGGTACTTCCCGTTGACCTAGAATAATGAAATTGGCAAGAAGCAAGCTCTCGTTGCACAAGTAAAAAGAAAAGTCAGAAAATTGTTAACTTGTCTAACTTGTCAATTTATTACATAAAAAAATATTTCCAAGTGTGTCCGTCTGTCAAGACCTTTTTTCTCAGATAAGTGTAAATGTATCAAGTTGAAATTAATATCAAATACGTAAATTAATGGTCCCTTATAGTTCTAAAAGAAACAAGCTCCTAAGTCAACGAAATAAAAAAATACGGCTGTTTATGCGACATATTTTGATACTCGCAAGTAGGTAAATGAAAACCTATAGGGAAGTACCCTATAGGTTTTCTATCTCACAGTAGAGGTAAAGGAAGAAGTCCGAAAATTTTTTATTTGTAATTTTATCACGTAAATTTATTTTTATTTTGGGATTACAATGTTTTGTTTATTTTTGAGATACATTATTTGCAACTACGGAACCCTTCATTGTGCGTGGTCGACACGCACTTACCCGATTTTTTTAAATATGTAGTGCATAATATTATACGGTGAAACGGAACCCTTCGTGTGTGAGTCCGACTCGCACTTGGCCGGTTTTTATCTCATACTTCTATTGAACATGTTTAAAACTCGTAGCGTTCTCGTAGCACGTAGCCGCGTAGCAACGTAGCCGCGTAGCAACGTAGCACCGTAGCTGTTTTATTTTAAATTTATTATGTACTAGCGTCCCGCCACGGCTTCTGGATATTTCTTTATTATAATTATGTAAGTGTAATATTTATGTATTATACACATAATCCTTCCGGAATAAACTCTCTAAATGATGGTGAAATCTGTATCAAATCCTTTGCACAGTTTAAAAGAACAATGCGGTCACACAGGCAGACATGAAAAGCGATTTTAATTTATATTAATCAAATCAAATCAAAATTAATTAAATTAAACAATTAATAAAATTAAACCAAATTAATTAAATAAATTAATTTATTTTATTTATTATTATTTTTAATTAATTAATTAAATTGTATAGATTTCTCGATTATTATCTAATTTTGTGGTGTGTAAGAAAACATTTCCTTAAACATTCGGTCCGTATAAAATCATCAATTAACAAAATTATCAATGACTTTCAAAACATACCTAGCCTAGCTACGCTATGCTATGCTATGTTCCACGAATTTATTTTGCTGTGACGTCATAACGACACAATAAAATAAATTCGTGGAACTCACTCAAAAGGCAATACTGAATGACGTTAATACGACTTTGAAACACAAAGAGTGTATTCAATCTATTGTGCGAATTGTGTTGGAAAATGTGTGTTGATCTATTTTGCAGTTTTTTCAATAATTGCCTATCGATTCGTAAAATTAGGTCGAGTTATCAATGTCATTTTTATTTACTTGTTATTGACGTAAATCATAAGTCGGTTAACAAAACCCTGTACGTATACAGAGTGTAAGTGTAAACAGTGGCAATCATTCAAGGAGTCACTGTACTCATAATTATGAACAACTTTTACTATGGGACCAAACCTGAAATCGCGAAAAAAAATCAGCTGACCAGTACATTTATGTTCGCATAATTCGTCAAAATGTATGGAACAGCAAATTTTTTTTAGCGATTTCAGGTTTGGTCCCATTAAAAGTTGTTCATAATGATGAGTACAATGACCCCTTAAAAAGTTGCCACTGTTTACACGTACAGCCTGTATAGTCATCATCTGTTTAGCCTTTTCCCAATTATGTTGGGGTCGGCTTCCAGTCTATTTCGGATGCAGCTGAATACCAGTATTTTACACGGAGCGACTGCCTATCTGACTTCCACAACCCACTAACTGGATAATACGATACCCATTAGTAAGACTGATTGTCTGACTTTCGGGCTTCTGACGACCCGCAACGACAGTCAACGATCCAAGAAGGGCAGCCGGGACCAATGGGTCAACGTGCTTTCCGAGGCATGGGGTCTCGGTATGTAAACAAAAAAAGACTAGAAATTCATGTACCTTATGGGAAAACAGCACTATTCAATAAAAGTATTCTTTGTATGGCATCATTGATTTACAACAAGTTGCCTGATGATGTCAAAAAATTACCTATTCAACAATTCAAGTCGAAGCTGCACAAACTGCTAGTGAATAAATGTTACTATACTGTCACGGAGTACTTACAGGATAAAAATATAGATAAATACTTATAGTAAGAGTAATTTATTGACATTGAATAATATGAGAATACATCAATACAAATAATGTGACCTGTTTTAATAATTTAATTTGGCATGTGTATAATTTAATTTTAATTTGGACCAATGTTTTAATTTAATTTATTTAATTGTTAAGTCTATGACATGTGTTATATTTCATTTGACAACTTTATTTTATTTTTAAATCTTTGACATTTGTATTACATAATCTGAATTTATTTTATTTTATTTTTCTTTTTGTTTGAGTATAATAATTTTATAATGTTATTTTAATAGATATTAGCGCATGATTACAATAACAATAAACCTTTGCACACCTTATTAGGTAATGATACAGAGTACTTCCTATTTATTTGTAACATCTGTGTATAACTACCTGTATTATGCGAATAAATAATTTGATTTGATTTGATTTCATTTGATTTGATTTGTAAAGATAGTCACCCATCCAAGGACCGATCACGGCAAACGTAGCTTAACCTGAGAGATCGACCCGTGCGATTGTTATAACTTAGCCACGAGTCCCCCTAAAAACGAAACCTATAGTGCTATTCTTGAAAACTTAGGTGAAGTGATTCCATCTGGTAAGGACCAGCCGGTCGATTCTGTAAAAAACTCACCGTGAAAATTTAGGTGAAGCGAGTTTGATTTTTGCTAGGAATTGCCACTATTGATAGCTCACTCCACGCTCACTTCACCGAAGTTTTCACGGTGAGATGGTTACAGAATCGCACTGCAGGCCCGGGTCGACGGCGCGTTGTGTTCCACGCGCGCCTCAATGTCAGCGGAAATGGGGTCCGATAGGGCCGACGCCGCTGGGGTCGCGGGTTGTCTGAAGAGGTTACCGCGGCCCTGGCATAGGCAACTGAAGGAACACGGGTGGGTTTTAGTCAGTAAAAGTCTGACACTCCTGCTCCACCCAGAGCGGGAGAAGTCATTTGATGATTTCCCATCCACAAAAAAAAAGGTGAAGTAGTTTGAAGTTAAATGTCATTCCACCTGTTGCTAGGTATTGACAGCTCACTTTACGAAAATTTTCATACTGAGAATTGCTGTATTATTTTTATAAAGAACTCACTTTTCGTCAACGTCTAAAAGAAGTGATGATTATTTATGAAGTGTAATTAATACGAGAATGTTGATGGAGAGTAATTAGCCTCTTTTCGGGCGCTTTATATTTCAATTAATAATTGAGACACATGAGAATATTTAATATTACGAATTGAGACGAGTTGTAATATCAAATACTAGCTTTTGCCAGCGGCTTCGCCCGCGTGGATGTCGGAAATTATCGCACGGGAACCGTATGTTTTTCCAGGATTAAAAGTAACATAATATGTGCTATTCCAGACTATAATCTATCTCTGTGCCAAATTTCATCTAGATCCATTGAGCCGTTCTGGCGTGATTGAGTAACAAACCATCCATCCAAATTTTCGCATTTATAATAGTGAAATTCTCCTTAAAGTGATTTACTGTTTATATTTTTGATTCAGTAGGAACTCGTGGCTAAGTAATAACAGCCGCACGGGTCGATCCATCAGGTTAAGCTATGCTTGCCGGCGTTGGTCTGTGGATGGGTGACCATCTTTACATACCGACACTCCTCCGTGCCACGGAAAGCACGTTAAGCCGTTGGTCCCGGCTGTCATTCGTGGATCTTTGACAGTCGTTACGGTTCGTCAGAAGCCTGAAAGTCTGACAACCAGTCTTACCAAGGGGTATCGTATTACCCAGTTACTGGGTTGAGGAGGTCAGATAGGCAGTCGCTCCATGTAAAATACTGGTATCTAGGTGCATCCGGTTGGACTGGAAGCCAACCCCAACATAGTTGGGAAAAGGGCTGGGCAGATTGATGGATTTTTCATTCAGTAACTGTGTTGGGCAGTGTCTCAAGACGAAAGTCTTTGTCCAGTGCATGTTGCCATTGATGACCTACGGCACTGAGGGCCTACTCCCTAAGCACGAAGCCCGTAGTTTCGGACTTCGTTACGGGCGTTTCTTACTCCGTTTCACCTACGGATGGATGATTGGTTCGGGGCCCGAACGAAGTATGAATGACAACATGATTTGCCAGTTGTCCCTACTCCCGATGTGTGTTTGCCCGTCCGAAAAAAATAACTTTTACACTTGTTTTGATGGATCGTAACGTCAGACGGACGGATGAACGGGTGGACGAAAAGACGGACGGACTTAGGGAGTAGGCCCCCTGAAACGTGGTCGCTCACAATGGGCCTTATTAGACGGCTTCAAAGTCACCTAGAGGGCAAGCAATGGAGAGGTCTATGCTTGTAGTTTCCCTATGTGATCGAATCAGAAATTAAGATATCCGCACGGGAACCAAGATGACCGACATAGCCCGAATATTTGCCAAATTGAAGTGGCAGTGGGCAGGGCACATTACTCACAGAACAGATGGCCGATTGGGCCGAAAGGTTCTAGAGTGGCGACCGCCTACCGAAAGACGTAGTGTGGCACAAGATAGGCCGATGACGAGTTCTAAAAAAATCAAACTTCTAATTCAACGCAATAAAAAAATTATGCGATATATTTTGACACTCGCAAGTAAATCAAAATGGGGTACTTCCCGTTGACCCAGAATAATGAAATTTAGCAAGAAGCAAGGTTTCACAACACAAGTAACTTGAACTACCTTGAACTGTTTTCTATTTTATTCTATTTAGTGAAGACTTAGTACAATATTTTGTAAATCAAACAATGGTTTTCAGTTTCTTGGATGGCTTGAACGTCGTAATGCAAATTACAAACCTAATGTTAATTTATTTAAGTTTCTCTTTGAGTGAACTAATTTGTTCTTTGAGAAAATAAATGTCTTTAAACCGAAGTAAAGGAAAAGTCCATAAATTGTTCATTTGTAATTCTATCACATAAAAAAAAAATATTTTTTGGTACCTATTACAATGTTAAGTTTTTTTTTGGGATAAATTCTTTTCAAATACGGAACTCTTTTAGGCCGCGTTTCCACTGACGCGGAGCTGGGCGAGCGGAGCGGAGACGTGCAGGAATCGTCCAATTACAGACGAGGCAAGAGACGCGATGAGGATTTCAACCATTATGATTGGTCGATTCCTGCACGTCTCCGCTCCGCTCCGCTCAGCTCCGCGTCAGTGGAAACGCACCCTTAGTTTTGTCTGTGTAAAAGGGTAACAAGTATCAATAAGTGTGGTGTCTAAGTCCTAACTATTATGTAAATTAAAGAAAAAATATTATGTGCCTATTACTTATTGAAGATGTGATTCTTAGTGTATTTTGATAACATGTAACTATGTGCTTATATTAAATTAATATTATAGTAATCTATGTTATTTCTCACACTACTTCTCATGTACAGCCCAGTTTAAACCTAAAAGCAAAGTGAATAGCACCACAATCAATGCAGCCCAGAGCCTTTTTTTTTTTTTTTTTTTTTTTTTGAGGGTGGGAAATCATCAAATAACTTCTCCCGCTCTGGGTGGAGCGGGAGGGCGTGTCAGACTTTTACTGACTAAAACCCACCCGTGTTCCTTCAGTTGCCTATGCCAGGGCCGCGGTATCCCTTTCAGACAACCCGCGACCCCAGCGGCGTCGGCCCTATTGGGACCCGTCACTTGCTGACATCTCTTTGAGGCGCGCGTGGAACACAACGCGCCGTCGACTCGGGCCTGGTCCTAACCGGACGGCGAGCTACCCGCTGCTCACCGTCCGCAGGCCCGCGCCTACGGTGGCCGGAAATCGCCCCGCGATTCCCGCCGCCCAGGGCGTCTCCTGCGGCGACTGAGGGCGTGAGGCTGCCTCTCCCTCACGCGTTCCGCCTCCTCCTTCGCTAGCATCACTGCTTCGCAGAAGGAGGTGACGGCCTCCCATGCACTCTCGCTCCGCACCATGGCCTGGACCAGGCTCGGACGCGAGAGATCGCCGCCGCCGATCGCCTCCGTGAGAACACGGCGGTGCTCTGCCCAAGCCGGGCAGACCTCCACTGTATGCTCTACCGTGTCCTCCGGGCGATCCACACAGTGGAAACACCCGGGCGTTTCCTCCCGCCTTATGCGAAACAGGAACCTCCCGAAACAACCGTGTCCGGTGAGGACCTGCGTCAGGCGGAAGGTGAGGACGCCGTGGCGCCTCTCTAGCCACTCCTCAAAGAGGGGACTTATCGCCGCTATTGTGGCGTGCCCAGCGCTGGGTTGCGACAGTCGCGCTCTCCATGCCGCCATGAGATCCCGCCGGAGCTCTGTCCGCTGTACCGTGATATCTCGCGGCAGCGGAGTTACGCCCCGGCGTTTCGCCTCCTCGCGCCACTCCCACACGTGCGCGAGGACCTTTGCCTCCAGATCCCACGGCGGCAATCCGGCAAGGAGGCTCGCCGCCTCCCGGGAGACCGTGCGGTATCCCCGGACTAGCCGGATGGCCATGACCCTCTGGGACGCGTTCAACCTGCCGGCTGGTCCCAGCCTTAGGGAACGCGCCCACACCGGTGCTCCGTAAAGGGCTGTGGTGTAGAGTCACGTACATCAGAACATCACGTATAGCACATAGTTTAAGTTAAGACAGATATGCTGTGTTCGTAGTCTTAGTTTATGCATATTGTCACATACGAGGTATGTATATATACGTTACCAATTAAAGGAACAGGAGTCAGTGATCAGCCGGCTCTTGGAGAACTACACATCACGTTGTTTACTCAACCCCTCCTTCCCCTACATCACATGGCGACCCTGCCAGTCGGCCTGCCAGTCGGCCTGCCAGTCGGCCTGCCAGTCGGGTGGACAGCGTTGTAGTTGCCGGTGGGGGCAAGTCGAAATCGCAGTTCAGTTGGTGTTGCACGTCACGTCGGGTCACGGGCCATGGGGAGCACAACATCAAAAGAGGAGGTCATTGTCGCTCAGACGGCGGCGGGTGGCTCGAATGTCGCAGCGGTTACGCAGGAGCAGATAGCAGCTATCAACACGGTGCTGTTATTCATTGCTGTGTGTTTGGCGGTTGTTATCATTGGCGTGGCAGTCCGGATGTACAGAAGGTGTCACCAGAATTGGATCGAAGAAAAGATCAACCAGCGGGAGGTTCAGAAAGCTGTGCAGATGGTCTGACTGGGAGCGGACGGAGCAACGAGGGGAGTAAGTGATTTCAATGTGAACTTAAGTGTTGTGGCGAGTGTTTGCAGTCGTCGGTAAATTTAGAGACAATAGTGTTAAATGGAAGTAGAGTTAACGTCGTTATTTATACAACTTAAGTTGATAAGGGAGTCAATTGTTAAATTAGGTCCTAGTAGGCGGAAAGGCAGGAATTTTGACGAGAAGATAAGCAACGCGAAAGCCTTATACGGTAGATTTAAGTGTATAGTTTCAAGGTCAACCAAATTTTCGGAAGAGTTAGCGCAGTTGGTAGGTAAGATAGAAAATTTGTACGTAGAGACTATAAAGTTTGAGGACGGGAACAGAATCGAACAAGAGATGGCGGCGGAAAAGTTTTCTTTGAGAACGGCGGTTAGTTTGTTACCGAAAATGAGTGGGGATGAGCAAGTAACCCAAGATTTGATTGATGCCATAGGTTTATATAGCTCAATGTTAGAGGGGGCTGATAGTGCTCTTTTAATTAAATTCGTGCTAACTACACGACTTACCCAGGGGGCTAGGATTCGGTTGTCCTCCAATTACGCAACGGTGGAGAGTCTCTTGGCTGATATGAAGAAACATTTATTGACGGTGGAGTCGGACGTAGCTGTACAAGCCAAGCTTGCTCGCGCTAGGCAAAATGGTAAAACGGTCGCGGATTTTGGTGCGGAAATAGAGAAGTTAATGGTTAATTTGACTATTTCTCAAGCCGGGGAAAGTTCGGAAGCTTATAAGATTTTGCAGCCGTTGAACGAAAAATATGCGATTAGGAAGTTTGCTGACGGACTTCGTAATCAGCGTCTTGGTACGGTTATTACGGCGCGGAATTTAACTTGTTTGAAAGATGCTATCAGGGTGGCAGAAGACGAAGATTGTGCTTCGCAGGCGCAAGTCATGACGTACCAGCGCTGGCCTGCAAGGGGTAGTTTTTCTACGGGCAGTAGGAATCGTGGAAATGGTTATACGCGGCACGCTGTAGGAAATGAGCGCGCGTGGCAAAGAACAGCTGTTGGGCGTACGCACAAAAATGTCAACGTATGGCATAGCAGTGGAATGCGCGGTCGCGGCAATAATGCTCGTCGAGGACGGCAGACTCAGCAAGGTCGGCGGCACGTAGCGTGTTTTGAGCATGCGCGGGGCGATGCTGACTCAGGCGCAATGTCAATGTCACGGAGTAGCGAAGGCGGGCGTTTGAGTGAGACTCAGTTTTTTTCGAGGCTAAGCATATTTTAGCTTGCGATAGTATTAACTGGGTTAATTTACTAGTGGATAGTGTAGATACGGAATGGTTGGTGGATACGGGTGCGTCGATATCGGCCGTAAAGAGCAGTTTTTTGAGCAACAACGCTTTGTGCTGTAAAGTAGTTAAGGAAGACTTAGTGATTAATGGTGTAGGAGGTAGTTTGCGGGCTATAGGTTATGTGTGCTTGAAGTTGGAGTACGGGCGGTGTTCGTTCGTGCATAAGTTTTATGTATTTGATGATTTGCCGTGTAAGTCGGTTGGCATATTGGGCCAGGATTTCTTGCAGAAGTATAGTGCTATTATAGATTTTTCGGTAAACAGGTTGTCTCTTGAGGATAGTGGACGGCAGACGGTTTCGATACCGCTTAAGTCCTATGGTTACGTGTTGACTATTCCTCCGCGGTGTGAGGTGGTTAGGTATTTCCCCGTTAGCAGAGCAGAAGATTGTGTAGTGTTTAGGAAAGAATTGCGAGAAGGGGTTTTCTTGGCTAGTGTGATGGCTAGGCCTAGGAATGGGATGATACCCATTAGGATTTTAAACACAAACTCTGAGGAAGTTGTGTGTAGTGTGTCCGATGTTACAGTTTATCCGTTAAGTGATTTCGATTGTTGTAATTTTGCGGAGCCGGAGATGGACGTTGAGCGTGTTAAGGAAATATTTTCTTTGCTTAAGCTTGACTATTTGAGTGCCGAGGAGCGATTGTCGGTTGAGCAAATTTGCGCGAAATATTCGGATATATTTCATGTTCCGGGAGATAAATTGGCTGTCACGAGTGTGTATGAGCAGTCAATAAGGTTGAAGGAGAATGTAACTCCAGTTTATAGGAGGCAATATAGGATACCTTATGTGCAGAAAAAGGAGGTTGATAGGCAAGTGCAGGAGATGCTGGATAGTAATATTATTGAGGAGGCGGTTAGCGAGTGGTCTAGTCCTGTTTTAGTTGTACCCAAGAAAGCAGATCGTAGTGGGGAGAAGAAGTGGCGCGTGGTGATAGATTACAGGCAGTTGAACGAGAGGGTACAGGATGATAAATTTCCATTGCCGAATATAACTGAAATTTTAGATTCGATGTCGGGTGCTGTTTACTTTAGTCACTGTGATTTATCGCAGTCTTATTATCAATGTGCTTTGGAAGAAAGTAGTAGGAAGTACACTGCTTTCACAACAGATAAGGGGCAATATCAGATGTGTAGGTTACCAATGGGGTTGAAGATAAGTCCGAGTTCTTTTAGCAGGTTAATGACTGTAGCCATGTCTGGATTGAATTATGACAGATGTCTGGTTTATTTGGATGATCTAATTATTTTTGGGCGGAATTTGGATGAACATAACCGAAACCTTGTGTCAGTTTTTACACGCCTAAGGGAAGTAAATCTTAAGTTGAATCCATCCAAATGTGAATTTTTGAAGAAGCAAGTACTATATTTGGGGCACGTTATTTCGGCGGAAGGTATTTCACCAGATCCGGAGAAGGTTGAAGTCATAAGAGGTTATCCACGTCCGTCAACGGTTGATGAGGTAAAATGGTTTGTGGCATTTGCGAATTATTATAGGAAGTTCATACCGAATTTTGCTAATATAGTGGTTCCTATGAATAGGCTATGTAAAAGAAATGTTGTGTTTACTTGGACCGATGAGTGCGAGAAGTCATTTTTGTTGCTAAAGGAAGCGTTAATGAATCCACCGGTGTTGGATTATCCAGATTTTTCTGATGGCAACAATTTTATATTGCAAACCGATAGTTCGGGGTACGCTGTGGGAAGTGTGTTGTGTAATGGGAACGGAAAACCCGTTGCATATGCTAGTAGGTCTTTAGGGAAGAGTGAGTTAAATTATCCTATAATAGAGAAGGAGTTATTGGCGATAGTTTGGTCAGTTAAATATTTTAGGCCATATTTGTACGGACGGAGGTTCGTCGTAAAAACGGATCACCGGCCGCTATTGTATTTGTTTAACATGACCGATCCATCAAGTAGGTTGACTAAAGTTTCGTTTGTGTTTAGAAGAGTACGATTTTGAGGTTGAATATATTAAGGGGGAAGAAAATGTGCTAGCGGATGCGCTTTCTAGGATAGTAATTACGAGTGAAGATTTGAAGACCATGCGAGAAAAGACTATATCCGTAATGACAAGAGCACAGTACAAGCAGTTGGAAGAGCCAGATGTATGTGGTACGGACTCCGTGGTATCTGGGACTGATCACCCTAGGATCGTGGAAGTTCTTAAAAAACGAGGAAATGACGTTGAGATATGTTTGAATGGATGGGAGAAGATGTTACGTAACACTAATGGTAAGAAGGTATTTTCGAAGTCGCGCAATTTAGTGTATATGCCAGAAAACTCGAGTATTTATGTGAACTATGAATCTTTATCGGCATCATCGCGAGACGAGTTGTCGAAAGACATAGTCATTTTTTGTATTGAAAAAGGCATAAAGGAAGTTGTTATTTTTAAAAATCGTTATAACGTTAATTTTATTACAAGAATGGCAAAATATTTAAAGGAAAATGGTAGTTCCATGTGTGGAGATTTTAAAATGTGTGTGGTGAAGGATTTGCGGAGAGTGGAAGGAAAGGATGAGAAGGAAGTTATTTTGAATGATTTTCATATTTTACCCACGAGTGGTCATGCAGGTATACGCAGGATGGTGAATAATATAAAGAAGTATTATTATTGGCCATCTATTGGAAAAGATGTAATGGAGTACATTGGGAAATGTGATAAGTGTAAGAAGCAAAAGTTCTCTAGGCATACTAGGGAGCCGATGACAGTTACTACTACTGCATCGACGTCGTTTGAGAAGATTTATTTAGATGTAGTGGGACCGCTGGATAGGGACGAAAAAGGCAATGTTTACATATTGACTCTTCAGTGTGAGCTTACGAAGTTTGTGGAGGCGTATCCATTAAAAAATAAGTCCGCAAATGAGGTAGCAAAAGCTTTGGTAGAGAATTTTGTTTTGAGATATGGGATACCGCGGGCAATTGCTACGGATAGGGGCTCTGAGTTCATTTCAAAAGTGATGGTGGAGCTATGTAATATCTTGGGCATCAATAAGATCTTGTCAACATCATATCATCATGAAAGTATAGGATCTTTGGAAAACGTTCATAAGACTTTAGGTGCGTATTTAAGAATACAGACGAATAATAATCCATCATCGTGGAGTTCTTGGATTCCATATTGGTGTTTTTCTTATAACACAACAGTTAATACTGTGACCAAATATACACCTTATGAATTAGTTTTCGGTAAAATTTGTAGGTTGCCAAGTAATCTGCGAGGTGAAAGTGTTGAACCTTTGTATAATTTTGATGATTATCCTTTAGAATTTAAGTATAGATTGCAAAGGGCTCAGAATGATGCGAAAGAGAATTTGATAGCAAGTAAGTTAGCGAGGAAACATTGTTATGATAAGAAACTTAATTCTATAGCTTATAAGGAAGGTGACTGGGTATTGGTGAGAAACGAGACAGGCAATAAGTTGGAATGCATTTATAATGGACCGTTTGAAGTTGTAAGGGATGAGTCACCAAATGTCATTGTTAAATATAAAAATAAGATAGACGTAGTTCATAAAAATAGAACAAAATTATATTGTAAGAGTTAGAGTAAAAGTTTAAAGTGTATGGGGAAAAAAAAAACACATTGTAATTTAGTTTTTTTTTTCATTTAAGAGGGGTGATGTGGTGTAGAGTCACGTACATCAGAACATCACGTATAGCACATAGTTTAAGTTAAGACAGATATGCTGTGTTCGTAGTCTTAGTTTATGCATATTGTCACATACGAGGTATGTATATATACGTTACCAATTAAAGGAACAGGAGTCAGTGATCAGCCGGCTCTTGGAGAACTACACATCACGTTGTTTACTCAACCCCTCCTTCCCCTACATCACAGGGCCATGGACCGCACGACCCCCGCGTAGAGCCTCCGGCAGGAGGCGTTTGGACCCCCCAGATTGGGCAGGAGCCGCCTCAAGGCAGCCCCAGCCCGTGCCAGTCTGGGAGCCAAACGTCGAAAGTGCTCCACGAAGTTCCACCGGCTGTCGAGGACGAGTCCCAGGTACTTCATCGTCGACCCGACTCCGATGTGAACCCCTCCCACCGTTATTTCGGAACCCGACGGTGGCGCATTCCGAGGACCATGAAAACACATGGCCTCGGACTTGTGCAAGGCCACCTCGAGTCCCAACTGCCGGATCCTCTCCACGACTATCGCAACCCCGCGTGTCGCTAAGTCCGCCGCCGCCTGGTGCGACCTCCCTTGCGCCAGGACCAGCGTGTCGTCAGCGTAACATACTACGCTGACGCCGCCAGGGAGGTCGGCGCGCAGCACCCAGTCGTAGCCGATGTCCCACAAATGCGGCCCCAAGACCGATCCCTGTGGGACACCGCACGACATCTCTCGCCGGTTCCACTCTCCCTGATGACCGGGGTAGATGACGGCCCTGTCCGTCAGATAGGCCTCGACCACTCGACAGAGGTAGGTCGGCATCCGGTGATACCGCAATGCCTCCCTGATGCAACTCCAGGGCAGGGTATTAAAGGCGTTGGCGATGTCTAGGGACACCGCCAAGACGACCCCACCCCGGGCCACTGCATCCCCCGTCGTGAGGGCTCGCACGCGCATGATGGCGTCCACCGTAGAGCGCCCCTTGCGGAAACCAAACTGGCTCTCCGCCAAATCCGGCCCCTCCTGCACCAGCCACCCGACGAGGCGGTCTGCAATTACTCTTTCAAAGAGCTTGCCCACCTCGTCGAGCAGCACGATGGGCCGGTAAGCGGACGGAGAGTCCGCAGGGCGCCCCGGCTTCTTAATGAGGACCAGTTTCCCCGTCTTCCAGCGAAGCGGGAACTGGCCCCTCTCCAAGCATGCGCTTAGGAGCCCCCCTAGTCGAGGCCCGAGAGCCCCAAAGGCCAGAACCCAGGCTCTTCCAGGTAAGCCGTTGGGTCCTGGGGCGGTATTTTTGGCACTGAGCCTACGTACCGCCGCTCTCAACTCTACCTCGGTCACTTCCGGAGCATCAACGTCGTCGTCGGTGTCGTGGTCCGCAGCGGGCACCGCATGAGGCGGAGCCATAGGCGGGGGAGTATGTTCCCCTCGCGAAGGGAACAGAGCGCTCACCACGTCCTCCACGAGCTCGGGCCGGAGACTCTGCGTCAGCGGGGGCGCCCATGGGCGGAGTTTCTCCCGCACCAACTTGTAGGGGCGCCCCCATGGGTCTCTGTTCAGAGTCTCCAGTGACTCCTCGCGGCCCAGATCCCTGGACCGCAAGATCTCCGCTCGGAGGGCGGTCTTCGCCGCTCTGTACCCCTCGTACAGCTCCGCCTGAATGGCTTCCGTATCCGGAGGGCGGATACGGAGCCTGCGGTGCCTGGTGTACAAGCGTCGCGCGGCGACGCACGCCTCGCGCAGAGCCGTCAGCTCCGGCGACCACCAATACACCTGGCGAAAGGCGCGACTGGGCTGGACCCGGGGCATTGCCACGTCGCACACTTCGGACATGGCCTCCCGGAACCACTCCGCCTCGTCGTTGATGTCGGCAGGCCTGTCCGGTGGTGACACCCAGGCCTGCACGATCGAGGCTTCCAGGAGGAGCTCCCGGTCCAGCTTCTTCAGCGCCCACCGCGGACCACTCGGGGCCTGTCGGACCGGCGCGCTCGAGGTATGGGCGGAGACGTCAAACTGGATGTACCGGTGATCGGAATAGGTCTCCACCCCCTCCATGACGCGCCAGTCAACCACGTGCGGCAACAGAGCGGGGCTGGCGAACGAGATGTCCACCACCGACTCGCCCCGCATCCGCACACACGTGGGGACAGAACCCCGGTTTAGGACGACCAGGCCTGTCTCCAGAGCCCAGTCCTCCACCATCCTGCCCCGTGTGTCCGTACACCGGGAACCCCAAGCCACATTCTTGGCGTTGAAGTCCCCGAGGACAAGCACGGGAAGGGAACGAAACCCGACGACGACGTTTTTCAACTCCGCAAGGGAGTTGTGGAACTCGGCGAGAGTTCGGTTCGGGGAGAAGTATGTCCCCACCACGACAATCCCCCCGAACCGTGCTGCGACGCAACCCTGTCCCTTCCTGACGGCTTCAAGGGACAGGGTACCGGCGGCGGCCGACGAAATGAGGGTCACTGAGCCGCTCAGGTCCTCCACCCAGTAATCACTGGGCGGGACAAAGTACGGCTCAGCGACCACGGCGATGTTAATCGACCACTGCGCCATGCTCTGGATCAACAGATCCTGAGCGGCGGCGCAGTGGTTGATGTTCGCCTGGAGGAGGCGCAATGGGGCCACTACTGGCATTCCATTGCAGCCCCCTCCTGAGCCCCCTGTGAGGGCTCCGCCGCAGTGGGTACGGCGGTGACGGCAGTGGGGGCGGCAGCGACGGCGCCTGTGGCGACGGCTGCGGCGGTGACGTCGGTAGAGGGGGCGGAGGGCTTGCCCTTGCCCCGGGCTTTCGCGGGTGGACCACAGCCCTTGCTTCCAGCACGGTGATCGGCCGGCTTGCCAGCTGCCGCACATAGGTAGCAGTGCGGCGTGGCATTGCACGAGCCGGCCTTGTGACCGGGCTGACCACAGCGGAAGCAGTTACTGCTGCGGTCCACCTCCGAGGTGCATTTCGCTCCCACGTGGTTGCCCACTTGGCAACGGAAGCACCTCAGAGGTCTGGGTTCCAGTAGTTTCACCCGCGTGGAATCCCAGCCCACCTGAAATCTAGGGCCCTCCCCAACGATTTTGTTGGCCGCCGATACGGGGCAGCTCACCGTGACGGCTCGCAACCCCGTGGAGTCTGGACGGATGGTGCCTACCTTCACCTGCTCGATAGCGCACCCCCCCATCTTGACCACGGCGGCCACAACTTCCCCCTCTGTGACGGAGTCGTCCAGACCCAGGATGCGCATGTCAGCACACTTGGCGGGTCTGGACACCCGGGCTTCGTCCGCATTTAAGGACGCCCTGAGCTTTTCAGCCAGAGCGTCAGCGGTCGGGCCACTGGCCGCACCGGGAATCTCGAGCATACGAGCCCCGGTCGCCGTGACCCTAACTCGCATGCCCTTCGTGACCCCGACCTCCTCCAGGTTCACCGCCGCCCGCGCCTTGGTGAGCACGTCGCGGTAGGACACGCCCCTCTTCTCCGCTTCCGGCTGTAGTGTGATCACTACAGCTGCGGACTTTGGGGCGCGCAACCTTGCCGCGACGCTTCGCTCCTTGCGCCGACGCCGCCTCTCCTTCCGCTTGGCCGCCCTTGCCGCCTTGCCCTCCTTCTTCTTCTCCCCGGCTACCTGCCATTCGGCGTCAGCCGGAGGAGATTTAGAAGGCGGGGGTGGCCGCGTCGTCGTCGCCGCCACAGCCGGGGCCTTCTCAGGCGCCTTAGCAGGCGCCTTCGCAGGCGCCTTCGCAGGCGCCTTTGCAGGAGCGGCCCCGCCCTTCGACTGCCCCGCCAACCCAGGTTTGGGCGTGGCGGCATGCAGCCCAGAGCCTACATTCGCACGGTTGGTCGAAGTTAAAAAGACTTTACTTTTTGTATGTTCGGCTTGCATTTGTACCAACGTCTACCGTCTTCCCGTTTGTTTTAACATTTACTGGAAAGTCCACGAGTTCAAAAAATTTAAGGTTTCTAGAAACTTCTCCCCGCAGACTACAGACTTTCTATCGGCCGATAATTTGGTCGGTTTCTTAACTTCTTAAAGAACACTGATTAAGAGCTCTAACATCTATATATACATAAATAAAAAAACCGGTCAAGAGCGAGTCGGACTCGCGCACCGAGGATTCCGTTCCGATTTCTGAAAAATTATACCCCACATGCCCTAGTAGCCCCACTTCGAATTTTTAAGACCCCTTTCAGTCCCTGTTGCAAAAAAAAACATATTTATATTTATTTCTTTCTATTATTTGCAAAATAGTTGTGAAATTTCAAGTTGATAGCATTAGTTCTTGCTGTGACAGACAGACAGACAGACTGAGTCGCACCATAAGGGTTCCTTTTTACCATTTTGGTACGGAACCCTAAAAACACGAAACATTGAAACACGACAATTAAAAATCACACGACAAATTAAAACCGAAACAGCACCCTAATTTCGTAACACATTCATTGCGTTATTTACGTTGTCGAGAAGACAAATTTTCCAAACATATGAAGCAATGGATTAGCAATTTGCTTCAAACTGATTCAGATTCCGATCGATAGTGTGTTACGCAATTAGGTTGCAGTTCGTCAACGGATTAATAGAGTATGTCGGAATGCACCGGACAACACGTGTGACGCGCGATTCGTGACGTAACCGGCCCGGATTACTCCTAACGAATCGTGTACGGGTGATCTGAAGCACCCATAGAATGACGCGTAGCATGAAGCTAAATTGTCAATTATAACTACACGTGAATACCCCACAGCTGGGGAAGCAGAGGATCATGTCGGCCTCACACCGACTAAAACTAAACAGGTTATCACCAGATCTCTATGGTGAAGACCGGGCAAGAACTACAAGGACACTAATTTCAAATCATGATATTACAAAAGCCTTGGTATTGGTGGAATTGGTTTGTTGGGTATTTTTTGTTCTTATTTTTTTTTTTTAAAGATAAGGCCTGGCAGTTAGGAAATGACCAGTCTCAACTGAACGCGCACGTTTACGAACAAGACGCGTAGATCAGTACCATCCAGCTCAGCCATTTTGAAGGGAACCCAAGGATGCAACACACGTGCTATACCATTAGAGGGATATTTGAAGACCTTAGCACACCTATGCCGCGAAACCATAGCAACGAAACCGCAGTAGTTCAATTCAACTGGCTCGCATGATGATCCGCTACTCGAGTAGCGGAACATCAGCGGAATATCATGCGGTTTCGCGTTTTCACGGTTTCGTGGCGGAGCTGGAGGTGTGATAATTATTACCCTCAGTGAGCATGACATACTGTCAACTTCCATGCTCTCTTAAGTCAAACACACATCAACCGTCCATCTGTGAGGAATGTCAGTATTCACACACGTCACTATGTTTTGCAGTGTACACACGTCACTATGTTTTGCAGTGTCAAATTTCACTTCACTTAAGGCTGGCCGCATACACACGTTTTCCATATTCGATTTCCGAATACGTTTTCCGTATTCAGACATCCGAAGGCATGGAATCAGTAGAAAATACATTAACTGACGCACATGCTTCGCTTTTTTCCGAACGGAACAAATTCCGTACGTACGTTTCGCATGCAAGCCGGCGCGTTCGGAGAAGCCTACTGGGAAAATCCTAATGACGTCATGCGGAATGCAGCGCTTGCATACATTTTGTTTGCGCCGGCGCACACGTTCGGAAATTTCTATTCAGTATCGCGCCCGCGCCGCGTGCTTCGGACGTATTCTTTGTATTTGTTTGTGTTGTCCAAAGATAATCTCATGCAGGTATTTTGCTTTATTAATTTATCACGTATGCCATTATGAAGTTCATCAAAAGAATTTATTGACATCCTGTAGAAATCAAAGAATTTATCTAGGTGTGCTCGTAACTTAGCTCTCTTCAAATAAAACGGACTCTCGTAGATTCTCCGAGTATTCAATGGATGTACCCAATACCGACAATTCTTTTTCTTCCTTATGATTAACAGAAATGTAATTGCTAATAAATCGTCGTCCTCCATCGTCGTGCGTTCACCACGCTATCACTATCTGTACTGACGTGTATACATTCCGAATGAAGAAAAACAAACGTTTGCGATAGTCTCACGGAATCTTAAATCGAAATTCCGCATTAGGAATAAATCGTATACGGAAAACGTGTGTATGCAGCCAGCCTAAGGCGGGATCAACGCGCATTTTATTTCCTGATTCTAGCCCGTTGGCACTCACTGACAATAATTGCACTGACATTATACAATTAATGTTAGGGCCTGTTTGCATTTGCGCCCTACATTATTTACCTTGACTATATGTATTCCGCGTACGTTTTGGAATCTAACTTCTCGCATAATAAGTAGACTAAGACAGGATCTCATGAACCTGTATCTACGCCCAAATGGCCACGCTACGACCAATCTGGGAGGAATGGAGGGAAATTGAGGGAATAAAATAATAAAACCGCGAGTTGTTCCCCCATGCACTGCGTCCTTGACAGATAGGTACTGTGACAATGTGGCATACTAAGGCGACGTTCGCACGGACGTAAAAATATCGCGGCGATTTTCTAAGGTTCCGTACCAAAATGGTAAAAAAGGAACCCTTATGGTATGACTCAGTCTGTCTGTCTGTCTGTCACAGCAAGATATCTCAAGAACTACTAATGCTATCAACTTGAAATTTGGAACAGTTTTATATGACATTTGCCCAATTGTTTGCAAATAAGAAAGAAATAAATATATTTATATTTTTCTTGACAGAAAGGGTTCTTAAAAATCAACATGGGGTTACTAGGGCATGTGGGGTATCATATGAAAGAACGTTGTTTTGCATATTCTCCATTTTTTTTTATTTTTTTTTTTTACAAAAAGTGTAAAAATACCGTTCCTTATCCCCGAAGTTTGCAAAAAGAAAAATCAGAAATTATTCTATATGATAGAAGTCTATGTTAAGATTACAGGAAAAATAAAACGATGTCTCTAAAAGCACACTTTTTCAGAAATCGGAACGGAACCCTCGGTGCGCGAGTCCGACTCGCTCTTGACCGGTTTTTTTTTTCACCGCTTAACTTAGCGCCAAGAGTGTGTTTTTCGACGCACTGAGATACACTGTTGGATTCTCGAAGCTCGGCTCAACACCGAGAGTTGAAATCCAGTGCCCGATAAAATCCCGCCGCGATATTTTTACGTCCGTGCGAACGTCGGCCAAGTGTACAAACCTCTCACAAATTTTATCACACGTGACTGTACCATACAATCGTAACTCGCCGTCCTTAAATTCTCTTTGATCCGGATTTCGTAGTGTTGCATAACTCTACCGGATCGGTCACTATCCGGCACTATCCTATTAGAGAACCGGATTGTTACATATCAGGTAATGATATTAAACGGATTTTGGAAATTTAAGTACTGAGAAATTATTAGGTCAAAATGTGCAGTTTTCCTCAAAGGCTATTTCACACTAATATTTTGGACAAATATTATGAATATATGATGATTTTATAGCGATCTGGTTTTTATATACTTGTACATTTAGGAGGATATCGTGGCTAAGTAATAACAGTCGTACGGGTCGACCCATCAGGTTAAGCTACGCTTGCCGGGGTTGGTCAGTGGATGGGTGACCATCTTTATATTCCGAGACTCCTCCGTGCCTCGGAAAGCACGTTAAGTCGTTGGTCCCGGCTGACATTCGTGGATCTTTGACACGAGTCGACAGAAGCTCGAAAGTCAACCAATCTTACCAAGGGGTAGGTATGTCGTAATTGGGTGGTGCAGGTAAGAATAGGCAGTCGCTCCGTGCATAATACTGGTATTCAGCTGCATCCGGTTAGACTGGAAGCCCACCCCAATATAGTTGGGAAAAGGCTTGGCAGATTGATATACTTGCACATATTATTTTTTTTAAGACTGTTAGATCCTTTAATTTTTATAAAATCGAAATACCAGCGGTTTATTGTTCGGTTTGGTTTCAAAAAGCAATTTTTTTTTAAATAATTTATGCTAAATCCATTTTTACTACGCAAATGAAAGGAAAATAACCAAAAATTTAAATCGATACCAACAGTCGATATAATCAATCTAATACTCCGAGAAGTAATAAATTTTCAAAAAACAAATATTTTTTTAATAATTAATGAATGCCAGTAAGTGCTTAAACACGGTCAGCGAGACCCTCTTAAAGTTATAAATTGATTATCTTAAAACATTGGAATACTTCCATGTGACTTGGTAATCCAATTTACATAGTAAATTACTTCATAAATGTAATTATATCCCATTAGGGGTGGCTTGGAGACAATTACACAAAAGTGTTTCTAACAAGTATTATCCTAAATCTGAGTATTATCTTACTTTGTGTTTATGAGCATAATCACAGAATAAATAATAGTAAGTACTAACATAGCATAATATACAGTATGGTATGGCTGATAAATGAGGGACATAATTGTATTTCATTACAAACATTCGATTCTCGTTCTAAATTTTAAAAAATAAAACAAAATAAAAATGGTATTCCATATTATTAAAATTCTTGTTTCCAATTGATGTTTTTTCTACTTAAACAAATATCTACTTTACGTCACTGTAGATTAGGGTAATTTCAGAATGACTATCTACTATTCACAAAAAGGTTTTTCTATTGTAGCGCAAACTGACCTTTATGGTTGGGTTTTTTTAATAAATTAAATTTTTAATAAGTTAATTTGCCTGCTAGTTTGAAGTAAGATGGGACCTGTCCGTTTTCCCTTCATACAAATGTCACTGACGGATGCAGTCGCCCGCGCATTACATGTGCTCATAAATGTAAGGTTTTCAAAGGGATAAGTATGAGAAATGTTTTTATTTGTATATTTGAGCATGTCTCTCTTTTATCCATTCAGACGGTCAAACGGAGACGGTCGTTTACAAATTGCAAAAAACGTAAGAAATTTTGAATTTCGCCGGCTACCCTGGCGCATCAACCTTAACGACCGAGGCAAGCGTATCTTAAACTTCGATCAACCCGTACAGATGTTACTTTTTGGCCCCTCTATCCATTCATGCTATATAACATTTCCTTTATATCTACACTCATATCGTAAGTTCTGATTATGAATTTAAAAATAGTACTATAATGACAGACTTTATGCATGTACGGTCAGCAACAGAAGTCGGTTAACACTGCTACTTTTTGACATCATCTAAATTAACACAAAATGATACGATAACCTGCTTTTTAGCATTTCATTTATTAGCTAAGAGTTAATTTTCTTTAAAATTTACATCTGTTCCGATTTTAATGAAGTATTTTTCTCAATAATTTAGATTAAAAAAACACAAGTGTTAATCGATTTTTGTTTGCTGACTGTACAACTGAAATAAAATTTAAAAGTTTTATTATGATACCTACAGATTTCATAACAAGATAATGCTTTAAAATAACTTTTTTTCTATTAAATACACTTCGGATCGACCGAGAAATTAGAGACATTATTATAATGATTATTATGAATCGGCGTTACTAAATTATTAATTTACGAACCCGGCATTTTAATTTTGAAAACTGTCGAGTAAAAACAAGAATATTTCACACAGAAATCCTGAACAAAGTTTTTGTACAAACTTCAGTAACACTGAAATAGAATTTGGCAAAAACCTTCGTTTGTCTGTTTTGTAAGCTACGACCTTGTTTGTTGTTTATTTATGTAACGAAGTAACTCCCCTTTATCGACATTAATAAAACTACAATGTATATTTTATAGGAGTTTGTATCCTGGGGCAAAAACGACCATGTTTTTGCCTGGATACTGGAGATCATACTTTAGGTCCTTAACTCACTGACTCCTTTGGAGCATTACTGATTCTAATGATTTATAATTCTGTACATGTTTGTTACGGTCTTATCTTGTACTTTAATCAAAATACACTGACTTGGAAATTGCAAAAAAGGTAAGAAAATTTGAATTTCGCGGGCTAGTCTGGCACTTCCCCCGTAACGGAGATAGGTACTCAAACATTCTTACGTCTGACGTATCCTGAGCAATCACCCCCAAATATATTAGCCAGTCTGCGTGGACCGACGCTAATATTTTTACAGTAGGTACTGCAACCTTATGCGTTTTGGCATGTATCCTCCTATGTTTATACACTAGCCTGCAAAAATAAATATCACACTTTTAAAATTGCAATAACCACAAGATATACTTCCGAAACAAAAAGTACTTGAAAAAGAGTTTAATTTTGTACATAAAACTAACATGCCTGGTATGAGCTAGGGGGAGGCTAGTCATAAAACGCAGACCCTCAGGGCACTAAAACAGTCCCTGATAGAAGAATGGGAGAATATTTCATAACATCGGCTCCGAAACCTCGTGTTTAGTATGCCAAATCGACTCGAAGCTGTAAACAGAGCCCGAGGAGGCAATACCAGTTATTAAAAAATAAATAACACGTAAAACATACTTGTAAATGTTAATTGAGTTGTATGAAACTAAGCTAAAAATGGCTATTTTTATTGTTTTATCTTTTTTTTAGACTTAAAAATGTTACTATAAATCGTTTTTTATTTTAAATCTCTAACTTCTATATTTTAGAAAAAAAACAAAAATTTAAAAGTGTAAGTAGTACTTATTTTTGCAGGCCAGTGTAGTTTACGAAACAAATATGAATTTAAAATAGTGACTGAGAGAGTCAGGCGGCCATGAGCCGAAGTAAAACTTATGTAATGGATTAGAAAATATAACCTTGTTTACCTCTCTACCTCTTTAATTTAGTAGTATAGCTGAAACTACAACCCCTGTAAGATCCAAGGTATTCACAATACAGTCAGTAACAAAAGTCGATTAACACTTGAGTTGTCTAAATCTTAATTATTGAGAAAAATACTTCATTAAAATCAGAACATATGTAAATTTTAAAGAAAATTAACTCTTATCTAATGAATGAAATGCTATACAGCAGAGGTTATGTCAACCAACTTTTGTTGCTGACCGTACCTACATATTCTTATAACTAAAGGCTATTGTTGCAATCCTTTTCCGACATACCTTCCATTTATTTTATTCGCAAATCGCCGCCACCAGCCAATGTATAATATTCAAAACTTAACAATTAATGCACACATGGGACAAATAGAACCCGTTTAATATTATTATACTTATTATTGTTCAGTAAACAATAAATGAAGACCTACTTTATGAGGCAATCATTTCAATGTAAGTGATATTTATGGTAATTTAATGGAGGAAAACGAATAAATGAGACGTTTGTACTGATATATTCTCAACCGTGAGACAAACAATGTGGGTGGCGGTGGACCTACTTATTAATGTAAGTGTTTAATAACCATACCAGATCTTTCTTCTCTCTCACTCTTTCTCAAGTTAGGAAGAGATAAAAATATCTTGTGTCGTGATGAACAGATTAGCTAACTAATAAAGTTGTTTCAGGATTGACTTTCCAAAATGAGCTAGAAAGAGGGATCATAACTAAAAAAAACATCTCCATGCTCAGACGTGAAGTTGCATACATCAGCCCGATATCTATATTAATAAAAAAAGAAGTCCTGACTGACTAACTCATTAACGCCCAGTCCAAACCCTTGGATCTTGAAAGCTGAAATTTTACAAAAGGTTTCCTTTATAATTGCTTCATATTTTGAAATAAATTACCAGCGTTATGTCATTCATGCATCTCTTCCTTTTCTATGCAGTCCAGTGACCGCGATTTTACGGGAGGACAAGCCTTAAGTTAGAAGATAATTTTGCCCACCTTTTAGATAGTAAACAAGACAGCCATATACCTGTTTTCTTACTTCCCGGACCTCGGTACACTGTTGTTTAATAATTATAACTATCTCCTTGGCTACGTCTCGTCTCCAATCTTCATGAATGAGAAACTAAGGCAATCTCGTCCTGCACTAATGAATGGATAAAAGGAGACTGTCTGTCTTATAAGGAATGCAGGCCAAATTGTTGAGTGGTGTCAGATAATTTTGAGAAAACTATAGCGGAATAATGTTGTGGACAAACCTACTTATACCTAGGATGAAGGAATGCGGAGGAATTTTTCGACGCCATATTTTAGTTTTTTAATAGTTTTAGTTAGTTTAGGATATTATATTTTAACTTAATTATACTTAACATACCTACTATACAAATAAATAATTAAAAGTATTTCATACCCGATATCATTGCGTTAATATTTATTTTATTTAAAAAAATACAAGTCATTTTATTAAAATTTTTATGTTATTTAATTTATCAGATCTTTTTGAATAGATTTGTGTGCTTTCTTATACCTAACCCAGAAAGAGTAAATTATGTTTCTAAAAACAAAATTTAAAATAAAATTCAAAAAGCGCCGCTGTCGCGACATTATGCACAATTAGCATCTTTAAATGCATTACATAGCTTCGAAAGCACAAATGCAACTAATTCCAACCCTATCTGGATGGACAAATGCAGATACAATGCAGTTCTTAATGGAGAAAAGTGCAGATTAATTCCAATCCTTTTTCTGTTTTAAACGCGATGAGATACATTGCGTTGGCTGAAACAGCGGGGCAGTGCTAGTACATAATATGTTTAGACAGTATAGCAAGATACAAAGTTAAAATCTCCAGAGCAAACGTGAAATGCAGTTTGAAGTAACAAGGGACTAAGCTTCATAAAAGTTGATTTAAGATGTTGAACACGGAAGATATATTTTATCTTGTACAATACTTTTAGTATGGATTTATGATAGTTTGCACTTATACGTACAGATGTTCAAAGAGTGATGAAGTTTTTGTAATATTTTTGAAAGACAAACCAGATTTTTTTCAGATTTATATTAAATTTATTACTAGCGATCCGGTCTTGCTTCGTACGGTTTTACGACTTGACAAAACATGAAGGTTTCTATACTAAATATAAGTTAAATAATATTGTTTTACACTATCATTTGGAGAATTTATTCCGAAAGGCTTTTTCGGAATAAATTCTCCAAGTGATAGTGAAAACCGCATCAGAATCTGTTGTAGTTTAGAAGAATAACGCGGTCACATATGCAGACAGATACAAAAAGTGACTTTATTTTATAATAAGTATAGAATAGATATGCATGCGAGTTTCGTATCCTAAATAACGAGGGACTTGGAGATATTTTAAGGATACTCATTAGGTACTTCAAATGATCTTCAGTGAGCGTTCCTTTTTTTGAGTTTATGAGTTATTTTTTTATTAACTCTCGCTGTTTTTAAACGCTCTAAAAGACGGAGTTACCATCAGTTTATATATAAAAAAAAAATTAGTAAGGTTACGATTATTTTAAAAAGGTTAAAAGTTAGTACTTTGAGATGAAGAAATCAACAGTTTGAACAGCCTAAGGCCCGGTTTCCACCAAAGCGGAGAGGAGATTAGATGTGTTTTAACAACCAATGGAATTTAGATATTCACACATCTCGTCTCTACTCAGCTCAAGTAACGAAATCTCCTCTCCTCTCCGCTTTGGTGGAAACCAGGCCTTAGACTTAAACCTTCAAGGTGCAATAAAAAGCACCCATATATTTCCGTCTTACTTATAGGTCTCATACTCCTGAAATATTAAGTTTCACACAAAAGACCCGAGCCGTTTGACTTTTAACTTAGAAAACTACGCGAACATATTCCTTTACCTACTTTTACATACGTAATAATATGCTCAAAAAATTCTTGCGAGGAATTTAGTTTCGTTAACAATTTGCGATAACTTTAAACTTTAAGTACTTCAATCATTACTAAACTAATTATTCGCTGTTTGTACGGATGGATGCATTAATGGTAGGTACTCAATTGTTAATGCTGGAGGGGTTCGTGGCAAAATGATTACAGCCACACGCGGTCGGTTCGTGGATGGATGAAAATTCATTAAATACTGAGACTCCTCGTGCCTCGGAAAGCACGTTAGCCTGTTGGTTCTGGCTGTCATTTGTAGATCTTTGACAGTCTTTACGGGTTTTCAGAAGCCAAAAAGTCTAACAACCATCAGTCTTAATACCAAGGGGTATCGTGTTGTCCAGTGTGTTGTGGAGGTCAGATAGGCAGTCGCTCCATGTGAAATACTGGTATTCAGCTGTATCGGGTTAGAATGAAAGCCGACCCCAACATATTTGGGAAAAGGCTAGGCTGGTATAGGTCGTTTATTATGTGCTTTGTTGTATACCCATTTTGTTTCAGTTCTGTTTGAGAGGATTGTTGACTCAATTATTAATGTTGGTTTCATGATAGAGAGATACCTTCTAAATAAAACAAGAATCGTTCAAATCGGATAATAGGGATGATGACAAAAAAATATTTTTTGTCCGTCATAGAGATTATTTAAAAATATTGGACACGTATTTTTTCTTTTTTTACGTAATCAGAAAATTACGGCGATACATTGAGTTAAAATATGGCATGACGTCACGCGTAGCTAGGTTTTATACGTATGTACAAGTGACGTAGCGAGCCCCCACTCCCCAACTTTAATGCGTTGTAGCTAAGTATTTTTCTATTAATATGATAAAGCAAAAAATACGTGTCTAATATTTTTTTATTATCTGACTGACGGACTAAATAGAATTTCTTTTTTTTTACCCAGGCATCATCCCTATTCTGTAATGAGTATATAAATACATAAATACAATAAATATATAAATACAGGGTTATTTGTAATTCGACGTATTCTTTGGACGTCATAGTAGTTAAAATGCAACAAATAATGTTCTACCGAAAGAAGAAAAATGTAAATTAAGAAAAATAAAATGTTTATTTAGTAACCTTTGCCAAAGTTTTAGGCATTTTTCAACATTTAATTTTTAACAAAGATCTGCTACGGCATCAGCTATGATAATAACTTAAATTCCAGTAAAGTCACGTCGTGAAACATTTTTGAATTGTATTTTTCTTAAAAAAAAACTAATAATCTAACTAACTCAAAAACTATTGAATTTCGGTAGAACATTTGGTGGCTCAGTTTGTTGCATTTTAACCCTACTATGATGACATCCTGCAAGGAATACGTCGAGTTACAAGTAACCTTGAATATATAGGTATACGGGGTCGACTTGAAAACCTCCTCCTTTGATTTCGTCGGTTAAAAATTCAAATAAGCCGTGGCAGCTGAGAGATGACCAGTTCCTTCTGACGGCGCCCGTTCACGAACATGACCTAGGTAACTCTACAGTAGGACTGTGGTGGGTTCTGCCTAATTTAAGGCGGAACTATACGCCAATGACCTTGAGTGGTTAGCTTGCGCGTTCTATGCTGAGCTCACGCAACGCGTCGTACGTCCAGCCAGTAATAGGACTCGCCCACCAAGGAGCGCTGTCCCAAATTAGACGCATTATTAATTTATTATACATAAAACAAAAGGCATTTTAATAAAACACGTATACTAAAAGATAAATAATTAAATTACCTTTAAAATGGTGAAGGTTTCATAAAAATACGCCTGACAGTTTTTGCGTGATTCTCAGTTTTTTATCTGCGTTAGACATAACTTTACAAATAAATTACACTATTTAATATAAACATAATCTAAAATATTCACATATTAAGTTATTAAGAAAATGCATTAATTTAACATATATTTTTTCCAAATCATTAACACTACTCGTTTAGACGTGATCTTCAGTTTAAAATCATCAAAAGTCAGATAGCGTTGCCTTAAGTTCTAGAACAACATCAGCGTAATATTATAGGAAAGCAACATTTCGGGCACGAAAATAGTTTATTCGAAACTTACGAGCAGTAACAGATTGTTAATATTAGTTACGGCTGGCACAGACAATGTTTGTACGTGGTAGACTCCGATCAAATAATCACGCAACAACGCTTACGTTAGTCGAACACTCGAACTAAAGCTTGGTGTACACTGTATCATAAGTTGAACTAAAGCAGGGTTTAGATTGTATTATCTATACTGTATAATAGGTAGGGGTGATACAGATGATTCCCACCCTTAGGCTGTAAATCATGTACTAATTTATAAACCCAAAGCCCCAGGGTGGGGGGGGGGGGGTTATTTTAATCGCGAACCCCATAGGTGATGATTTTTTTTCCATCGGATGATGGTTTTTTACGTTTATGTTATATGATATACAGGGTGTCCCGTAAATAATGGATAATCTCTTAAGGGGTCATCGTACTCATCATTATGAACAACTTTTACTATGGGACCAAACCTGGAATCGCGAAAAAAAAATCAGCTGCTCCCTACATTTTGACGAGTTTGATGTAGATAAATGTACTGGTCAGCTGATTTTTTTCGCGATTTCAGGTTTGGTCCCAAAGTAAAAGTTGTTCATAATGATGAGTACAATGACCCCTTAAGAGATTATCCATTATTTACGGGACACCCTGTATTAAGCTTTATACCTATTATATTAAGAGTTTTTCCTTATGCATACATGGGGCTGCAGTCGATACTTGAGGGGTGGAAGAATGCTTGTAGTTTAAACGATATTTAATTTTATTTAATTTTTTATTTTATTTATATTACTTAATTAATTATTTTCATATTTATTTATTGTGATTAATTTGAACATATAACATGATCTAAATGGATTGAAATAAATGATTTTGATTTGATTTGATTTGATATTCGACTTAAAGCAGATGTAAAAGCGTTAAAACACATTTGACATAAACAAAGTCAAACTTACGCTAAAACGCTAAACGCTAAGCAAAAACGAAGCATAAGTAAGGCAGGCGATGCAATGCGATGGGTTGCTTCGCTCAACGCGCCTAAAGAAATTTTCACTTTAAAAAAACTCCGAAGCTCCTCAGTTAGTTCTCAAAAACCTATAAAACTAAAAACCTAACTATTAAAATTATTAATATTTAAATAAAATTGTATTTAAAACCTTTTTGCTTCTTTCAAAGGTTTTAAGGCATCCATAAATCAGTCATGGTGTCCTCTAACTTTTGTTACAACTTTGCGGTTGAAATTACAGCAGACTTTTCTATTCCCTTTGAACATTCGAAACAAATGAACATAGCCGTATTTAAATAAATACTAATACTTTCTGTCCATTATTTTCATATTGTTACAAAATTCGTATATTATTTTTTACTTACTAATTGGTTTTAGAAAAAAAGAATAACTAATAAATATATTTTGAAAATATAGACGTATCGTAACGTTATTTTAAAAAGTATGAAATTCTCATTACGTTCTTTTTTTCGTTTTTTTTTTCTATTGTACTAGGTATAGGCTATTGTAATAGGTGTAATATTAACATAATTGAGGGTCCCGAGATATGTCTCGGGACTGTGGGGTCCCGGACCTTTGGAAGTCGTACGAGGGGCCGAAGCCAACTCTTAGAGGGCGCTTAGACAATTTTAAATTATGAGGAGGCACCAGCCGACGAATATCCCTGTATGCACTATGCAAGTGCACCCAAGGACAACGCCCGGTTGGTGCAGGACTATTGCAGAACATGGAAATAACATAATTATTATTATGAACCCTAATTACTGCTTTTAATTATTAACATATTAATGACTAACATTGTCATTGATGAATATGATTTCTGGGTAACTGAGTATTCAGAAATCTACTATCGAATAGATAAAATCCGCACCCTAATTGCGTAACACATTATCAATCGGAGTTGGTTTCATTTTGACAGTTCAACAACATTCATTGCGTTATTTACGTTGTCAAGCAGACAAATCTTTCGAACATATGAAGCAAGGATTAGCAATTTGTTTCAAAATGATTCAAACTCCGATTGATAATGTGTTACGCAATTAGGGTACCGGTTAAGAATACGGGGCATGAGGATTTTCCTAAAAAGACTTATAGAATCAACAAGTTCTTACTCATTTTAACAGACTCTCAGGAAACATAAAACTTATTCCTAACTTAAGTCTAAACACACTTATATGTATTTACCCCACGATTGTTATCTACCATGTAAAAACATAACACTTGGAACTTTTCGGAGTGCGTGACGGAAAGTAAACATGATTCCTGTTACCGAACATTGTCGTACAGAAAGATGAAGATTGCTCACGTCTTGTTAACAAATACCAATAAACTTACGAACAGTGCTAAGTACTTGGAAATTATGTAAGACTAGCTACTGCCCGCGACTTTGGCCGCGTGAAATTTCGGCCCCTGACCCAATGCGTGGTATCGCATCGCCCGCCCGCGCTATTACTTGGTTTTCGCTTAGTGTTCTTTCTGTCTTTTTTTTCCTTTTGCTCGGCTCCTAAGGGTCGTAGCGTGATGTTAAACAATCTTCCTCAAGAATTGGGTTATCAAAAAAAAAAAATTTTTTTTTTAAATCCGACTGTTCATTTAAAAAAAAAACAAATACTGTTTGTGAAATACGAATAAGGTTAAATAAGAAATAAAGAACTGATTTAGGTCGCAAAGTTGTTTGATCCTTTTTGTTTTTTTTTACGACCGTAAAAAAAATTATAAGGATCGATAATCGGTAAAAGAATGGTTATTCACTAGATTAAATAAATATTTACAAGCAAGATCACATTAATTTAAAACTAGCTGACCTGGCAGACGTTGTCCTGTTAAAAAATAAACACAAAAACCGATAGAAACGTGTTAAAAAGCACTCAACTTTTCCAATTTTCTTTCCATATAAACCTTATTATTCGGACAAATATTAAAAAAAAAACCAAAACGGTCCAGCCGTTCTCAAGTGATGCATATTTAACAACGAACAGCATTTAATTTTTATTACTTAGGTAGATGAGCTAAAACTAACACTTTTTGAAAGTCAAAATGATAATTCAACAACCTCAAAAGAGCTCTTTCCTTATAAGACGCAAGTTGAAGTACTTAATACTGTTTGTAAAAAAAAACCAGCCAAGTGCGAGTCGGACTCGCACATGAAGGGCCCCGTACCACCAACAATATGTTTAACACTGCATATTTAAAAAACCAGCAAATTGCGTGTTGGATCACGCACAATGAAGAGTTCCGTAGTTGGGATGAATTTTATTTAACCCAAAAAAAACATAACATTGTAGTTGATAACATTTTCTCCCATACATCGGTATACGTGTCGGTTAATTCTCCAAATGCAAATGTAAGTTTGTAATCGCAAAAATATTTTTTTATATGATAAAACCACAAATGAACTATTTACGGAGGGACTTTTTCCTTTACTTGTGCCAAGACCTTGCTTCTTGCCAAACTCTCCTCAAGGAAGTACCCTATTGGTTTTGATTTATTTGCGAGTATCAAAATATGTCATATAAATTAACGTATTTTTACAGCTTGATTTTTTGAGAGCTGCAAGGGACCATAGACCTACGTGTTTGATATTTCAACTTGATATCTCGACGCGTTCCTGATAAAAAGAGTATTGACAGACTGACAGATAGACAGACGGACAACGAAGTGATAAGGGTTCTCTTTTTTTCCTTTTGAGGTACGGAACCCTAAAAAATAACAATTTTAACTTTTTGTACAACGAAAGAAGTTGCACTCACCCACGATTCCAACCTCTAAGGAAACCTCTTGACATTATAGAATTGATAGCAAATCTACCGACTTCATTTTTATTTATTTATTTATTTATTTATTTATTTATTTATTTATCATGTGGAAAACCAACAGCTTTACATAAAAACAATAAATATACTGCAATAAGAAACATGAAGCCAATTACAGGTTTTCACGGCTAGCTATACACTAATTATAATAAGAGATCTTAAACTCGACAAGACATCAAAAAAAGATGAGCACCAATCGTCACATCGGTACCACCAAACATAAGGAATAGACTACAGTGAAATAAAATAAAATAAGAAACAGAACTGCTTACTATTAACACTAAGAATTAATTTTGAAAAATTCCAGGTTCAGCCTATTGCGTACGCTAGAGCCTTTGGTTGAAAACAAATCAAAAGAGAACTGCTTGCTTAGGGCATTAAAGTCTACCGCAGCATAAATTTATACCGATTGGTAATAGTAGATCAGAATAACTCTACTTTGACTACTGGGGGAGTATTTTTATTCAGAATTTAAAAGATATATACATAAGTATGTAATAAGAGTAATAACTTATACCTAATTAATTAATAAACTTAACTATACGATATCCTGTCTTAAGGTGATTGCGCGAAATTCAAGTTTTCTTCCGTTTTTTGCAATTTGCAGTTTAGTATCAAGTTGTATGTTGATAAAAACTATGATGCGAGGCTATAATAAATATGTATTTACATTATCTTAACCATTTGAATCATCAATACATCTCATGATTTCCAAAATCAAACTTAAAGAAAACAAAGATAACTTAGAGAGATGTATTGATGATTCTTATGGTTAAAATTATGTAAATACATATTTGCTAAAGCAGCTTATCATATTTTTATCAAACATCAACAAATAAAAAAACTTTACAGAATATACAAAAAACTAAAAATAAACTAATCACTTATCATCTAATTTAATATGTAATTAAATATAATATTTATTTAATTAATTAATTAATTATTATCTATGAAACCGCTACCAGTTGGCAACGTACCCAAAAAGCTGGCAGCATTGCTACTCCGGATGGCAATTTTTATTTTTATTTTTATCAACATAAAAAACCGGAAGAAAATTTGAATTTCGCGGCTACTACTGCGGATCCCCTTAACTAAAACTATTAGCAAACTAAAATATGGCGTCGAAAAATTCCTCCACATCGCTGTCGACTGCTACCCAAGATACTGGCGGCATTGCCACGATGTATGTCAACGCTTAGCCTCTTGCCAAGCTAAAAGCCAGCCCTTGGGTCATGGGAAGTATCAACCAGCCGTTTGGAAATTTCCTTATAGACCATAAGCACTCGGACCCCAAGGCCCGGGGTATCAACCCTAAACGGCTTAAAAATCTATATTAATATAATATTATAAAGAGGTAAAATTTGTAACTTTGTATGTAGGGGGTAATCTTCGGAACTAATGATCCAATTCTAAAAATTTTTTTCACGGGTAGAAAGAAAGCTACAATATTCCTGAGTGCTATGGGCTATATAATTACATTTATATCATGCATATTAAACGAGCTATATTTTGTTGAACAAGTCAGAAAGAAATACCTCTTGAAACAGGGTTATTTGCATTCGCTGCCTAAATAGTTGTTCAAAATTAAAAACAATGTATAGCGACCTCATAATTCTACAAAAAAGTCCGCAACACCATATTTCTATCTATTACATTTTATACTTTCTTTTATTGTTTTAAAAAAAGTATTTTTTCGACATACTTACGTTTGAATGATTATTTAAACAATAAAATGTTAATCCATAACTTACTTACCTACTTACAAGAAATTTCACGCGGAAGAAGTCGCGAGCAGAAGCTAGTACAATATAAATACTACTACTAGTACTCTACACTACTCTACTAGTACTCTACTAATAGTACTTTGACTTACCTATACCTATGAAGTTTCTGCTCTTAATGTTCCCCCTTCTACCTATTGTCAAACTATCCAACTAATTTTGATAAATGAGGCTCGTCGATTTGTGTCAATTACATGAGTGCCATTAGAGGATAGAGTTGTTTCAGGTGAATGTCAATCATCTTTGATTTGAAGTAAATCTGTGGTGATGGTGACTAACCCTGGATATTTGTGACGTTTGGTGACTCTTTGTGAAAACCTTTATCCACTAACGCGACCGGCCCCCCGCGTTACGTCATCAGGATTGTTCCAGACTTTTTGTCGGCGCGCGACGGGTGTCTATAGACACTTATACACGGCTTGTACACAAAATATTTGTATGAAAGGATAAGAAACTGATGACTGTTTCTTAAAGTGGATAGATTAGGCTAGATTACTATTTTTTTTAGAACAATTATAGATAACTTAATTTTTTTTTGCAATAAAAAAATAAAAACAATATTACCGCCAATAAAAAACAATATAAAAATTATTTCAAAATCTAAAGCGCCCTATTTTTTGCCTAAAATATTGCCTACCTATGTGTATTGCCCCAGAAGGAGGGTAATGTTTTACGAGTGTATGTATCTATAAGTATACCTCAATTTATTTATACAAACAAAAAAAAAGTCATTGCAACGCATTTATTAGCTAGTTAAATAAAATTGAATGCTGTTCGTTGAAGCGCATCACTTGAGAACGGCTGAACCCATTTGAATATTTTTGTTTTGAAATGTTCGTAATAGTCCGAATTAGGTTTCTATTGAAATAAAAATTGGATAAACTTCCCGAAACATTTTCAAATTCTTGAAAACGAACGTTCTATTTTTCTATGGGATTTTTGTATGAATTATTGAAACTTAGGCAGGACAACCTCTGTTGGGCCAGCTAATACGTAATAATCATACAATGCATATGTATACGTTCCACGTATACAAATATAATTATAATATTAATTATGTTTTAGGTACGTAGTATTTTATTTTAAAAAGAATCTCCTAACGAACATTATACAAGTTTTTATTAATTTACAAAACGTGTCTACACCCTTCCACATTTTTATTAATATCAACTAAATTAACTTGTTTAATTAACGCAGGTGTTTTTTCAACAATCCCACCTTTTTACACAGTTTTATAAAAAAAGTAAAAAGGTGTTCCTAAAAAGTTTTGATATCGTCTCTCAAAATCACATTAGGTATGTATAATGAAATTGTTTTATAGTCCGCCGTTCGAAAAGGTTGTATTTAATTTGGATAATAATATTATGTTTTAATTTGGAAGGTACTATCGACAAAACGGACGCCTTTATACCTGAATGCTTTTTTCATACACTACTATTGACCCTGCCCCTACTGATTCACCCTGCCCCTTCCTGCCCGGTCCTTTGTTTGTCCTACAATCGCAGCTTGCAAGCAAAATTGCTTCGAAATTGGAAAGCACTGGCGGTTGTCAAAAGTACGTACCTACATTAAATCAGACTAGCCTTTTCCCAACTATGTTGGCTGTTACAGCTGAGTACCAATATTTTACATGGAGTGACTACCTATCTGACTTCCACAATACAGTTACTGGATAATACAATACCCCTTGGTAAGACTGGTTGTCAGACTCTTGGGCTTCTGAGGACACTTAGCGACTGTCAAAGATACACTAATGACAGCCAGGACTAATGGCTTAACGAGCTTTCCGAGGCACGGAGGAGTCTCGGTAAGTAAAGATGGTCACCCATCCACGGACCAACCCCAGCAAGCGTAGTTAGTTAGCCACGAGCCCCTGCCGATAGTACTTACATTATAGTTAAAAAAATATTCAAAATTTCAATAACTTTTAAGTTATTAAGTTACATAGGAATCTGCATTTACGTGAGAATTGGACGATAAGTCTGTTGCTAAAGTATCTGATGAAAATGTGTACAAACCCCGTTCTGGTGAAATTTGTATGCAATCAGTCACTAAAGATAATTAATAAAACATTCATCTGTATTTAGAAGGTTTGAACTTTATATTTCACCACTTTTTCTAATAATTATTGTTTGAATGATAATATTAAATTGTAATTGAAAATCATCGACGAAAATGATTGAGGTTGAAAAGTTAACATCAATTGTCAAACAAAAAAAAATAGAATTTCGGGTTTAAGTATTCCAATAAACAAATCAAAGCACTCAATTTCTAAGTGGGACTACAAATTGGCATACACAGATACATTTTCTGATTCAGTTCTTTATATTTACGTCAGATACTAATGTTACAGACCAATAAAGTATTTCTTTAATATATTTTAGTTTTCGTAGTAGGTGTCTAATTCGCCAAAACACTGCTCTATCAAAACTGACTTTTCATTTCACTACGTAACATTTTTCCGAAAATTTTCCTTTTTTCGCCCAAAGATATTTCCTAGGCTCTGGTCTCTAGGGCCCCATGAAGCATGAGGAACTTACCTCATTTATGGTGGAATCCCTTCAACTTCAAATTGTGTCAGTGCCAATGATATAAGACTGTCATATTTTTGACTACTTTTTCATTATATTTGATCTTGTTTTGGTTTGTTTTTCTTCATTTTTTATGTGTTTACTTTGTTTCTGATGTGAACAAAGTTGAGTTAGAAAATTGCTGTAGATATTTTTAAAAGTTTTACGTCGTGAAATATTTACAGCCAGTTTTAAATATTTTTTATTATTTATCGTATAGATTTAAACTCGCTGTTTCGAAACGTAATAAAAGTTTTAGTGTAAAAAGTTTTTAAATCAGCGTAGAGCACAGTAGATACTAACCACTTAACGTCAAAAAAAAATTACGAACGCCAGTTAAAAACGAAAAAAATTACTTAGTTGTTTTTTTTCTTTGTGACTTAAAACAGCCAGTTTATTTACTATTTATAATTAATACTACAAAGATTTTATTCACATTTTTAAATAATTAAGTTTTTTCGTTTACATACGATAAGTATCTACATTTAATTTTAAACAATAGTTTTGGTTTGATTACAGACTTTCGGGCTTCTGACGACCCGACGACTGTCAAAGATCCACGAATAACAGCCGGTACCAACGACTTACAGTATTTTCCGAGGCACGGAGGAGTCTCGGTATTTAAAGATGGTCACCCATCCACTGATCAACCCCGACAAGCGTAGCTTAACCTGATGGATCGACCCGTGCGGCTGTTATTACTTAGGCACGAGCTCCTCTTTTTAGGGTTCCGTACCAAAATGGTAAAAAAGGAACCCTTATGGTGACGGTTACCCAACTATTTTGCAAATAAGAAAGAATTAAAAATATTTATGTTTTTTTTGCAACAGGGACTGAAAGGGGGTCTTTAAAAATTCAAAGAGAGGCGACTAGGGCATGTGGGGTATCATATGAAAGAACATTGTTTGCACATTCTCAAACCTTTTTTTTTATTTTTTTTTAGGCCGCATAGTTTTTGATTTTTGATGAAAAATGTAAAAAAAATACCGTTCCCCCCCCTTATCTCCAAAGTTTGCAAAGAGAAAAATCTGAAATTATCCTATGTGATAGAAGTTTATGTGAAGATTACAGGAAAAATAAAAACATGTCTCTAAATAGCACACTTTTTCAGAAATCGGAACGGAACCCTCGGTGCGCGAGTCCGACTTTTTGACCGGTTTTTTCCTATAAGTGTTCCTTTTTTCCTAAGTTCCTTTCGCAGTATATTAATATTAATACAGAGCCATCCAGTGTGGTCTCACTTAATTTACAAGTGTCAAAGTATTTTCCGAGGCACGGAGGAGTCTCGGTATTTAAAGATGGTCACCCATCCACTGACCAACCCCTACAAGCGAAGCTTAACCTGATGGATCGACCCGTGCGGCTGTTATTACTTAGCCACGAGCTCCTCTTTTTTCCTTTAAGTGTTCCTTTTTCCTAAGTTCCTTTCGCAGTATATTAATATTAATACAGAGCCATCCAGTGTGGTCTCACTTAAGGTTGATGCACCAGGGTAGCCCGCGAAATTCAAAATTCCTTACGTTTTTTGCAATTTGTAAGTCAGTGTGAGCTTGTATGTTGATTAAAATATGATTCGCGGCCGTAGCTAATTTGGCTTTACAGAATTATAATCATTAGAATCAGCAATACAACTCCATAAGTTAGCATTATTTTTTTTTTTTATTTATTATTATAACATTTTACAAACAAAACCTTAAGCTAAGAACTATGCCCCGCAAAACCGTTTTCACGGTTTGTCTGTGGGAACGGTACAAACGGTATTACAAAAGGTTTAGTGCGGACGCTTAATTTTCATTTAATACTAAATTACTCATTTGCTCTCCCCTCTAAAATCTGCAAACCACTTTCCTAAGGAAATAGCCTACAAACCCCCGAAAAAGAACAACATAAGCAATTTGGCAAATTTACCTTTATTTTCCTGATTCCTTATATCAGCAGGCAACTGGTTGAGAAGGTATGGTACTCCTTTATCAAGCGTTCGGTCGCCAAAATAATTTCTTATTCCTTATTAATAATTTAATAATTTTTTATTTCTTATTTTTTAATTTCTTATTTATCTCAAATCTAGCGATTTCATGAAATCATGAGGTTTGAGGTAAATGCTATCTTATGGAGTTGTATTGCTGATTCTAATGATTATAATTCTGTAAGGCCATATTAGCTACGGCCGCGAATCATATTTTAATCAACATACAAGCTCACACTGACCTACAAATTGCAAAAAACGTAAGAAATTTTGAATTTCGCGGCGTACCCTGGCGCTTTCGCCTTAAGTTACAAGTGTCAAAAGATTTTGTTTTTTTCTTAAACATGGCGTCAACAAGGCATAACATTTTTTCGTTTCGTCACATTTTCTGCCAGTTTACTCCTACCACAAGAACTTTGTTCTAACAAATAGGTACAATATTGGAGCTCGTGGCTAAGTAATAACAGCCGTACTGGTCGATGCATCAGGTCCGTGACCATCTTTAGGTACATACCGAGACTGCTCCGTGCCTCGGAAAGCACGTTAAGCCGTTGGTCCGGCTGTCATTCGTGGATCTTTGACAGTCGTTACGGGTCGTCAGAAGCCCGAAAGTCTGACAACAAGTCTTACCAAAGGGTATCGTATTACCCAGTAACGGGTTGTGGAGGTCAAACAGGCAGTCGCTCCATTTAAAATACTGGTATTCAGCTGCATTCAGTTAGACTGGAAGCCGACCCCAACATAGTTGGGTAAAAGGCTCAGATTGATATTGTCAAACTTATATCCTCATAATTTTAAAACATTGTTTTCAAAATTATACCCACATCGTGTGCGCCTAACTATAAATAAACACTAAATAGACGTTTAAAAGTAACAAGAATTTTCCTAAATGTAAGTGTTACTTATTACCTAAACCATCATAAAATATGTTCATAAACATAACTTTTACGTACCGTACATTACACGATGGGCCGAGTTTCTTCATAAGTTTTGCACATTTGTTCAGGGTATTAGGACTTAAGTTAAAGCAAGTTAGGCTAAGTTGTAGGCAAGTTAAACAGTTCAGTTTACTTTCAGTGGTGATCGGTAGGTAGGAATAAACAGAAATTGTTGATTCAGAGTTTGGTAAGATTTTACTATTATTAAGTAATCATACGTAGGTGGATGTTGTTTAACTTTAGAGGTGCCTGAAGCGCAACGGAAGACTTCAGCAAAAACTGGTTCTTGCAAATTATAAATGATTTTATTTCTGTAACGTTTGTACAGACACGTCATTCATATTTTTTTTAAACTAGGCGAGGTCGGGGTTTCCTATCTGACTATTAGTAGTCAGATAGGAAACGCGGTCGCAACTCCAGAACCTTTCGACCCCATCGACCATCTGTTCTGCGAGAAATGTGCCCTGCCCACTGCCACCTAAGTTTGGAAATTCTTCGGGCTAAGTAGGTTAGGTAGGTATATGTAAATAGCAAACTGGACGGGAATAAGAAAGTGACAGAGTCAATTACTTCCACATGCGAAAAAAAGAGAGCGCAACAATGCGCTGGAACCAAAATAAAAGCGCTAAACCAAATAAAAATAAATTAAGCTATCTATCAAAAATATTTTCAGCCAGAGTTTTCAATTACCTAATACGCACATTTTGAATGCAATTTTGCAATGAAATAACTTAGGATTTTACAATTTACAGAAAAAAAAAACATAAAAAGTAGAGGTCTTTTCGGAATTAAATTACATCGAGTAAATTTTGTTTTCCTTCAGTCAGAGTATTAATCAAATAGTTAATAAACATTTACATCCAAAAATTTAATCCACACATTCTACAATAGTGCAATAAATGGTTGCGAAAAATCCCCCAATTTATTTTGGTACCGCCTTAAATTATAATAATAATACTCACGTTTCGCGCTGACGCCGTGAGAGATCGCTAGTAGCGCGACGATGGTGACAGCTAGGTACATATGGGCCATTTTTGTTTCTGTAACAAACATAAAATAATGACAAATAAGAATTATTTTGTCATGATTTATTTAAAAATTATGATTGTTGTGTGTGTGCCAGGAGGCAACACAGTGTCGGATGGCCGAATGTCATGATTTCCAAATACTAATAAATTTTGTTGATTTAAAATACTAAATCTAGAGTTGAAAGGATGTGATTTGACTCAGATGATTTTGTATCTGTGTTTTCGAGTAGTTAAAAAGTGTCTCATTTGACATTTACCGCCAAAAGTATTGGTGTTTTCTAGCTGGTAGTTAACAAGTGTCTCATTTGATATTTACCGCTAAAAAGTATTACTGAATGTTGGTAAAAAAAGTGATGTTTGGAGCGTCACCTAGTTTCTAAGTTAGTTCTCTTGGATCCTCGAAACCTAAAGGTTGTCTAGAAATCTAGTCTATACTGATACTTATTGAGTGTCTAAATAGTTTGTTAAATATTGCTACCCTGTACCAAGTTTGTATGTGTGCAAGAAGATAATATATAAATATTATACCAATGAATTGACGTTCTATTCTGTAAAAAATTCACAGTGTAAAAGCTGAAGTAAGCTTGAAATGAATTGTCATCCTACCTAACGCTACGGAATCTAGAGATTGAATTGATAGTTTTTAAGGGCAGGACAATGATGATGAATCATGGTAAGAGCAACTGAAGGCCAATTCTCGTACCTAAAAACGTTCAAATTCAAGTCGCATATCATGCCAGCGACAATCAAATGTCAAAAATGTAGGTAAACTCTATACAATTTTTGACAGATTAAAACCGAGATAAGACTGCGAACGTTGTTAAAAATACGGGAATTGCCCCTCTGATCTGTTGCCTACGCGGCGTAGCTCGGCTACGTCGTAGGCGCTACGAAGCTACGAAGTTATAATGGGTGTAAGTTTAATCACCGCTATCCATTTAAGGAGTCATTATACTCATCATTAGAAACAACTTTTACTATGGGACCACACCTGAAAGCGCGAAAAAAAATTAGCTGTTTCCTACATTTTGACGAGTTATTGCGAACATAATGTTTTTTTTTTAATTTTTTTTCGCGATTTCAAGTTTGGTCGCATGATAAAAGTTGTTCATAATCATGAGTACAATGAGGTTGTGCGTTTTTTAAATTACACTTTGTATTTGCCAACTTATATACTCGTAGTAGGAGAAGACTAAAAAAACCGGTCAAGTGCGTGTCGGATCACGCACAATGAAGGGTTCCGTAGTTGAAAGGAATTTATCCCAAAAATAAACTTAACATTGGATCCCAAAAAAAAAATTTTTTTGTGTCATAAAATTCCAAATTCACAATTTTCGGACTTTTTCCTTTACTTCTGCTGAGAGACCTTGCCAAATTTCATTGTTCTAGGTCAACGGGAAGTACCGTTTAGGTTTTGATTTACTTGCGACAGTTGTCAGTATCAAAATATGTCGCAAAATGGCCGTATTTTTTTATTGCGTTGACACAAAAGCTTGATTTTCTTAGAACTGTAAGGGACCATAAATTTACGTATTTGATATTAATTTCAACTTGATATCTCCACGCGACCCTGAGAAAAAGGGTCTTGACAGACTGACAGACTTGAATTTTTTTTTTATGTGATTGAATTACAAATTAGCATTTTTTGGACTTTTTCCTTTATTTGTGCTGTGAGACCTTGCTTCTTGCGAAATTTCATTATTCAAGGTCAACGGGAAGTACCTTGTAGGTTTTGATTTACTTGCGACAGTTGCGAGTATCAAAATGTGTCGCAAAATGGCCGTATTTTTTTATTGCGTTGACTTAAAAGCTTGATTTTTTTTAGAACTCTAAGGGACCATAGACTTACGTATTTTATATTAATTTCAACTTGATATCTCCACGCGACCCTGAGAAAAAGGGTCTTGACAGACTGACAGACTTGAATTTTTTTTTTATGTGATTGAATTACAAATTAGCATTTTTTGGACTTTTTCCTTTATTTGTGCTGTGAGACCTTGCTTCTTGCGAAATTTCATTATTCAAGGTCAACGGGAAGTACCGTTTAGGTTTTGATTTACTTGCGACAGTTGTCAGTATCAAAATATGTCGCAAAATGGCCGTATTTTTTTATTGCGTTGACACAAAAGCTTGATTTTTTTAGAACTGTAAGGGACCATAAACTTACGTATTTGATATTAATTTCAACTTGATATCTCCACGCGACCCTGAGAAAAAGGGTCTTGACAGACTGACAGACTTGAATTTTTTTTTTTATGTGATTGAATTACAAATTAGCATTTTTTGGACTTTTTCCTTTATTTGTGCTGTGAGACCTTGCTTCTTGCGAAATTTCATTATTCAAGGTCAACGGGAAGTACCTTGTAGGTTTTGATTTACTTGCGACAGTTGCGAGTATCAAAATGTGTCGCAAAATGGCCGTATTTTTTTATTGCGTTGACTTAAAAGCTTGATTTTTTTTAGAACTCTAAGGGACCATAGACTTACGTATTTTATATTAATTTCAACTAGAAACCTTTACGCGTTCTTGAGAAAAAGGGCCTTGACAGATGATATACTTAAAAATATTTTATCATGTGATAAATTATAAATTAACAATTTTCGGACTTTTTCCATTATTTGTGCTGTAAGACCTTCCTTTTTGCCAAATTTCATGATTCTAGGTCAACGGGAAGTACCCTATAGGTTTTGATTTACTTGCGAGTATCAAAATATGTCACATAAATGACCGTATTTTTTTATTGCGTTGACTTAGAAGCTTGATTTTTTTAGAACTCCAAGGGACTATAGACTTACATATTTGAAATTAATTTCAACTTGATACCTCCACGCGTTCTTGAGAAAAAGGGTCTTGACAGACAGACAGACAGACGGACAACGAAGTGATCCTATAAGGGTTCCGTTTTTTTCTTTTGAGGTACGGAATCCTAAAAACGATAGATGGACTGTGTGAAAGATGATATGGCTAGAAAGGGAGTGACTACCGAGATGACGACTAATAGAGAAGTATGGAAGAAAGGGACATGTTGCGCCGACCCCAAATAAATTGGGATGAAAAGTAAGAACCGACTTCAAAAACCTAAAACGAATAATTATAACTTTCTTAAAAGACTTAACAGCTTCTGAAATCGGTGCCAAGATAAGGTACATTGAAGAAATGAAGACAACCACTTCAGGAGCTGTTAAGTTTTGAAAGTTATTTTATTCGTTTTAGGTTTTTGAAGTTGGTTATTACTTTTTTAAAAGTAAATTTATTTTTCCATTTTTATATGATTATACAATTACATAGGTAAAGCCCAAGACGAACGAAAAGAAGAATCATCAAAATCCGCTTAGAAATGCCGGAGGTACAGTACATTTATGCATATAACTTCGTACATAAGAAAGAATGATTAAAATTGGTTCATTCGTTTTTGAGAAAATCGCAGACGGGCATACGGGTCGAATACAGAACCTCCTTTTTTTGAAGTCGGTTAAAAAGCAGGAGAGTGATTATGATGATTATATTCTTATAATTAGAGAATATTCTTGTTCTTATTCTTACTGAATGATTTAAAAGGAGTATGATTTGGTGATTAAAGACACTAGTAACATAAAGTTACCAAAAGCTGGCTCACTTGAGTGGGTCCATGTAATTTTATGAAAAGTATGAATTATATTTATGTAAAAATCCCACAAATTCTCAAATGAACTGTAAACTTCTGCGAATATGGGTGTAGGTTTCTTTTGTAATGGACTTTTAATTTTTTCTTTCTTAATAATTTTAATATCTAACTACACACAGTAAAATACATCGATATAAAATTTTTGAGTAACAAAGGTAATGCTCATTTCTTAAGAAATTTCTTTCAGCAGATCTGCGAAAGGAGAAATTATAACGAATTGTAGACAATTATTTTAATAAGTAGTGTGTGAGAACAAGAAGGGAAAAATAAGCTTCATTTTTTTTTTTGCTATCGCACTTCGGTTTTGAAATTATTCATCTAATGCTTGGCAACTCAATTGTGATTAAGAAAACAATTCTTTTTTTCAAAAATCCATAACGTCAATAAATTGTTATTCACAAAACAGTTGTTCTTTTGTTTTATTTGTTGGCAACATTGCGGAATCTTTACAAATGCTTTTAAATACTTTGACTTTGAAGCTACTGGTTTCGGCAAATAATAACTAATCATCATCAAAGAAAATTGCTATTTAATTTAGCTACTGATGTTGATTTTTTTGTTTTTTTTTTTTGTATACATAACTGAAATTGGATCAATTATTTAGATATTACTTCTCAGAGCTGTGACATAGTGTGTGTAATAATTTTATTGTAAAAAATAGTAAGAATTGATGAATTGAATTGAAAATAATTATGTATATTAATATAATTACTAGCATTAGAATAAATAATTCTACGGCCTACCTACTTAGCCCTCTGTTAGCATAACATAATCAGCCTCTGTCATTATGTACTTCAAATTAATAATTGTGTTATTTTGGGGATTGTAGAAAAATAATCAGTAATTTTAGGGTGATTTTTGGAATAGTGACTTGTGAGTTATAACATTCTCACTGATGACAGGCCTACTCTCTGTGAGCGGGAGTGGGCCATAATCCACCACGTGGGCCCAGTACGTGTTGCTGGATGTCACATGTCTTCGAGTTTTTGGTTCTAGAACATTCCGATTTCCTCACGATGTTTTCCTTCACCGTTTAACTATTTAGTACGCTCTCTGTTATTTAGTCTTAAAATGGTAAAATGATTTAAATAAATACGGTAAGGTGAAGGATATTGAACAACCTGACGCATTTTGAAATAGGAACACTAATTTAAATATTCAAATACGAATGGAATATCATTAATAGTCAATCGTGTTTTGTTGAGGGTTATTAAACTGTTTTAAAATGTTTTCATTTCAAATGGTCGTACTGATTTAGCAGGAATACCAAGTGAAATAGGTATTTCAAATTTTAAGTCATTAAAGAAGCATGAGGAACAGGGTGTAAAGTTCACTCATCCTTCATTGAAAAGAGAGGATCCTCCAACCAGACTGGTGTTGTGTCTGGTCAAACCTGAAATCGCGAAAAAAAATCAGCCGCTCCCTACATTTTGGGGAGTTTGATGTAGATAAATGTACTGAACAAGTGATTTTTTTTCGCGAATTCAGCTTTGGTACCATAGTAAAAGTTGTTCATATTCATGGGTAGAACACCCTGTGAAAATTTGCGGACTGTTGCAAAAAAAATATCCTGTATAATGCTAGTCAGTAGATTTTGCGTGACGTGAGCGTGATACGTAGTTCGCATGTGGCGTGTCATCATCATCAGATGATGAATTACTGTTTTCTATTATTACAAAACAGTTTTACAAATTCAAGTTTTCCTTCAATAAAATTATTCGTGTTCAAAACAAAAAGCCTACTTCAGAACAAATTAAAGATATTCCCTCCATAATACGAGCAGCAGCCGACAAACACCGACTAACCGATCCGCAGCGAAACGTAATCAGAACATTCCCACCGGGAAAACAACTTAGTTACACATAACTGGACGTCCGGAGACACCGTTATCGTGACCACTGTAGCTTGAACTCCCTTGATGCCTGCCCTCCTCCATAAAGTTTCCACAATCACTTGAATGAGAGGTCAGGATGTAATGGCCATTGCCCACTGGCGACAACGTGATTTGTGGCTGTGCGTCTGTCCTGAATTCTCGAGTACCTACGTCGATGCATTTTGCTGTAGAATTGATTTTATCGTTTGCGTATCTGTTCAGGCGAGTTTGGCAACTGTATTTGAGGACGTTCCTGTTCCAATTCAATTTGAGAACACCTGGGTTGATGGCATTAGGTACTACAAATTTTTGGGTAGGTAAATATTTCTAGTGTCGGACGGTTTGTCGCGGTCATTTAATTGATGAAGTCTAATATTTCCGCTGACAGCTGCGCGCACAGATATAACGCATTCTGCGGCGTGGGAGTCGGTGCTGTCGCGGAACGGAATGCGGGAATGTTGCTATTTTTGTTATATGTTATCCATACTTTTAGAAGCGTTTATTTATTAAACACACATTTTTAATTATTTTATTTATACACTATTTTGATTTATTTTATATTTGCATATTATTTGTTACATGCTGCACCGGTCGACGTTACCGTGTCAACCCGGCTATCGCTGAAAACCAGCGCTGGGGCTCCATTTCGCATGGGGTCGCGGCATTATGCTGAGCGGTGGCCGTAATGCGTAGATGTGACGCATATTTTCCCCCAAATTGTATTTAAATAGTTATTTTATTTTATTGTAGTTTGTGTCATGTTTACCGCAAATAAACGTTTTTTCTTTCTTTCTTTCTTTCTTTCTTCTTCTTTCTGATGGTGATTTCATTGATAGTCGTGTTGGGGAAGTTGACTGCGCCACTTCTTCTTATCAGCTCAAACACTACGAAGTGGTTAATGGTGAACGTTTTGAGAGCTACCTTTTACAGGGTGTACCAAAAAGGTGTGGTCAAAAAGGGTGCGGTATAGACAATCAAACTGAACCTTTTTCTCCATGAGAGAAAATATTCTACTGTTCCATACATCTGGGTCGTGTAGGTTTTGGGATTGTATGGGACAGCTGATAATTTTTTCGCGATTACGATGTTGGTCCCATGGAGAAAGTTGTTCAGTTTGATGATATGTACTGTAAAGGTTTCATGCTTTGGTCAATCCTTAGCAATGATACTGGCTGACATTTCGATCATTCAAACATCGAATTATTCTTAAAGAAAATTGATGCTCGCTTTTCTTTGAGGAGTGACATAGATTTTAGCTAGGGCTCTGCGTAGGCTGTGTGTGATATTTTTTATTGATTCTTTTAATATAGCGGGCTGCAGCCCCATTCCGCCTGAGTAACCTCTCATCGACTTATTTGTAGTTACGAAATCCCCCTGTATAATCCGGGTCTTCACAGTAGGTACCATGTACACTTAAATTTGACCACACCTTTCTGATACACCCTGTATAACATTTAGAGTTCAACAAATGCTGATTCTCAGCCTAAATTGAAAGAATGAACTTCGAATTTAAGATATGGTATCTCCATTCCCCGTTCATTTAATGCATACGAGAAATCATGATGAAAATTGTGACTTTCCAAATTGCAACATCATTTCCAACTTTTATCAAGCAAACCACATATAACCCAATAGATCAGTAAGTTAGCAAGGCGTTAAGTTATTAATTAAGTTTACGGCAGTTTAGCACGCTCACTTAGAGCATTTCTGACCGCCGCCGGTGGAACTTCTTGACATGTTTGCTTGTAACTATATTAAAGGTCTGTTCCCCCTTCTTACAAAAGTAATTGGTTGTTATTGTATTAAGGGTATTTTTGAACCCCGCACAAGCTTCACACTGGTAAAATGAGTATACAGGGTGGAGGGGAAATGGTTACCACGTATTCAGTACATCATTCTGAGCCCCCTTATTTAGAAATTTTTCATCGGTTATTGGAAAAAAAATTTGCTCTTACATTTACATTTTGACCGTGTAGGTATTGCACTATTGTAGGAAACTGCAGATTTTTGTTTTAATAACCGATGAAAAAAAAATTCTATATAGGGGGCTCAGAATGATGTAGGTACTGAATACGTGGTAACCGTTTGTGCGTCGATGTCCCTTCCACCCTGTATATATAATAAAATCATGAATAATTTTTTTTTAGGGTAAGTACCTTCTGCTGTACCTACACGTAAAGTGGGGATGTTTTTTTTTCTCGTCTACCCCATGGTGTGGGGTGTTGTTGGATAGGTCTTTCAAAAATATTGTGGGTTTACGATTTAAATAACGAAGTTAAAAGTAAAACTATCACAGCTAAGTAGCAGTTGAAATGTATGGGAGACCATGTTTTTCAACTACAGTGTTAAGTTTGTTCTTGAGATAAATTCATGCCAACTACGGAACCCTTCATTGTGCGTGGTCCGACACGTACTTGGCCGGTTTTATTTCTTTTAAAGTATGGAGCCATAAAAAACATAAGCGTTTCCATCAAAGTATTATTTATACATACACTCATGATATCATCAAAGTATTATCATCTTGAATCATGATGAAAACAAACTCAATAAACTTGCTTTTTTGACGATAAGAAAGCGAATATAATCGCATCACTTACCTTCCGCTTTTAAACTTTGAGGTAATGAAATCAAGTCTTTTCGTACGAACATGATTGAACAAAAATGTGGATAATTCAATGTGTGTATAATTCAATGTGGATATCACAGACTCATAAAAAATGGAGGACTCTGCGCCACGCATATCGAAAGTGAAGCACAGTAAGTACAAACGCCTCACGCACACATTTACATCATAGTATGCCGACCGGCCGCCATTAGGGTACGTGACACAAGTGACGGCGTCTTTGCAGGTACTCAAATCACGCACACATAGATCGTTACGGTGCTTCACTTTCGTTATGCGTGGCGCGGAGTCCTCCTGAAGGCCTCCACTCTTCCATCTTTCGAAAGCCTGCGTGTCTTTTCTCCAATTTTAATGGAATCTATACAATTTTTTTTTACAATTTTGTAAAAAAAAATTGTATAGATTCCGTTAAAATTGCCTTTGTTGTTGCAAATGACGTCTAGACATGTTCTAAATACAACGTCCTCAGTCCTACATTCCAGGACGCTGATTGGACGTGATACATTCAACAGGATTTGCAGCCATCCAGGCATCCGGATCCCTTTGATTCAAAGAAGTTTACGAGATTATCGGACGCATGGAATCCGAACGGCTTTTGTTCCGGTGATTCTCAATATCGTACCGGTTTAATATGTATTTTGTTGACATACATACACATAACATCACGCCGAAGGGTTTAGGCAGAGGGGGTTGACATGAAGTCCGAAAATAAGGTTTTGGGAACATCTATTTTTGTATATTACCGGAGGATTGCGTTTGTTATTTAGGTTTGCATTACAATTTAAGTACAGCTCTAAACGATTTTGAAACATACTTCTTTTTTTTCTGACTTATATTAGAGGAGCTCGTGGCTAAGTAATAACAGCCGCAGGGGTCGGTCCATCATGTTAAGCTACGCTTGTCGGGGTTGGTCAGTGGATGGGTGACAGTCTTTACATTACCGAGACTCCTCCGTGCTTTGGAAAGCACGTTAAGCCGTTGGTCCAGGCTGTCATTCATGGATCTTTGACAGTCGTAACGGGTCGACAGAAGCCCGTAAGTCTGACACCCAGTGTTACCAAGGGGTTTCGTATTACCCAGTTACTGGGTTGTGGAGGTCAGATAGGCAGTCGCTCCATGTAAAATACTGGTATTCAGCTGCATTCAGTTAGACTGGAAGCCTCTCAACGTAGTTGGGAAAAGGCTAGGCAGATTAATTACAATTTAAGTACTCTGACATATATTATTGCTTGAAGCTGTTCACATCTTATAAATACATAAAAATGAAATGCTGTTCGTTGGTGAGCGCATCATTTTATATAGCCTAGTTTTTGTTTTAAAATGTTCATCCGAATCCGAATTAGGTTTTTATGGACAGAAAAAAAATTGAAAAAACTGAACGTCCTTTTTTTTACATGGGATTTTTGCATGAATTTTCATAGGACAATGTCTGCTTAGTTAGCTAGTTGATAATTACGCCTGTAAACCCCCGATGGGTTAGGCTGAGGTGTACCTATAGTACACCCACATTGCGACAGTTATGTTTAAGTCCTATGTAATAGGTGGCGAGCCTATGCCATCAACACGGCACTAATCCAGATTCCGGGCTGCTAAATAAAAGTACCTATTGATTTGTGATTCAAGCGGGTCCTACTGTTTGTATCCAAGTAAAGGCGATCATTCCCCGTCCATACATTTTTGGGCTAAATGTAAAAGTGCCAAACAAAAACAAGAATACGTTATTCTATGATTGTTTCTGTTTTTCTTTTATGTTTTTACTATTATTATTTTAACTAATACATACAACAGTATTTTTCAAACTTGTATAACAGCGCAGGGAATGACCCTACAGATTTTGTCCCATACTGAAAAAGTGAATAGAATAACATATGTTCTGACCAACGTATAAAAAAGGAAGACTCCGCGCCACGCATGTCGAAAGTGAAGCACCGTACCGATCTATGTGTGCTTGATTTGAGTACCTGCACAGACGCCGTCGCTCGTGTCACGTAATGGTGGCCGGTCGGCATAATAAGATGTAAATGTGTGCGTGGGGCGTGTTTGTACAAACGGCATACTTACTGTGCTTCACTTTCGAAATGCGTGGCGCGGAGTCCCCCTTTTTTTAAGTCTATGGTTCTAAGTAGTATAAGTCTATGGTTCTGACGGAATATAACTTTTTTTATGATTGGCCAGCACTTCCATATATTTAGCCCAAAATGAATGATCTCGTTTCTTACTTGCATACGAGTAGCTGAGCACTTACATTTTTTCTTGAGAGTTTTATTTTATTTTAATCGCCGACGTTTAAAAGTTTGTTATCTATGGTAATTTACTTCGCCAATAAGGCAATAAACCTGGCAGACTATAGTCGACTTCAACTCTGTTATAGAAGTTCAAACAAAGATAAGTTTAAAGAAAAAACATTAGTCTGTTTTAAGTATAAATGCATTTCTACTAAAGCTGGGCCTTCACGGTAAGTCCATCGTGCCAAATGGCGTGATGTACATACAAAATTTGATCGTGAGTGTCGATTCTTCAATCTATATTTTAGTGCGACGTCAATCCACGGATTTTCCGTGCGTACAGTAATCCAATAGCCTCATAAAGTGAATGCGAAAACCGTGGGTCGTGGCATACGATTATGCTCCTTATGTACACGGCAACACGAATCAATTTCTTATGCAAGTATTTTAGTATTTTGGCGGCGCCCATCCATTTGATTTAATCCAAATGTACTGACCGGAGTGCCCCGCTTACCTAACCATAGATTTTCAAAAGTTTTAATATTTCGCGTGAATTTATTAGATAACCTAACTACACATCTAGCACAGGATCCCCAGATTCCTGTGATTTGTCGCCCTGAATAATGTGAGTAGAAATCAAAAAGATAATTTATGGCATAAATATACTTACTAGTGTAATACTTTATTAGTGATGTTCTTCAGAAAGATCAGGGGTCCTACTCCCTAAGTCCATCCGTCTTTCCGTCCGTCCGTTCTTCCGTCCGTCTGACATTACGATCCATCAAAACAAGTGTAAAAGTTAAATTTTTCGAACGGGCAAAAACACATCGGGAGTAGGGACAACTGGCAAATCATGTTGTCATTCATACTTCGTTCGGGCCCCGAACCAATCATCCATCCGTAGGTGATACGGACGGAGTAAGAAACGCCCGTAACGAAGTCCGAAAATACGGGCTTCGTGCTTAGGGAGTAGGCCCCCAGGTGCGTAGTACTCGCTTCGGCGTGATTTTATGAACGTAAACGAGGCAAGGATCGCAGCAGCTCGTGGCTAAGTAATAACAGCCGCACGGGTCGATCCATCAGGTTAAGCTACGCTTGCTGGGTTGGTCCATGGTTGGGTGACCATCTTTACATACTGAGACTCCTCCGTGCCTCGGAAAGCACGCTAAGCCGTTGGTCCCGGCTGTCATTCGTGGATCAATGACAGTCGTTACGGGTCGTCGGAAGCCCGAAAGTATGACAGCCCAGTCTTACCAAGGGGTATCGTATTACCTAGTTACTTGGTTGTGGAGGTCAGATAGGCGATCACTCCATGTAAAATACTGATATTCAGCTGCATCCGGTTAGACTGGAAGCCGACCCCAATATAGTTGGGAAAAGGCTAGCCAGATTGATTGATGTAAGGATCGTAGCAGGCGGCATTCTCTAGTTTCTGTCAACCCTCATGGGTAGAAGGCGTGAGTATAATGTATTTATTCATGGTTCATTTAGTTTATCTAAGAATATGCACTTTTCTTTTTAAAGTTCAAGACTTTATCAACATGCGAACTTATTGTTGAGTTGGTTATTTTAATGAGTAATGTTTGTATGCATTCATGAATAATTAATGCATTGATTGCCATAATATAATTAATTAACTGTTTCGTTCAAGAGGTGGAGGACAAACACCGATTAATTAAAAAATAAATAAGGCCACTTATAAATATATCGTGGAGAAGTTAGAGCTACTTTGTTGCAACAACATAAAATATTTATTGAGTTGAGTTGATTTTGCGCCCTAATGTCTGTAAGTTGGGATGGAAAAACGGGGCACATCTTTGTTTAACCACAGATTAATACAGATGGGACACTCCGCAGTTTAGGTATGAAGCTACAACTACACGGCGGGCCCCGTCCACGGGGCTAATTCAGTAGAAATGCCGCGCGCCGAAGGTATAAGAGTTACGCGATAAAAAGAGAGGCCATGTGTAAGTGAATATAACTGTAGGTAATTAGCGTTCTGCGATTTGAATTGCACTTTATTGTGTCGTAGCAAGAGTCGCTTTTTATTTAAATGATTTTGCGGAGTGTCCCATCTGTATTAATCTGTGGTTTAACGTAAGCCAATTCAAACATTTGCATCGAAATGCGGATATGAATAATTAATTTACTAAAGAAATATCTCGTCGACTGGTCACGGGACCAGTCAGGCTGGCTGTTCATTGGCTAAAGAATTAGCATTGCCATTCAATGTGGCAATGCTGTCAGTCTGGGCACGTTTCCGGATGACATCGATGTGGACGAGTACTTCGACGCATAAGTGTCCTTTAGTTTTTGTATTCATTTGTATCCTAGTCATTTAATTAAGTAGGTACTTACCTAGTGTAAATAGTTAGGTGTTTTATATATTGTAAATATACAGGTTGTTTCTTTTAAGGTGTCAAGCCAGTGCAAGCTGATAGCAGAGTACCATACCTATCGACTTAACCCCCATGTATGTTCTACGATTTTTTGTAGTTATAGAGTTATAATTTTTTTTCGATATTTTTCCTGATTCAACGAGTTGATGGCTTTAAAAAAATATATCTTTTTTTGGGTCAGCTTTTCTTGGATATTTTTTTTTAATACAATTCCCATTAGTTGCAAATTTATGAGTAAAATAATCGCCTTCCTAACTTTGACACAAGATACAAAAATTTTGATCGATACTGAAAGAAATGGAATTAAGCAGGACCGAATGGTATTTTCAAAAGTTGACCCAAAAAAAAGATATAATTTTTTAAAGCCATCATCTCGTTGAATCAGGAAAAATATCGAAAAAAAATTATAACTCGAAAACTACAAAAAAAACGTAAAACATACATGGGGGTTAAATCGATAGGTATGGTACTCTACTATCAGCCCGCACTGGCTTGACACCTGAAAATAAACAACCAGTATAAGCATTTTAAAGTTTAAGAAATAAATGTAATAGTACATTATGATATAAGAGCGGTAAGTTGAAAATTACAACCGAGGCGAGGCTACAAGAAAGCAGAGGCTGTTTATCAAAGCGCACGTAAGTCATACGACGTTTTATAACATATTTGCGAGGAAATAAATGAAACTCGGACTTTCATAAACGAATAAATCTTTAAAAACACACTTTCTGAAAATGAATTTGGATCTTTGCTTGTTTACATAAGATGAAATTTTGATACGCTTGTAAGTATCTATCGGTCGATTTTTCGGGCAAGAGGCTTAGAGTAGCCTTTTTCGCTGCCTCTGATACTTCTGGCGGTGTCGAATTAATAAATTCATCATTACTTGACGACATTTTCAAATAAAAACAATATAGCGAAAAGAAAAAGCGCGCGGAATAATTTTTACTTGTTCACATTTCACAAATTAGCGATGCGCGCGCATCAGCGCTTTTTTTTTTAAAGCAAAGGCTCAAAAACAGCCAGTATTACTAATAAAGTAAATTAATATTTTTTTGTTTTTGTTTGTTGTTGTTGCAATTTATTGTCAAAATTAATTAAATTAAAGAATTAATTCTTTAATTTAATTAATGTTTATTTTTTTTATTTTATCTTCCAAAGTTAATTTTATTCATAAAAAGTTGACCACTTTTCTGACATAAAAACTCTGCTAAGATTTAAAAAGTACCTTTCGTTTTAGACGGAGCATCTTGATAAACCTTACGTTATACCTTATTAAAAAGAAACCTGTGCGTTTTACATTACAATTACGTACAAGTACGTAATGACATACATTACGATATTGAAATTCGTGAAATAATGTGTTATAAAATTAATTTAATGTGGTTTTGGTTGAATATAACTTTTATGAAGTTGGTGGTTTCTTGAGATAATCAAGAAACCACCAACTTCATAAAAGTTATGCACCTACTAAATCCATAAAAAACTTCAATAACAAATTAGCAATATTAAAAAAAAACAAGAGCCTCAATCACTTTTATGTTCTCGTAAAATATTCATCAATTTATGATTACCTTCTGTGCGACACTTACAGGTATTGTTGAGAAACGCGAGACAATCCATTTACATGGAATTCACTTATTTTTACATGATGGACTTGAGAATTTACTTTACTTTTAAGATAAATACACTGGTTTATAGCAGCTACAAGCGAGTCTCTTTGCAATAATTACTGAGAACATCTTTTGTCTGTATTTTATGTTATGCAGGTGATCAGGCCATTATACGTATGCATTGAACTGGGTTTATAAGAGTCGCATGGCTCTGCAAACTTATGATCATGGTGAATATTTATTCCTAGTAACAGGGGGCCTAAAACGGCCACATTAAGCAATTCCTCTAAAAGCGATTAATTTCCAAAATTCCCAGCAATTTATTATGATTGGCGTATTTGACATTAAACTTCAATAAAGCAATTCCTAATTTATGGACCATTTTACGAATCTTCATACAAAACTGTCAAACAGATGAATTGTACGCAGATAAATTATGAATTGTCAGTTTGTGACCGTTTTACGATTTCAAATATGATTCATAATAAGTACCTATTATCCTATTATGATTCTGCCAAAGTGGCCGTTTTAACCCCCCTGTTCTTCTTCTTCTTTTGGATTCGATGGCAAAAGTAAAACTATTTTATTATGTTGGATGAGTTGCGCCCAGTACGTGGCGTTTTCAGGTCCTCAGAAGAGCAGGTGTACAGGGTGTAATTTTAATCGTCTTTATTCTCTTAAGGGGACATTGCACTCATCATTATGAACAACTTTTATTTTAGGACCAAACCTGAAATTGCAATAAAAAAATTAGTGGCTCCATACATTTTGACGAGTTTGATGTAGATAAAAATGTTCTGAACAGCTGATTTTTTTTTCGCGATTTCAGTTCATAGTAAAAGTTGTTCATAATGATGAGTACAATGACTTAAGAGGATAAAGACGATTAAAATTTCACCCTGTGTAGGCAATTTGGATACTCCAATTTTGGTCAGGAGCACTACATCCACACTGGGTGTCGGTTGGGCCTATACTCTCCCGTTTCCCCACTCAAAACAGGCATAAAATATTACTGATTAATTGTTAAATCAATCTGCCTAGCCTTTTCCCAACTATGTTGGGGTCGGCTGCCAGTCTAACCGTATGCAGCTAAATACCAGTATTTTACATGGCAGTCGCTCCTATCTGACCACCACAACCCAGTAACTGGGTAATACGATACCCCTTGGCAAGACTAGGTTACCAGACTTTCGCGCTTCTGACGACCCGTAACGACTGTCAAAGATCCACGATTGTCAGCCGGAACCAACGGCTTAACATGCTTTCCGAGGCACGGAGGAGTCTCGGTATGTAAAGATGGTCACCCATCCCTGACCCTGATGGATCGACCCGTGCGGCTGTTATTACTTAGCCAGAGGCAGGTTAAACTGTTATAATTCTCAAATATAAACCCCAGAATGGAAGTAAAATACCATATAAGCTTTGCCGGTGAATCACTTAAGGAAAGATTTTGTATAATTGTAGGTATTTTATAGAGAAGAATATCTTGGGAACAAGAAGCACGTATTGCAGAGTGAAAGCAAACAGCTAGGTACAGGTACATGTACCTAATGGAACTACAAATACGAACAGTAGAATTGTTCAGTTCTATCTCATACCGCTCAGTACTGCTTTCGAATCACTCAATGGTATAGATAGTGCAATCCACGGAGACGCGCCCCACTATTCCTCCTAACCGTTTAAAGTATATGTGTGCAACGGTTAGATCTACGTTTTGGAATGGGCAACTAGCTTCAACTTTCTGACTTACCTACTGACCGACTCTTTGACAATTCAAAAGTGCCTGTAATTGGTTTAATTGAAATAAATGCTTTGAGTTTGAGTTAGAAGTAGTGGAGCGCGTCTTCGTGGATTGCACTTCTATATTGCTTGCCTTAATTTTGTGATAATTATCGTGCGTGGATGTCGGAAATTATCCCACGGGAACCGTACATTTTTCCGGAATAAAAAGTAGCCTATGTGCTATTCCAGACTATAATCTATCTCTTTGCCAAACTTCATCCAGATCTGTTCAGCCACGATGGCGTGATTGAGTAACAAACATCCTCCCAAACTTTCGCATATAGGTAATACATTATTATAGTAGTACTAAGATTGCTTGCCTTAATTTTTTGATAATTATCTGGTCGGCTATTACTCGTTAACTTGTAAAGTCTATTTAGCTGTGATAGTTTTGTTTTTAACTTCGTTACTAGACGTGAGTTTCACATTATATCCAAACATAACAATTTAGCTGGCAGGAGGACACTTGACACTAACAAAAATTCTGATTTTTTTTTCATATTTCAGGGTTAGTTCACGTTTAGGCTGCCTGTCCACCGGAGCGGAGTAAGGCTGCGGAGCGGAGAAACGGAGAAATATTAACCAATAGAATCTTAAGTCCGCTCCACTCCGCCGTCCGCTCGCGCTTCTATTGGTTAATATTTCTCCGTTTCTCCGCTCCGCAGCCTCGCTCCGCTCCGGTGGACAGGCAGCCTAAACCTAACGTCCTGTATTTATACCAAATTACAGCTTTCTAGTACTTAAGTCTCTGAGCTAAGCCGCGGACAGACAGACAGACGGACATGGCGAAACTATAAGGATTCCTTGTTGACTATGGAACCCTAAAAACATTAATTAAATTATTAACTGGTAAGCTAACATCGATGACGTTTATCAATTACAATGATTACAATTTCAAGTCATTTATCACTTGGAAGTTTTGACGGGCCGACTTCAAAACTCTCGCTCACCTATCAAAATAATGTAAACTTGAGTCTCTACGGAAATTATTGAAATATTTCTATAAGTATTGATTTCTCTGATATATTTTTACGACAAAATGTCTATTAGCCGTGATAATAATAATATTGTAAAATATCTCGACTTAGCTCACGAGGTTGTTGACATGTGGAATTTGAGTTCGGCTGTCATTGTGCCGATTGTAGTAACGGCCAATGGCCTATGACCTGCTTCAATAAAATCTTCTGAAAATTACCCTGGAGGAAGTGGTAACGATTTAATAATGTCTGCTCCATGAATAAGTTTTTTTATTCATAGTAATTTTGCAATTATTGTTTTTTGTTGGCAGATACGAAAACATCTATTGTTTTCGTATCTGCCAACAAAAACAACAATTACTCCTAAAGTGATAAAAAGTAATAGCTAAATTTTTGTATAAACTTTCTAGAAGACTTAAACAACATTATTATAAAAAGTAAATGAGTGTACTCTGAGATACTTTTTTGTTGTCGTCTATGACATCACTGTTTTCGAGTAAATTTGATGTAATTTCTTTAAATAATTACAGATCAAAAGTTATTACATGTACAATAGTCAAAAATTAAAAACATTCTTGCTAGGAGGCCTTCTTTAACGTTAAAGAAAATCAAAAAGATACACGAATGCAAACTATAAATATTACAGTCCTAAAGCTGATGCCTAACTGAGGTGCGAACGCAACCGATAAGCATTCGGCAAGTTTCCGGTACTCACGTAAAAGATTGTATAATGTTACTGCGTTACTATTACTGTCATTTATTAAGCCAGACACTAAAGAACGTTGACACATAATTATCATACGTATTGAAGAACATCGGTACTATCGCTTTTTAACCGACTTTTCAAAAACAAAAAGGAGGAGGTTATCAATTCTTCGCGTATATATATTTTTTTATGTATGTACACCGATTTCTTCGTCTATTGTGGACCGATTTTGAAAATTCTTTTTTGTTTGAAAGAGTGTGCTTTCGATGTGGTCCCATTGTCACCAAGTCAGAATCTGATGAGGGCATCCCATGGAAATCGAGGGAAACCCTCAAATTTCATAGGCACACCTACAGAGATTTGGGTATTTTTTATAGTAACTCGTGCATTTGCTCCCGGAAAGCACCATTTGGTGAAGTGGAACTGATTAGGAAGACACAGATGGCCATCGGAACTACTCAATAATACGTATTTCACTTGGGTTGCGATTTGATTACTTTAATATGGTTGCTAAGCAATCTATGCTAGTGAAGTGGAGTTGATGGTGACTTCACCATCAGTTCCAGTTCTCCTGGTTCCTTACTAGGAGAACTCCTCAGCAATTAACGTCCTTGTATCGGGAAAAACAATATTTTGTAAAAGGTGATGAGCAGTTGACATTATGCTATTGTAACTTAGATAAATTACAAACTGACCCACTAAAAAGTGAAAAATAAAAATTTTTTTACAAAAAAAACAACCGACTTTCAAAAAAAAATACTACAAAGTGAAAAATAACTTTAATTTCGGAAGTTGGTGGCAAAAAACTAAAATACAGATCCAAAGACACCGACTTCCGAAATTAAAGTTATTTTTCACTTTGTAGTATTTTTTTTTTGAAAGTCGTTGTTTTTTTTGTAAAAAGTTTTTGTCAACCTAAATCGTCACTTTTGCCGTAAGTGCACCGGTAGCTTGAACCCTGCTCCCGCCATCGGCCGACCTTTATTTTTTTATATTTTTAAATGTTTTTTAGGGTTCCGTACCTCAAAAGGAAAAAAAGGAAACCCTTATAGAATCACTCGTTTGTCCGTCTGTCTGTCTGTCTGTCAGTCGGTCAAGACCGCTTTTCTCAGGAACGCGTGGAGGTATCAAGTTGAAATTAATATAAAATACGTAAGTCTGTGGCTTCTTGAAGTCCTAAAAAACTCAAGCTTCCCAGTCAATGAAATAAAAACATACGGCCATTTATGTTACATATTTTGATAGTCGCAAGTAAATCAAAACCTATAGGGTACTTCCCGTTGTTCTAGAATCATGAAATTTGGTAAGAAGCAGGGTCATACAACAAAAATAAAGGAAAAAGTCCGAAAATTGTTAATTAGTAATTCTATCCCATAAAACAATGTTCAAGTGTGTCAGTCTGTCAAGACCCTTTTTTTCAAGGACGCGTAGAGATAACAAGTTGAAATTAATATTAAATACGTAAGTCTATTGTCCCTTACAGTTCTAAAAAAATCAAGCGTCTAAGTCAACGCAATAAAAAAATACGGCCATTTTGCGACACATTTTGATACTCGCAACTGTCGCAAGTAAATCAAAACCTATAGGGTACTTCCCGTTGACCTAGAATAATGAAATTTGGCAAGAAGCAAGGTCTCCTAGCACAATTAAAGGAAAAAGTCCGAAAATTGTTAATTTGAACTGTAAAATTTATTTAGCATCCATCGTTGTTCTAGCGGTCTCTGCCTTGGAAAGCACGTTAAGCCGTTGGTCCCGGCTGTCATTCGTGGTTCTTTGACAGCCGTTACGGGTAGTCAGAAGCCCGAAAGTCTGAAACTAGTCTTACTAAGAGGTCTCGTATTACTCTCGGTCAACGGGAAGTACCATAAATGTTTTGATTTACTTGCGAGTATCTAAATATATTATTTGTAAGACCATGGTAGCTCAACAGAAAGGATGATATAGAATTTAGTTATACTTAATGTATTGCATCCCACTAAGCCTTTGGTAGATAAAGTTTATGATCTAAGCGCAGCGTGTAATGAGTAACGGAACTTCTTGTATGTGAGTATATCGCAATGGATTAACGAGAGAATACTTTTTTCCGTATATTGGAGGAAGTTCTTAGAAGTTTCGCTGTTTATTATTTATTTATTTAACACTTCAAGCACAAATGTACAGAGGCAGACTTAATGCCATAGGCATTTTCTACCAGTCAACCTTTGGGTGATGCAGAGACAAGCAGTGGCAGGTGCAATTTCGAAAAATTAAGGAATAAATATTTATTTAAATATAAAGATACACATAATACCTACCACACCACCACTGCTGCTGTTACCACAGTTCACAGCGAGTTTCTTTCATAGTGAAAGATCGAATGAAGAGAATGGTGGTGGTGTGGTGATGGTGATGTGGTAATGAAGAGGGAATGTAAGTACCTACATTTATTAGTATTTAAGACAGTTTTCTCCATCCAAATGCTTTGTATTTTGAAGGAAACATAATGGGCGATTTTAAATCAAACTGAACGCGATCAGAACATTTACACCACTTTAAAGATCTGTCAGTTTCTTCATTGTGTTGGAATATTGACACTGACAGCGCTGTACGGTCAGCAACAGAAGTCGGTTAACACTGCTACTTTTTGACATCATCTAAATTAACACAAAATAATACGATAACCTGCTTTTTAGCTTTTCATTTATTAGATAATAGTTATTTTTCTTTCAAATTTACATCTGTTCCGATTTAAATGAAGTATTTTTCTCAATAATTAAGATTTAGAAAACTCAAGTGTTAATCGACTTTTTTTGCTGTCTCGTGCCGCGGGAAAGAGGGCCGCGAGACGCGACGCGACGAGGACACCATGAACACATTGGTACTCGGCCTGTCTTGTGGCGTTTCGGCGAACGTATAGCCGCCATGACAGTGACAGCGTTCAGACGTGCTGCGGGCCTAAAACGGCCACATTAAGCAATTCCTCTAAAAGCGATTAATTTCCTGAATTCCCAGCAATTTATTATGATTATGCTATTTGACATTAAACTTCACTAAAGCAATTCATAATTTTTGGACCATTATACGAATCTCCATACAAACCTGTTAAACAGATGAATTGCGTGATATGAATTGTACGCAGATAAATTATGAATTGTCAGATTGTGACAGTTTTACGATTTGAAATATGATTCATAAATACCTATTATCCTATTATGATTCTGCCAAAGTGGCCGTTTTAGCCCCCCTGAACGCATTCATTGGTGACATTCACCCTAAGTCCTCTGCCTCATTTCTCTATCCTCCAATACTCGAAATAAATCAAGAACAAAGCATTGGTTCTAAAGCTAAAAGAACTATGAAAATTAGAAACTTATGAGCAAGATTAGTTCTCTCAACTTGTAATCACCTGGGAGAAAACAAAATCATAAAATATACGAACACGTTACTTGAAATATTATGAAACTTACAACTGCGTTAAAGATTGTACTTGTTGATTACAAAAACTTTTTTACAAAAAAAATAAATCGACTTCCAAAAAAACTACAAATTGAAAAACCACATTAGTTTCTGAAGTCGGTGTCTGCATCTGTATTTTAGTTTTTTGGTTTTCAATTTGTCGATCGATCAGGTTAAGATACGCTTGCCGCGGTTGGTCTGTGGATGGGTGAACATCTTTACATACCGAGACTCCTCCGTGCCTAGAAAAGCACGTTCGAAAAGCAACCCAGTAACTGGGTTGTGGAAAGACTGCCTATCTTAAGCAGTCGCTCCGTGTAAAATGCTGGTGTTCGGCTGCATTCGGTTAGACTGGAAGCCGACCCCAACGTAGTTGGGGCAAGGCTAGGCCGATGATGATTTCATGACAAAACTAGTCAACTGATTTTTACGATTTTTGTGAGAGATCACGCGAAACTTAGAGACGGACATAAACAACTTTATTCCGGAAAAATAAAAGACAATGCAATGAAAGACTGAGGGCCTAGACAAATGGCATTCGCTTCAGAGCGATTCTATTTCTACAATCTCTGTAGCTTCAAAGTGACATTGACATGATCACGTGACATTTCGATAGTTATGTCAACCTCATACATTTTTTGGATTTTTAGGGTCGTGTGTCTGTCTGTCTGTCCGTCTGTCACAGCTAATTTGCTCCGAATCTAATGGAATGGAAATTTGGTACACATGGATTTCTGTGACCCAAACACGTATGGCTAAAGTAAATAAATGAATTTTGAATATGGGTCACTTATAGGGAGTAAATAAGAAAATTAAAAAAAGTTTTTCAAACTGTACCGTGTGATATATCAAATGAAAGGGCTTACTATTGGGCCTCAAATTTATTTTTTTTATAATTTTAAAATAAATAGTTTTAAAGTTATATAAGAAAATAGACGAAAATTTACCACCTTAAGCTTATCTCCGAAACTACCGAGCCTAAAATTTTGAACGAAATACAGAAAATAGGTCTATACCTGTAGATTACAGGAAAACCTATAAGAAGTCTGTGTTTACATTCCAACACTGAAGAACATGTTTTTCAACTATAATGTTTAGGCTGCAGTCTTGCAAAATTCAATCGCGGCGAATTATTTGCGCTTCTTTGTATTTTTTTTTAAACAAAAGTAATGAAATAACATGAAATATTATCCGCCCAGGGTGCACTCACTGTATACACTCTTAGTACCTACCAGGACACCAGAGGGCCTAGACAAAGTAACATTCGATTAGTGATGACAATAGTAAAAAACCGGCCAAGTGCGTGTCGGACTACGCACAATGAAGGGTTCCGTATTTGGTATGAAATTATCCCAAGAGCTAACTTAAGGCTGCAAAATTCACTCGCGACGAATTATTTGCGCAACTTTGTATTTTTTTTTTAAACAAAAGTAATGAAATAACATGAAATATTATTATAGCACGTGAATAACCATAATATAAGTAATAGCTGGTTATTTTTTTTAAGTTCATCTGGGCGGATTATGTTAGGTAAATCAAGCGTTAAATACAGCTCTTTCGTGCCAACAACATTTCGAGTTAGGTTTGTGCGCTTACATTGGGCAATACAATTTTTATTTAGAAAATCTGTTCAGGACATAATTGTTCCCAAATTTTCGTCATAAAAATGCGCTAATTACTTTTTTCAAATTATCTTTAATTTTCTTAATTCGGATGCCGCAATGTCATCGAAATTCTCTGTTTTTATCTTTTAATAAACGGTCTGTTTCATAATAACAGTGCATCGTACGCATGAAAAATTTGGTTTTTTTAATGCCAAGAGTTTAATAAAGCAAATACTAAAAAAAATAGCATCTAAATCATTTTACTCTAACAGTAATAATAATCTCAAAAGACCTCCAAAACAGAGTTTATGAACAAGAATTGCGATGGAAATTCCTTAGTGGGTCGGAGCGTTTTGGAGGTCTTTTGAGATTATTATTACTGTTAAAGTAAGATGATTTAGATGCAATTTTTTTTTAGCGTTTGCTTTATTGAACTCTTGGCACTAAACCAACCAAATTTTACATGCATACGATGCATTGTTATTATGAAACAAACCGTTTATTAAGTGATAAAAACAGAGAATTTCGATGACATTGCGGCATCCGAATTAAGAAAATTAAAGATAATTTGAAAAAAGTAATTAGCGCATTTTTATGACGAGAATTTGGGAACAATTATGTCCTGAACAGATTTTCAAAATAAAATTTGTATTGCCCAATAAGCGCACAAACCTAACTCGAAATGTTGTTGGCGCGAAAGAGCTGTATTTAACGCTTGATTTACCTAACATAATCCGCCCAGATGAACTTAAAAAAAATAACCAGCTATTACTTATATTATGGTTATTCACGTGCTATAATAATATTTCATGTTATTTCATTACTTTTGTTTAAAAAAAAAATACAAAGTTGCGCAAATAATTCGTCGCGAGTGAATTTTGCAGCCTTAAGTTAGCTCTTGGGATAATTTCATACCAAATACGGAACCCTTCATTGTGCGTAGTCCGACACGCACTTGGCCGGTTTTTTACTATTGTCATCACTAATCGAATGTTACTTTGTCTAGGCCCTCTGGTGTCCTGGTAGGTACTAAGAGTGTATACAGTGAGTGCACCCTGGGCGGACAACCTGGTCACTAGCTAATCCTTTTGTTGGTGCTGATCCATGCGTTATGTCACGGGCGCCGTCAGTACGGACTGGTCATCTCTAGATGCCACGGCTTATTTTAATTTATTTAATCAACCCCATTGTTTTTACTTTTTATCTTTTTATTACGGTCGGATGCTTTTAACGTGCACTTCTTTCTACATTGTTCTTACATGTATCTTATGTGTAGTGTCCGTGGAGTTTCTTGCCCGTTCTTCTCTATAGGAACCTACTACTCTTTGGAAAGTGCAATCAGCTTCATCTTTCTGACAGACCGACCCCTTAACAACCCAAGAGTGCTGCAGCGGTTGCACTTGTACGTACCGGACCGTTATGTGTGGAGGCGACGCCCCCCGCTGTTGCTGGTCGTACCATCAGCCAGGACCAACTTGCTGGCCCAGACCCCTCTGACTCGAGCAATTCGCACCATCAATCTTATTCAGGTCGAAATTGATGTATTTACATGTTACGGGGGTGAATTCGCAAAAGTACTATTATACAGGGTGTTCGGCGCATGGACCGACACAATTTTTTGGGGCATTGGGGGTGTCATTTGCTAGGTTTCACCTAAAGACCTCCATGTCCTAAGTGTGACGGTAATTGAGATATGTTTTTTTTTGTTCTTTCTTTGAATTACCCAAAATCTCGCCTTTGAATCGATATATTTTTTTTGTTTATGGTTGTAAAAGAACAAAATCATTTTTATTATAGTCTACAATGTATTCTTATTCGAAATAAAATAAAAAAATATAATTACCGTAATAAATCTTTTCTTAAAACACTCCATAACTGACTCTCTAACTAGTATTTTGACTACATTTGAATTGTTTTTCATAGCGTGTAGCATACCCTTAGAAAGGGTACAAGCTAAAGAACTTTTTGAGATAAAAGTAAGGTCAAAATGGCTTTATTTAAAAAAGAAATGAATTTAAGAGTAGTAATTTTTCATACATTTAAACATTTTTAAAACTTTGGAAGCACATAAGTCATTTTCTACTGATAAATTACATCAAATAATAATTTACTTAGAATAAAAATACATTGCAGACTATTATAAAGTTTATTTTGTTCTATTGCAACCATAAACAAAAAAAATATATCGATTCAAAGGCGAGATTTTGGGTAATTCACAACAAAACAAACAAAACATATCTCAATTACCGTCACACTTAGGACATGGAGGTCTTTAGGTGAAACCTAGCAAATGACCCCCCCAATCCCCCAAAAAATTGTGTCGGTCCATGCGCCGAACACCCTGTATAGATTATGTTATTTAAACAATGATTTTTAGATATATTTTGTAGGTACTTTAATTTTAATTTTAGGCGTGTGACTTAGCTATCGCATTAGGATAAGTCCTGTAATGGTAGTTTTAAGGCATTTCAATAAGTAAATAAATAAACAATTTAAAAGTGCCTGTAATTAAATGCTTTGAGTTTACAATGCTCCTTGATTTAATTATCTCGTACCGACATAAGGGAGGAAGAATTCCGGAAAATTTATAATATCACATGTAATCCAATACGTAGAATAAAACGAAGTCGCTTTTTGTCTGTTTGTGTGAGCGCGTTGTTCTTCTAATTACACAAGCGGATTTTGATGTGGTTTTCATCATCATTAATAGAGAATTTATTCCGGAAGGCTTATTATGTGTATTGTATAGAACAGTAATATTAAACTTAGGTACTTGTTGTCAAACACATTAAAATATCTTAAATCTCTTTGCTCCTAATAAAAAAGGGTAGTATTTAAACGCACATCAAAAATGTACAAGTTTTGATATTCAATTACTTAAATAGTACTCTATCTATATATTGACTGACAGATTGACTGACTCATCAACGCCCAGCCCAAACCCTTGGACCTAGAAAGCTGAAATTTTGCACAGAGGTTCCCTTTATAATTTAGACAAGGAATAAGGAAGGAATTCCCGGTAGCACGTTCCCGTGGGATATTTTCCGACATACACGCGGGCGAAGCCGCGGGCAAAAGCTAGTGCAATAATAAGTTTATTAGATGCGCATTTGTTATTTTTGATGAACAGTTAGTATTTTTGATATATAATTAATATTTTTGTTGTGACTTTGGACAAAAATTGATGTAATATAAACAACTAATATTAAAGGCGAAAGTGAGTTTGTTTGTTATGCTTTCACGCTGAACGACTGAATGGATTTGGATGAAATTTAGCGCATGGGTAGGTAGACCATGACCTGGATAAGGACGTATAATGATTTTTAACCCGGTAATACCCGGTTGCCCGTTTCCGTGGCATAATTTCTGACCGTTATGCGGGCGAAGCCGCTGGTAATAGCTAACTAGTTTATAATAAAAGGGAGTGTAACATATAATGCAGATGCGTGTCATATCGTGTTGCACGGTACGCGGTTCTATTACGAGTGACATGTCGACGAGAAATCCATACATACATACATACAAATAAATAAAATTTAAGTTTTTGTTTGTAATCTATCTATTTATCTATATAAATAAAAAGAGAAGTCCTGACTGACTGATTGACTGACTCATCAACGCCCAGCCCAAACCCTTGGACCTAGAAAGCTGAAATTTTGCACAGAGCTTCCCTTTATATTGTGTCTACAATATAAAGGGAACCTCTGTGCAAAATTTCATCACCTATCAAGTATACGTAGTTGTCTGTTCCTTTCTTCTTGTGTGTACATAAACTGTTAAAAAATAATCTTTATTTATTTTCATATCCCACAGGCTAGCGCGATGCATTTCTAGTAGACCACTTTCCATGAAGTTTTCAGAGAAATTGTTCCTCTAAGCTCTAGAGTCACGTCACACCTGTCTGTGGGAGTCTTAACGAGTGTGGGCGCTGCTGTTACAAGATGTTAAGTTAGATTAGCTTAGGTATTGGCTGCAAATCTAACATGCAACTTTTCCTTACCTTAAGAGCGTTGACTCGGTACGGCATTTCATACAAACTTTCAAGTCCTTTTTTATCGAAATGAATGAACCGATTTTAATGAAACTTCATACGCATAAGTAGGATACATAGGTCTAAAAAGTTAGTAAAGAACATTTTCTAAATGTCTTATTTAAAAAAAGATAAATGGAAATCTCTGCTTCTATGGAATATTTCAAATCCGTCTAATTTTGCTGCAACACTATTTTTCGAAAATGTTCTTTACTAACTTTTTAGACCTATGTATTCTGCTTATGCGTATGAAGTTTCATTAAAATCGGTTCATTCATTTCGATAAAAAAGGACTTGAAAGTTTGTATGAAATGCCGTACCGAGTCAACGCTCTTAAGGCCTATTTTATTGTAAACTGTATTTTTTACTTGAAGGTAAAAATAAACTATCACACTAATTTAGGTCTTTACCTATGAAATTGCCGTTCTGCAGTACTGGCCATTTCAAATCAAAATAATTTTTGTTTGGCTAAGAATTCTAATTTCAAATTAATTTTATTTTAAAAACATGGTTTTTTTTTTCCAAAAGTAGATTTGTTTATTGATTAGTGTTACATTTTCATCGCATTTCAATCTTTTTCGTCATCATGGATACGTTAAAAATTCGAGTAATTATGGAATATGAGTACCGTCGTGGCAGCAACGCGGCACAAGCGGCACGCAACATCAACGACGTTTACGGAGCTAACACTACAAACCAACGCACCACCTGTTATTGGTTTGCTCGCTTCCGTTCTGGAAATTTCGACCTGAAAAATGAACCTCGCGGTCGTCCGAAGACTTTGGTCGACAATTACGAATTAAAGGCGATTGTGGAAGCTGATGATACACAATCTACGGCTGAATTAGCAGCAGCTTTCGACGTTAGCGTCAAAACAATATTGGTCCATTTGCGTCAAATTGGCAAGGTAAAAAAGCTTGACAAATGGGTGCCCCACGAACTCAATGATCGCCAGCGCGAAGTACGCATCGAGACGTGCCTTGCACTGCTCAACAGACACACAAATGAAGGAATTTTGAACCGCATTGTTACCTGCGATGAAAAATGGATTCTGTTTGATAACCGCAAGCGCTCAGCAAGTTGGTTGGATCCTGGTTCAGCACCTAAACAATGCCCTAAACGAAAACTTACCCCTAGAAAAGTGATGGTCACTGTTTGGTGGTCTAGCGCCGGTGTGATTCATCACAGCGTCTTACCAAACGGGGTGAGCATTACTGCAGATGTGTACTGTGAAGAACTGAACACAATGATGGAGAAGCTGGCACATCTCCAACCAGCATTGGTCAATCGCTCGTCTCCGCTGCTCCTGCACGACAACGCGCGACCTCATACTGCACAGCAGACGGTCTCCAAGTTGCAAGAACTGGGGTTGGAAGCTCTCCGTCATCCGCCCTACTCAGCAGACCTTGCGCCTACAGACTACTACTTTTTCCAGAATTTGGATAACTTCTTGGCGGGAAAAAAATTCAATACCCGAGAGGCAGTACAAAATGCCTTTGAAGAATTTGTTGCCTCCCGACCAGCTGATTTCTTTAAGAAGGGCATCAATAAACTGCCACTGCGTTGGCAAAGATGCATTGATTGCATGGGTGATTACTTCGATTAATACAAATAAAAAATACATGAAAAAAATTCGTTTAAATTTTTTCATACAAAACGGCAATTTCATAGGTAAAGACCTATTATAAAGGCGAAAGTTTGTGAGAGAAGAGAGAAGTAACAAACATACAAACACACTCACAAGTGTGTGTGTTTGTATGTTTGTTACTTCTTCACGCTCAAACGGCTGGACCGATTTGGATGAAATTGGGTATGTAGACAGCTTAAACCCTGAATTAACACATAGGCTACTTTTCATCCCGGTCCACGCCGGTGAAACCGCGAGGCGCAGCTAGTTTTAATATAAAAATTATTAGCATTTCTAGTGTCACAAGAACCATGCAAACTCTATATTTAAATGTTAGCACAGACCAACAGATGTTTCTTAGCCTCAGACTATGCTAGGGTCATATGAACAGTTGTCGTTAACATAAGCACACGATAGCGACGGCAAATGATGCCTCCTTTAAACATGAAACCAGAAGCCTAGGATATTATAATTTGTGTGTAGGTACGCTCTTCATGTTTAGGTAAATAAAGGTACCTATGTAGAGATTATAACGTTAAGGCTTGTCCGCCGTAAAAAGCGCGGTCACTGTCGGACTGCACAGAAAATAAAGAGAAGCGCGATGACACAACGCTTGCAAAATATGAAGTAATTAGGTACCGATTTACAAAAAATCTATTGATTGGACTAAAAAAGTAATAACATGAAATCATTCCTTATTATTTTGTAAAGAACTGTATAAATTTATGAACACTTTTAATGAAAACTGTAGGAGTAATATGGTAACAACTCGAGAAAATAGACAGAAATAGACCTGGATTTAGTTTTTTTTTTCCTTAGGTCTACAAACTAAAATAGATTTCAGGACAAATGAAATCAATTCTTATGTATCGTAGATTACTGTGTATTTTTTTCTATCAAAAATATGCTATAGTTACTGTAAAAGATGGACACAAAGTTTCTTAGTTTCGCCGTATTTTGGGAGGACAAGCCTTAAATGTTAGGCACATAGGTATATACATACATTCTAAGACTCACGCCTCTTCCCATGGGGGTAGGCAGAAACTACAGAACGCTACCTTCTACGATCCTTGCATACTTATTTTGCCACGTTTACAAAAGATGGGTAGTTTGATCAAAAAAGGATTGTTCCATTTGCACAATAAAAGTTTTAAAAACGGAACAACGTCCGTGTATTACTTTGATTTTCTTCCGTTAGTTTTTTATTAAAATTATAACTACAATCAAAGGGAATTAAAATTAGGAAACGTAAAAACTTTGTCCTAGGGGGCAAAAAAAGGAGTAATAGGCACTAGAGCGCAGGTAAGCAAAATTATCTATGATAGAAGCTTACTTAACAAGAAACTTTTATGAAGAATAGTTTATTCTCTTTCAATCTGCAAATGGCGTGGAAATCGACTTAATAATTATTATGTTTTTCCTCATAGGAAAATAGATTACATTAAAATATGGTACAGTAATGAAATTTTTTAAACTTTCGCGATTTGTACACATTATAAAACACTATCGAAAACGGGTCTTATCGCGATATTCTTTTTAACGATGTAAACAGGTACCTACTTGTTTCCCGACGTTTCGACCGCCTTGCAGCGATCGTGGTCACGGGAGGAATATCGCGATAAGACCCGTTTTCGATAGTGTTTTATAATGGGTAAAGTAATGGTCTTGGTCTTTCTTGGACTTGGTTTTATGAATTATGATCTACATGTCTCGCCATAAAAAAACAAGTTATAAATTTATGCACCTAGCAATGGAGTGGATAATTGTATTATTTTTGAGTGACATAAAGCTTCTAAAACCTTATTACTAAATTGGCAACATATAAGGTTAACTTTGTGGATACTAAAATAAACTGTACGTCAAAACACAGATCTCATTCCCGACAACTGTTGCTTCCCACATGAATGCTAGCATTAAATTTGTCAGCTAATTCGCACACGGATGCAAGTTTCATAACTTTATTTTATTATTAATTTTCCTGCAGCTTTGGCAAGAATGTTTAATATGTTTTTGTCAATTTAGTAGTTTTTCTTATGTGACTTTATGAAAAACGTAGACCGTAACAAAAAAATTCATTGGATTTTGCATCACATAAATAACTTCTAAAATTAGTTACTACTAACTAATAACTAGTAACTATAACTATAACTAGTTTATGTGGAGTTTTAAATTAGTATGTAGCACATGCAGCCGATTAGACCATTATCCTTTGTGGTCACAAAGTACGTATTTTATCAAATATATTTATTGGTTTTTGGAGATAGAATATAATACATAAATCTAATAAGAATAAACTTATTGAACTGAATGCGTATTCCATGGATGAGCCCATAAAATGCGGGTGCTCACACGTATTTCGTTTATCGTATTTGCGTGAATTTTCCTGAAGAAAATCTTTTGCCAAATGTCTCGATACTCTGTGATGAAATTAATAAGCTATATGTAGAGATGACACACAATTGTTTTTTATTTATGAAAGATAGACTGTTATTTTGATAATTTTACTATTAACTTTAATTTATTTTAAACTATCTGACCCGATTGGACGTTGTCCTGTCATATAAAAATCCTATAGAAAAAAAAAATACCATCACTTTTTTCCAAATCTGAAAATTTTTCGGGCAACTTTTTAAATTTTTCTTTCTATGTTAACCTAATTCGAACTTTTACGAATATTTTAAAATGACAATTTTTTTTAAAGTGATGCGATTACCAACGAACAGCATTTCAATTTTATTTATATACTAGCTGTTCGTGTCCGGGTGAATTTCATGTCTCTATCTCCAGTGGTTTAGGCTGTGTGTTGTCTGTTTTCATACAAAAATACCATCCAAATTTCCGACATTTCCGGTGAATTTCCCAAAAAAATCTGTCATACAAACTTTGTCTTTCTCGTGACAATTACAAACATCCAACAAAATAAGAATTAGCCAAATAGGTGCAACTGTTCTGAAGTGATGCGCGAAGATAAATTAACTTTAGAACACGAATTCGGGAAATAGGCACAACTTTAATTATTTATTATATTGTTTAGTAAAAGCAATTAATTTGCGAAAAAATTCATTGGGATTGAAGAACGCAATATGAATGGGTTGGAAAAGTTTGACACAGGTATTTCTAGTAATTAAAAACTACTTTTAGCACATTCGTTTGCATTAGAAACAGATTTAGATCCGTAACTTACATCTTAAAGTAACTTTGAAAACTTTTATCAAGACAAAAATATTTTACGATTTTTTAAATAAATCATATATCATTTCTTCCTTTAAATATCACAAATAACGCAAATTACCCAATCAAAAAAAACAGCAAAAAAATCCGAAAACGCGATATTTTTTTTTTTTCAAAAACCGTAAACTTTTTCTAAAACTTTCAAAAATATTTTAAAAACTTACCTTTGACTGAATGAAAGTTTTGACTTGACTTCGCTATTTCACCACTGGTTGTGCTTGTAAGTGATCAGTGCATGGCCTATAAGGTGTAGCTACCGAGTGTGCTTGGGCGGGAAAGAGCCGTGCTTTTAAACAGCTACCATAGACCTTTGGCTGCATAGAGCGGCGCTGCGTGGGATGAGTGACGTCAGAGATGGGTATTAAAACTTTTGTTTGTATTGTATTTTTGATGATAATGTGTGGTGAAGTGTGACTCATTTTTGAAGGTGGTTTTTTTTTGTTTTTGGTAAAATTGCGGTGTTCGATATATTTGTAGATTTACAAATGTTCAATGTTTTTTTACATACTTGTATTAAAATATACTCTAAATATATTTTAGTATTAGCTTGTAAACTGTTTGTCTGTTGATTTGCCAAAATAAATTGCTTGACAGTTTTAAAATATTAAGTTTAAAATTTGTAGAATTTTTAAATCTTATGCAAATCTCATTAATAGGTACCACCTACATTTTTGTCAACACCTACAGTTAAAAACTTTAGGTAATGATTTAACTTAGGAATATAAAAACGCCTACATTTTTTAATAACAGCCTACCGAATATCTACCTTCGCAAAATGGCGTTGATTAATATGTAAATAGAATAAAATAATTTAACGTTAAATTTTTAAGAAGATATCTTATAAACTTACTAGAAATAAAATAGTACCTACTACACATTTTTTTTAAACTATAAAATAATACCACAGAATAACTACACAATTAGCTACTTAATTGACACCAGTAACCTAATTCAAGAGATTGCATTAAAAACTAAATCAAGCATTTCTATTCGTTATTTCATATTAATTTCATTGATAAATAAGTATTCAAATTCCTCACTCACGAATATGGTACTTAAGCATAAAGCAACGCTATACAGTAGGTAACTTATGAATAAAAACAATAATTGCATTAATTAATATTGAAACGGAAAAACCTTTAAAAAAATACACAAGTATTGAAAAGTATCACATCTATACAATGCATCGATCTACGTTCCCGCCCTACGTTCGTCGGCCACTCGCAACACAGATTTCAACCTCAGCGAGCGAAAGAGACGACACTACGTCGCTCTATGTCCGTCCCCCTCACACCCAAACTTGACTCCTGGTTATTAAAACGTGCAATCAGTTGATTGTGGGTAGTTTTTACCACTTTATTAGACTAGGAAGCACTCAACCAGCATTTTAATTACGAAGTCGATGTGTTTACATGTAGCACGTAGCAGTGATTACTAAACACTCGTAGCCGCGTAGCACTCGTAGCACTGCGTAGCGCGGCTTCACCTGTTTTTTTTTTAAGTTAGAAGCATTTGTGTGCTTTTTAATAATCTTATGTGTGATTTGGTAAGTATCTGGGCGACCGAGCTCTGGCTATGATCAAAATAGAGAAAACCCATTTTTTTTTCTGCTATGAGGCCTAATACCTCATCGGTTTAGGTAATTAAATAAAGGTAAACAAAAAAAAAACACGTGTCTGGTTAACCGACTAAACGTAATACCTCCACCACTTATATACCCTATAAGGTTATAATATATAACGAATTATAAAGTTGCTAAACCTACTAACAAAATATGGACAAAAACTAGTCTGAATTAAATGAATTTTATTTTTATTTTATTTTATTTTAAACTGAAAAGTACAACTGTGTCGTATCATGACAACTGAAGTGACAGGTTTATTCGACTAACCAGACACGTGTTTTTTTTTTGTTTATCTTTATTTAATTACCTAAATCGATGGAGTATAGCTACAACGATTTTTCGCCCCCGTAAACCCATATTGCAACTTTCATCGAAATGGTTAGAGCCGAAAAACTAAAATTACCATACACAGAAAAGGCGAAGTTTGTAGTACGTGAACATATCAATTTAGTTCCCACATTCAGCTGCATATCAATCAGTAGTTCCTTGTTTTTGCTCAGCCCAGCGATCCCTTGGGTTAAGGCGGTCGAATGAAATTTCTGGATTAGCATAAACATAGGTAGTTATTTTAACTAAAGCAGTGGTTGTAAGTGCGTCTGTGGATCCTGGGTTTGAGCCTCAGGTCGGACAATTTCCGAGATGAGGATTTTTTTTTGTTTTTTTTTTATGACGATGATGATTTTGTTTTTTTTGCAGTGAATAGGCATCTTCAGGGGACGCTCGTTACATCATAGTCCTCATCCATCGCTTTCCATCAAGCGTGATTATCAGGAGCAGGCCCATTCAGCAAAAAAAAATTGGTAGTTATGGGACTGCCGACAGAAGTGAAAACTTTTTTTTTTCTGGCGCAATCCGCGATCAGTTAAGAACTTTTAGCGGATGAGTTCAAACTCAAACTCAAACTCTTTATTGCATTCATGTGTAGTTAGTTGTTACAATTAAAATAGTTCCAACATGAAACCAGCACCCTAATTGCGTAACACATTATCAATCGGAGTTTGAATCATTTTGAAATAAATTGCTAATCCATTGCTTGATATGTCGGAAAATTTGTCTGCTCGACAACGTAAATAACGCAATGAATGTTGTTGAACTGTCAAAATGAAACCAACTCCGATTGATAATGTGTTACGCAATTAGGGTGCTGGTTGGGGCACGGCAACATAACAACAATTTTAAACAATTAAGTAATACTAGTAATAACACAATAGTAAGATGTATGTAATTACTTACTTACTTTGTAGGTAACATTAGCAAAACGAAGTGAAAACTTAAACGTAAAACTATGCATAGCATGTCACGGTGTCGAGGTGTTGCGGTGTCGAGGTGACGCAAACCCGTGAGATTTCCCCCTACCAAAAATCGATCAAGAAGTTTTAATTTCAAAAACAAAACTGTAATTCTCGAATCGCGGTGTTTGGGATCGTTCGTAAACTGTATAATGACATCAATGGACATCTACTTTGCTTATTTGGTTTAAGAATACAAAGCTTAAAACTTTGTATTAAGAATAAAAGCAAATTGTAGAATGTTAAAAGCATTTATTTTTATTTTTCATCTACACTGCACACAGATTACTGCACAGATACGCTTCAGATTACACCAAAACATTACGAACAGTAAGAGTTTTAGTAAATACTGCTTTTTACTGAATTTTCTGCGTGCATTTGTGAATTGTCTGGTTCATGATTTAATTTCTATTAATCTTAGACCACATCCATACTGTTCGGCAGATTGTGCAGAAGACCGAAGCGTATTACAGCCACTGTGTAAGGTATTTGTAAAGCCTTTGACTCTATCGCAATATGGGCAGTTCTGGACTCTGCAACGATGTCGAATTAACTGGTGCTACATCGAAGTGTTGAGGTGTTTGTATGACGCTGCTACGATGACTTTCCAGATCCAGGATAAGAAAATCAGCCACATCCAACTGCTCAGGGGGGTAACACAGGGGGATGTCATATACCCAAAACTGTGCACAAATGATAGGTGACGACGCGCACGACACATCGCGTGCGGACGCCTCTAAGACCCTGGACTGGATAGAGTATCAACGTACTTGGGGAGTACATCGTATTAATGGCAGATAGACCAGATCAGTTACACCAGATGCTGCACAGCCTAGATGGACTTCTCGCGGGTTGGCCTCGCCATGAATTTGGACAAGACGAAAGTCATGTACAATTCGTCGAAGGATTGCTTCTCGAAGTTGTGAAGGAGTACATCTACCTAGGGCAAGTCATGCCCAACCCAACTGGATCCTTCTGTCGGCTTTTTCAAAGTTGTGCCCGTTATGACTTACGATGCCAAAACGTGGACACGACAGTCAAGCTGTGCGGGACCACGTTGTGCTCGGAGTTTCTTTGAAGGGTAAGATCAGAAATGAAGTTATCCAGTCAGGCAATCCTGAACCATGCAGGTGGTAAAACCGTAAACAATCATCCACCAATAATATTACAAATCAAAGTAGTGTAACTTTGATTTGTACCCACGCTCTAACTGGATTATTGAAATAACTTCAATATTAACTGGTTAAACAGATAACAATAACAGAACCTGGTAAACTTCCGGATAGAATTATGTATGTGTTCGAGTTTTAATCGAACACTCAGTAAGTATGTATATTTCGCAGTAAGATAAATTGTAGCCCTGATTTAGTTATATTCCTAGGCATATAGCTTCCTTACTCCCCTTTTCTGAGGCACTATGTGGGTAAGATGGTCCGGTAGCTTATGCTACCCCTATCCCATCCCTATCCTGTATCCCTGCTTATCGTTCTCTGCACATTATGCCTCAGTCACCTAATGTTCGTCTCCTTATTTGTGTTACATACACTAAAACTAGTTATTAGATGTTTTACTAACAAATATGGACTATATTGTTGTCCGATATAAATAAATAAAATAATTTTAAAAAAATATAGCTATATACCCAGCTATACAGGGTGTAAGGGACAGCCCTCCGCAAACAGGGTGCATTCAGCTCCTCATTTTGAATCATATTCCACCGGAAATTTTCTCCGGAAAATTTTCATTTTTTTAATAATTTTTTCAGTTATATTTTCTTTATTTCAATGTAAAATTACATTGTCTGTTCGCAGCACTCCATGCATGTAAAAAAAAAACACCAAAAAAAAAACTGAAAAAAAAACCGCAATGGATGTAGAAATACTCTAACGAGCGACGCGTGAAATCAGCTGTTCACTTTTTGTCTAGCTACTGAGTTCATCGAACTCACCGCATACCTATTACCAACCCCTCCGAACCAGTAATAGACGCTCCGATTTGTGCACAAAAACACAAACAAATCAGGTTTATTGGATTCTCATAACGTTCCTGAAATAATTTCATGTACCCGTCATCATAGTATGACATACTGAATTCACCCTATCAGTTTGCGGAGGGCTGTCCCTTACACCCTGTAGATAATGCAATCCACGAAGACGCGCCCCACTACTCCTCCTGACCATTTATAGTATATGTGTGCAACGGTTAGGAGGAGTAGTGGGGCGCGTCTTCGTGGATTGCACTATCTATAGCTAGTGCCAACTGCCTAGCTAGTGTGTGTGTGTGTGTGGGGCAAATTAGGGCACTCCAAAAGTTTTCAATAACTAGCAGTTATTGAAAACTTTTGGAGTGCCCTAATTTTGTTCTTTAAGTACTCTTGGGTTCATTTTAGGTCATAATCTTCTACCTTGAATATCTTTTTTCTCCCTACTTCTATATCTTACTTTCCATTTTTTTTTTTTCGTTAATTTTATATCGTTCTTAAACTATTTACAAGTTTCTATTATGTACGCTATAAACCCTTACCACTGAGTCCCAAATTACATGCAATCTCGCCATTCTCATCGATTTTGTAAAAAAATATATAAGTAATAAATTAATTTAGTATTAGCTAAATTACAACTATAATTACGAACTCTAACATTGACGCTATTAACCATGTGTTTTTTTTTTTTTTCTTTTTTATATTTTTACATTTCGATGATTTTCATAAAATATTAAACGTATTTTAAAGTGGTGTAAAGTGCTTTTTTCACATTTTAAATTACAGAATGTATTCTAACCGCAACTCAAAGGAAACTAGATGTTACTCTTATGACGTCACGCGTCATCATTTATCACGTAGAGTGGCTGTCTGTCTACCTTCATTTATAAATCATGCGAACTGCTTGCTTTTGTACCTGTCTTGATGGTCGGGTGTTAGATGTGTTTTATTTAGTTACTCTGTGACATTTCAGAAACTAAACATAGAAAAATCTTTTAATCCTTGTTTAGACAACATCTGTGGGTTTGTGGTTTCATCTTCATACCTGCAACGCCATCTATCGTCCTAAAGTTAAACTACAAACGAATCTCTCGCCAAAACATTCGCTACGCCTTACCCTGCCTACTTTAACGTTCAAAGCGTAAAGATTCCATATAGGGCAACAAAACGGGAACCAATATGAGTTTTTCTTACAAAAACACACGAATAGACACATTTCTTTTTACGTGGCGCGTCAGAAACTGTTAACATTTACATAAGTAATACTCAGTAAGTGTTTTCGCCCTTCGCCATTTGCATTTTAGGTCTTATTTCAGTTTTCCTATTGAACTTATTTTGGACATTGTAGTACCATTACGCTCTTACCTTTTGGACGTAAGCAAAGATTCTTTGATTCTTGAGATGTTTTCCTACATAGAATTATTACTCTAAGTTTTCCTATGCTCTTAACGTTCGTTGGTAAGTACTTATTGACTGTTTGTTTTACCCCCTGGCCACAGCCAAGCGCGGCGCGGATTGCGGCGCGGCGTGAGGCGCGGCAAGCGGTGAGCGGCGAAAATAAATGGTAGACAACTTATGAAGTATGACAGCTACCGGCGACGCGAACTGCGGTGCGACCTGCGGCGCGGGGAGCGTCGCGCGGCAAGCCGCGGCGATGGGCTGCGCGGTGTGCGAGCGAAACAAATGTACTAGCGAGTATCGAGGTGGCCATAGCTCAGAGCGGCGCGCGCGGCGGCATCGGTGGACGCATTCAGGCATCGCGCGACCGAAACAAATAATTTTGTTTTTAACGCACGTTTTGCTTATAAAAATAATGGATACGGAACAATTTATTAGTGAAATACTGAGTAGACCAGCAATATAGATGTCAAAACATGTTATAAAAAAATTGTGGGAATAAATAAAACAATAATTTCCTGGTAATAGTGATAAGTATTTACTACCTATTTTTTATAAGTAATTTAATTAGATACGGCAATTTAATTTCATAGATATTCACGGTTTCGGGGCCATTTTAATAGTTTAGCCGTTCTCAGACTGTGGCCAGGCCCTTAGACATGATGACTATTCAAGCCCAAAATCTGACAACTGATGCGGATATCCTAAGGTAAGTCTAGACATCAGTGATTTATCGGTAAGTACTCGTAGTAATAATTCTGTGCAACATGCTTATCGTCAGCAAAGATCATTAAGACCGTCTGTAAATTACCAGTTAATCTTTTGGATGATTTCAATACCGTAAGGGCGGGTTACCTTGACTCTAGGGCATAACTTTGGCCCAAATCGAGACAACTGTTTAAACTGCCCGAAGTATCACGACCACACAACCGAACGTCGTATGTCCTTCGGTAACTGATGGTGACATAGACGCGTAGGTACTTGCGGAACTTTATGTGGATTTTATTACACTAAACATCTGTCTCGATTTGGGCCAAAGTCATGGCCAAGAGTCAAAGTAACCCGTCCTTATGGTACCTATTATGTACATACTTAGTTCTCAACTTTTCCAGGAACAAACAGAACTTTTTTGAGTAATCAGTAAAGATATTTAAATCAGAAAGTACCCTGTGCAATCAGCTCTACAGCAAGCCTTGCTGACTGCCTTATCTTTAATATATATAATTCTTCTGTACGCGTGTTTGTCACCTAACTCCTCCTAAACGGCTGGACCGATTTAGATGAAATTTTGTGTGTATATTTCAATGGGTTCCTGAATGCTTTGAAAACACAATTGGACCCGGTAGGTGGTGCTGCAGTCGGGTTCTAGGATCGTTCAGAGAGTACAACGTCTTTCGGGTCCGCTAGTCTCTAACCCCCCAAGTCGCTCTCGTCCCCCGCCCCGGATCTTCTTCGGCAATCGAACCGAACTTCGATCGCGTATAATGTGTGCTCTACAGAATACGTTGCCGCCGAATTGCCGCTGAACTTACGCTCGACCGAAGTTCGGATGTATACGCTAGAACGCAACGTAATTTCGGCATAGTGTGTCGTCAGTAATTGAAATACCATTGAAAGCGTAATCGTGCCGAACTTCGGTCGCGTAACTTCGGCATAGTGTGTGTGTGTGTGTTTGTGTTGTGTCACTTATGGTGTGACTCAGTCTGTCTGTCTGTCTGTCTGTCACAGCTGGATATCTCAAGAACTACTAATGCTATCAACTTGTAATTTGGAACAGTCTTAGATGACGTTTACCCAACTTTTTTGAAAATCAGAAAGAAATAAAAATATTTATACTTTTTTTTGCAGCAGGGACTGAAAGGGGGTCTTAAAAATCAGAAGTGAGGCTACTAGGGCATGTGGGGTATCATATGAAAGGACGCTGTTTGCACATTCTCAAACATTTTTTTATTTTTTTTAGTCCGCATAGTTTTCGACTTTTGATGAAAAATGTAAAAAAAAATACCGTTCCCCCTTAAGTCCGAAGTTTGCAAAGAGAAAAATCTGAAATTATTCTATGTGATAGAAGTTTATGTAAAGATTACAGGAAAAATAAAACGATGTCTGTGAAAATAAAAAATGTATAATAATAAAATAAAAATAAAAAGTATTTAGATAGCACACTTTTATAGAAATCGGTGCGCGAGTCCGACTCGCTCTTGACCGGTTTTTTTTTCATTTGTGGTTTCGCGGCGGAGGTGTGCTAAGGCCCAAAATTGTGTGGATTGCAATTCACCTGTACACTTCTACACATAAGTCCTGGGACTGTGTTTATTCTGTGCAGCCTGCAACACCTTCAAAGTTCAGATGGATTTATACCTTGTTAAAATGTCCTAAGCTGTAACTTAAATGTTAGTTCAAATAAGTTTGGCGAGTTGGCACTACAGTTGACGACACAGTTGGCGCAGTGGTTGAGCGATTGACTGCTGCGTAGCATGTCGCGGGTTCGATTCCCGCACGGAACAAATATTTGTATGACCTACAAGTAGTTGTTCCGAGTCTGGTTGTTTTTCTATCTATAATATGTATGTATTTACAAAAAAAAAAATGTATATAAGTAGTTTATCAGTCATCTCGTTACCATAACACAAGCATTAGGTTGCTTAGTTTGGGACTAGATGGCGTTGTGTGAAATGTCCAAGGATATTTATTTATTTATTATTTATTTATTTAGTTGAATTCAGAAAATGCAGAGTTAACGTTTTGGCCTTGTTCCTTTATTTTCTGACATTCACGACATTCTTCTTTTTTCAGATCCTGGAAAACTAATGTAAAAAGCACCCAACATCTACATTTATTTCCTGACCATGAAATGAAAATAGAACTTTTCCGCACAATTTTTATGGCAATTAATTCATTTCACAAGAAAATTCCTACCTCATTGATTGCAAACCTCATCGGCTATTTAAAAATCGAACAATAAGAATCGCGCCATTTTGTTTTCTTTTTTCGCCCAGAAACGTGCTCCACAGCTGGTTTTAGATTTTTCTTTATAAAAGTGGACAAATAATAATCACGGAGGGGTAGAATTTAATGAACACTGCTTTTAATTGCATAATTGGCAGGTCTTGTTGATCACATGAGGCAGATTGGTCAGCAGGTTGCTGTATGGAAGGATAATAAGTCGGTAAGTAATTTTAGTCTTAATAATACAAGCAAAAATGAATTTCTAAATAATTCCAGCTTCCTCTGTATTTTGTTGGGTAATTTGCATCGACCAAACGGACGACTCGTTACAGGATAATGCATGATAATTGTTAACAAAAGTTCCGTTGGCAGCCATTTTTGTGCTAATTCCACGTGAGAATTCCGAGAGTTTCAAACTTGTACATAACGAAATTTTAAAATATTTTATACATTTTGTAACACTTTCAATGTCATGAGATTAAACATTAATACCATGTAACGCTTAGTAGGTAGGTACTAGGTGTTCATGTACATAATAGAAAAACAATGGAAGTAAATAAACGGGTTTTAAACAATGTGCCTACAAATACTCATGCGGTCCAGATCCAATGTTTCGATTGTTGTATGTCTATTTCTTGTTTTATTACTAAACTAGCTGCGCCCCGCGGTTCCTCCTGCGTAGACCGGGGTAAAACGTAACCTATGTGTTAATCCAGGGTATAAGCTATCTACGTACCAAATTTCATACAAATCGGTCCAGCCGTTTGAGCGTGAAGAAGTAACAAACATACAAACACACACACACAAAATTTCGCCTTTATAATATTATTGTGATTATAAAAAAAAACATGTATGGATGATTATAATGACTACTAACGATTGTAATTTATCTGAAATAAATGAATTTGAATAAAAAAAACCTTAATTTATTCTTCGTAATCATCCATATCATATACCGTAGACGATACAGTTCGTACCGTGTTGACCTCACCATAGCTTTCCTTCTGGTTTGCTTTGATCATGTCTAGCAGATCCACCTTCTGCATGGTGACCCTCACCAGATCCTTCAATATCTTCCTAATGTCAGCATCCTGAGCTATCAGGCCTTTAATCTTTTCTTTTGTGAACCTCGGAAAGTCTCTTCTGGTTGGAAGAGGAGGCTGCATAAAATTTTCCATATGGTTTGGTGGAAACCTTAGCTTCTTCTTTCTTCTTTTTACTATTTGTGATTGAACTCCTCCCATTCCGGGTGGGTTGAGGTTTGCCGGTTGCATGGATTGGAGTCGTTGGATGTTGCTGGATGGCTCGCTCTCCATGTGCGAAGTGGCTGGTTGGCTGCCACCGCATTCGTTGCCGCAGGTCAAGGCGCAGCACATCTTCGGGAAGGGGCACTCGGGCTGCCTCGGGGGTGGTGGCGGTGGTGGGGGGGGCTCCACGTACCTCAAAGGTTCTTCTTGTTTGATCTCCGGTTTGGAATTGCGCTGGCAATCCTTATAGTATAGAAGATTTTCTATGCTTCCTTCGTCTGATGACGATGTTTGATGTTTCCTCGACCTCGACTTTGTGAATGCTTGTGTGATGAAAAGTGATAATACTAGCTGAAACAATAATATAATTCGATTATTTAAACGTACTGTTACAACATTAAAAATCAACGATCTGCCTAGCCTTTTCCCAATTATGTTGGGGTCGGCTTTCAGTCTAACCGGATGCAGCTCAATACCAGTATTTTACATGGAGCGACTGCCTATCTGACCTCCACAACTCAGTTACTGGGTAACACGATACGCCTTGGTAAGACTGGTTGTCAGACTTTCGGGCTTCTGACGACCCTTAAGACTGTCAAAGACCCACGAATGACAGCCGGGACGAACGGCTTAAAGTGGTTTCCGAAGCACGGAGGAGTCTCGGTATGTAAAGATGGTCACCCATCCACGGACCAACCCCGGCAAACGTAGCTTTTAACCTGATGGATCGACCCGTGCGGCTGTTATTACTTAGCCAGATGATAAACATTAAAAATGACTAGTAATTCTTCAAAATGTTGTATAACTTTTCCAGGTACCTAAGCAATTTTGATTGTCATTTTTATAACTGGCCCGCGTAGCAGTCATCGTCTTTAGGAAAAGTAAAATGTTTTTTCATATTATGAGTTTTCAATAATAATAATAAATTATTCTATTACACTTAAAATGTTGTCTCATCATTAACAACGAAACACAAATTGAAATTCTACAAAGGAGGAGACCCATAAACCAAATTACACAATACATAAATTAAAATAATGTTTCTATAAAATATGTACCTAATAAATATGAAAACGTCTTCGAGATACTTACAATTTGTAGAAAATTCATTGTTCTCCACAGTACACATGGGTGCAGGCTCTAGCACATGCCTTATCGATACACTGGTAGACGAAGGCAATCGACTCGCTGTGTTTTGTAAACATTATTGCCTATTTGTAGGGATCGCCTATTTGTCTTACGTGCTCCGCATGTCGGCCTGTGAATACTCGGATAAATGTGGCCCCTCTGAACGAAATGATCTTAGTTTAAATAATTTTCTAAAATGTAAGTATAATTTAAAAAAATTAAAAATTATACTTACATCCATTTTTTTTTTAACTGAGATTTTGATATTATTTTTTATGTTTTTTGATATATCGATTTTTATGGTGTGCATAATAAAGAGTAAACATTCAAAGTCTTTATTATGCACACCATAAAAATTACAGAATATTTTTAATTATTTTACATTTTTATGTCAGTTTTAAAACTTTTTATTTTTAAAATTAAGCGTTATAGTATTAAATGATACGGGAAATGGTTCGAGGTAGCTCTGAGAGTACCTACTGATTTTAAATGGAGAAGAAGGAAAAGCATATCTCTTTTTCCTTTTCATTTTCCGAACTGTAAAGAAGTTGCATGGTTTTTTATCAAACAATCGATTAAACTCTGTACTATATGTACAGTCAGCTTCACGATGTGGGTACCCCCCTTGAAAGCACCACGTTCGAACCCGCGATGGCCGCATAGCAAGTTTTGTATTTTATTGTAATACTAGCTGACCCGCCAGACGTTGTCCTCAGTTATTTTTTTCTTTTTCCTAACTTTTTTTCTTTTATATCACCCCAGTAAAAAGGAGATTATAACAAAAACAAATACAAATCGGTCAAACAGTTCTCCAGTTATGGCGTGACCAAGGGAAATAGGGATAAATTTATATATATATATTTATTTATAAAATGTAACATATTTAATATAATAATAATATAATTTATTTCATAAAAAAGTGATAATATCATTTCAAACAGTTTAAAGATGCAACAATGCACAAAAATATTTCGAAGTTCTAAGTAACAGTTTAGTTGATCTAGAGGTTGAGGATGTGACATGTGAAACTGTTAGCTCAGGTTCGATACTGGCAATCTTAAAATTAAGTTTTTGTTTTCGTCAAGTTTTATTTTTCTTTAAGTTATACTATTTATGCAACTTTTTCTTTTTACATATTGTTATAACTAGTAGGTTTATATAAAAATGAAAGAAATATAATTTATTTTAGAAAAATTTATTATACATTGAAAAACTTAACTAAGTATTTATCATTAGAGATAACTGTAACATACATAATAGAAAAAAGTTTGTATCGCTTCACTGCTTACAACAACAACTTTTATTGTTTGATAATTTACCTTTCAAACTAGTAGAATAATTTTCATAATAACGAGTGAAAAAACATGTTATCATTAGTAACAATAAGTATAGTTCTAATGAAAAAACAATTTACATCTCTCGTAAATTATAAATATTATCTACCTCCATCGATCACTAATAAAAATCTAGATACACAATGCCACGCAAAAGTTCTCGTAAAACGGTCGCCAGTTGTGTTTACCTACTCTAGTTGAAATAAATATGCGTTAATGTAAATTCAACCTTAAGTATAATATTTAAAGTTGTATTCACAAAGCCCAACATACTTTTTTATTAGTGATCGATGTCTACCTCCAACTACTAGGTATTAATTAGGTAGCTATTTAATCACAATAATGAAATCGTGAGGTCAAATGATTTATTCTTTATATTTCAATGTGTCAATGTCGACACTTTATTTTATTATATTATATTTAAAACACAGATAATATAATATTATTTAAACCAAACGGAATTACGGGATCAAAAATATTTAAACTCCATTTACAATAAGATTTGACATTTAAATAAACTTTTTTTACAGTCCGTTCAACCGATTTTAACTTCTATTGCGCCGGTGGCATGACAAATGGCAGCTGCAGTTGGTATTGTAACCATTTTTTGCCTTTAATGCCATCCTTAATCCTACGGAATAGAAGTCAAAATAGGTTGAACGGACAGTAAAAAAGGTTTGTTTAAGATTTCCACTTACCTAATTACTATAGATCGTTTGGTTTTAATAAGTATTGTTTATGTTAATAGCGGAGTGGATGACCCTCACTGAGTATTATTTGCTGTAGTCGGCTTCTCATCTGAGTAACCATGTTCCAGCCTATATCCCTACCACGCATCAATTCCCAAGTTCTTATGACTTCTTGTTGTAAATTATCCTTGGGCTTTACTTCACTTGAGTCCCAATTTAAAATCATTTGACCCCACATATTTTCAATTGGATTAAGATCCGGACTTTTAGGTGGCCAGGCGATAACAATTATATCAGCCTGTAAGCTTAGCCACTCCTTCACCATTCGGTATCGATGCACAGCACAGTTATCGTGGACGAGATATATTTGTCCTTCTGGGTACGCAACACGCACTGTAGGCAACATAACCTCTTGCAATATTTGTAGATATGTCTTGCCATACATGCGCCCGCCTACTTCTGTTAATTCGCCCGGACCCATCGATGACATCCATCCCCAGTAACCTGAAAATCAGGTTTTTTTTAGTAACATAATATACTATTAGTATATTGGGTAGTAAGTATAATGTTTATAATTTTGTGGTGATAAACATTGCTAAATAATAGCTTAATTTCTCATAATACTGTTAATAAAATTAAATCTGTCATAACATGGAAATCAATAATTTATTTACAGTAAAGCTGTGTATTTACTTACCTAATGTTATTCTACCACTGGACCTGTTCGGTAATATGTTTTGTGGATTGTAGCGTTCGTTAGGTTTCCGCCATAGTATTTTTCTGCCATCATTATCGGAGCTAAAAGTTTTTTCGTCCGTGAAAATAACTATGTTATTTTCCCAGTCAAAGTCCATAAACTCCTGTGCGAACCGAACTGTTGCTGCCCGATGAGCTTCTGACAGTTGAATTTTCTTCGCTGGACGATAATTGTGAATGCCTGCTGCGTGCAGGTGCCTCCGCACTTTGGCGATTGAGATGCCGTGTCTTTGAGCACTGGAGCGAGTGGTTGCGAACGGCGAATTCAAGTGAACATATAACACGGTGGCGATGGCGTTCACACTTGTTTGTATAGATGCCTGAACTTCGCCCAAAAGGTTTTGACTTCACATCACCAGTATCCAAATAACGTCGCACCCACAAGCGCACCGTTTTTCTCTGTGTGAAAATATATTTTAAGTTAGTCAATCGAGTGACAAAGTTCACGAACTATTATTCAATTTATTTTATTAGGTATTAGATACTTAATATTTTTTGACTTACCGCTATGCCCAGCTGTCTCGCAATCCCTTTAATGCTTGTATTTTGTTCGTAAAGAACCACAATCTTTGTTCTCAAGAAATTATCTATCATTTTAAATTGTTTTAGCACAAACACGTATAGTATGCGAAAGGTGTAGCAAAACTAGATTCATCAGACGGTAACTTCATTATAGATTAGTAAAATCTATCCATAACTACCCTCTATTATTAAACTATTTATAAACTACGGGTTCATATTCGATTAGACAGAGACAGAGATATAACGCCAAGTAGATTGATAATTCGTTGTGTTCTTAACTACCTAACTGGCTTAGTTGGTAAGAGCTCGCGGTAATCATTGGATTACCAATGAGTCGATGGTTCGAATCTCGTCCGCCAAGTGAAACACTTTTTGTATTATTCTTAAGGATGTGTTGTTTGAATTGCAAAGTTGTAGCAAAGTTAATTTTAATACAACTGGGGTACCCAGTTGATGCAGCCCACTGTACATAAACATTATCATGAAGCAGCGAAACGGAGAAAAAAGTATCTTTTTAATCTTGGAAGTTTCACAAATACCGTTTCATTCTAAAAGAGTTTATTAGTTTTAAGACGATTTTCTTCGATTTAGACCACTTTTTGTGCTTTGGTGATATTTTTATGTAGACAATAATTGTATGTACAAATTTTATGTGTAACTATAGAATAGGAAAGGTACCTACGTGGTTGGAAAAAACATGATTCATGTGAAGATGACCTTGAGGGTGGAGAAGTTCGAGGCACGCCACAACCATAACCAATTTCAAGTCGTTCATGGTGTGCGCTCCGACACAAAATTTGGTGACCTTCCTCAAGGAAGAGTTTTGACCGAAAGGTGTGCAGGGGGCCTACGCCCTAAGTCCGTTCGTCTTTCCGTCCGTCCGTTCATCCGTCCGTCTGACAATACGATCCATCAAAACAAGTGTAAAAGTTAAATTTTCGGACGGGCAAAAACACATCGGGAGTAGGGACAACTGGCAAATCATGTTGTCATTCATACTTCGTTCGGGTGCCGAACCAATCATCCATCCGTAGGTGATACGGAGTAGGAAACACCCGTAACGAAGGCCGAAACTACGGGCTTCGTGCTTAGGGAGTAGGCCCCCTGTATCGGCGATTCCGCGGACAGCTACGCGACACCTTAGCGTAACATGACGCCGTCACTTTGTGTGCAGTAGTTTTTAAGTTTGTTGTATAAAATATTATATGTATTGGGTTTTATGGACCATTTCCTGAAATAAAGGATAAATAAATAATATAAATAAATTGCCCCGCAGCAGGTCCCATATCATGCACAGTTAATCGACCAATAGTGATGATTAGTCTTCGGTGAAGTACACATAACAGGACAACCATATCTGAGTACAATAAAAATGATAAACTTAGCTTATCGACCTCATTATTCCTCACTCCAGTGTAAGTAGCCACTTGAAATGTATTAATTACACTGCTTTCCTGATAATAATGATGTTTTTGTACGTAAACGCGTTTAGATGTTGTTTTCGCAATGTGCGATACAATTTTTTTTAGAGTTCCGTACGAAATCGTACACGCGGAACTGGTTGTTTTATGTCGTCTGTCTGGTATCAGTTTATCACAGAACCGTTCTTGCTAAGCTCGTTATGTTTTTCTGGAAGAGCATCTAATATAGGTGCCTGAAATAATAAATCAATGCATCCAGTTTCCTAAGTTTAAAGCGACGATAAACGACATTGAATAACTTATAATAAAATAACTTCTTTTCAATATGAAGTAACAATAAGTAACTCATTAAAATTTTCATTTTCGTGGGGTGTTTTGTGATTAGCGTGGCCTCAATTTTTTTAACCTCGATTATCTCTGTAAGTACTCGTATATCGCTCTCTGAGGTACCTTTTGCATAAAAAAATTTTATTTTTCGTATAGGTATTTTAAGATTCTGATATCAATTTAAAAAAAAAATTGAATTTGAAAATTGCCACGAAAATCACCAAATAATGGCCTACTCGAAGAAGCACCCGTATTGTAATTTGCATAGTATATCGGGCTGGTTTCCAGAACTCCTCGTTTGTGCGCGTATTTGCGTAGGGGATATTAAAGCAAGTAACAACAGTAATAATATTTAATGAAGACATTCTTCTTGTAGGTCTCGTACATCTACGCATTATTAGCAGCAATCAATTCCTTTTCCAATTCCGACATTTTAATATTTTTCTGACTTAGTCTCTTCTTATACAGTTGTATTTCGGCTAAGATGTATTTATGTACGGTATTAATGTTGATATTTCCTTGAAAACTTTTCATATCCTTTTCCTTTAGATCCTGGCAGTAGTTGTACCACCAGGGAAGGACCAAGTAGTGGTCTTCTGGTCTAAGAATCATTTCGGAGCAGAATTCGCTGTTAGGTATCTTAACACTATGTAGAAGACCCTTCCTATTTTGCATGAAGTCCTGTGCGAGGACACTTGCGTGCTTCCTTTCAAAAGCTCGTTGTGCGAGTGACTTGGTGACGGGCAGCAAGCGGCAGTTGGTTGCCGTCAGGTAAAGGAAGCTGAAGAGACATATTCGCTGGGGACAACATTATCTACTTATTTATTTTATTTATTTATTTTAAAGAAGGCTTACAGACTAACAAACCAATAATAAGAATAATGTAATATTTAAAAAATAGCTAATAACAAGCCTCCACATATAGAATAACAAGCCTCCACATATACTTTGTTCAGTCTTTTGCTAGGGCTACATTAGCGGACGAAGATTCGTGTCGCGTTAGCCCGCACAGTATCGTGCCGGGTGGTGTTCGTCGCTTCAAAGTCTGAACTGCACTGAAGTGACGCAGATGTAGCAACGCAAGCGAAGCCCTTTGATGCACGGCAGTTTACCGACAGTGCCCCGATAAGCATTCGTCATCGCCCGCTTACTACGCGATGCACTATCGCGATATAAATGTGGCGGGGTAGATCACCCGGCCACATTTATCGCGATAGTGCGAATATTCGGAACAAATATTTGTACGACCTACAAGTATTTGTTCCGAGTCTGGGTGTTTTTCTATCTAAGTATTTACAAAAAAAATGTATATAAGTAGTATATCAGCCATCTCTTTACCATAACACAAGCATTAGGTTGCTTAGCTTGGGACTAGATGGCGTTGTGTGAAATGTCCAAGTATATATATATTTTTTTTTTTTATTCACCATAGCTCGCTAATGTAGCCCTAGCATTAGACGCAGCATCAGTTTGTAACGGTTCAACCGGTTGAATTACAGAATTAATTAATACAGGATGTAAGTGTAAACAGTGGCAATATTTTAAAGGGTCATAGTACTCATCATTATAAACAACTTTTACTATGGGACCAAACCTGAAATCGCGAAAAAAAAATCAGCTGTTCCCTACATTTTGACGAATTATGCGAACATAAATGTACTGAACAGCTGATTTTTTTTTCGCGATTTCAGGTTGGTCCCATAGTAAAAGTTGTTCATAATGATGAGTACAATGACCCCTTAATAAATTGCCACTGTTTACACTTATACCCAACCTTATACCCTATATAATATTTAGTTCAGACACAGTCCATGAATTTTACCAAGGAAGACGTTAGTAGGGTCGTTAGTAGTAGGTCACAAAATAAAATAAATAGAAAATGTGTTCTCTTGTTGTGTGTGCCCCACAACAATTACCTAAGTACTTACAAAAATTATAAAAAGCTATTGTGTTGCGCGTAGATTCGCGTTCCGGCAGTCGAGTTGTTAGGGCTGCACTTATACTTATTGTCCTGTTTTCGAGTTGTCGTATGAAATGGAGTCGAACCATCATTATGGATAGCGAGCACCCTTTGATTTTTTTATGTGTGGTTGTAGTTATATCCCTAGGGATAGGTATAGCTATCTACCTATAAAGTTATACAGTGTGTAAGTATAAACAGTGGCAATATTTTAAGGGGTCATTGTACTCATCATTGTGAACAACTTTTATTAGGAGACCAAACCTGAAATCGCGAAAAAAAATCAGCTGTTCAGTTCATTTATGCTCGCATAATTCGTTAAACAGACCCATATTCGTTTTGTTATAACAAAACGAATTTCATCACTAATAAAAACTGCAATTAAATATTTTGAAAAGTTGTAAAGCATCACAGTCCGCAGGATCTATATTTAAAATTCATAGATGAACAGCAGCTATGTAAAAATAGTCCACCCTGTAAGCACAAAATATTAAAGCCACACTCGAACTATTGCGTAACTGGTACATACTGAGATTTCGAAACTAAGCTAACTAAACTAAACTTTTCGAAGATAAACTACTGTTAAATTATTATACTGTGCTGCAAGCCTCGAAAAATAGGTAACTGCTAAATAAAAGGTAATAAAAAACGTACCAACATTAATTTCACCACCGGATTCGACATGGGTGATGTCTACAACGAAGGCGCTGTATAATAACAAGTGGCTAACACTTTATATAATCTTGTAATCAAATTATAATTATATAATTTAGGTGCAACGCAGACGACACACTTTTTGTGCGATCGAGTCTGTGGCGCACAAAATGTCTGCATGGCACACAAAAAGTCCGTCGCGGATTGTACGCAGACTCAACACACACGACGCACATCTTCGATGATTCTGTCGCCGAACTGTAGGAAAGTAGACGCTATGTCCCCCACTTAAGGTGCAACAAAGACGACAGAGTTTTGTGCGATACTAAAAGTGTGCGTCTGCGTTAGCGCGTGTTGAAGCAAACGTTCTATTTTTTTCGCGCACTTTTGTGTGGCGCGGCGAAAATCGCGCGATCTGCCAAAATGACACGGATTTTTTGTGTGCCGGACTTTTTGCGCAACGTGTGCGTTAGTCGGCGTACACACGAGCGTAATAAAATCGCGGCGGGATTTTATCGCGCACTGGATTTTCAACTCTCTGCTTAGCGCCGCGAGTTGAAAATCCAACAGTGTGTTTTTCGTCGCGCTGGGATGCACTCTGTTTTTGTTAGGTTGGATTCTCAACGCTCGGCTCAACAACGAGAGTTGAAAATCCAGTGCGCGATAAAATCCCGCCGCGATTTTATTACGCTCGTGTGAACGCCGACTTACTGCATATAATTGTTTATCTACACCCATGCTATAAATCCTCTAAACAAGTTTCTGAAACAGTTAGCTTATTGCCAACATTAAAACAGCCAGTGTCATAGTAACCATAGTAACCATAATAGCATCCAAACGGGTGTTTTAATGTTGTACTGAATTTCATAATGCAACTCGTTTTCAAAAAATGAACATTGTAATGCACGCGCGTTTCACTACAACAGCGCCGTAATTTAAAAAAGAACTCATTCGAATTCACGTCGTATACTATGACGCCGGCCGCCATGTTCGATACGATTATTAGTATTGCAAAAAACAGTTTCAGAACCTTTTATAGAGGATTCATAACATGGATGAAGATAAAGTCTTGTATGCAACTGTACATAATTGGGTATTAAAACACTCATGTGATACTATTAAACACATTCGTGTTTTAATACCCCTTATTATACGTCAGTTGCATAAATAACTATTAGGTTCTATTTTCACAGACTAAAAGCGCCACGGATTGTCTGTCGTCTGCGCTGCACCTAAAGGAAACTGTTAGTTTTTTATTAACGATCTGTTAAATTATATTTTGCACGTGCCTGTAATTATGTGTATGTATTCACATGCAGACGATAATATTGTAATCTTTCTATACACATAACATAACGGCTGTAATCTCCAAAGGGTTGGGCAGAGGTGTACCTATAGTGGTACACTACATTTCGCCATGTTTAAGTCCCATGTAATAGGCGGCAAGCCTGTTGCCATCAACCGGGGACTAACCCAGACTCCGGGCTGGCTGCTTCTGAGAAATTCCAGATGGAAAAACCCAATAACACTTTGCCCAACCCGGGATTCGAACCCGGGACCCATGCTCAGCAGTAGTAGCACTTGTAAGTGCCTTTTCCCAACTATGTTAGGGTGAGCCACGGATATCGAGGGATATGCCTTGGGGGCGTGGCACGTGGCGCCTCGATATTATAAAATTGGTCTTATGTTCGAACGGCGGCTGTACGCTTCATTCAGTCGCTTTGCAACTGCGTACAGTGCGTATTGATGCGTAAAAAACCAAAATGCCGAGTTGTGCTGTAATTATTTGTAAAAATAGGTCAAATACCATCAACCTGAAGACAAATGGCGTGTCCTACCACCGGTAAGTAAACAATTAAGTCACTGTTTTATATTTTAAATCAATTTTTAAATGTTTTACTAACTTTCGTCCGGAGCGACACGAACTAGCCCGAGAGTGCCCGAATCTTCCCGAACGCAACGAGCGTTTTGGATTTAGGGAGGAGCAATCGAGTGCGTGCGGCTGATTTTATCGATATGCGTATTATTGCAGTTAAATATTTTTTTACAGAACTCAATGGATATTCTCGTATTACATGTATAGTAAAAGAGGTTTGAACCAAATTAAGACATTGTTATTTCAATACAGTTACACGTGAAGTGTAAAAACTTAAATTAATATTATGCCTAAAAGATTTTGACTAATGAAGTTTTTAATTTATAGTACAATTATGTTAAGTATTAAGATAAATACATATTATATTTCATCCAATTATTTATTTTTGGTCAAAAAATTACAATAATTTATGTTCGATATGCAAAAATATTCAATTATTATTTTAAAAAATCTGGCTATTTGGCGATTTCGTAAGGTGGGCCCTAGACGATTAATAATATTGTGAAATATTATTGACCGAGTGAATTAATATTGAAGACTGCGATGGTTAAACATTGTCGAAAAAAAAAATGCGCTATATTTTTGTATTGATCACTAAATCGCAAGCCCACCTTAGTCAATCATAAGGCCGAGCAGTCGTCAAGGTTCAAAGTTTGAATTTGAAAATTAGCGGTCCGTCGCGGTTTTGTCAAATCTTGGTCTATAATACTGAGGGTTTCACATTTTATTTTATTTCTTTACAAATGTGTTAAAAATGTCGTATAACTCGCGTGAACATTGTATTATTACGCTTTCGGCTCCAATCCGGCCTCAGACGTAGTAACTTAGCTCTGTAATAATAAAAACAAGAAAACAGAAAATAGAAATCAAGTAAAATTAGAATTATTTATTGTCCAGTAAAATGTAAATATTTGGATAGCACTTGACGCTTTGAAATTTTTGGTGTCACATTTTTTGCCAAAAAGTGAAGTCTTATGTCAATATATTTTCCATGACACATTTTATCAACTGAATGATATGATTATTTAACGACTCCTGGTCGAATTGATGAAAATCAATGGATTTGAATACATTTGACCCGATGAAGTGGTTAAGGGCTTTTGGTACCAGTAATGACTTCGTAAATTTTGAAGACACTTGAAATTTATCATCTCTCAGTACAGATTTTTTTATTACCCCTTTCATTTTTCTACAAATGTCTATTACATCTTCGGAGGGCAATACAAGGCTACCTCTGTCTTTTAGAGTAATAAATCGGTGATTGCGAGTTACTTCTGTTGCTAGCAACCCAGATACACATATTTTAATAAAATTGATGGTTTATTATTATTTTAATAAAATATTACTTCTGCACAAAAAAAACTTTGGGATGACTCATCGGACGATTTAGAAGATTTATATGAGCAAGCTTTGTTCGATGAAGAAATCGTAGAGATTGCACATAATATCTCGGACATAACTATGCCAGTTATTGTATATATGGCTGGATTTGTAGCACACGCTCTTTTAAAAAAGTGCGATATTTGTGTATCTGGGTTGCTAGCAACAGAAGTAACTCGCAATCACCGATTTATTACTCTAAAAGACAGCGGTAGCCTTGTATTGCCCTCCGAAGATGTAATAGACATTTGTAGAAAAATGGAAGGGGTAATAAAAAAATCTGTACTGAGAGATGATAAATTTCAAGTGTCTTCAAAATTTTCGAAGTCATTACTGGTACCAAAAGCCCTTAACCACTTCATCGGGTCAAATGTATTCAAATCCATTGATTTTCATCAATTCGACCAGGAGCCGTTAAATAATCATATCATTCAGTTGATAAAATGTGTCATGGAAAAATACATTGACATAAGACTTCACTTTTTGGCAAAAAATGTGACACCAAAAATTTCAAAGCGTCAAGTGCTATCCAAATATTTAATTTTACTGGACAATAAATAATTCTAATTTTATTTGATTTTTATTTTCTATTTCCTTATTTTTATTATTACAGTTCCCACTGCTAAGACTCAAGCCTACTCTCTATTATATAATATACAGTATTATATTTAACAGAAAGCGTTCCCTTTAACCGGTAATAAAATATTAAGAAAATTAAACTATGTTATTTTAATACAAGAATGTGCTAAAATTAAATATCGATAAAAATTATCGACCATCGCTTTCGACTCCCTAATTGCTTGCGTGTGCATTGAATGTTCGCGAATAGCAAATGTTTACAAGTGAATGCCCCGCCCATTCTATGTATGTGTGCTATGAGAAATTGATTTAGTGTAGCTGCTTTCTTCTTAATGTGCGTGTTCAAATTTTAAGTGTGTGTCGTAAGTACACTATTTGTTAATGTTGTGATTATTTGGGTGGGAGATAAGCGGCGGCACTAGGACTCCTTATTATTCCGCAATGAAGGCATATCTCCGGATATCTATGGGGTGAGCTTCCAGTCTAACCGGTTGCAGCTGAATATCAGTATTTTACATGGATCTACTGCCTACCTGAGCTCCACAACCCAGTAACTGGGTAATACGATACGCCTTGGTAAGACTTGTTGTCAGACTTTCGGGCTTCCGACGACCCGTAACGACTGTCAAAGATCCACGAATGACAGCCGGGACCAACCCGAGGCTCGGAGGAGTCTCGGTATGTAGAAATGGTCACCCATCCACTGACCAACCCCAGCAAGCGTAGCTTAACCTGATGGATCGACCCATGCGACTGTTATTACTTGCCACGAGCTCCTCACGAGCTACGTAAACACATTCGTACCCGGTTATTTTAGCACGGCATGTAACATATAAAAAACCGGCCAAGTGCGTTTTGGACTACGCATAATGAAGGGTTCCGTAGTTAGGATGAAATTATCCCAAGAACAAACTTAACATTATAGTTGAAAAACATGTTCTCCCATACATTCCAACAGTAAATGTAAGTTTGTACTATCAATATTGAGATATTGATCATGTTATTTTAAGACCACAAACTTCTTATAGGTTTCCTGTAATTTTGAGGTAAAGGACTATTTTAGATATTTTTTTCAAAATTTTAGGCTCAGTAGTTTCGGAGATAAGGGCCCCCCCCCCCCCCCTTATCTCCGAAACTACTGAGCCTAAAATTTTGGTGGTGGTACATTTTCGTCTACTTTCTTAAATAACTCTAAAACAATTTATATTAAAATTAAAACAAAAATATATTTGAGACCCTCACAGTAAGCTCTTTCGTTTGTTATGTTTGTTTGAACTGTTTGCAAAACTTTTTTTTAATTTTCTTATTTGCCCCCTAAAAGTGACCCGCATATTTAAAATTCATTTATTTACTTTATCCGTACGTGTTTGGGCCACAGAAATCCGTATATGTACCAAATTTCAACTTAATCGGTCCAATAGATTCCGAGAAAATTGGCTGTGACAGACGGACAGACAGACGCACGAGTGATCCTATAAGGGTTCCGTTTTTTCCTTTTGAAGTACGGAACCCTAAAAAGAAAAATATTTGTTTAAAAGTAAAATTTACCTTCCTAGCGCCTGTTACTAAGCAGTAGGCAATATGGTGTGGCAAAAACACATATTTTGTTCACAGACATTGAAGAAATTTAATATAAATAGTACGTGTGTATCAGCGAAGATGGCAGCATATCGCTGCGTTATTGCGACTGCAAAGGTTTCTGTGTATTTTTGTATTTTTATAGGGTTTCCTCGTAACGCACGGCTTTTTAGGGTTCCGTACCAAAATGATAAAAAGGAACCCTTATGGTGTGACTCAGTCTGTCTGTCTGTATGTTTGTCACAGCTGGATATCTCAAGAATTACTAATGCTATCTTGAAATTTGGAACAGTTTTAGATGACGTTTGCACAACTATTTTGCAAATAAGAAAGAAATAAAAATATATACCTATGTTTTTTTTTTGCAACAGGGACTGAAAGAGGGTCTTAAAAAATCGAAGTGTTGCTATATACTAGGGCATGTGGGTATAATATCATATGAAAGAACGCTGTTTGCACATTCTAAAACATTTTTTTTTTTCTTTTATTTACGCCGCATAGTTTTCGACTTTTGATGGAAAATGTTAAAAAAATACCAATCTTATCTCCGAAGTTTGCGTAGAGAATAATCTGAAATGATTCTATGTGATAGAAGTTTATGTATAGATTACAGGAAAAATAAAACGATGTCTCTAAATAGCACAGTTTTCCAGAAATTATCATCAAAAATTACATATAAATGATGGTACAGAACCCTCGCCTCGGTGCGCGAGTCCGACTCGCTCTTGACCGGTTTTTTGTGTTCGCGCCAATTTGGTTTGGTGCGAAAAGTTTATAAATAACATAACATCACGCCTTGTTTCCCCGAAGGGATAGGCAGTGGTGTACCTTGCACACCCACATTTCGCCAGAAAGTTTAACTCCCATAAAATTGTGGGAGAGCCTACAAAAAAAAACCTTTTTTGCGCATAGTTACAGTAGGTACGACTTTCTACAGCTACGCCCTAAACCTATCGTGCATTGCCAATTGCACACGTTATTATCTTTTTTAGGTACTTACTTAATTATTTTATCTACACCCATGCTATAAATCCTCTATAAAAGTTTCTGAAACAGTTAGCTTATTGCCAACATTAAAACAACCAGTGTCATAGTAACCATAATATCATCCAAACGGGTGTTATAATGTTGTACTGAATTTCATAATGCAACTCGTTTTCAAAAAAAGAACATTGTAATGCACGCGCGTTTCACTACAACAGCGCCGTAATTTAAAAAAAGAACTTATTCGAATTCACGTCGTATACTATGACGCCGGCCGCCATGTTCGATACGAGTATTAGTATTGCAAAAAACAGTTTCAGAAACTTTTATAGAGGATTCATAACATGGATGTAGATAAAGTCTTGTATGCAACTGTACATAATTAGGTATTAAAACACTCATGTGATACTATTATAAACCCACATTCGTGTTTTAATACCCCTTATTATACGTCAGTTGCATAAATAACTATAATGAGAGTAAGAAAACTTTTCATAGTTTAGATTTATGTGTTGACTTTGACAGCGCCTACGGTTTTCGAAATTTAAGTGTTACTCTCCGTGTGTTTAACTGTACCAAAAATACCTATGTATATGTGTAGGCACTGAAATTAAATTAAAATTTCACTAGCCAGTGAAAAAAAAACGGTCCAAATAATGGGTTGAATATGTGGGTTTCGGCATCGGCAAGTGTCTTTTTACGCCCGGTATATACATTAATATGTTGATAATTATCTATTTGCGCGTCACCGTTACGCGAAAGGTCACACGTCAATAATTGATCAATTTGGTAATTTGCGGCAGCCCTCGGGGGTTTCGTCTCTAAGATGCTGATGATGGCGCTGTATTGTTACTTCTATTAATAACCATCACAACATTTCGTCAATAATTACCTAATTGATACACTAGTCTCAGTAGGGTAAACTTGCTTAAATCATACCCGTTATGAGAAAATTGCTGATATAGTAATAATACAAGCAAACAAAAATAAAACTTCTGTAAAATAAAACTTTGTTTATACGTATTCTCCTAACATAATTTATAACACGAAATAACAAAAATAATCATCTTCTGGAAAAAAATAACAAACGAAAATAAATTTAAAAGTATGATTTAATATTATCATTATCTGCATAGCCCTTTCCCAACTATATTGGGGTTGGCTTCCAGTCTAACCGGATGCAGCTCTATACCAGTATTTTACATGGAGCGACCTTCACAATCCAGTTCCTTGGTAATACGATACCCCATGGTAAGACTGGTTGTCAGATTTTCGGGCTTTTTGACGACCCGTAACGACTGTCAAAGGTAACAGCGGGAACCAACGGCTTAACGTGCTTTCCGAGGCACGGAGGGGTCTCGGTACGTAAAGATGGTCACCCACCCACAGACCAACCCAAGCAAACGTAGCTTAACCTGATGGATCGACCCGTGCGGCTGTTATTACTTACCCACAAACCGAGCCCATAAAATATTCTCCATTTGAGCTACTTCAAAAAATATTTTGTTAGTTTATTAAAAAAGAGCTCCACATTAAGAAAACTATAGTTAAAACTTGACTTTGTTGTCCTTCCGCCCACGTTAAAAAGTCACAGTACTTTTGTTTTAGTTGTCTCTAACGAGTCCTGTGATAAAAACTTAGTAAAACACTTATTTTTAATGTAACTAAGTACTCTTGTGCATAATAGAATACACCTGTGTGTTCTATTTTTACCTACATTTAAATACACTTCTTAAACATTAAGTCCACGAAGTCGAAAACTCCAGTTTTTAAAAATAAAAAAATAAAAGGCTGGTATCAGTATTATAGTAGCTTCTTATGAAAGCACTTTTCTATTGCCAAATAGGAAGTGTTTACCGCTTTGTTGGTAATTTCATACTGCCAGTTTACCTTAACAAAACCTTGCCCCCCATGTAGTAAAACTTCTTTATCTTCTTTTCTTATGCCTCGGCTGTTACAAGTAGGCTATAAATGTAAAAGGTTAAGGAATTACCGCAGTGAGAGGTCTAGCCTGGGCTTCGTTGCAATCTTTTTATTATATTCTTATGTCAGGTTCTTGTTAAAAGTCATAGGTAAAGTCCGGATTTATTTATATTTATCGGTATTGGTATGAGACAGCTATCTCCTTTTTGATACACAGTATTTAAGGTGGATCCACCGTGGCAGCCCGCGAAATTAAAATTTTCTTGCGTTTTATTTGCAATTTGCAGGTCAGTGGCAGGTTGTATTTTAATCAAAATATGATTCGCGACTATAGCAAATATGACATGTATTTACATAATTATAACCATATGAATCATCAATACATCTCTAAGTTCGGTTTGTTCTCTTTCGGTTTTATCTTTAGATTTCGAAAATTCAAACGAGAACAAATCTAACGTAAAGAAATGTGTTAATAATTTGTATGGTTATTTAGAGGCATGAGGAACAGGGTGTAAAGTTCACTCATCCTCTATTGAAAAGGGAGGATCCTCCGACCAGACGGGTGTTGTGTCTGGTGGGCCACTGCCCAACGGTTGATGTCGGGACGTTGTATATATGCTAATCGCGTGGTAAACTCTAATTGCGCGATGCAGGTTTGCGTGACGTCATGTCATTGATGCGTAGTTCGTATGTGGCTATGTAGATGCCGCCACAGTTACAATTATGTAAATACATATTTTGTTATAGTCGCGAATCATATTTTCATCAAGATACAACCTGACACTGACCTGCAAATTGCAAAACAATGCAAGAAAATTTGAATCTCGCGTGCTACCCACTGTGGATCCACCTTAATACTGCATATATATATATCAAAAAGGAGATAGTTGTCTCATGCCAATACCGATAAACATAAATAAATCCGGACTTTACTTTGACTATGACTATGACTTGTAAGAATATAATAAAAACATTCCAACGAAGCCCGCAGGCTAGACCTCTCACTACGGTAATTCCTTAATCTTTTATGTAACAGCCGAGACAGAAGAAAAGAAGATAAAGAAGGTTTACTACATGGGGGGCAAGGTATGAGAATGTGCTATGAATGTAGGTACAGGTAAACTGGCAGTAGAAATTACAGTCTAACCAACAAAGCGGTAAACACTTCCTAATTGGCAATAGAAAAGTGTTTTCATTTGCTTTTATTAGCCTTTATAAGGTGTTAAAACATTTATTCTAAAAACTTGAAGGCTGTCGCATTTTGTCACCTCTCTCGCTCACACGGACCATATTTTTAAGATTGTTAAATGAAAAGATGTTTTATTGAAAATTTAATCAATTAGAGAACTAGTAAATAATGTAATTTAACCTAATTTTATGATAACTACTAATATTATAGTATAGTTAAAATCTCGCTGCAGACTTGGTCATAAATCATAATCGGAGTAAGGATGTGCGCTAGTTGCGCGCGCTCAAGGCCATTATCGATAACAGATGATGACGATGACTCAGACGAAGAATTTTAATTTTCTATTTTTAGTTTTATATATACGTTCTTTTGTTTATATATTTAATATGCTTTGTAGTAAATTTTTTAATAATATAAAATAAAAAATGTGTATTTATTTCTATCACCCATTTATAAATATATAAAACTATCGATATCACTCATCGACTGCAGTAATGCACAGGACTACGTGTGGGCGTGGCCTGCCCATAAGGCCCGTGAGTGGGAAAGAGAGCGAAACACTCGAATGATTTATGACCGAGTCTGCAGCGAGATTTTAACTATACTATAACCGATATCTTATACTCGTATGTGTGGTGAACACTGTCAGTGTAAGTAGGTTATTAATAAATAAGTATGTAAATAAATTCGACGTTTCCGTCGTTCAATCATGTCGTTTACATAATTCAATAAATTAATTAGGTATATCATAAAAAGTAAAATATTAAACCTCAGATTACAATAAATAAATTAAATTATAATAAATAAAGCAACTCATTAGAATGAAATGGGCCTTCTGTCCTATCTTTCTGCGACGAAGGCCTACTTATAATGCGTACAAAAGGCTCAACGGCGTATTATTTGTCTTTGTTTATAGTAATGCACCCATTATTGTGATGAGAAGTATGCATTGATCCAGCGCAGTGCTCTGGCAATTGTTTACATTTACATTAAAATGATTTGAAAGTAGTTGTATTTGCATAGGAGATAGTGTTGTTGTGAGTACTTTTGTAGTACTTGTACCTATGTATACAAATATTTGTTGTAATATAGATAACCTTTTAACGCTTTGAAGGACACGATACGGCCATAGCAGTAATACCTAATAAAAAACTTCTAATGTGTCTCCTTATTGTCTTTAAAAATGCTGATGATAGATCGCCCGGAGTCCTGCCAGCAGGACAAAAAGTACTTCCGGAAGGATGCAAGTTTTGCCGATTACAGTACCGTAATTCCATAAAATCCAATTTGCACGAAAAATAGAACAGTTTTGTCTCTTTCACACTGTAGTACAAAAAACGATTGCAAAACACAACTGACCTGCAATTAGCAGGCGAAGGTGCATATGAGCATACACGGGGACAGCGCATTCGCGCTCGCGCGACTTGTTTCGACGTCCGGGTACTGAAACCGCACGGAGTCGTCAACATTTCGGTATTCCAGCGTAAACAAGTTTTTTTTAGTTTCCTGATTTTTTTTTTTTTTTTTGTGAGTATCGCGTCTCGCTCCTATTTTTTTTTTAAATTAATTGTACATGCACAATATTTCATTTAAGTGCCTATTAAACCAAAGTTACAGATTTATAGGTCTTTATGATAAATGATTTGATTTCTTTTAGGTTTGTACAAACACTTCTACATATCAATTATATTTTTTTAAACTACACATAGATGAGGTCGACGTTTCCTATCTGACTACTCTGAGAAGAAAGAAAGGCCGAAACAAACTCAAAGGTCACAGTCTCTTTTAATGTCCAGACATACCTAATCTTAGTCAGATCATGTGTGTAAATAGTTCTTTTCTCTATAATAATTTGTCATCTATTAATTTATTAAAGAAAGTAAGTACTTACTTTAAAAAAAAAATCAAAATATGCACTGACCAAATGTTTAAAAATTCTGACGAGCGCAAGATCAAAATCGAGGTCGTACTGCTGGCAGGATCAGACCAAAATTTCATACAAACTGCGTACTTCGTGCAGGATGCAAACCCATCCTTGCGGAAGAGCTTCCAGCAGGACAAGACACCGGCTGGTATATTTCAAGGTGTATTTCAAAGAAGGTGGGCACATAGAGAACTCGGAACTCGGTATAAGTGTTATCTCAAGAAAACAAACCAGCAGTGGATACGGAATGGACACACAGTAATCGTTGTTCTTTATATGAGAGTCCAGGAACCATAAACTTTTAATGATGGCAAATATTGTGACTTTTCGATGCTATGATCAGTGTCTTGGTCATTGAACATGGGCCAAGTGTAATAATTTAAAAACGTTGCAATGGTATCTCCAATGTGAGCCTGCTCCAGCTCTACTGACCTTCGTTCATCTTAATACCTAGGGATAGAAAAGAGTACATAATCAGCCTATAATGTTCCCACTGCTGGGACACAGGCCTCCTTCGGTGAGAGGGAGTGGGCTGTAATCCAACACGTGGGTCCAGAGCTGCTTGGTAGATGTTACATGACTTCGAATTTTTGGTTCTAGGACATGACGGTTTCCTCACGATGTTTTCGTTCACCGTTTTGAGAGCAGTAGTGATGAAATAATTTACACAAAGTAATGCGCCTGTATGAGTTCGAACCTATGACGTAATTCGCGGCCGTTACCACTGGGCCACCAGTGTTCCTCCTCCTGTTAAAGAGTAGGTACACATGTTACAAAATAAAAAGGGTACCAAACGTCATATGAAACAGCACAAAACTAAACACAACCTCTATTTCATAATCTTTTCCCTCTCTTCAAATCCTTCTTATACTGTAGCACTTCGTCCAACGTCTTCCTATGGAACGGGTGTATCGTACTGGTCTTCGTCGTCGGCGCTGGTGGTAGGGTCACCACCCACTGGCAGTAGAAATACCACCACGGGATCGGCATGAACGGGCTTGAAGGTAAGAACATTGAGCATGAACTTGAGCATTTCCAAATAACATACAAAATTCAAGCTCATGCTCAATATAAAAGAACGTGGATGTGTCAGGCCAGGCGCAATCCGCATTTTAGGTATGAAGCTACAAGTACGCGGCGGGCTCGACTTGTCGGGCTAATTCAGTGTGGGCTGCCGCGCACCGCCCGGCTCGCACGTTAGTTCGATACTCACTCACGCGCCGCGTCGTAAAAGAAGACAACCCTAATGAGTCAGAACATATAAGTGCTACGCGATAAAAAGGGAGGCAACTTCTAGGTGAACATAACTGTAGGTAATTAACGCTGTGAGACCTGAATTGCATTTTATTGTGTCGTGGCAAGAGTCACTATTTATTTAAATGATTTTGCGGAGTGAATCATCTGTACTTGTACTATTATGTACTCTGTTGTTGTATACAAAACCTAGTTTTGTAAACATTCTGTCATAAAGCTAAAGTTTTCGAGACTGTAAAATTATTCTTAAATAAAGTACACGGCGTGGCTGTAAACTGTCAATCTGTCATAAAGGTAGTGACAGAAAGGACGCTCTTCAAAACTGATACAATGGCAGGTAATCTGAAAAGCTCAAGGCAGATGGCGCTGGCTATTTTGGAGGTCATGCGAACTGTCAAACATTGGTTATTTCTATGGAGCGACGAAGTTTTCCCCTAAGTTAGATAATTTTCTTAAAATAAAAATGCCTCAGTGTTGTGTTGTACCTTTGTGCTCCTCAAGAAAGTCGGGATACAGGTTCCCAAGCGATTAACACTTAAGAAAAAAGTGGATTATAGCAATTGAAAGAGTAGACAAATACAAACCGACAAAAATTCTCGTATTTGCAACCAACATTTTGTTCAATCAGACTAATATGCTCTGGACCAGGGACCTTACAACCCCGGTTAAGAGTTAAGTTCTTTCGAAGGGGCAAGCCGTTTATGAAGTTACCTTTATCATGATTACCCTTCATTAAGATAAAATCAATCTGTCTAGCCTTTTCCCGACTATGATGGGTTCTGCTACCAGTCTAACCTGATGCAGCTGACTACCAGTATTTTACAAGGAGCGACTGCCTATCTGACCTCCACAACTCAGTTACTGGGTAACACGATACGCCTTGGTAAGACTGGTTGTCAGACTTTCGGGCTTCTGACGACCCATAACGACTGTCAAAGATCCACGAATGACAGCCGGGACCAACAGCTTAACGTGCTTTCCGAGGCACGGAGGAGTATCGGCATGTAAAGATGGTCACCCATCCACTGACCACCCCCGGCAAGCGTAAGCTTAACCTGATGGATCGACCCGTACGGCTGTAATTACTTAGCCACGAGCTCCTCCTTCATTAAGATAACCTATATAATATACCTAAGGGTTTTGTTCGGGTTACCATATTAGCTATTTGCAACGTATGCCCATCATCGAGAGATCATATTACATTGCTCCGAGTCGGAATGTTACACTGTTATCGTTTTTAAGAGAGTTGAAGTGAAACCCTTTTGAACGGTTTAATTTAAGCCGTTCGAAAAGGTTACCCACATCGTATGAAAAATCCTATCGAAAACCATTTCAATAGATAACCAAAATGGTTCCTGCTCTGGACTAATAAACATCGAAATTCCCGCAAATTAATTCAACACACTAAAAATATTCAAATTTCCCTTGAAAAACTGTTAGCAGTGACCGCCAACCTCACTAGCGCCACCCCGCGGTAGCAATGGCGGACATCCCTGCCATTCGATGTCGCATATTTACAGCCACGCCATGTGTTTTATTTATGATTTTTTGACGCTGTGCAGTGCTAGTCTCAAAAACTTTTTAAAACTATTCTTTTGTCAAAATGTTGAGCACTCCGATCTGTTTTGATGTATTGCACTATTTGCACGAACGTTACTCTACAGTTTGTAAATTAGTTGACTTAAATTCCGAACAAGTGTTTGTGTGTACTCACTTTAAAGGTTCTGTCAACTTTCCCCTACAAATCTTCTTTGTGGGGATGACCAGACAGGCGTGCTGGTTGGTCTCTTCACACTCGGAAGCCAGTTTCATGTATGATGGGTTGAAGGGCCCGATTACGGGGCCATACTCACGGTGGTAACAAATTACTGATGCTGATAGTGTTATGATGATTTGTAGGAGGTACATCTGAAATGTTTAATACTTGTAGGTTAAGCAAAGGAGATAACTGTGCAGGCAAAATGTTGTTACAGTCCGGCTTTTTTTTTTATGGATGGGAAATCATCAAATGACTTCTCCCGCTCTGGGCAGAACGGGAGGGCGTGTCAGACTTTTACTGACTACGTGTTCCTTCAGTTGCCTGTGCCAGGGTCACGGTATCTCTTTCGAACAACCCGCGACCCCGGTTATAGTCCGGCTGTCGAGAGAATGCGTTCTTCACACCTGTCACTTTCATATTAACGAATATGTGTTTTGAGAATTTGATCTTTATTACTAGGTACTCAGATCACAAAAAAAGGAAGATGGAGCGCCGCGAACATCAAAAGTGAAGCTACAAAACCGTGCTACTGCGAATAAAATACACTAAGGGCGAGCGCGCATTGCGGTGCGTTTTTCTACCGCATAATCTGTGAAGTATGGAATGTCTTTGAAGTGCGCGCACTGCGGTCATGCGTTTTGTTACTGTAGGCCCCGCCCAGTGCGGCAGAACTACCGGAAACGCACCGCAGTGCGCGCTCGCTCTTAAACCATGCTCACTGCTCTTAGTACTGACGAGTCGTCATAGTTAGTTTAAAAAAAAATATGCATTCCTGTTGAGAAAACTTGTAAAAACAATAGCAAATCGCATAAAAAGTCTCACGGAATCACTTTTCACTTGTAAGTAACGGGTGATTCATTTAGAGGTACTTTTTTCATAATTAAAAGAAAAGTGAAAACACAAATTTTATCTGATTATCTTTATTATCATACAAAAGAACCATTCATGACATGTATTTTTTAAAGATTATTTCTTTAAAATGTTGGCGATAACTGCGGCTAACATGGTCCGTTCTGAAGTTCCAATTTTCTAGACGCGTCCGAGCATTTCGAGTGGTATTTGAGGAATATCGTGAGTAATGTTGGCTTCCTATTCCTCAATCGTACCCGAGTTATCCATGTAGACTTTGGACTTTACATAGCCCCGAAGGAAAAGTCTAGAGGTGAGATATCACACGATCTAGGCTGCCAATTCAACGGTCCGAAGCGAAAAATTAACTGTGCACCGAATTTTTCTCGCAATTGGAACTTCAGAACGGACCATGTTAGCCAACATTTTAAAGAAATAATCTTTAAAAAATACATGTCATGAATGGTTCTTTTGTATGATAATAAAGATAATCAGATAAAATTTGTGTTTTCACTTTTCTTTTAATTATGAAAAAAGTACCTCTAAATGAATCACCCGTTACTTACTTGAAATAACATCGTTTGTTATAATAAATAAACTATTTACTTGCAACAAAAAACCTCTACGAACGAATGCAGTGACATAAAGTGCGAGGGTTGCCATAATACGATTTAAAATTTCCCCATTGTATTAAAATAAAATAAAATAAAAAAGCCTTTTATTTCATGCATTATACACTATTTTCATATTACTAAGGTACGTACATAATTATGCTATAAACTAATGGGTTAACTTACATTTCATTTCATTTTTTTTTTGGAATTTATTTCTCTTCTACTGCCCCTTCTACTAAAATTTAAATATGATATCTTACCCATACAATATTATACCCCAAATTATATGGAAAAAATTTAACAAATGGCAACCTTTCGACACACAAAAAGATAAAAAGGTGGCTAACGCATAAGGTTCAAGGTTGATTGGGAAAGTTTTGTTTTGTGTTGATTTGGAAAAATTTGTCAGTTTCGGGTGACTTGACCTGCTGGCGTCTGTACGTTGATTGCATTACTTCTGTCACAGGTCGTCAGTCAAAGCCGTCGGTTTCTTTGCGTCATTTGTGTTGTAGTACAAGTAAACGGTGACACGCTTTTTTTTTTTTCTTTTTTTTTTTTTTGAGGGTGGGAAATCATCAAATAACTTCTACCGCTCTGGGTGGAGCGGAAGGGCGTGTCAGACTTTTACTGACTAAAACCCACCCGTGTTCCTTCAGTTGCCTATGCCAGGGCCGCGGTAACCCCTTCAGACAACCCGCGACCCCAGTGGCGTCGGCCCTATTGGACCCCGTCACTTGCTGACATCTCTTGGAGGCGCGCGTGTAACACAACGCGCCGTCGACTCGGGCCTGGTCCTTACCAGACGGCGAGCTACCCGCTGCTCACCGTCCGCAGGCCCGCGCCTACGGTGGCCGGAAATCGCCACGCGATTCCCGCCGCCCAGGGCGTCTCCTGCGGCGACTGAGGGCGTGAGGCTGCCTCTCCCTCACGCGTTCCGCCTCCTCCTTCGCGAGCATCACTGCTTCGCAGAAGGAGGTGACGGCCTCCCATGCACTCTCGCTCCGCACCATGGCCTGGACCAGGGGGCCTACTCCCTAAGCACGAAGCCCGTAGTTTCGGCCTTCGTTACGGGCGTTTCTTACTCCGTATCACCTACGGATGGATGATTGGTTCGGGGCCCGAACGAATTATGAATGACAGCATGATTTGCCAGTTGTCCCTACTCCCGATGTGTGTTTCCCGTCCGAAAAAAATAACTTTTACACTTGTTTTGATGCATCGTAATGTCAGACGGACGGATGAACGGACGGACGGGAAGACGGACGGACTTAGGGAGTAGGCCCCAGGCTCGGACGCGAGAGATCGCCGCCGCCGATCGCCTCCGTGAGAACACGGCGGTGCTCTGCCCAAGCCGGGCAGACCTCCACTGTATGCTCCACCGTGTCCTCCGGGCGATCCACACAATGGTAACACCCGGGCGTTTCCTCCCGCCTTATGCGAAACAGGAACCTCCCGAAACAACCGTGTCCGGTGAGGACCTGCGTCAGGCGGAAGGTGAGAAACGGTGACACGCTTAGTTTGTATAGAAAGGGTTGAAAATGCTGCCTCTACAGTCCGGCCGTCGAGAGAATGCGTTCCTGACACCTCTCAGTTACACAATTTCTAGTAGTAATAAGGATCAAACTCGCAAAACAGATATTCGTTACTACAAAACTGACAGATGTCAAGAATACTTTCTCTCGACGGCCGGACTCTCAGAAGAACAACTAGGACTGGCATCGGCCACCGAGGTGTTCTCCGTGCTCTGTGGGGAAAATTGACAGTTGAGTGACAATTGCCATTTCAGTAAAAATAGAACTAAGTGAGAAACTTATGGAACTTCAAAAATATCCTGAATGTATCTCCCGCGTTTGTCCGCCTTCGCGAGAGCTGTTTGTCTTAGAAAGTTATGATTTAGTTGTGGATGGGCTGACGGCATTTATGATTGATTGCTATTATTTGGTATATATTCTTATCGATTTGATACGACGCCTTCCTATTAAATATTTGTGTAGGACATACAGTTCAATGCCCAACATATAGGCCCTGTTGAATCCTATTAATCCGATATTTAAGCTGGTTAGGTACATCACTATACCGGTTCATCATCACACCCAGCCTCTCGTGCAGGCACCGCTTCACTTACAACAGTGGCCTCAGTGCAAGTTTTTATATACTCTATCACGTTAACGTAAACTTCAATTTGTACTGAAACCGCCTGGTGACTATTGGGAAATTATTCCATACAAATTGACGTAAGTTAACGTTAACGTAAACGCGACCGAGTACTAAAAACCACTCGCATTAAGACCACTTTTTCCCGCCATTCGTGGTGAACTGACAGTTGACATTAGTGACAGCGACCTCACTGCTGACGTGCATGAGTTATTGTTTACATAACTATTAAATAGATATAGGTACTACAGGCCCCTTCCAAGGTTCGCTGTTATGGTTTTTATTATTGATTCATTTTCCACTAGTCTTCTACTTAAGGCGCCCTGGGGAGTGCCAAAAAGCCGTCCCTGGTTTGGATCCCCATCACCTCACGTAGACACGATTTCACAACCTTTACGTAGGTAATAAAGTACTATGGTCTGTTTTTTAATCTCGGTGACTTTATGAATGAAAAGTTGACTTAAATATTAGGAAATACCTATTGAAATACCTATTTCCTAATATTTAAGTCAACTTTACATTCATAAAATCATTAGTAGAGTAGTAGCATTTACTTCTGAGATAATTAAATGCCATAAAGTTAAGAGTTTTAAAACAATCTGGTAGTTTATTATAAACTTTGGTCGTCATACAAAATACATCAAGTAGGTATTAGAATAGTACATTTTGATACAAGTGGAGAACGTTTGTTATTGCGTTCGAGGCGGAATTAACACCTGAGCCGTAGGCGAGGTTGTTTTAGAGCCGAGAACTGCAATAACAAAAATGTCCACGAGTATCAAACGACGTTTTTCAATACACTTTTGAAGAAATAAAATAAAATAACGAACAATATTTTTGTCATGAATTATTATGAAACTACGATTTAAATTTTCTTTTTTTTCCGCGCTTTGCTTTCGCCAGGTTGAAGGAGAAGCAAAGGTATAAATAAAGCCGATATGAAAAATAGAAAATTCAAATATTTTTGAGTTTAGAACACAAATAAATGTTAATTTGTTCATAAACGTTTATTTTGTTGTAATAATATATCAATATTCAAAAAAATATTAACGCCGTAAAGACGATGCATCTCTTTGCCGAGATTAAAAAAAAAACATTCACCTCCGAATAGAGGCATTGAACCAATTTGGACTAAGTATAGGTATAAGTTATCTGTGGCAATTTTTATTTCCGCACACGTGCGGGAAAATAAAAAATCGCACGCGTGTGAAATACATTGCATTGTGAACCTAATCGTAGTGCGATATGAACCAGTTTTCGAGGAAGTGTATTGAAAAATAGTTTGTTATTTCATCTAGGTATACGAAGCATGTGAACTTCTACTATTATTATTGTGTTACTAACTCTACATAACTAGAAAATTATGTAAGTCGTACATAAATCAAACAAATTAATATGAACATAATTTTCCAGTTTGTAACCAACTTTTCAAAAAAAGAGGAGGTTATCAATTCGTCGCGTATATATATATATTTTTTTTTTATGTATGTAGGTACACCGATTTCTCCGTCAATTGTGGCCGATTTAAAAAATTTGATTTTTTACTTGATAGGGTATGCTCTCGACGTGGTCCCATTGTCACCAAGTCATATTCTGGTGAGGGGATCCCATGGAAATCGATGGAAACCCTCGAATTTTATAGGCACACCTATAGAGGTTTGGGTATTTTTTATAGTTACTCGTCGATAAAAATTTTATACCTATCGATATCGTTCTTGCCTATTATTTCCTGTTACAAAACCTATAAAAAAACGCCTATAAATTGTAAATATTGAATAACTTATTCGTAATACTTAGGTAGGTACTCTACACTTAAAATATTTGCCGCCAAAAATCTACCTAAGGGCCTTAACACACGGCGTATTATAAACGCGCAGACGACGCGCGTTTCAGAAACGAAAGAACTAAAATCAATCTACGGCACAGAAAACGCGCGTCGTCTGCACGTTCAAAATACGCCGTGTGCTATGGGCCTAAGGGCCCCAACACACGGCGTATTATAAACGCGCAGATGACGCGCGTTTCAAGAACGCGCGTTTTCTGCGCCCTAGATTGATTTTAGTTCTTTCGTTTCTGAAACGCGCGTCGTCTGCGCGTTCGAAGCGTGTACGAAGGGTCAGAGGAGGGGTAGGGGAGGGGCGTGCGCTCACGCCACCGCACCCATTTTTGTTCCCAAAACGCGGAAGCTACGAGCGACTACAGCGCGTCTGTATCGCTATATGTGCGTATATGCGCAGTTGACCCGCGTTTCAGGATCATTTGCCTTCAGATTTCGCGCGGCATCTGCGCGTCGTCTGCGCGTTTAAAATACGCCGTGTGCCAGGGGCCTAAAAGTTTCAATATGAAACGTTAGTTTCATATTGAATTTAATACAGATAAAAAAAATATTATAAGAGAATCAAATAATAACACCTAAAGTCATTAAAAAAAAAACTAAACGCTCTATAAACCTTAGGTCTATTAAGCTTTTTATTTTTTTATGAATAAGGGGGTAAGTATTTCAAACTACATATTAACCGACTAAAAATACAGATGGTAAAACCACCGTGGGATAGTAAAAGACTGTATAGTAAAAAGCTGGATAGTAAACGGGGAAAGGAATAATTTTCATGACTTTCTTCGTGTCCTCACATTCATCATCGCGGCTCACTGGAAGTGCCATTGTGATCGTATACACTGACTGTAAAATTAACAATGTCAACACAACAAAGCCTGCGAGCATCATTTCTGAAAAAAAAAAAATCAACTTAGTCCTAGTCATAATCTGCTTAGCCTTTTCCTAACTACCTTGGGGTCGACTTTCAGTCCGTAACCGCAAGCAGCTGAATACCAGTATTTTACATGGAGGGACTGCATAGCTGACCTCCACAACCCAATTACTGGGTAATACGATACCTCTTGGTAAGACTGGTTGTCAGACTTTCGGGCTTCTGACGACCCGTAACGACTGTCAAAGAATGACAGCCGGACTAACGTCTTAACGTACTTTTCAAGGCACTGAGGGGTATCGGTACGTAAAGATGATCACCCATTCACGGACCAACAAAGGCAAGCTTGTCCTGCCGTAAAATCGCGGTCACTGTCGGACTGCATAGAAAACAAAAAGAAGCGCGATGCCAGAACGCTGGTAATTTATTGCAAAATATGAAGCAAATATCTGTTTACAAAAAATCTATAGATTGGCCTAAAAAATTAATGACATGAAATCATTTCTTATTATTTTGTAGAGAACTGTATTTAAATGAACACTGAAAATTAAAATTGTAAGAGTAATAAGGCAAAAAAACAGAAAATATAAACCTGGATTTAGTTTATTTTGTCTCTTTAGTTCTATAAACTAAAATAGATTTCAGGACAAATGAAATCCCTTCTTATGTATTGTAGATTACTGTGTATTTTTTCCTATCAAAAAGATGCTATAGTTACTGTAAAAGATGGACACAAAGTTACTTAGTTTCATCTTATTTTGGGAGGACAAGCCTTCACCTTCAATCGACCCGTGCGGCTGTTATTACTTAGCCATGAGCCCGCCATATGTAAAGTATAGTAGTGAATCTAGATAAATTCTCAAAACAGAAAAAGGTTGTGCACATTTTTGCTAAGGCACTCCCCTCCAGACACTGTACAGACGCCAGCACATCAAGCTACTACTGAATCTGTCCTTAATCTGTCTTTAATAGATTTTCATATTTGACGACACGGTTGGCGCAGTGGTTGAGCGATTGACTGCTGCGCAGCATGTCGCGGGTTCGATTCCCGCACGGAACAAATATTTGTACGACCTACAAGTATTTGTTCCGAGTCCGGGTGTTTTTCTATCTATAATATGTATGTATTTACAAAAAAAAAATGTATACAAGTAGTTTATCAGCCATTTCATTACCATAACACAAGCATTAGGTTGCTTAGCTTGGGACTAGATGGCGTTGTGTGAAATGTCCAAGGATATTTATTTTATTTATTTATATTTATCGCTAAAACTGACAAATTTTCCCAATCGGGTGGCTTGACCTGCTAGCGTCTGTACTATTTAGGTAAGAAACAAAGCCTTTCTTTTCTTTTCTTTTTCATGTGAGCAAGTGTAATAAACTCATAGACAATGTAAACCTACCTCGCAGGCGCAATTCCTAGACGATATTGTGACCTTCAGGTACTAAAAGCGTTAGTTAACCAGCTCTAGGATGCGGTACTGCAGAATGGGGCTTCTGCTGATCTATTACAGGTCTTAAAGTATCTGTAGATAAAAAAAAAAAACAAATAAAACTTACTTTTAAATATGTACATCTGAATTTTAATTAAGTAATATCAGTTTTTCTTCATCTTCGTACGACGTCATCTAAATCCAACACTAAAATGAAGGTATCACGATTCGAGCCACGAGGCATAATTTTTAAGTACTTATCCTAAATCGTTCAACGTCTCAATTATAATCGGCAATTATTATCGAATTTCCAGCCGTTCCATTAAACCGCAATAAATAAATTAATGACGAAGTTAATGGTGCTTTCAGCGATAAATTAACGATAGGATACCATAGACATTATTTCACTGCGTACTGTTGTTTTAATTTTAGCTATCACAGACAAAGGACAACATCAATACAGCCTTTGTTGTCAAATCAAAATGTCACACCAGTTTCTTCGTGTATGACGTAGACAAGTGATATAAGTAGAAACAAATGAAGGGCAATAATGTGATAGTGTCCTTGCGTTTTTCAAGAACTCATAAATATTTTTACAACTCTCGGATGTTGTAAAGTGTGTACAATTTTATCGATAACGATAAATGTATGTAGCTTTTACACAATTCAGTTGAATGAACATGTACAGATATTCGAATACCTACCTATTTCGTTTCGTTTCATTTGAAGATTGAAAACGTACAGTCCACGCGCGCGAATTCCGAGGAATTGGGATCTGGGGAAGCTGGCGGTTTTCAAACACATAGGTACTTACTATCCACATAGAATTATTTCATAATCAACACATATTTTGCCTCCGTGTGCCGCGCATTTAATTAATTATATGAATTAATTTTATATAATAAATTATAATTAATTATAGAAATAATTCAATGAGGATAGTATATGCTTGAAAACCGCCAGCTTTCTCAGCCCCCGATTCCTCGCAGTTCGTGCGCGGACTGTAGATACAGTTTGCAGGCTAAAGAACTGAGAGAAAGAGGTAGGTAATTAATTACATAAAGGCTCAGATCAACAAAAAAAGGAACATGGCGCGATGCAAACATCAAAAGTAAAGCCACCTTTTTATCTATGAGTGTTTCGAAGGGTTTTCATTTGTTAAAATGTATCCCTCTAATTTGGGGAATAATATTGTATAGGTAAGATGTCATAAATAATAAATAAATAAATATAAATCGTATTATGGCAACCCTCGCACTTTATATCACTGCGTTCGTTCGTTGACGTTTTTGTTCCAAGTAACCTAAACCTCATAGGTTATTTAATAATTAAAAAACACCGGTCAAGAGCGAGTCGGACTCGAGCACCGAGGGTTCCGTTCCGATTTCTGAAAAAGTGTGCTATTTAGAGACATTGTTTTATTTTTCCTGTAATCTTTACATAAACTTCTATAACATAGAATAATTTCAGATTTTTCTCTATACAAACTTCGGAGATAAGGGGGAACGGTATTTTTTTTACATTTTTCATCAAAAGTCGAAAACTAAAAAAAACCTAAAACCTAAAAAAAAATTAAAAAATGTTTGAGAATGTGCAAATAGCGCTCTTTCATATGATACCCCACATGCTCTAGTAGCCCCACTTCGAATATTTAAGACCACCTTTCAGGCCCTATTGCAAAAAAAAAATATTTCTTTCTTATTTGCACAATATTCGGGTTAAAGTCGTCATCTAAAACTGTTCCTTTCAAGTTGATAGTATTAGTAGTTCTTGTGATATCCAGCTGTGACAAACAGACAGACAGACAGACTGAGTCACACCATAAGGGTTCCTTTTTACCATTTTGGTACGGAACCCTAATAAAAAAATGGTCACAATCCGATTAACAATTTCGGAGAAAAGCGTGGACAAACGTACTGTAATAATACAACTAGGTATATTTTGTATATTTGTTTGGAAGCCTAATAGATTATCATGTGAATATACACTTGCGTGCAATAAAATCGATCCACCCCATTCTCTTCGATATGAAACGAGAAAATTTAACAAGTTTAATTAACAATAAACTAATATATTGTGTACTAAAACCTTCCTGACTGTATGTAGATTACGTAAGTGAAAAAAATATCAAAACTGATTCATTACTTTTTGAGAAAAACGCGAATTTAAAAACATACAGATAGAATGAAAAACCTCCTTTTTTTCAAGTTGGTTAAAAATTCGAGTCAAATGATCAATAAACGAACAGTTATAAACAAAATTAAGCTTATGTCAACTTCACTGACAAAAAAAGTCACGCAGTTTTTTCAAACAAAAGTGATTGATGAGAACATCAGAAGAATCGAGTCGATCTTGTCAAGAATATTGCTTTTATCAAAGTATATATGTATGTGTAAATAAACTTTATCTTACCTACCTTCACACAGTATAAAATAATTAAAATAAATATCTTTGAGCTATCGTCTCTCAAATAGAGAGCATGGGGTGGGCCGATTTTTTTGCACGCAAGTGTATTGCAGTTCCAATAATATTACATACATCGTGTCGAATTGATAACCTCCTTTTTTTAAAGTCGGTTAAAAAACACCAAAAGACACTGGGCCTTTGCCTTGCTGGTCACCGCGTGGCTAGGGAAATGAATTTCGATGACAACAGTGGATATTTAGGCAATTCTGCAAGTTCTAATATCAAACATTAAGATATTATCAAGATACTGATTTTAAAATCACTACAGGCTGTATAATATTTTACTTGAGGATGATGCGCAGTGACAGCCCGCGAAATTCAATTTTTTTTTTTTGGGTTTTTTGCAATTTTCAGGTCCGTGTCAGGTTGTATCTTAATCAAAGTATGATAAGCGGCAGTAAAATATATGTATTACTATAATTTTAACCATAAAAATCATCAATACATCTCTCTAAGTTAGATTTCGTGAAGATTTGTTAGATTTCGTTCGTTTGACAACTCTGCACGAAATCTAACTTAGAGAGATGTATTGATGACTTAGAATTATGTAAATACATATGTTTTATTGCCGCATATCACATTTTGATCACGATACAACCTGACACGGACCTGCAAATTGCAAAAAACCCAAAAAAAAATTAATTTCGCGGGCTACACAGCGCAATCACCTTAAACAATAATGCTTAGTAAATTAAATGTCAAATAAACACAAGACTAACTCAGAATATTGATGTCTTAGAATAATAAAGGGTTTGTTGACCCCGGTTGGGTGAGTAACTTCTTGATTTTAATATGGGCCTGTTCTTAAATTGATGGCGTAAAGTAATTTGTGAACTTGTGAGCTAAAAATATACCTAACCTACATAATATAGGTAACTGTAAATAAGAACTACCAGTTAATTATACGTTCGTTTTTTTTTTTTTTTTAATTCTTTATTTATTTAGGGGGTTCCTTCGTGTCATCAACCTATAAAAAAGCTTCAAGTTTGAGTAGTCTTTAAATTTGATTTGCTATACCTACCTAGGTATTATTTGATGAAGTACACAGAAATAGTGATTTGACAGCCTAAATTATTTTATAAAAACCGGCCAAGTGCGAGTCGGATTCGCGCACGAAGGGTTCCGTACCATCTACATTTATCATCTATAAAAACGGCAAAAAAATCACGTTGTACGTCACGTTCACGTTGTATTGGAGCCCTAATAAATATTTATTTTATTCTGTTTTTTAGTATCTTTTATTATAGCGGCAACAGAAATAAACTCCTTTGCAAAAAAAACGGGCACCTTACAGTCATTGGCTTTTCTATGGATAATATTAATATTTTTAGTATGTCATTAGCATAAATGACTAGAAATTTCTTATTATCATTGAGAATATAGTTTTTAACCATTAAATCCTGGAATCGGTGTTTTAGTCAATGTAAACAGAGAGTCCTGTTAAAATTGAAATTTTTAGGGTATAATTAAATTAAGACTACGAGTATTTTTATGGTATTTTAATAAAAAAAGACATTAAAAAATAAAAATTAATAACGAGTATGACCTCCCCTTGCAGCGATTACGGCATGTAATCGTCTTGGCATGCTTTCCACCAGGCTTCCGATGGTGTCCTGTGGAATGTGTTCCCACTCAGCCGAAATCACACGTTTAAGCTCCCTGATGTTTTGTGGAAGGGGTTGGACAGATTGTACTCGCCATTTTAGGAGGTCCCAGACGTGCTCAATGGGGTTAAGGTCGGGGCTCTACGCTAGCCAATCCAGACGACGAATACCGACCTCTTGCATATGAGCGTCTACGTCGCCAGAACGGTGGTCCCGAGCATTATCGTCAGTGTAAATGGCATCTTCACCAATTACAATCAGTGCGGGCTGTGCATGTTGACAAATTATTCCTGTTATGTACTTTTGCGCATTTAGTGAGCCATTTTCAATGAACACTATCTCCGTACGATAGCTGGAAGTTACGCCCGCCCAAAACATAACGGACCTTCTACCATAAGAGGTGATTTCTTCAAAACACACGTCGGCATAGGGTTCCCCTAGTCTTCGTAACACTCACCGACGTCGGTCCTCACCATTCAGATAAATTCGAGCCTAATCGGAGAAGAGTACGCTACTCCAGTTACCTAGTGTCCAAGATAGACAATTTCTAGTGAACCTCAGTCGAGCAATCCGGTCCTCACGGAGTTACTTGGGGGCCCGCGCTGCTCGTCGACTGCGTATATCAACCGCTAAAAGCCTCCTCCTCACTGTCCATAGGCTAACTTGTGCTCCTCGTACCTCTTGAAGGTTTTTTTGAGGTCTATGTAACTGCATTTGCGGTTCCTCAGCGCCTGAGTCACTAAAAAGCGGTCGTCTCGTGGTTGTGTGCAACGTTTTCTCCCAGAACATTGCCTTCTTTGAACGGAACCTATCTCTGGTATCGAGTCCAGGTTCTTTGGACGGTGGAACGACTCACGTTAAACCGCTGTGAGCTGTAACATTGGCTACAACCCACTTCCAGCAGCGCTATAATTTTACTAGCTCTTATTGCTTTTTCTGCCATTACAATCGACAAAAAGATATCTGTTTTAAGTCACAATAGGGCAGGATTATGCGAGAAACATAAATTATTCTAATAAAAATAACGAGAAGTTAGTTTTAGTTGCCTGATAACCTTTTAACCGCAAACCTGCGAATAGTAAGTAAAAAGTCATAAACTGAAAAAGGGATTATTATTTTTAAAAACAACATTTTCGAATTTGAAATTAACTTTTTTTCATACCGAGACTCTTTATTAAGTGCCAGTAGGCAGTAGCATAGTTTGGCTATTAAAACCTCTTTAGAACTAAATGATTACTACCAATAATGTAGAAAAATCCAAACCGCCCGTTTTTTTTGCAAAGGAGTGTACATCATCAGTGAAAATTTCAACTGTCTAACTATCACGGTTCATGAGATACAGCCTGGTGACTGACTGACAGACAGACAGACAGACGGACAGACGGACGGACAGTGGAGTCATAGTAATAGGGTCCTGTTTTACCCTTTGGGTACGGAACCGTAAAAAGTAATAGGTACCGAGTCCCAAAAATTCTGCGAAAACCATTTTTCAAAGATGGTTTGGTTTGAAGTTTTAAACATTAAGTAAGTAGGTACTTGTCTTACTTTCTCTGTCGAAGACAAAAAAAAAACTATCTTCAAAGCAATCAAATAAGTACGTCATCTTGCTTCCGCAAAATTAACGTATGTATGCAGACCAGAAAATTGCTCACGATCTCAATAAAAATCACTCGGATCAGAAGGCTCTATAGCGGGAGGTCTGTGCCCGTTGAAAAAATTACAGATCATTGTACGCACACCGCGCATGCTCCGCGCGCGTCTTCCCGCGCTTTTTGAGCGCGAGATTTGAAAACAGAAATATTTACGAAATTGAAAATGTAAAAAATCACACATTTGCACCATTTCATAAAAACGATTTTGTTATTTAACTTTAGATAATAACATACTGCTGGAAACATTATTATTTGGATAATATTATGCTAAGTGCTATTAAATTATTATCAAAAATTCAAAATAAATAAATTAAGTAGGTACCACTTTTCAATGACATTAGTGATGTGATCTGATTAATAGTGTGGTACTAACATTTAAAAAAAACAAAAATGGTGTCAGCATGTTCAAATTCGACCAAAAATAGTAGGAAAACGAGTGTTAAAAGAATGGTGACATATTTTATCAGTGCGTGTCGAAAATTAACTAGTTTTGAGAGCGTTTATGCGGGTCTATTTGTGTTGTTTGTGCCATCAGTGTTGAGTGAAACAGGTGAGAGGAAAATGTTTCCTATTTGTACATAAAAAACTGCAAAAATATTACAGTACCGTGTATGTACAGTCGGAGTTAAAAGTGGCTACCATTGTCTTGGTAGAGATTTATGAATGAAAACTTGTAAATAACTGTTAGGTACTGTTTACAAAAGTAATTGAATACCGGCTATGTAGGTATTGTAGAAGTTATTATAGTTATTTATTATAAGTACATTGTACCAACTTATGTATAACAATCAAAAATCACAATTGCGAAGTGGTCAGCGTCTGTGAGCTTATTGACGATAAATATAGTGAAATTGGAAGATTCTCAATGTTGTTCATGAAAAAACAAACAAATCGTATATATACATACCTACGATTACATGGCATTTCGCTCTTTCCGTGTTAATCGAAGACCAATGTATTTTTACATGAATTAAATATCCTAATTTCTACGGTCAAACGATTTTTGTACTTATTCCCGAAATAGGATCTACTTTCAGGCTTTGATTGGTATTTCATTAAAATTTAACGTACCTCTATAGGTACTTAAAACTTAATCGACTCTATTTGTAAATTAATAAGGTATATCTAGGCTTGTACTTATTCCCGAAATAAGATCTACCTTCAGGCTTTGATTGGTATTTCATTAAAATTTAACGTACCTCTATAAGTACTTGAAACTTAAACAGCTCTATTTGTAAATTAAGAAGTTATATCTAAGTTTGTACTTATTCCCGAAATAGGATCTACTTTCAGGCTTTGATTGGTATTTCATTAAAATTTAACGTACTTCTTTATGTACTTGAAACTTAAACTGCTCTATTTGTAAATTAAAAAGTTATATCTAGGTTTGTAGATACTTATTCCCGAAATAGGATCTACTTTCAGGCTTTGATTGGTATTTCATTAAAATTTAACGTACTTCTTTATGTACTTGAAACTTAAACTGCTCTATTTGTAAATTAAAAAGGTATATCTAGGTTTGTAGATACTTATTCCCGAAATAGGATCTACTTTCAGGCTTTGATTGGTATTTCATTAAAATTTAACGTAACTTTAAAGGTACTTGAAACTTAAACGGCTCTATTTGTAAATTAAGAAGGTATATCTAGGTACATAAGGAATATTTAGTACCTGGTCGACTGAGCTCTGCTCGGGTGAAAATAGAGAAGGAATTTAAGTAAGCATTGATAAGTAAATGAGGAACTGGACTCTTCCTTCTCTTTTTTAAAGGACAAATGGCATCAGACAGAAACTAGTTAAAGGTAGAAAAGGAAAGCCCCTGCAGTGTGAGACACAAGTTAATAATTAACTAAAGACAAAGTGTAACAATACACCGTAGAACAAAAGAAAAAAACCAAGAATAATTATTACGAAATCATCATTCTAGATTACAATCTCACAAAAATCCAGTAAGAGGCAATTATGCTCACCTTGCTTTATTTTAAAATATCTATTTAAAGACATCTAGATCTATAAGGCCACAGTAATTTCCAAATAATAGCCGACATTGTTCTGATCTTGGGCAGAATATGCAGCATTCACTTTCCTTATGAGTTCCAGACAATGACAGTTGTCAATACTTAGGTACTATTTTGCTAGTAGGTAGATAGGTACTACCAAGTTAGGTCCTTCAAGTAGACAACGTATTGCACCATTATTATAAGGTTATTGGTTAAACACCAGCAACCACTTAAGGGGTCATCGTGCTCATCATTATGAACAACTTTTAATATACGACCAAACCTGAAATCGTGAAAAAAAGCAGCTGTTCCTTACATTTGACGAGTTTGTTGTAGATAAATTGTATTAAACACATAGACTTATAAAAAAAGATGGACTCCGCGCCACGCATATCGAAAGTGAAGCACCCTACCGATCTATGTGTGCGTGATTTGAGTACCTGCAAAGACGCCGTCGCTCGTGTCACGTAATGGCGGCCGGTCGGCATACTATGATGTAAATGTGTGCGCGAGGCGTGTTTGTACAAACGGTCCCGGCATACTTACTGTGCTTCACTTTCGATATGCGCAGCGCGGAGTCCATCTTTTTTTATAAGTCTATGATTAAACAGTATATTATTTTTTGTGATTTCGGGTTTGAACCCATAGTAAAAGTTGTTCATAATGATGAGTACAATGACCCCTTAAGACGTTGCTGGTGTTTTACCAATAACCCTGTATATCACTCAATTTTTACAGAATATAATTATATCTGGCATCATCATTCATCGCAACTGCATCCGGTTAGACTGGAAGCTGAATCCAACATAGTTAGGAAAAGGCTAGGCAGATTGATGTATCCGCCGGACCTTTGTTATGAATCCTTTGTCGTATTTGGTAATATGCTCAAAGAACATTTTTGTCATTCATTTTACCAATCATTTATTCAACATGAGTACCCTTCCATCGGTTTGCATGTAATCGTCCCTTCTGAATTTAAAATACCTAAATTATTCCATTTTCAAATATGTGGTCAGCCATTAACTGCCGACCGTCGACCGTTACAAAAACATTTGAATGTCAAGTCCAATTTACGTTAACACACTCCTTTTTGGAATTCGTAATTAATATGGGAATCTATTCAACTTTTACATAGACAAAGTTAGGGCCAGTAATTGAATTTTTAATCCTTTTTGTGCAAAGAATTGTTTTTCCCAGAATTCCCAGTTTTAGGTACGTTTAGACTGTCCCTTTCAAAATCAGTGGGCCATGTCTTGTCTAGGTGTGGCGAGTCCTAGCAAATAAAAATCTGGTTTAAAAAATATATTAACAAAAAATAAAAAAAAAACTCAAAAAAATCTGGTTAAAAATTAATTTTAATTAAAAAAAATATACTATTGACAAATAATTGATTAATAAAGTATATATTTATATTTAAAATATAAAATAAAAAACATATCATTCTAATTATAAAAGAGTAAGTGGGGTCTATGCCACCCGAAATAAAGTTACTATTATTTATTTAAAAGGAAATATCTTTGCTTGAAAATCGCGTAGAAAATCTGTCTGTCATCATAATGTAGGAATACTCAAAATTATGGAACAACAATGCGTAGTAACGCAACTGTAGTAACCGTGAATCTACAAAAGTACTGCACTATTACATAAAAATGATGTCAAGTAGTGAGGTGAACTTTTCCGCGAGCAGTGTCGCGCGAACGCAACGGAACGACGATTCCAATAATCGATTCTACCATTAACTCGATTACACAATGCATTTCCGACGCAATTGTTCGTAACAGACGTCGTACTACACCGATTGACTTTTTTAATAGTCGAACAGAGATCTATGTTCTCATGAATCGTAACTTAGTACTTACCTATCTTTTTAGAATAAAATTAGACTTTTTTTGCAACTTTTAAAAAACTCTTTTATGTTGATCTCATGTTTGAACTTCATTGTTGGGGCAAGAGTATGCCAATGACCTTGAGTAGTTAGCTTGCGCGTTCTGTGCTGAGCTCACGCAACGCGTCGTACGTCCAGCCAGTAATAGGACTCGCTCATCAAGGAGCGCTGTCCCAAATTAGACTCATTATTAATTCATTAGACATAAAATAAAAGGTGTTTTAATAAAACACGTATAAAAGATAATTAAATTATCTTTAAAATGAAAGTTTCATTAAAATAAGTATGTTTGATGTTTTTGCGTGATTTTCAGTTTTTTATCCGCGTTAGACATAACTTTACAAATTAATTACACTATTTACACTATGTAATCTACACATAATCTAAAATATTCACAGATTAAGTTATTAAGAAAATGCTTTAATTTAACATATATTTTTTCCAAATCATTAACATTATTCGTTTAAACGTAATCTTCAGTTTAAAATCATTAAAAGTCGCCGTAGGGCCTGTGTCACCACCTACGATTAAGTTCCCATTAACTGGTCTAAGAAGGACGATTATGTTGTCCGAAAATATCACGAATTTTACGAAATGTAACTTTGACAGAACAACCATTTTCATAGTGGATTTGAATTATTTTAATGCCATTTTCGAGCGAAATTGAATTCATTGTAACAATTGCCAAAGCACCTACTACGAATACCGCCAAAAACTAAATGTCAAAACTATCACGTTCTTGGTCTTGCCCCAATTGAAAAACAAAGTTCTTGTTGAAATACCCTTATAACAAAAATGTAACTGTAGTTATATACAAAATGCAGAAAATTAAGTTGGTACCCAGTACGATAACCATGCCAGCCTGTATGACACAATAACCATGTAAAATCCAAACAAAAACTGCTTTTCAAAACAAGCGAGGCTTCCCACAAATTAATATAGTCTATGATCACGCATGTAATCTTTTTGTTACCCTCAAGGCAGTAGTCCTACCTCAGAACAATAACAAAGCATAGAAGGAAGGCTAAAATCAGAATTCTGTAACTACCTTTATTCCCGTTCTATTATTAGGTACGCTAAAGGTACGATAAAGGATGTGGGAAAGAGATAAATGTTTTACTCTTTGTTTTACTTTCTTGGCATGGTCACAAGATCAATTGTCATTTGGTTAAAAAAGTTATAGTATGACGCGGCCAAATTTGATAGTACTTTGTTTCAATGCCTGACAGTTCGTTCATTGAACTACCTGACTTATTCGCGTGTTCATTGTTTACGTGTTTGTCGTAATCTTCCATGGTTTTGCGATGTTTTAATAATATTTCTACTGTTAGATTGCATGAATTCTTTGTTTAACTACAAATAGTGAGTGTGTGGACGCTGTGGAGCAATTTCTTGTGTGGTTGGGGGCTGCAAGTCCCATTCATAGCGAAAATAAAATGAACAATAAATATTGACCTTCCATCGGTAAGTTTTTGCTCAATTTCTTGTTGCATATGATCTGATAAACGAATATAAATACATAACAAATATTGCTGTGTCACTAAATAGCTGAAACCAGTCGTAATATTTATTCCAATAGAAGTTATTAGCGAATATTCGGAAATTGTTTTGGGGTTATCTTGATCAGCCATAGTGACGTAAATAATGTTGTCGATACTTTTCTTTTACAGATTTCCTAGACGATGTGAAAAAAAATGGATAAATTGTATTGGTAGACGAAATTGGACTCCAAAAAGCACAGCCACATAATATGCTCCAAGCATTTTACTTTGTATTCATTTGGTAATGAACCTATGAAATGGATGTAGCATGTTCTTTAAGTTGTCACTTAGAGAACATGTTCCTACATTATTTGTTATGGATAGAACAGATGAAATGGTCTGATATACAGGATGATTTTTTTATCATGCACCAAATTGAAATGGGAGATTGTACTCATGGCTGATTTTTTTTTCGCGATTTCAGGTTTGTTCCCATAGTAAAAGTTGTTCATAATGACGAGTACAATCTCCCATTTCCATTTGGTGCATGATAAAAAATTTATCCAGTATTATGATATAATTAAGGTATTTTATTGGCAATAAATAGTATCCCGTTCAAATTAAAACTTGATTTATTACATTACAGGAAATACTTATGGAAGTCTGCGAAGAAGGACATAGCGCAGTACTGCAAATTAAAAGAACCGCTCACCATTAACAGCAATCTAACATGAAGACAGGTATAACATTTCAGAAATATGTTCACTTGATATATGCGATACAATGATATTATATTAAAAATATCATTGATGCGATATCATTCTTCTAATTATCCCAGTCGGAAATATAATCGTGTGCAAATTCATTTATTTATTTTTAATAAAAAATACGTAATTGTAGGATCCCGTAGCAATGGAAGTTGAAACAGGACCTAGTACATCGGTACAGATTAATGAATCGCCACTGATCTTGACATCTCGTGAAATCATCTCACATCAGTCAGGTAAGACATACAAATAAAACTATTTACCTAAATAAAAATGTTGATAAAAAATCTTACATAAATTTTATTGAGAACTGTTTGTTTTAGGAATCCTTGACACAGATGACAATAACAAATTCAGAAATAATTGGATTCCATCCCGATTCAAGAAGACTGCGCTTTTGGCGAGTTCCTGGTCGCCAGAGCCGACTCCAGAATCCTCAGGAAGTTCATTCGTACCAGGGCGGAATGATTATGGTGTGGGCTGGAATTCGCCTAACAGATTATTAAAGTTGCTAGGCATTTTACTTTTTTATTTCAAATATTATCTGGTCGTTATTAATTTTTTTATGTACAAAAAGTTTTTGTCGCTTTTATACCATTTTGAATTTTCATAATAAATTTTATTTTTTCACTAACAACCATTTTATTTAATCAAATAATTCAAATCTCTATTAAATTACGCTTCACTGATTTAAAATAATACATAATGAAAAAGTATTAAAATAAAAATTATTAGGTACTTTGAATACCCTTGTTCCCTAGACTTTGTTGAGTAGTCTATGATGTAATCTAAAATTCAAATAAATATGAGAAAGTAAGTTGCTAAAAACATTTGCAAAACCGAATGTCTCCCACTTGTTTTCAATAAACTCATCAGTTATTATGGCATTTAAATACATTCTGGTTTAGCCGGGTCAGATTTAATACATGAAGAGCTGTCGGGAACCAAGGAAGACTTTGGTGATGATGATGACGAACTATTTAGTTCATACTTAAAGTATTGTTTCATTTTGAACGAATATATTAAGTATGTATGGGAGTAAGTATGGGATCATAAGGATGCTTAGTTAATTCAAAATTTTAGGTACGCACGGCTACAGATCAAGCTATACATTTCCAGTATAAGCTGATCTCGCATTGTATAGGATTTCCTTACAATGAGCGGTCAGTGTAAACTGGAAATGTATAGTTTGATGTGTAGCCGGGTGTACCTACGGTTATTATTCTTGGCAGTATAAGAAAGAATGTCATTGTAAATTTTATCGACGTTGAAATTTAGTGGGTACATCACTAGTCAGAATAAAATGAATGACAACCTACAAAATTTCGAAACGTCTTCTGTATACGTGTCCTTCTTTTACATCATAGCGGCTCCATAAGTCAAAATGAAACAAATATATTGAGTTCAGTTGCTATTTAAGCACTACTTCTATGCTTGTTGTTCTTCTGAGAGTCCTACTGTACCATAAATTAGACAATTACAATGCAAGACAGTAAAATTGTCTATGTGACGACTGTCATGGCATTCACTGCACTTCCTCCTTGGATCACACCAGGAAATATACCATAAAGCCGTACATGGTTATTCAAACAAAGAACAGTCAATCTTATTAAAAATAACACGGATAGCGGATAGTTATCGTAATGTCTATTAATCTTATGGTCATGTATAATAAAACACTTAAGTATAAATAAAATAAGGATGCGCGCTTTTATTGACTCTTTGTCTATTTTGCCAGCGGCTTCGCCCGCGTAGCATAGGTACTTAATCAGCCTATAATGTTCCCAGTGCTGGGAACATTCCTCCTATCTTCGAGAAAGTATAGGCCGTAATCCATCACGTGGGCCCAGAGCTGGTTGGTAGTTGTCAGATGTCTTCGAATTTTTGGTTCTAGGACATGCCGGTTTCCTCACGATGTTTTCCCGTCGCCCGCGTGCATGTCGGAAATTATCCCACGAGAATGTACTATCGAGATATAAAAAATACCATATGTAATCCAGATCTTGTTCTACCCGTGTGCCAAACACCGGTTAGACTGGAAGCCGACCCCAACATAGTTGGGAAAAGGCAGGCAGATTGATATTATATGTAAAAAGGTATTACTTACGCAGTAATATATAGGTAAGTCAATATACTTACCATTATTTTGTTAAAGTTATTATCACCAGGCTTGCGAAAATCCGCTGAGTCTTTCATAAGCTTTCCAATATTCCAAACTAAATTAATTTCCGTATTACCAATAGAGGAACTGTTTGAAGACCTAATCTTATACTGTTTAAGTATATCAGTTTACAAAACTTTATTCATTACTTTGAGCTGTCCTTTTCGGAGAGTACTGATTACTTATTTATTTTGAACGGCTCAATAGACCTATAAATTCTGAAGAAATAACAACAAACTAAATTTACTTAATAGTATTAAGTAATTAAAGTAATAACAATCCAAAGACAATTCAGTACACAGCAGTGTCATGGCATTTTTTGAACCTTCCCTAATTTCACTTTACAGATTTTTTCTTTATATAATTATGCATTCGATTAATTTGTTATTTAATAGAAACACTATCTCAGTCAAAGTCAAAGTCAAAACATTACAAATAGGCATTTAGAAGGCAGTTTGTGAACGTCAAAATTTACAAGAAAATAGAATTGATTTCTAGTATGCCCTTCTAAAAAGTATGGAGAAGAATTGGCAAGAAACTCTTTTACTCAGTTACTCTTTTAAAATGGTTTAAATTATTTTTTTTACATGAATTATAAGACGATGTATCTACACTCATGGACAAATTTAGAGGAACGCAAAAAAAAGGTTAAGTTTTTCCTGTTGTAGTTATCCTGCGTACTTGTCACTAACATTAGTAAATGGTATTAAAAAAAATAAAGTTTTGGAATGTTTTTTTTTTCGAATTTCATTTGTTTTTATGTAATTATTGCGTAGTAAGCACTACGCAATAATTACATAAAAACAAATGAAATTTCTTTCATACTGCGAAAAATTTTGCCAACTTTTGAATTTGAGTTTAATTTTAGGTCTTGTTTAAATGTTTGCGACTGCCTTGTTTATCATGTTAAGCGTGAATTGTTACTGCAAATAAACTGAGAATGCCAGATCTAAACGCCACTCAAGTTGCTAGTGCTGTTACTTTAATTGGGAATGGGCAAACCTAAAAACATGTGGCCCAAACATTACAAGTATCAAAATCTGTGGTACACCGAGTTGTCAAGAGGTATCGGCAGACCAGACAGTATACGAGACTCGCAGGACAGGGACTTAAACGGAAAACTGGGACCAGAGATGACCGGTTCATCGTTAGCAGCGTGCTTAGAAACCAGACCTTAACTTCTTCTGAGGTAAGAACGAAGCTCCAAGAAGTTCAAGGGGTTACAATAAGCACAAAAACTGTGAGAAGAAGACTAAAATCGTCCGGAATAAGTTCACACTTGCCTGCCAGTGACCCCCTGTTTGCCACATACCATCGAGTAGTTCGAGCTAATTTTGCTCGCATTTACGAAAATTGGAATAACGATGCTTGGAGTCAAGTTCTATTCACAGATGAGTTCAGATTTTGTCTGAAGCCAGATGTTGGAAGGATTAAAGTGTGGAGACGCGCGGGAGTAAGGTACACTCAGTGCAACATCATTGGAAAAGAGGCGTATGGTGGAGGGTCAGCTATGGTATCGGGGGTATTTGTAAGGGGCCACGTACGGAACTCCGCGTCATTGAAAATGGGTCACTAATAGCGGCACGATATGTAACTGAAACTTTGGAAGAAATTGCAATGCCATTTGCCCCTTATAAAGGAGATAGACTTGTTTTTATGCATGATAATGCACTCCCCTATATTGCGCCCGTAGTTGTCGAATACCTTCGAGACGTTGAAATCAATGTTTTCAAGTGGCCAACGCGCTCGCCCGACTTAACCCCATAGAGGATGCATGGGATAAGCTTGGAAGACAAATTAAGAAAAGACATCCTGCCCCCGCTAATTAGAGAGCTCTTAAAACGCATTACAGGAAGAATGTTACGCAACCTCTAAAGGTTTTATTGATAACTTGATTAGGAGTATGCCAAGGCCACTGGGAGCAGTTCGAAGAGTTAGAAGGGGCAACACTAAGTACTGATTATAGCCTACGTTATAGCCTTTCCTAAGCCCTTATGAAAAAAATAATAAAAATAATGAGTTACAAAAATGTTACTTTCATGTAAAATTTTCTTTTTTTCTTAATTTGGTTAATTTTTATCATTTGGTCATTTGTTTTTCGACGTTTGCAATTTTAAATTAACGACTAATAAGCAATATCCAAATTAATAAACTTAATTGTCACAAATATCCATGATATTTGGTGTTCATGGTGTTTTAAACGCACTTTTTTTTTTGCGTCCCTCTAAATTTGTCCATGAGTGTAGAATAAAATTACTATACTTACAACAATACATTATCTACCTAGATAGGTAAGTATATAGATACACATTGCACACACGAACACAAAAACAAAAATTACATCCATTCGAGGTTATTAGCACCTAAACTCATAATGTATGTTTTGTAGCCTTAAGCACCTATTATCATGTGACACTGACCCATATGCCTAATGTTATTTAATCATCACTTGCATTCAATTTGATAAAATAATCGTGTTCTATCATTTTGTATCCGCCGGACATTTGTCTATGTAATTTGCGGGCACTCGCAAAAAAACACTTATTCTTGGTTGCTAATCTTTTGAATACATACATTAATGTACTGTTGGTAAATAAAACATAGTAATATGTGTAAAGCATGCATCTACTAATGATAATGATGTAGTAGATGAAGGATTTATACTGCTACGTAAGCAATCATTTGTTTTACAATTTGTTTACAAGCGGATTTAAATCGTCATTTCCTTAGCTGTTAAAGTATATTTGATATAGTAATAAATTATGAGTTCAAATAAATACGAGCCTGCTATTCTTTGTTAAGGTACTGACACACGTGCTCATAAAAAGCATGCCTATAAGCACGCTTACCCGAAAACATACTAGAAATAAGCATGCTCATTACTAGTCACACATGCTACTAATGAGCACTTGCTCAATAAAAGCATGCTTTCGTGCTAGTAATGAGCACGTCTGTCAGTAGCTTTATTCTTTCAGTCCCGTCGAGACAACGCGTTCCAGGGGCCCTACTCCCTAAGTCCGTCCGTCCATCCGTTCGTCCGTTCATCCGTCCGTCTGACATAAAGATCCATCAAAACAAGTGTAAAAGTTAAATTATTCGGACGGGCAAAAACACATTGGAATTAGGGACAACTGTGAAATTGTGTTGTCATTCATACTTCGTTTGGACGCCGAACCAATCATCTATCCGTAAGTGATACGGAGTAGGAAACGCCTGTGACGAAGGCCGAAACTACGGACTTCGTGCTTAGGGAGTAGCCCCCTGACACCTATCAGTTGGACAATTTCTAGTAGTGTTATGGATCAAATTCGCAAAACACATATTCGTTAGTATGAAACTGACAGTTGTCAAAAACACATTCTCTCAGCGGCCGGACTGTATGTAAAGAATCGCCAAGTTCGTTGCCCTACATTGTAGAGGTTTGAACCTATTCATGAATTCAAGATACATGTTTAGACCAGGTATAATAATAGAATACTACAGACATTTTGACTATCACATTTTTTTTTTTACTGTACCACACACAAGATGATCTCGAAACTCGTAAAGTACTTGAGATAAGAGTAAGAATAACTTATTGGAATCTTCACGAACTTTTCCACAGCAATCAAATTCTTTCGAATATCATGATGACGACGTCTTTACTTAAACCATTATTCGATATTAAGAATCGAGTAATGGTTTAACGTTTAAGTACCTACTTAGAGAAAAGTATCCAAACACGTTGGTATTTATTATACGAGTACCTATAGCTTGCCTTTCTTTGATAGAATTGTGTGATTATGGTTTCGCTTAAAAGTGCAACATCACGGTAAAGTGATAGACATCACCTTCACTTTCTATCGATATAGAAATTGTTCGTACACCACACCGCACACAAATGCCAAAATGTCATTATTTCCATATGTCACAACTTCTAACGATTTCACCAAAAGTGCAGAAATACTGCATATTTTTTTAATTCAAGCCAGTATTTATGGAACACATTACACACTATCAAATTAACCTTTAGAAAATAATATTTAAGAACCAAATAGCGAAATATTACCTAAAAATTAATTTGTTAATCAAAAACTGGAGTATATACCATCACTTCACATTTTAGCCTACAAATTGGTCCTTGAACTGCACATTTGCTGCTGCAAATGAAAGCGCTGAATGTTGTTTTGACAGCAGCTACAGAACCGCATTCTACATAAAATGTAGCAGCGTCTTTCTGCGCGGCTCCATTACTTAAAATTAAACCCGTTGTTATTATGCTTTACACAAGCACCCAATTCGAAATGTTCTATTGCGATTCACATGCGTTAATTATCGCAAAAGAACTCTTAAGAGTTCTCTAAAAGTTCATGCCAAACGAATAACAGATTATCCAGTCTGCCATTAAGCTGACTAATGCTGTCCACTTTGCTTTAAACCTGCAACAAGTAAAAAAAAGTAATTTAATTCTCAAATTACCGTGGCTAAATGGAAACGCACCGGACCACTTTCGTTGGCGGTCAACCAGTAGCTTGCAACCGCCAAAATGTGAAGAATTACGTCTCAGCCGACATAATCACACTTTCACTTATGTAACTAAATTATAACCGATCTGAACTGATTATATTACCAGTAACACGAGTGTATGCACGATGAAATTTCGTTAAGTTTCCAAAACGTTGCGGCAATGATATCTGGGCACATCGATTGGTATTACCCAAGATTTCAATTTGTTAGTACAGTAAGACCGCATTCCAACTGTGAAATAAAGATTCGAATGTCGTATGTAGAAATCATTAAGTACATTTTTTAAGCACAAAAGAAAATTAAAACTTTTAGATCCCATAAAACCACGTCGAAGCAGAATAAGTGACCTAATCTACTTCTGAAGGAGGCTGGTTGGAATGACCAGCAACGGCCCACGTACAATGTTCCACTTGAAGAACTAAGTACGAAAATCAATCCCAGTAACAGGGACATTAAACCACGACGAAGTGTCTTAAAACCATTATCGAAATCAAATATTTTATTAAAGAAGATATTATCCAAACCAGGGATCGTACAACCCCAGTTAAGAGTTAAGACTTTCGAAGGGGTAAGCCGTTTTTGAGGTTACCTTTATCATGTGTAACTCTCCTTGGATGGGCTGGAATCCCAGTAAAAGGGTTATCCCTTCAGTATTGATAATCCATTGAATGGGTTCTTTACTCGAAACCCAGTGAAAGGGTTACCCCTTCATTAAGATTTAACCTATATAATATATGGGTTTTGTTCGGGTTTCGATATTAGCTATTTACAACGTATGCCCATCATCGAGAGGTCATATTATTACATTGCTCCGAGTCGGAATGTTACGCTTGAAGTGCAACCTTTTTGAACGGCTTAATTTAAACTGTTCAAAACTGGTTACCCACATCAGGGTGTTTGTCTGCTTATAAAAACCCTTTCGAAAACCCTTTTAATGGATAACCAAAATTCAAAAGGGTTACCTACATCGTATGGGTTTTTGATTAACTGCTTAGAAAAACCCTATCGAAAACCCTTTCAATGGGTAAACAAAATGGTCCCTGAATTCCAAACAGGAAAAAGACAGCTCAAAAGATGGACCCTGGCCAACAACAGGATTACCACGATGAAAGGACAATGAACAGTCTAAAATAATCATATCAACCAGTACGTCGATTCTGTAAAATTCAAACAACAACTCGCTATTCACTCTCACTTCGCATCACTTCAGTCTGCTCACTTATTTTTAGGGTTCCGTAGCGAAATGGCAAAAAACGGAACCCTTATGGATTCGTCATGTCTGTCTGTCTGTCCGTCCGTATGTCACAGCCACTTTTTTCCGAAACTATAAGAACTATACTGTTGAAACTTGGTAAGTGGATGTATTCTGTGAACCGCATTAAGATTTTCACACAAAAATAGAAAAACAACAGTAAATTTTGGGGGTCCCCATACTTAGAACTGAAACTCGAAATTTTTTTTTCATCAAATCCATACGTGTGGGGTATTTATAGGTAGGTTTTAAAAAAATATATTGAGGTTTCTAATATCATTTTTTTCCAAACTGAATAGTTTGCGCGTGAGATACTTCCAAAGTGGTAAAATGTGTCCCCCCGGGTTCTAAAATAAGAGAATGATAAAACTAAAAAAAATATATGATGTAAACTTCCACCGAAAATTGGTTTGAACGAGATCTAGTAAGTAGTTTTTTTTTATACGTCATAAATCGTAAACCGCAATTTACCTTTCATTCAATCAACTCAAATATAAAAATAAAAAAAAACCTTTAATTTCATAAACATAAACCTTATGCATAAACCGTGAACCATTATTTTCTATACTATTCTATACTATTTTCTTGTTTTGCAAAGTAGTGTTTATGGTACGGAACCCTTCGTGTGTGAGTCCGACTAGCACTTGGCCGGTTTTTGTATTTGACACTAAATTTAGAACGCCAATCAAGAAACTCACAGCGGATTCAGCCGGTCGATTCTGTAAAAATCTCACCGTGAAAACTTAGGTGAAGTCAGTTTGTTTTTGCTAGGAATTGACACTATTGACAGCACACTCCACGCTCACTTCACCTAAGTTATCACGGTGAGATGGTTACAGAATCGCACTGCAGATTCGAAGTTTAGAATGAGGTCTTACAGAATCACACGGCAGAGCACACTGACTCACTGGCATTGACTTAGACGCAATATAAATTTCATTAGACCTACCGACCCTGGATCGTCGTAAGATCAATATCGCCACAATCTTCAGAAATTCTCAGTAACTAACCAAATATTTATTGGAATTTAACCATTTGGGTCAAGAGCCAAAAGTATGGTCATCAAGATGGTCAATATTGTGTCATGTAGGAGTCACGTAGCTCGTTAAACAGAAGCACATTTAGCAAAGTTAAGCTCAAGGATTGGCCGCCATTCTAAAAAATAAATGTCACAAAGAAAGGTCACCAATCCAAACCAAATCAAAACCGAGGCATACGCGCCTTATTCACGCAAATAGTTAAGCACGCCCAATAAGCTTAGAAACCATACATACAGGGTGAAATTGAATAGATGCGACAGAATTTAAGGGGGTGTTCTACGCATCAATACGAACAACTTTTACTATGGGACCAAACCTGAAATCGCGAAAAAAAAATCAGCTGTTCAGTACATTTCTGTTCGCATAATTCGTCAAAATGTACTGAACAGCTGATTTTTTTTTCGCGATTTCAGGTTTTGGTCCCATAGTAAAAGTTGTTCATATTGATGCGTAGAACACCCCCTTAAATTTTGTCGCATCTATTCAATTTCACCCTGTATAAATATAATGTAATTTTAAATGTAACAAAACAACTGCTAATCGGTACCAACCTAAACAATGCATAATGGATGATGCCCGGGTAAAAAAAAAGAAATTCTATTTAGTCTGTCGTAATAAAAAAATATTAAACGTATTTTTTTGAATTATCATATTAATAAAAAAAGAGTGGGGGCTACGTTACAACTATAACAAACAATGTATAAATCTAATAACGTCATTTTAACTCAATGTATCGCCATTATCTAGAGGAGCTCATAGAGATCATAGAGGAGCTCGTGGCTAAGTAATAACAGCCGCACGGGTCGATACATCAGGTTAAGCTACGCTTGCCGGCGTTGGTCCGTGGATGGGTGACCATCTTTACATACCGAGACTCCTCCAAACCTCGGAAAGCACGTTAAGCCGTTGCTTTTGGCTGTCATTCGTGCATCTTTGACAGTCGTTACGGGTCATCAGAAGCCCGAAATTCTTACAACCAGTCTTACCAAGGGGTATCGTATTACCCAGTTAGTGGGTTGTGGAGGTCAGATAGGCAGTCGCTCCATGTAAAATACTGGTATTCAGCTGCATCTGGTTAGATTGGAAGCCGACCCCAACATAGTTGGGAAAAGGCTAGGCAGATTGATTGTATCGCCATTATCTTGTGATTACGTAAAAAAAAGAAAAATACGTGTCCAATATTTTATAATGGACAAAAAAAATTTTTATCATCATCCCTATAGACAGGTTCACATCACAATAACATTGTATGGACCGCAATTCCAATGAATACCATAATTATGCCATGAACGAATAACAACACAGCCCACTGTCCATAAAATCTGTCATTACATAAGCTGACCTGAGAGAACCGGTAACTTACAATGGGATATGATCCAGATTTGGACCGATACCACTTGTTCGGAACACTGTGCAAGAACTGTTAGCCAATCCGGCCGTGGTACTAGTTTTTAAGTGGATTCCAACTATAGGGTTAAGTAAATTGAGGTCGTGGACTTCGGAGCATCGAAATGTAAAGATGAGGCACACAGTGCGATGTAAAGAAAGAAGGTAAATACGTTTATTTTTCGACTAGCTTCCACCCGCAGCTTCGCCCGCATGGTATCTCAATAAAATGTAATCTGTGTCCTTCCCTAGGGTTCAAAGTATCTCCATACCAAATTTCATCAAAATCAGTTCAGCCGTTTAGGCATGAAAGCGTAAAACAAACGAAAAAACAAACTTTTTCTCTTTATTATAATATTAATTTAGAATAAAAATGACGCTAAAAAGAACACAACTGTCAACAAACTGCAGTTTGGCACACTTTTTTATGTTGTATGTTATGGTTAGTAAAAAAAATTAAAAAGATGGCTGTCACAAAAAATATACTGAGTATGGTGGATTAACCGAACTTTCAGAAAACTTGAGTTAAACACTGATATTTGACGCATAACTACTAAAATAAAATTACCTTACTTAGGTATCACCAAAAACAGATCAATTAGTATTATAGAAATAGAGGCTAATAGATTTAAAATAGGTAGTAAACACCATAAGAAATGTTAAAGACCAAAACATAAATGCCAAGGGATAACATAAATCGCCCACGTCTAAACCATATTCGATAAAACCTAGACCAATTTTAACTGCGAAATTAAAATTACCATATACCTATATACAGTATACCTTGACACTATAAGTCGGCAAACACTGGTCAAGGAGATGTTACTTAAATCTGATTGTTTATATACTCAGAGATGGAGCACAGTGGCTCGCGATTAGATACGTGTGAAGTAATCCATATCAACTGTGAATCAGGACCAAAAGCGCTGTCACTGTCGGGCTGCATAGAACAGAAAGAGAAGCGCGATGATATAGGTAACGCTGGTAATTTATTGCAAAATGTGAAGCAATTATTTATTTACAGAAAATCTATTGATTGGACTAAAAAATTAAAACACTATTACGTTCGTATGTTGCTTGTAAAATAATCTGACAAAAAATCTGAATGATTATATTAATATGGTCTTTAATCGTTAAAAGAAATTTTTAGAGGTATCTTCGTGATTTTTTTTCTGTCGTATCAAATTAGTTGTATTATGTTTTCAACATCTAACTAGCATATACCCCGAAGGAAATCATATATTTTCTGATTTTGTGTACTGCAAGAGATCATAAATACTTTTAAGCATTATAAAACTTGCTTTTAGTTGCGTTTAGGTCCTATAATCCACTTAAGGTTCTTTTATTTTTACATACGGTCGACTGCATTCTTTGTTTACTCTTTTCAAACTTCTTTTACCTTTAAATTCCACATTTACGTAGTTAACTGTCAAAGTTTATTATCTATTCACGTGAGCCAATTTCATCATCAGACGGTTTTGTGCCTAAAAAACTCTTCACATTTTTAACCATTTCTAAACGTAGTCAATTATTACTAAGTACTAGGTTCATCTTCTCAATTTCTCTTACTTTCGCCCCGAATCCCAAATCCCGGCGTCCTCATTCGTGACTGTGCTATGACGCCCATTGGTTGGTTAGGACGAGTAGTGCCGCCAATATTGAGAAAAAAATCAGGTATGAGGTAGGTCAGATGAAGTCAAAAAAATCAGGTATGAGGTAGGTCAGATGAAGTCAAAAAAATCAACACTAAACCTCCTTGGTTCGAAAACCTAGGAGGTTTACTGTTGATTTTTTTGATACAAATGATTCTCCCTCATCTGACTAAAAATGTGAGCATAGGTTCAAAATGTTCCATATCTGCAGACTTATGTTTTTTTTCTCATGGTGGTGTTAGTGTTGGCGGCACTACTCGCCATAATATAACATATTCTTCTCTATTTCTCACGACATGGCTTTCTTGCTAAACCTGCAACATCAAACACGCCCATTACTTATTGCATTAAAAAATTGCAAACTAATCTACGTTCAAAAAATAAATTGCCATTAATGTCAATTCAGATTATGCATAAATATTAGCTGCACCAATATCAAATTGTGCAACTCTAGAGCATATTATGTAAAGAGTAAACGTAAAACATCTTGTAACACTAAACTTGATGCGGTTACGAAAAAGCTGTTTTTAAAACTAACGTTATTAATTTTAGCGATAGTTTGTATAATTTAAAACTTCTAGGCTATCAAGATAAATCGAGTGTTACGTGCAGATTACTTTAGTTGCATTTGATGGAACCCCTAGTGAGTTAATCCGACTCGCATACGGCCGATATCAAAGCCTAATCTCCTTATTGTTCACACTCTTAATCAAGCATTCAAAAATCTAAGCAAGCAAGTAGCTATCATTAAAGAACAAAGGTTTAATTTAATGTAAGATTAACATATCGCGAACACAGGGCAAGGTCGGGTCGAACAAGTAATCTTAGACAATACTAAGAAGTACAATGAGATACAACATCACTTAGTCATTATAATTACTAGCTAATCAACAATATTTTAATGCAAATCTTATTAAAATTGTACCTTTATCTGGTTAATTTATTTATTTATGCATAGAGTCGCATGCCGCACGTTAATAATAGCAGTGTTATGTAATAATAGTGCAATTAAAAGTGAAGATTAATAGTAGATTGTTGTATCGAGCGCAAAGTGAGTTGTTGGTGACTTATGTTGGTGAGACTAAATTAGCACGAGTGATCTTTTTGATCTAATACATACATTTTACATTATACTTAATGGGAGACATTAAACCTCTGAGGTAAATTTATATCTAAATAAAAAAATAAAAAACAGTGCATAAATGAGATTTCATATAACATTCTTGCACTGTTTTAGTTCTAAGCAAAAAATACGTCCTTTGTGATCGGTTTTGTAGTGATTAATGATAACATTACTACGCAGTTGAAAGAAAATAATAATTATGATCATAAAAGACTGCCTAGTTGGTCTAATCGCCGCAAGTGCTACTGCTGAGGTCCTGGGTTCGATTCCCTGCACGCGTAGCATGACCACTTTTATCTCTACGAAGAATAGACACGCCTCTTTCTATACAAAGCGACATTTTGTTTCTACATTTTTGACATCTACCGTAGAAATCCTTCCACAATCTGTCATTTTGTCTTTCGTTTCTAACGATCTTTGTCTAGGTCCTTTTTTATTAACCCCCGACGCAAAAAGAGGGGTGTTATAAGTTTGACCGCTATGTGTGTGTGTGTGTGTGTGTGTGTGTCTGTCTGTGGCACCGTAGCGCTTAAACGGGTGGACTGATTTGGATGCGGTTTTTTTGGGTGAATATCCCAGCGGCAAATTTTACGTGTCCACGTTGAGAATCGAGATGTTAAATGATAAGATGTTTCTGATTTTTTTCTATAGTGAACTACGCAACTTGGTTCAATTAGGGCAATATTTTTTTTTAAATTGCCTTTGAATTTTAAGGCGATTTTTTTTCCTGATTATTTACATACACTTATTTTAAAAAAATATTGGGTGGCTTGTCCCAGCTCCATTTTTTGATATAATTGCATTCACTAAAGTAACAATTTAAGGTATAATAAAAAATAAATAATTTCGTTAGTATATGCATAAGACACATTATCTAAAAACAACTAAACCATATTAGAAAATCTAATTTAAAAGCCCAGGACACTCGATCAAAGTTTGTCCAAGCAAAAATCTAAATTTTGTTAGCATTTGTTCAACTTACTATAACACGATGTTTTGTGCGTGTGCGATCAATAGCGTTTTATTATTTCGCATCTCTCCACTCGTGCGCCGGCAGTTGCAGGTAACAGTAGGTGTGTGATTAGTGCTGTGATTTCCCGCCAAAAACGTAAGTATCATCATGGGTGGCACGGGTGACAGGAATTGTTAAATTTTTGGTAGATCGATTTGCTGTTTGATTATAAATTGTTTTAATAGTAAGCTACAAGTTACAGGTAGGGATTTGGATTACGCATAAATCAGTGGTATTAATTTAATTGTAACCTATACTTTCAAAGATTTTTTTTATGCTTGGTTCCAATTTTGGTGGCTCAATTTTGGTGGCTTTGGTGGCGTTTTCCCATTGATCTCGATGGTTCCAATTTTGGTGGCTCGATTTTGGTTGCTTTGGTGGCATTTTTCCATAGATCGTCTGGTGATTAGAATAAGGGCGATTTTCAATTTTGGTGGTCACACTAGACTTTGAACTAAAATATCTCAATAAGTTATCGAGATATTCTCAGACCTCTTGAAGATCCTTCTAGCTTGGACTTTCTATTCTTAGACCAGGTCCTTATTTTTCACAAAAACTAAGCAAAAAATTTCGCCACCAAAATTGAGAAAAAACTTTGTTGATATTGACCCTTATGTAGACTATGTAGACTTCGGAATAAAGTTTTCTATTCAAACTTTCAAAATTACACTGACAACTGACAGTTGTCTAGGGCAGTGAAGACAATTTGATTTTGTAATCGCCGTGTTAAAGACAGCAGAAAAGTCTCTACTCGACGGCTGCAAACCCGCAAAGTATATAAGGTTATCTACAAATATTATATGTCTAACAATTGTGTATTTCGGAGTACCTTTACACATTGTAGTGTTACAAACCCTACATATTTTTTTAAATTATGTTTAAACCTTTTTGCTCTCTAAATAGTTTGTTTTGTCAGTCGGTCTTTTTAAAACATGACTGCTTTTTCTTCTTTTAGATTTTAAATTTCATAGACATTTGAAGTTGATGGTCTTTGACACATAATTTGTTTTTCGTCACTCCGATTCCGATGCCATATTGGTTTGCATGATTTTAGTGAAATATTATTTTTCTGTGAACTCACCAGGCTTTTGGTATAAGCCCTATTCTCTATTTATTGTTGGTAAGTGTTTGATTTAATTTGCCATATACTAGTCGTCTCATCCTTTCCGGAATTTCTGTATAACGGTTTTGTTTTCTTTCTCCTAGATCCGTGATATTCGTTAATACTTGTTAATAAAGGAAACCTCTATGTGAACGCGCATAGCGCCTTTTGGTAATTTTTTTTTTTTTTTTTATTCTTATATGTTTCTAATCTGTGTTCTTGGTAATCTAAAATTCCATAATTTATCAATAGATATACCAAACCAGATAGAACTGGTTCCACCCACGGGGCAGCGTACAGTACGTGCAAGCTGATGTGTGGTTTAACACCTTTTTTTGGCGTGGTGTGCTTTTAAGCCAACTTTCCAGCTCCGCTAAGTGATACTGCAGCTACGAATTTTTTTTTCCTGAATCCTTGGACTTACTTCAGATAATTTAATTATTTATTTACTTAGTAGTTAAATTTTCTATGTAGTCTAGCATTTTTTATAATTTAACTGTCTGATTGATTTATTTGTTACTCCTCAAATTATTATAGCGATTTAGCTAAATTTGCATATCAAATTGTCGAATAGGTCTACAAGTCGAACCTACGAGCGTTGCAACACTTTGTAGGACAGACATTTTTTATTTTTAACCAAGTTTCTTCTCGTTTACTTGAACTGCTAAATCACTATAACCATAATTCACTTATTTTTAAAAGAAACCCAAATTTCATTATAAATATTTGTTCTTTTGCTTACATTTAAACCTAAGTATCGGAGTAGGTACCAAATTTTTTTTACTTTCATTTTGTATTTTTTATATTTTTATAAATTCTCGGATTTTTTTATTTTAAAAATTATACGTTTTATTGTGGCAAACGTGAATCTTTCATTTATTAATGCTACAACATACAGACTGACATTGTAGAATTTGTAAATTATATTCATTCGGCGACTGTAGTTTTGTTTGTGGTCTTCGTAAAGGAAACCAACATGTCTTACTTAGAACCAACCAAATTCGAAGACTTACCAACCCGCACTGGGCCCGCGTGGTGGATTACGGCCCACTCCCTCCCACAGAGAGGAGGCCTGTGTCCCAGGAATGGGAACGTTATAGGCTGATTATGCTTCGTAAAGCTATAGGTACTTAACTCCCATCCTTAAAATATTTGTTAATGGTTCATAAACGTTATGAACGTCTGTTGACTGGGTTTTAGAGATTAAATTGAGAGGGTAACTAATAACAGTGTATATGAACTAAGTTGGTATTTTTATTGTCTTGCGAATAAGGTTAGACTTCATTACAGAGCAGGGGGCCTAATCGGCTAAATTAAGCAATTCCTATAAAAGCGATTCACTTCCTGAATTCCTACTTTCCTAGCAATTTATTATGATTTTGCTATTTGTTTGACATTAAACGGATCTCCACACAAAACTGTCAAACAGATGATTTGCTTGCTATGAATTGTACGCAGATAAATTATGAATTGTCAGTTTGTGACCGTTTTACGATCACAAATGTGATTCATAATACCTAGCTATTATCCTGTTATGATTCTGCCAAAGTGGCCGTTTTAGCCGCCCAGTACTTATATACAGCCAGCAGAACGTCTTACACCCTAATTGCGTAACACATTATCAATCGGAGTTTGAATCATTTTGAAACAAATTGCTAATCCATTGCTTCATATTATGTTCGAAAAATTTGTCTGCTCGACAACGTAAATAACGCAATGAATGTTGTTAAACTGTCAAAATGAAACCAACTCCGATTGATAATGTGTTACGCAATTAGGGTGCTGCGGGGCAATTGCATAACACACTATCAATCGCAATCGGTTTAATTTGGAAGTTCAACAACATTAATTGTGTTACGTTGCTGAGCAGACAAATTTTTTGAACATATGATGCAATGGATTAGCAAATTGCTTCAAAATTATTCAGGTTCTGATCGACAGTACAATTTGACAATTGTAATGCAACAAAGGTATGTATCGATATACATATATAAAAATGAATCCCTGTTTCCCTTGGTCATCGCATCACGCGTGAACGGATGGAACAATTTCGCTAATTATTTTTTTGTTGTGTTTATTACTGTCAGGAGAAGGTTGTTATGAAAGAAAAAATTAAGAAAATTTCGCAGAAAATTGGAAAATTTCAGAAAACTTAACGACTATTTTAACTTCACGCGTTTACATTAGAATATTCATAGCTAAGACAGGACAACGTCTGTCGGGTCAGCTAGTACTTAATACAATTAAAATGCCTCCGACACTGACCCTCTTTAAGGGTTGTGAGTTGTGACTAAAAATGTGAGCATATGAAATTTCAAAATGTTTATCTCCCGACTTATTTTTTTTTTCTGAATGTTGGCACTGTTAATTAGCAGCTCTAATCACGTTAAAACTAGATTCTAAATATTTTAGACATTAAATATCTTTGTTAATTAATTACTATCTAAAAAGTTACATTATGCATACAAAAAATCTAACTAAATTTTATGTAACTAAGCTACGTAATTAAATAACGTGAATTTTTCATGTAAATTGGTCTACTTTTTATCACGAGAAGCGAAATGTCTTATTATCTATGTAAAATGTAAATTTTTGTATAATCAACTGTATCACATTTCAATAATTTCTTTTGCTAATTGACGATTTATTGTTAGGGGATTGTAGCCGTTATCTAATTTACAATTGATAATTTTTGTTACTTATTTGAAATTTAACACAGTGGCTTTCAAAAAGCAGCCATGCACCGTACAGCATATAAATAATTTAATTTAAAAAAGCAAGTTGCAGCCGCTTTAATTTTTAACTATTTATTTTTATTATTTGTTGTTATAGCGGCCATAGTAGTACACACTCTGTGAACATTTACAGTGTCTACATAATACGGTTCAAAAGATAGAGCAAAATGAATTGGTGCTACATTCTTTGCTATAGAGAAATGGTAGTAGCTACCAGGTTAGGACAGGTTCATAGAAATATTATATCTATGGTTAGGTTAGATTAAGATATACGTATGGACTGTCACACTTACTTTGTTTTATTTTACTTAGATTAAGTATTAGTTTCTTAAAAACTTTTTTACAAAAAACAAAACCGACTTCCGAAAAACACTACAAAGTGAAAAATAACTTCAATTTCGGAAGTCGGTGTCTTTGGATCTGTATTTTAGGGTTTTGCCCCCGACTTCCGAAATTGAAGTTATTTTTCACTTTGTAGTGTTTTTCGGAAGTCGGTTTTTGTTTTATGTAAAAAGTTTTTATTTTTCACTTTTTAGTGGGTCAGTTTGTAATTTATCTAAATTACAATGACCCAATGTCAACTGCTGATCACGTTTTACAAAATATTGCTTTTTCCGATGCAGAGACGTTAATTGTTGAGGAGTTCTCCTAGTAAGAACCAGGAGAACTGGAGCTCATGGTGAAGTCACCATCACCATTATGCATTTTGACGAGCATAAATCATATTAAAGTAATCGAATCGCAACCTGTGATATACATAGATATAATTGAGTATTTCCGATGGCCATCTGTAGTCTTCATCATGAGTTCCAGTTCACCAAATGGTACTTTCCAAGAGCATATGCACGAGTTACTATAAAAAATACCGAAATCGATATAAGTGTGCCTATAAAATTTGAGGGTTCCCTCTATTTCCATGGGATCCCATCATCAGATCCTGATTTGATGATCATGGGACCACTTGGAAAGTATACCCTTTCGAACAAAAAAAGAAAAATCCAAATCGGTCCAGCCATTTTCGAGTAATCGGGGAACATACATAAAAAAAAAAATTAAAAAAAAAATAAAAAAAAGGTTCCGACGAATTGAGAACCTCCTCCTTTTTGAAGTCGGTTAAAAATGGAATAACTATCAACTAATTATCTCTTCTGCAAGGTATTTGTTTCTTGGTTTTGATAATAATAACAAAAAAATGCGACTTTTTATTTTTATTAAATATTTTACTTTTATTTTTTTTTTATTTTACTGTTCTCAACCACAATTTACTCACTCCATCACTTAGGGCCTGTTTCACCACCTACGATTAAGTTTCTATTAACTTACAAGACTTGGCAGACAATTTAATAAAAAGTCTGTTCCATTTTTGCATTTAAGGCAAGCAATAAGGCATAAAATCCATAACCTACCTACTGATTGTGAGAAGACACTGGCTCCTGTAACACAGGTGTTGCTACCTAGCGCAGGAGTCAGGGCTTTTATTTACTTGTGCACCTTTTTTATGGCAATAAAGAATTTTATTTATTTTTTTTTTATTTTATTTATTCGGTGAGTAGTGGCTATTCGGATATCTCGTCTGTGACAGCCCTACGTAACACAACTCACGCTAAGTGAGGTACATTTGTCATTAACGGCCCTATATAAATTAATTAGCATCATTTTAACAGATTATTTTTTTATGATCGAAACCTAAATTATTTATGTTTTTATTGACATAAGAAAGATTAGAATAGATAGATAGATACATAGATATATAGATATATAGATAGGATAGATTACTTTGAATGTTATTTCGTATTTCTTTATGTAAAATTAAATAATTCATACATTGCACAGGGACTTACGGAGGGACTTACTTCCTTTTTGTTACATATTTATGAACATTAAAATGCTTTTATGAAATGACTAGCTTTTGCTTGCAGCTTTGCCCGCGTGGATGTCGGAAACTATCCCACGGGACCGTACTACTGGGATAAAAAGTACCTATCCTATGTACTAATCCAGGTCATGGTCTATCATGCGTCAAATTTCATCCAAATTCGTTCAGCCGTTTTAGCGTGAAACCGTAACAAACAAATAAACTCACTTTCGCATTTATAATATAGTAGCTTTTGCCAGCGGCTTCACCAGCGTGGATGTCGGAAAATATCCCACGGGAACGTCGTACCGGGAAATCCTTCCTTATTCCTTGTCTACACTATAAAGGGAACCTCTGTGCAAAATTTCAGCTTTCTTATAGGTTCAAGTTTGGGCTGGGCGTTGATGAGTGAGTCAGTCATAGTCAGGACTTCTCTTTTATTTCATAATATAATATAGTTAGGATCATAAAACATACTACTTACACTGTGAACTAAATTAAATTGATAACTAACTAACTATACGTACGCACGGCTACAGATTAAGCAATACATTTCCAGTATAAGCTGATCTCGTATTGTATAGGATTCCCTTACAATGAGAGAAGAAAATTTAATACAAAAACAAAAGGATGCAGGCGTCGAAGTTTATTATTACTTAGTTTACTATTACCAACTAACTTTTTTATTTTTGTTGAAAACTTACTCAAACTCAAAGCATTTATTTCAAATAAACCAATTACAGGCACTTTTGAATTGTCAAAGGGTCGGTCTTGGGTCGGTCAGTCAGAAAAATGAAGCTAGTTGCCCATTCCAAAGCGTAGATCCTGGAGAAGAACGGGCAAGAAACTCCATGGACACTCTTTTAAATCAAATATTTTACATAATATTGGTTACATCGTTCATGTTGAAAATATAGATGTGAGAACAATGTAGAAAGACGTGCACGTTAAAAGCGTCCGTAATGAAAAAGATGAAAAACTAAAAACAACTAAATTAAAAATAAGCCGTGGCAGCTAAGTGGCGACCAGTCCCAACCGACGGCGCCGTTCACGAACATGACGCGTGGATCAGCACCAATTAGCTCATTAGCTCAACCATTTTGAAGGGAACTTAATGATCCAACACACACGCCACCACCAGCGAGACATTTGAGTGAGCATGACATACTCTCAACCGCCAGGGCACATTCAAGTCAGTGAAAGACGAACCCAGTAAAAGGTAACTTTATATTAGCTACATAGTGCTCACACATGTGCTAACTTACTAACTTTTTTATTCTCCCGGCATTGCCAAGTAGGTAATATCGCAATGCAACCAAACTACCAAACGCTAGTTAGATTAATGCTAAATGCCTTAATCTAGTTAAATTTTTCTGACAAAAAAATCAGATGTCCTTCTAAGTCTAATCACAAGGTCTTATTCAAATTGATCCACATTCAGAAACTCTAAAGGCTGACTTCACCAATGAAACTGAACGCGATCAGCACATCTAAACTGCGTTCAACAGCTCTCAGTGTCAATATTACCCAACAATGATGACACTGAAAGCTTTTGAACGCGGTTTAGATATAATTATGCTGATCGGTGAAATTCGCCCTAAATCAGCAAAACATCCAATAACAAATGAGTACCAGCAGATTTAAATCAACTCGCCTTTGTAAATCACCATGATGCGTAACATTTCGCTATGGAGAGCCCTATCATTGGCGTATTCATTCCCAAAGATTTTATAATCAACTCTATCGCCTTTCCAACAAGGTGTGATTTTGACTGACTGTAATTTAGCGTACTTGTCTTCAATTTGCCATAATTTCAACCAATGATTTAGCAATAGGACTTCGTACGTTGACCCTTTGACGTCATCGTAGGTACTAGAAGAGGTCAAAATCTGAGAATTTATAACGTGAATATTATTAATATTTAATTATGTACATACTCTTATAAGGTAGGTAATATCAGAGATACAGCAAATTGTGAATGACCTCTGAGAATTTTAAATCATTATTTTAGGGCATAATTATATGGATATATTTTAATTCATTGACACCATTGAAAGCATATAAATCTGAGAGCTCTCGTGAATCGTTATTTATTTTAAAATAATTAAATACCGACATCGCAATAATAATACACAATTTGGAAACTGAATATCAGCCATCTTTTAAAATTGCAAACTAAACGTTGCAGACTTGCAGTATTATGGAATAGCTGTCATTATGAAATATATAGAATCGTTTAACATCCATATGAAATCGATATAACAATCGAACTCAAATTCCTATGAGCAGAAATATTGCAAGAGGTATCGTTAAAATGACATAACACAATAACAGAAGAATATAATGCAAAGGTCAATATGTCACCCACTTAGCGTATTTTGTTATATTAAATGCTACAACTCTGTTTTTACTAAACACAGACATCATTGACTGATGGCTCACTTGATGTGAGCAGTGGTATCTGTAATAATACCAGCACCCTAATTGCGCAACACATTATCAATCGGAATCTGAACCATTTTGAAACAAATTGCTAATCCATTGCTTCATAATTATGTTCGAAAGATTTGTCTGCTCAACAACGTAGGTAAATAACGCAATGAATGTTGTTGAACTGTCAAAATGGAACCGATTCCGATTGATAAATAAGGTGCTGTATATTATTGATAGTGTGTTACGCAATTAGGGTGCTGTATATTATTGATAGTGTGTTACGCAATTAGGGTGCTGTATATTAGGTCTTTACCTATGAAATTGCCGTTCTGCAGTACTGGCCATTTCAAATCAAAATAATTTTTGTTTGGCTAAGAATTCTAATTTCAAATTAATTTTATTTTAAAAACATGGATTTTTTTTTCCAAAAGTAGTCATTTGTTTATTGATTAGTGTTACATTTTCATCGCATTTCAATCATTTTCGTCATCATGGATACGTTAAAAATTCGAGTAATTATGGAATATGAGTACCGTCGTGGCAGCAACGCGGCACAAGCGGCACGCAACATCAACGACGTTTACGGAGCTAACGCTACAAACCAACGCACCACCTGTTATTGGTTTGCTCACTTCCGTTCTGGAAATTTCGACCTGAAAAATGAACCTCGCGGTCGTCCGAAGACTTTGGTCGACAATTACGAATTAAAGGCGATTGTGGAAGCTGATGATACACAATCTACGGCTGAATTAGCAGCAGCTTTCGACGTTAGCGTCAAAACAATATTGGTCCATTTGCGTCAAATTGGCAAGGTAAAAAAGCTTGACAAATGGGTGCCCCACGAACTCAATGATCGCCAGCGCGAAGTACGCGTCGAGACGTGCCTTGCACTGCTCAACAGACACATAAATGAAGGAATTTTGAACCGCATTGTTACCTGCGATGAAAAATTGATTCTGTTTGATAACCGCAAGCGCTCAGCAAGTTGGTTGGATCCTGGTTCAGCACCTAAACAATGCCCTAAACGAAAACTTACCCCTAGAAAGTGATGGTCACTGTTTGGTGGTCTAGCGCCGGTGTGATTCATCACAGCTTCTTACCAAACGGGGTGAGCATTACTGCAAATGTGTACTGTGAAGAACTGAACACAATGATGGAGAAGCTGGCACATCTCCAACCAGCATTGATCAATCGCTCGTCTCCGCTGCTCCTGCACGACAACGCGCGACCTCATACTGCACAGCAGACGGTCTCCAAGTTGCAAGAACTGGGGTTGGAAGCTCTCCGTCATCCGCCCTACTCACCAGACCTTGCGCCTACAGACTACTACTTTTTCCAGAATTTGGATAACTTCTTGGCGGGAAAAAAATTCAATACCCGAGAGGCAGTACAAAATGCCTTTGAAGAATTTGTTGCCTCCCGACCAGCTGATTTCTTTAAGAAGGGCATCAATAAACTGCCACTGCGTTGGCAAAGATGCATTGATTGCATGGGTGATTACTTCGATTAATACAAATAAAAAATACATGAAAAAAATTCGTTTAAATTTTTTCATACAAAACGGCAATTTCTTAGGTAAACCTATTATTATTGATAGTGTGTTACGCAATTAGGGTGCTGTATATTATTGATAGTGTGTTACGCAATTAGGGTGCTGTATATATTATTGTCCCGCTGCAGGCCAAAGGCCTCTTCTCATGTAAAGAAGAAGAGAAGGCACAAGCGTTATTCACCACCAAGGCAGATTGACGATTTCAAACTTGTCTAGTGCTTGTCGGAAATTATCCCACGGGAACGTACTACCGGTACCGGGTATAAAAAGTAACTTATGTTCTAATCCAGGTCATGGTCTACCCGTGTGCCAAAGTTCATCCAAATCCGTTCAGCCGTTTTAGCGTGAAAGCGTAACAAATAGACAAACTCACTTTCGCATATACAGGGTGTCCCGTAAATAATGGATAATCTCTTAAGGGGTCATTGTACTCATCATTATGAACAACTTTTACTATGGGACCAAACCTGAAATCGCGAAAAAAAATTAGCTGACCAGTACATTTATCTACATCAAACTCGTCAAAATGTAGGGAGCAGCTGATTTTTTTTTCGCGATTCCAGGTTTGGTCCCATAGTAAAAGTTGTTCATAATGATGAGTACGATGACCCCTTAAGAGATTATCCATTATTTACGGGACACCCTGTATTATAAATGCTATTCTAATGCGATTATTAATTACTAGCTGCGCCCCGAGGTTTCACACGCGTAGACAAACAAAAAAAAAAAAAAAAAAGGTGCTTATGTGTTAATCCAGGGTATAAGCTAGGTAATACGGGCTGCGCAACTCCATGACAATGCGCGTATTTTGCTTATGGAAAGGGTATAAGCTATGTCCATACCAAATTTCATCCAAATCGGTTCAGCCGTTTGAGCGTCAAGAAGTAACAAACATAACACAAACTTTCGCCTTCCAAATCAAATCACATCACTTTTATTTGTTTATAAGATTAGTGTGATGTGAAGTGTGATAAGGCCAGGTTTCCTCACGAGGTTTTCCTTCACTTCCATATCTATCTGTAATGCCTATGATAAACTTAGATGATTTGAAAAAGGTACAATGGTACTAGCACAGATTCGAACCTACAACCTCATGCCTTAACTAAATAAATAAAATAAAAATAAATATCCTTGGACATTTCACACAACGCCATCTAGTCCCAAGCTAAGCAACCTAATGCTTGTGTTATGGTAACGAGATGGCTGATAAATTACTTATATACATTTTTTTTGTAAATACATACATATTATGGATAGAAAAACACCCAGACTCGTAACAAATACTTGTAGGTCGTACAAATATTTTTTCCGTGTTTCCGTACTACTGGGACATCACGACATGACACATGATGCTAAAGGTATACCTCATAAGGTCACGTTCAATTCAAAAGAGCCATTGCGTTACGCTACGACGCCTAAATCTGAATATCGTACTGCTTGATAGTAGCTTTACGATACTATATTAGGGACTTTCCCTAACAAATCCTGTACAATACAATTCATATTTGATTTCTTCATCATCATCGTCATCATCTGCCTAGCCTTTTCCTACCTATATTGGGATCGGCTTCCAGTCTAACCACATGCAGTGAATACTAGTATTTTACATGAAGTGACTACTTACCTATCTGATCTCTCTACATACTTTATTATTATTATGGTGTATCTACTGTTATCCTTTCAATGTTCCAAATATACATTTTCATAGTCCGTTAGATCCATCGCTATTGTATATTGTATCCGTATCGCACTATCTTCATTGTAAATGAATCTATTCAATTATTAGTCATTGTCCTGTAGCAATCAGGCCGTGAACACTGAAATAGTATTTTAGCTACAAAATACATGGATTATTATCTGAATTGATTGTTTGACTAACTCATTTGATATGCATATGACATGGCACAAAGATTGCAACAACACATACCCAGTACCGAACTGATAGGTAGTCGCTCCATGTAAAATACGGGTATCCTGCTGCATCCAGTTAGACTGGAAGCTATGACTAAACTATGTTGGGAGGGACAACATAGTTTGGAAAATGCTAGGCAGATTAGATTGGATTCATTATTCTATTCTATTCTGTTGGAAAAAGGCTAAGCAGATCATGATGGCACTAATATGTAATATTGTAATGTACGAGTAGTTTGGTGCGGGAAATATGTGTATTTTCAAACTATGTGTGCAACGGGGAGTGATACGTGTGTTCGAATGACGCTTTTGCGAAGATGGCCATTTCGAAAAATTTTGCTAGTGGTTACGCCAGTTCGAAAACTCATTAAATCGAAAACCGCTATATCGAATGACGTTATCGCGAAGGTCGCCATTTCGAAAAAAATTCCGAACAGTACACCAGTTCGGAAGTCCGATGTTGATTTAACTTCGTTGTTGATCGTCTCATTGGGGTCGTGAGTTCGATTCCCAGACAAATTAACTCAACATCGGACTTCGATACCATGACTTCCGAACTGGTGTACTGCTCGCAATTTTTTTCGAAATGGCGACCTTCGCGAAAATGTCATTCGATATAGCGGTTTTCGATGTAATGAGTTTTCGAACTGCCGTAACACTCGCAAAATTTTTCGAAATGGCGACCTTCGCAAAAACGTCATTCGAACTCACGTATCACTCCCGTGCAACGACCCGATCTCAACTACATTTTTAGGGTTCCGTACCAAAATGGTAAAAAAGGAACCCTTATGGTGTGACTCAGTCTGTCTATCTGTCTGTCTGTCACAGCTGGATATCTCAAGAACTACTAATGCTATCAACTTGAAATTTGGAACAGTTTTAGATGACGTTTACTATTTTGCAAATAAGAAAGTAATAAAAATATTTACTTACATTTTTTTGCAACAGGGACTGAAAGGGGGTCTTAAAAATTCAAAGTGGGGCTACTAGGGCATGTGGGGTATCATATGAAAGAACGCTGTTTGCACATTCTCAAACATTTTTTTTTCTTTTTTTTAGGGCGCCTAGTTTTCGACTTTTGATGAAAAATGTAAAAAAAAATACCATCCTTCGGAGATAAGGGGGGGGGGGGCCTTATCTCCGAAGGATGGTATTTTTTTTACATTTTTATGTAAAGTTTATGTAAAGATTACAGGAAAAATAAAACGATGTCTCTAAATAAGCACACTTTTTCAGAAATCGGAACAGAACCCTCGGTGCGCGAGTCCGACTCGCTCTTGACCGGTTTTTTTTTAATTCCAATAAATGGATAGCGATCCTTGGCTTGGTCCAAGGCCCTACCAAGTGGCCTATACCAAAAATATTGGTTTTGATTTCTGTAGCTAAACTACTTAGTAAAGGAGCCACCCATTTCCACCAGACACGGACTGGTAACTGATAATTCAGTCACTGGATCTCTTAGAAAATCATTGTGCTGTTCCTACAAAAACCCCAAAAATTCTAAAAATCAATTATCTTTTGTTCCAGACTGGCCAAGCCACCTGACCTACGACCACATCTACAACAACACACACTACGCCCAGTTACAGCCCATACACAGGCCATACAACCCAGTCAATAGCTTTAACAGCCATCGCAATAGCAATAAGTATAGTTACAATGACACCAGGGTCAACGAAGTGGACGATCGACCACAATATAAAGATGCCAGTGGTCCCCTACTGGTTGGGTTTGCAAGAGACCCTTTTAGATATTCTGTGCCGGAGGATGATTATAGGAAAGGAGTCAGGTAAGTCTTCGAAAAGTTTTTTGGAACAAAATTTTGAAACACGGTTTGCTATAGGAGTGAACTAGTAGAAATCGTCACGCGAAAAAGCGTTCATATACTTTATACATGACGATAAGTGACTTTCTTCTTCGAATTCACATTGTGAATGACACTTTCTCTCTCTCTGAATTTGGTAAAAATGAAAATCCAGGCTGGTGCTGCGAAAATTTTCAAAATATTTTCATTAAGGGTGTCGTTCTCATGGTTTTCGAGGGTGTTAAAGCTGATAGTGACTTTAAAATGTAAAATGGCGGCTGCGAAATGCTTTTGTTTTAAATCATACGTGAGAAGGAACTTCGTTCCTGACGGCGGGGTTGAACGTTCACTAACTTATTTCACTACCTAAACCTATCTGGTATAGGAATGATTATTCTCGGAGGTTCTATTAAACATTATTTGTATTTTTTTTATTCCGTAGCAAGCTATTATCACGAATTTCGAAATTCTTAACAAATGATGCTGAAATCAAAATCAAAAGTCATTTATCCATATTAGGCTGACAATCAGCACTTTCCGAATGTCAAAATTACTTAACACAGTCCCAGAAAACGCTCGCCCTTCACCAGTTCTAGTGCTTTAGCTGGGATGAAGTACCGCAAGTAACTCCCTAGCAGCACGGCTGTCTGTTCAGTTATAAGAACTTGATTCTTTAAAATAGTTCGCAAAATAAGTTACGCAACACAAAACATTAAATTAAATTAATGGTGAAAATCCCTTGACCAAATCTGCTACTTTCCTTCAACAACACTGCTCATTATCTCTTTTTCAAAACCGAAGAGTGCCGAAGACCAATAATAATCACTAACTTTTTTCAGGAACATAGATCCTCAAGTGTACATGAGCAAGACGGAGAACCGCGGCAAGCGTGGCGTCTTCCACCTCTATAATATGATGTACTGTGCCACCGGCTGTGACCCTCTCGCTTATAAGGGTTACGGGTGCTACTGCGGGTTCCTCGGCTCGGGGCGACCTACTGACGGTATTGACAGGTGAGAATATAAACTCCTTAAAAACCCCACCTTCATAACCTCTTTTCTATATGTATCATGGATAAGTCTCCGTGTTGAACTCATTCGAATAAACTATTTGGACTACCATGAGGTTCCCAGGTCGAGAAAAGTATTATTGTCAAAGTCTTTTTAACCTGCAGGTGTTGCAAACAGCACGACGAATGCTACGAGGACATCTACTGCCCGTTCTACACGGTATACTTGCAGCCTTACTTCTGGAAGTGCTACCACGGACAGCCGCTGTGCGCGCTCGAGAACTTCGACTCGCAGTACCAGTTCATTAACCGCTGTGCCGGCAGACTGTGCGAGTGTGATAGGTACGAAGTATTATGAGGCACATTCTAATTTATCTAAGTCTTCAGCAACTGGATTCAAGATCACTACGGGAGAAGATAATGACAGAATTAAGTGACGCAGGGCTTGGCGCCATGGGGAAATACAGAATAGTTCAAATACTAAGTGACGTTCAAAAGAAAAATCAGAATTTCTCATACCCAGGGGTATTCTCTCTAAAATACCCCATGTATGTTCCGCGATTTTTTGTAGTTTTCGAGATATTTTTGTTTTTGTAATTATTTAGTTTTCTGCCGGTGGAGTTTCAAAAATTCATATCTGTTTTTATAGTGGGTATTTTTCAGATTTTATTTTGTGACAAGAAAGCACATTATTACATTCAATTAGTACATTCAAGACGATCGATCATGTCACAAAAAACCTGCTTTTCATAATTTCTCAGAGACATTAAGTATCTTAAATCTCTTTGTAATTTCTTAATTTCTGAAGACGTCACTTCTTGGAATCTTTTTTGATTACACAAATTCTTGGTTTTGAATCGAACTAAATTATTATTTTAAACCTCAACCAATGAACTTTTCTCATTCCAGACAATTTGCAATGTGCGTGAGAAGATACCGCTGTCCACGGAAGCGAGCTCTGTGCCGCTCGTCGCCGATTCGACTGCTGCAGAACTTACTCATGTTCCGATGACAAATCTATCACTCTACTCACTTTCCGTACTCAAGTTCTGGCTTTTGAAGCAAATCGAGCTACTAACAGATTTTGAAATTAATACCAAAAAGTACCTACAGTACCACAGCACGAATATTGATCGAATATAAGCACAGAGTAAGCCGACGGTTGCACGGACGTAAAAATATCGCGGCGGGATTTTATCGCGTGCTGGATTTTCAACTCTCTGTGATGAGCTTCGAGAATCCAACCTAACAACAACAGAGTGCACCTAGCGCGTCGAAAAAACACACTGTTGGATTTTCAACTCTCGGCGCTAAGCAGAGCGTTGAAAATCCAGTGCGCGAAAAAAAATCGCCGCGATATTTTTACGTCCGTACGAACGTCGGCTAATAAAGCTGCAGTAATTTATCTGGGCAGTGACCTTGAATTGAGCTACGGTTGCTCAGTAGATAAATACTTGCCCGTCCGTGTGTAGATAACTGCCACGCGCCCGAACTGTTGCGTAACTGAGACTAACGCGTCGTTTCAACCGTTTCCTATGAAGATAAACTACTGCATTATTATTATACTGTGCTATAGCCAGCAAGGTTGCTGTTAGGTACAGACAGCATCACGATGTGGGTACCCCCCTTGGAAGTACCGGTGCTCCCAAAGGGGGTAACCACATCGTGACGCTGACTGTACAATTTTATTTGGTGACAATGGGTACGCGTACTATCACGATAGTGGAAAACTAAATGGTTTAACAGTAGACTTTCTTTTGTTGTCATTGTACCTACTTGGGTAGGTAGGTACCTATACACCGCTATTTTTTAATTAGTACAAAAAAAAATGGGGCTCCCTCCGTACCCGTTACTGATCATATTTGTGTAGTCAAAAGTAAAAAAAACGAAATACCAAAATTGTCCACGAAAATTTGTCATAATTGGTAAATTCATGATTATGATACGATAACAGCTGTTGGAGACAGGGCAAGTTCGAGCGAGAGCACGCGAATGCGAGAGCGAGAGAATGAATACAACTATGAATAGTCTGTATAATATTTCCATACATTGAGTGACATTTTGGGATATAAACAAACGCCAATAACTTTGCTGTTTATGAATATTATTTATTGAAACTTTACATATATAATAATAAGACCTTCTCTAATAAGCCCTTTAAGTATTTGTACTAATTAAAAATTAGTGGTGTATATATAACCTATATAACTAATTACTTATGGATATTGCAGTTACCAAGTCATTCCTATGGAATGGTTACCATATTTAGGTAAACTTAATTGATTCTTAAAAATGTAAATAAATAAAATAATCTAAATCTTAGTGTTATTTTATTTAGCACATCAGTATGATATGATTGGCAGTGGTGGACCAGTGTGCAGTGGTAACGGCCGCGACTTACGAGTCGTAGGTCGTAGGTTTGAACCCAGATAGGTGCTTTACTTTGTGTAAATTATTTTATCACCACTCTCAAAAACGGTGAAGGAAAACATCGTGAGGAAATCGGCATGTCCTAGAACCAAACATTTTAAGACATATGGCACAATATACCAACCCGGATGATAACAAATTTAATATGCTTAATGTTTAGCGGCGTCCCATAAACCAGTTATCCCTTATCTGTACAATTATATAAAAATGAATCCCTATTTCCCTTGGTCCGCATCACGCGTGAATGGATGGAACAATTTCGCTAATTCTTTTTTTGTTGTGTTTATTATTGTCGGGAGAAGGTTCTTATGAAAGAAAAAATTAAGAAAATTTCGCAGAAAATTGGAAAATTTCAGAAAACTTAACGACTATTTTAACTTCGCGCGTTTACATTAAAATATGCATAGTCAAGACAGGACAACGCCTGTCGGGTCAGCTAGTTATGTATAAAATATTGCAGTAATCGACAAGACATTTTCACAACTTTCCATTTTTCGTAAATTAAACTTTCACGCAAAAACAAATGGCGTTACTACCAAATTTTTCTAATACAGAATACGTACACATATACATGAATACTTATGTAAACACAAAAGAATTTGATTAAAATCATTGTGATACTTTCCAAAAATTGCACAAACAGTTTTAACATTATAATGGAATGAACGCACGAGTGGCGCCCCTATCTCTGCATCTAGCCGAATTACAACTAACTATTGTATCAGCAGCACAATGAGTCCCACGGTGCACTCACCGTTCGCTTTGTACGAAAACCATTATAAAAATAATCGTCCACTTCGAAGCAAAAGTCGTAGTAAGACATATACTTACTGCATGAGCCATATGGTCCTGCATAGGGACTTATAGGGCTTCAAATTACTTTTCTTGAACACTCTACTTTGACTTTAATCGAGTGTTTGGTTTTTCTATTAGACAGAACCATACGTCATGCATAGAACGAATGGGAGTCTGTTGTAGTTTGGAGTTGGCTTGTGGTGTTTCTTGTCCTTCTCAATAGAGATCTACGTTTTGGAATTGGGCAACTAGCTTCAGCTTCCTGACTAACTGACCCAAGTAGCAATTTTACGTCATGACGACGTCCATTCACGGTCTTTTTCGGCGTACATGACTTCGTAAATGACGTCCCGTAGACGTACAAAATGACGGCCTAAAGTCAGGTCCTAGCGACGTCTCTGAAGACGTTTAAAGGACGTCTTAAGATAACGGCTAATAAAGTCAATTAAGACACGTCCTATTAACGTTTCCAGATAACGTCATATTAACATAATGACGTCTTCAGGAGACGTTAATACCACGTATTCTGAAGACGTCCTAAAGTAACGTCATTGTAACGTTTAAAAGAAACTTCGTCATAACGTCTTCAGGGATGTAAAAATAACCTCCTGTTAACGTCGGTCGACGACTCTTTGACAGTTCAAAAGTGTTAAGTGGTTTAATTGAAATAAATACTTTGAGTTTTGAGTTTAAACTAAGCTGCCAGTCCTGCTTCTACCCTTACTAACTGGCAAATCCTTTACGATAGCATGACATAGGTACGAGCTATTCTCCTTTAGAAGTTATAGACACGCGAGAAGTAGGAAGGTCATCGTCAGCCTATAGCAGTCCATTGCTGGACATGGCATCTCCTATCGGACGCCATTCAGCTCGATTCTCGGCAACTCTCATCCAGCTGCTACCAGCCACCCTGCGGAGATAGTCGCCCCACCTAGCCTGAGGGCGTCCTGCCTTACTACTCAAGAACACGTCTACCCCAACGGTCATCGGTTCTACGTTCTAATATGGCCGGTCCATTTCCACTTCAGCTTGCTTATTCTATGAGCAGGTACTCGTAGATAGGTACCTACATATGTAAGGTCCCATTAAAATAGGTGGACAAATTTTCACAGGGTTTTCTACCCACAACTTTTAATATGGGACCAAACCTGAAATCGCGAAAAAAACATCAGCTGCTCCCTACATTTTGACGAGTTTGGTGTAGATAAATGTACTGAACAGTGAACAACTAATTTTTTTGGTGATTTCAGAGCTATTCGCATAGTGAAAGTTGTTCATATTCATGGGTAGAACACCCTGTTAAAATTTGTCCATCTATTTTAATGGGACCTTTTAAATTATATACGAAAGCAATAAGGGTTGTGTAACTTGTGTTTATCATAATGTATCCTACACAATAGAATATCCAAAAGTAGAACTGATCAACAATTCAACCTAAACACGAACATAATATTTTTATTTATAATACATTGATCTTGATACAAAACCCTACCTTTTCTGGCTGATTGGCTAAGAATACGTCTCTTCATTATTGTATGCCCGCTTATTCAAATTCACAGCACAATAATATCAAACTCAACACGCGCGCTGTCTCTATTTTTAAGGAAAGTGGGAAAGGGACACGGAATTATTTTCGATTTCGAGTGTCTATCAATGATTTGTGTACGTGTAGCGGTTTACTGAAGCGAAAAGCAGACACTGATAAGAATTTGACCGGAGGCGGAGTAAAATAAGATGTAGGTAGCTAGTATAATAGCTTATACAACTAGTTGTATAAACCAACCACGCTTCGATGTAGGGCCTTAAGGATAGCCTTAAAGGCCTACATCGAAGCGTAGTGGCTGGGTTAGCTCGGTGCGTAAGTGAAATGGCGTTATGGGTATGGCTTTCTAGTTTGACACGCGTGATAGACTCTCACGCGCACCGGAATTTAAACGCGCTTCGTTTAGGTACCTAAATGTAGATTTCTGACAAAATGCTATAAGTACTTAAATAAATTTTTAGCTTAGTAAGTTTTTAACATATTTAAATACCTTCGATTTAAAACAAATTTTACTGCCCAATAAGGAACTTTTTACGTATAATCGTATAAAACAGAAAATAGACGGTGATACTACGGACTTTTTTTCTGCCGAAAAAAATTCAAGTAGGTAGGACTAGGTAATCATGTTTCGGTTTTAGTGTAGCAGTAGACAATATAGTCAAATAACACTTAAGGAAAATCTAAATGATTTAACCAATACATTTGGTTTTAGAGAAAAACACGTTAAAACCTTACAGTAAACTAAAAATAAAAATACTCAGTTATGTCCAACCTATGTCGGTGGTGTACCTCTATCGCTAACTGCGTGTCATTATACAGGGTGAAATTTAATAGTCTTTTTCCTCTTAAATGAGTACATACTCATCATTAGGTATGAACAACTGTTACTACGGGAACAAACCAGAAATCGCGAAAAAAAATCAGCTGTTCAGTACAACTACATCAAACCCGTCAAAATGTAGGGAGCAGCTGATTTTTTTTTTCGCGTTTTCAGGTTTGGTCCAATAATAAAAAGTAGTTCATAATGGTGAGTATACAATTACCATTTATGAGGAGACAACCATTCAAATTTCACCCAGTCTGTATTGAGTTACTAGTTACGTAAAGATCATAACTGTCAGCCCAGTGAGATAAATCATAAGCCATTGTTCACACCATAATATCTTAAGGGTACTACATGACCTAAACGCAACTAACGCAAGTTTTACAAAGCCTAAAAATATCTGATCTGCAGTAAACAAAATCAGAAAATATAGTATGATATTCTTCACGATATATGCTAGTTAGATAGTGTGTTGAAAACATAATATAACTAATTTGATACGATAGAAAAAAATATAGTATGATATTCTTCACGATATATGCTAGTTAGATAGTGTGTTGAAAACATAATATAACTAATTTGATACGATAGAAAAAAATATAGTATGATATTCTTCACGATATATGCTAGTTAGATAGTGTGTTGAAAACATAACATAACTAATTTGATACGATAGAAAAAAATATAGTATGATATTCTTCACGATATATGCTAGTTAGATAGTGTGTTGAAAACATAATATAACTAATTTGATACGATAGAAAAAAATATAGTATGATATTCTTCACGATATATGCTAGTTAGATAGTGTGTTGAAAACATAACATAACTAATTTGATACGATAGAAAAAAATATAGTATGATATTCTTCACGATATATGCTAGTTAGATAGTGTGTTGAAAACATAACATAACTAATTTGATACGATAGAAAAAAATATAGTATGATATTCTTCACGATATATGCTAGTTAGATAGTGTGTTGAAAACATAACATAACTAATTTGATACGATAGAAAAAAATATAGTATGATATTCTTCACGATATATGCTAGTTAGATAGTGTGTTGAAAACATAACATAACTAATTTGATACGATAGAAAAAAATATAGTATGATATTCTTCACGATATATGCTAGTTAGATAGTGTGTTGAAAACATAACATAACTAATTTGATACGATAGAAAAAAATATAGTATGATATTCTTCACGATATAATTATGCTAGTTAGATAGTGTGTTGAAAACATAACATAACTAATTTGATACGATAGAAAAAAATATAGTATGATATTCTTCACGATATATGCTAGTTAGATAGTGTGTTGAAAACATAACATAACTAATTTGATACGATAGAAAAAAATATAGTATGATATTCTTCACGATATATGCTAGTTAGATAGTGTGTTGAAAACATAACATAACTAATTTGATACGATAGAAAAAAATATAGTATGATATTCTTCACGATATATGCTAGTTAGATAGTGTGTTGAAAACATAATACAATTAATTTGATACTATAGGAAAAAATCACGAAGATACCTCTAAAAATTTCTTTTAACGATTAAAAACCATAACTAATATACTTGCAATCATTCTGATTTTTTGTCAGATTATTCTACAAGCAATATATTAACGTAATAGTGTTTTAATTTTTTAGTCCAATCAATAGATTTTTTGTAAATAGTTAATTACTTCATATTTTGCAATAAATTACCAGGGTTGTGTCATCGCGCTTCTCTTTCTTTTCTATACAGTCCGACAGTGACCGCGCTTTAGGTCCTGTAGTCCCCTTAAGGGATTCGCCGCGTCTCATGACTATTACATGCCGACCTCTTCGTAGCACCCGGGGACTTGCGTGACCTAACTCAGAAATGCCTTCTGTGATAGGTAATTTATAATCAGATAGAGTTATCTTACTTCATTACTCAATAGAGTTAAGTATCCTGAGAATTATTGAGTAAAAAAAGCATTTTTAAGCAAATAAATCTGCTTAGCCTTTTCCCAACTATGTTGGAGTTAGCTTCCAGTCTAACCGGATGCAGCTGACTGCCTGTATTTTACATGGAGCAACTGCCTATCTGACCTCCACAACCCAGTTACTGGGTAATAATACGATACCCCTTGGTAAGACTGGTTGTCAGACAGACCCATCCACGGACCAACCGCGGCAAGCGTAGCTTAACCTGATGGATCGACACGTGCGGATGTTATTACTTAGCCACGAGCTCCTCCCATTTTAAGCAAATTTAAGTATTTTTAAGCAAATGACACTGCAAATACTCGTAACTCGTCGTTTAGATAGATAGAATACCTTACCTATACTCTTTATTAGGCACACCATAAAAAAAATAATAAGAAGAATAAAGTTTATAAACACTTGTTTCAGTTTTTTCAGAAAAAAAACTATATTTTTCAAAAAAACTGAAACAAGTGCTAGAATTTTGCAATTTTTCGAGCACCATGGGAGTAGCACAAGATGTTGCAAACTTGTGTTAGACAACTACAAAAGGGGACTCAGGGAACTTAACAACAAATAAAAAAATCGTAGTTACACGCGCGTTTGCGATGTTGGATGTTGTTATTGACTGGGCTACATACATGCAATCATTCTGATTGTTTTAGTCCAATCATTCGATTTTTGTAAATAGATAATTGCTTCTTAGTTGCAATAAATTACCAGGGTTGTCTCATAAGGCTCATCACGCTTCTTTTTCTTTTATATTCAGTTCGACAGTGACTGTGCTCTCTAAAATAATCTATTTAAGTACCTACCTAACATATATTTGACTACGATAACTGTTTACGATTTTCACCGAGAGAAGATTTTCAGAAAGTTATTCTTCTTACGCAGGCTTGATTGAGACCTCATTGAAAGTTAATTTTATCTTTGATTGACACTAACTCTATCGTCTAATCCAACAGGCTTGGCTGCCCGTCTGCGAACGAGTTTAGGTGCCCGCATATGTCCATTATAAGGTTTCAGATTTCTGAATATCAGCGTAGCAAGTACAATTTATTACTTATCTTCTTTATTTTACAGGACATCATTTTTATTTTAAGACTATTAGGACTAGGAACCATGATTGATGAATATACATGTTGATGGATGGAGAGCCAGAGGAAGGCCAAAGAAAAGATGGATGGATTGTGTGAGGAATAATATGAAAGAGAAGGGAGTAAATGATAGCGTGACGGTTGACAGAGGAGAATGGAAGAAGAAAACGTGTTGCGCCGACCCCAAATAACATGGCATAAGGGCAGGAAGATGATGAGGACTGGGAGCCATATTCATAACTAGCTTCTGACCGCTACTTCGTCCGCGTGAAACTTGTTGCCGGATCCACTGCATCGCATTATATCCCATCACCCGCACAATTACTTCGTTCTTTCTGACTTTTTTGTTTTTGCTCGGCTCTTAAGGCCTCCTTCAAGCCTTAAAGCCTTCCTCAAGATTTAGGCTATTTATTGCAAAAGAAAATTTTTCAAATCCAACTGGTAAGTAGTTCCAGATATTATAAGAAACTCTTCAGCTTTAATATGATAGTATAGACAGGGAGATCGGGAGTGATGTGCAATATTAAGCCGAGTAGCGCTGCCAAATAAACAATCGGTAAGGCTCCGAACCTAGGAGGTGTAGTGTTGATTTTTTTGACCTCACCTATCCTACCTCATATGACTAAAAATGTGAGCATAGGAAATTTCAAAATGTTTCATATCTCCAGACTTATGATTTTTTCCTCAATGGCGGCACTACTCGCATTAACTCCAGGATACTACTTAAGTATCCTTGGAGGGTTACCGTCACTGGTACGATTGAATGAGACGACTACGGTCTACAAAGCCTCTGAAACTCCATACAATCTGCCTAGCCTTTTCCCAACTATGTTGGGATCGTCTTCCAGTCTAAGTGGATGCAGCTGAATACCAGTATTTTACATGGAGCGACTGCCTGTCTGACCTCCACAACCCAGTAACTGGGTAATACGATACCCCTTGATAAGACTGGTTGTCAGACTTTCGGGCTTCTGACGACCCGTAGCGACTGTCAAAGATCCACGAACGACAGCCGGGACCAACGGTTTAACGTGCTTTCCGAGGCAAGGAGGAGTCTCGGTATGTAAAGATGGTCACCCATCCACTGACCAACCCCGGCAAGGGTAGCTTAACCTGATGGATCGACCCGTGTGGCTGTTATTACTTAGCCACGAGCTCCCCTCTCTGAAACTCACCTACCTAGTCCCTAAACTGTACAATTCTACAATACATTCTAGTTGAGTAGTAGATACGGCAATCTAATTATAAAGAGAAGTCACGGTGGATCAATACTCAATTATTAAGTGATGTTTCCTGAATTGATTATGTGTTTTTGTTCACGTAGGTAACGGTACTATCGTATTATATTAACCTGCAATTACCATAGTGACGCAGACACTGCTACACTTCAATCTATGAAAAAAATAAGTCAAAAATGTTGGATTTAAAAGTGAGTATAAAAAAAAATTATCTAAGTATAAAATTACACTTGGGGCCTGTTTCACCACCTACGACTAAGCAGATAATTTCATACAAATTCTGTTCCATCATCCATTTTTGAATTTATTCGGTAAGTAAGAAGTGGCTATTCGTACATCGTGAAATAGGCCCTAAATCATCATCATCATCACAATCGAAAGACGTTCACTGCTGGACATTTGCCTCCCCCAAGTATTGCCATTGCTCCTAGGCTTCTCACATCCAGCATAAGGTATATCCAGCTTTTGAAGTTTGAGGAGCTCGTGACTGAGTAATAACGACCGCACGGGTCGATCCATCAGGTCAAGCTACGTTTTTTTTTCGTTACGATGTCCCGGTACTAAAGTTACAGCTACGCTACTTTATCCTTCCTAACCTAAGCACAGGTATTCCTAGGAGGATATTAAATGAAAAGTAGGTAGGCAGTAAATTGGAACATTTATTATGAATAACTCGGTAGGTAGATGAGGGTCGATAAAAATTGGGTTAGGGCCTATACAGCGATTAACCTCCTCACTGGTCTAGCACTCCCCTGACGTCACTGGCCGCTGCAGGAGACGAGTGCTCGCGCGTCGATCGCCAGGTCCAACTGCTGGTGTAGGGTTCGCAGATTGTCCCGCTACTGTCCACCACGGGGAAGCAGGGAATTAAGGTGTACGTGAAACCCTGTAATGCGCAATAAGCGAAAGCATTACACGCTGGCCGTAGACGGTGAGCACCCACAGCAACGTTGAATAGGGAAGCACTAATATGTAGATGTGATGCTGTGGATGTTCACTATCAGATACGGAGATGACAATAATTTCGGTTACTTAGCCATTAATTTAAACATTTGAAATTTACAACGGAAACTAAATTTTAATATGCAAGAATGATATAATTCTGAAAATGTAGGGTAGACCTACAAAGAGAAAACAAGTAATGAGCGTCTAATAGAAACAAATATAAGTAAAAAACACAAATGAAAAGATCACCGGGTAGACAAAGCGAAAGAAACCGTTACAGTTTGCTAAGCTACTGGCTAATTTATAATTGTGCAACACTTACCCAATCGGGGTTTAATTCACACACACAGAATATGTTTGAACGTCGATTATTACAATACTCAGTATATTTCTGATTTAGGTACGTAGTTAAATGTCGAGGGAATGGTAAGGACGCCCTTAAAAAAACTTGATCGCGATTACGATATAGATTCGTATTAGGGACCGAGAAAAAGTCTGACGTGCGCTCGCCTCGACAACCAGAATCGTCCTGCCGGCGGCGACGTGGAAGTGTCTGTCGCTATGCCCCCTGCGCCCGCGCCGAGAACAAAGGAACTAGTTTCTGGGTGCCTAATATGTCGCTTGTTTTAATCATGCGTGGTGATAAACTGTAGCTGGCCAGAAGTCTGATTTGATGCGTTCATAATTAGTTTATTTTGTTATTTTAGTATTGTAAATAGTTTTTTTTAAATAATATTATTGTAAATAATTTTCTTATGTTTATTTATTTTTATTATTATTATTATTATATTAAGAATTGAGACATGTAACAATTAATGTTACATTACCCCCCTCGTCTCAGAAAGAGTTTTGTTCTCAAAGAAAACTCGTCTATAGGTTACCACCAGCACTACACATTCATACTATCATCTTTCAAAATCCTTCCATAATATCAAACAAACAACCTTACACAATAGCTTCAACAATATAAAATGATGTTGACGCGACCTTACGTAAACAAGTTATCTGTGATTAATCGCACAGAAAACTAATGCTAGTCGTAAGAAGTTAATTCAAAGGTGAACTGTCTCAACTCCTACTACATTTATAAAAAATTAACAGTTAACAACATTTAACTGCACTTAATGTTTTTTAAATCTTTGATATGCCAGACGCCAATATTTTTTCCTGACATATGATCTTCCAGAACATAGACAAGTGGAGACCGTTTTTCAATTATACGGCATTTGATAAATTTGGGTGCAAGCTTTTTACTGAAATACTTGTCTTTATTGCTTAAAACGAATGCGCGCTTATAGACTATGTCTCCTACATTAAATTCAGCCGGCTTTCTACGTAGGTTGTAGTGTGCAGTATTCTTTTCATGTGCGTGCCATAACGAAGCCTGCACATCATTAAATATCGATCGAAGACACCCTAAGTTTTCAGCGTATAAGTCGCGAGGAAGGAACAACACTTCATCGCCCAGGTCATTATCAGTATAGTGCGATCCGCATAAAACTAATTCCCTACCGTAAACTAAAAATGACGGTGTATAACCGGTGGCTTCATTGACGGAATTGTTTATCGCAAACTGAACCTTGGGGATGTTGATGTCCCAGGATCTATGATCGTTTCCAACAAACGTAGACAAACTAGTGACAATAGTTTTGTTGTATCGTTCTACCGTGTTGACTTGTGGTGTGTACTTCGGCGTGAAAAAAACGTTAGGAATTTTATATTTTTTAAATAGTGCGTCAGTAGACGAACTTATGAACTGCGTCCCATTGTCCAAGAAGATTGTTTGAGGTACTCCGTGAATCAAGAAAATGGAATCTTCTAAAATTTTAATAACTATATCCGCAGTAGCGCGACGTACTGGGAAAATATGACAAAATTTTGAAAAACAGCACGTTACGACCAATATATAAGAATTTTGTTTTCGACTGGTGGGAAGAGGACCCACAAAATCAATTGAGATCATCTGAAAAGGTCTCGAACATTGCTTAGGACGACCCATCTCTCCCAATGTAGTGTGATTTTGTGCCTTATAAGATAAGCAAACCGAGCATGAACCTACATATTTAACAACGTCCTGGTGCATATTTGGCCAGTAGTAATTTAATGACAAGCGCCGATAGGTTTTAAAAATGCCAAGATGTCCACCTGTTGGCTCAGAGTGATTTTCGGCTATGATGCTTTCACGGAACTCGCTGGGTACGACTTCCTTCCAGTCAAATTCTGAAGATAATTGGCTGTTAATATTTTTTGTGAGTCGAAATAACGAATTATTTTTAATGGTGAAGTTAGGGAAATTTGAAGGAGTAGTCAGACAGCCGTTGTATATTTTTTTAAACCAGACATCATCTGTGTTGGCATTAGATAGAGATATTGCATTAACGGGAAAAGCTCTAGACAAGGCATCAGGAATAACATTGTCGACACCTCGACGGTGTTTCATAATAAAGTTAAATGAGGACAATCTTACCCCCCATCGTGCTAGTCGTCCTGTGGGATTTTCCAGAGACAAAAACCATTTTAACGCGGAGTGGTCAGTATACACCGTAAATGTTTGGCCGTTTTCGAGATAACATCGCCAGTGCTCGAGGGCCGTTAACACAGCAAGGGTCTCCCTTTCAGTAATGCTGTAGTTTTTTTCTGGGCTGGTGAAAGATCTACTCATGTAGGCAATTGGGTGTTCTTTACCGTCAATAGACTGTGTTAACATAGCACCAATTCCGTAACTACTTGCGTCGGTGTGCACTTCAAAAGGTTTGGAATAGTCCGGACAAGAAAGAACTGGAGCAGAAACCAAACATTCTTTTAACGCATTAAAGGCCGCGTCAGCTTCTGGTGACCACTTGAAAGAAGGAGCGTTTTTCCCGTTAGCAGTGAGCTTATTGAGTGGACCAGCCACTGTGCTAAAGTTAGGGACGAAACGTCGGTACCACGTAGCAGTGCCGAGAAAGCGTTTCAACTCCTTCCTATTTGTAGGGGTTGGAAAGTTAATAATGGCTTCCACCTTATCGGGGTCAGTGCGTAAGCCACGGGAATCTACCACGTATCCTAGATACTTGAGTTCGCTTCGAAAGAACTTACACTTTTCGAAGTTAACTGTTAAATTTGCCTGTCTCAATTTGTCCAAAACTCTCAACAATCGAGAAACATGCTCATCAAAGCTAGAACTAATAACAATGACGTCATCTAAATAAGCGAAGGTCTTAGACTCCATGTCACTAAATAACAAGTCAACGAGACGTTGTTGTGTTGCGGGGGCATTCGTTAATCCAAACGCAGTAGTTTTAAAACGAAAAGTGCCACGGCCCGGTACGTAAAATGCGGTTTTATCGCGGTCTTCTGGCGCTATAGGCAGTTGCCAAAAAGCTTTGGACAAATCGATACTGCTCAGGTACTTAGCATCGCGAAGGTTATCCAATATCTCCGAGACATATGGCAAATTGTACGCATCGCGCTTAGTCACTGCATTTAACTTTCTGCTGTCTAAACAGAACCTTGGTTGCCCGTTCTTTTTATTAACAATGAGCACGGGAGAAGACCAGGCGCTTTCGCATGGTTCGACAACGTCAAGGGACAGCATTTCATCCACCTGCTCAATTAAAATGCGCTGCCTTTCGGGGGACATCCTGTAATAACGTTGTCGAATTGGTTGTGCGTCACCAGTGTCAATGCGATGGCATATCAAATTTGTTCTACCCAGGCCCTTTTCTTCAGTAGAAATAGATCGAAACTGCGCAATGACATTATCAGCTATCGCTTTCTGCGACGCCAACAAATTATCGTAGGAGTTAATAAATGGCTCATCGCTACTTACCTTTATTTCTGCCAAAGGGGCATTTGACATTGTGATACTACCTATATAATTAGGGCAAATTCGAAAAGCTCGCCAAAAATCCACGCCTAATATAATTGATGTTTCAATTTCGGGAACTACATATGCCTTAATAATGTGAAACTGACCCTCAAATGTAACTGGTAAATGAATGTAACCTATGGTTTTTAATGATTGACCGCCAGCAGCTATTATATTAGTGTGGCCATCCTGGTTTAAAGTGCAGTCTGTAAGCTGTAAATGAGAATTGTTTCCTAGAATCGAAACTGCAGCTCCAGAATCAAGTAACCCAACAGCATCGATGTTATTGATTTTAATATTTACGTAAGGCCTAGAATCGTTTAATGGTTTTGATAGCAGAATTGTAGCAACTCTGTATGAAGAGGAAAATGTTCTTATAAAATCAAGCCAAGTTTCCCAGTCTTGCTTGCTAAAATTGTTACAACTCTGCTTAATTAGTTTTTTGAATTTGTATCAGTTTTACGGCAGTTAGGACAGTCGGGTGTCTTCACATCCTTCATACCGCACTTGAAACAAACAATGTCCCGTGGAGCCTTGCATTGACGAATGTGATGGGTGTTATTTCGACACCTAGGACAGTAGGGTTCCTTTTTAGCCTCTTTAATTGCATGTACATATTTATTGTTATTTTGAGTATTATCATGATTATTTCTATATTGATTGTTATTATTGTTGTTACTATTTGCATTATTATGTTTATTGTAATTGTTATTATTATTTGCCTTATTTATAGGTTTATGGTCATCCTTAGTGTACGCAAATTCAGGAGCTAGCGTATCGGAAGTGACCTTAGGTGGCTCTTGAAATTGTGACAGTCGAGTCTGAAATGTCTCATAGTTACGACATAACGAACGCAAAGTGTCTATGGTTGAGATTTGAGGAGCTGCTGCTAATGTACTAGCATAGCAGGGTCTAATATTATGCAAGAGAATTTCCAATTGATCTACTTCAGGAAGAGGAGTAGATAGACGCGAGAACATTCCATTCATAACTGCTAGATAAATAGTTATATTCTCACGTTCTCCTTGAGTACGAGAACGAATTTCAGAAATGAGTCTATAATCGTAGTCAGTTTGACTAAAATCCTCTTTTAATAAACGCGCCAACTCAGGCCAAGAACTGACTTTGTCCTTTATCGCACGATACCAGTGAAGGGCATCGTCTTGAAAAATTTCAGATGCAAAACTTAGGACTTTTTGTTGTGGAATATTCCTAGCCAGTATAAATTCATCAACACGCTGTATAAACGAGCGAACACAAGTTTTGCCAGTAAATTTTAATTTAGTTAAATCAGATGATGTACGATCGCATGACACAGAAATCACGTTCTGAAGTTCCGGCACTGCAGGTGCTGATTCTTTGACAGAATTAGCACTAGCCACATTAAAAGATGTACTAGCAGAAGGTTTTTTTGCTAGCAAGGCAGAAAGCTTTTGTGAGAAAATTTTATAACCGCTAATAATGTCGTCATATTCCGTTTTAATGTCGTCACTACGCGTTATCCTCTCGACACGATTGTGTAAATGATTCAACATATTCTGTGTCCGCAATAGTGAAGCAACACTAGGATCACTAGCGTCAAGATTTAATTGAATTTTCGTTAAGACTTCTATACAACCCTTAAGGTCCTGTCTTACATCAAGTGGAGACTCTAATATATATTCTGAGGGTAAATCAGGAGATAATTTTATAATTTGTTTCCGTAACTCCTCAACAGAAGGTGCAGGAGTCGCGCCTCTAATACGTACTTCATATTCCAACTCTGATTTTTGAAGAGACAGGAACTTAATAGGCAGCATGATAACAATTAATTAAAAGAAACTGAAAGATAAGTGACGCACTTCTACTGCTCACTACACAAAAAGCAAAAGCAAAAATAAAAAAAAATAAAAAAAAAAAAAATAAATAATTAAAAATGGCTAAGATTATAGGAAAAGAAACAACACGTTCTCCGTTCTGTTACAAATGAAAATTTAAGAACGTCTGGTTTTTTTTTTTTTTTACGGAAAAATATAAATAATTATAATGATAAAAAGAAAAAAAAAATCAAGCAAAGTCATAAAAGAAAAATAAAATGCTACTAATGTGTACTATATGACCGTAAAAATAAGATATTTCTTTTAATGTGAAGAAAATATAATTATAACGAACAATTTTCTAAAGCGTCGTTTTAGGTGCCCAAGACGAAACAGTGAAATAAAATATTTTAACAAACTATGCAACTAAACGACTTTTATTGAATAATTATTAACGTAGGGTAGGTTAATAATGACCAAGATTAAATTATACAAAGATGTTGAAAATTCGTGTACACATTAGTAACGGAAAAAAACCAAAAATTAAAATATAAAGACGTTTAACACAGACAACCACTAACATACACAACCCACAACCAATGGAGGAGGAATTAATCAGCTGTATTTCTACCACGATTAAGGGCGCCAGTGTCCCGGTACTAAAGTTACAGCTACGCTACTTTATCCTTCCTAACCTAAGCACAGGTATTCCTAGGAGGATATTAAATGAAAAGTAGGTAGGCAGTAAATTGGAACATTTATTATGAATAACTCGGTAGGTAGATGAGGGTCGATAAAAATTGGGTTAGGGCCTATACAGCGATTAACCTCCTCACTGGTCTAGCACTCCCCTGACGTCACTGGCCGCTGCAGGAGACGAGTGCTCGCGCGTCGATCGCCAGGTCCAACTGCTGGTGTAGGGTTCGCAGATTGTCCCGCTACTGTCCACCACGGGGAAGCAGGGAATTAAGGTGTACGTGAAACCCTGTAATGCGCAATAAGCGAAAGCATTACACGCTGGCCGTAGACGGTGAGCACCCACAGCAACGTTGAATAGGGAAGCACTAATATGTAGATGTGATGCTGTGGATGTTCACTATCAGATACGGAGATGACAATAATTTCGGTTACTTAGCCATTAATTTAAACATTTGAAATTTACAACGGAAACTAAATTTTAATATGCAAGAATGATATAATTCTGAAAATGTAGGGTAGACCTACAAAGAGAAAACAAGTAATGAGCGTCTAATAGAAACAAATATAAGTAAAAAACACAAATGAAAAGATCACCGGGTAGACAAAGCGAAAGAAACCGTTACAGTTTGCTAAGCTACTGGCTAATTTATAATTGTGCAACACTTACCCAATCGGGGTTTAATTCACACACACAGAATATGTTTGAACGTCGATTATTACAATACTCAGTATATTTCTGATTTAGGTACGTAGTTAAATGTCGAGGGAATGGTAAGGACGCCCTTAAAAAAACTTGATCGCGATTACGATATAGATTCGTATTAGGGACCGAGAAAAAGTCTGACGTGCGCTCGCCTCGACAACCAGAATCGTCCTGCCGGCGGCGACGTGGAAGTGTCTGTCGCTATGCCCCCTGCGCCCGCGCCGAGAACAAAGGAACTAGTTTCTGGGTGCCTAATATGTCGCTTGTTTTAATCATGCGTGGTGATAAACTGTAGCTGGCCAGAAGTCTGATTTGATGCGTTCATAATTAGTTTATTTTGTTATTTTAGTATTGTAAATAGTTTTTTTTAAATAATATTATTGTAAATAATTTTCTTATGTTTATTTATTTTTATTATTATTATTATTATATTAAGAATTGAGACATGTAACAATTAATGTTACAACGATTGGTCCGTGGATGGGTGACCATCTTTACATACCGAGACTCCTCCGTGCCTCGGAAAGCTCGCACTACGTCCGATCCGAATCCGAATTCAAGATCTGGGGGCCTACTCCCTAAGCACGAAGCCCGTAGTTTTGGCCTTCGTTACGGGCGTTTCCTACTCCGTATCACCGACAGATGGATGATTAGTTCGGGGCCCGAAGGAAGTATGAATGACAACATGATTTGCCAGTTGTCCCTACTCCCGATATGTTTTTGCCCGTCCGAAAAATTTAACTTTTACACTTGTTTTGATGGATCGTAATGTCAGACGGACGGATGAACGGACGGTCGGAAAGACGGACGGACTTAGGGAGTAGGTCCCCTGAGTTCAATCCGAATTAGACATGTTCTAAATTCGGACGGACAGAGTTCGAATCTAGTGCGCAACCCTTCATACAAATAGTACTGTGGCTATTTTGGACCGACATTTCTCGGATTCGGATCAGACGTAGTGCGAAACCGCTCTAAGCCGTTGGTCCCAGCTGTCATTCATGTATCTGTAACAGCCGTTACAGGTCATCAGAAGCCCCAAAGTCTGACAACCAGTCTTACCAAGAGGTATCGTATTATTACCCAGTTACTGGGTTATGGCGTTCAGATAGGCAGTAAAATCCATGCAAAAACACTGCAGGTATTCAGCTGCATTTGGTTATACCGGAAGTGGAAGCCAACGTCAACATAGTTAGGAAAAGGCCAGCAGATTTTTCTATCCAGCTTTTGCACTGCCCGCATCTTTAAGCACGTGGTCATCAACCCAGAATCTTTCGGCCCCTACGGCCATCCATTCTGCAAGCAATGTGCCCCGTACACTGCCTTATCTACTGCCGCGATAAGAAACCTGCCCTGTTACTAAGTACTAGGTACTCTACCCCTATTAGTACCTTTAGGTACTATTACCCAAGGTCAAGGTAAATCAATCTGCCTAGCCTTTTCCCAAAATATGTTGGGGTCGGCTTCCAGTCTAACCGGATGCAGCTGAATACCAGTATTTTACATGGAGCGACTGCCTATCTGACCTCCACAACCCAGTAACTGGGTAATACGATACCCCTTGGTAAGCATGGTTGTCAGACTTTCGGGATTCTGACGACCCGTAACGACTGTCAAATATCTGTAATAATAAAAAAAGCTAGGGTTATTCCCCACTATTACCTATTAGCCCTTTAAATAGTAGTTATTAGCCTTTTAATAGTACATTATGATATAAGTGCGGTAAGTTGAAAATTACAGCCGAGGCGATATTGCTTGCCCGAGCCGTAGGCGAGGGCTACAAGAAAGCAGAGGCTGTAATTATCAAAGCGCACGTATGTCATACGACGTTTTATAACATACTTGCTAGGAAATAAATAAAACACGGACTTTCTTAAACGAATAAATCTATAAAAACACACTTTCTGAAAATAAATTTGCATCTTTGCTTGTTTTACATAAGATGAAATTTTGATACGCTTGTATTGTATCTATCGGTCGATTTTTCGGGCAAGAGGCGGGCGGGCCCTTTTTCGCTGCCTCTGAGACTTCTGGCGGTGTCGAATTAATAAATTCATCATTACGTGACGACATTTTCAAATAAAAGCAATACAGCGAAAAGAAAAAGCGCGCGGAATAATTTTTACTTGTTCACTTTTTTTTTTTTAAGGCAAAGGCACAAAAACAGCCAGTATTACTAATAAAGTAAATTAATATTTTTTTGTTTTTGTTACAGATAAATGGTTGTAATTTGTTGTCAAAATTAATTAAATTAAAGAATTTAATGTTTATTTTTTATATTGTATCTCTCAAAGTTAATTTTATTCATAAAATGTTGACCACTTTTCTGACATAAAAACTCTTTGCTAGGATTTAAAAAAGTACCGTTCGTTTTAGACGGAGAATCTTGATAAACCATACTTGTTACCTTATTAAAAAGAAACTCGTGCGTTTTACATTACAATAACGCACAAGTACGTAATGACATACATTACGATATTGAAATTGGTGAAATAAGAGACCCTTTACGAGCAAATGTGTTATAAATAGTAGTTACAATCGAGTTCATTAATATATATTGGCCCTTTCATGCTTCAAATATACATACCTACTCAGACCAAATAAAAAACCAAGACTTCGTGCTGTCAACAGTGTGACGTGAGGCCGGTTACGTAAACATGTGTGCACAGAGCGAGGTGTAGTTTTGTTTGCGCATGCTTCACTGTATTGTTTGCATTGCTATGCCTTGGTTTTTTATTTGGTCTGAGGCTAGGTATTAAAGTATTTAGTTCGATTGTATGTTTTTAATTTCTTTTTCAGAAGCCATTCCATATCTACGTGTTATTTATCACATTCGTTATAATAAACGAATGCTTCTCGTATCCGAAAAAACGGGAGTGTGCTCCAAAAACTCGTCGTTTTAGGAGGGACGGAGATAAGAAAGAAGACTGCGTCACCGTCGGCTGCTGCTACTGGCCTTACTATTACTTTTACCCCTACGCCTATTACTATTACCCTTACCCATATTTCTATTACCCGGTTGGTTAAATTTTGTTTAGTAGGTATTAAAGTTGATTAAGGAGGAGCGCTGTGGTAGCCCGCGAAATTAAAATTTTCTTGCGTTTTATGCAATTTGCAGGTCCGTGTCAGGTTGTATCTTGATCAAAATATGTTACGCGACAATAAAACATATGTATTTACATAATTTTAACCATAAAAATCATCAATACATCTCTCTAAGTTAGATTTCGTGCAGATTCGTCGAACGAACGAAATATAACGAATCTGCACGAAATCTTACTTAGAAAGATTTATTGATGATTTTTCGTCGTAACATATTTTGATCAAGATACAACCTGACACGGACCTGCAAATTGCATAAAACGCAAGAAAATTTGAATTTCGCGGGCTGCCACAGCACATCCCCCTTTTTTTTTTTTTTTTTTTTTGAGGGTGGGAAATCATCAAATAACTTCTCCCGCTCTGGGTGGAGCGGAAGGGCGTGTCAGACTTTACTGACTAAAACCCACCCGTGTTCCTTCAGTTGCCTATGCCAACCGCGGTATCTTCTTCAAACAACCCGCGACCCCAGCGGCATAGCGCATCCCCCTTAAGTAGTTATTTTTTGTTAAATATTTTTTGACTTGTTATTATGCCACTCAGAGTCTGTAGGTGAATCAATCAGTGACTATTATTTTAATAGACAGGTATAGAATTTAAAACTACATATATTTTGAATACGTACCTATACAATGTGACGTTTTGCATCGTCGTCGTCAAAAGGGTGTGGTATAGACCATCAAACCGAACGACTTTTTAGTAATCGCGAAAAAATAATCAGCCGTCCCATACATTTGCGTCGAGAGGTATTGAAGTTTCTATGGGACAGTTGAAATTTTTTTCGCGATTACGATGTTGGTCCCATGGAGAAAGTTGTTCGGTTTGATGTTCTGTATGTATGTATACCCTGAAATTTGACGAGGATGTAAAACGACACGTATAAAAATAACATTCTAGCGTAGATGTAGGCTGTAGAGGAGCTCATGGCTAAGTAATAACAGCCACACGGGTCAATCCGTCAGGTTAAGCTACGCTTGCCAGGGTTGGTCCGTGGATGGGTGACCATCTTTACATACCGAGACTCCTCCGTGCCTCGGAAAGCACGTTAAGCCGTTGGTCCCGGCTGTCATTGGTGGATCTTTGACAGTCGTTACGGATCGTCAGAAGCCTGAAAGCCTGACAACCAGTCTTACCAAAGGGGTATTCGTATTACCCAGTTACTGGGTTGTGGAGGTCAGATAGGCAGTCGCTCCATGTAAAATACTGGTATTCAGCTGCATCCGGTTAGACTGGAAGCAGACCCCAATATAGTTGGGAAAAGGCTAGGCAGATTGGCAGATTGATTGCTTTACCCCCCAAAACTTGTCAACCCGTAATTTGTTACCTAGGCTACACAATTCGTGGACACCTACGCAACATCGCAACTATTTGATTATGCAGTACCTACCTACCGAGTAAATAGTAATAAAACTACATACTTACATCGTCAAATGTTTGTCTTATGTCAATAACCTTCAGAAGCTGTATCCGTATGTCACAACGAAACGGTGCGAATCTCATGAACTGTTGACCAATGAGTAGGTACAGCCCACAGAATGGATAGGTATGCAGGTAGCTACAGAACCATTCCTTACTCATGTTGTGTATGCTAGTGAGTAGTCAAATAGTCGTTCTTCTCAATGTGTACCTCTGATAACATAATGCCTCTATGCCTGTACTGTGTTCCCCGAAAGAGTAGACATCTACATATAGGTAGAACACTCAACACTCTCATTTCGCCTATTATACAGGATGTATCAGAAAGGTGTGGTTAAGAGTTAGTTTTTAACCACACCTTTCTGATACGCCCTGTATAAGGTCTATGTAAAAACAAAAAAAAACATTAAAAAAAAATATACAGAAACACAAATAAATACAGACTCCGGGCTGCTTCTAAGAACCCCGACCTAATGATCGAACCTAGGAGTGCCCTACGCTCAAAACTCGCGTTTGTAACCACTGGACCTATATGCGGTAGTTATCAGTTTCACAAGGCCCCGTTGCAATAATAGCGTATAAAAATTGCCCGTGTAGTGCATAGATACTTATTTCTTGCCCGCATAACATACTCAACCTATAATGTTCCCACTGCCGGGACACAGGCCTCCTCTCGGTGAGAGGGAGTAGGCCGTCTACCACACGGGCCCAGTGTGGGTTGGTGGATGCCACATATCTTCAAATTTTCGGTTCTCTACATGCCGGTTTCCTCACGATGTTTTCCTTGTGTGGCTGACACTGGCTTGGCCACCATCAGGGATTTTACTTTTGATAACACAAAGATTTAGTCGTTAATTAGTCGAAATTTGTCGCCAAATATCAGAATTTGTCGGTCACTGGTTCAAAAGTTATAAGGGGTCATTGGTGGCCGATCTGGAGAGAGTCTCCCCAGCTTGGCCACCTTTATATCTCAAAAACTAGGGCACCTAGCGATGATCTGTTTTCTCCCAGATTTAGTCGCTAATTAGTCGAAATTAGTCGCCAAATATCAGAATCCGTCGGTCACTGGTTCAAAAGTTCTAAGCGTTTCCAGGTAGCCGATCTGGAGAGAATCTCCCCATTTATATCACAAAAACTAGGACACCTAGCGAAGATCTGTTTTCTCCCAAATGTACTCGCTAATTAGTCGCAATTTGTCGCCAAGTCACAGATTTTGTCGGTGTGTAATTAAAAAGATATTAAAGAATTCAATTTCTCCATACATTGGTACAACCAAGTACAAAATATTTTAAGTAGTTTCTAGAAAGTATCTATGATGTTCTATAAGGTGGAATGTTTGTTTCGATTTATATTAATATGAAGTTATTCTATAAGTAATTAAAATTTAAATCCACCAAAGGAAAGCTGTATCATTACCTAGAAACAGATCTACAATAAATAGAATGTAATTATTTATTGAACAAAATGTAGTGCACATTTCGCTGGCAGATAGATCGCTGCGCTCCGTTTCATTTAAGGTAAGTAAGAAAGAGATAGATGCGCGTGTACAGACGAGCTACGAGCGAGCGCGCACTGCGGTGCGTTTCCGTTAGTTCTGCCGCACTGGGCGGGGCCTACAGTAACAAAACGCATGACCGCAGTACGCGCACTTTATAGACATTCCATACTTCACAGATTATGCGGTAGAAAAACGCACCGCAATGCGCGCTCGCCCTTAGAGCGAGTTGCCCGTGACGTAAGTTAAAGCTAGTTTACAGTGGGATTTATTATGAATAGTTAGGAACTGGTGTAATAACGGTTTTGTAATCAATTAATGTGGTTTTCCGTGTGAGTGTGCGTTTCGTATGTATTTTTCCTTATAAACATAACTGTGTAAAGACAAGATAAACAGAAGAAGTCCTTGGGTAAGTTTAAAATTATATGCTTAGTGTGTTAAACTCTGAACGCAATAAAATATAGTAAGTAAAATAATCTAGCAATTTAATTTTCAGTTATTAGGTAATTTGAGAAAATACCCTTAGATGAGATATTTTTATTCAAAAAATAGCTATTTACTTACCTAGATAGATCTCACATTCGTACATAGCCATGGTTTACGTATGGCTGCAGCTGACCTACGTAAACATGGCTAGGTATGATTAAATTCTATACCTATTTACGAAACTTAAAATTCCACGCAAATTACCTAGTAGGATTTCTAGTACTTTTTTATATTATGAAATGGGTCAGCTCTTGACCTCGATCTCGCCTGATGGAAAGCGATAGGTAGATGAGATCTAGGATGGAGCGAGCGTACCCAGAAGGTGTTTGTTAAATTTAAGGTACATTTATACTGCCTCTGTGGTGTCTCAGGGACGCGTTTGTTACGCGAGGTTACGAATGATGACGATGATGATGGGTTCAATTCCGGGCCGGAAAGTGTCTTTGTGGTTTTTACATAAAAAACATAGCTGTAGGTGTGTACCTCTATTATTAAACAACATGAAACATAATAAAAGCAGAAGGGTAATAAGTTTTGTTTACAAAAAGTAAACTGAGCGATCTTCACGAACGCACACAATTACCTACAGGCACGTAACAATGGACATACTCAACTACTAAAATATTACGAAAAAAATTATGTACGACTACTTCCTTCCTTCCATATTTTCTCTCTATACCGCAAATACAAAAATGAGGGAAAGAGCGAGATAGAACGAGGGTGTCACCTGCTGCGCATTAAGCTACTGACAGACGTGCTTATTACTAGCACGAAAGCATGCTTTTATTGAGCAAGTGCTCATATGTAGCATGTGTGACTAGTAATGAGCATGCTTATTTCTAGTATGTTTTCGAGTAAAGCTACTGACAGACGTGCTCATTACTAGCACGAAAGCATGCTTTTATTGAGCAAGTGCTCATTAGTAGCATGTGTGACTAGTAATGAGCATGCTTATTTCTAGTATGTTTTCGAGTAAGCGTGCTTATAGGCATGCTTTTTATGAGCACGTGTGTCAGTACCTTAAGCGTGCTTATAGGCATGCTTTTTATGAGCACGTGTCAGTACCTTTACCGGCGCGTCGGCGTTTACGCCACTCAAAGTATGTACTTAAAATAAATAGGTAAATAAACAAACGTGCTCTAAAATATAAGGATTTTTTCTTTAGTCATCCACCGGGAGGAGGTACAGTGAGTGTTTGTTTCTGTAAATTAAGCTCGTCACAGACTTAGCTATAATATAATATATTAATATAATTCATAGCAAGGCATATTACGATATATTTTCTATAGTAATCTTCGAGTGACCATAGACTCAGCAATATGATTAAGATTACTATAGAAAATAAATCGTAACATGCAAAAATAATACGATGACTGTAACTATAGCTAATGATTTTGTAGTTATCAGCAAACTTCATTTAAAAACAAACTTAGTTATGCGGTCTCAAAAAACAACGTAATTGGACTTTATTGATATCAGTAGGTACTCATGTCGGTGGCATGTCATTTCGCTACCGATATCTGTCGGTGACATGTCGTCGAGTAGGTTTCGGGTAAGGTCGTCCAATGAAGAATCACCCATTGTAATTTTTATTGAGTTATAATATTATAATGATATAGGTGTCTAGGTATCTTTGATTAAGTATGTACACTAATTTTAAAGTAATAAATAATTTTATATTTCGACAATATAAGTTTTATTATTCTAACCTTAATTAGAGCCATATGCTCATATTAGGTACCTATCTAAGTATATACATCTTTGATTTAAGATTATTAGGTATGTATTTTTTTGTAACGTATTGTATATTTCAAGCAATACGTAACATTTTTCTAAAGGTACGATAATTTTAACGTGTTAGGGTAAATCATATATTCTTATTTCGGCAACAGAAGTTTTATTATTCTAACGTAAATTAGAGCCTAACGTTATAATTTGGTAAAACAGTTGCATGCGACTGTACATCTTGACACCAAATAGACCAAGAGCAAGGTTTAATGTTTTCAAAGAAATTGAAGCCACTCCAACCTAGTAATTTATAAAACATAAAAACATGTATTTAATTGAGAATTTGTCTCTCTCTGACATTTCTAAGGAGTTTAGACCAATATAACTAGAATTATATTACACATTATTAATAGAAATATTTTTTCTTAGCAATTTTTCGTAAATTCTTCGATCTAGCTCTTGGACTATACCTTAAAAATTGAACTCATTATATCTTCTAAACTAAGACCCGACGAAATCTGTGACTTGGCGACAAATTGCGACTAATTAGCGAGTACATTTGGGAGAAAACAGATCTTCGCTAGGTGTCCTAGTTTTTGTGATATAAATGGGGAGATTCTCTCCAGATCGGCTACCTGGAAACGCTTAGAACTTTTGAACCAGTGACCGACGGATTCTGATATTTGGCGACTAATTTCGACTAATTAGCGACTAAATCTGGGAGAAAACAGATCTTCGCTAGGTGCCCTAGTTTTTGAGATATAAAGGTGGCCAAGCTGGGGAGACTCTCTCCAGATCGGCCACCAATGACCCCTTATAACTTTTGAACCAGTGACCGACAAATTCTGATATTTGGCGACAAATTTCGACTAATTAACGACTAAATCTTTGTGTTATCAAAAGTAAAATCCCTGATGGTGGCCAAGCCAGTGTCAGCCACACGTTTTCCTTCACCGTGACAAGTGGTGATAATTTACATACATTAAAGCGCCTGTCAGCTAGGTTCGAACCAACGACCTAGAACTCAGTAAGTCGTGGCCGTTACGACGGGGCCATCACCGCTCTCCAGTAACTCCACCTGCTTGCCTGCACACTACTTGCCTGCACGCCAAACTTTTTCGTCGACTGTACTTACTACAGGCCCACCTCAATGCCGCTAGTTATTAGATCCAAGTGTTTATTTGTACTTTAGACCAATGTCTGTAATTGCTGCGCCGATTTTAAATGGATGACCTTACTTGAAGTGTGGAGTGTTTATTTAAATTTCAATGAGGTGACTAGTCTTTCAAGTTAAAGCAAAATAAAATGATTGACCTTTACTTTGCATTCTCTGCATTCTACAATGACGCTGGCCAAAATATGTTATGATGTAGGTATGTAAGAAGAAGCTTCATCAGTGTGATGCAATGTTAGGCAATATTTGCTTCAGTCAGACTTAAGAGTAAGTACTGTAGAGGTTTTATTATGTACAAGCCAAAGTATGGATAACTGGCTGACATCCCGATCATTCAAACATCGAATATTCTTATAAAAAGTGATGGTGGCTTTTTATAAGGATTGTCAGATAGCGAATAGCATAGATAATACACTATATAAATAGCTAGGCCTCCACGTAGGACCTAGGGAGTGAATTATAATTTTATTTCTATTTTAATATAGCGGGCTTCAGCCCCATTTCTTCTGTACAGCGCGAGGCTAACTACTTTATAATAAAAGACAGTAGTCTTTTATTATAAATTAGTTAGCCTCCCGCTGAGGTTCGAGCCCTCACAGTACCTACTATGCAGGGTGAGAGGTGTGGTCAAATTTAAGGCTGTGGTAAAAAACAATCAAACTAATCAACATCGTCATCGAGAAAAAATTATCTCCATTGATATATTAGAGGAAGATATGTACGCGCTAACATCGCAAACATTAAACCCTGGACTCGGCGCAGGACTACATGCACCGAAGCTCGCACATCTGTGATCACAGTCGCAAACCCTACAGAGGCCTTAGTGCGAGTTTTTGTACTTACTCGATCACGTTAACGTAAACTTCAATTTGTACTGAAACTGAATAAGCGCCGCCTGGTGACTATAATGGGAAACACAATTATTTCATACAAATTGACGTATGTCAACGTTAACGTAAACGCGATCGATTAAGTATAAAACTCGCACTAAGGCCACAGTTACCGACAGATAAGGACAGAGATAGGAGCCGGCGCTTTCAAGCAAGCGAAATTGCGTTCGCCGCTGAATGTTTACCGTTATGAATGACACATGTCTATCTCGCTCTCACAAACATGGCGAAGCAAACATTAAAAATTACTATAATTTTCAACAAATTAACATTTTTGGCTGTACTTACGAGTGAAAAGTAATGCCGTGGAACTTGTTTTTGATTTTGAACTATTTATGCACATTTTGAAAACATAATGAAGGCATTGTTGCTGCTTATTTAGACGAGTACTGTAATTTTACTTAACGAGCTACACAAACGCCAGTTCGATTGTGACTAAGGTCAATTGTGTGCGTTAACACAATTTATGCGGTCCACGTGGAGGATCGCGAACCTTATCTTCCTAATTTATACATCAATGGTAATAAGGTTGAAAAGCGGTTGTACGTCCGGCGCGCCATGGGCAGTCAGCTCTGCTACCTCTTCGCTGAGTATTATTTTTACGACGGCATTCGCTACTCTCTAAATAAGACAGAAGAGGATACTATGGAAAAAGGTAGAAATTAAATATCCAAGCTTATATCAAATGTAGCATTTACAATTTAATATTATAGTAATGAATACAATAGTCAACAATATTTACAATAAAATACACCATTCTATAAGAACTTGGCGCCGCCTATAATGTTCACTGGCCGCCCTTTGTACTTCTTCGATATGTCACTTTCGATCTGGGAACAAAAGATAGCTATTAGATATCTTAAAAGAAAGTCGTGTTAGTTACACTATTTATAACTCAAGAACGGCTGAACCGATTTGGCTGAAAATTGGTGGGGAGTTAGCTTAGAACCAGGTGACGGAGATAGGTTATTTTAAAAAGCCGACCGATTTAGATGAAATTTTGTGTGTATATTTGAATGGGTTCCTGGATGGTTTGAAAACACAATTGGACCCGGTATGTGGCGCTGCAGTCGGGTTCTAGGATCGCTCAGACAAGACAACGTCTGTCGGGTCCGCTAGTTTATCATAAAACTAGCGAGCCTACTTTCGTCTAGTGTGGTGACGTGCCAAAACACCGAGACTTCAGTGCTGTGTCCATACTCCATTTGGAGTAAGATTAGAAATTTAAATAAACTTTTTTTACAGTCCTTTCAACCGATTTTGACTTCTATTGCGTTGGTGGCATGACAAATGGCAGCTGCAGTAAACAGTTGGTATCGTAACCACTTTTTTGCTTTTAATGCCATCCTTAAGCCTATGGAGTAGAAGTCCAAATCGGTTGAACGGTCTGAAAAAAGGTTTATTTAAATGTCTAATGTTATTTCAAATGGAGTATAAGTTGTTATTGAATGTGCTGTACACATAATTCTTCCGAAATAAATTCTCTAAATGATGGTGGAAAACGCATTCAAATCTGTTGCGTAGTTGAAATGAACAATACGGTCACACAGATAAAACGGAAAAACTCTCGCCTTCTTCCCATGGGTGTAGGTAGAAACTACAGACCGCCGCCTGCTACGAACCTTACATACTCCTTTTGCCTCGTAAAAGCGAGTTTTTTTTTTATAATGTGTATAGATTATGATTATACCTATAGAGGAGCTCGTGGCTAAGTAATAACAGCCGCACGGGTCGATCCATCAGGGTACCTCGGAAAGCACGTTAAGCCGTTGGTACCGGCTGTCATTTGTGGATCTTTGACAGTTATGACGGGTCGTCAGAAGCCCGAAAGTCTGACAACCAGTCTTACCAAGGGGTATCGTATTACCTAGTTACTGGGTTGTAGTGGTCAAATAGGCAGTCGCTCCATGTAAAATACTAGTATTCAGCTGCATCCGGTTAGACTGGATGCCGACCCCAACATAGTTATTATACAACAACAACATACAACACAACACAACATACAACACATAACATAGTAGTTATTTCTAAGATTTTATGTTACCATTTTACCAATTTATAATTAGATTAATATAATATATTATTATTATTCTATTAGTTGGAAAACGGCTAGGCAGATAGTATAGATGTAGATAGTACCTGTGCCTGCAGCTCCTTGGTCCTGCTCACGATGCGCGTGAGCACGGGCCGCAGCTCGGCGGCGCACGCGGCCGCCGCGCGGCTCTGGTCGGCTGCGCGCGCGGCCAGCCGGCTCAGCTTGTCGCACAGGGTCAGCTTCTGCTTCAGTTGGGCTGTCAGCACGTCTACGTATCTGTAATAAAAATAATAGTAGTAGAAAGTTAGGACATAATGTTGAGAAATCATAAATATTGTTGCTTAGTTCAGTTTTGCGATGAAGTGGTGGACGGTGGAGCAAGAAAATGATTTAAATGTCTGAATGATTTCGATGTACGAGTTACATACTTTCAGCATTTTTGAAATAAATCTCATTGAAAGTTGAGTTTACATTTTATACTGTTTCCGCAATCCGGCAAAAGATTCCATCTGACATGTGTTTGCATTTTCTTGCCGTGCTCTCAATGGACAGCTGCTGCACGAGACTAAAGAGTATCTCCCTCTTACTCATTAAAGGGATACATCGGCAAATTTTGTGTTTTTAAAATTCCTATAAAACCAAATATATAATATAATTAAATAATTTAAATAAATCAATCAATCAACTCAGCCTATCGCAGCCCACTGCTGGACACAGGCCTCTCCCAGGCTGCGCCACAACACCCTGTCCTCCGCCTTCCGCATCCAGTCTGTCCCAGCCACTTTCTTCAGGTCGTCGGTCCATCTAGCTGGAGAGCGTCCCACACTACGCTTACCGATACGCGGTCTCCACTCCAGGACCCGTCTGCTCCACCGGCCATCGGTCCTTCGACAAACATGGCCAGCCCACTGCCACTTCAGTTTGCTTATTCTGTATGTAAGCTATGTCGGTTACTCCGGTTCTTTTCCGGATAACTTCATTCCTGATTTTATACTTCAAAGAAACTCCGAGCATAGCCCGCTCCATAGCGCGCTGAGCGACTTAAATAAATATGATTAAATAATTTGGATTTTCCATGTGATATTTGACTATATTGTCTACTGCTATACTAAAACCGAAACATGATTACTAACCGAAGTAGCACCGTCTATTTTCTGTTTTATACGATTATACATAAACAGTTCAATATTGTGAAGTAAAATTTGCTTTAAATCGAAGGTATTTAAATATGTTAAGAACTTACTAAGTTAAAAATTTATTTAAGTATAGCATTTGGTCATAAATCTACATTTAAACTTAGCTAGTTTAGTTCCGGTGCGCGTGAGTCTTCTATCTCACGCGTCAAACTAGACAGCCATAACGCCATCTCACTTACACACCGAGCTAAACTACGCTTCGATGTATCCTCTTGTATTAATTACTACACACACCTAGGTGAGTGCTTGACATTGTGCAGATGGTTGATCTCGGGCGCGGTCATCTTGGCGGTGGCGATCTGCACGGCGTCCAGCATGGCGGTCAGCGCCGCCGTGCTCTCTGTGGCCAGCTGCTGCAGCAGGCTGAAGGAGTGACTGTCTCCTGAAGTGTTGGTCTCGTACAGACGCATCTTGAGGAATGATTCCAACTGGGGAAGTGGAGTTTGAATCAGTCTAAGATATGTGGCGGCATCTACATCGCCACATACGAACTACGCATCACAATGACATGACGTCACGCAACCTGCATCACGCAATCAGAGTGTACCGCGCGACTAGCATATATAAGGTAATTTATTAGTAAGTACAAAAATTTTGAGGATAGATTCATTACCTTAAGATAAACATTTCTTGAAAAAATCATGAATTTCTATACGCTAGTTTCCAAGAAAAACACTAAAAACCATTTTGTTTAAAAAGTAAAATTCAACACCCCGTGTATAACGGGGAATTCCAGCTAACGTACTTTATGGCAGATAACAAAGGAGTCGCGTTGTTTACCTAAAAGCATACCCCGCTTCGCCAGGGGCTGCACCCCGTTGCGCGGCCAGCCAGCATTCGACGCGGGAGCAGCGTCTAGTTCGCTAAAATCATTTCACTGATAACGTGCTATGGACGGATGAGTGCACATTTACGCGCGAGGGACTATGTAATGTGCATAATGCGCATTACTGGTGTGATTACAATCCACGAGTGATTCGGCCGGACCACTTCCAACACCGTTTCAGTGTGAATGTGTGGGCAGGACTGTTGAACGGCCAATTATTAGGACCCGTTTTTCTGGATCGACTGACTGCGGACACGTATCTGCAGTTCCTCCAGCGAGACCTACCAGAGCTACTGCTGGATATACCTGTGTTGTACCGCAGGTACATGTACTACCAGCACGACGGCGCGCCGGCGCACTTCAGTGTGCGGGTACGCACCTACTTGGATGAGGCGTTCCAAGGGCGATAGATTGGGCGCGGTAGCGTTATCCGCTGGCCGTCACGCTCACCTGGACTTCCACGTGTGGGGTCGGGCCAAAGACCTAGTGTATGGGAACGATCCGTACATTAGATGAATTACGTGCGCGAATTGTGAGTGCATTTGACGTGATGTCCAGTGAACAGCAAGTGCTTACTGAAGTGCGGAGGCATTGTCTCGATCGCGCTAGACAGTGTGTGCGTCTACAAGGGCGTCACGTCCAACAATTGATGTGATATGTGTAAATAACTAGTAAATTGTGTAAATAAGTGTAAATCTGATAGTGAATTTTGACTTTTAAACACGCCAAGTTAAAAAAATAATAATAATTGGTGAGTTTTATTTGTTATTGTGTTTTATTTATTTGTATTATTACTTAGGATTAATTTCCACTGAACGTACTGAACGTAACGTTTACGTTATTATTTGATTCCTGCATTACAAAGGCAGTCTTACACCAGTCAGTAGAAACATTTTAAATGAATGTTAGTAAAATTGTTAATATCTATCATAAAAAAACAATAGCTCCACACTGATCCGCTTCGATTTATTGGAAATATCTCTACCAAAGATAAGCGCAAATGTTACTTTCGTTTATTGCAGCGGAATATTAATAGCGTTGCTCGAGGTGGAGACAAGATCCTAGACGAATAGGTAGGTACCTATAAATAACGGTTTGCAACACGTGCAGCAAGCGGGGAGCGGAGAGTCCGAGCGATGACGTAATACGGTAGATTTTTTTGCCTCGCGCAGGACAATGACTGAGTCAGTATACAGGATGCTTTTAAAAATATTGTTATTTTTTGTTAGAAAAATTGAAAAAAAAAACTAGCCTGAATATTTGAAAAAAAATGCTAGCGCCGTATTTCTAGCGTATAGTTAGATGTACTGTTTAAATATTTGTACTTAATAAAAGTTCACCTTATATACCCCCTCCCGACATCAACCGTCGGGCAGTTGCCCACCAGACACGACACCCGTCTGGTCGGAGGATCCTCCCTTTTCTATTGAGGATGAGTGAACTTTACACCCTGTTCCTCATTCCTCTATAGATATTATTTCCAGTTGTATTTTTGTAAAGCTTAAAACTTAAGGTTTATCCGCTGTGGTAGCCCGCGAAATTATTTTTTTTTTTTGCGTTTTTTTGCAATTTTTGCAAAAGTATGATTCGAGATAATTTTAACCATAAAAATCATCAATACAATCAATCAATCTCTAAGTCAGATTTGCTCCGGATTCGTCTGATTTTCGGAAATCAAAAAAACTTTCTGAAATTGCAAAAAACGCAAGAAAATTTGAATTTCCCGGGCTCCCTTAGCGCAATCAGGGGGATGCGCTAAGGTAGCCCGCGAAATTCAAATTTTCTTACGTTTTTTGCAATTTGCAGGTCAGTGTCAGGTTGTATGTTGATTAAAATATGATTCGCGACCATATCTTATATGGCTTTACAGAATTATAATCATTAGAATCAGCGATACAACTCCAGCTGCAGTTGTACTTGGGCTTCTTAAATACGGCCAGGTGTATTCCTCACGCATACCTCGACAAGCTGGTCGATGAGCTGGCTCCTGCTGGAGGGGTTGTCCAGCAGCGTCAGCGCGTCCTTCCCGCGCGCCACGCCGCCGCACACTCCCTGCTCCTCCACCACTATGCCAGATTCCTCCAGGGACACGTGTGCTAAGTCAGCTGATATGTCCTGGGAAGAGAATAGCATCAATAATTATCTATACCTAGCTTCTGGCCGCGGCTTCGCCCGTGTGGATATCGGAAAATATCGCACGGGAATGTACTACCGGGAAATCCTTCCTTATTCCTTGTCTACATTATAAAGGGAACCTCTGTGCAAAATTTCAGCTTTCTAGGTTCAATGGTTTTGGCTAGGCGTTGATGAGTCAGTCAGTCAGTCAGTCAGGACTCAGGACTTCTCTTTTTATTTATATAGATAGATTAGCTTCTGCCCGAGGCTTCGCCCCTGTCACCGTCATCACTGTCCTGCCCTTATCCCAATTTATTTGGGGTCGGCGCAACATGTACTTCTTCTTCCATACTTCTCTTCTCTAGAGCCTTTCTAGCCATATCATCTTTCACACAGTCCATCCATCGTTTCTTTGGTCTTCCTCTACTCTTATAGCCATCCTTCAACATTCATACTTAAAACTCCTCATGACATTTTTCTCATTCCTCCGCATCACATGCCCATACCATGTCAACTGATTTGACTTCCTCTTATATACTCACGCTTTGCCCGCATAGAGGTCGGAAATTATTCCACGGGAACTACCGGCATAAAAAGTACCCTGTGTTCATCCAGGTTATAAACTATCTGTTTGTCAAATCAAATCCGTTCAGCCGTTTTTGCGTGATTGAGTAACAAACATCCAAACATAATGTGAATTTATAAATACCTATTATTACTAGCTTAAAAAAAAGAGGGATCCCTTTAATTTTCAACTTAATTTTTTCTTTATTATTTGATGTTATAGCGGCAATAGAAATACACAATGTGTGAAAATGTAAACTGTCTACCTATTACGGTTCTTGAGATACAGCCCGCTGACAGACAGACGGCCGGACAGCGGAGGCTTAGTAATAGGGTTCCGTTTGGTACCCTTCGGTACTGAACCCTAAAAATTGCAAAAAAAGTATTTTGAGATAGTTTATACTTTTGGTCGAAAAGATTCCGTTTGAGTGTCAACTCTGCCTGTTTTGTATGTTGTATGAGCCCCTATGTGTTTCTTGTAAAAAAGTTTACTTACAACATTCTCAGGTGCAGCGACGTCAATGTTCCCCCAGTCGATCTCTGCGCCCGCGTCGCCGTCACCGAAGTCTATGTCTGCGGCCGCCGCGTCTATTGAACCGAAGTCTATCTCGGCACTGTCGCCGAAGTCTATCTGTAAACGATAAAGAATAATATGTCAGTGAGAAGTGACCTAACATGATGAAATTCAATCTGCCTAGAATTTTCCCAACTATGATTGGGGTCGGCTTCCAGTCTAAGCGGATGCAGCTGAATACCAGTATTTACATGGAGCGATTGCCTATCTGACCTCCATAACCCAGTGGCTGGGTAACACGATACCCCTTGGTAACACTGGTTGTCACACTTTTGAGCGTCTCACGACCCGTAACGACTGTCAAGGAACTAGGTACGAATGACAGCCTGGACCAACGGCTTAGCGTGCTTTCCGAGGCACGGAGGCGTCTCGATGTGTAATAGATGGTAACCCATCCACGAACCGACCGGGCGACCGCGGCAAGCTTAGCTTAACCTTGCTATCAACCCGCAGCAGCAGCTGTTACCATGTCATAATGAAATAATATACAATACTTACTTAAAAAAATTTATAAATAATTTTAATTTATTTTACAAAATCCGTTACTTACAATGCTATAAAACTACTAGGTAATTCAATCAATTCAATTTAATTGATTTATGCAAGTAACCATGACTCATTTGTTAGTAAAAAACTTAGTAATAAACTAATAATGACGACAGGGTTGGCGCAGTGGTTGAGTGATTGACTGCTGCGCAGCATGTCGCGGGTTCGATTCCCGCACGGAACAAATATTTGTACGACCTACAAGTATTTGTTCCGAGTCTGGGTGTTTTTCTATCTATAATATGTATTTACAAAAAAAAAAAAAAAAAAAAAAAAAGTATATAAGTAGTTTATCAGCCATCTCGTTACCATAACACAAGCATCAGCTTGCTTAGCTTGGGACTAGATGGCGTTGTGTGAAATGTCCAAGGATATTATATTATATTATTATAATATGGGTCGATTTTTCAATCATCAGATAACTTTTATTTGGGGAATATGTTTGACGTTTTGACAGCTCTTGTATAGAAAATATGTCAAACAATCATATTTAATTTTATTCCTAAGATAAAAGTTATCTGACGATTGAAAAATCGGCTCTAACACAACTAAAATTCATTTAGAGGTCATTATTTGAGTTGATTTCCTGCGTTTAATTAAAACTGGTTTACAAAAACTATTGAATTCACCATTGACAATATAATATTGCAATGTTTTAAAAACTTGCGAATCACACGACAAGACAGCCTAGTAAAAATATATAAGATTAATTTAAACAACAATGCAATAAAAATAAAAGCTTGCTGAAATGCTTCCATGTATAATTAAATGCTTGTTAGTTTATTGGTAATTTCGTAAATAATAATAATAATACAAGTCTAATAATGTCCCACTGCAAGGTAAAGGCAAGAAGCCTTTGCCCATACAGAGAAGGCACGAGCATTGATCACCACGTTTGTAATCGCCAGTGGCGATTACAGTCTTGAATGGATTAGCCACTATACGTGCCAAAAAAGAATAGGATCGCTGCCGATAGCTGTCAAATACACGATAGCTGTCAAATTAGTATGCAATGGTAATGAAGTTCGCGAGTATTGCGGAACAAAATGGCGTCTTGACAGTACTATTCTTATTTGGCACACATAGTAGAAATATGTTTTCATAAAACTGATGTGGTGAAGTTAGTAAATATGGGCTAAAATTAATTAGTAAAATTACCTGATCTCCTGCCCCCTGATCTTCATCATCCAGCTCAATATGCAACGGATCATGCTCCACACCTAACGGGGCTTCCCCGTAACTCCACTCATACACCGTGGTGTTGCCGTGCTCCACCACATATTGTAATAATGGCAACACCTCTGATGATTTGTCACCCAAAATGTACTTCGAGAAAGCCGAGTAAAGGTCAATGCTTGGCTGCAGAGGTTTTAGTGATTTGCCTATCTGTAAAAATAAACAAATAAAGGATAATTCATAATCTGTGTTTTGCTAAAAAAAAAAGTCAAATTCATGCTAAAATAATAGGAGAGACCCATTATTAGCTTTGCTGCTGAGGAGAGTCAAAGACAGTCGCAACAGCATCTTGAGAACTGTAGCAGAGAGCTTCAGTTCTCCAATTATAAAGCAGTTTGTGCGGAGGATGATTGGTACTAAAACACTAGATAATAAGTTGTTTTAATATTATGTTACTAACAGTCTATGAATTGTTTATTCCGAAATAAAAATCATTAAATTAAATTATAAAATGAGGACATTGAGATACCCTCCTTAAGTGGTAATACTTAAATGCATGTGTAGCGTTCCCTGGGTGACCCCCTGGATAGCCGTGCTACATAACAACAATGTTGTGTGGTCCTTCGTTTATCTTCGGAAAAACCCGCGCGCGCGATTTCAGGTTTGGTCCCATATTGTTAACGTTGTACCTACATAATTATGAGTGTAATGACCCCTTAAGAAGTTATGCATTATCTAAGTTAAACCTTGTAGATGTATTATGCGTTATCTAAGTTACACCTGGGAGATGTATTATGCGTTATCTAAGTTACACCTGGTAGATGTATTATGCGTTATCTAAGTAACACCTGGTAGATGTATTATGCATTATCTAAGTAACACCTGGTAGATGTATTATGCATTATCTAAGTTACACCTGGTAGATGTATTATGCGTTATCTAAGTAACACCTGGTAGATGTATTATGCATTATCTAAGTTACACCTGGTAGATGTATTATGCGTTATCTAAGTAACACCTGGTAGATGTATTATGCGTTATCTAAGTAACACCTGGTAGATGTATTATGCATTATCTAAGTTACACCTGGTAGATGTATTATGCGTTATCTAAGTAACACCTGGTAGATGTATTATGCGTTATCTAAGTTACACCTGGTAGATGTATTGCATTATCTAAGTTACACCTTGTAGATGTATATGTAGATATAGAAATAAATTTAGGGAATGCCTTACTTTGTCATAAATATCAGGAAGTTCCTGAAGCCTATCCACCAGCTCCTTTTTGATCTTGTCACCCTGGATGCCAAGCTGTTTGCAAAGCGTCAGGAATTCTGACTTGCTTGATGATTCATTCTTCAGGAAATCTGTGTGTTTCTTCTCACATTCCTGTTAAAAAGAAAACTTGTGAAAAATGTTTCAGTTGGTTTGTACCTATATTTCAGGACTAAATTTGAATTACTGTAAGTTTTGTATTTTTGGAGCTGAGAAACATGTTTTGGGGGACTGTCTTATGTAATTTCGACATTCAAAAAGCTCAGTTTCTCAGCCTAATTTGAACAAATGATTAAAACATGTTAAACTTGACAAAATATAAATAATACTAACAATTTGCAACTGGTCTTCTTTAGCAATTTGTTTCTTTAAGCCTGGGATCTCATAGTTAATGTTCCTGACCAAGATCTGTGATGCCTCAGCCAAATACAGGTTCTCTTTCTCGTAGTTACGGGCTATGTCTTGCCAGTCCTTCATTCTTTGTGAACCATACCTACAAAGAAAAAGTGAATGATTTAATTGATTAACCACAGATGCATGAGAGTTAAAATGTTAGCAGTAAGCTGTGAAAGCCACAGCAGCACTTACAATAACAGAACCTAACTAGGATGTTCCATAATGCCACTCTAAAATCTATTTAAATAGGAACGAAAGCAGCGTCTCATAACAATCACCACTGAACTAGGATTCAAGACAAACAATAAAAACAAATGAGTAATAATCACCTTCCAAAGAGGTTCTTACTATCTGCCTCAGTCTCCTTCAATATGTCAACAATCTTCAGGCAGTGGAAGTAGTTGATATAGCTTCCAGACAACAAGCTAGCTATGTCGTCATGTTTGGGCATGTCCTGCAACGCATTGTTGATCTTCTCCCTCACAGCCGGCACGGTCTTCTGCCATTCCTTGTTTACATGACGACGACTTACCAACCAGTCTTGTAACTTCCCAATGTTAATGTCTATGGGAATATTGCTCTCCTAAAAACAGGTTATGAATTAAAAAGCTGTTTTTAAATCATTTTATGCAATAATTATAAGTGCAAAAGTACTTACATCCATGTCGTAATAGGCTCTAATTTACAGCTATGTGATAACTTTATAAACCAACTTTTACGTGAATTTATTTTGCCAACGGCAGCTGTTGTTGTCCTTGTCAGTTGTTGTCATGTGTGACGTGTCAACAACAAACGGATGACGTTTGACGTTAGAGATAAGAATGTTGCCATAATTGTAATGAAAACCTAACAAAATAAAATACTATAGTCGGACTTGCTGCAGTAAAATGACACGTCATGAGGTCATTTCGCTATCAAATGGGAACATTTTTTAACGAAATGACAGACAAGAAGTGTCATTTTACTGCAGCTAATTAAAAGTCCGAGCATAGATAAGATGTTGAAAAAAACTTTCAAATTTTATTTAAAAAAAATTAAAAATTGATGCATAGAATACATGCAAAATAAATCGTAAGAACATGGACCTAAAAAAAAGGCGGAAGCCGTCTCCTTTAACAATAACTGAAGCACCCATAGTAAGTCAGTGCGCTAATGTCTACAAGCCAGCACGCACACATTCACACCATAGTAAGTCTACCGGCCGCCATTACGTTACACGAGCGACGGCGTCTTTGCAGGTACTCAAATCACGCACACATAGATCGGTAGGGTGCTTCACTTTCGATATGCGTGGTGCGGAGTCCATCTTTTTTTATAAGTCTATGCGTAAGAAACGCAAAAAAAGAAAACTTTTATCAATTTGATAAATTACCTACTTCCAGATATGTCAGAAAATGCAAAGGGCGTGTTCCTGGCACATTGTAGTTATACTCTTGGTGCATAACATCATCACTCTTAATTGCACTAAATAAAATAATAAAATTGTCATCAGATAGAAAAACTAATATTGAATAAAAATATTTTTTTTAATTTCTATTAAACTAGTTTAGTTTCGTTTAAGCGGTTGTAATTCCCAGAAAAACAGATTGTGGAAGCGCCACCAAACTTAGAAATAAGCTAAATAACAAATTTTTTTCTAACTTCTAAAATGTTTTGTACTAAAATATTTACGACCTGATCAAGATACGTACGTAACTACGTCTACTTTCTTGACAAAAAAATTACTTTGTTGTACGTTTTGTTTCGCATATAATTTTCAGCCGCGCCGCTTAAAAATTACACTTGAGAAAATCACCCATATAATGAAATTGTGTAACTAAAAAGCTTCATGAATTTCCAAAACTTTCCATATTTTTAATGTAACGAAGCAGGAGTTTGGCCGAAAAACATGACATTCCATAGGTTTAGACATAACTTTTTCCGTGGCTATAAAATACTTCTCCATGAAAAAATACATTTTTCCAACTTTCATGGTGATCGGTCACTCGGTTTATCAATCTCATGCATTCATTTTATATTTATGACAAAGAAATAAACTGAAAGAGAGAATAAAAAAATAAACAGGAGAAAAAGAAAGATTGAGAAAACGAGCTCGAATTAATCGATTCTTCAGATGTCACGGTTGCTCTAATATTTTTTTCAGATTGGGTGGGTATTATAGATCCTGGGAATTCAAATTTCCTGAAAGTATGTACAACACATAGGTATTTTTAGGAAATTTAAATAATATAATAAGTCTTAAGGTAAGGCTTAGCTCAACTGTAGACTGCGCTAAGCCGGATGAATCTGGCTAGCTTTATGTCTTGTTACGTTAACGGTGTATGATCTCAATCTCACAGAAGCCAAATGTATTATCAAGAAGTGTCGAACCTCGATGCCTTATCACTATCAGTCTACCTATATGTACAAATAAACAATATTACTTATCTCTGCCTCCGCTATAGCTTTACCGAGTCGATAGATAACCGCGCACATGGACGCATTAAATACCTAACTAAAGTTATTTATTATTCTCAACTTGCAGACATTGTGTAATTGTGTCACGAATCAAAATGTTTAATAAGTACTTACATTCTTTGATATTTTTCAAGTGGATCTAGTCAATTCAAGTTTACATTGTCATAGGAAAGAAACTATAGATAAAATACCATTAAACATAATGGAAGATGATCAATCGTATTTAAACAGGTATGTAGGTATCTACGTGCATGACGTTCATTAGAGCGTACTTACCTATTAAAAGTTGCATATAGTATAATAAAATGATTAATTAAGTAAGTACCTCCCTACTTATGTAAAGTTCTTCTAGGAATGCTGAATTTTACCTATGTTTTTTTGTTTTCTGTTTAGCTTTTATGTTTTTTTTTGTTTTCTGCCGTGTTAAACATCCTAAGAACCCTAACTCCAAAGGAGGGGCCCATTTTTTGCACTCGGATTTATTATGAAATATCCATCAATGGAAGTATCTTATCTACTAATCCGTACGTCCGTACGTCCGTCCGTCCGTCCGTACGTGGTCTATTTATTTGTGTGATTTTCTTATAAATCCATTCTGTATTTTATCTATATATTTTTTAGTATAAAAAGTAAGCATATTATCATAGTGATTCATGTTTGTATGTATAGGTAGGTACCTATGTAGCTGACAAAAAACAGCCGACTTCCAAAAAATTCGTGCATAATAAGAATAACTTTAGTTTCGACACAGATTTCGGTAATAGGTGGCTTTGGTTGTTTGATTATTTTTTCTAGTTGTACAGTCAGCAATAAAAGTCGACACTTCAGTTTTTAAAATCTTAATTATTGAGCAAGATATTTAATTAAAATCAGAACAGAAGTAAAATAATTTGAAGATCTACTAGACTCTTAGGTATTTTAGGAAAAAAGGAGATAATCAAATCATTTTGTATTAATTTACATGATGTGTAAAAGTAGCAGTGTTAATCGACTTATGTTGCTGACCGTACCACGCAGAAATGGGGAGGAAAACTAACTTTTTATCACGCTAGGTGGCACATGATCGACTGTCCTTTTTTCATTGATTTGACATAACGAACGATTGTCAAATTGTATGGATTTGTTTGTAAAACAATGTACAGTCCTTCAGAGCGCCATCTACAAACAGCTTTGCCCATTCTTGCAGTGTAGGTATTTATTTTACACCTGATTTTGACCGCGGCTTCACTCACGTGAAGGTCGGGAAAAATTACCTCATGGAAATGTACTATCATAATAAAAATCCACGATCTATCCGTGTGCCAAACATTCAAATGCGTTCAGCCGTTACGGCGGCGTGAAAAGCCCGTTAGGGTATATATGTTCTGTGGTGAAAAGGTAACAGACAGACGGACAGAGTTACTTTCGCATAATTAATGATATTAGATTATTAGTACGGAGAGAACAGATAATGGTATGGAATGATTACTGGATAGTACGGATATAGCACGTATCATAGTAACTTCATCAACATGGATGAAGTAGATTTAAAATCCTACGAATTGCGAATTTCCTTGTTATTAGCCGCTTATTTATTTTTTTTTTTGTTACCTAATCAAAAACTGCCAACATTCCTAATTTTGCTGATTGTTTTATTTTTAGTGATGGAAACACTTGTGTCTCGCATAACTTTTGAGTTTGTGTCACAGATTAATTGTTTGTGTCAAAAAGTTGTAGGTACTTACAGGTTGTGCTTTGTTTTTTCTATGAAATTAATTAAAACTAATTAGGTAATCAAAGTTTTTTAACAGTAGCAGGTTGTGTGGTATTTTTAATTTAAAATAATTAAATAAGGACCTATTTTGCAAGGTAATTGCGGTAGGTAATGCTCTTTTTGTAAACAAAAACTTTTCTTGGTGTTTGTTGTTGTGGTTCCAAGGTTCCCCAAACTCTAATTATACTAGAAAGGAAAAGACACATCAAGATTGTTTACCTTTATTTCACTACCTAAACCTTTCTAGTATAAGTACATCATTCCAATCTCATTATCAGTCTTTTCGAGACCTTTTGCTATTACGAAGTTCGAAAAAAATAAAGTTTAAATCATTGACTTATACAACGTGTAACGTTAAATGCGCAAAACCTCTTAAGTGGTCATTGTACTCATCATCATCAACAACTTTTACTATGGGACCAAACCTGAAATCGCGAAAAAAAAAGCAGCTGTTCAGTACCTACATTTAAGTTCGCTTATTTCGTCAAAATGTACTGAACAGCTGATTTTTTTTTCGCGATTTCATGTTTGGTCCCATAGTAAAAGTTGTTCATAATGGTAAGTACAATGACCCCTTAAGAGGTTTTGCGCATTTAACGTTACACGTTGTATAGTTTTGAAATCATTGTTTATAATCTTTTCTGAACAAAACATTGTCTTATGGAAAACAGTTCAATACTTCTATCAAATCAAATAATCAATTTTGACGACACGGTTGGCGCAGTGGTTGAGCAATTGACTGCTGCGCAGCATGTCGCGGGTTCGATTCCCGCATGGAACAAATATTTGTACGACCTACAAGTATTTTTTCCGAGTCTGGGTGTTTTTCTATCTATATTATGTATGTATTTACAAAAAAAAAAATGTATATAAGTAGTTTATCAGCCATCTCGTTACCATAACACAAGCATTAGGTTGCTTAGCTTGGGACTAGATGGCGTTGTGTGAAATGTCCAAGGATATTTTTTTTTTTTTTTTTTTTTTTAATAATTTATAATAATTTTAAATAATATGATTGAAAAATGTTAATTTTTTTCAGCTACCCAAGTGTGCAGCCCGCACCAGATGAGGGTGTCATATCAGTGGATGTCTCAAGAGATGTGCTAGTGGACTCCATGACAGACATGTCAGAGACACCAATACCTCCCGATATAATTGCGTAAGTTAACTTTTTGTCACGCGCACACAGCTGGGTTCTTATTTCAAAAACTGGCTTGATGGTTTAAACCATGACAGAAGAAAAACATTGTTTTGTAATAAGACCGCCAAGGTCTCAAATGCACAAACATATTGTAAAAGAATACCCTCAATCTTAATCCTCCCATTGTTTTTAAAAGTAATTTTATTAGCTTTCATATCTGTGAAGCCATATCCTGTCTAGCATTTGAAACAACAGCATGCGTAGCATGAAGACATTCTGTCGACGGAAGAATAGACAAAATGACACATTGCCATGCTTAGATGTGTAGAATTACCTATTCTTCCGTCGACAAAACCTGTTTCTACGGAGGTCATGGTACGCATGCTGATAATTATTTATTTTCAGGTCCATAGAGACAACTACTGAGAATGAAGAAGAGAACGGAAGACTAACTCTAGCATATGAGAGGCTGTATGAAATACCTAAAACTATTGTAGAGAGGTTCTCAGACCACATCAAGTACCTGGATATAAGTCACAATAAGATAACGTAAGTATACAAACTTGATAATGATTTGATGGGGTTGAAATAGATTACTACTGTCTTTTGGTGAAGGTAAGTCAGAAATTATACCACGGAAACAACCTACCAAGATAAAAATCCTATGTCTTATCCCAGTTCATAGTCTTTCATAAAGATAATAGACATACAGAGTTACTTTCCCTTTTATAATATTGGTATGGATTTTATAATATTATAAGCTGACTTGAATTCAGAATTTTAGATACTTACTTTATATTTGTTACCACATTCTCAACTATTAACTTTACTTTTATGTGCTTTAAGTTGATTTTTGAGTATTAAAAAGTTAAGTTGGTAAGTATATTATTTATTTTTTTTTTTATTTCCTCAATATGGCTGCAATGGAATTTGAATTTTGTCATCTATGTGATTGAGTTTGAAGTTCCAAAACTTAATATATCTGGGCTAAATGGAGTCTTGTTGTTTCAAAATTGTGTATCTCTAGTAATTTTTTTTTTCTTTAATTATCCATGGTTACTCAGTGAGTGCTGCAAGATTTGTTGCAGATGTGCTTCATCCGTGGAACAAATATTTGTATGGCCTACATATAGTTGTTCTAGGTCTGGCGTGCCCTGGCTGTTTGTGTATGAGATAAGTGTTTGTAAACATGCCTGAGACAAAAGAAAATCCTAACATGTTTTATTCTCCCAGAAAGTTAACACAAAGCCAATTTTAATAATATTTCAGTTAAATTAATAATAATATATTTATTATATTGTTATATAATATTTATATTTATATATTGTTATATAATATTGTTATATATTTATTATGAATGAGGTTTTTGTACTTTAGACAGCCCAAAATTTCTACTTTCAGTCAGTTCTGAGCCGCCGAATGTTTGAATTGGTCTGTAACATACATTTTCAGAAACTTAGATGCTCTGGTGTACTTCAAGAGCCTCACATCTCTGATAGCTGATGACAACCCGATCACAGAGAACTGCTGCCTGCCACCTTTACCTAAGCTGGAACTTTTGTGGTTAGTGTCTCTCATTAATGTTCATTGAAGAAACAGTACTGTTTTGCTGTAGTACCTTATCCTACTTTCACGAAGCCACTATGGCTAAAGCTATTTACTGTAGTATTCACGTTTTGAACTGAGTCGTGGGGCATTAAATCTTTCTCGCTCGCACTCGTTACGCTTACACAGCGCGCTAGTGATGTGGGTTGAAGTAGCGATTGTTTTGTTACTGACATTTATGGCCCGACGACTCAATTCGTACCGCGAGTACCTACTGTGCTGGTTTTTAGTACCATTTTTATATAGCACTGAAGTTTTGAGTATGAATGTAGATGGCTATAAGAGTAGGGGAAGACCAAAGAAACGATGGATGGATAGTGCGAAAAATGATATGGCTTGAAAGGGGGTGACTGACAGTCGACGGAAGCCCGAAAGTCTGACAACCAGTCTTAGGTATCGTATTATCCAGTACCTGGGTTGTGGGGGTCAAATAGAAAGTCGCTCCATGTAAAATACTGGTATTCAACTGCATCCGTTTATTTTATAATAATAAAAATATATTTTTATATCTTTTTTAAGAAATGTTTAAAAATGTAACGAAATAAGATATAAATATAAACAACATAATAAATAAAAGGCACTTTTGAACATCAAAATTTACAAAAAAAATTAAATGTTTTTTCTGTCGCCACTTCCAAAAGGTAGTTTCGTATGGAGAAGAATGTGCAAATAACTCCATCGTTACTCTTTTAAAATGTTTTGCAATATTTTATATCAATTAATTATATAAGTATACATATGTGAAGACCTAGAATAAAATTACTATACAACATTAGGTAAAAATAATTAAAAATAAAGCAATGACAGATAAATTAATTATGTGATAGATACATGGTGCTCGCTTATTTACAAACATTGTAAAAATATACGGTTTTCCTATTTTAACCAGTAATAAGTCAGTGTGTGAGTTAAAGTAATCACAGAATGTAAAATCAATGTCATAAAAATAATAAATTAAATTAGCAACAAGTTTCAATACTCAATACTCAATCATTTATTGCATTTCATATTATGTAAAATAAAAAGATGGTATAATACAGTAAAATATCAATATGGACCCTGTCGGGCACGGCAAAAATTAGGAGAGAGGAAGAGGGCAAGTACATAATAGTTGGAATTTAATTAATTCTATATTATTATAAATTATAAAAGTAAGTTAAGTAAGTAAGTTTGATTTTGTATAGAGATTCGCGGCGACGTAGATTATAAATAGCTCTGGGGTAAATCATTAATGTAAACTAAAATGGACCCAATATCGAACCTTGAGGAACGCCCATTGCCATTTCAGACCCTAATGTGTTTATGCCGTTTACTTGTTACCTGTTTACCTTTCTATCTTTCAAGTTTCAGGTATGTTCTTAGTAAATCAAGAGCTGTATTCCTAGTTCTATAGTTTCAACAGAAGTGTCTCATGGTTTACACAATCGAACGCCTTAGACAGGGCGCAAAAGATTCCAATGTCATCTTGTGCTTCTTCCCAGGCGTTATTTTATTAGGGTGACACCGGCGTCAGTGGTACAACGCCCCTTTGGTGAAGCCGTACTGTTGTTCATGTTTTGGCTAGGCAGATAGATGATGATGACGTTTGTCAGAATAAATTTTAAAATATTGTAACGGGCTTGAAATTTTGGGATTGGACGAATGAGACGGACAGGTTGATCATAATGTGTGTAACCTCACGTTCCAGGTTGAATCGTTGTAAGATCCAGTCGCTCTACCCGTGGGTAGGCAAGCTGAAGGAGTCGTGCCCCAACCTGCAGTACCTCTCCCTGATGGGCAACCCGGCGGCGCCCAGCTACTTCAACGGAGGCACCTTTTACGAGTACCTGCAGTACAGGTAATTAATAATAATAATGGACTCAGCAATCATTGTGTCGTTAGTCGTGACAACCAATGGCTTAAGGCTAGAGCCTCAACCAACACCTGAGGAAGCTCTTGTTAGGCAGCTGGATGAAGGGAGTTTTCTGGAGTTCTGACCGCCACCGGTAGCTTGGACCCTGTTCCCGATATACCGTTGAGCCCACCGGCCAAACAAGCCGTGTCCCCCGGGAATGAGGTTGATGGTTTCATCCCGGTTATAAAAAATTTCATGCTGCTAGACCCAGCTGTTTAGACTGTGAGTTGTCTGTCAGTGACCGCTTGCCATCAAGTGGGCCGTCCGTTTGTTTGTCACTGCGGTGGTAACGCATCTGTTCTTAGGCGGCGATGAATGCTTGCCAACAAGTGATCTCTTAGCTTTAATATAAACTGCTGAAATACAATGTAAGGGAGAAACGCCATCTATGTGAACAGTTTTTCATAAACTATTCACCTATATGTACGTCGATTCTGTAAATTCAAACAACAACTCGCATCTCGCATCGCTCACTTCGCATCACTTCTTCTCACTTGTTTCTATTTGACACTTTGAATTTATAATAGAATGCCAGTCAAGAAACTCATAGCGGATTCAGATTCGAAGTTTAGAATGAGGTCTTACAGAATCACGGTGGATGGTGATAAATGATAAATGAAATGATAAATTTGATATGTAAATAGCTTATACCCTGGATTAACACATAGGCTACTTTTTATCATGGTCTACGCGGGTGAAACCGCGGGGCGCAGCTAGTTAAAATATAATTTTGCGGCAGCCGCGGTGGACACCGTCATTCCCCACGCACCGCAAGACGACGCTCCGTGACATAATAAATGAAACTACACATTACCATAATATGTTTGTATTTGTGGCTCCGCCTGCCACTTCTCCGTAAACGGAGTCCCGCGTCTCCCTGAACGAGGCCTCGGGCATTCTCTAGCAATCATTCATAATTTAATTTAACATTTCAGGCTCTTCGTGATATCTCAATTCCCGTCCTTAAACCATTTGGACGACCGGCGAGTGACGGAAGACCAGAGGCTTGAGGCTCAGCGCCTGTACAGGAGACCATTCTTTGAGAGAATCGCCAAGCCAGCAGGCCTCTCGCACATCGTCAACTCCTCAGTGACTTGGAACACCTTCCAGAACAAGATTACCACCTTCCTGGGTAAGGAGAAACAAGGTAACAGGAACCTGCTGATTTAGTTGTAAATGACATCTTAGGTGTATGGACACAGATTGATACAGATGGGACACTCCGCAGTTTAGGTATGAAGCTACAAGTACGCGGCGGGCCCCGTCCGCGGGGCTAATTCAGTAGGTCAGAAGGTATTAAGTGTTACGCGATAGAGAGGCAACTTGTAGTTGAATATAACTGTAGGTAATAAGCGTTGTGTGACCTGAATTGCACTTTATTGTGTCGTAGCAAGAGTCGCTTTTTATTTAAATGATTTTGCGGAGTGTCCCATCTGTATTAATATGTGGTATGGATTAGAGTAGAATTTAGATTTGTAAATTGTAGAAGTGTAGATCAGTAAGGTTCGATAGTATGTAAATAGATAAAATTCCTCATATACAGGGTGTACCAGAAAGGTTGGTCAAACTGAACAATTTTATGTGAGCCGTCCTATACATTTGGGTCGAGTAGGCATTGAAGTTTTGTATGGGACAGTTGATATTTTTTTTGCGATTACGATGTTGGTCCCATGGAGAAAGTTGTTCAGTTTGATGGTCTGTACCACACCCTTACATTTTACAACACCTTTCTGGTACAGTCCCCGGCGATAAATATTGCACATCGACCTTTGGAAAGAGACAATCGGCTAATTTCGGCTTCGTAGAGCGTTATCTCTGTCGCACGAAATACAAACAGTCCGGTATCTATTAGGAGCTGTTAAAACAATTATGATTTGCTGCTTTTGATAATTATTTTTATTCTTTGTATTAAATACACCAATTTTTGTATAAGTGATGGCCTTAGGTTGGGGTAAAATAAAATAAAAAAAAACATGTTCACACTATGTTTACGTATTTAATTATTTTGGAAAATTACAGCTGTTTTTACATCTGTCAGCTTCGGTTACAAAATATTTATAAACATTGTAGATAATTTCGCGTGACTGACCTCGTAAAGGTTTCCCTCTTTTTCCTAAAGATGCCATAGTACAACTTTAAATTATTTAAATTTGGGGGTGTTAACAACTCTAAATATATATTTTGAACTGGATGCGACCGCACTCTATCGCACTTGAGCAACGACTGACAAAACGTCACATAGGTAGTGTGCGACAGAGATAACGCTCTACGAAGCCGAAATTAGCCGATTGTCTCTTTCCAAAGATCGATGTGCAATATTTATCGCCGGGTACTGTACGTGGTTTCTACCTATTGCTTGATTTATGCATCGTAAAATAGATACATGTAAGTAGTGAATTCAAACATATACTAGAAAGGTTTAGGTAGTGAAATAAAGGTAAACAATCTTGATGTGTCTTTTATCTTTTTTTATTTTAAAACCTCAGTTTAAAAATAAAATGCAACTAAAAACCAATGTAAATACAACAATAATGATTACTAAATCAATTGAACCATTAGTTTAAGCAGTAGTTTATTTGTTTAATATGTGTTTGTGAGGAGCTCGTGGCTAAGTAATAAGTGCCGCACGGGTCGATCCGTCAGGTTAAGCTACGCTTGCCGGGGTTGGTCAGTGGATGGGTGACCATCTTTACATACCGAGATTCCTCCGTGCCTCGGAAAGCACGTTAAGCTGTTGGTCCCGGCTGTTATTCGTGGATCTTTGACAGTCGTTACGGGTCGTCAGAAGCCCGAAAGTCTGACAACCAGTCTTACCAAGGGGTATCGTATTACCCAGGAACTGGGTTGTGGAGGTCAGATAGGCAGTCGCTCCATGTAAAATACTGGTATTCAGCTGCATCCGGTTAGACTGGAAGCCGACCCCAACATAGTTGGGAAAAGGCTAGGCAGATTGATTGATGTGTTTGTGAGTGTAAAAAGTCACATCAAGATTGTTTACCTTTATTTTACTACCTAAACCTTTCTAGTATATAGTTTGGTTTTGTATCTGGCCACACGATTACCGTAACGTATTTAAAATCAAGCATTTGGTTGGCCTGTTATTAATGTTATAACCAAAGGTTGTTGATAATCGTCCTGCCATTAATAAATATTTTATCGTGCAGTACCTACTCTTGTACAGTAAATTATAGCCCCAGTTTACGGAGTATAATTATAATACTAGACTGCAGTTATTTTTGAAAACAAATGGAAATGTGATACATCATACATACATAAACTCACGCCATTCTCCCACGGGGGTAGGCAGAAACTACAGAACGCCACCTGCTACGATCCTTACATACTGATTTGGCTTCGTTTACGTTCATACAATGTCATATACGGACGCCGGTTGCGAGTACAGTAATACTCAACTAATAAGGCGCGTCGTGAATCTTCGTTCGCACAGAAAAGAAAGTATGGCCCCGAAGATTAACGAGAATACTTAAAACTTACAATCAACCTTAGATCACTACTATAAGGTTCATAATACACTGCAGCTGTTAGTTCCATCTCACTCGCAAGTATGGCGGCTATCAAGCGGCGCGCGCTAACATGGCGGCAGCTACCGACCAATAGCGGTACAGGAAAAAGCGTGGAGCGTGCCGATTGGTCAATCAGCATTTCCCGCGCTTTGAAAATTCATCTTCTGCGCAGGTACATCCATAAGCCATATTACTTGGGTACTCCTGTACTACGCACCTGACCTTTCTGAAAAACATCACCAATAAGATCACTATAATTATGTTCTGCTAGAGCGTCCTCCCGGCGCCATTTCTGCTTACATCTGCCTTGCCTTACCTTTGTTAGTCGCCTTTCATTCATCTTCTCAACGTGACCAAAACCATCTAAGCATAAGTACTCTTTTAAATTTTTGTCACTACACCTTTTAAATCGCAAAGTTGCCTTATCACATTATTCCTCCTCTAGTACACCTCTGACTTCTGCCTGCAAAGACACACACGGTATAATGCGTGCCACGAAAGATGAGACTTCACGAACGCAGTATCGTGTCTCCCGCGCTCTTTCCCGAGCCTTTTTGGCCATCGACTGGTTGATCACAATCGCATGTATAGTAACCCTTCACTTTGATCACTCTTCTTTCATCACTCTTTATTAATACAAATGTGATTAGTAATAATATATCGAATAATCGACCTATATTGTTTTTTATAACTTAAGGTTTTACTTTTAAATAATTAATATGACAATTAATGTTAAACTTGTTTTTAATTAATATATTTTATTAAACTTTTAACAAATATTTACTGTGTATTTATCTACAAAAATACCTACCTATATTTACATAAGAACAAAAAGTTAAGTCCTGACTGACTGATTCATTCACTGACTCTTCATCGCCTTCAAATAGAAAGGAAGGAAAGTGTGTGTGTGTAGTAGTTTTTTTTTTTTTGTTTAGTGTCCTTTCAACATTTGAAAGGACACTAAACAAAAGTAACCATTTTGTAAGACAACATTTTCACGATATCTTTTTATTATGACAGGGCGGAAAACCTTCGTTTAACCCCTAGGCTACTACGTGAGTTAAAGCGACTTTTTCAAAACGCGCTTTTCAATTTTACTACCTACTTTCATGATAAAAAAAAACAATTTTAGAAAAAAATGTTGAATGTGTAATAAACTCACAAAGTATATATCAACACCACATAATTTCTATGAATGCTTTGGCTAAAATGCGATTACCGGTTACTCCTCATACAACTACACAAGTTTGGCGTATTTCTTGACATTTTCTGCAACTTTGAAGGTGTTGGTCATGTTGCATACGGGCACGATTAAGGCGCGCTCTACTTTGGGCCATTTGCTCCTCCAGCCGTCTATTCTCTGCTTCGATAATATGAATCTCTGCTTCGATATAAGAATGATTTTTGCTTAGAAGATCGTTTCGACGCAATTGAGCACGCAACCTCGCGATTTTACCTCTGTTATTATTTAAAATACTGTCGTAGTGACTATGCTTTACGTTGCTGATCGAATCCATCTCCCTCCTCAATTGGACAAGAACTGGGCACCCATCACCGTGAGACATTATTACTTAAATTCTTAAACAACAAGTCTCCACGTAAAACAACGATATTGTGCGTGTGCGCACCACACAAGACTGCACAGCTCGTACTGCAGCTGGTACCAGAAGCAATCTGAAACAAGAAGATGAAAAGATAATTTAAATCTAGTTAAAACACCTAGTACAGTGCGCGAGGCCTAAGCTGAGCTTTGCATTTGTGTGAGTGATCACCAAAATGGTACGAGAGCCCATGAAAAAAATTTTTGTCTTATCGTTTTACGTAAGACAAAATCTTCAATCGTCGTATCGTTTTGGGTTTTTTGCAATTTGCAGGTCCGTGTCAGGTTGTATCTTGATCAAAATATGATACGCGACAATAAAACATATGTATTTATTTATATAAATACATATGTTTTATTAAATACATATGTATTTATTTATATAAATACATATGTTTTATTGTTTGTTTGTTTGTGTGTTTTGTTGTTATTGCCGTGCAAACTGCAAAAAACCCAAAAAAAAAAGAATTTGGCGGGCTACCACTGCGCATCCCTGCCTACGTAGAAGTCAAAATCGTTTGAATGGACTGTAAAAAAGTTTGCGTATATGTCTAATCTTATTGTAAATGGAGTTTAGTACTGTCGAACAAATAAACTTTATTTCGCATACTGTAGCTATGTACCCTAAAGCCTTAGTTTCACAGTAAAAAATATACCTAACTGTAAGGTTTACTGGGATAAAAAGGTGTGCGTTACCGCAGCCAGAAAATGTCGAAAATCGTCATTTGAATTTTATAGATAATTAGTGCCTCGGCTTCTGTAATTGTACCATCGATTTTTAAATTTGTACCTCTAATAGTTTTTTAGTTATTTGACAAAAACAGTTCTGGCTGGCGTAACGTTACCCTAGCCAGAAGTTTTGTTTATTAATGGGTATATTGAAATAAATTGTAGCCAAATATTTAGTGCCTCAGACGAGGTAAATGTACCAACTTAATTTGTATTTGTATCTGTTATGGTTGCGAAGATATTCAAGATCCTGCTGCGGTAACGTTTACATGTTTGCTGGATCTCTGAAACGGATAAGCCCCCTTTTATAGTATTTTGCACACGACTTCTTATGAGTTAGCTTGAATTTGTTCCTCATTAATAAAACAAAAAAATTGCACCGTTAAGGAGTTATTTAGGTAAATAGAAATATGCTTTAATCGATCCTAGCACTTCGAATAGAAGCTCTAAAGACTTACTTGCAACGTTATGTTATAGCTTATAACTGCCTTCAATTGTACCTGAAGTTTAATTTATTATCCTGTAAGCAATTAATAAATTATGATGAAATTTAAATTTACTTCGGGACATGATGCGCAGCGGTTTTTTAAACCACCGTTTAACCGAGATTCTTTAGGATTTATGAAATGAAAGTTATATCAATAATCAGTGCTTTTATTCAATTTTATGCCTGTACATTTGCAACGTAATCCACTCAATAATTAACGAGATAATCGAAAAATAGTCACTATGGTGTGTGTGACCGCGGTAACCCGGCCAAGTTTCGATGGTTACAGAAAAGCGGCCGTTTAATACATTATGCTAACCTTCTGAAATTTATAGGATAGTGTGGTATGGTTTGGTACATACGCGTACACAAGTGTTAAATAAAAATATGTTTATTTTAGTATTTTTATTTATAAGTAAAATAATCATTTAAAAAAATGCGTAGGTTTGTTTAAGATAATAAGGTATATAGGTTCGCAGATCAACCTTTACTCAACATAATAAATTATCATTCAAGGTCAAAATATACAATTCTAAAAATGTCCAACGGTGTCAAAATGTCCAATTCCCAAAATGTCCAGTTCCCAAAATGTCCAACTCCCAAAATGTCCAATCTTTGAGAATGGTGTGACTGACACTGGCATGGCCACCATCAGGGATTTTAATTTTGACAACATGAAAAATTAGTCGCTAATTGTGTGACTGACACTGGCATGACCACCATCAGGGATTTTAATTTTGACAACATGAAAAACTTGTCGCTAAGTGTGTGACTGACACTGGCATGGCCACCATCAGGGATTTTAATTTTGACAACATGAAAAATTAGTCGCTAATTGTGTGACTGACACTGGCATGACCACCATCAGGGATTTTAATTTTTACAACATGAAAAACTTGTCGCTAATTGTGTGACTGACACTGGCATGGCCACTATCAGGGATTTTAATTTTGACAACATGAAAAACTTGTCGCTAATTGTGTGACTGACACTGGCATGGCCACCATCAGGGATTTTAATTTTGACAACATGAAAAACTTATCGCTAATTGTGTGACTGACACTGGCATGACCACCATCAGGGATTTTAATTTTGACAACATGAAAAATTAGTCGCTAATTGTGTGACTGACACTGGCATGACCACCATCAGGGATTTTAATTTTTACAACATGAAAAACTTGTCGCTAATTGTGTGACTGACACTGGCATGGCCACCATCAGGTATTTTAATTTTGACAACATGAAAAATTAGTCGCTAATTGTGTGATCAGTGATGATCAGTGAGACATGATGCGCAGCGGTTTTTTAAACCACCGTTTAACCGAGATTCTTTAGGATTTATGAAGTGAAAGTTATATCAATAATTAGTGCTTTTATTCAATTTTATGCCTGTACATTTGCAACGTAATCCACTCAATAATTAACAAGATAATCGAAAAATAGTCACTATGGTGTGTGTAACCACGGTAACCCGGCCAAGTTTAGATGGTTACAGAAAAGCGGACCTTTAATACATTACGCTAACCTTCTGAAAATTACAGTATAATAGTCTTATAATTTTGGTACAGACGCGTACATTATGTTTTGAGTGAAAAATATAACCTTCTACCTAATAAATAATAATGAACTTTTAAATTCAATAGTTTTATTTACTTATGTAGGTACCTATATAAGCACGTAAGTACAGACTAGTCTTTATGAATCTATACTATAATATTATAAATTCGAAAGTAACTCTTATCTGTCTGTCTGTCTGTTACCTTTTCACGCCTAAACCACTGAACGGATCTTGAAAAAATTTGGCAAGGCTGACATGGCATCCTGGCGAAGGCTACTTTTTGCCTCAAAAATAATCCTACGGGGGGTGACATAGGGGATGAAAGTTTGTATGGGAAACCCAGCATTATTAGTGATACCTAAGTATGAAAATTGAAATTTATGCTTTTGGTAGGAAATAAAATTAGAAAAATAGGGGTTGATTTTAAAATACACAAAAATGCACGGATTTCGTTAGAAATTATTAATTTATTACCTACAAGAAATAACTTTTGAACAAGTGGATACTCGGTCTAAAGTTTTTTTTTTATTAGAACGTGACTGGCATAGTAAATATCTAAACTAAGTCCCCCCCACGCCGCGTCTGTCTGTCTGTTTGAATGACATAAACTCAAAAACTATTGAACGTGTTTTTATACGGTTTTCACGTTTTCAGCAATGGATAGAGTGATTCAGTGTATATTCATTAAGTTTTTGTCTAAATTGGCTGAAATATGACGATGATTGTTGAAGAGTCGTGAAAAATCATGCCGACTGGAAGCTTTAAGGCCACCATACACGGCAACGATATATCGTAAGGATTTGAGTTTTCACAGTTATATCGGACGGCTTTATGTTCTCCACATGTAAGTACGCTGAACGTATACATGTAGAGAGCATAGGGCCGTCCGAACGTACTACGTTCCCATGGAATACTTTCCATCATCCACGCGGGTGAAGCCACGGGCAAAAGCTAATACTTACAATAAGCCTCTTATCTTACCCGTAGTGAGGTACCTAGGTACATATAAACCCATTTTCAGACTACTGGCGTAAAATTACGTCGTGCAAGCAAAGAATATATGAACTGTCGCTGGTAAAAACCCGTATGAAGAGCGAGCGCGCACTGCGGTGCGTTTCCGGTAGTTCTGCCGCACTGGGCGGGGCCTACAGTAACAAAACGCATGACCGCAGTGCGCGCACTTCAAAGACATATGCGGTAGAAAAACGCTCGCCCTTAGGGCGGGCGCCGTACGAGCGCGCATTGCGGTGCGTTTTTCTACCGCATAATCTGTGAAGTATGGAATGTCTTTGAAGTGCGCGCACTGCGGTCATGCGTTTTGTTACTGTAGGCCCCGCCCAGTGCGGTAGAACTACCGGAAACGCACCGCAGTGCGCGCTCGCTCTTAGGGCGAGCGCGCATTGCGATGCGTTTTTCTACCGCATAATCTGTGAAGTAAGGAATGTCTTTGAAGTGCGCGCACTGCGGTTATGCGTTTTGTTACTGTAGGCCCCGCCCAGTGCGGTAGAACTACTGGAAACGCACCGCTGTGCGCGCTCGCTCTTAATACGGGTTTTTACCAGCGACAGTTCATATATTCTTTGCCTGCACGACGTAATTTTACGCCAGTAGTCTGAAAATGGGTTTATATGTACCTAGGTACCTCACTACGGGTAAGATAAGAGGCTTATTGTAAGTACTAGCTTTTGCCCGCGGCTTCGCCCGCGTGGATGATGGAAAGTATTCCATGGGAACGTAGTACGTTCGGACGGCCCTATGCTCTCGTCTCTACATGTATACGTTCAGCGTACTTACATGTGGAGAACATAAAGCCGTCCGATATAACTGTGCAAACTCAAATCCTTACGATATATCGTTGCCGTGTATGGTGGCCTTAAAGCTTCCAGTCGGCATGATTTTTCACGACTCTTCAACAATCATCGTCATATTTCAGCCAATTTAGACAAAAACTTAATGAATATACACTGAATCACTCTATCCATTGCTGAAAACGTGAAAATCGTATAAAAACACGTTTAATAGTTTTTGAGTTTATCTCATTCAAACAGACAGACAGACGCGGCGTGGGGGGGACTTTGTTTAGATGTTTACTATGCCAGTCACGTTCTAATAAAAAAAAAACTTTAGACCGAGTATCCACTTGTTCAAAAGTTATTTCTTGTAGGTAATAAATTAATAATTTCTAACGAAATCCGTGCATTTTTGTGTATTTTAAAATCAACCCCTATTTTTCTAATTTTATTTCCTACCAAAAGCATAAATTTCAATTTTCATACTTAGGTATCACTAATAATTAGAGATCGGATAATCGGATGCATATTAACCTAAAGTTAATATTTGGCTAACAAACTATGGAAGCGGCTTCTCAGCATTTTTTTTTCTTAATATAAATACCGGTATTCCAGAAAATGAGGGAATGCACAACTAATCGGATACAGGGTATGGAAACGACTTCATAAATAATGTGATTTTATTTATTTGCAAGTACCGGAAAATCGGGATCACATAAATATTCCGTTCGTTTCACATGATCCCCGCGAGAAATACAAAGCTGCTGAATTAAAACGGTTGTCCCTGGAAGGTACCGTCACTATATCGGTGGGGTTGTTTTCATGGGTTTCGAGAATGTTAAAGCCGATAGCGGCGTTAAAATATAAATCCAAGATGGCGGCTGCGAACATTTATCAAATTTTTCGTTATGGGTGTCGTTTTCATGGTTTTCAAGGGTTGTAAAACCGATAGTGGCGTTAAAATGTAAATCCAAGATGGCGGCTTCAAAATTTTCTAACTTTTCGTCATGGGTATCGTTTTCGTGGTTTTTGAGAGTTTTAAAGCCGATAGTGGCGTTAAAATGTAAATCCAAGATGGCGGCTGCGAAAATTTTCTAATTTTTCGTCATGGGTGTCGTTTTATTGGTTTTCGAGGGTGTTAAAGCCGATAGTGACACTAAAATGTAAATCCAAGATGGTGGATGCGAATATTTTTCATTTTTCGTCATGGGTGTCGTTTTCATGGTTTTTGAGAGGTTTAAAGCCGATAATGGCGTTACAATGTAAATCCAAGATGGCGGCTGCGAAAATTTTCTAATTTTTCGTCATGGGTGTCGTTTTATTGGTTTTCGAGGGTGTTAAAGCCGATAGTGACACTAAAATGAAGATGGTGGATGCAAATGTTTTTTTATTTTTTGTCATGGGTATCGTTTTCATGGTTTTCGGGGGTTTTAATAATAATAATAATATATCATTTATTTCGGGTAACTAAGACCCATAACATAAATACCTTACAGACTATCATACATATTTATAAAAAAAAACACAAAACTAAACTCCTTATTGCATACGAAGTGACGTGAAGTGACGTTTTAAAGCTGATAGTGACATAAAAATGTAAATCCAAGATGGCGACTGAAAAAATTTCAAACTTTTTGTCATGGGTGCCGTTTTCATGGTTTCCGAGGGTTTAAAGCCGATAGTGGCGTTAAAATGTAAATTCAAGATTTTTAAAAAATTAAAAAAAAAAATGTGATGGGTATCGTTTTCATGGTTTTGGGGGGTATTAAAGCTGATAGTGACATTAGAATGTAAATCCAAGATGGCGGCTGCGAACATTTTTTAAATTTTCATCATGGGTGTCGTTTTCATGGTTTTCGAGAGTTTTAAAGCCAATAGTGGCGTTAAAATATAAATCCAAGATGGCGGCTGCAAAATTTTCTGATTTTTCGTCATGTGTGTCGTTTTCATGGTTTTTAATGGTGTATAAGCCGATAGTGACGTTAAAATGTAAACCCATAATGGCGGCTGCAAACATTTTCAAAATTTTTGTCATGGGTGTCGTTTTCATGGTTTCCGAGGGTTTTAAAGCCGATAGTGGCGTTAAAATGTAAATTCAAGATGGCGGCTGCGAAATTTTTATTTTTTTTTGTCATGGTTATCGTTTTAATGGTTTTAGAGTGTGCTGAAGCCCATAGTGGAGTCAAAATGCGTGACGCTTGGCAGATGCTTAGTTAACTAACGCGCGTATCGCGTTTTAACCTGAAAACACGTGTGATAGTAATCAAAAAACCATCAACAGTTTTAAAGAAGGCGCTATTTTGCATTAACATTTTAATGTTACTATCGGCTTTACAAACCTTGAAAACCATGAAAACGACACTCATGACAAAAATTCGAAAATGTTACCAGCCGCCATCTTGGATTTACATTTTAGTGTCACTATCGGCATTAAAACCCTCGAAAACCAATAAAACGACACCCATGATGAAAAATAAAAAAATATTTGCATCCGCCATCTTGGATTTACATTTTAGTGTCACTATCGGCATTAACACCCTCGAAAACCATGAAAACGACACCCATGACGAAAAATAAAAAAATATTTGCATCCGCCATCTTGGATTTACATGTTAGTGTCACTATCGGCCTTAACACCCTCGAAAACCAATAAAACGACACCCATGACGAAAAATTTAAAAATGTTCGCAGCCGCCATTTTGGATTTACATTTTAATGTCACTATCAGCTTTAACACCCCCGAAAACTATGAAAACGACACCCATGACGAAAAATTAAATAATATTCGCATCCGCTATCTTGGATTTACATTTTAGTGTCACTATCGGCTTTAACACCCTCGAAAACCAATAAAACGATACCCATGACGAAAATTAGAAAATGTTCGCAGTCGCCATCTTGGATTTACATTTTAATGTCACTATCAGCTTTAACACCCTCGAAAACCAATAAAACGACACACATGACGAAACATTTAAAAATGTTCGCAGTCGCCATCTTGGATTTACATTTTCAAATCAAATCAAATCAAATCAAATAATTTATTTGCCTGAATATGGGTGTATAAGGTGATACACGTTACATTAATGGCCTTTTAACCATATCCTACCTCAATAGGTGTGCAAATATTTAATATAATTAAAATAAACATAATTACGCAAACTAAACACCACAACTCAAACGCCCGCTGTGAGAAATATTTCTTACATTAGGTAATCCACAATAAAAACAATAGCAAACATTATCTATTACAAATATTAATATTAGAGTATTCATTGACATTTACTAATTATATAATTTTATTATCATTGCTTAATTTTAAAATTTAATTACATTTATCATTTAAATAATCATTAACTTTATAATATGCTTTATTAATCAAAAAAATCTTTAATTTGTTTTTAAATGATATAAAATTCGTTGCTTCCTTTATATTATTAGGTAATTTATTATATATTCTAGGGCCCATACAAAATGCACTCTTGTCAAACATAACTGTTCTATGGCGTATTGCTCGAAGTGTACTGGCCAGCCTGGTACTTTTTAGTGTTTCATACTTATTTATATTATTTCTAATGTCTAATGTCTATTTTAATGTCACTATCAGCTTTAACACCCTCGAAAACCAATAAAACGATACCCATGACGAAAATTAGAAAATGTTCGCAGTCGCCATCTTGTATTTACATTTTAATGTCACTATCAGCTTTAACACCCTCGAAAACCAATAAAACGATACCCATGACGAAAATTAGAAAATGCTCGCAGCCGCCGTATTGGATTCACATTTTAATGTCACTATCAGCTTTAATACCCCCAAAAACCATGAAAACGACACCCATGACGAAAAATAAAAAAATATTTGCATCCGCCATCTTGGATTTACATTTTCAGCAGCTTTCACTAAGGGACCAACTCTGAAATCACAAAAAAATTACGATGTTTGATACAAAAGTTCAATACCTACTCGACCAAAATGTATGAAACAACTAACTTATATTTCGTGATTTATCTATATATTTGATATTTATCTATATAGTGAAAGTTGCTCATGAGTAGAACACCCTATGAAAATTTTGTGATAATAAAGTTACCCTTTCAAAAAATACGTAATTTATCAATTCCGGAATCGCGATATTTTGACGATCGATACAAAAGTGCATTCCATATTAGACAAAACCTAAACGTAAGTAAATATACATTCGATTCTATAATCAGAACTATAAATTTGTGAATCCCAGAATCCCGGGATTTTTTTTGATACAAAAGTACAATCCATATTAGCCAACACCTGAACGCAACTACCTAACTAAAACATTCGATTCCAAAATCAGAACTTAAAAATTTTCGTTCCGGAATCCCTGGATTTTTTTTTTTTAAGTGCAATCCATATTAACTAACATGTGAACTTTAGTAAATTATACATTCGATTCTATAATCGCAAGTCAAAATTGGCCGATACCGGAATTCTGGGATTTTTCAATCCAAAAGCCCACTCCATACTTAGCCAACACCTCAACTTTAGGTTAATATGCATCCGATTATCCGATCTCTACTAATAATGCTAGGTTTCCCATACAAACTTTCATCCCCTATGTCACCGCCCGCAGGATTATTTTTGAGGCAAAAAGTAGCCTTCGCCAGGATGCCATGTCAGCCTTGCCAAATTTTTTCAAGATCCGTTCAGTGGTTTAGGCGTTAAAAGGTAACAGACAGACAGACAGATAAGAGTTACTTTCGAATTTATAATATTATAGTATAGATTCATAAAGACTAGTCTGTACTTACGTGCTTATATAGGTACCTACATAAGTAAATAAAACTATTGAATTTAAAAGTTCATTATTATTTATTAGGTACCTACCTAGAAGGTTATATTTTTCACTCAAAACATAATGTACGCGTCTGTACCAAAATTATAAGACTATTATACTGTAATTTTCAGAAGGTTAGCGTAATGTATTAAAGGTCCGCTTTTCTGTAACCATCTAAACTTGGCCGGGTTACCGTGGTCACACACATCATAGTGACTATTTTTCGATTATCTCGTTAATTATTGAGTGGATTACGTTGCAAATGTACAGGCATAAAATTGAATAAAAGCACTGATTATTGATATAACTTTCATTTCATAAATCCTAAAGAATCTCGGTTAAACGGTGGTTTAAAAAACCGCTGCGCATCATGTCCCGAAGTAAATTTAAATTTCATCATAATTTATTAATTGCTTACAGGATAATAAATTAAACTTCAGGTACAATTGAAGGCAGTTATAAGCTATAACATAACGTTGCAAGTAAGTCTTTAGAGCTTCTATTCGAAGTGCTAGGATCGATTAAAGCATATTTCTATTTACCTAAATAACTCCTTAACGGTGCAATTTTTTTGTTTTATTAATGAGGAACAAATTCAAGCTAACTCATAAGAAGTCGTGTGCAAAATACTATAAAAGGGGGCTTATCCGTTTCAGAGATCCAGCAAACATGTAAACGTTACCGCAGCAGGATCTTGAATATCTTCGCAACCATAACAGATACAAATACAAATTAAGTTGGTACATTTACCTCGTCTGAGGCACTAAATATTTGGCTACAATTTATTTCAATATACCCATTAATAAACAAAACTTCTGGCTAGGGTAACGTTACGCCAGCCAGAACTGTTTTTGTCAAATAACTAAAAAACTATTAGAGGTACAAATTTAAAAATCGATGGTACAATTACAGAAGCCGAGGCACTAATTATCTATAAAATTCAAATGACGATTTTCGACATTTTCTGGCTGCGGTAACGCACACGATAAAAAGCTATTACTGTTATATTGTTGTTTGAAAAATACCGGTTTCAGTATGCTAAAAACAGTATTTTTCAAACTCGTGCGCAGGGAATGGCCCTACCATACTACCATAGTGAAAAGTGAAGAGAATAACATGTTCCTCGTGCGCAGGGAATGGCCCTACCATACTACCATAGTGAAAAGTGAAGAGAATAACATGTTCCTCGTGCGCAGGGAATGGCCCTACCATACTACCATAGTGAAAAGTGAAGAGAATAACATGTTCCTCGTGCGCAGGGAATGGCCCTACCATACTACCATAGTGAAAAGTGAAGAGAATAACATGTTCCTCGTGCGCAGGGAATGGCCCTACCATACTACCATAGTGAAAAGTGAAGAGAATAACATGTTCCTCGTGCGCAGGGAATGGCCCTACCATACTACCATAGTGAAAAGTGAAAAGAATAACATGTTCTAATGGAATATAACTTTTTTTTTGTTTGACCGGCACTTTCATAATTTAACCCAAAAATATTGATCTCCTTTCACACGCGAGTGAAGCCGCGGGCTTCAGCTAGTTGCAAATAAATGATTATGATTAGAAAAATATTTGCATAAAAACAGCCCCAAAAATAAAGAAAGTTAAAATTCATCTCGACACAAAGACACCGTATTAATGCTAAAGAAGATTAAAAAAATATTGTGTTGTACGAGTATGTAGGTACTCACATTCGTCCGGTCCCGTCCGCACAGTCGACGTATGTATACTCCTCGGGACTACATCGCCTCCCCTTATATTCTGCCAGCGATCACCATTCGTATACAGGACGACAAATTGACTGATGTCATATTAGGTAAAACGCTTTGGTAAAACCCAATCCGCAATTTTGGCTACCCAGAAAAAAGCAATGTCTAATATTATTATCTTCTATTCTTGATTTGAATTAATAGAGTTCAATTTCGTGTCACGTGTCACACCTCAAATATCAGCTGTCATGGAATCAATTTATCTGCTCCAATTAGGCTCCAATTCATGATTATTGAATTTCGTCGAAAAATTGTAGTACAATTGAACAATGTAAAGCACGAAATAAAACACGGGAAATTACCGCAAGGCAAAGCGGTGTTGCCATTCGCTAGAGTGAGGGGGATGACCACCACTACTTAAAAAAAAAGGGAGTCTCTGGTTTCGTCACCAATTAAATAATAAAAAAATCCATGCTCATTCTATAACAATCAATAACGTTCCCACTGCTGGGACACAGGCCTCCTCTCAGTGAGAGGGAGTGCGCTGTAATCCACCACTCGGGCCCAGTGCGGGTTGGTAGATGTCACATGTCTTCGAATGATTGGTTCTAGGACATGCCGGTTTCCTTACGATGTTGTTTGTTTGTTGTTAGGGTTCCGTACCAAAATGGTAAAAAAGGAACCCTTATGGTGTGACTCAGTCTGTCTGTCTGTCTGTCTGTCACAGCTGGATATCTCAAGAGCTACTGATGCTATCAACTTGAAATTTGGAATAGTTTTAGATGACATTTACCCAACTATTTTGCAAATAAGAAAGAAATAAAAATATTTATATATTTTTTGCAACAAGGACTGAAAGAGGGTCTTAAAAATTTAATGTGGGGTATCATATGAAAGAGCGCTGTTTGCACATTCTCAAACTATTTTTTTTTTTAGGCCGCACAGTTTCCGACTTTTGATGAAAAATGTAAAAAAAAAAATACCGCCCCCCACCCCCTTATCGCCGAAGTTTGCAAAGGGAAAAATCTGAAATTATTCTATGTGATAGAAGTTTATGTAAAGATTACAGGAAAAATAAAACGATGTCTCTAAATAGCACACTTTTTCAGAAATCGGAACGGAACCCTCGGTGCGCGAGTCCGACTCGCTCTTGACCGTTTTTTTGTTTTTGGTATTAAGGTAGTACCATCGCTAAGCTTTGCGGTGAGCCACTTTTCGACCTTATTACTAACGCAATAAGGTTGAAAAGTGATTCACCGGAAAGTTTCGCGATGGTACATTACATGACCACTATCTATAGCTTTACTAATATTATACAGAGGAAAGATTTGTTTGTTTGTTTGATTGTTTGCATTGAATAGGCTCCGAAAGTACTGGCCTGATTTAAAAAATTCTTTCACCGTTGGGAAGCTACACTATCCCCAGGTGACATAGGCTATACGATATTTTCAAAAAAATTAGGGATCCTTACTAAAATTCCAATAATGTAACCCGAGGTGTATAAAAATTACCTACCTTACATCGCGTGCGCTGCGAAAACTATTGATGATAGAGCAAAATAATGTACCTACTACGACTTTGCAGAACACATTATTATCTACAAAAAAAATGTCGCGACAGCATATGTCTAGCTATTATAATTATGAGATTATGAGTTTAAAAGGCTCTTTATTTGTCCTTATCTTGGTATTAATCCTTATCAAAATAAATTCAAACTTCATATTCAAGACTGCTTCAATACCTTTATACAACTTTTTGAATTATTCAATTTGAACATTCCATTCGAAAGATATCACGAGTTTAAATATGAAGTACTAGCTTTTGCCCGCGGCTTCGCCCGCGTGGATGTCGGAAAATATCTCATGGGAATGTTCATGTGGAAAACATAGGGCCGTCCGATATAACTGTGCAAACTCAAATCGCTACGATATATCGTTACCGTGTATAGTAGGCATAAAGCTACCAGTCGGCATGATTTTTTCCGACATCTTCAACAGTCGTCGTCATATTTCAGCCAATTTACACAAAACTATAATGAATTACCCTGAATCACTCCGTTCATTGGAGAAAACCGTATGAAAATCCGTTCGGTACTTTTTGACATTATCGCATTCAAACAAACAGACTTACGCGGCGGGGGGACTTTGTTAATTACTTAAAATTTATTATGTCAGTCACGCTCTAAGTGTCCACTCGTTCAAATAATTTCCTCGTAAAAACGCCGAATGAAATAAAGACTAAATGTTACCTCAAGATTCGAACTATGACTACATTTCCAATCCCTTAAATCTCTTAAAAAGAGGTAGGTACACAAACATTTGTCAACCCCTATTGTACCCCCTCAAAAACGCTGTACCGTATATTTCTTTATTTCCTACCAAAAGCATAAATTTGAATTTTCATATTCCTAACTTAAGAAATGTTGGGTTTCCCATACAAATTTTCATCCCTTATATCACCCCTTGTACGATTATGTTTTAAGACAAAAAGTAGGTCATGTCGTTTCCCAGGATGCTATCTATAGCCTTGCCAAATTTTGTCGAAATCCGTGCAGTGTTGTAAATTTTAAAATCAACCCCTAGTTTACCCCCTTTTTTTTTTTTTTTTTTTTTTTTTTTTTTTTTTTTTTTTGAGGGTGGGAAATCATCAAATAACTTCTCCCGCTCTGGGTGGAGCGGAAGGGCGTGTCAGACTTTTACTGACTAAAACCCACCCGTGTTCCTTCAGTTGCCTATGCCAGGGCCGCGGTAACCCCTTCGGACAATCCGCGACCCCAGCGGCGTCGGCCCTATTGGCCCCGTCACTTGCTGACATCTCTTTGAGGCGCGCGTGGAACACAACGCGCCGTCGACTCGGGCCTGGTCCTTACCGGAAATCGCCCCGCGATTCCCGCCGCCCAGGGCGTCTCCTGCGGCGACTGAGGGCGTGAGGCTGCCTCTCCCTCACGCGTTCCGCCTCCTCCTTCGCGAGCATCACTGCTTCGCTGAAGGAGGTGACGGCCTCCCATGCACTCTCGCTCCGCACCATGGTCTGGACCAGGCTCGGACGCGAGAGATCGCCGCCGCCGATCGCCTCCGTGAGAACACGGCGGTGCTCTGCCCAAGCCGGGCAGACCTCCACTGTATGCTCCACCGTGTCCTCCGGGCGATCCACACAATGATAACACCCGGGCGTTTCCTCCCGCCTTATGCGAAACAGGTACCTCCCGAAACAACCATGTCCGGTGAGGACCTGCGTCAGGCGGAAGGTGAGGACGCCGTGGCGCCTCTCTAACCACTCCTCAAAGAGGGGACTTATCGCCGCAATTGTGGCGTGCCCAGCGCTGGGTTGCGACAGTCGCGCTCTCCATGCCGCCATGAGATCCCGCCGGAGCTCTGTCCGCTGTACCGTGATTTCTCGCGGCAGCGGAGTTACGCCCCGGCGCTTCGCCTCCTCGCGCCACTCCCACACGTGCGCGAGGACCTTTGCCTCCAGATCCCACGGCGGCAATCCGGCAAGGAGGCTCGCCGCCTCCCGGGAGACCGTGCGGTATCCCCGGACTAGCCGGATGGCCATGACCCTCTGGGACGCGTTCAACCTGCCGGCTGGTCCCAGCCTTAGGGAACGCGCCCACACCGGCCCCCGCGTAGAGCCTCCGGTAGGAGGCGTTTGGACCCCCCAGATTGGGCAGGAGCCGCCTCAAGGCAGCCCCAGCCCGTGCCAGTCTGGGAGCCAAACGTCGGAAGTGCTCCACGAAGTTCCACCGGCTGTCGAGGACGAGTCCCAGGTACTTCATCGTCGACCCGACTCCGATGTGAACCCCTCCCACCGTTATTTCGGAACCCGACGGTGGCTATTTTACCCCCTGAGGGGATGATTTTTCAAAAACGTTGAACCGCATATTTCTTAATTGCCTACCAATAGAATAAATTTGTTATCCCTAACTTAAGAAATGGGTTTCCCTTACAAACTTTCATCCCCTATATCACCCCCTGTAGTGTTGTTTTTGAAAGTATCCCTTGTCCTTTCCCAGGATGCTATATAAAGCCTTGCCAAATTTTGTCGAAATCCGTGCAGTTTTGTAAATTTTAAAATCAACCCCTATTTTACCCCCTTAAGGGATGATTTTTCAAAAACGCTGAACCGCATATTTCTTTATTTCCTATCAAAAGCATACATTTTAATTTTCACATCCCTAACTTAAGAAACACTGAGTTTCCCATACAAACTTTCATCCCCTATATCACCCCCTGTAGGATTATTTTCTAAGACAAAAAATAGCCTATTTCCCACCCCAGGATGCTATATAAAGCCTTGCCAAATTTTATCGAAATCCGTGCAGTTTTGTAAATTTTAAAATCAACCCCTATTTTACCTCCTTAGGGGATGATTTTTCAAAAACGCTGAACCGCATATTTCTTAATTTCCTACCAATAGCATAAATTTGTTATCCCTAACTTAAGAAATACTGGGTTTCCCTTACAAACTTTCATCCCCCATATCACCCCCTGTAGTATTATTTTGAAAAAAAATAGTATCCTATGTCCTTCCCCAGGATGCTATATAAAGCCTTGCCAAATTTTGTCGAAATCCATGCAGTTTTGTAAATTTTAAAATCAACCCCTATTTTACTATATTTTACCCCCTTAGGGGATGATTTTTCAAAAACGCTGAACCGCATATTTCTTTATTTCCTATCAAAAACATAAATTTTAATTTTCACATCCCTAACTTAAGAAATACTGAGTTTCCCATACAAACTTTCATCCCCTATATCACCCCATGTAGGATTATTTTTGAAAAAAAAGTAGCCTATGTCCGTCCCCAGGATACCATCTATAGCCTTGCCAAATTTTATCGAAATCCGTTCAGTGGTTTAGGCGTGAAAAGGTAACAGACAGACAGACAGACAGAGTTACTTTCGAATTTATAATATTAGTATGGATTAGAAAAAAGTTGCGTGGTCGCCGCTCACCCCACTCGGCTAGCTAAGCAGCACAATAATATGCGATGTTGTCGTCACTGGGGTACGGGAGGGGAGTCGAATGTCAATAAATAAAGTGCCGCGAGGCTCATTCGCGGGTCTCCCGCAGCGATCGAGTGCGGAATCGAATAATTTTTGTTTGAAAATATTTTGAATTCGCTTTAAATTCGTTTAGTAGTTAATAAACCCAACAAAAAAAAAATTTTTTTAAACTAAACAAAAGTTCTTTTCAGAACTAAATTCATTTTTTAATTTTTTTTCAGTAAATATTACTTGATAATAAATATATAGGGTGACTGGTAATTAGTGACCGATACTTGAACACATGATTATTAGGGCTTCCATTACGTAATTACGCAATTACGGACAAATTTTAAAGTATTCTCAAATCCGTACCTGAAGATGTCAATTCCGTACTTACGTAATTATTGACATCGTCAATCAATCAAAATAGTCATCTAATAAGAATGCATTTTGCAGCACATTTTATAATGTGGCAACACTATACAATATAACTTCATCAATACTGTACAAACAGGGTGTTCCCCGTGGTTTGTTTTATTCTTTGATATATCTTGCAAAAAGTAGTTATAAAACGTACAGAATAGAGTTCAATTTCAATTATCAACTGGGCGAGTCGCCGGGAAACCCTGTGGTACAGTCCCTACAGGGAACTAGTAAATAAAAAATTAAGGTTGCACCATCTTACTTTAACTATAACAAACATTGCACCTTCAGGTCGATGTTTGTTATAGTTAAAGTAAGATGGTGCAACCCACTCTTGTTAAAGTTATTGTTAGACAAAAAATGGGTTGTTCCATTTGACAATTTGTTAGCTGACGTCATAACTTTAACTGTAACTTTAAACGTCCACGCTTCGCTGGTTAAAGTTATTGTTAATTATCTGTCACTTCTGTCAGACGCGTCGAATGTCATGTCCCTGCTCCGAACTTTATCTTTTACATTTGACATGGCGGTGCAACAGCATGTAGTCATTCTATTATATAACCCACCCTTAGAGATCTAATAAAATCTTTTATCTACACCCATGCTATAAATCCCCTATAAAAGTTTCTGAAACAGTTAGCTTTTTGCCAACATTAAAACAGCCAGTGTCATAGTAACCATAGTAACCATAATAGCATCCAAACGGGTGTTTTAATGTTGTACTGAATTTCATAATGCAACTCGTTTTCAAAAAAAGAACATTGTAATGAACGCGCGTTTCACTACAACAGCGCCGTAATTAAAAAAAAAGAACTCATTCGAATTCACGTCGTATACTATGACGCCGGCCGCCATGTTCGATACGAGTATTAGTATTGCAAAAAACTGTTTCAGAACCTTTTATAGAGGATTGATAACATGGATCTAAATAAAGTCTTGTATGCAACTGTACATAATTAGATATTAAAACACTCATGTGATACTATTATCACACTCGGCATCGCCTCGTGTGATAAACCCACATTCGTGTTTTAATACCCCTTATTATACGTCAGTTGCATAAATAACTATTAAAAACTCCCCTTTGAAAAACGACTTATGGCAGAAATACATTTTAGAAGAGCATGATAAAAAATTTACATAGGTACCTAATAATGGACTGTAAAACGCGATGTAACAGCTTGTAAGACATAGTACGCCGATTGCGAAATGAAATGAAAAATTTATAGACGAAGAAATCAAGACCTTCATGAAATTCATTACAGCTTGGATGTCATGTAATAAAAACTACAGTGATGTCATTATGTTGCCATGATTCAAACTTATTGACAACAGACGCTGCGCTTCGATTTATGCTAGAGAAACTCCAGATCTCAGTCATTTATGCTAAAGATCTTCAGTCAAACGATCTCAGTGGAAAACTAGCCACATCTCTTGGACAGATAATAAAGAAAAGACGAACAAATATATTCGGCGTTTTGCAGTATTTTTGATCAGACTCAGATGATTTACGAATATACATAGACCACACAAAAAAGTTCAAATCCACAACACCAACAACAACAGAATAAATCGGACGCAATTATCACTAGTGACGATGATGACGAAGAGTTGACAATCGCACAAAAATTAGACATACATATAGAAATAAACAAAGTGACAGTAAATAAACAAATTTCAAGAGTAAACACAAGCCGTCTTATTACTAAACAAGGTTCATCTTCAAACCCAGGTTTAAACCATGGACCCTTTTTTTAATTTTGAACTTTATTCCGACACATTCAGTTGTCAGTACCGGACTAAATTGTCAGTTTTGTATAAAGAACTGTATTTCTATCACAGCTAGGTTCTTATTACAAAAACTGGTTCGATGGTTTAAACCATGACAAAATAAAAACCTTGTTTTGTAATAAGGCCGAAGAAGTTCTCCGGGTGATAAAACCGTCATTTCTGAGATCACATTTTCAAGAAGAAAGGTCATATTCGGGATGAAAAGAAATGGTTCGACTTAATTATACATTAAGTTCTTGAATAATATTTGTTTTTTTTAGATATATTGTATTTATTTTGTTATTTCCTTAGAGTATCTACAATTTTAACAAAATATGATCGATTTAAAAAAAATATGGATTAAAATACCTACGTAATTACGGAATTACGAAATTGGAGAAAGAAATTGCGTAACTACGTAGTTACGTAACTGACATTTCCGTAATTTTGGAAGCCCTAATGATTATACTCATGATAACAAACAACTTTTACTATGAGACCAAAACTGAAATCGCGAAAAAAAAAAATCAGCTGCTCCCTACATTTTGACGAGTTATGCGAACATGAATGTATGGGGCAGCTGATTTATTTTTCGCGATTTCAGGTTTGGTCCCATAGTAAAAGTTATTTGTTATCATGAGCACAATCATGTGTTTAAGTATCGGTCAATTACCAGTCACCCTATATATTGTACATTTATCTATCCAAACAGCATAGTGACTTAGTAGTTCTATAATTTTTCAATTACATCTTTATATTATATAGGTAGGTAAAAAGTTTGTGAGGATGGATGGATGGATAGATGTATGTTTGTTACTCTTTCACGCAAAAACTACAGAACTGATTTAGATGAAATTTGGCACACATAGTTATAGCCTGGATACACATAGTACATGTAATACACACAACACACACACACACACACACACACACACACACAACATAATACACACATGACATAGTAATACTTTTTATCCCGATATTCTTCGAGACTTACGCGAGTGAAACCGTGGGACGATGCTAGTCTATTATATTTTTGTAGTGGATGGTGCTTTTGAGTTGTACGTTCTCTCTCTTTCCGCACTACGTAGTTAAACTGTATCCATGCTAGACTGTAAATCAGATGCGCATTCCTAGTCTTGTAAAAGAAACAGTTGTCAGTCTGTATAAATAAGTAATATTTATTTGACACAGAACATAATGTTACAGAAATTTTCTTAATTTTATACTGAAGGCATCTGTGTCTGAACTAGATAAAAATATCTGTATCTCGACATCAGCGCTCTTCCTTATGATGACTATTACATTACTTACTTAATTAGACATATTATTAATAGGAGGTATATCATTGCACAGAAAAAAGAGAAAAAAAGTTAAAACCAAATAAACAAAAAACGGTGGGTGGAGTGTTAACCTCTCGGTGTGTAGTGTGTGAAAGTGAGTGAGAGGGTGAGTATAAAAGAGATTTACTATTTAACTTTAATTTTAATCTCTATTAAGTTTTCTGTCTCTTCATATGTATGTTTAATAATAAAATTTACGATTTTACTTATAGATGTATAGAAGTAGGTGCCGTTTTTAATCGTGATTATAAACGCCCAATATAGTTTTAAATGAAATGACAAACTGGTTTTTAATAAATTTTTATTAAATAACAAAAATTAAAAACAAAAATTGATATAAGTAAGTACTTACCTAGTGTTTTTAGTTTTAATGCAAAAACTTAGTTCTTAACAGTAGGTAAATGGCATTTAATGACTCGTAAAAATAAATGATATTAACATAATAGGTAGGTACCGTAGAGCTTTCATGCTTTAGTAAAACCTTAGCATGATCCTGGCTGACATTCTATCATTCTTTAATAAAGCGCCCTCACAACTGGTTTCTAAATCCTTTGTATTGCTGGAAACTGATGAGTCTGAAGTGGAACATTTAATATTGAACCTGAAAGATGTGTGTGCCGTTGGTTGGGATTCTGTACCTAATAATTTCCTCAAAGAATATAGACACATTTTAGTCCATCCATTAACGTATATTTTCAACCTCTGTTTAACTAAAGGTCAGTTTCCTACGATTTTAAAGAAATCAGTAGTATACCCAATTTATCATATGCAGACGACACAGTTCTGTTTTTCTCTGCCGATACCTGGGACAAAGTATATAGGGAGGCGCAGGATGGATTCAATGTTGTGACTCATTGGCTGCAGAATAACTCCCTGACTCTTAATCCGGAGAAAACCCAGTACATGACATTCTCGATGCGCACTCTAAATATACAGCTTCCTTATACCCCCTCGATTACAGCACATAGTTGTTGTAATAGCTTGGTTTGCTCTTGTCCAACAGTAACAAAGACAGCGTCAATTAAATATCTTGGAATTATTCTTGACTGTAACCTCTCCTTCAGACACCATATTCACCTTCTTACATCTAGGACAAGAAAATTGATCTATGTTTTCAAGAACCTTAGACATGTTGCGCCCCCAAAATTAGTGAAGCAAATATACTTAGCACTAGTACAGTCCATTTTTCAATATTGTATCACCGTTTGGGGAGGTGCACATAAAACTATATTAAAGCCCTTAGAAATAGCCCAGAGGGCTGTACTAAAGGTTAGTACTTTTCGCCCATATTTGTACCCAACCCATCTTGTTTACCAGTCGTGTGAGGTTCTGACAGTTCGCCAGTTATTTATATTTCTTGTGGTTATGAAGCAACACTCTTAACTACAATTCTCAAAGGGTGATCTAGCTAGAAGACGAAATAATGTTATTAGTAATAATGACCGACCTTTTTTCAGGCATGCTTACGTAAACATATATTTTTGCTTCTTGGGGCCGTACCTATATAATAAAATAAATGACGCTTTGGAAATATACCCGCTAAATAAAAAGATATGTAAAAGTAAAATCTTTAATTTTATAAGTAAACATACGTATGAAGAAACAGAAAACTTATTAAAGATAGTTAGATAGTAAATATCTTTTATACTCACCCTCTCACACTCTTTCACTCACTTTCACACACTACACACCGAGAGGTTAACACTCCACACACCATTTTTGTTTATTTTGTTTTAAACTTTTTTCTGTGCTATGATAAACCTCCTATTAATATTATGTCTAATTAAGTTAGTAATGTAATGGTCATCATAAGGAAGAGCGCTGATGTCCGAGATACAGATATTTTTATCTAGTTCAGACAGAGGCCTTCAGTATAAAATTATGAAAATTTGATTGTGTCCTGTATATCTGTTCAAATGTAACATATGTTGTGCCAAATAAATATATTATTATTATTATTATTCAAACATCGAATTACTCTTGAAGAAAAGTGAAGCTCGTTTTTCTCAAGGGTTACAGTCAGATTTTAGCTAGGGTTCCGCGTAGGCAGGGTTAATCTTTAAGTCTGAATTTGATTTTCAATATAGCTCACTACACAGATGGTTAAAGAAATTAAGTATTTTCTTTAACCATCTGTGTAGTGTCACATAGACAAATCCTTTTTTTTACTGTTAGTAGGTGTATGGCTGTGCGTGTCCCAAATAAAATATTTTTCTTTTCTTTTTAACATAACCTTGTCGTTTTATGTCTTTCAATTGACATCCAACCTTAGGGTGATACGAGGTCTCCTCTCCTATACCTACAAAAACATTTCCGTCAAAGATCAGGGGGCTTACTATGAGCTCTTATAGCAGGGCAGAAGTTGAACGGTTCCAGTGTGAGAGAGAGACGGAGCTATATATACGACCTCAGTATACGACCTATAGTATCATCCTTTTTTCTCAACGGATCCATGATGGATCCTTGATGTTTTTTCACGTCATAGTACGGCCCCTGACATTTAATTTTAGCAGAGCTGACAATATCCAAGCAATACTTATAATGTTGTATAAAAACTCTCAATTTTCCCTTCCCCAACATTGATAATTTTATTTTCTCTTCAATCAAAGATGGTAGGTTTCTTCCAAGCGGTGAGGTCCACATAGGGAATCGCGTTATAATCATCACACCGGTACTTGGGATTGTGTGTGGACTCCACCTCGAAAGCCTTCCTCTGGACGTAGTACACAGAATCAGTGTTGTCGCAGATCAGGCGAGCCATTGACGCTTTCTTTATTTCTTTTAATTGATCTGGAATGAAAATATAATAATTTGTGAATTTCTAAAAAATAAAATGTGTACCTCAATCAACTCAGCCAATCGCAGTCCACTGATGTACATAGGCTCCCCCAAGTTCCGCCATTTCGCCACTTTCTGTGCTTCAGCATCCAGCGGATTCCTGCGGCTTTTATAAGGTTATCGACCCACCTTGTGGAAGGTCTTCCAACGTTACATCTTCCGGTACGCGGTCGCCACTCCAGAACCTTTCGGACCCATCGGCCATCTGTTCTGCGAGCAATGTGCCCTGCCCACTGCCACTTAAGTTTGCCAATTCTTCGGGCTATGTCGGTTACCTTAGTTCTTCTGCGAATCTCTTCATTTATGATTCGATCACGTAGAGAAACTTCCAGTATATGCCTCACCTTTGCACTTTAGGTGACTTTTAGCCGTCTAATAAGGCTCATTGTGAGCGACCACGTTTAACTTTATTGTAACGAAAATAAAGATCACTGATTTTGACAGACTTGTCAGTGGTAGCAAACCAAAAGCAACCTTATTACATCGACAATAAAGATCACTGTGATATGCAAAATAAGAGGTAAAGTTACTGAACGGTCTAAGCAGTAGCCATACAAAAAAATACACACCACTCGTAAAAGAATGCGGCATCTCCCCGTTGTCATAGAAGAACCGGTCTCCTATCCTGGTCCTGTAGAATTGCTCGGCCACGATGCACTGGAACGTGTGGCCCAGGATGGAGCCATACACGTCACGCTCCATGGCACCTCCCACGAACAGGTCTATGTCGTCCACGCATTCGTACAGGTATTGGAGAGCATTTATACGCTGGAATGTAAGAAAAGAGAGGTCTTTTTGAAAAGGAGGATTGTTGATATTTCCTGTAATAGCGGTTTTTGGTTTTTGCTTCCAGTCAGATAACTGTCATTCAAACTCAAACCGTCTTACGTCTTATTACAAAACAATGTTCATCTTCAAATCCAGGTTTAAACCATGATTTATTTCATGTAGGTAAACCAATTACAGGCACTTTTGAATTGTCAAGGAATCGGTCAGTTAGAAAGATGAAGCTAGTCGCCCATTCCAAAGCGTAGTAGATACTTAAGGAGAAGAACGGGCAACAAACTCTACGGACACTATTGTTACAAAATATTGGTTACATCATTCATGTTGAAAATATTTACACGTGAGAACAATGTAGAAAGTTCCTTTTTTATTGACACGCAACCATAGAAGAAAAAATGCAATACTTCATGGTCGCTATGAAGTTCCTTGTTTATTGACAGGCAACCATAGACGAAAAATGTAATACTCCATGGTCGCTATGAAGTTCCTTATTTATTGACAGGCAACCATCTCAGAACAATAACAAAGCATAGAAGGAAGGCTAAAAACAGAATTATGTAACTACCTTTCTTCCCGTTCTATTATTAGGTACGATAAAGGTACGATAAAGGATGTGGGAAAGAGATAAATGTTTTACTCTTTGTTTTACTTTCTTGGCATGGTCACAAGATCAATTGTCATTTGGTTAAAAAAGTTATAGTATGACGCGGCCAAATTTGATAGTACTTTGTTTCAATGTCTGACAGTTCGTTCATTGAACTACCTGACTTATTCGCGTGTTCATTGTTTACGTGTTTGTCGTAATATTCCATGGTTTTGCAATGTTTTAATAATATTTCTACTGTTAGATTGCATGAATTCTTTGTTTAACTACAAATAGTGAGTGTGTGGACGCTGTGGAGCAATTTCTTGTGTAGTTGGGGGCTGCAAGTCCCATTCATAGCGAAAATAAAATGAACAACAAATATTGACCTTCCATCGGTAAGTTTTTGCTCAATTTCTTGTTGCCTAAGATCTGATAAACGAATATAAATACATAACAAATATTGCTGTGTCACTATATAGCTGAAACCAGTCGTAATATTTATTCCAATAGAAGTAATTAGCGAATATTCGGAAATTGTTTTGGGGTTATCTTGATCAGCCATAGTGACGTAAATAATGTTGTCGATACTTTTCTTTTATAATAAATTTACAATTTATCGCTTAACCTCAGCCATTTTATTTTTATATAAGCGAAAATGACTTTATTCAAAAAATCATAAAGATATTGGAACATTATATTTTATTTTTGGAATTTGAGCAGGAATAGTAGGAACTTCATTAAGACTATTAATTTACTTTTCTTTTACAGATTTCCTAGACGATGTGAAAAAAAAATGGATAAATTGTATTGGTAGACGAAATTGGACTCCAAACAGCACAGCCACATAATATGCTCCAAACATTTTACTTTGTATTCATTTGGTAATGAACCTATGAAATGGATGTAGCATGTTCTTTAAGTCGTCACTTAGAGAACATGCTGTTCCTACATTATTTGTTATGGATTGAACAGATGAAATGGTCTTGATATATTATGATATAATTAATGTATTTTATTGGCAATAAATAGTATCCCGTTCAAATTAAAACTTGATTTATTACATTACAGGAAATACTTATGGAAGTCTGCGAAGAAGGACATAGCGCAGTACTGCAAATTAAAAGAACCGCTCACCATCAACAGTAATCTAACATGAAGACAGGTATAACATTTCAGAAATATGTTCACTTGATATATGCGATACAATGATATTATATTAAAAATATCATTGATGCGATATCATTCTTCTAATTATCCCAGTCGGAAATATAATCGAGTGCAAATTTATTTATTTATTTTTAATACAAAATACGTAATTGTAGGATCCCGTAGCAATGGTAGTTGAAACAGGACCTAGTACATCGGTACAGATTAATGAATCGCCACTGATCTTGACATCTCGTGAAATCATCTCACATCAGTCAGGTAAGACATACAAATAAACATAGACTTATAAAAAAAGATGGACTCCGCGCCACGCATATCGAAAGTGAAGCACCCTACCGATCTATGTGTGCGTGATTTGAGTACCTGCAAAGACGCCGTCGCTCGTGTCACGTAATGGCGGCCGGTCGGCATACTATGATGTAAATGTGTGCGCGAGGCGTGTTTGTACAAACGGACCCGGCATACTTACTGTGCTTCACTTTCGATATGCGCAGCGCGGAGTCCATCTTTTTTTATAAGTCTATGCAAATAAAACTATTTACCTAAATAAAAATGTTGATAAAAAATCTTACATAAATTTTATTGAGAACTGTTTGTTTTAGGAATCCTTGACACAGATGACAATAACAAATTCAGAAATAATTGGATTCCATCCCGATTCAAGAAGACTGCGCTTTTGGCGAGTTCCTGGTCACCAGAGCCGACTCCAGAATCCTCAGGAAGTTCATTCGTACCAGGGCGGAATGATTATGGTGTGGGCTGGAATTCGACTAACAGATTATTAAAGTTGCTAGGCATTTTATTTTTTTATTTAAAATATTATCTGGTCGTTATTTATTTTTTTATGTACGAAAAGTTTTTGCCGCTTTGGTACCATTTTAAATTTTCATAATAAATTTTATTTTTTCACTAACACCCATTTTATTTAATCAAATAATTCAAATCTCTATTAAATTACGCTTCTACTGATTTAAAATAATATATGTTACATAAAGAGTATTAAAATAAAAATTATTAGGTACTTTGAATACCCTTTTTCCGTAGACTTTGTTGAGTAGTCTATGATGTAATCTAAAATTCAAATAAATATGAGAAAGTAAAAACATTTGCAAAACCGAATGTCTCCCACTTCTTTTCAATAAACTCATCAGTTATTATGGCAACTAGATACATTCGGGTTTAGCCGGGTCAGATTTAATACATGAAGAGCCGTCGGGAACCAAGGAAGACTTTGGTGATGATGATGACGAACTATTTAGTTCATACATAAAGTATTGTTTCATTTTGAACGAATATATTAAGTATTGGGATCATAAGTATGCTTAGTTACTTCAAAATTTTTGGTACGCACGGCTACAGATCAAGCTATACATTTCCAGTATAAGCTGATGTCGCATTGTATAGGATTTCCTTACAATGAGCGGTCAGTGTAAACTGGAAATGTATAGCTTGATGTGTAGCCGTGTGTACCTACGGTTATTATTCTCGGCAGTATAAGAAAGAATGTCATTGTAAATTCTATCGACGTTGAAATTTAGTGGGTACATCACTAGTCAGAATAAAATGAATGACAACCTACAAAATTTCGAAACGTCTTCTGTATACGTGTCCTTCTTTAACATCATAGCGGCTCCATAAGTCATAATGAAACAAATATATTGAGTTCAGTTGCTATTTTAGCGCTACTTCTATGCTTTGTTATTGTTCTGAGGCAACCATAGAAGAAAAAATGCAATACTTCATGGTCGCTGTGAAGTTCCTTCTTTATTGACAGGCAACCATAGAATAAAAAACGCAATACTTCATGGTCGCTGTGAAGTTCCTTTTTTATTGACAGGCAACCATAGAATAAAAAATGCAATACTTCATGGTCGCTGTGAAGTTCCTTCTTTATTGACAGGCAACCATAGAATAAAAAATGCAATACTCCATGGTCGCTGTGAAGTTCCCTCTTTATTGACAGGCAACCATAGAATAAAAAATGCAATACTTCATGGTCGCTGTGAAGTTCCTTCTTTATTGACGGGCAACCATAGACGAAAAAATGCAATACTACATGGAGGCTAAAGTGAAATAAATGCTTGGAAAGATTATAGCGTGTTGATAGCAATCTATATTTAGATTGCTATCAAATCTATCAGATCTTAGCCAAATTCTGGGCTGACTCTATTGAGTCAGCCCAGAATTTGGCTAAGAGCTTGGCACCTTCAGTAGCGTCCATCAGCTCCTGTAGCGTGCAGACAACGGGACAAAGGACACGAAAAGGTTAATTACTAATTGACAGCATAATAACCACCTTTAGACCTTATTACTATGGTAATAAGGTTGAAAAGAGGTTCACCGCAAATGTCCGCGATGGTACACTTCATCTCTTGACTTACATCTTGTGGTATCTCATTTGCCAAATCTTGAAAACTTTTTGCTCTCTGTAGACCGCAAATCTCCCTGAAAAATTTAAAATATGTTTAAATACCTATCGATCCTTCAAATTAAGCTACGCTTGCCTTGGTTGGTCCGTGGATGGGAGACTATCTTTACATACTGAGACTCCTCCAGAGATGTGCTATGCAGCTGTGCTGCGAGGATGTGAAAGCTAAGCTACGAAACTCTGTGACCGTTTCCACTAATGCTTAAGCTGTGTAGCGGAGCAAGATGTGCTATGAAGATGCGCCGCCGCCAGGTAGCTGTGCGAGGAAGATGTGCAGCTCGAGCTTAGCGATGCATCGACAGTAGGGAAGGCACGGGGAGCGGCAGCTACACCACTCGCTCATTCATAGCTCCCATCCATAGCACGCATCCTTCCATATAAGAAACACAGCTTAGTTGCACCCGTTTCCACCAGTGCTATGCTATGTGGACCAAAGAATATGATTGGTGGATATCAAACACATCCATAGCAACGTAGCATAGCACATCTCTGGTGGAAAAGCACCCTTAAGCCGTTGGTCCCGGTTGTCATTCGTGGATCTTTGGCAGTCGTTACGGGTCGTCAGAAGCCTGAAAGTGACTGCCAGTGCCAAGGGCTGTCGTATTTCCAGGTTACTGAGTTGTGGAGGTCAGATAGGCTGTAGCCCCATGTAAAATACTGGTATTCAGCTGTATCCGGTTAGACTGGAAAACGACCCCAACTTAGTTGGAAAAAGGCTAGATTGATTGAAATATCTGAAATCCTAATTTTTTTATTCAAAGCTCGCTTAGCTGGGCCATATTACCTGTAATCATTATAAGAGGCGATCCCGTGGTCCCTGCCTCTTTGTATGTCCATGGCTATGAGGTCCATGCCCCACAGGTTGTGTGACTTGAACAGTAGGTTAGTGATCTCGCTGGTACAGAATGGGTCTGATTCTCCTTCGTTCTGCGCTATTATGCCGCGGACAATATCGTCGAAAGAATCTGGAGTTGATTCCAGCAGGCTCGGGTTGAAGTAATGGTCGCTTAATCTGGAAATTGCGCATAGATTGAGATATTTAGATAAGTATATAAAAATAATAACCGGCCAAGTGCGTGTTAGACTTAGCACATTTAGGGTTGCGTACGCACGGCTACAGATCAAGCTATACATTTCCAGTATAAGCTGATCTCACATTGTATAGGATTTCTTTATAATGAGAGGTCAGTGTAAACTGGAAATATATAGCTTGATGTGTAGCCGTGTGTACCAAATCTGATTTAGTATCAATGTAATATTGGTGTTTGTTAGTAAAATATACGTAATAGTAAACAATCTCGCCTTTCAAGTTCATAGGTCAATTCGAACTTGAAAAATTCTTCGGAGCAAAATTTTGAAAAAAAAAGCTGACTGGTGGCTTCTCCTTTGTTTTCCAATATTTTTTAAAACAATAAATACAGTATTTGTCTACTCAACAAGCTTTAAACAACGATACCCCACTCCATGGGTAAGGTCCAACGAATTAAGAATATCATTCTTAATTCGTTGGTTAGGTCAAGTTTTTTTTTCGCGCCTCTCTTTACCTGTATGGTAGGCTGGTAGCCTCTCATAGAAACATTCAAAAATATTTTTTGTCAATTTGTATTTTTATGGCTTTGGGTCAACAAGATACTTATACCTACAGTGAAAATTTGAAGACTGTAGCTCAGAATTAACAATGGATGGATGAAAAGGCGGCAGGTCACGGGAATAATAAATATAAATGTCCTTGGACATTTCACACAACGCCATCTAGTCCCAAGCTAAGCAACCTAATGCTTGTGTTAAGGTAACGCTTAGAGCATTTAACCTGTAACGAGATGTCTGATAAACAACTTATGTAAGTACATTTTTTTTTGTAAATACATACATATTATAGATAGAAAAACACCCAGACTCGGAACAAATACTGGTAGGTCGTACAAATATTTGTTCCGTGCGGGAATCGAACTCGCGACATGCTGCGCAGCAGTCAATCGCTCAACCACTGCGCCAACCGTGTCGTCACAATCTGCGACTCCCGCAAGTCCCGCATGCCCCTTAAACTAAGGGGAAGATTTATAAAACAATGGTTAGACCTGCTGTCTTGTATGGATCAGAATGTTGGGCCACAAAAGGAATGAATGAAAGGCTAGCTAGGCAGCCTGTAGGTATGCAGCTGAGATGAAGAATGCTAAGAGGTATGTGTGGTGTTACGCGAATGGATAGAATAAGAAATTAGTATATTTTATAAGAGGAAGTCTGAAACTGACACCGGTGACTGAAAAGTTGCGCGGAAATTGGTTGTCACGGTATGTGATGCGGAGGCATGAAGAAAATATCGTCAGGAAAGTTTTGCATATGAATGTCGATGGTTATACGAGTATGGGAAGACCAAGAAACGACGGATGGACTGTGTGAAAGATGATGTAGCTAGAAAGGGGGGTGACTACCGATATGACGACTAATAGAGAAGTATAGAAGAAAAAGACATGTTGCGCCGACCCCAAATAAATTGGGATAAGAGCAGGAGAATCATGTCTGTACGTACGAAGAAATTACTTCATAATATACGATAAAGTTACCTGTACAAATAAGCAGCATTGTAACTGTTGGGACACGTCATGATATTATCACTGATGACGGTGTGGAGGAACCGGAATGCGGCTGCTCCGAAGCTGTTGATCACGCCAGGGTTCACCTCGGAGCTGTAGTCGCGCGTGTACAGGGTAGACGGCGATATGCGGTAGTAGCGGAGGTAGTATTCACCTGGGAACATCAATTGTTATTATTTATTAGAGAGAGAGAACAAGTCGCAACTTATCATTCATCGAAATAATCAATGGGATTAAATATAATGACTACCAAAAAAATTTAATGCTCACCAAAATGGATAAATGCTCACCAAATCTGCGTCGACCTGCTGACGAAAACCCTAACCCTAGCTAGACGGTCGACGTTAGGGGCAGCCCGAGGTTTGGTTGGTTAGGTTCCTTTAAACCTTTTTTTTTGTGGATGGGAAATCATCAAATGACTTCTTCCGCTCTGGGTGGAGCGGAAGGGCGTGTCAGACATTTACTGACTAAAACCCACCCGTGTTCCTGCAGTTGCCTATGCCAGGGCCACGGTATCTCTTTCGAACAACCCGCGACCCCGGCGGCATCGGCCCTATCGGACCCCATCTTTTGCTGACATTTCTTTGAGGCGCGCGTGGAACACAACGCGCCGTCGACCCGGGCCTGGTACTTACCGGACGGCGAGCTACCCACTACTCGCCGTCCGCAAGCCCGCGCCTACGGTGGCCGGGAATCGGCTCTCGATTCCCGCCGCCCAGGGCGTCTCCTGCGGCGACTGAGGGCGTGAGGTTGTCTCTCCCTCACGCGTTCCGCCTCCTCCTTCGCGAGCATTACTGCTTCGCAGAAGGAGGTGACGGCTTCCCATGCACTCTCGCTCCGCACCATGGGCTGGACCAGGTTCGGACGCGAGAGATCGCCTCCGTGAGAGCACGGCGGTGCTCCGCCCAAGCCGGGCAGACCTCCACTGTATGCTCCACCGTGTCCTCCAGGCGATCTACACAATGGTGACACCCGGGTGTTTCCTCCCGCCAGTGGCGTGCACTCCATACATGCAAATAAGCTCTGCATACCCTGTAGTCCCATACATACATGCCCCTCTAAATGATAAATAACTATTTAAATTAAATAAAAAAACATAGTAGGTATTAAATGAATTATAATTTAAAATCCGTCATTTGAATTCCAGTGTTTATAATGCGATTCCGCGCCATCTATTACTTTTTTATGGAACTAACACGTTGGAGCGGCAAACACGCGCCACCGATTCACCGCGCAAGCCGCGCTCCCGTGTGAGCAAAAGCACTACTACGCATTGCTTATTTTTCATACAACGCATCTCGTGAATTCTCGTGTAGTACACAGCAAAAGTGTGACTGTGTGCGTGAAAATGTGTGCGCGTGTTGGAGTTTTAGAAGCAGAGCTTACATTGCAAACCGTCCAAATTGAGAAGCCGTAAAAGCACCGCTTATTCGTTGATTGTAGAGGATCAACTTTTTTTAGTCGGATTAATCAATTTATTTGTTCGTATTAGTTCGTAATTGTTATTCGCCATATTTATTGTTTCGATTGATTTAATATCATTGTTCGGTTGTATTTCTGGGCGGAACTGATTGTCTAAGTAATTATTCAGTAAGTTTATTGTAAAAAACTAAAAATTATTCCCGTGAGACCTGTGCTGGCCAAGTGTGTTCAAATAAATTAAATTCTGCCGCTTTTTCGACGTTATCTTTTGAGGAAGAAGTTAAATTGATTGTAAAGGGGTCCGTGTGTACGCGGGGTTTGGTTTAACACAAAAAAAGGTAATGCTACTTACTCGTTATTTACATAAAAAGTATTATGATAATTGTTACTGGCTAACAGCTAAAGGTTGTGTACACACAAACATATTGTCTTCATATTGTATTGTTTACCTTGCATTTTATTTACAAATCAACATAAAAATTATATATTTGGATCTACATATAACGGATGTTCAGATTTAAATAATTTAGATATTTTTGGTGGTCGCAAACAAACGCCATGCGAAGCCAATGGCGCCGTGTGGTAAGAGTCGGGTATGTAGGTAACTAGGTACCTACTGGGTAGGGTATCTAGTCGGTGGGACTCCGACCGAAAGAAGCTGAAACTGGTACTTAAGTTTTTTATTTTATTTTAACCGTGCATACCCTGTCTGAAATCTCTGTGCACGCCACTGCCTCCCGCCTTATGCGGAACAGGAACCTCCCGAAACAACCGTGTCCGGTGAAGACCTGCGTCAGGCGGAAGGTGAGGACGCCGTGGCGCCTCTCTAACCACTCCTCAAAGAGGGGACTTATCGCCGCAATTGTGGCGTGCCTAGGGCTGGGTTACGTCATTCGGACTCTCCATATCGCCATGAGATCCCGCCGGAGCTCTGTCTGCTGTGCTGTGATTTCTCGCGGCAGCGGAGTTATGCCGCGGCATTTCGCCTCCTCGCGCCACTCCCACACGTGCGCGAGGACTTTTGCCTCCAGATCCCATGGCCGCAATCTGGCAAAGAGGCTCGCCGCCTCACCGAAGACCGTACGGTAACCCCGGACTAGCCGGATGGCCATGAGTGCCATGACCCTCTGGGACGCGTTCAACAGGCGGGCTGGCCGCAGCCTCAGGGAACGCGCCTACACCGGTGCCCCGTAAAGGGCCATGGACCGCACGACCCCCGCGTACAGCCTCCGGCAGGAGGCGTTTGGACTCTCTATCTGACCTCCACAATCCAGGTCACTGGGTAATGTGATACCCCTTGGTAAGACTGGTGGTCTGACTTTCGGGCTTCTGACGACCCGTAACGACTGTCAAAGATCCACAAATGACAGCCGGGACCAATGGCTGTCTCGGTATGTAAACATGGTCTCCCATCCACGGACCAACCGCGGCAAGCGCAGCTGATGGATCGACTCGTGCAGCTGTTATTACCTACTTAGCCACGAGCTCTTCAGTTCTCTCTCTCTCGCTCTCCATTTCAACCATGATAACAATATTATTCTGTTACCAAAGTTAGCCGGCAGCCACTCCTGGTACGTGATATGCTGTATCTCTGCGATGACTATCCTCCTTGCCTCCTGGTACAGTCTCTCGTCGCTCCACAGCGGATTCAGGTCACTCAAGATGTCTGCCACGCGGTTGTGTTCTCGTAAGAGCAACGTGTGCAGCATGGCTAGGGTCGGCGTCTGATTGATTCTTGTGTCACCTGGCATTGTAGATAGGGAAAAAGAAGGTTAAGTACCTATTACTTTTTTAGTAGACGTGACTTTGCAAGGAAAAGCTTTGAATTTGCCTCAGCTTACTAGTTCAGATAATGTCTCCTTGTGTTCTTGCTCAGTGCGTTTTAGGGTTGCGTACCTCAAAAGGAAAAAACGGAACCCTTATAGCCCTACCCTAGCTTACCCTTATCACTCGTGTGTTTGTCGGTCTGTCCGTATGTCACAGCCAATTTGCTCCGAATCTAATGGACCGATTAGGTTGAAATTTGGTACAAATAATTATGAACTTGACCCAAACACGGACGGGTAAAGTAAATAAATGAATTTTGAATATGGGGGTAGTTTCGGGGAGCAAATAAGAAAATTAAAAAAAAAGTTTTGCAAAGTATACCGTGTGACATAATTATCAAATTATGGCTGAGAGTCACAAATATACCTATATTACTAGCTTTTGCCCGCGGCTTCGCCCGCGTGGATGTCGGAAAATATCCCACGGGAACGTACTACCGGGAAATCCTTCCTTATTCCTTGTCTACATTATAAAGGGAACCTCTGTGCAAAATTTCAGCTTTCTAGGTCCAAGGGTTTGGGCGTGTGCGTTACTGCAGCGGAATGTTGTGGCTTTTCAGGATTTCGTCTTGACAGGAATTAGTACCCAATCTCGTGTAAATGTGCCCGAAATTTAGAATTTGTGCGTCCAGCCGATCTAAAGATATTCACGAAAAACAGATTCCGCTGGAGTAACGTTACTGCAGCGGCATGTTTTTTTACCAGTGGTCGTAGCTGAATACAAACTAGCTACTTAGATAGATATAATTTGTGCCTAATTGTGCCCAAAAAATAGAATTTGTGCGTCTTGAGGTTTCAGAGTTATTCAAGATGCCGCTGCGGTAACGTTTAGCAAATTGCTGTATCTCTTAAACGGCATGACATACAACTACGATTTTTTTTACTACGGCGGGTCTTAATTTGTGCTTAATTTGTGCAATTTTATTTTTTCTATAATCGACACCATTGGAAAACTAGAATTTTTTTTTCAAAAACCCTAAAATCGATCCTCGCGCTTCAATGAGAAACCCTAGAAACTTACCAATTATGGTGATTTGTACCTTTCATGAACTCAAAGCATCATGTGAAATTCGATGTTTATATTCCAACTCCTTAGAGAGTTATTCCATTTTAATTAAAATCTGGCCATGATATAATGTAACGCTCCAATACATGAGTTATTATTAAGTAACTGATATTATGATTATACTAATAATTAGTACCCTTATTAAATTGTTTATTCTTAAAGTTTCAGCTGAAAAAACCTTCTAATTACTTAGATATGAGAAAAAAACGATAGGGAAAGAAATCACACGATTAACCGAACAAATTCGAATGACTACATAAAAGCGGGCTCACAGTACATTATGCCCACCTTCTTAAATTGGTAGTATTATAATTGAATTTTGATGGGTACAGGTGCGTACAAATGGTTTAATTAGGTAAGTATTTATTTACTTTTACACAAATATGTGACGTAGAGAGTAGGAAGTGACCTAAGGGCGAGCGCGCACTGCGGTGCGTTTTTGTAACGCATAATCTGTGAAGTTTGGAATGTCTTTGAAGTGCGCGCACTGCGGTCATGCGTTTTGTTACTGTAGGCCCCGCCCAGTGCGGCAGAACTAACGTAAACGCACCTCAGTGCGCGCTCGCCCGCATATCGTCGAGTTTATTACAAACATAATGTTTCGAAAGTTTGATACTTAGTAGATTTTAAAAATATTAATAACTCCATACCGATATTGGTTCGTATGGCCTGATGACGTCACTTGCCTTAAATTATTATGTATGAATATGCACTTTTACCACCATAGACTTATGAAAAAAGTAGGACTCCGCGCCACGCATATTGAAAGTGAAGCACCCGGCTCCCGTTGCCGCGCTTGCGAAATTAAAATTTTCTTACCAACGTTTTTTGCAATTTTCAAGTCGGTAATGGGTTGTATGTTGATCAAAATATGATTCACGACCGTAACAAGTTTTACAGAATTATAATAATTGAAGTCATCAATACAACTCTATGACCGTAATCCTATTCAATTACTATTTCAAGAAATCTTGACATTTGAGCATTATAGGTACCTACTAACTTAAGGAGTTGTATTATTGATTCTAATGAATAATTTTGTAAATACATATTTGTTACGGTCGCGAATCATATCATAATCTTTATAAGTAAAAACAACAGGTATCATCAATACATCTCTCTAAGTTAGATTTTGTGCAGATTCCTCAAACGAACGAAATCTAACGAATCTGCACGAAATCTAACTTAGAGAGATGTATTGATGATTTTTATGGTTAAAATTATATAAATACATAATTATGTTTTATTGCCGCGTATCATACTTTGATCAAGATACAACCTGACACGGACCTGCAAATTGCAAAAAACTAAAAAAAAAATGAATTTCGTGGGCTACCACTGTGCATCATCCCGGTCTCGCTCCCATAGTACCGAGGACGGGCTGAAGTGCGGGTTTCCAACGTATTATATTGCGAAATGATAAAAATTATAAACTTACCTTAAAATCAGAACTAGGTACAAATATTAAAATAACATAATAGTTCCGGAAAACCGCTCTACTCTAACGCACAGAAAATACATGTGTGTCTTCTTTATCACTGAAAAGCATAGACTTATAAAAAAAGATGGACTCCGCGCCGCGCATATCGAAAGTGAAGCACCGTGCCGATCTATGTGTGCATGATTTGAGTACCTGCAAAGACGCCGTCGCTCGTGTCACGTCATGGCGGCCGGTCGGCATACTATGATGTAAATGTGTGCGCGAGGCGTGTTTGTACATACCTACTGTGCTTCACTTTCGATATGCGTGGCGCGGAGTCCATCTTTTTTTATAAGTCTATGCTGAACAGTTAATTTATTTCACCATAAGCACAATGTACCACAAAACCAATGCGTATTGTCCAGCCGAAATTACACGCGTCGTAATTATACACACAATTCCTTGAATTACTGGGAAAAAGATAATGCGTACACGCTCTCCACACACGAGATTGGCGGCCAAATACTCGTGTCAAACAAAGTTAACACCGAACCGAACTGAAAGTGCGTTTCACGAATGTTGGTACCATTGTTTTTCATTGAAGAATGTTTACAAAAAACCATTCCATACGGCAACTTCGAATGAAGCAACGACAAGCTCTGGGGATTCCCCCCCAGTAATGTTTTATTATCCCGGTCGTTCTGACGGCATGCATAGCATAGGGTAGATGTATTTTATATATGTATGAGTGTAATAGTTCCGATTGACGAATTGGCTGAGATCTAGACAATATGGACATCCACTTTCCTCAATTTGTGAATATTTCTATTAAGTAGGTAACTAAATAATAAAACAAAATTTTACAGAGGTATCAATCATGCTATTTTATTTCAATTCAAAACTAAATCTATAAACGGTATTTTTTCTTTTTTTTTTTTGGCAATAAAAATACACTTTCTCGTCCAATAAACCTTTTGTCTTTATTAGATTGCTGTACTTACTAACATTTGACTGAGAGTTTAAAGGTTTGCAAATCCTCAATATCATTTATGGCTTACACACTGTGTGTACGTAATACCTATTGAGTTATAATGTACTACGTACTTACGTAATACCCTACGTGTTTTACAAAACAATAAATTATAAGTAACACTTTTGTGCGAGACTGTTTCAAAAAACGAAATGTTGTACTACATATTTAAGAAGGTTGGCACAATGTACTGTGAGCCCGCTTTTATGTAGTAATTCGAATTTGTTCGGTTAATCGCGTGATTTCTTTTCCTATCGTTTTTTTCTTATATCTAAGTAGTTAGAAGGTTTTTTCAGCTGAAACTTTAAGGATAAACAATTTAATGAAGGTACTAATTATTAGTATAATCATAATTACAGTCACTTAATAATAACTCATGTATTGGAGCGTTACATTATATCGTATCCAGATTTTAATTAAAATCGAATAAATCTCTAAGGAGTTGGAATAGAAACATCTAATTTCACATGATGCTTTGAGTTCATGACAGGTACAAACCACCATAATTGGTAAGTTTCTAGGGTTTCTCATTGAAGCGCGAGGATCGATTTTAAGGTTTTTGAAAAAAAAATTCTAATTTTCCCATGGTGTCGATTATAGAAAAAATAAAATTGCACAAATTAAGCACAAATTAAGACCCGCCGTAGTAAAAAAAAATCGTAGTTGTATGTCATGCCGTTTAAGAGATACAGCAATTTGCTAAACGTTACCGCAGCGGCATCTTGAATAACTCTGAAACCTCAAGACGCACAAATTCTATTTTTTGGGCACAATTAGGCACAAATTATATCTATCTAAGTAGCTAGTTTGTATTCAGCTACGACCACTGGAAAAAAAACATGCCGCTGCAGTAACGTTACTCCAGCGGAATCTGTTTTTCGTGAATATCTTTGGATCGGCTGGACGCACAAATTCTAAATTTCGGGCACATTTACACGAGATTGGGTACTAATTCCTGTCAAGACGAAATCCTGAAAAGCGACAACATTCCGCTGCAGTAACGCACACGTTTGGGCTGGGCGTTGATGAGTCAGTCAGTCATTCATATATATAGATTTTTAATTTTAAAATAAATTGTGTTAAGTATAGTTATTTAAGAAAATAGACGAAAATTTACCATACCGCCCCCCCCCCGCCGCCTTTTGTACTACTGAGCCTAAAATTTTGAAAAATAATACAGAAAATAGTTCTTTACCTGTAGGTTACAGGAAAACCTATAAGAAGTCTGTGGTCTTAAAATAACATGGTAGATCGGTCAATATTGTGAGTAGGTACAAACTTACATTCGCAGTCGCTCCATGTAAAATCAGTATTTTACATGGAGCGACTGTATGCCTATCTGCCTGTAGGTACTTCTAAGAACTAAAACTACTAAAAGTTTAAGATTACCAGCAAGATAGCAGGGATCTGACGAGTTTCTCAAGTCGCAGACGGCGAACTTGTCGCTGACGCTGGGCAGGAACCCTCGCAGGCAGTCCTTCCTCGACTCCTGGCGCAGACGCCCGCCTGACCTGCTGCGTATCTTCGAGGCTAGCTTCTTGTCGGACCCGTAGATCGGAGAGCCGTCTAGGTAACTGGTCACTGTGTTCATCTTTAAAAGAGCAATATAATAATACTAGCTTTTGCCCGCGGCTTCGCCCGCATAGATATCGGAAAATATCCCACGGGAAAGTACTACCGAGAATTCTTTCCTTATTCCTTGTCTACATTATAAAGGGAACCTTTGTGCAAAATTTTAGCTTTCTAGGTCCAAGGGTTTGGGCTGGGCGTTGATGAGTCAGTCAGTCAGGACTTCTCTTTTTATTTATACCGGATGACTTTTTTACCGTCTCGAAAAAAATTGGGCGTATTAGGTGAACAGAGTAAATGCCTATGGCATACTAGTTTTTTTTTTTTTTTTTAATAGCTCGGACAGAAAAAATTATCAAAGTACAATAAATACTACAAATTCGATGTAAACTTTTATTTTTGAACCATAAAAACAAATTTAAAGAAAAAATCGTTTAAAAATATCGAAATTCAAATCATATGCAGCCTGCTTATGATTAGAATTTTTGATTATTTTTTTTTTGAAAAAAAAAAATAAAAAAGTTGGCTATGCCTTAAGCTTCTACTCCGTTCACCTAATATACCCAATTTTTTTTCGAGACGGTAAAAAAAGTCATGCGGTATAGATAGATGTAATACCGAAGATGTAATACAGTGTGAGTCTTCATTATTATGCACATATCGAAATGAGGGAAACTATGCTTAATTTTATCGACGGAAAAAATATTTAAAAAAATCTAAAAATAAAAACTTCTTACTATAAGTAGCATTTTTTCATTAAATCCTTGTTCGCTGCCTGTGACCCCTGTGTAAACTTTTAAACTAAACGATCTATCACGATGAACCAAACTCAGTAATGATTGGAAATAACAGGGCGTCCTCATAAAATTAAAGAAAAAAAACCGCCCTCAATTAAGAATTAAGGTGTTTTTAATAATTGTAAAATTTCTCAATAAGACCCCCTATTACCTACCTTTTTTATTACTTTAAATATTATTCTACATCGAATTAGCTTTCTAAAAGTAGAAATGCCACGTTTATAACTCTGTCACAGTATTTCCTATCAACTGTTAAAGAAAGGCCTACACTACACTGCTACGTACACACGGCTACAGATCAAGCTATACATTTCCAGTTCACACAGACCTCTCATTGTAAGGAAATCCGATACAATGCGAGATCAGCTTATACTGGAAATGTATAGCTTGATCTGTAGCCGTGCGTACAATACTTCAGCAAGTAGGTCACTTAGGCTCGTATTTATAATCAAAGTAATTGCTTGCTAATAAGTAATTTCATAGTTGAGGGTAGAATTCTTAAGTAAAGAAAATGGTGACTATTACTTGGCTAAGAATTCTAAGCTTTGACAGTTCTAACTTCAAGTAATTACTACTTAAACTATAGAAAGAAAATCATTGCTTGAGCAATTACTTTTACTTAAGTAATTACTTTTACTTGACTATAAATACGAGTGTTAATTTTTTTTTTTAACAGTTTTTCCATCGATAAAATTAAGCATCATCCCTAATTTCGATATGTGCACATTATGAAGACCCACACTGTATAATAGTATGTATTAAGTTTTTTGAAACTATTTCCCGTTGTCCCCCCATCCGTAAACTGAACTTTAATTTACCTGTTCAGCATGTCCAAGACTACAGTCGTCTCTTGGCGTGGTGACACTTCGAACGAAGTTGAGACACTTAATGCCGTGGCACCGGTAGAACTGGTCGTCCTCAGGCACGGTGATAGGGATGCACTTATCGTTCTGCCACTCAGAAGGAAGGACATCCTTGCCGTTGCCTAGGCAGCATTGGATGCCACCTTTGTCTAGAATTATGAAAAGGAATTAATGGAGATATCAGTCCAGTGTTTCTTGTTTAAGGCGCGGTATTAGCTCAATATTCACAAAAATTGGTTTCCTGGATTGTCGAGTGTGACGTAACACAATTAAACTATCCGACGCAAAAAATACAGTGGACAGAAAAGGGTTTAAGGAAAATTTTAACCGAAAAAATAGTTTGATATTCCCAATAAAAAAATTGGAAGTTAGGTACTCCACAAAAATAAACATTGCCGTCGAACATCTCTGTATTTTCAGCGATAACGACATTTTTTCTTAAGAATTTAATAGAATTAGCATTTTTTTTTAAACCTTAACCGGACAATTATTTAATTTAGGTATTGTGTATATTCTGAATAATCTAAAGAAAACCCGGAAAATTATTGCACATTCGCAGCTTAGTCACATCTCGACAACACAAATTTTATTTTCAATTTTCAACTTTATTTCAAGCCAGCTAATGGTGACAATAGATTACGCGGTTGTGTGCCGTTTAAAATCGTAGTCAGTCCTCGCCTTAAATCCCATTTTAAGTTACACGACAGAAATTCATAAACAAGCTGGGAAACGAGTTTGAATAAAGGTTTTTTTATGTTAGCCTGCACTGCCATTGCTGAGCAAAGGCCTCCCCCAAATCCTTCCAAGCAACATGCAGCGGTCACTCACTATTCATATGGCTGACATGCCCAATCCTATTTTAGTTTGGCAGCCTTTTTGCCTACATCTAGGATCCCCGTTTAGGAGCAAAGCGTGGTGTTTCGTATTCTGTCAGTTTGTACAGGCTAACGCACTGCCATTGCTGAGCAAAGTCCTCCCCCAAATCCTTCCAAGCATCATGCAGCGGTCACTCACTATTCATATGGCTGACATGGCCAATCCTATTTTAGTTTGGTAGCCTTTTTGCCTACATCTAGGATCCCCGTTTAGGAGCAAAGCGTGGTGTTTCGTATTCTGTCAGTTTGTGCAGGCTAACGCACTGCCATTGCTGAGCAAAGGCCTCCCCCAAATCCTTCCAAGCAACAGCGGTCACTCACTATTCATATGGCTGACATGCCCAATCCCATTTTAGCCTGGCAGCCTTTTTGCCTACGTTTAGGATCCCCGTTTTGGAGCGCAGCGTGGCGTAGTGGTGTATTCTGTCAGTTCGTTTTACGCCCACAATGCTGCGCTCCATTGCTCTTTGGCAAACCCCAAGGCGGAACTTTTGCGACTCGCTGAGCGACCAGGTCTGAGCACTGTAGGTTAGCACGGGCAGGGAGTATACTCCCTAAACATGTAGCCCGTCGTTTCGGCCTTAATACGGGCGTTTCCTACTCCGTATCACCTACAGATGGATGATTGGTTCGGAGCCTGAACGAAGTATGAATGACAACACGATTTGACAGTTGTCCCTAATCCCGATGTGGCTTTGCCCGTCCGAAAAATTTAACTTTTACACTTATTTTGATGGATCGTTATGTCAGACGGACGGACGGACTTAGGGAGTAGACCCCTCGAATACACATATCGATGAGTTTAGAGGTAGATCGCCTGTCATTAACGTCTTCATGGACCTGTAGCTTTTCCAGGCATTTTCTATGCGGCAATCCATTTCCCTTTCTTGCCAATCTTCGAAAGAAACTAACTGGCCCAAGTAGATGTACTCGTCAACATAATGTATTTCCTGCCCATCTACCTCGACCCTATGCTTAGTGTTGTTGGTTATGGCTTTTGTTTTAGACCAATACATGGCGAGTTCAACCTTGAGGCGAAAAAATATTTGGAGCAAAACCTCCGTGATGATGGTTGTATCGCTTCATCCCCCCCCCCCAACCCGCTCGCAATCGAGTAGTCAACGAACGATATAACTTAGTTGTTGACTTATGTTATGATATAGGTAGGTGTTACCAGTTACTTCCATGACTTGGAACAGCAGATCGTGCGTGATGAACTGCCCCCACTGCATGTTCATATTGCTAAGCACGCGGCTTCCTATAGGCTGGTCTGAAAACAGCCGTGTGGAGAGAACGCGAGGATTGGGCAGCTGACGACCGCTCGTCGCTACTGGCATTGCGTAGATACCTGGAAAATATCACGTAAATGGTGAAGGGAAAGTGTACAATTTCAGGGTTAGTCAATTCAGCTCACCGATATCCATGGCACACACACACACACACAGCACAGCACAGATTTTTTATAGGTTAGATGCGTATGGAAAGTTCCGGAACTTCCGGAACAGTCATGAGACCATTAGCCAATCAGCGGCAGCGGTGAACGGGCTCACTACTACTCTCTCATCTCTCATGGGGTCATTTCTTTATTTGTTTCTTTCCAGAAACTTCGGTTTATTAATACAACGTCTCGTTTTGCATCCTCGTCAAAGTTCAGGGTGTGATACAGAACATCAAACCGAATGACTCTTCATGGGACCAACATCGTAATCGCGAAAAATAATCAGCCGTCCTACATTTGCGTCGAGTATAGGTATTGAAGTTTTCTATGTGACAATTGAAAAATTTTTCGCGATTACGATGTAGGTCCCATAGAGAAAGTTGTTCGGTTAGATGGTCTATACCAAACCACCTTTAAAGACGAGGATGCAAATATAGTTTGGGACATACTCACCATCAGCATACCGTGGCGTCGCCATCCTGGTGAAGGGCGCTCCCCTCCGGCCCCATTCGGGATGCTCCTCGTTGTTGCACGTGCCGTCAATATTCCGGTACTTGGTGCTGCTGCCACTGCAGCACACCTTCACTGGCTGGCAGTACGCGGCATCCTTCAGGCGGACTCCTTGGTGCTCCAGGAACGAGATAAACGTGTTCGGAGTTCTACTGCTGGGGGAAATGAGATTGTAAACTGCGTTTTGACCGATGACGTAACTCTACAAGACTTGGACAACTCCGTTGATACTTAGTTATTGAAACATTCTGAATGTGATTCAATCAATCTGCCTAGCCTTTTCCCAACTATGTTGGGGTCGACGTCCAGTCTAACCGGATGCAGCTGAATACCACTATTTTACATGGAGCGACAGCCTATCTGACCTCCACAACCCAGTAGCTGGGTAATACGGTACCCCTGGGTAAGACTGGTTGTCAGGCTTTCGGGCTTCGGGCAAGATGGATCGTCCCGTGCGGCTCTTACTCGTATTACTTAGCCACGAGCTCCACATTCTGAATGTGATTATCTTCGCTAGGTATTACTTACTTACCATGATGATCAATAGTTATGGTCTGATGGGTCTGATCTTCTTCTTATTCGGTTGTTGGAGCTGTGTTATGGAAATCTATCAGGACGATAGACATAATCTAGATATCCGTCGTCTACACTACTTGTGGCGGCATCTACATCGCCACATATGAACTACGCATTATTGACATGACGTCACGCAAAACTGCATCGCGCAATTAGAGTTTACCACGCGATTAGCATATATATACAACGTCTCTAAACTACTTATAATAATTGGATTACTACTTATTGTAGGTACTTATATGTAGTAATTTTAGTAGGTATACCTACTAGCCGACTCATATCAACAGACGTTATCCTATTCAAATTTCAATAATTCATAAAGAATTCATACTAAATTCCCATATAAAATGCACTTTCAGTTTTCCCAAATTTTCCAATTTTCCCGGCATCTTTTCCAATTATTCTCTTCACAAAAACCTTCTTCGGACTTCAACGAATATTTGAAAAAAAAAATTAACCGAATTGGTTCAGCCGTTTTTGAGTTTTGCGCTCAGCAACATATTTAGCCATTCATTTTTATTTATACTTTAAATAGATTATCTTGTACCCTACAGTTTACCAAATTATACTTAATGATACTTATTCTAAAAAATAATTACTTACATCAAGTAAATCAGCACCCTAATTGCGTAACACTATCGATCGGAATCTGAATAATTTTGAAGCAAATTGCTAATCCATTGCTTCATATGTTCAGAAAATTAGTCTGCTCGACAACGTAAATAACGCAATGAATGTTGTTGAATCGTCAAAATGAAATCGATTCCAATTGATAGTGTACTACGCATATGCCCCGCTGAAACCATACTATTATGTTATGTACAGACGCCAGCAGGTCAAGCCAACGGAAAGTGTCAAAGAACATCGGTCATATTTCTATAGAAGCTGGACCTGAGTTTTATTTTCAGTGTACAGAAGCAAATTATAGTGAGATTTGATTGTTTTATGTAGTAAACACCATCCCTTTCGAACATAATATCTAAATAGCCAAGATATTTCAATAATGCAAAAAATACTTTTGAGGTTATCGGTGTCCGGAAATCAAAAGCACAGAATAATCGTCACAAGCGGTACCTAGTTATCAGTCTGTAAAACAATGCCAAGGTCAAACAACAGAAGGAAATCCAAAACAGTACAGTACTTATCACAATATTCACACTAACAACAACAACACAACAACAATGCGAGATCGCCGGGTGCAAAGACTACACACTACAGTATATTAGTGTCAAATTGACAACCGTTGTAATTGACAGTATTGACACTGTCAATCCATGGCGCGCGTCGATGACATATTATGACGTTCCGTTGTACACAATTGAACAAAATGCTGATACTTACTATGAACCCACATAATTATTTTTATGACAAGAATCCAATACATAATAAAAACAGCACTAGTTGGTTTGATACACAAGTATATAGAATTGAATTACATCTAATAACGTGAATAATTATAATCTTTGAGTACTAAATCATTTCTTAAGCAAAATGAATCGTCAAAGGTGCGTTCTGAACATGTTATTCTAAATAATTTGCAAATTATGCTATTTAAAAAAATGTGTTTGTGCTTTTTTTTCTGGCGACTTAAATATCTATTTCTTATGTTTTTTAAGACCTTAAAAAATACTAGATTTTTACATATATATGGCATATCTGTACACCACCGCCTCGTAGTCAGGTACGATTTGACCGTCCTTCTTTTTGAGCCTAATGCTTCAGCGACAAAGATGAAAATCTATTGAAGAAATTTGACAGATTGTAGTAGCTTCATGTGCTGGCGTCTGTACAGTTATATTAAAATATCATTGGTTAGGAACAAGAGTGATAAACTGCGACCATGCTCTTTACAGCTGTATTTAATCGAAAATCTCCACCTTTCAAAAAGCAATAAAGAACTGAAGTTTTTAATTATATTTACGGTTTTATACCCAGTACACATTTTCATCTGCAGCAGCTTAGTTGCTGAGAGGATCTCGTGAGAAGTATCAGATGCTTTCCTGACTTCTGAAGGTAGGTTAGCGGAGAAGAAGTGCAGCATGGCTGGAGAAGAATCTTCTAGACTGATGCCGTTGCCTACTAGCTCGTTGCCTCGTCTGGCCGCCGCTCGGGCCAGCTCGCGACCCTTTCGGATGCACTCGGCTACTACATCGGACTCGGAGGTGATCGATCCTTCTTCGGAGTCTGTGGTCGAATTTTAAAATTTAAATCAACAATGTTTGGGCGAATTTTACTGTAAAGGATGTCCCAGAAAGATGTACACAAACTTAAGGATGTGGTACTGACCATTACATATACTGAACAACTTTTTCCCGGGGACCAACATCGTAATCATAAAAAAAAGTCAGTTGTCCCTTATATTTGGTCAAGTAGGTATTGAAATTTCGTATGGGACAACTGATTTTTTTCCACTATTACGATGTTGCTCCCCGGGAAAAATTTGCTCAGTTTAATGGTCTGTACCACATCCTTAAGTTTGTGCACATCTTTCTGGGACACCCTGTATATTCTTGTGCATCTCCCTTTTAAGGCCGAAATACCTAAAACCTTTTTAAATTTCATAAAGTTACGGTTACTTTATGAATTTAAAAAAAAAAATTGTTTATGTACTAATAAACTTAACACTTTTCTAGGTTTAAATTATTCAAAGACGGTATAGGTACTATCGACAAAACGGACGCCTTTTCACCTTAAAGTTGCTTTTTGTATTATGTTACCGGCCAAACCCGATTTCAGGTCAAACCGGCTTATCCTATCCTACGCGTGATATGTCGCAGCCAACTAGCTTAATTAGCCGTTTAGTTAAAAGCCTAGACTTCGGAAGTAGCGTTCGCCGGCCGGCTGGTTAGCTCGTGCGCGGTTGGCCACAGTAAGTTTTAACCTAACCCATTTGGACGGAGTACCCTGGCTGCGTAAATACAAAGGTGGAGCAACACAAACAGTTGCTGTTCCGTAACGCAGCCGCGTCCGTATGAATAAAGGATTACAAACACGAATACACTGTCACACACACATTGACATGACATTTGTTAAAAACTGAAAACTGTCTGTACTTATTGTGATCGGCTCCGAAAGACATTGTAAGTACTAGCTCTGTCTACACTGCAGATCGCTAGTTGCCTAGTTAGCTAGTCTAGTGTATGTACTATGATCGCGCTCGGAATGGCAACGTCGCACGAATGCGGCGACTTTCCTTCCCAAAACATTATATTTTCTTGTGCCTAAACGGGCCCTAGCACTCGCCGGCTGCTGCTGCGATACCGCTCGCTCGGTTCGTGCGTTGTGTGGTCACAGTATTAACCTAACCTACCTATCGGCCAGCCTAAGTTTAACCAGCTGCTACCGGCCATACCTAGTTGTAGCCGGCTAAAATTATGTGTAGCCGCACTTCGGGTTTTAGCCGTAACATATTTGGTCATTCTGCAATTTGGGACGTTCTGCAAATTGGACACTCCGCGATTTGGACATTCTGCGAATTGAACATTTTGCGACCGCTGGACATTATGTTAATTGGACATTCAGCGCCTAAAGGCATTATACTACTAGCTTTGCCCGCGGCTTCGGCCGCGTGGAGGTTGGAAATTATCCCATGGGAAAGTACTACCGGGACAAAAAGTATCCTATATCCTAATCCAGGTCATGGTCTACCCATGTGCCAAATTTCATCCAAATCCCTTCAGCCGTTTTAGCGTGAAAGCGTAACAAGCAGACTCACTTTCGCATTTATAATATTAGTTAGGCTATAGATTACTTATTGAAGCAGGATTCGAACTAATAATGCTTCACTCGCAACATAATGCAACACAGACTATGGGTATCTGTGTTGCATCAGCTTTTGTATTTATGCACCCCGGCTTAATAAACCATTTTGGCCTAAGACAAACAAGTTTGACCTGAAATCGGGTTTGGCAGTTACATAAAATAAATATACTGATTTATTGAAGAAACCCAGCCCCTATGGTCCTTTGTTTTCGTCCACTAACAGAAAGTCGGAACGGCACAAAACATTTTTGCTACCTGAGATATAAAAAAGTAATGTGTGAGATATAAAAAATATAAAAAGTAATGAGATATAAAAAAAATATGTACCTATGTTGTTTTCTGGATTGGATTTAAAATCATAGTAGAATAGTAATGGAAACTTAAGGCGAGTAGTGCCGCCAACTAGCGCTATCATTGAGAAAAAAATCATAAGTCAAAAGATAAGGAAGATTTTGAAATTTCTTATGCTCATAGTCAGATGAGATGGAATTTTTTTCTCATTAAATTCTCTTGTACAATTTTATTATTGCAGTTTGAATGCAATGTTGTTTCAAAATTAGAAAGGCCTGGCGTTTGTCGATAGTACCTAGCTAATACAAATAAAACTTCCTAGAAGTTTGCCGTATCGATTGTAAAATTCTTTGAACGTAAATGTGTCTATTATCAAGTCAATATCGATGAGTTAGGCACAATTAGTAGGGACTACGGAGGAGTAGGGTAATTGTATGATATTGCAGTCATGGATACCGCTGCTAACAAACGCAGCAGCTAAATAATAATTGACACTAAACTTAACATAAATGGCCTTATTACAAAACGAGGTATTTTTCTGTACCATCGAGCCAGTTTTTGTAATAAGAACCTAACTGTGATAGAAATGCAGTTCTTTATACAAAACTGACAACTTAGTCCGGTACCTGCAAGTTATCAGTTTTGTAAAACTGACATCTTATGTGTGTCGGAATAGAGTTCGAAATTCAAAAAAGGGTACATGGTTTAAACCTTGGTTTGAAGATGATCTTTGGTTTTTTTGTAATAAGAAGGCAAGGGTTTATCCAAATGGTTTGAAATAACATTTGAGCATATTTAACGTCGTTTTCATTATACAATTATGCGAATTGCAATGTTATTTTTAATTGGCCAACTAAACTCCGCAGACCCGATGGGTATCGATATCTGAACTATGTAGGGGTCGGCTTCCAGTCTAACCGGATGCAGCTGAATACCAGTATTTTACATGGAGCGACTGCCTATCTGACCTCCACACCCCAGTTACTAGGTAGTACAATACCCCTTGGTAAGACTGGTTGTCAGACTTTCGGGCTTCTGACGACCCATAACGACTGTCTAAGATACACGAATGACAGCCAGGACCAACGGCTTATCGTGCTTTCCGAGGCACGGAGGAGTCTAGGTTTGTAAAGATGGTCACCCATCCACGGACCAACCCCGGCAAGCGTAGCTTAACCTGCGAGAACCTATTGGTTACTTAACAAATTCAAATTGCGATCTGTGATGCTACCCTTACATAAATTCTATGCAAGGGCACATTATGCTGCGAAGACTTACCCATCATAGAATGTTTACTAGTCTTAAATAAATCTTCTAACAGAGACTTAGTATTGGCCAGGATGGGTGAGACAGCAGGAAATAGGTCATCCGTCAAGAAGTCCAAGTCCCACTCAGAGAAACAACATCCACTGGCATTTAATAAGAAGCACAGAAATACAGACGCGCGCAACACACTTCTATGTTCACGAAACACTCTAATCATTGTCATAATTACTGGCACTTTTACTAATGGAAATAGTATTAGCAATGGTAATTCTGCAACCATGAAACTGGTTCATAAAAAAAAAAATTACATATATTTTGAAATTAGAACTGTTAAATACCGCTTTTTTATGGCCAGTTCTTTATCTTGTACCATTTAATAATAAGACACAAATATGTCAGTACATTCAAGCACCAAATTGTAGTCCTTTTTGCCGAAAGTTCGAATTAAAACTAAATTATTATAAAATTAGTAAAATGCGATTTTAAAAACCATCTAATCATGTCACGTACATTACGTTAATTTTGATGTATTATAGTTTGGAAGGATAAAGCATGTAGGTAGATATTGTGTGTTGTGTTACGCTTTTTTCGCAATTCTCTTTAAGTAATTATTCGTTGCATGATTCATCGTGTTACCTAATTTAAGTCATTATTGATCCATATCAAATGTTCGAACATATTTTTTTTTTATTATTAGCAATGGTTAAAATGGTTTTGTAGCTAAAATAGCAATAAATTGTTAACTTCGTCTTCGTCCTTATTTACCTTGCACAGGAGTTTTTCAAGCGTAGATACGGTCAATATTTCCGTTACTTTCATTTAGGTATATTTCTTTTTAATGTAGGCAAAGGCAAATGAATAAGCACAAAGTTTTTTTTACAAAATAAAATATAATACATGTAAGTATTATAAAGAGGTAAGATTTGTGAGTTTGTAATTTGTATGTAAAAAGACAGAAGAAAGTTTTTTTGTTGGTATTTTTATTTATAATTTATCCCCAAATTATAAATAAAAATACCAACAAAAAAAACTTTCTTATTAAAAATACTTAGGTACCTACTTCATAATTATTCATAGGTAATGGTTTCATGATAATTACAATCCCGACTTAACTGTGCACTTCGCTGGAATGCAACTTATTTTTTTTTGTGTGTTTATATTTAATATTACGATACTTACAAACTTTACATCCATGTTGAAAAATAAATTTAATTTTTACGAAATAAACTTTTTTTTGCAAATAATAATAGGTAGGTACCTACCGCCAGAGTTACGTCGTAGGTACGGGTACCTACTACCTACCTAGTAGGTACCTACTTCAGTACTTAGTAAAGTCGTGAGTTAACTTAAAACAAAATACCTTTGTAGATATCATAGACTTATAAAAAAAGATGGACTCCGCGCTGCGCATATCGAAAGTGAAGCACAGTAAGTGCTTTAAGCACACTAAGGACCGTTTGTACAAACACGCCTCGCGCACACATTTACATCATAGTATGCCGACCGGCCGCCATTACGTGACACGAGCGACGGCGTCTTTGCAGGTACTCAAATCACGCACACATAGATCTGTAGGGTGCTTCACTTTCGATATGCGTGGCGCGGAGTCCATCTTTTTTTATAAGTCTATGGTAGATATCCATATTTTGTACAAAATTGTCATTGTCAAATTACAAGAGTAGATACTTAGGCTGGGTGAAGGCGCGATGTTTGTTATTGTTAAAGTAAGATAGTGCAACGGCAACCCACAAGTACCTGTTATACAAAAAATGGGCAATTTATTAGTTGACGTCAAAACTTTAACTGCCCACGCTTCGTTGGTAATGTTATTGTTCAAAATCCGTCACTTGTGTCAGGGACCTACTCCCTAAGTCCGTCCGTCTTTCCGTCCGTCCGTTCATCCGTCCGTCTGACATTACGATCCATCAAAACAAGTGTAAAAGTTAAATTTTTCGGACGGGCATAAACACATCGGGAGTAGGGACAACTGACAAATCATGTTGTCATTCATACTTCGTTCGGGCCCCGAACCAATCATCCATCCGTAGGTGATACGCAGTAGGAAACGCCCGTAAACTACGGGCTTCGTGCTTAGGGAGTAGGCCCCCAGATGCGTCGAATATCATGTCCCTGCTCCAAACTGAACTTTTACATTGGACATGACGGTGCAACAGAAGGTAGCTGGATTCTATTAAAACTTTGACGGAAACGCAATTACTATACAGGGCATAGGGTTATTGGTAAAACACCAGCAACCTCCTAAGGGGTCATTGTACTCATCATTATGAACAACTTTTACTATGGGACCAAACCTGAAATTGCGAAAAAAAATCAGCTGTTCAGTACATTTCGACGAGTTTGATGTAGATAAATGTACTGACCAGCTGATTTTTTTTCGCGATTTCAGGTTTGGTCCCATAGTAAAAGTTGTTCATAATGATGAGTACAATGACCCCTTAAGAGGTTACTGGTGTTTTAAAAATAACCCTGTATAAGTCAATGCGGAAACGATAATGTAGCCTTTGTGCAACCCACCCTTAATAATTGTTATAACAAGCAAGTAAAATTAATAAATTAAGTAACGGCATAGGTACAGCAACGCAACGTGGTTCTTTGTTCCATTCCCATTTCACATTGCCTTTGCTGACATCTGGTTATTCCCACAGAGCAAAGATATGTGGTATTCCGCTGTAACACCCTGAGTTCCAAGAACTAACCAACAATACTAATTAACCCACGTTCACCGGAAATACGACTAGCTTATCATCTTTTCGCAACACGACTTTTAACATTGGAAATGTTTTTTCGATCGCTCTGTGTATGTATGGACCACCCTCTTTTCAAGAACAGTGCGACATGCCGATTTTTCGGTTTTTTCGTTAATTGAGGTGTCAAAAAGTTTGTATTAACGAGATCTACAATGTAAAAAAAGTAAAATTGAATTAGTCAAATATTCTAAAATGGTCATATTTTTGGGGTCCATAATCGAAGAATAATGTACCCAACCCAACATCTAGTCTTATTCATGAATATTTAAAAAAAAACTACATGTTCAGAATGGTTATACCTCCTAATGGTTTTCGAAATAAAAAAAAATAGAGTTATGACGATTTTAAGATGTAGGTTTGAGCGCGATTATTCCCGATGTTGACCACCACTGGGGGACAGCGAAACAACTTTCAAAAATTATTCCTGTTGTCCACCACTGGGGGACAGACCGAACTTCAAAACACTTTAAAGTTGCTTCTGTATCGTCTCCGGCGCTGCGGGAAGTGCAACCTCTTCGCCCTTACGTAACAAAGGATAGGCACCCATGCTCACTGTGACGTTTAATAAACAAGTTATGCGTGCTGTGGTAGGGGTTGTGGAGTGGTGCGCCACACTCAGTCTGGTCCGAGCCGTTGTGACAGCACGCCTAACGCTCACTGCGTTAGGCGTGCTGTCACAACGGCTATTGCAAACAGTGTTTTATTGTGATACCTACCTACACCTAACCAAAACCAAGACACCACACTCACCTCCGCAGTTTCGGCTTGTTGGTCGCCTCCGGCAACCAGCCTCAGCCGCTTCGGTTCGCACGGGTGCCTATGCTTTGTTACAGCGGGCGGGGGTTGCTCTCCCTTCGCGCCTCCGGTTTTTACACTCTAGGGGTAGCAGCCAAAAGACTACGTAAAGTCGGGGTGCCCCGATTCGGTTTTGGAATAGATTCGACCTATTTTAACCACGACTACTTCGTGGTTAAAATAGGTCGAATCTATTCCAAAACAGGACAGCGGGAATTATTTTTAAAAGTTGTTTCGTTGTCCCCCAGTGGTGGCCATGGCCAAGTAGGTGGTGGACATCGGGAATATACCGTTTGAGCGTCTCGGGTGGGCGAGTAGTGCTGCCAACTAGCGCCACCACTGAGAAAAAAAATCATAAGTATGGTGCTATGGTTTGGAGATGAGGTAGGTCAGGTGAGGTCAAAAAATCAACACTAAACCTCTTAGGTTGAAGACTTAGCAGTTAACGCCAAAAACGGCCGGTCAGAATCCCGAAAATCTGACAACCAGTCTTACCAAGGGGTATTGCATAAGCATTACCTAGTTACTTACTTAGTTGTGGAGGTCAGATAGGCAGTCGCTCCGTGTAAAGTACTGGTATTCAGCTTTAGTGTTGATTTTTTGACCTCACCTGACCTACCTCGTCAGGTGAGGTCAAAAAATCAACACTAAACCTCTTAGGTTGAAGACTTAGCAGTTAACGCCAAAAACGGCCGGTCAGAATCCCGAAAATCTGACAACCAGTCTTACCAAGGGGTATTGCATAAGCATTACCTAGTTACTTACTTAGTTGTGGAGGTCAGATAGGCAGTCGCTCCGTGTAAAGTACTGGTATTCAGCTGCATCTGGTTAGGCTAGAAGCCCACCCCAACATAAGTAGTTGGGAAAGGGCTAGGCAGATTGACTGGTTGCGGTGCCAATATTTCCATTACTTTCCTATTTGTTATTGTAAGTATAAAGAGTTACCATTTGTGAATTTGTATATTGGGGGTAGTTATAAATAAAAAGACCAACTTAGACAAAGTTTTTTATTAAAAATATTTCTAATTCTTAATGGCACGGTTTCATACTAATTAGGTACTTAGTAAAGTCGTGAGGTACTTAACTTAAAACAAAATACGTTTGTACCCTTACTTAGTAGGTACAAAATTGTCGACAAGAGTAGGTAATTGCTGTAGCAAGCAAGTAAAATTAATAAATTAATTGAGGTAGTAATAAGGACTTTCCTGGTACTGGCAATACTGGCATTTATAAACTTGAATTAGGTATGTTTATTTGTTAAAAAAAATTATACATTTTAATTTCAAGAGAAACGCAAAAATTTAAATATAATTGTGATATAATTTTATATTGATATGATTTATTATAAAAGTACCTATCTATGTAACTGCTATTCGTATAAACAACCAGTTACCGCCAAGGGCTGCTGGAAACGTGGATCTGCGCGAGACACAAACACAATGGCTTTTTAATGGTTCTGTAATTACAACACACTTACGAAAGGTTAAGCAATTAAATAAAATTATGTTAAAAAGATTTTTTTTTTTTAATGTAGGTATTTTATAATCTGCATGTGTTTTTTTGAGAAAAAATTAGTTCGGTAATTTATTTGTAATCTACTTATTTCAAATTTATTTGCCTAGTAATACTATTGCATCGGACAAGGGTAGACTGTTGTTGAGTCTAAAAATTTTACGTTTAAAATAAGAACTGCTGTACTATCGGAGAAACGAACATTTAGCTATATAATAGACCGTAAGGACATTCTCGCTTGAAGTGCTCAGCCGCTAGAGTAACGCTTGCTAACAGAATGTGGTCATCGTGTGCACGGGGTTTAGTTTTCAAATTGGTCAGATGTAAGTTTCCTCGATAGTACACAGAAACTATTATTTTAGTAATTATTGAGGCGTATTGCGTCCATATAGACTCTTAGGCACATTAAAGGCACTCCATATCACATGTTTATTTATATTTTTACATATTTACATTAATTTCTAAAAAAACATTTATCAACAATAATAATCGTAGACGAACAATTGGGTGGTTTTCTTAACTTAGTTTTAACCTTTCGTATAATATAATTACAGAAACAATTAAACAGCCATTTTTTCGTAAATCCACGTTTCCGCAGCCCACTTGTTAACTTACAGCGCCTATTAAACTAAATGCAAAGTTAATAGTTCTAACTTCTAATGATGATCTTTGAGTTATTGTGGGTGACACCCTTTGATTATATACAATGTTTATCAAAGGTGACACCCAAGAGTTAAGAAAATATAGTTAGGTACCTACATGAGAAATTCACTCAGTTCACCGGCGGGTATAGTCGATATAAAAAAGAGGGTGTGTGATAGAAGTGAAAACTTACAACTGGAGCCGAGTATACCCGATTCAGCATCACCAACCCGAGCGTGACGGTTCAGTTTCCTTCACTGTTGAAAGAGCGTAATGTAAGCGTGTGTAAGAGCGTAATGTAAGAGCGTAATGTGAGCGTAAAGAAGTTTTCACTTCAAAAATTAGAAAAACTACATAATCCTAAGCTACCTAATTTCTGCAACAAATATAAATACATGCTTATGGATTTAATTACTTACTTAATTAATATTTTTAATAATATTATAAATGAATATCACACACACAACCCTTCTTTTGCTACAGTCGGGTAGTAAACGAGAGGTCGCCGGTCTATGTATTTATTATTCGTGACTGTACTTTTAAACGTCATCAGACGCACCCCAAGGCACTTGCATTCACAATCTAGTCCGTACTTCGTTTTAGAAAGTAATTAAATATCTAGCGTTGTTACTTTTGAACTCACTTAACCTTGAAGTCTGACCCAGTTTGTGAGGTCAACCAAATCTTTACATTGAAATACTAACAAGTTAACAATCATTATTAAATAAAGTTTAGATTGACTATTACTGATATTAAATCTACGGTGAACAATAAACATTTTGTCAATTGGCCATGACAAATTTTCATTTTTTCAAATTGAAATAAAGCCACACATGGAGCGCAGCTATTATGATCTAGTGCGATTAACAAGAGCTCGTAAATCAATCCAAACTTTTAAAAAACATAAAAGTATCTACAAGCCCTAGCAAAATAATATAGGTACTAGATACTATCGACAAAACGGACGCCTTTACACCTTAAAGTTGTATTTTGTATACGCTGATTCATTGAAGAAACCCTGCCCCTATGGTCCTTTGTTCTCGTCCAACAATAGAAAGTCGGAACGTCATAAAATTTGAAATGTTTCAAAATTTGAAAGGCCTGGCGTTTTGTATAGGATTTCCTTACAATGAGAGGTCAGCTTATACTGGAAATGTATAGCTTGATGTGTAGCCGTGTGTACGGTCTACGCAAAATGGTCTAAGTACTTATGTTATCGAAAAAAATCATTAAAAAATTAATATAGTTAAGGCATGGTCAAATTAACGAAAAAATTTGGAAAAAGCTGAACTGCAATGCAATATTATCATCTAATTTTTGGACTATTATGATTATAAAATATGTAACAAACAATATACCTTCACGCCCTCATAAGAGGTAGGTATACCTCCATATAATAGTAGGTACGCCCATTATCCACTAATGACCAATGACGGTACTTTCATTAAAACAATTAAGACTTTGGCAGAATATCAACAATTAAACTTGGTTACCTATAAGTTATTATTACCAGTGTAAGCTAAAATCTAATTTTTTAACGTGGACAAACGTTCTGAAAACGTGATCCCAGATATTGTTGCTGATGCCAAAGGCTGGAACAAAACAAAAGGAACATTACAATCTATATCTAAGTATAAAAAAAAATTGGCAACACTCGCCTTGTAACGTCAGATAAAAAGCGAATTCTATTTTAATTTAATATACACTAATAATTACCAAAGTTTTATGAAAAATCGCCATAGAAATACTAAGAAATATTAAATTAAGCATAAATACTTATTATTCAACATGAAGGACCTCAAAAACCAACTTTCGTTTTACAAGAAAATTTCACCGAGAAGTGACACCTGCCACTCAACTATTTATTAATAAATAATACGATACAATGCAATCATCACTCCTGTCCCCATCTCGAGACGAGTACCTCACTCCCATTGGAAGTGACGAGGATACGCCTTCGCCACGGCCGCCTCCGCTGCCACAGCCCGTGCAGTGTTGTAGGCGGCCGCAATTCAACATTACCCGCGTCGGTAGTGACGATGAGGACGTGCCTTCACCTCGGTTGCCTCCGCTGCCACAGCCCGTGCAGTGTTGTAGGCGGCCACAATTCAACATTACCACCGTTGGGAGCGACGATGAGGATGTGCCTTCGCCTCGGTTGCCTCCGCTGCCACAGCTTGTGCAGCGTAGTAGGCAACCAGAATCGTCTATTTTAAATATGAATGTTGACCCATGTGTGTTTTTGACGTGTGAGCAGTGTTCCGACGGTCGTCAGTTCAAAGGGCGCCGTGGCCTCAATATTCATATTGGAAAAACGCATAAGAACGTCCCTTTATCTTCCCATAATCCCAACCCTTCGACTTCTCAGTCCACCGACTTGCTTGTTTCTGCCACTTCTAATATACATTTCGACAAACACCTCAGTGACCTAAATTCAAAAGTGCCAATAGTGAAAAGAATCCCGAGGGGAGCTAGAGTGTCGCTAGCTAGGGCACTATCTGCTGCCATCAATAACTGCATACAAAATCAATCAAATAACACAGAATCTTGGCAAGAACTTTTAACATTTTCATACCGCCACTTCCACGCTCCATCAAACAGTAACAAATCTTTAACTTCTTTATTAAAATCAAATTGCACCACTAGTAATTTCCAAAATCATACAGATGTCACTCATATCCCAAAAAAAACATATAACATAAATAAAATAGTCGAAAGCAAGGCAATGGATGGTGACCTTAGAAATGCAGCGAGAATTTTATTCTCTGACGATACTCTTGCTCCTAATAATGACGAGACTGAAGAACGCTTGCGTGATAAACACCCTTCTGCCATTCGAACCTCCTTGACTCTAAATCCCTGTACTCCATCTGATTCGACATTTCAAGTCAAAATTGAAGATACTTTGGACGCCATCATGTCGTTTCCCAATGGATCTGCGGGCGGCATCGACGGAATAACTCCTCAACATCTCAAAGATTTGGTCAGCGTGTCCGTCGGTGACGTCGGCAGGACATTGTTGTGCGACATAACTAAATTTTGTAACTTTTTATTTGTAGGGACTATTTCAGATTCATTCAAACCATTTTTGTTCGGGGCACGCCTCTGCGCTTTCAATAAAAAAGATGGAGGCATTCGCCCTATTGCTGTTGGCTGCACCTTCCGCAGACTAGCTTCAAAACTAGTCTGCAGGAACATTTCCCAAAATTTAAAATCACTATTTCAACCAACTCAATTGGGATTTGGTAGTCGAGGAGGTTGTGAGGCTGCAGTACATTCGGTTCGCACATTTCTATCTCACGACAGTGAAGCGGATGTACTGCTTAAGGTGGACGTAAAAAATGCCTTTAATTGCATTGACCGGTCAACCCTTCTGAACGAAGCATCCATCCATACTCCAGGCGCATATAATTATATTCGGCAATGTTATAGTTCCCATTCAAAATTATTCTACAACGACAAACAAATTTCATCAGAAGTAGGCGTTCAGCAGGGTGACCCTCTAGGACCAGCACTCTTTAGTTTAGGAATCCATCCCATTATATCTAATTTAAATTCTAAACTGAATGTCTGGTACCTGGACGACGGAACCCTGGGAGGTAAAGCTGACACGGTCAAAAATGATTTTATCAATATTATCAACAACTTTCGAAACTTAAATTTGGATCTAAATTTAGGAAAATGTGAACTATATATATCTGACAAATTCAACCCTTGTGATCGAAAAATTCTTATTCAAAATTTTCAAGAAATCTCACCGGAAATAAAAATACTTCAAATAGATTCACTTTACCTTCTAGGGGCTCCGTTACTCGAGGAGAGTCTTAGACCTCTTTTGGAAGAAAAATCAAGAATACTTTCGGAACACGTAAATAGATTGGGCACATTAAATTCTCATATCGCATACACAATTTTAAAATATTGCCTTTTTGTACCAAAATTTACATATATTCTCAGAGCATGCCCAATCTGGAAACATACGGACATATTAGAAAACTTGGATGCCACCCTCAAAAATGCTTTAGAAAAAATTCTAAATTTAAACCTCGAGGACAATTCCTGGACTCAAGCCACTTTACCTATTAGTTCTGGTGGCATCGGAATAAGAAAAATTTCTAGTGTAGCTCTTCCGGCTTTTCTTTCGTCGGTGCACAGTGTAACAAACTTGTGTTCTCAAATTTTGAATACGCCAACACTTGAATTGCACTGTGCATCTGACGCAATAGAGGCGTGGAAAACTCTCTGCCCCAATGAAAACTTCCCGAAGGAACCAACGAGTCAAGAACTTTGGGATGTTCCATTGGTGCAGAGAGTCCACAAAAATTTGGTTCAAAATTCTTTCAGTGACCAACACCGCGCAAGACTTCTAGCTGTCTCTACATTTGAATCGGGACAGTGGCTACACGCCCTACCGTCTGTCAACCTCGGAACGCTGTTTGACAATGGCAGCTTCCGCATCGCCGTCGGTCTCCGACTGGGTGCTGCCATCGTCGAGCGTCATCGGTGTTCATGTGGCAGCGACGTCGACAAGAACGGACTCCATGGACTATACTGCCAACGCAGTGCTGGCAGATTTTCCCGCCACGGCTCCATTAACGACATCATAAAACGGACGCTTGCCACCATCAATGTTCCTTCTCTATTAGAACCTTTAGGGATGGTTCGTGATGATGGCAAGCGTCCGGACGGCCTGACGTTGATCCCCTGGGAGCGGGGAAGGGCTCTTGTTTGGGACGCTACATGTGTCGACACGTTAGCCCCTTCCCATCTCAGCGGATCGGTTTTAAGGGCCGGAGCCGCGGCGGAAGCCGCAGAAGAGGCCAAGCGACGCAAATATGTGACGCTTTCTAGCGACTACATATTTGTACCGCTTGGCTTCGAAACTTTTGGTCCTTGGGGTCCCAGTACAATAAAATTTTTCAAACAATTGTTTCCTCGTCTGGTCGACGCCGCTGGTGACAGGAGGGCTGGCTCATTTCTCGCACAGAGAATAGCTATTGCTATTCAACGCGGAAATGCAGCCAGTGTTCTTGGCACCATGCCTCATGGACACCCACTTTTGTTAGATTTTTAAGGTTTAGTATTAGTTTTGTATTTAATTTTATATTCTATTTATTATAAGTGTTTTAATAAAATATAAAAGTATAAAAATCAATGCCACTTTTCGTTGTAATTTTATAACTCAAGAACGGCTGGGCCGATTTAGCTGATTTTGGTTTTGAAATGTTTGACGTAGTCCAGGGAAGGTTTAAGCAATGAGAAAAATTGGAAAAGTTGCCGGGAAAATTAGAAAATTCTGGAAAACTGAAAGTGGATTTTATATGGGAATATTGAAATTGAGACCTGGGCCGGTAGTCTCGACATTATTAACGTTGCCCTAACGATCGTTACGTTGCTCTGTGGTCTGATAAATTTTAAGGAACGGGCTCGAAGATGTGTCTGTGTCATCTGTGTGTCTTTAATAAAATCGAACTATTACCATTTGCCCGTCTCGAGGGTCGAGGGGAGCCCATTAGGACCACAGAGCATGTAATTAGTTAACGAATGTCGAAACGAAAATCGTTAACAATGTCGAGACTACCGGCCCTGCAGGACAACGTCTGTCGGGTCAGCTAGTTAATTATAAGATATCTATTATTAATTCACAAATCAATACAAAATTTTAAAAAAATCAATACAAAAATCTAATAGAAGAAAAAAGGATAAGTATTCAATTTTCTCGAATTTTAAAAGTTTCTGGGAAACAGAGTTTTTGGCTTGGCTTCACATGCTGTTGAGAAATAGCTAGCTCTCATCAGGCATGCCGGTTTCCTCACGATGTCTTGCTTCACCGTTTTTTAAGCAAGTGATAATTATACAATAGGTACGCACATGAATCCAAAAAGTCAGAGGTACGTGCCTAAGGTTCCACCCATACCCTTCAAACCGGAACCACAGATTAATACAGATGGGACACTCCGCAAAATCATTTAAATAGGAAGCGACTCTTACTACGACACAATAAAGTGCCATTCGCTTTTTACCTACAGTTATATTCACCTACAAGTTGCCTCTCTATCGCGTAACTCTTATACCATTGGACTCGTTAGGGTTGTCTTCTGTTACGACGCTGACGCGGCGCGTGAGTGAGTATCGAACTAAGGTGCGAGCCGGCCGGTGCGCGGCAGCCCACACTGAATTGCCCCAGTGAGATGAGCCCGCCGCGTACTTGTAGCTTCATACCTAAACTGCGGAGTGTCCCATCGGAACAGCTCTGGTACTACAGAGTATTTAAGTTCAATGATAGTCTAACTAGTTCCATTGTAGTACATACCTTTGTCATGGTTGATGAAGTGATGGTTGGAGTGGTATCTCTTCATGGTGTATAGGTAGGTGCCGTCTCGAGGCGAGCCGTGGTGCACGTAGAAGTGAATCATATCGTATGTCAGGTACCCTGCGAGCAAATGTAACATGGTTAGACATAATATTATTCGGATATGAAATGTTGGTTCTAGGCTAGCAATTATTTTTTACCAAAATTAAATTAAAGAAGGTGGCCCCCTGAACGTCGATGTAAGAAATTCCTCAAGACGCATTTCAATGTTTATCTTTTTGTGTAGTAAATAAGGTAAGCGGCGCGTTACGTCGCCGTAGCGTCGTGTCGAGTCTCGGTGTCAACTGACCCTTTAAATAAATAAATAAATATCCTTGGACATTTCCCGCAACGCAATCTAGTCCCAAGCTAAGCAACCTAATGCTTGTGTTATGGTAACGAGATGGCTGATAAACTACTTATATATATATATTTTTTAATACAGAAAAATACCCAGACTCGGAACAAATACTTGTAGGTCGTACAAATATTTGTTCCGTGCGGGAATCGAACCCACGACATGCTGCGCAGCAGTCAATCGCTCAACCACTGCGCCAACCGTGTCGTCAAATACCTAGGTAAGTCTTTATACTGCATTATTTCTGATGTTTATACAGGGTGTCCCGTAAATAATGGATAATCTCTTAAGGGGTCATAAAAGTTGTTCATAATGATGAGTACGATGACCCCTTAAGAGATTATCCATTATTTACGGGACACCCTGTATAGTAGATAAACTTGTTTAAAAATAATATTTTCTGTAGGTACTAGTGGATTCTATTTGCTAAACGAGTCGTCACATAATGTTAGGAATTAGCTGTTCGGCGAATTGTGGCTGAAATTTTGGTACAATATACCTAGCCTGTAACACGCTCATTGAAACTCAGAACGACGCGACGCTAGACCAGCTTTTAAGGTCAGAGTGATCTAAATCGAATGTTTCTTATTATAAGAAATATCTAACGTGCGACTTTTCTGCAGTCAAACAAATTATTTTACACCTACGACTCATCCACTTGAAGTGCAAACGATGCATTCCTATTTCCGTCTCATCTAAAAATAATTCTAATAGTTCCAAATGTTCCAATACCTACTATTCTTCCTATCGCTTCTCCTAATAACATTAGACGAGACGATATAATAGGGTTGTCAAAGGTTTATCATTGCCCCATGTAAGTAAGTAGTAGCCGAAATCTAAAATTGGTTGAAATTAGGCCAACATCAGGCATTTTTTGTAAGCTCTAAGTATTATCCCCATTAAGAGCGTAGACGGGCTGCATTTTTCCATACAAATGTATTCCCCTATTCTCTTCCTGGATAATGCCTCTAGAGTAATCGTTTTTATTTATAAAAATCCAGGTCTATTGAAGGCATGCCCCTGTCATTTTTTTTTTTCAAAAAATTTATCACAAAAATAAATATGACTTACCAAAAACCTAAAAAAATACCCCGTTTTTACCTACGTAATCAGACTTTTCAATTTTCTTTGGTAGTCACCAAAGAAAATTGAAAAGTTTTTAAAATAAAAACAAGTAATAGGGGCATAGATCTATTCTTCCTTTAAATTTTGATACCAAATATAATTTAATTGGTTTAGGTTTCGAGGAGAAAACAGGAGAATACGAAACGTCGATCGGTCAAGGTTTTTTATAGGTAAAATCGTTCTGAGCTGCAGTTGTCTCTATCGCACTCTACGGGGGGAGACGAGAGGTGAGGGAGGGTTAGACTAATACGTACACAATTAGGAAAGTGACTAGTGTCGAAGTTTTTATCGAAATCATAGTGATGTCAGTCGATATCGACGTTTATCCTATACTGATTTACTGAATAGTGTTTGATGCTCATTTTGTTTTTTTTTAAGAGACATCGAAGTAACAATTCAATGACATTTTTAGGGTTAATAATTAACTAATAATTGAAATGAACTTAGCGAAGTGTCTCTTACAAAAATACAAACCGTAAGCATTAGCATACGTATAGCGTATAGCGTTGCATACGTAACTAAAGTTTGCACTATACTGCTTGGTGTGATAATTCTGCTTTTGACTTGACAATATTTACAGGGGAGTTTATAAAATAATGACTGCTCTTATCAAGTAAATCTATATAATAGGTCTTTCTAGCGTTGCCGGAGAGTAATATTCCGAAGTATTCCCTTCGGAAGTATTCGGAAGTATTCGCCAGTTTTGAGTAGTATACGCAAGTATTCCCCGAGCTAAGTACATGTGCGGTCACGCAAGTTTATCTATTAAAGTTTGACTATTGACCGCTAGATGGCGTTAATTAACGCCATCTAGTGGTCAATAGTCAAACTAACATTACGTCGTGTGTGTTGTTGTCGTACGAGTATGTTACGTTCATTCATGACTCCGAGTAATATTCGATTTGAAAACTTCGCAATACTTCCGAATATTTCTTTACATCTACTTAGATAAGTACTTACGTAATAAGTTTTTGTATGCGGTTTAGGTGTGAAAGTGGTAGAGAGGTAAATACATAGGTAGATTACTGAGTTTATAAAATAGTTTAAAGTAAGTATCAAGAAAGAAGTCAAGGTTTGACTTCAAGTGCAAAAACACACCGTTTTCGAGATATAAAATACAATACATTTTTTTTCTTTTGCTTATATCTCGAAAACGGTGTGTCCTATCGCAAAAATAATGAAAATTTGGCCCCCCTTTATAAAGCCCATAAACCCCTAAACCTCTACATGTAGGTACCAAAAAAAAACCATAAAGAACACGTTGAAGTTGCCCCCTCCTAGCGCCCCTCCATGTACAAGAGAATCGGCACTAATATCCGCACAAAATAGACATTTTAAACTCAACCATACAAAAATAAAACAATAATTACCGAGTCACTGGTAGATAACTACTTACAGGGAATTATTCCCGCTAGTAGATAACTACTTACGCGGAAATATTCGCGCTAGTACGTAGGCATCGAATAATACTCGTTGATTTTATGAATGAACGGGCTCGAGCTTCCTAAATCACGTGTGCAAGTGCAAGTGAACGCCGGCTCGCTGCTGGCACCGCGCGCCGACCAACTTCGGGTACTTATTGGATTATCTTTTAAATGCGACTATTGACCGCTAGATGGGGGCGCAGTTCTCATTGCAAATTACATATATTATGTCCCGCATTCGTGATAGTGCATTCATTAATACCCACGAATCAATCTTCCACCATTCATAAGCTAATCAGCAAACCTTGGTCACTGCAGCAGCAGAAAGCGTCGCATTAACACGACTAATCACGCTAGTTAATGCTACGCTTCTGTGGCACCATCTTGACGTGTACAGGAGCGCTAATACTTCGTTGACTCATGAATGAATGGCTGCGAAGCTCGGTGGTGTGCCACTTTACTATCAAGCCAATGCCAGGCGAGCGCTGGCGTCGCTGAGCGACTAACGAGAGCAGGTGTTCATTTACAATTCTACCATTGCCCGCTAGATGGCGTTAATTCAAGTAACGGCACGGCGTAATATATTCGGCGAGTCGAGTCTCATCAAGCGACCTACGCAAGTACGCATACATTCGTAACTAGGTACCTACTGGCAATAATTTTATTCTTAATAGGTAATAAAAAGTAGGTTACCTACTACATTCTTACTAGTAGTATTCCTTCAAATTGAAGTATTCCTTTGAATATTTCGCAATTATTCCGAATACTTGCGAATACTTGCGAAGTTTTGCAACGCTAGTCTTTACCTATGAAATTGCCGTTTTGTATGAAAAAATTTAAACGAATTGTTTTCATGTATTTTTTATTTGTATTAATCGAAGTAATCACCCATGCAATCAATGCATCTTTGCCAACGCAGTGGCAGTTTATTGATGCCCTTCTTAAAGAAATCAGCTGGTCGGGAGGCAACAAATTCTTCAAAGGCATTTTGTACTGCCTCTCGGGTATTGAATTTTTTTCCCGCCAAGAAGTTATCCAAATTCTGGAAAAAGTAGTAGTCTGTAGGCGCAAGGTCTGGTGAGTAGGGCGGATGACGGAGAGCTTCCAACCCCAGTTCTTGCAACTTGGAGACCGTCTGCTGTGCAGTATGAGGTCGCGCGTTGTCGTGCAGGAGCAGCGGAGACGAGCGATTGACCAAATGCTGGTTGGAGATGTGCCAGCTTCTCCATCATTGTGTTCAGTTCTTCACAGTACACAGCTGCAGTAATGCTCACCCCGTTTGGTAAGAAGCTGTGATGAATCACACCGGCGCTAGACCACCAAACAGTGACCATCACTTTTCTAGGAGTAAGTTTTCGTTTAGGGCATTGTTTAGGTGCTGAACCAGGATCCAACCAACTTGCTGAGCGCTTGCGGTTATCGAACAGAATCCATTTTTCATCGCAGGTAACAATGCGGTTCAAAATTCCTTCATTTGTGTGTCTGTTGAGCAGTGCAAGGCACGTCTCGACGCGTACTTCGCGCTGGCGATCATTGAGTTCGTGGGGCACCCATTTGTCAAGCTTTTTTACCTTGCCAATTTGACGCAAATGGACCAAGATTGTTTTGACACTAACGTCGAAAGCTGCTGCTAATTCAGCCGTAGATTGTGTATCATCAGCTTCCACAATCGCCTTTAATTCGTAATTGTCGACCAAAGTCTTCGGACGACCGCGAGGTTCATTTTTCAGGTCGAAATTTCCAGAACGGAAGCGAGCAAACCAATAACAGGTGGTGCGTTGGTTTGTGGTGTTAGCTCCGTAAACGTCGTTGATGTTGCGTGCCGCTTGTGCCGCGTTGCTGCCACGACGGTACTCATATTCCATAATTACTCGAATTTTTAACGTATCCATGATGACAAAAAAGATTGAAATGCGATGAAAATGTAACACTAATCAATAAAGACCTAATATTAGGTCTTTACCTATGAAATTGCCGTTCTGCAGTACTGGCCATTTCAAATCAAAATAATTTTTGTTTGGCTAAGAATTCTAATTTCAAATTAATTTTATTTTAAAAACATGTTTTTTTTTCCATAAGTAGTCATTTGTTTATTGATATAAAAGGAAGTCGACAATCGTGTTAATTACACCGATTTTTATATTTTTTGCGTTTTTGGATTAGCCGACGCCGTCGTCCGAAATAGGATAATAAGTTTTTTTAATTATTTTTTTAGGTAAGTAGGGTAGTAGTCAGTTGTCGGGAGCGAAGCCGTGGGCAAAAGCTAGTTCTTAATATTTATGCAGAAGACGCAGGAAAGGTGCTTGTGGGTATTTTAAATAATACAAAAGTAATATAATAATATGTACATTTATTCTGTCGTCATTTCCATCCTTTCTCTTACAGGTAAATTTCTTGGTATCCGACCGTCAATTATTTCAGGGAGAAGGCATTCATGGAAAAATTTAGTATAAATAGCACGATCACACGAAACACTGCGCACGCCGATATTTTCAATCCGACTGAGACAGAAACGAACGTAACGTAGGTAGTTTGGTTGGCGCGAGCGGGCGGGAGATGCGCGCTACTGAGCTACGCACACAAATACAGACTTCACTCACATATTGATACCGCCCGGTTGCTAGAGCGCAGCGCGACGGCAATAGTTTCTTCAAATACCTATTTTTCAATTCCCGCGCAGCCCGTCTACGCTCTTAAGCTGCGTCCACATTTGTAGCATCCTGACGCATCACGATCACGCGTATCGTATCGAGTATTTGTATCATATATATGGACGCACATTTTTACCATGTCAAGCATTAGGTTGCTTGGCTTGGGACTAGATGGCGTTGTGTGAAATGTCCAAGGATATTTATTTTTTTTTTATTTTTTTTATGTCGTAAAAAAAGGTTCCGACGAATTGAGAACCTCCTCCTTTTGGAAGTCGGTTAAAATACGCGTCCATACTAATGCTGTATCGTGTCAGTGTATCGGCTTTTAGTTTCATAAATATGAACGATACAACTTTTTCTCCGATCCTCATATCTTTTCCTGATACGCGTGTCTTTCTTTCCCCTCTCGCATCTCGTCTCGTACAAATTCAGTCATGTCTTCGTTCGCAAACGGTTCAGCGTCATCGTACGCAATTGCTCAGAACTTAGCAGTGACGTGCGCCAATCACTATCACTATCACTATCACTACATATTATAAAACAAAGTCGCTCCGCTGTCTGTCTGTCCCTATGTATGCTTAGATCTTTAAAACTACGCAACGGATGTTGATGCGGTTTTTTTTTAATAGACAGAGAGATTCAAGAGAATGGTTTATATGTATAATACATGCATAATATAGTAGAGAAACACTGATAATTTTAGAGGTTTCTAATGTGATGTCGTAAATAAACACATTTTTTTGCGCTTACATTGCAAACGCTGGTTGCACCCTACGAGATAGATCAAAATAATGTACTACAGTATTATACACCTTAAAAAGGTCTGCAAAAAAGAGTTAGGGCTATGATAATACTTTATGCTTTTGGTAGAAAATAAAGAAATGTGTGGTCCAGCGATTTTGAAAAATCGACCCCCCCCCATCCCCCCCTTAGGGGAAGAGAAGATGATTTTAAAATTCACAAAACTGCACGGGTATCGCTAAAATTTGGCAAGACTATAGATGGCATCCTGGGGAAGGATATAACCTATTTTAGTCTTAAAAAATAATCCTACGGGGGGTGAAAGTTTTATGTGAATCCCAGATATGAAAATTATGGTTTTGATTTATGAAAAAATCATGCCCTAAGGGGGTTAATTTTAAAATTAAATAAACTAGGGGTTAATTTTAAAATTCACAAACACTGTTAAAATGTTTGTGTAAGTACCTCTTTTTAAGAGATTTAAGGGATTGGGTAGTTTGTATCTTGAAGTAACATTTAGCCGACGTTCCCACGGACGTAAAAAAATCGCGGCGGGATTGAACGTGGGCTTAGTCTTAATATTTTTTTAATTCCCACGGGATATGGAATAAAGAGGATTTATACTTTCGCTTTAAAGTTGCTTTCAAAGGCATGCAAGTTGGTAATTTTCCGTTTACTATTGTTTGGTTTTAAGATTTATTATCCTCCATCAATCTGTGCGCCGTTCCTCGAGTACTATATAAGCAGTGCGAGAAGATATTGTCTAGCCGACGTTCGCACGGGCGTAAAAATGTCGCGGCGATTTTTTTCGCGCACTGCATTTTCAACGCTCTGCTAAGCGCCGAGAGTTAAAAATCCAACAGTGTGTTTTTTCGTCGCGCTGGGATGCACTCTGTTGTTGTTAGGTTGGATTCTCGAAGCTCGGCTCAAAACCAAGAGTTGAAAATCCAGTGCGCGATAACATCCCGCCGCGATATTTTTACGTCCGTGCGAACGTCGGCTTACTTGGATTAACGGATGAACGGACGAACGGACGGATGGACGGACGGACTTAGGGAGTAGGCCCCCAGATACGGAGCGTATCATTACCGTGTATCATCTTGCGTCCAAACTAGCGATCATGATACACGCCAATGCCACGCAACGGAGATACGATAAACCAAAATGCTACAAATGTGGACCCGGCTTTAGAGAATGCTTATATCGGAGCGTGATTTAGCTTGGTGTGTAAGTGAAATGGCGATATGGCTGTCTAGTTCGATTAGCCCTGTTCGATTGTGACTAAGGTCAATTGTGTGCGTTAACACAAGTTATGCGGTCCACGTCGAGAAGCGCGAACCTTGTCTTCCTAATTTATACATCAATGGTTAAAAGTCTTCGGAGCAATAACAGCGACAAGGACGACTAGACGCGGGGGTTTGAAATTCGGCACAGCAAACAGCCTGTGTTTTCTGCCGCGGCAGTAATTGTCTGGGACGAAGAAGCGAGAGAGCACACCATGCAGATCAGGCGCGACAGTAGTGCCACGGAGCGTCTTGCAGGCTATGGTGAGTTGATCTCGTGCTCGCCTTACCTCTGAGTCTCATAGAAATTTAGTCGTATAGTGGTAAGGATAATAACCGCAATGGAAAACCGACCTCTCTCCGCCTTTTGTCAGAACCCCACTTGCCCAATACCCGAGACCACACTCATACATAATTTCGAACCTAACTACACAGAATTATACCTGACATAACCCTAAACCCTGTTTGAGGACCGGCTTAATGCAGCATTCGGCAATGAAACGATATGACGTGGCCTCCCGCTGGACCAGACGGTTCATCACCATTCATCATGTACTGTTCAGATTACGATGCTAATAATACATGAATGGGCGAATCGTTTTGCACAATAATACCCTTGTTATTGTTTTGTAACACAGCTGTTTTGTATTTTGTTTGAAAAGAAAACTAGCTGACTGGTTTGCTATCGTGTCGACGCCGCGCAAATGTCATTTGCGAAAATTGTTTGCATATGCAAGTCGCTTCGTGTAGCCCGGCCCCCGGCCATTAGGTATGTAAGTACCGATATTCTTTATGACTACTCGATAATAAGAATACCTACCTAATAAATGAAATCAATAACACTGGTACTATTTTATTAACATGAACGTAATATATTATGGCAGTTTTTAGAATAGATTATACAACTGATAAGACTGATAAGGAACTTATCCTTTTACTATCTGATAGATACCCTAAAAGTATTACTCATAATATAAAATAGGATAATATTTTTGTGTTCACCAAAAATATTATCCGTACATCAAAATACTGATCGTGCACCAAATATTCCTGAATGTTACACAAAACACCCGCGCGTCCGAAACTTCACATTGGTGAATCATTTGGGTTAGAATCATTTGGGTTAGGTTAGGTTAGAACAGTGACCCTTAACTGGCGACGGCGAGCGAGCGAAGCGAGCGGTGCCGCGGCAGCGGCCGCCGAGCGCCATATCCAATAGATGCTCGTTATGACATATTTTAATGAACATATTTTGGTGCACATTCAGTATATTTGGTGGAACACAGGCAAAATTACGTAAATGAAATGGGAATAAATTGAAGTAGGTACTTTTAAATACCATCCTATAAAATAACGTACCTACATAACTAAAAAATTCTTTGAAATCAATAAGTTATTTCTTATTAACTAATAAAGTTTTCTGTAGCTAAAACCTTGTTTCTGGCAAAAATAGTAGATTATTAACCAAGGGGATAAAGCAGTGTCTTCTGTCGCGGGTGACGATTTAAATCGCGAGCGTAACGAAGGACTCGAGGTGTACACCCGAGCGTAGCGAGGGTGTTAAAAACTTAAATCACGAGCGGAGCGAGGGATTTAAGACGAGTCCTGAGTGTAGCGAGGGATTTAAGTTCACCCAAGACTAAGACAGCTTTATCACCGAGGAAAATACTCTACTTTTCGTACCATTTGCGAAAAAATTAACACAATAATAATATGAGATAAGCATTTATAAAAATAATGCCAATTAAATGTAAAAGTTAACATTCGAAACATTGGTCCAATTATTGATAGAGTTACATTTTTGTTTGGTTCATTTATTGTTGATGAGTTGATTTGAGTATTTCTCTGTTCTTGCGTCTGAGGAACTTGCGTTTCATTGTAGACAATATAATAACCATAACTGCATAATAAATGCGTATTCCTTTTCAAAAAGATAGAGGATGAATGAAATTCAGTACACTTTTCTTTCCCTGTTTTTAACAGATTAAAAATGACTATTGTTATGTTCGCTTTTTGTGGCATAGAATGTCACTTTTTTGAGCAAGTGGTACGAAAAAATACTTACTTAATTACAAAACTTTTTCTGACAGATTGTGAAACTCAAGTCAAGTGATTTGATTGGCTGTCGTTATTGTGAAACTCAAGTCAAGTGATTTGATTGGCTGTCGTTATTGTGAAACTCAAGTCAAGTGATTTGATTGGCTGTCGTTATTGTGAAACTCACATGAAGTGATTTGATTGGCTGTCGTTATTGTGAAACTGATGTCAAATGATTTGATTCCCTCAAAATATTAAGGTTCATTCACCAATCCAGATAAAACCTAGTACATGATAGAATACCTACATGAGGAATGCAATAAAAGTATTGAGTAACCCTGTTCAGTTTGGATCGATAAGTACCTTACTCATTCCTATAAGTAATTCATTATCGATGTATCCAACTCGCAATACCTAATGTAAGTGTTGGTAGGTACATATATCAAAATCGTGAAATATGTAACGCAATAAAGATAACCTTACTTACCTGCTTAATTGACTATTAATTATGGGTGCTAATGAATGCAGCTTCTTCGACATTCTAGTCTTCAAATATACTGGGTGTAATTTTAATCACCGTTATCCTCTTAAGGGGTCATTGTACTCATCATTATAAACAACTTTTACTACGGGACCAAACCTGAAATCGCGAAAAAAAAATCAGCTGTTCAGTACATTTTGACGAATTATGCGAACATAAATGTACTGAACAGCTGATTTTTTTTTGCGATTTCAGGTTTGGTCCCATAGTAAAAGTTGTTCATAATGATGAGTACAATGACCCCTTAAGAGGATAACGGTGATTAAAATTACACCCTGTATTTAGTTTTCTAAAAGAATTCTTACCAATAAGTGCTCCGGTGAGCTTCATGACAGGAAGGTAGAGGAGCGGCTGCAGCATTGAGTAAATACAGGCGGTCAGGACGAAGGCGGGAATCGGTGGAAACACCTGGCGGAGACCGTCGAATGGAACCTGTGACAAAACATTTAACATGTGTTATTTTATTTATTTATTTTAAGATATGAATTTTGAAAATCCTTCCTTAGTTAATCACCTTCGTTACAAAAGGAACTCTTGTGCAAAATACCATGCTTCAGACCAAGCGGTTTAGGCTGTGCGTTGTCTATCATGCATGAATTATTATGGACTAGCTTTTGCCATCGGCTTCGCCCGCGGTTATGACGGAAAGTAAGGGTCTGTTTCACGGTTTCACAACCTACGATTAAGTTCCTAGTAACTTACTTGGCAGATAATTTCATACATATTCTGTTCCATTTTTGATTATTCGGTAGGTAAGTAGGTAGTGGCTATTCTGACTATTTGAAATAGGCTCTAAGAGTTAGCTGCTACAAAATATGTACAACATCCTCTGACTAATAATGTGAGCATAGGAAATTTCAAAATGATCCATATCACCAGACTTATGTTTTTTCTCTCAATGGTGGCGCTAGGTGGCAGCACTACTCGCCTTAAGCATCAGGTACTATGTGTGGAGCAAACTGTAACCATAAATTGGTTAATAATAAATATTAAAATGATGTGTCACACGACAGCGTCATAAAAGTTAGTAAAAACATGGTTTTATCATACACTAGCTTTTGCCCGCGGCTTCGCCCGCGCATGTATTATATACATATAAACCATCCTTTTCAATCAATCTATATATTAAAAAAAACCGCATCAAACTCCGTTGCGTAGTTTTAAAGATCTAAGCATACCTACATAGCTTAGGGACAGACAGACAGCGGGAAGCGACTTTGTTTTATACTACGTAGTGATAAGATATTGTATAGGTAGGTATCCACCTGACGACATCCTAATCATTATGCAATAAATATTATTCATTCGGTAAAAATTTATGTGACGAATATTGTTTTTGTATCATTTGACAACATCTAACACTGATATGATTGTGATAATTCTATTTGGGTTAGCTTTGGTAGACCGGTACACCTACATACATTTCATAAAATTCCCAGGCTACCAATCTATAAGTCATTAATTTTATTAAATCATTATAAGTAGGTAAGTCATTAATTTTATAAAATTTTTGTAATGAGAACCTACCTAGGATTGTATATGTATATACTTATAGCCAACTGGTTTGGTCAACCGCCTAGCCTTTACACTAAACGCCGCCGTTCAACTAGCGGCCTGAATGATATTCAGCCGATACGTCTAAAGGCTCTTACAGACAGAGGCGATATCGCGAGCGATATTGCGATATTATCGCGTCGCAATCGCAACACCGCTACGCGACAGGTCGCGACGCGTTATCGCCTCTGTCTGTAAGAGCCTTAATACAACATTTAATGAACTGACTGGCTGATGCTTAGGCTATTTATACAATAGGGCCATCTGTTTCTGCAACGTCTCCTTCGCTGCGTGAAGTGCAACTCCTTCGTCCTTATCTATATAAATAAAAAGAGAAGTCCTGACTGACTGACTGATTGACTGACTCATCAACGCCCAGCCTAAACCCTTGGACCCAGAAAGATGAAATTTCGCACAGAGGTTCTCTTTATAATGTAGACAAGGAATAAGGAAGGAATTCCCGGTACCAGGGTCCCTTGGGATATTTTACCGACATCCACGCGGGCGAAGCCGCGGGAAAAAGCTAGTACGTAATAAAAGATAGGTAATAGAACGTGGACTCGGGGCGCCCCGATTCGCTTTTGCGTACACGCATTTAAACTGTGAGAAACACCACAAATATTGTGGCTTGTCAATGTGGATATCAGCGCCAAGTGGCAGAAATTGGAACTAAATTGAAATGTTTATGCTAGGCAAGTAGTTAAACCATTGATATAAGAAAATATATTTCTATGAGTTAAACGTTATCGATCCAAGTAATTTGCCTCGCTGCGCTGTTTGATTGAATGGCTGAATATCATTCAGGCTGCTAGTTGAACGGCGGCGTTTAGTGAAAAGGCTAGGCGGTTGACTAAACGGCTAATTAAACCAAATGGCTGCGCCACATACACTTCGCCACCCGGCTATCCGGGTCCGTAGGAGCTAATTGTTGAAAAGATAGCTCTCAAAAGTAAACGAGGCGCAGAAAATTACATACCTACCTAATTCACCTTAAACATTGTACCTCGAAAGGTTGTTTATTTTCTGACACGCAGCTGATAAAACTGGGCTCGTGGCTATGTAATAACAGCCATAAGGGTCGATCGATCAGGTTAAGCTACGCTTGTCGCGGTTGGTCCATGAATGGAATCTTTACATACCGAGACCCCTCCGTGCCTCGGAAAGCACGTTAAGCCGTTGGTCCCGGCTGTCATTCGTGGATCTTTGAGTGGTTACGGGTTGTCAGAAGTCCGAAAGTCTGACAACCAGTCTTACCAAGGGGTATCGTATTACCCCGTAACTGGGTTGTGGAGATCAGATAGGCACTCGCTTCATGTCAAATACTGGTATTCAGCTGCATCCGGTTAGACTGGACGCCGATCCCAACGATCGAAAAGGCTAGGCAGATGAGTTGATAAAACTGCAATGTTTCCTACCTTATGATGCATCCCATGGATGAGGAAGTGTATCTTGATCATGGTGACTGAAGTACCAGGGTTCAGGTGGAACACCCATCGATGGAGGGTGTACTCTAGCGCTGTCCAGAGCAGCACTCCTAATCCTATGTGGTAGACATACTGGAAGTTTGTGATAGGTGTCTGTCGGCAAGAATCTGGAAAAAAATACAGATGAGTTATAGAAGTTTTAGGGAATATCGGCAGCTATGAGAAAGCCAATATGTTTTCTAAAAACAAGTAGCTACTTTATATATAGGTAGGTACACATAACAGTATAATTATTAAGTTAAAAATATAATAGGTACCTATCCTAACCTAACTAAAACTATCAAAAAACTAAAATATTCCTCCGCATCGCTGTCGACTGGTAAAGCACCCAAGAGACTGGCGGCATTCCCACGTTGTATGGCAATGCTAAGCCTCCGGCCAAGGTAAAAGCCAACCCTTGGGTCACGGGAAGTGTCTACCAGCCGTTTGGAGACTCCGTTGAACAGATAGTAGCCGCTTATGAGTTGAAGAAAGTACGCTGACGCACTTGACGCTGCAAAGCTCATCGGTATATCTCAAGAATTGTGACAGTTTTGTTCACCGTTACATGTAACAACGAAACATCTCTAAAATACAAAGCCATTAATAAACACGGCAGGCACCGGGCAGTAAACATGTCGAAACTAAAAGAGAAGATATGAACCTGAAATACAGAGGTTACTAGGAAGAAACTCAAAACAAATACCTCGTAAACAAAACTATAATACATCATGAAATCCTCAATATTCCAATGGTCAACGAGGTGATTATAGGCCGACCGTTTAACTCGCGTATCGCGTATCGCGGATGGGTGAAAGGGGTGCGCGGAGCAGAGAGCTGCTCCGCGCACCCCTTTCACCCATCCGCTAACATCTCCCCTCGCTCCCTTTTACCGCGCAGGCGATACGCGAGTTAAACGGTCGGCCTATAGTATACATGGCAACAACTACAAATCCTGACTGCTAAAGCATCCGATAAAGGTTGCGAGGCAGCTTACTATTCCAGAAAGCGTCCGGACATTTTTTCTACCAGAACAGTGAATGCGAAGAATGAGTTCGAAAAGATAGGACAGACTCCACTGGGAGTAGCACCCCACATGACAACAGAACCATCTCATCTGCTCAGTTTAAAAGACTGATCGCATTATAAAAGAGGAAATAAATTGAAAAATGGCACCAGGCACCCTTGAGGAAAGCAGTTACGAGTAAGGAGAGATGAAAGTCCAAAAGGCACTTTCTTTATCGGACGATATAAAGACTGAGCCTCTAGATACCTACTGCCTGTTAGCATCGGCTGATTAGGTACCTTATTCGGAGACATGAAAAAATAAAACATAAAAGAATAGCTACCTCCACAAGCAACCAGCTCGATATACTGTGTGAACCCAAGATACATTATTATGGGTATCCAGAACATTGGCACCAGGTACCAGGGCGTGTATGTAAGGCTCTCCATTAGGGGACTGGCAAAGAGCCTGCACTTCCTGTATACTGCGCTGTTCACCCACGTCTCGTAATGAGGGGCGATAGCGTCCAGCTGGCAAAGCAGGGGCTTTGACCAGTCCAGCCGAGCCTGAAACCAAGGAAATAGAAGTAGGTTAGAGGGTTATGAAACAAAATAGCAGTAAGAGAGGTTTAGGAAACAAAATAGCAGTAAGAGAGGGTTAGGAAACAAAATAGCAGTAGGAGAAGGTTAGGAAACAGAATAGCAGTAGCTTAGAGGGTTATTAAACAAAACAATAGTAGGTTAGTGGGTTATTAAACAAAATAGTAGTAGGTAAGATGGTTAGGAAACAAAATAGCGATCAGAGTGTAAGGAAAGAAAATAGCAGTAGGAGAGGGTTAGGAAACAAAATAGCAGTAGGTTAGAAGTTATTTAGTAGGTAAGATGGTTAGGAAACAAAATAGCAGTCGGTTAGAGGGTTAAGAAATAAAATAGCAGTAGGATAGGGTTAGGACATAAAATAGCAGTAGCTTAGAGGGTTTTTAAACAAAACAGTAGTGGGTAAGATGGTTAGGAAACAAAATAGCAGTCGGTTAGAGGGTTAGGAAATAAAACAGCAGTAGGTTAGAGGCTAAAATATCAGTAGGTTAGAGGGTTAGGAAACAAAATATCAGTAGGTTAGAGGGTTAGGAAACAAAATAGCAGTAGGTTAGAGGGTTAGTAAACAAAACAGTAGTAGGTAAGATGGTTAGGAAACAAAATAGCAGTCGGTTAGAGGGTTAGGAAATAAAACAGCAGTAGGTTAGAGGGTTAGGTAACAAAATAGCAGTCGGTTAGAGGGTTAGGAAATAAAACAGCAGTAGGTTAGAGGGTTAGGTAACAAAATAGCAATAGGTTAGAGGGAAAATACTCTCAAAGTAGCAACGTTCCAAACAATGGATTTCAGATGCCTTATAGTGGACCCTATTTATTTAGGGTTTTAAAATGCAAGTAAGGTGTAGGTGTACCCCTTCCCAGGGTCGTAGCTAGGGGCTGGCCAGGCGGGCTGCAGGAGCGCAACCATTAGGGGGGCGCACTTTGCAGACCCACAGCCTGCCCCCATTTCTGTATCTGGCCAAAAGAAAACTGTGCATTATAATATCTCCCGCGCCGAAGGCTGGTCTCCGCTGAGATTAGTCACCAATTCGCCATGGTCGAAATTCGGTCTGGAGGACTATTGAATACCTAAGTACCTATTAATAAATAAATAATAATAAATAAATAAATATCCTTGGACATATCACACAACGCCATCTAGTCCCAAGCTAAGCAACCTAATGCTTGTGATATGGTAACGAGATGGCTGATAAACTACTTAAATACATTTTTTTTTTGTAAATACTTACATATTATAGATAGAAAACCACCCAGAGAGTATTACCTTTTAATATTAGTATATTATGAGAAGAGGTCGTGGCTAAATAATAACAGGCGTACGGGTCGATCCACCTAGCCGGGCTTGGTCCGTGGTTGGGTGACCATCTTTACATACCGAGACTCCTCCGTGCCTCGGAAAGCACGTTAAGCTGTTGGTCCCGGCGGTCATTCGTGGATCTTTGACAGTCGTTACGGGTCGTCAGAAGCCCGAAAGTCTGTCAACCAGTTTACCAAGGGGTATCACCCAGTAACAGGGTTGTGGAGGTCAGATAGGCAGTCCCTCCATGTAAAATACTAATATTCAGCTGCATCCGGTTCGACTGGAAGCCGACCCCAACATAAGTAGTTGGGAAAAGGATAGGCAGATTGACTTTAGGTATAATAGTTGTGAATCATGTATTCTAAGAAAAAGAGTGTTAATGACTATTTGATGATCAAGCTCATTTCTAATTTAAAAGTTGACACATTGTTATAATTACATTTGTAATTATTAGCTATTTTAGAACCCAATGGCTTGCCACGTAACGATTGGAAGAGGTCAGATGGAATTCCCATAATGCCTTGGAAGTTTGGTAGGCCTTTGGCGTGGGATGCAACCTGTGTCGACAACGTCGCGCCATCCCATCTACCTAGCACAGCGGGCTGTGCTGGAGCGGCTGCTGCGGGTGCAGAACCTCAAACAGCGCAGCGCAAATAAATATAGGTAACAACCTTATTGGGAGCTCCATGTTTGAACCGTTTAGGCTTGAAACACTAGGGCCGTGGGGTCCGAGTGCCCATCGAGTAGGTACCTAGCATCGAAAAGCGGTTGGTTGACTCTTCACGTGACCAGAGGGCTGACCAATTTTTATGTCAAAGAACCAGCATTGCCATCCAACGTGTACGGATTGATATGTGTACCAACCATTAGATTCGGAGCAAATTGGCTGTGACAGAAGGACAGACAGATACACGAGTGATCCTATAAGGGTTCCGTTTTTTCCTTTTGAGTTACGGAACCCTAAAAATCACCTACGTACATGAACTTTGACACCAGTTATCTATATAAATAAAAAGAGAAGTCCTGACTGACTGATTGACTGACTCATCAACGCCCAGCCCAAACCCTTGAACCTAGAAAGCTGAAATTTTGCACAGAGGTTCCCTTTATAATGTAGACAAGGAATAAGGAAGGAATTCCCGGTAGCACGTTCCCGTGGGATATAACCAACATTCACGCGGGCGAAGCCGCGGGCAAAAGCTAGTCTTGAATACTATGACATTAAGCGTACAGATTACTGGGAAGACACGGAAGACATCATCTAACGAGGTACAAAAGTTAAATAAATATTTAGAGTTGCTGATGAAACAGTCAATAATGTTGGCAATAGTCGAATTGCATATTGTTGAAATATTTAAAATTCTTGTAAAAATGAAATTAAATAACTGGTTTATCCGTCTAGTTCTTTCTAAAAGCCCAGCAATCCATCACAAGATATGAACCGTGCGTCGTCAAAAAAAAATATACAGGGTGTTAAAGAAATTGCGTGCCCTATCTTAGTGGTAGGTTCAGTATCGATAAAGGAACCCAGGATTTTTTTTTTAAATGAAAATAAAAACATAAAATAAATATTGCAAGATCAACCTAATTTACTACCTACTAAATTAGGTTGATCTTGCGTGATGTTATGTTAAAAAAAAAAACTTAGTAATAGGTAATAAAAAAATAAAATAAAAATAAATTGCGCTTCATACTTAAAACCAGGGATGTTACGGAACTTCGACTCCGGTTCCGTTAAGTCGGAACTTCCGATTATTATTACACCTTCGGTTCCCACTTCGGCTCCGACACTTTTAAATCGAAGGTTTTAATCGGAGGTTTTCTTCATTGTTTGTGTTTTATTTTATAAAACACAAACAATGAAGATCAACTGATCACATAAGACAGAATTATTTTTGGCTATCAAATGCCTTGATATTATGATAGTGAGTACACGCGGCGAAGACCGATCGCGAACTGAGGTAAATTGCTCACGCGGTACATATCTGCTTATTTAGCGTAAAAAGTTAAGAATTGTACAGGTGTTCCGTACACAGTCACACTGTGCACCGTTTTGATTACAAAAAATTAAATCGATTTGTATAAATGAAAAATTAGTATTGTTAAAATGTTTGATGAAATATTCTTGATTCCAGGAAAATATACCACAACTAACATTTTTAATTCCTAAAAACTGTCAACTAGCCTATTCAGTAGGTAATCCATAATGCCTACGTGCATAACTATGGAAGTATTAGGTAGGCTGTAATAATACACATTCATAATCAGAACCTTAGAGTAAGCCTATTAATTCTATGATCAGAACAAACATGACATTGTTCAGGTAGGCAAAATAACTTCTCACCAAGATCCCTGTATGCTTATTATATAACCAAACAGCATTATAGCTAGGTATACTCGCCTACATTTAGGTACCTTTAGAATGAGTGTTGTACTCACTCACTATTTAGGGAATGTACCTTTCATGAACAAAAACAGTAGGTAACAGTTCACTCGACAAAAGAAAGGATTTAGCGCGCAATGCCACATTCGCAAAATTACATATTGGAATTTCGCAAATTGTCATATTCTCAAAACGCCACATCGCAAACGTGACATTAGCAAAATGCCATTTTCGCAAAATGTGAAAAACTCGAAATTTCACTTCGGACACAGTATTTTTTTTTTAATTTGGACGTTAATATTCATTTATATATATATTTCAGTTTTCATTTTTAATTTATTTTATGAAATCAAATGGAAATTAATAAATAATGTGATTAAATACCGAAATAATTAAATTAGTAGGTAGGTACTGTTTTTTATTCATAAATCATGGGCCTACTGCAAGAAGGCACATTGAATTATATCGCATATGACCATAGACTTATAAAAAAAGATGGACTCCGCGCCACGCATATCGAAAGTGAAGCACAGTAAGTATGCCGGACCGATTGTACAAACACGTGTCGCGCACACATTTACATCATAGTATGCCGACCGGCCGCCATTACGTGACGCGGAGTCCATCTTTTTTTATAAGTCTATGCATATGACATGACTTTTTGAGAATGTGTAATTTTGATTGTGTGGCATTTTGAGAAAAGACATTTTGCGAATGTGTCATTTTGCTAGTGTGGCATTTTGAGAAAAGACATTTAACAAATCGCACATTACCTATATGATATGACTTTTTGAGAATGTGTCATTTTGATAGTATGGCATTTTGAGAAAAGAAATTTTGCGAATATGTAATTTTGCGAATGTGGCATTGTGAGCCGAATCCAAAAAGAAATAACGTTTAAGTAACCCGTGCCGTGATAGGTATAGCCTAATAAGGTGAGCGTTTTCAAAACCGACGTGACGTTCTCTTCACATTTTATATTCGAAAATTATATTTTGACGAAAACATTTACGAACGACGAATGACCTATACCAGAAAGGTTTAAGTAGTGAAATAAATGTAAACAATCTTGATGTGACTTTTTACACAAACACATATTAAACAAATAAACTACTGCAAACTAATGGTTCAATTGATTTAGTAATCATTATTGTTGTATTGTACATTGGTTTTTAGTTGCATTTTATGTTAAAACTGAGGTTTTAAAATAAAAAATGATAAAAGACACATCAAGATTGTTTACCTTTATTTCACTACCTAAACCTTTCATACGTTTAATTATGAATTTCGTTAGTTTATTTATAATCTAACTCGTGAAATTGTAAAGTGTCGATAAATTGTGACTGTACCATACCTACTGCTATTACCATACTACCTACATGCGGCGATTGTTTTCTTCATATAATGGCGTCTCTTCACAATATGCGATCATAAACTCATGCCCTATATCAACGCATTTAGGATTATTTTTGAGACAAAAAGTAGCATAAGTCCTTCTCCAGGATGCCATCTATCTCCATGCAATTCATTCAGTGGTTTAATTTACTTTTTCAGGTAAACGTTTACGATCGCCGATTGTGAAGAGCGTTATGTGACAGCCGCGTCAAACAAAGTGAGCACATCCTTTTGAAATAAATTGCGAAAAATATTGCTTCTTATTAGGGTTCCGTACTAAAATGGTAAAAAGGAACGCTTATGGTGCGACTCAGTCTGTCTGTCTGTAAGTCTGTTACAGCTGGATATCTCAAGAACTACTAATGCTATCAACTTGAAATTTGGAACAGTTTTAGATGACGTTTACTGAACTATTTTGGAAATAAGAAAGAAATAAAAATATAAAAATAATATATGTATTTTTTTGGCAACAGGCACTGAAACGGGGTCTTAAAAATTCAAAGTGGGGCTACTAGAGAGAGCACTAAAGAGTGCTGTTTGCACATTTCCCATTTCCAAACATTTTTTTTTTTTTTTTCGAAAGTTAAAACTAAAAAAAAATCAAAATGTCTTACTGTTTTTCCCAGAATATTGCAAAATAACCTACTTATTTCCGAGAGAATACTTCTTTAATTAAACCTACTTCACTTTGCTTCGCTCACACCTCGGCCGTCAACTTGCCCTGTCCATTAATAAATTAAAAACATAGATTTGTGCCAAGGCCACCGCAGAATCAAAAAAATATGCCTTTGTTGTTTGTGACTGCCAGCTTAATATATTGCACGTTTTAGGAATTCACATAAATATAATAAGTAATGAAATATACTTAAGCCTCTTATTATAAGCACTTATGCTCAAGTGTCTCTCTCTAACGTCTATGTGCTGAAATACTTGAAAGTTAAAGTGTTATGAAATTTACAAAACCGGCCAAGTGCGTGTGCACGCACAATGAAGGCTTTCGTAGTTGAAAAAAATTTATCCCAAAAACAAACTTAACATTGTAATCCCAAAAAAAAATTTTTTATGTGATCAAATTTCAAATTAACAATTTACGGACTTTATCCTTTACTTGTGCTGTGAGACCTTGCTTCTTGCCACTAGACCAACGGGCAGTAGGTACCCAACTTATAATAGGTTTTGATTTACTTGCGAGTATCAAATATGTCGCATAAACGTCCGTATTTTTTTATTGCGTTGACTTAGAAGCTTGATTTTTATAGAACTTCAAGGGACCATAGCTTAGAGCATTAAACCAACGCTCTAAGGACCATAGAATCCAAGAGTCCAATAATAGGTACTTATTTAGTGTCACTTAGGGTTGGTGAAAATAATATACATTTTAAGTTACCTACTTACTTTGATTTTGTCTAGTTTTAATACTGAATCATGAAACCATGCAATTAAACGTTTATTCAGGGAAGAATATAGAATAGTAGGAACGTCGACCAAGCTTTGCTCGGGTGAAAATAGAGAAAACGAATTTTCCCTGATATGAGACCTAGCTAGATCGATCCCCCCCCCCCCCCTTCTAGACGACGATGATGACTTGCAATAAGTAAAGTATTATTTGGGATTTTGGGAGAAGGTGTGATGCGAGGCGTATTCTGAGGCGGACATAAAAACATCAATAAAAAACGCAAGACATCGTAAACTTAGTATCGTAACACGGCCTATCAGTCACGCAAGCCTGCCGATACCACCACTTGCCGAACGTTTAGATAACGCAGCAGTCACTGATAACACGAAGACAAGATTGCCAAAAGCGGAAACACTTCATATTTAGGCCAGTCAAACAGCTCAACGTGGTAACGTACTTATGTATCGTAGGTCGTGGGTTCGAACCCAGGCAGGCACATTCGCGGGTTCATCGAAAGAGATACCGCGGCCCTGGCACAGGCAACTGTGAACTGAAGGAACACGGGTGGGTTTTAGTCAGTAGAAGTCTGACACGCCCTTCCGCTCCACTCGTAGCGGGAGAAGTCATTTGATGATTTCCCATAAAAAAAAGGCAGGCACATTACTTCTGTGTAATTTATTACATCACTCTGCTCTCAAAACGGTGAAGGAAAACATCGTGAGGAAACCGCATGTTCTAGAACCGAAAATTCGAAGACATGTGACATCTACCAACCCGCACTGGGCCCGCTTGGTAGATTATGGCCCACTCCCTCTCATAGAGAGACCTATGTCCCAGCAGTGGGGACGTTATTATAGGCTGATTATGCTTATGATAAGCAGTTAAATGCTTGCAGAGCATATGGCCACTGGGCTGACAAGTTCTGGAGTGGTGACCGCGAAAGGTGTAGCGTAAGTAGGTAAGTAGGCCCCCCAAAAGATGTTCCGACGACTTGACAAAGATAAAGGGAATTCCCTTGAAGATGGGAGACTGAACCTGTCGTTGTGGCGATGCTAGGCCAAAGCCTAGATATGTCCAGAACTGGCCATATTTCGCCTGAATGATGAACAGCTTGTCACCTACATCACCAACATCCAATGAAATAGGGGTAAAACGCCAAGCCATTCTTAAGTAAAAAAAACTTAAGATCCTGAATCATCGATTACTTACAAGTCTAGAAACATATCGGAATTAAGTCAATTTTCGTTTTGATCGTGATTGAGTCGACACTACTTTCTAATTAGAATTAAAGTATTTATTACAAATTACGCTAAGTATTTACCTAATCGCAAAAGGACAATAACTGAGTCATCATGAGTTTTTTAATCAGTAAGTAGAGCTGTGAATTTAAAACCTGCTGTTTGTTTCATAACGATAATCATCTATACTCCATCGTCTTAGGTAATTAAATAAAGGTAAACAAAAGAAAACCACGTTGTACAGTTGTACTCTTCAACGACTAAAGTGACAGGTAATTATTATGTTTATAGTCGGTTAACCACACACGTGGTTTTTTTGTTTACCTTTATTTAAAAACGTAAACTGATGGATATAGTCAGTTACCCACAGATTAATACCTATGTGGTATACCGTATACCGAGCGTATACCTAGCTAAGTAGAATTTGTCTATAATTATAGAGGAGTTCAGTAGAAAAGTAAAACATGAGTAAAAATAATGAAAAGAGTTCCGATAAAGAAGATACGAGATCCTTTTAAAATTCTGCTGTCTTCGCTGACCAATCTTTTATGTCTTCAGTACAACCATAGTTAGAAGAAAGTTTATATATTTCTAAGATTTCTATGAGTGCAACAGGCAGGGATCCAGCTCGTCGCGTTCCCTAAGGCTGGGACCAGCCGGCAGGTTGAACGCGTCCCAGAGGGTCATGGCCATCCGGCTGGTCCGGGGATACCGCACGGTCTCCCGGGAGGCGGCGAGCCTCCTTGCCGGATTGCCGCCGTGGGATCTGGAGGCAAAGGTCCTCGCGCACGTGTGGGAGTGGCGCGAGGAGGCGAAGCGCCGGGGCGTAACTCCGCTGCCGCGAGAAATCACGGTACAGCGGACAGAGCTCCGGCGGGATCTCATGGCGGCATGGAGAGCGCGACTGTCGCAACCCAGCGCTGGGCACGCCACAATAGCGGCGATAAGTCCCCTCTTTGAGGAGTGGTTAGAGAGGCGCCACGGCGTCCTCACCTTCCGCCTGACGCAGGTCCTCACCGGACACGGTTGTTTCGGGAGGTTCCTGTTTCGCATAAGGCGGGAGGAAACGCCCGGGTGTTTCCATTGTGTGGATCGCCCGGAGGACACGGTGGAGCATACAGTGGAGGTCTGCCCGGCTTGGGCAGAGCACCGCCGTGTTCTCACGGAGGCGATCGGCGGCGGCGATCTCTCGCGTCCGAGCCTGGTCCAGGCCATGGTTCGGAGCGAGAGTGCATGGGAGGCCGTCACCTCCTTCTGCGAAGCAGTGATGCTCGCGAAGGAGGAGGCGGAACGCGTGAGGGAGAGGCAGCCTCACGCCCTCAGTCGCCGCAGGAGACGCCCTGGGCGGCGGGAATCGCGGGGCGATTTCCGGCCACCGTAGGCGCGGGCCTGCGGACGGTGAGCAGCGGGTAGCTCGCCGTCCGGTAAGGACCAGGCCCGAGTCGACGGCGCGTCGTGTTCCACGCGCGCCTCAAAGAGATGTCAGCAAGTGACGGGGCCCAATAGGGCCGACGCCGCTGGGGTCGCGGGTTGTCTGAAAGGGTTACCGCGGCCCTGGCATAGGCAACTGAAGGAACACGGGTGGGTTTTAGTCAGTAAAAGTCTGACACGCCCTCCCGCTCCACCCAGAGCGGGAGAAGTTATTTGATGATTTCCCACCCTCAAAAAAAAAAAAAAAAAAAAAAAAAAAAAAAAAGGGATCGAGCTCGCATCTCAAAGCAGTCACTGTCACCAGTCACCATTAGACAATAGAAGTAAAAAGTTCTACGGTAAAACAGCCTTGAAAGCATAGTCGGGTACTTACTAAGCAGGTAATTTAACATTAAATTGCGCTTCTTATCTAGACCTCAAAGATTAGCTATTTACGATACTTTATCTGTGTGTACAGCTGTATTGTAAGCACGTGAAAATATATCGCCGTTTTTGGCAAGCCCAGTTTTATTTATTTGCACACATTGACGAGCTCATTACGTTTCGGTCAGCTTATCTCCGTCCATGAATTAACCTATATCTATAGTAAATCAACATGTTGGAACCTTAGGTAATATGTTGGTAGTTTCCGGAAACAAGTGTTTTCCTTTTGGTGGAAAGCTATTTAAGTACGCACAATTTGTAAGTTTTTTTCGTTTAAAAGAGGGAGCACTTCTTGTATTTTCGACTTCTTCAATTTTTATAGCAAATATATTCGTCTAACAACAAAGTCTAACAACCTGCACTCTTACCAAGGGGTATCGAGTTACGAGTAACTGGGTTGTGGAGGTCAGCAGTCGCTCCACAGAACAGATAAAAGATCTGTTCTGTGCGTCGCTCCATGTAAAATGCTGGTATTCAGCTGCATCTGGTTAGACTGGAAGTCGACCCCAACATAGTTGGGAAATCCTAGGCAGATTGATTGAAGTGCATAATACATACTTACTTTACTTAAACGCTACATCGTTCTTACACGCTTCATATTTTACAGAAAATAAAAGTCCAATTCAATCAATTCAATCCAATTATCAGAAAACATTTTCATAACTAGCCCACTTTTTAGGGTTCCGTACCAAAATGGTAAAAAAGGAACCCTTATGGTGACACTCAGTCTGTCTGTCTGTCTGTCGGTTTGTCTGTCTATCTGTCTGTCACAGCTGGATATCTCAAGAACTACTAATGCTATCAACTTGAAATTTGGAACGGTTTTAGATGACGTTTACCCAACTATTTTTCAAATAAGAAAGAAATAAAAATATTTATATTTTTTTTGCAACAGGGACTGAAAGGGGGTCTTAAAAATTCAAAGTGGGGCTACTAGGGCATGTGGGGTATCATATGAAAGTTTGCAAAGAGAAAAATCTGAAATTTTTCTATGTCATAGAAGTTTATGTAAAGATTACAGGAAAATAAAACGATGTCTCTAAATAGCACACTTTTCAGAAATCGGAACGGAACCCTAGGTGCGCGAGTCCAACTAGCTCTTGACCGGTTTTTTATTTATTTCATTAAACTAAACCTAGCTACGGGGTATGCATGCAGCCCGCATGCATGCTTCCTAGAACAAAGCTAAGCAGTTAATTGAGGAAGGAAAAATAATAATATAAATGATATTTTATGATGAATGAATACCCAAAACGCGAGCAAAACCGCAGGAACAGCCTAATTCAGTATTAGGTATCGATAAAACTACGTAAAGGATACAAAATGAATGCAATAGGTAATTGAATAAAAGCAGCTATCATAATTATAAGTATGTAAGTACATACCTACCTAATGTAAGTATGTAGGCAATAAATAAATAAGTAAGTTGACTGCCACGTTGGTCTCGTGGGATTAGGCGCACAATGCCACATTCGCAAAATGACATACATATAATAAGTATTGTAATTTCGCAAAATGTCACATTCTCAAATTGTCATAATCTCAAAACGCCACATCGCAAAACGTCACATTAGCATAATGCCATTTTCGCAAAATGCCTTTTAGCAAAATGACATTTTCGCATGTTAAATCGAAAAAAACAACGAAAGTTGGAGAATGTGTCATTTTGCTACTGTGGCATTTTGAGAAAAGACAATTTTCGAATGTGTCAAATTGCTAGTGTGGCATATTGAGAAAAGACATTTTGCGAACGTGTCATTTTGCGTCAATAAGTAATTTTGCGAATGTGGCATTGTGCGCCTAATCCGTCTCGTGCTGGCAAGGCGCGACTGCTGAGCGTGGGGCCCTGGGTTCGACTCCCGGGTGGGACAAAAGTGTGATTGGGTTTTTCCATAAGGAATTCTTAGTAACAGCCCGCAGTTTGAAAGTTGGCGGTGTGATACTTCCGTGCCTCAGCAAGGCCCTGTTGGATCTCTCTCCGCTCGTGTCGAATTGCCGTCCCATCGGACTGTGAGAGTGAGGGAAGAGAGCGTGCATCTGTGTCTGCGCACACGCCTGCACTATAACATCTCCCGCGCTGAAGGCTATGCGTTGAGATTGGTTGCCATGGCCGAAATTCGACTCTGGAGGAGTACGTAATACCTCTGGAGGAGTAGTAACTTAAGAATGCATAAAATAGTGTAATTTTCACGGTTTTCCTACATAGGTAACCACACAAACATTACATCACATCACACATACACATCACATCGATCTGCTTAAATAACCTACTAGCTTTTGTCCGCGGCTTCGCCCGCGTGGATGTCGGAACATATCCCACGGGAACATACTACCGGGAATTCCTTCCTTAGAAGGAAAGAAAGAAAGAAAAAGTATTTATTGTGACTATTAAAACACAAAATAAAAGTTGAAAACAAAAGAGAAACAAAATATATAAAAAAATTAAAAAACAAAAAAGTCCTGTACGAGGCCAAAAGGTCCTTATTCCTTGTCTACATTATAAAGGGAACCTCTGTGCAAAATTTCAACTTTCTACGTCCTAGGGGTTTGGGCTGGGCGTCGATGAGTCAGTCAATCAGTCAGTCAGGAACTCAGGAGGCCAGGACTTCTCTTTTATTATTATTTATTATAGGTATAATTATGTAGATTTTGAAGTGTAGGAAAACCGTGAAAACTACACTATTTTTATTTTGAACTACGCTATCGGGTCTCGTGAATTAGGGTAAATTTCGTGGTAGATCGATAACACAAGTGATAACAAACTTAGTTTAACGAAGCTAGACGTGATAAGTTGATAACCCATCCGATAGCCGTATTTAGATTTAGGCACATCGTTTTTTTGGATAAATATTAAGTAAAATAAATATCCTTATATGGCGACTACTTGAACGCTTATTCTATAAAATTGAACCTGCGACCATTGGAGTTGAATGAAAGCTGAACTCGAAGTCACTGGGCCAAGCGGTGCTTTTGCATCATAACAAAATTATGATTCATTTTCCTCTTCTTTATAAAAAAACCGGCCAAGTGCGTGTCGGACCACGCACAATGAATTTATCCCAATAACCTACGAATACGTAAATAACAAACTTAACATTGTAGGTAGTTGAAAAATATCTCCCATATATCGATCACGTTTTTGTGTGGGAGCACCCTTAAATATTTATTTTATTCTGTTTTTTAGTAGGTACATATTTGTTGATAGAGCAGCAACAGAAATACATCATGATATGTGAAAATTTCAACTGTCTAACTATCACGGTTCATGAGATACAGCCTGGTAACAGACGGACAGACGGACGGACAGCGGAGTCTTAGTAATAGGGTCCCGTTTTACCCTTTGGTACGAAACCCTAAAAAACAAAAATACAAATAAAAAATAAAAACCATATTTTCGGAAATAGGGCAAGACAACGTCTGTCGGGTCAGTCACCTAGTATTGCTAGTAAGTTGGTAAATCGTAAAATTATTGGATACAAAATATTGCAAAACATTTATTTTTAAAAGAGTAGATCTGTAACTATGAAGTTTCTTGCCCATTCTTCCCCATACGAAACTACCAACTAGGTAGGTACTAACAAACAACAACAAGATAAGAAAGGGGCAACTAATAGTAGATTATTAACCAAGGGGATAAAGTAGTTTCTTCTGTCGCGGGTGACGATTTAAATCGCGAGCGTAACGAAGGACTCGAGGTTTACTCCCGAGCGTAGCGAGGGTGCTAAAAACTTAAATCACGAGCGAAGCGAGGGATTTAAGACGAGTCCTGAGTGTAGCGAGGGATTTAAGTTCACCCTAGACTAAGACAGCTTTATCACCGAGGAAAATACTCTACTTTTCGTACCATTTGCGAAAAAATTAACACAACAATAATATGAGATTAGCATTTATAAAAATAACGACAATTAAAAGTAAAAGTTAACATTCGAAATATTGGTCCAATTATATTATTGATAGAGAGAGTTACATTTTTGTTTGGTACCTACATTTATTGTTGATGAGTTGATTTGAGTACTTCTCTGTTCTTGCGTCTGAGGAACTTGCGTTTCATTGTAGACAGTATAATAATCATAACTGCATAATAAATGCGTATTCCTTTTCAAAAAGATGTATACCTAATGCTTTATATACAAACTCAATGGTGTAAGCACAAATGTAGTTCAGTATAAATTTCGGTAACTATTCCAAAAAATCACATTCTCCCCCTAAAGGATGAATGAAATTCAGTACAATTTTTTTTCCCTGTTTATAACAGATTAAAAATGACTATTTTTATCTCAATTGTTATGTTCGCTTTTTGTGGCATAGAATGTCACTTTTTTGAGCAAGTGGTACGAAAAATACATTTTTCACACCACCTGCTCGAAAATGTCAAATTATATGTCAAGCAACCTTAACCTAAAGTGAGTCATTAGTGGCCGGGGGCACAGCCGGTCAATAATGTTGTACTGGATTTCATTATGACCCGCTGGTCAATAATGTGATTTGAATTTGGAATCTCACATGCTCAGCTAAATTGGCAGTATAGTACTAACAAACACCTTTTGGTGCCAGAAAGAGGAAAGCTTACTACGAAACCCTTACTACGCGTGGATGATATTCTCGATTTCCTACAAAATCATAACGACTGCTTCTTCATATCGTTGCCATGTTTTCGAAGACATAATATTGTAAGAATAATTAGATAACTACGAACCATTTTTCATTTTTTTTTTTATTTTTTTTTTTTTCATTTTGGAACGAAGTTCCTTATCGCGCGTTGTGAAAGGGGGCTAGACGGAAAAAAGTCTCACGAAAAGTTGTCACGACACTTTTTGCTATAGGTAGCTATTGTAAGCCGTGCGGCGTGCGCATGTTTCTCTGTCTGTCTCTCTCTCTCTCTCTTATAGAAAGCAAGCCAGATATTTTCATTTCTATTTCGCATTGAACAGTGTGGTGTCGCGATGATGATGATGGTGATGATGATGATGATGATGGTGATGATGATGATGGTGATGATAATGATGATGATGGTGATGATGATGATGATGATGATGATGATGATGGTGATGATGATGGTGATGATGATGGTGATGATGATGATGATGATGATGATGTATATGATGATGATGATGATGATGATGATGATGATAAGTATAAAAATAAAATTTTGTTACAATTCCTTCACTAATTAATCGAAAGGAACATGGTGATGATGGTGATGATGATGATGATGATGATGATGATGATGATAAGTATAAAAATAAAATTTTGTTACAATTCCTTCACTAATTAATCGAAAGGAACTTCGTTCCATCCGGGTGTCCCTTGACACCTCTCAAGTTTTTTTTTTTTTAAATTACACATCAACATCTATAAACGTACCAAATAAAAACTTAACTTTATCTTTGCACAACTGGACTAATGTCTCAAATGTTACCATTAACTTCAATTAATATGTAAGTGCATATAACTAACTAGTTCTAAATATTATATTCTTACTGTTTGTTTATTTAATAAATACTTTGTTTTTCGTACTATGGCTATTATTTTCTCACAGTAGGTGTAAAAAGTAGAGTATCCTCCTCTGGGCTAAAGGTGTCTTTGCCTTGGGCTAGCTTGAATCCCTCGCTGCATTCAGGATTCTTGTATTAACTCCCTCGCTTCGCTCGTGAGTTAAACTCTTAACTACCTCGCTGCGCTCGGGAATTAAATCCCGAATCCTTCATTGCGCTCGAGATTCAATATGACGCCCGTGACATAAGACACAACTTTAGCCCCTCGGTGCATAATCTACTATTATTTTTTCGGTAAAATAGATGTTGACGTTTATGTGCGTTTGAAATAAATGATTTGACTTTGACATACCTACTATAGCTAGCTGCGTCAAGATAGGTATTTCATAATAATACTAGGTAGTTACGTTACACGAGGAGCTCGTGGCTAATATAAGTAAAAACAGGCGCACGGGTCCAACCAACAGGTTAAGCTACGCTTGCCGGGGTTGATCCGTGGATGGGTGACCATCTCTACATACCGGGTCTCCTCCGTGCCTCGGAAAGCACGTTTGTGGATCTTTGACAGTCGTTACGGGTCGTCAGAAGCCCGAAAGTCTAACAACCGTTCTTACCAAGGGGTATCGTATTACCCAGTTACTGGGTTGTGGAGGTCAGATAGGCAGTCGCTCCATGTAAAATACTGGTATGAATTCAGCTGCATTCGGTTAGACTGGAAGCCGACCCCAACATAGTTGGGAAAAGGCTAGGCAGATTGATAACAAAAATCATACAATAGAATAGAACATCTATAAAACACTTCTGAAAAAAAAACCGGTCAATAGCGAGTCGGACTCGCACCGAGGGTTCCGTTCCGATTTCTGAAAAAGTGTGCTATTTAGAGACATCGTTTTATTTTTCCTTTAATCTTTACATAAACTTCTATCACATAGAATAATTTCAGATTTTTCTCTTTTTGCAAGCTTCGGAGATATGCAAAAAAAAAATCCGTTCCCCCGAACGGTATTTTTTTTACATTTTTCATCAAAAGTCGAAAACTATGCGGCCTAAAAATAAATTAAAAAATGTGTGAGAATGTGCAAATAGCGCTTTTTCATATCTCTCCACATGCCATAGTAGCCCCACTTTCAATTTTTAAGACCCCCTTTCAGTCCCTTATGCAAAAAAAAAATAAAAAATATTTTTATTTCTTACTTAGGTATTTGCAAAATACACTGGACAGCAAATAAACCGGGCCACCCGCTACCTTGGAACTCTGATTCGATTTTCTTAAAAAGTATATAACTTACAACTGTTAAAGTTATACCTACAAAAAGTGCGTTCCATGATTATTGAAATGAAAGGAAACTCATTGGGATTAATCAATTTTTTAAGTGTTTATTAAGGATTTTACAAAAAAAGAGTCGTTTTCCAGTCATGTTAATCGTTAGTAATCATAAACTGAAAAAAAAAATTAAAGCCAGAAACAAAGAAAAAATTAAAAAGAAAGTTTTGGTTAGTATTCAGTATTCCCTCCCCTTGCTCGGATAACTGCCAGCATCCTCGTATTCATTGACTTCACGAGCCTGACGATGAAATCTTGAGGAATTACATTCCACTCGACGACGAACTCGACGTTTCAGCTCATCCCATAAGTGTTCTATCGGATTCAAGTCCGGGCTTCGAGCTGGCCAGTCCATTGAACAAATGCCAACATCGCGTAGATACTGGGTCTCCACTTGAGCAACATGAGGCCACGCATTATCATGCATCAACTGCATATCTTGCCCGATATATCCTGCGTACGGAACCACATGGTCTGCGAGTATTTCAGTAATGTAGCGATGAGAAGTCAATCCACGTGTACGGCCCGTAGGTTCGATGAAATTTAACGCTGTATGTGCAGTTAACGAGATACCGCCCCAGACAATTACAGATCCTCCTCCATAAGCAACAGTTTCCTCGATGCAACACTGAGAATAACGTTCTCCAGGACGACGATACACTCTCTGACGTCGATCACTTCCATGTAGACTCACCCTGGTCTCATCAGTGAAGAGTACATTACCCCACTGCTCTAACGTCCAATCTCTATGCTCTCGAGCAAATTCAAGTCGTGCTCGACGGTGGGTTACCGTTAATGCTGGGCCTGTTGCAGCTCTTTTTGGAGTCAGGTTCCGTTCTGCAAGTCTCCTTCTGACGGTATCTGAATTTATGACCACTTGGCGTATATCACGCAGACTTTGTTGGACTTGAACTGCGTTGAGGCGGCGATTTCGGAGAACAGTAAGTTGGATATAACGATCATCTGCCGCTGATGTAGCCCTAGGTCTGCCCGTACCTGAACGGCGATCGAATGCTCCAGTCTCTAAGTATCGTCTGTAAACTCGTTGCACCGAAGATCTGCTGATTCGAAGTCTCCGAGCGACCTCACGTTGCGCAACGCCTGCTTGAAGTAGTGCTACAGCTTGAGCTGCTTCCTGAGGTGTCGTATCCATTATTGACCGAAAAAAGTAGCAAAAATACACGCGTCTGAGCAAACGATGGACAAAAACTAAAGAAATGATAAGAAATATCCGACTACCCTCACTGTAGCAAAAATTAACGCTAATCGTGAACTCTAGCCAAAACAGAGCAAATCGTTAGCATTGTGTTTGTTGCTTGATTACAATGTGAGTTGACGGTACTTTAGAATAAATTTATAGTCATTTTAATAATCATGGAACGCACTTTCTGTAGGTATAAATTGATAGTTGTTAATTTTATACTTTTTGAGAAAATCGAATCAGAGTTCCAAGGTAGCGGGTGGCCCGGTTTATTTGCTGTCCAGTGTAGTTGGGTAAACGTAGTCTAAAACTGTTCTAAGTTTCAAGTTGATAGCATTAGTAGTTCTTGAGATATCCAGCTGTGACAGACAGACAGACAGACTGAGTCACACCATAAGGGTTCCTTTTTTACCATTTTGGTACGGAACCCTAATAAACGATCTTTCCGCTTCCTATTAATTTATCTTTGAATTCCCGGCCATTATCGAAATTATGTAATAAAGCTTAGTTATTGGCACCTTGACACAATTCGCTAATACCATCTCATGATCTAGGTACGTAGACTAACTTACTTTATTGTCTATTCATTATTCAACAACTAATGGACAGCTTAAGGTAAGTTATTAGTTTTATAGATTACTAGCTTTTGCCCGCGGCTTCGCCTGCGTTTATTATACCTAAAAACCTTCCTCTTGAATCTCTCTATCTATTAAAAAAAACCGCATCAAATTCCGTTGCGTGGTTTTAAAGATCTAAGCATACATAGGGACAGACAGACAGCGGAGTGGCTTTGTTTTATAATATGTAGTGATAGTGATTACTTTTGGTTACCGGTACCAAAATTATGTTAAATATATGTGCATTAGTCTAATTATTTTATTTAACATACGCCGCACTGTGGTTTCGATCTTTCGATTTCCGCGTCGAAAAAAGCGAAACAAATAAATTCACTTGTGAGCATAGACTTATAAAAAAAGATGGACTCCGCGCTGCGCATATCGAAAGTGAAGCACAGTAAGTATGCCGGGAACGTTTGTACAAACACGCCTCGCGCACACATTTAAATCATAGTGTGCCGACCGGCCGCCATTACGTGACACGAGCGACGGCGTCTTTGCAGGTACTCAAATCACGCACACATAGATCGGTAGTGTGCTTCACTTTCGATATGCGTGGCGCGGAGTCCATCTTTTTTTATAAGTCTATGCTTGTGAGTTTGTTTGTTTGTTACGCTTTCATGCTAAAACGGCTGAACGGATTTGGATGAAATTAGACAGTTAGGTAGGCTGGGACCGGGGAAGGACATAGGGCTACTACTTTTCATCCTGCATGTCGCGGGCAACAGCTAGTATTGAGATAATTTAATTAGTTTAAGTATGGGCGTTTGGTATTTTATACAGGGTGGCCGGTAATTAATGGATAACCTTGAAATAGCTTATTAAAAAAAACCGGTCAAGAAGGAGTCGGGCTCGCGCACCGAGGGTTCCGTACCATCATTTACATGTAATTTTTGTTGATGATTTCTGAAAAACTGTGCTATTTAGAGACATTGTTTTATTTTTCCTGTAATCTATTTAATATAAACTTCTATCACATAGAATAAATAATTTTTGAGATTGTGCAAACAGCGCTCTTTCATATGATACCCCACATGCCCTAGTAACCACATTTCGAATTTTTTTGTCAGTGGGTCATCTTAGGGGCGTTTAAGACCCCCTTTCAGTCCCTGTTGCAAAAAAACATAATTATGTATTTTGTTTCTTTCTTATTTGCAAAATACTTGGGCAAACGTAATCTAAAACTGTTCCAAATTTTAAGTTGATAGCATTAGTAGTTCTTGAGATATCCAGCTGTGACAGACAAACAGACTGACAGACTGAGGCACACCATAAGGGTTCCTTTTTTACCATTTTGGTACGAAACCCTAAAAATACAAAAAATATAACATACAAATTAAATTAGATAGCGAAACTTCGCAGACACGATAGGGATCGATATCTAGACATGACAAAACGAAATTAATATTTGTATAAAATTTGGCACCTGGATTAGGACATGGGATATTTTTTATCCCGGTACGTTGGATAATTTCTGACATCTACGCGGGCAAAGGTCGGTCTAGTAGTCAATAAAGAATCTCTCTTGATGACTTTCTGATAACGCTAATTATGTATAAGTACTTAAGTACTTAATTGTATCGAAACTATTTATAATACTTATACAATGATGGGTAGATAAATAAATGAAGAAGAGACTTAAAATTACGGATCTACCCACTTCAATATTTTATTAGTATTAACCTACTAGGGAAACACTGCGCTCTGGGCCAAAGCTTAACTCTAGACTTAGATACACCTACAATCTAAAAAAAAAACAAACAAACCTCAAGTTCTTCTAGAAACTTAATCTCTTCCACATTCCTGGTGTTCTCCTCACTGGTGATGATCCTCCCGTTCGCACTCACTTCACCAGTCAGGTTCACATCCTTCATCTGATCACCATCCACTTTCAAGTCGTTCATAATGTGGTAAGCACCGCTACTGTGTCCGAACTTCTGCATCGCATGCGTTATAGACATACCCTTATAATTTTTCAGCGTGTTTACACCACCGGGGTGGTCGCGCATGAATTTGTTTAAGTCATAATGTTCACCGTTGAATTTGACCGGAAAAAGTTCGCGGGATTTGTCGTCCATTGCGGAGGAGTTGTGGCGGCAGCCGCACCGGCGAGCAACTTGACGCGACTAAAGCAGTAAAGCACGTTATCAGTCGCAGTGTTCCGTGTGATATGAACAGATGTATGACGGACGCGCCTTGCTACCTTGCCGATTAGTTTAACACTAACGTTATTAATGCGAGGTAAGAAATTAGAGGCGCGCCTAATTGCCCATAAAGTGCACTTTACAGATATAACTTATGATTTTGCGAGAGCTACGCATTCTTTTGTGATCGTAACTGCTCGCTTGCCCCCGACGACTGCCCGTGCGCGTGACTGTTTGCATGTCCGAACAAAATATGATCATAAACTTTTTCTCGAGAACCATCGCCAAACCAAATAAACTTTGGTCGATGTTGCCACTTTTTTCTTGATTAAAGTGACTTAAAATGTTAATTATGTACCTAAATATGCTAATTAATTAGGTAGTAAAAATAAAAATCAATAATAATATCGTAACTTAACCAAAACAGGTAGTGACGTTGGTTTACAGTTACACCAAATGTTAGCAACCATAGAAATAAACTTGTTAGCAACCCTGTTACGTCACAAGGATTTTTTTCGCCGGGTACTTGTTCGATTTCTTGTAATTTTTCGTGTTTTTTCTAAAGTTGAGCTTTGGTTTCTCCGTATAACAAGAAACACTAAAATTCCAGCATTGACTTCGGTTTTGTGAAAGTGTTTGTGACATACACAAGATAATAAACCCTCCGTAAAGAGTTTGGACCATAATTTTATTATTATTCTTATTGTAGTGTTGTTTTACATTTTACACAATGCCGAGATACGTTTGCTGTGTTCGTGGGTGCTCAACAATCGTAGCATCAGGTGGTGAGACAGTATTACACATTATGTGATAAGATTATGATATAACTTAGCTATAATACTGACGATTGGGATGCAGAATGTTTTCCTCGGTGTCCTTACTCCTTAGTACTAAGCCTAGGTATGCCACTTTAGCGTTAGCGTAAGCGTAAGCGTAAGCGTTAGCGTAAACGTTAGCGTTAGCGTAAGCGTCAGCGTAAGCGTTAGCGTTAGCGTTAGCGTAAGCGTTAGCGTTAGCGTAAGCGTTAGCGTAAGCGTTAGCGTTTTTGCAATAGCACTATCTTTAACGATAGCGCTATCTTTAGCGTTAGCGCTATCTTTAGCGTTAGATTTATCGTTTGCGTTTTAGCGTTAGCGTTTTAAAGTTAGCGTTTTAGCGTTAGCGTTTTAGCGTTAGCGTTTTAGCGTTCAGCGTTCATGAAGCTATTTTTAAAATCAGCATAATTATACAAAATGTATTGTTTCTAGTTCTAACGTACTATTTAAGCGGGTTGACAGTTGGAAGACCGTGATACAAATAAGTGGAACAAAAGAAAATGTATATATATGTACTTACCCCAGTCTATTAAAGATCTGATATTTTGATTCTTACAAAATTTTTGGTTATTAAAACTCAAAAGTACCGAAAAAACCGTGATTTATTTTGAATCCCAGTTCTTTTTAGGGTTCCGTACCTCAAAAGGAAAAAACGGAACCCTTATAGGATCACTCGTGTGTCTGTCTGTCTGTCTGTCTGTCCGTCTGTCACAGCCAATTTGCTCCTAATCTAATGGACCGATTAAGTTGGAATTGGCCCTTGGCCGGTTTTTTGTTTTACTGCGAAAGAAGGGAAACTAACCAGGGAACGGGATTTCGCGGTTCTACATATACCAATGCGAATCTGTCTTTTTGTCCATATTGTCTGTCACAGAGCTGAATCTTAGTCCACGGTTATACCTTCGAGCGAAATTGTACAAGCTTTTATTTAACTTGCATTGTTAGTTAGTATGCATTGGTCAAATCTTGCAAGCTGAAGTAAAACCACTTCCTCTTATCTTAAGAAGTTGAAATTTTACATTGTTGATTCTGTTTGAAGACAATGCATTTTTATGATAAGCATGACCATTCTACTCCCAGGATTGGCTCCAGGCGAAAGAACTCCTCAACAATCAACATTAGGTACGCACGGCTACAGATCAAGCTATACATTTTCAGTATAAGCTGATCTCGCATTGTATAGGATTTCTTTACAATGAGAGGTCAGTGTAAACTGGAAATGTATAGCTTGATGTGTAGCCGTTTGTACCTACGTACCTACACTAAATTTTATATACCTACGCATTCATACACCATGACTTGTCTGCTGCGCCCAGGATTCTGAGGGAGATTCAGGAGGCTCCATAAGAAATATTTCCTCAGCTGTCAACAGCACAGACACGAAATTTTCAAGTAGGTACCTACTTACCTATATGTAACTATTTAATAATATGAAAATAATGAAATATAAAATAATTAAGGCCCTGAGAAACAGCACCCTAATTGCGTAACACATTAATAATAGAATCTATTTCCGATTGAGTATTCTATTTATCTATGTATTAAATAGATAGATAAATAGAATACTCAATCGGAGTTTGAATAATTTTGAAACAAATTGCTAATCCATTCCTTCATATGTTCGAAAGATTTGTCTGCTCGGCAACGTAAATAACTATATAACGTAATAGTACATTATGATATAAGTGCGGTAAGTTGAAAATTACAACCGAGGCGATATTGCTAGCCTGAGCCGTAGGCTAGGGCTACAAGAAAGCAGAGGCTGTAATTATCAAAGCGCACGTATGTCATACGACGTTTTATAACATATTTGCGAGGAAATAAATAAAACTCGGACTTTCTTAAACGAATAAATCTTTAAAAACACACTTTCTGAAAAAGAATTTGGATCTTTGCTTGTTTTCCATAAGATGAAATTTTGATACGCTTGTGTATCTATCGGTCGATTTTTCAGGCAAGAGGCTTAGAGTAGCCTTTTTCGATGCCTTTGAGACTTCTGGCGGTGTCGAATTAATAAATTCATCATTACTTGACGACATTTTCAAATAAAACAATACAGCGAAAAAAAAAGCGCGCGGAATAATTTTTACTTGTTCACAAATTAGCGATGCGCGCGCATCAGCGCTTTTTTTTTTAAAGCAAAGGCACAAAAACAGCCAGTATTACTAATAAAGTAAATTAATATTTTTTTGTTTTTGTTTGTTGTTGTTGCAATTTATTGTCAAAATTAATTAAATTAAAGAATTAATTCTTTAATTTAATTAATGTTTATTTTTTATATTTTATCTCCCACAGTTAATTTTATTCATAAAATGTTGACCACTTTTCTGACATAAAAACTCTTTGCTAAGATTTAAAAAGTACCTACCGTTTGTTTTAGACGGAGCATCTTGATAAACCTTACGTTTTATCTTATTAAAAAGAAACCCGTGCGTTTTACATTACAATTACGCACAAGTACGTAATGACATACATTACGATATTGAAATTCGTGAAATAAGAGACCCTTTACGAGCAAATGTGGTATAAAAATATTAAATAGGTGGGGGTGGTTGGGGTAGGGTGTGTGTAGAGACAATTTTGATCATTAACATTATCATAATAATAATTTATTTTACAATACATCGCTAGGTTTACTTCTTTGTATTGTCTTTTTAAACTTACCTACCTTTTAAAGTAATGAATTTTATAAGTAAAAAGTATATAAGTAATTAGAGTTAATGTAGAACTAATAGCCTATTTAGATTTTGTTTTTTTAAAGTGCGTAATTTAAAAGTACATCGCCGGCTAACTGTTAAAGAAGAACCCATTTTTTATAAAAACTAAAACGGAACAAATTGCGTAGTATGCATATTTCGATAAAACAAATATACATAGATCGAATTATTTAATGTATTCGTTAAAACGCAGTGCATCATCAATCGCTAGGTACAGAGACATGCTGGTAAGTAGAGCAAGGAGGGAGACGTAACATGCGCACGATTTACAAAAAAATAAACTCAGATTGAAGAATGTTACCCAAATTAAACAAGACATGAGAATCTTTAGGAATTCAGGATCAACACAACCATGAGGGAGCTCGTCTAGGCTGAAATGATGCGCCAATTAGTAGGTAGAAGAGCTCGATAAGCACTCAACTTGGGCCGTGTTGATAAATCACGCTCATTTGAGGACTCACTTATGAATAAGATGCCAATGAAAAAGATAGATAATCTATTTTTACTTTGCAAATGTGTGGGATTCAGATAATTTTAAATGAACTCTCAAATGAAAGCGGCTTATTATTGGCCTAGACTCCAAATATGACTGCATTAAGACAAGTTTCATGAATGAAAATCACGGAATAATCTGAATTCAATCTCTGAAACGTAAAGATTCCCCTTTCTTCCATGGACCGGTAGTTTAACATAGTATTGTACAGACGGTCAAGCCACCCGAAACTGTCAAATTTTCCCAATCAATCTTGAACCTAATGGAGTAGCGATAAAGATGAAAATCTATTAAAGAAATTTGACAGATTGTAGTAGCTTGATGTGCTGGCGTCTGTAACTGCAATTGTATATCAAGTCGAGTCAGCACAGGCACGTATGGACGAAGGGATGGTTTTTGCAAGCAATTCTTCAATGAAAAGCGACATTACGGCGAAGGGAATCCTTTCGTGAAACGCAGTTTAGGAGTTATCTACTTATCCGAAGGGTGTTCAAGAAAACAAACAATGGTTGCTGTTAAAGAAGTAAAGACATTTCAAGATAAACCTTTTATGAAGTCCTCAGGTGACAAGACCATGTTCGAGTCAAAAGTCAAAAGCTTCTCAAATTCAAGTGGTTCGAGTACTCATAGTACTCGTATTTCCGCTGTAAATAATTGATTGGTTTGATTGCACCGGACTGCCGGTTGCAAGCAAGGTGACAGACAGGTCACAGGGCGTCTCGACCTTGGCCCAGTAGTACCAATGATTTATGTCTTCCAGTATTTGCATTCGGTGTTATTGGGTCTGCCAACATTTTGATATATGGAAACACCAATCACCAGGTAACTAGTCTTACCTATACAAGCAAAATGATTTTCCTTTAGACGACTATCTACTGCTGAATGATGGGGCTCGTTTAGAGGCTAAAGGACGTTTTGTTACTTTGCCGAAACTAGTCTAGGGTGAGGTCTGGTGAGCCAGACCAACAGGGACCCGCAAGGCAGCATGTAGCGAGCTGTTGGGCAGTAGCGACCCCACGGATCCTATCTCCCGGGAGAAGTCTTGTAAATCATCTCTGGTTTGCCTTTATTGGCCGCCTGGAGTGAACACTGACGAAAAACAGAGCTCCCACCTTTTTCTTGCCTTTATTGGCCGGCTTGAGTGGAGATTCGCAAGAGCAAACGTGCTCGGAAGAAGGAAGTATTCCGGTAAGTGCTGGTAGGGATCTTGGCGATCTTCCGGGATTGTCCTGATGTCCGTGGGTTACCTCTTCACTCCTCGTAAGCACGTTGCCCCCTTGTCGCTACGACACTATGTACTAGCGACCGTTTATAAATAACCCGTTTCTATGTTGGAAGAGCAAAAAAGTAGGAAAGTTAAGAAATCTGGGACACCAGACGATGGCCCACATAATGGAGTGTCCAACATGTCCCTACTCCTGCACATTTCGGGACGTAAAGAAAGAACGCTACTGAAGCCTCGATCAACGTGGCCACTTATAGGGCCGAAGTACCTACCTAAGTTGTATCATCAATTCGAAAAGTAGAAGATCCTTTTGTTTAAATTCTCTTTTTTTGCCACCATCTTGATTCCCGCGCCGCTTCAACTACGGGGTCCTAAGGATGGTGTTCTAGGCGGTATCCAATAGAATAATACTTACCTACTTAATAGAATTTGTAAAAAAATAACTAAGCAACGTATTCGGTAACGGAGCACTATCTTATTATAGACCAACACTCCAACAGCTTGCCAATGACAATTTATAACAATTGTAAGCTGTTATCGTGTCATCGTGAGACATTATCGATCGATACTATACGCTCATCGTGGTGTCAAAATAATAATAATCCATACTAGTATTATAAATTCGAAAGTAACTGTGTCTATCTGTCTGTGAAGGCGCTACCAAAATAAATTGGAGGATTTTTAGTAACCATTTATTTCACTATCGCAGCATGTAAGGTGGAGTCTTGTAATTGCAACTATCCGGTTATTGCAACTAACATAAATAACTCCCTCTAGGATCACCGTTCTGAACAACGACAGGCGTGATATTGTTCTTCTACTAAAATTCTCAATGAAAAAAAATAGATGGCGCTGATATGTCAAGAACTATGTGAATGACAGTTATTTTTGTCAAACCACCATTTTTTTCGTAGTGACGCCGAGTACACGCGGAGCGTAATTATATGTAAAATTCAGTTTTTTGTGGTTTTAGGGTTCCGTACCTCAAAAGGAAAAAACGGAACCCTTATAGGATCACTCGTGTGTCTGTCTGTCTGTCTGTCTGTCCATCTGTCACAGCCAATTTGCTCCGAATCTAATGGACCGATTAAGTTAAAATTTGGTTCACATATGGATTTTTGTGACCCAAACACGTACAGCTACAGTAAATATATGAATTTTGAATATGAGAGTCACTTTTAGGGGGAAAATAAGAAAATTTAAAAAAAAAGTTTTGTAAACTGTACCGTGTGACATATCAAATGAAAGGGCTTACTATGAGAGTCTCAAATATATTTTTTTTGTAATTGTAAAATATATTGTTTTAAAGTTATTTAAGAAAATTGACGAAAATTGACCATTCCCCCCCCCCCCCCTTATCTCCGAAACTACTGAGCCTAAAATTTTGAAAAAATATAGGAAATAGTTCTATACCTGTAGATTACAGGAAAACCTATGAAGTCTGTGGTCTTAAAATAACACGGTAAAATCTATATATATATATACAAAAATCAAAGTCCTGACTGAGTCACTGACTAATATATCAACGCACAGCCCAAACCAATGGACCTAAAGACTTGAAATTTTGCACATAGATACCTTATATAGTGTAAACATCCACTAAGGAAGGATTTTTGGAAATTCCATCCCTAAGGGGGTAAAATAGGGGATGAAAGTTTGTATGAAAAATCCTATCCCTTGAGTCTTGAAACTTAGCACGAATGTATTTTTAGTTTTCCTAAACTACCCCCTAAGGAGGGATTGGGGGTGTCAAAGTTTGTATGGAAGAACTTTAACACGCGGTCCGATTAACTCAAAACTCAGGTTTTATACTTGAGACCAAAAATTAAGACTAACGTGTATCAGGGTTTTCCGAAAATCTACCCCTAAGGGGTGAAAAGTTAATTTTATAGCGGAGGATTTTATTGGGGTCTTGATTAACTCTAAAATTGGTGTAAATAATGTTTGAGTCAAGTTATGGAAACATACCAGACGATTTTTGAAATTCTTTATTTGTGTTCGTGAAAACAGAGATACAGTTTATATGAAAAATCTTATTAATTTGGTTAATGAACTTGAAACTTAGCACAAATACTTGCATAAGTAATTAATAATGTTTGTCATTATTAGTTTTTCAAAACTACGCCTCAAATGAGGTTAGGGATGTTAAAGTTTGTATAGAAGAATTTTAAAGCGCAGTCCGATTAAAAAAATGGTACCTACTTTGAGTCAAGTTAGGAAACTTGCCAAACGAATTTTCACCGATTTTGACGACATATAGCTGATGTTTTAAGGAGTAACTTAGGCTATTTTTATTTTAGAAAAATAATTAGGGTTCCGCGCAATAAAATTAAAATCCATGAAATCAGACAACCACGTACAGTCCAGTACAAACTTACTAAGCCTCCGCTGTCTATTACGGCTATAACAACAAATAATACAAATAAAGCAAAGTTAAAAATGTAAGGGGTCGATCCCCATACAATAAACTTTTCATTTTGAAAAAAAAAAAAATAATAATCTAGTATGTGGGGTGTCATCGTCTAGAACTCATTGAGTAGAATACAAACATATATTTTTTTAATCTTTTAAAATTAAGAAATAGGGGGCCGCAAAAGTTGTAAATTTTAGACCATTTTTGTACGAGCTCTAGCGCAACAATTCAACAAATTAGGAATTTGAAACTTCTTTATACCATGTAGGTACCATGAATACTGTATTTAATCAACAATACTGAAAACGGCGATTCATAAGGTATTTTGTTTAAACATGGGTGATTTTCTGCAACTGCAAAAAATAACCTTGTAATTCACAGTATCATTATAAAATAAGTAAAAAGTTATCTTTGCGATTGTTAAACATATAATATGGTACGGAACCCTTCGTGCGCGAGTCCGACTCGCACTTGACCGGTTTTTTTTTAAGGTTGTTTCACGAGGAGAGTAATTATTAACCACGTCAAGTTACTTTTTACGTATTTGTTTCATTCTACGATAAATCTACTCCGAGTTATGGATGCAGTTACATTTAGAGCGAGCGCGCACTGCGGTGCGTTTCCGTTAGTTCTGCCGCACTGGGCGGGGCCTACAGTAACAAAACGCATGACCGCAATGCGCGCACTTCAAAGACATTCCATACTTCACAGATTATGCGGTAGAAAAACGCACCGCAATGCGCGCTCGCCCTTACCGGACTAAAAATAAAAAGTCTGGTTATTGCAACTATTTTTCAATTTATAAGGTAGTTGCAATTAACTGACCATTTTTGTATGAAGTATGAAAATGCCAGTAATGTGACAGTGAAAATGACTATGTCGATAAATACTATTTTATCGAAAGAGTACTATGCACACTTCCATACTATGCTGGATTGCAGAATGCTGTCTATGTCATCTGAATTCATTCAAAGAATGATAATTCTGAATTTAACTGTAATATAAATTTAACTGTTTCGTATTTTTTTCTTTCATTTTGTAGATGCCAAAATATAAACTTAAAAAAGAGAAAAAATATTTTTTAACTGATCTAATAGAAGCAGTTGAAGATGTACGGCAAAACAAGATGAATAGCTATGAAGCCTCCGTAAAATACGAAATCCCGAGGTCAACTACATATTATGCACCGTCTATATGGAACGCGCGATGCCAAATAGCCAACGCCTAGCAGACCACCAGGGCCTCAAGTCTGCTATTACAATAGTGTCAGAATGGTCTATCATTGATTTCATAATTGTTGATTTTGACAAGTTTGGTAATCTACTAATATAATGGCGTCATTATGACTTTCCAATGGTCAACCACTGACACTCCATTGTATGAAATTATGAATTTAGCAGATTACGAACTTTTAGCAAAATGACAATGCAGTGACAATAGGATCGTGTTGGAATGTAAAAAATAGCAGACTTGGGGCCCTGAACTTGAAGAAAAAAAAACTAAAGAGCGTGAAGATAATAGTAAAAAGGCTGTTTGATTACTAAAGGATTACTGTGATAGTAATGTCACAGTAATCCTTTCAAAATATTCCTATCAAAATATTCACTGGTAAGTGTAAACTTAACCAGTGAACATAATAATAATCCCTTAATTTAAATAATGAACGATGTTTGCGCGTACGATGTTTACGAGTAAAATAAAAATATATAAAACTATATCCCTGACTTTAACTTTTGTTACCATGCCGGTCGATAAAATCACGATAAGCTTCCCATCACTATTTGTAGGTAAATAGTTGCAATTACCGGTCCCACGGCTAAAAAGTTATTTTGTGCAAAATTGGACTTTGTTTTAAAGGCATAGCTATTGAAATCCTATGAACTTTTATTCAAGGCATGTTTGTTAAATTTTACAGTAGATGCACCCATACAATAAAAAGTAAAACAAGTACTTAGTTGCAATTACCCGCCAGGACTGGTAATTGTAACTATTGCTGCCTGTGTAAGAAATTTATAAAATATGTTTTTATTCTTTACAGCTTTCCTTTAAATATGACGGTTATATAAATCTACATTAAATTTACTTATTAACGAATCTTTCAAAAAATACATTGTGCTTATTTAATATAGAATTATGGAACCGTTAAGAGCGTTGACTCGGTACGGCATTTCATACAAACTTTCAAGTCCTTTTTTATCGAAATGAATGAACCGATGTTAATGAAACTTCATACGCATAAGTAGGATACATAGGTCTAAAAAGTTAGTAAAGAAGATTTTCTAAAAGTCTTATTTAAAAAAAGATAAATGGAAATCTCTGCTTCTATGGTAAAATCGGTCTAATTTAGCTGCAACACTATTTTTCGAAAATGTTCTTTACTAACTTTTTAGACCTATGTATCCTGCTTATGCGTATGAAGTTTCATTAAAATCGGTTCATTCATTTCGATAAAAAAGGACTTGAAAGTTTGTATGAAATGCCGTACCGAGTCAACGCTCTTAAGTAAGGAGTCCAATATTTTTAGTTGCAATTACAATACTCCACCTTATGGATTTAATTTTTGGATAATAATATATGTTTATTGACTATTTGATTAATACTTTGACTGAAGGAAAACACGATTGAGTTCAATTTCCTCGATAGAATTTAATTCCGAAAAGACCTCTACTTTTTTATGTTTTTAGGGTTCCGTACCAAAATGGTAAAAAAGGAACCCTTATGGTGTGACTCAGTCTGTCTGTCTGTCTGTCTGTCTATCTGTCACAGCTGCGTATCTCAAGAACTACTGATGCTATCAACTTGAAATTTGGAATAGTTTTAGAGGACGTTTACCCAACTATTTTGCAAATAAGAAAGAAATAAAAATATTTATATTTTTTTTGCAACAGGGACTGAAAGGGTGTCATAAAAATTTTGGGGTATCATATGAAAGAACGCTGTTTGCACATTTTCAAACTATTTTTTATTCTTTTTAGGCCGCATAGTTTTCGACTTTTGATGCAAAATGTAAAAATAAATAAATAGCACACTTTTTCAGAAATCGGAACGGAACCATAGATATCCGTGGAACGGAACCCTCGGTGCGCGAGTCCAACTCGCTCTTGACCGGTTTTTTTCTATAATTCTAAAATCCTAAGTAATTTCATTGCAAAATTGCATTTAAAATGTGCGTATTAGGTAATTGAAAACTCTGGCTGAACATAATTTTGATAGATAGCTTAATTTATTTTTAAACAATTTTTATTTCATTTGGCGCTTTTATTTTGGTTCCAGCGCGTTGTTGCGCTCTCTTTTTTCGCATGTGGAAGTAATTGACTCTGTCTCTTTCTTATTCCCGCCCAGTTCACTTTTTTTGTATCACCTTAAGTACCTTTTCACGCTTAAACCACTGAACGGATTTCGATAAAAGGCAAGGCAATAGATGGCTCCCTGGGGAAGGACATAGGCTACTTTTTGTCTCAAAAATAATCCTACAGGGGCTGACGATAGAGGGTATTAAAGTTTGTATGGGAAACCCAGAATTAAAAAATTCCCGTGGGATATATTCCAACAGCCACGCGGGTGAAGCCGCGGGCAAAAGCTAGTACTTATTAGAAGGAAGGTAAACATCAATGCTTAGTGCTTATCATTTTACGTTCGTTGTACCTATGTGTTGATCATGGCACGGTGTTCGATCATGAATAAGATAAGCCGCGTTCCGGTATTTTCGTCTTGAAAGCGGGAACCCTCAACGATGAGGTGCAACGTGGGACTTGAGGCATAGGACCAGCAATTACGGAGACCTTAAGCTTAGAGTTGATTTTTCGAAGATGCTTCTAAGTTTAGAAGTTTTAGAAGCCTAAGATACCTATTTACATTAGGTACCTAAATACCTACTATCGTATCTGTTTCACCCGCAGGGCCTGTTTCACCCACCACCTTATTACCTACGATTAAGTTCCTATTAATTTACTTGGCAAATAATTTCATACAAATTCTGTTCCATTTTTAAATTTATTCGGTAAGTATAGTGGCTATTCGGACATCGTGAAATAGGCCCTTAGACTAAATAAACCGGTGAAGAGCGAGTCGGACTCGCGCACCGAGGGTTCTTGTACCATCATTTATACATAGACGTATAAAAAACCGGCCAAGTGCGTGTCGGACCACGCACAATGAAGCGTTCCGTAGTTGAAAATAATTTATCCCAATGACAAACTTAACATTGAGTTGAAAAACATGTTCTCCCATACATTGATATACGTCACGGACAATTCTCCAACTGCATATTTAAGTTTGTCATCATCACGCCTTGTTTCCTCGAAGGGTTGGGCAGAGGTGGACCTATAGTACCTACACCCACATTTTGCCAGAAAAAGAAAACTAAAAACTATTTTTTCAATACACTTCCTCGAAAACACGTGTGCGGGAATAAAAATTGCCACAGATAACTTATACCTATACTTAGTCCAAATTGGTTCAATGCCTCTATTCACAACTCTCTATTCGGAGGTGAATGTTTTTTTTAAATCTCAGCAAAGAGGTTTGCGTCTTTACGGCGTTAATATTTTTTGAATATTTATATAATGTTTATAAATAGAATATTGTCAAAAAATATGATTATTACAATAAAAAAACGTTTATGAACAAATTAACATTTATTTGTGTTCTAAACTCGAAAATATTTGAATTTTCTATTATTCATATTAGGCTGTTTATCAGCTTTATACCTTTGCTTCTCCTTCAACCTGGCGAGAGCAAAGCGCGAAAAAAAATGAAAATTTAAATCATAGTTTGCTAATAATTCATGACAAAAATATTTTCCGTTATTTTATTTTATTTCTTTAAAAGTGTATTGAAAAACGTCGTTTGATACTCGTGGACATTTGTTATTTGCAGTTCTCGGCTCAAAAACAACCTCGTCTACGGCTCGGGTGTTAATTCCGCCTCGAACGCAATAACAAACGTTCTCCACTTGTATCAAAATGTACTATTTTATGTGATAAAACTACAAATAATCAATTTTCAGACTTTTTCCTTTACTTGTGCTGTTACCTTACTTCTCGCCAAATTTCATGATTCTAGGTCAATGGCAAGTATCCTATAGGTTTTGATTTACTTGCGAGTATCAAAATATGTTGCATAAATCGCCGTATTTTTTTATTGCGTTGACTTAGAAGCTTGGTTTTTTTAGAAATCTAAAGGACCATAGACTTACGTATTTCATATTAATTTCAACTTGATACATCCATACGTTCCCGAGAAAAAGGGCCTTGACAGATGACATACTTAAAAATATTTTTTTATGTGGTAAAATTATAAATTAATAATTTTCGGACTTTTTCCATTACTTGTGTTGTAAGACCTTGCTTCTTGCCAAATTTCATTATTCTAGGTCAACGGCAAGTACCAAAGGCAAGGACCATAGACTTACGTATTTCATATTAATTTCAACTTGATACCTTCACGCGTTCCTGAGAAAAAGGGTCTTGACAGACAGACAGACAGATGGACAGACAGACAGACGGACAGACAGACAGACAGACGGACAACGAAGTGATCCTATAAGGGTTCCGTTTTTTCCTTTTGAGGTAAGGAACCCTAAAAAGGAGGACTCCACGTCACGCATAGGTATCGGAAGTGTGAAGCACCGTTCCGATCTATGTGTGCGTGATTTGAGTACCTGCCTGCAAAGACGCCGTCGCTCGTGTCACGTAATGGCGGTCGGTCGGCATACTATGACGTAAATGTGTGCGCGAGGCGTGTTTGTACAAACGATCCCGGCATACTTACTGTGCTTTCCTATCGATATGCGTGATTCGGAGTTCTCCTTTTTTTATAAGTCTATGCATTTATATTTATTTTTTTTGGTGATTTCTGAAAAAGTGTGCTATTTAGAGACATCGTTTTATTTTTCCTGTAATCTTTACATAAACTTCTATCACATAGAATAATTTCAGATTTTTCTCTATGCAAACTTCAGAGATAAGGGGTATTTTTTTAACATTTTTCATCAAAAGTCGAAAACTATGCGACCTAAACAAAAATAAAAAAAAACTGTTTGAGAATGTGCAAACAGCGCTCTTTCATATGATACCCCACACATGCCCTAGTAGCCCCACTTCGAATTTTTAAGACCCCCTTTCAGACCTTGCAAAAAAAAACAAAGGTACCTATGGCTATGTACCTATATTATTATTTCTTTCTTATTTGCAAAATAGTTGGGCAAACGTCAAATAAACCAGCACCCTAATTGCGTAATACGTTATCAATCGAAGTTGGTTTCATTTTGACAGTTCAACAACATTCTTTGCGTTATTTACGTTGTCGAGCAGACAAATTTTTCGAACTTAAGAACCAATGGATTAGCAATTTGCTTCAAAATGATTCAAACTCCGATCGATAATGTGTTACGCAATTAGGGTGCTGTTCCAAGTTGATAGCATTAGAAGTTCTTGAGATATCCAGCTGTGACAGACAGACAGACTGAATCGCACCGGTTTCCTTTTTACCATTTTGGTACGGAACCCTAAAAACGAAGACATAGCATTATAGTATCTAAATCTTCTCGTCACAACTTGTCCCGCACGTGTTGTACCTACATAGCTAGTAAGTGGGTAGGTACCCTATTCCGTATTTAGGTACTTACTTACATAATTAGTTTGAAAAAAGAGGGAGGGAGGGAGATTAATAGGTAGGTGTAGTAGTTACGGTGTTCGCAACCATATTCAAAGTACTCTGTGTTCGCAACTTCACGTCAAAGCGCGTATTTTGCGTACGGAAAAAGGAGATTATAATGACAAGCAAATCAATCTGCCTAATAGCCACTCAACTATGTTAATGGGGTCGGCTTCCAGTCTAACCAGATGCAGCTGAATACCTGTATTTTACATGGAGCGACTACCTATCTGACCTCCACAACACAGTAAGTAACTGGATAATACGATACCCCTCGGTAAGACTGGTTGTCAGACTTTTCGGGTTCTGACGACCCGTAACGACTGTCAAAGATCCACGAATGACAGCCGGAACCAATGGCTTAACGTGCTTTCTGAGGCACGGAGGAGTCTTGGTATTTAAAGATAATCGGTCACCCATCCATGGACCAACCCCGGCAAGCGTAGCTTAACCTGATGGATCGACCCGTGTGGCTGTTTACTTAGCCACGAGCTTCTCACTGTATAATATAACAATCGCACACCGTGTAAGTTTTTCATTTTTACGGTTCCGTACCTCAAAAGGAAAAAACGGAACCCATAGAGGATCACTCGTGTCTGTCTGTCCGTCTGTCACAGCCAATTGGCTCCGAATCTAATGTACCGATTAAGTTGAAATTTGGTACACATATGGATTTTTGTGGCCCAAACACGTACGAGTAAAGTAAATACTTAGTTAAATGAATTTTGAATATAGGGTCACTTTTATGGCGGAAATAAGAAATTTTTAAAAAAGTTTTGCAACTGTACCGTGTGACGTATCAAATGAAAGAGCTTATTATGGGGGTCTCAAAATATTTTTTTTTTTTAAATAATTTTAAAATAAATTGTTTTAAAGTTATAAGAAAAATAGACGAAAATTGACCATTCCACCCCCCCCCCCCTTATCTCCGAAACGACTGAGCCTAAAATTTTGAAAAAAATACAGAAAATAGTTCTGTACCTACCTGTAGATTGCAGGAAAACCATAGGAAGTCTGTGGTCTCAAAATGACATGGTAAATCTCTCAATATTATGAGTACAAACTTACATTTACTGTTGGAATGCATGGGAGAACATGTTTTTCAACTATAATGTTAAGTTTGTTCTTGGGATAATTTCATCCCAACTACGGAACCCTTCATTGTGCGTAGTCCGACACGCACTTGGCCGGTTTTTAAGTTTCCGTACCTCAAAAGGAAAAAACGGAACCCTTATAGGATCACTTTGTTGTCCGTCCGTATGTCTGTCTGTCTGTCTGTCAGTCTGTCAAGACCCTTTTTCTCAGGAACGCGTGAAGATATCAAGTTGAAATTAATATCAAGTAGGTACCTACGTAGGTAGGTAAGTTTATGGTCCCTTGGAGTTCTAAAAATTTTATGCTTCTAAGTCAATGTAGGTAATAAAAAGATACGGCTATTAATGCGACATATTTTGATACTCGCAAGTAAATCAAAACCTATAGGGTACTTCCCAATTACCTACAATCACGAAATTTGGCAAGAAGCAAGGTCTCACAGCACAAGTAATGGAAAAAGTCCGAAAATTGATAATTTGTAATTTTATCATAGGTATAAAAAAATATGTTCAAGTAGGTATGTCAGTCTGTCAAGAAGACCCTTTTTCTCAGGATCGCGTGGAGATATCAAGTTGAAATTAATATCAAATACGTAAGGCCCTTAGAGTTCTAAAAAAACCAAGCTTCTAAGTGAACGCAATAAAAAATACGGCCATTTATGCGACATATTTTGATACTCACAAGTAAATCAAAACCTATAGGGTACTTCCCGTTGACCTAGAATCATGAAATTTGGCAAGAAGCAAGGTCGTACAACACAAATAAAGGAAAAAGTCCGAAAATTGTTAATTTGTAATTCTATCACATAAAAAAAATGTTCAAGTCTGTCAGTCTGTCAAGACCCTTTTTCTCAAGGACGCGTGGAGGTATCAAGTTGAAATTTATATTAAATAGGTAAGTCTATAATCCCTTAAGAGTTCTAAAGAAATCAAGCTTCTAAGTAAACGCAATAAAAAAATACTGCCATTTTGCTACACATTTTGATACTCGCAACTGTCGCAAGTAAATCAAAACCTATAGGGTACTTCCCGTTGACCTAGAATAATAAAATTTGGCAAGAAGCAAGGTCTCCCAGCACAAGGAAAAGTCCGAAAATTGTGATCTTGTAATTTTATGACATTAAAATTTTTTTTTGGGATCCAATTAAATGTTAAGTTGGTTTTTGGGATAAATTCTTTTCAACTACGGAACCCTTCATTGTGCGTGGTCCTACACGCACTTGGCCGGGTTTTTTTTTTAACTGCAGCAACATCTCATCAGACAATATACACACTTAGTGATATATGAGGGAGGGCATGTAAAAGAGGGAGGGAGTGGAGGAAAGGTCCTTGGCATAGAAATTAGACAATAGGTACATAATGTTTGAATATGTATTGTAGTATTACATACCTACTATAAAATATTTCTTACAAAATAGGTAGTTATATTTAATAGAAGCATTTCATGAGAGTTGAGCAAAACCAATTTGTTAGATGACAGATTATGCTTGAACACAATGTATTCATTTATCAGTCTTATTATTAACACACTAGCTTTTGCCCGCGGCTTCGCCCGCGTGAATGTCGGAAATTATCCCACCTATGTGTTAATCCAGGTTCTAAACTATGTGTGTGCCAAATTTCATCCAAATCCGTTCAGCCGTTTTTGCGTGATTGAGTACCAACCTAACAAACATACAAACTTTCACATTTATAATATTAGTAGGAATGTTTATTATGCTTTAAGCAATTGTTAGAATGATAATACCTACAATAAAATTAAGTACATAGGTAAGTAAAATATGGATTAAGAGTAATAAGACCAACATAGTGACAGTATATTTCATTGTATGCCAAATTGGATTAAAAGTTTATAACTTTGGATACGTTAAAAAGGTGTGCGTACGCGCAGCGGAATGTTGTTGAATTTAAAGATTTTAATTATGCAGATATTTAGTGTATGACGTCGTATAATTGTGTATGGTAAAAAAAAATTTGTGCACGCAACCATTGTGGAGAAATTCACCAAAAACTGATTCCGCTGGGCGAACGTTGTCCTGGCGGAACTTTTTTTAATCCATAGACTTTAGAAGAAAAGAGATGTGTCCAAAAATTAGTGTGTATTTGTGTGTAATTGTGTATGTATGAATAAAACTAGTGCATGCATAAACTTCGGAGAAATTCAAGTTTCCGCTACGCGAACGTTTGGCCATTAGCTAGTTTTCATATAAAGCGCTTACATAGAGAACTGTAGATTTTTACATACGTTGTTTTGAATTTGTTTATATTTGTTTAAAAAACAGATTTAGAAAAAATCGTAGGGCTTAAAAGATAAAAATATAAACGTAAAATACGCTTATTAGGTCTTAGTTCTTAAAGTATGCACTTTGGGGTCTAGATTTTCACGTTTATACAAACCTTGTAAGTGTCTGCAACATGTTGCCAAGTATCAATGATGTTCCGTTAGTAACTAAAGAGTTATAGGACAAATTTACCATGAACAGATCACTGTTTACAAAGCAGTCAAATATCACGACGTTCTGGAGGAATTGCATGGTAATATGTATGTCAATAATTAGTGTATTCATTCAACTATTCTTATGCAAAATTTCATGTCATTAAATTCAGTAATTAAAGAAAAACAATTATAATACTGACGAAGCATCGAAAACCTACATAACCCGACCAAGTTCGGATGGCTACCAAAAAGCGGCCATGCCATATATCTTAGAAACGTTCTTAACCTTCCAATATAGTATTTATTAATATGGTACAGTTGCGTACACAAGCGTTAGGAAAAAATAAAACAATTGCATTTCTTGAATGAAAAATATTTTTTTAATCATAACGCCAGTATCTACGATAAAAACAAATCTTCAATTAACAAGTACTTCTCTATTTAAATATCCGCGTACAAAAATATTTTTAATTACATATAATACTTAATTATGTAATTATAATAACGTTAACAAACGCTTGCAATGACAGCAATAGACTTAAATGTGTTTAACTAAAATAGATTATGAACTAGCTTCTGCCGGCGACTTCGTTCGCGTGGATGACGAAACCTAGGGTAAGTATAATATTTCGAGCTTCAATAAAAATTAAAATCACATCACATAACTAACCTATTCAGTTGTCTAGATTTGATCAACACTAAAAAAGTGCTTATAAACTAAAACATTGGTATAAAAACCGAACTTCGAACAAAATAATTCTGCATATTTTGGTGGGGTGCGGGGGAACACGCTCACATACATAAGAAAAAAAAATCGATTCAAGAAGTAGTTTTTTTTAAGTTATTAGATTGTTTGATCCACTAAAGTTGCAAAGGGGAACGCTCGTGCATGCCTAGTCTATTGGTTAAATAGTGTAATAAGCTACAATATGATAAATATTTACCTAAACAGTAGTACATACTTACATGTGGTAAATATTTAATTTCCCTAAGGGGTCTATAGTTAGAATCCTGATCCGTGAAATCTTCAATAGAAATTAGCTGTATGAATTTTATTTGTCTTAAATAATATATTTAGATTATATCTCAAGTCTCAAGCGCATACTTAAATAAAGTACCTACGTAAATAGTACCTACTTTCTGTCATAGTCAAATACATTTAAAAAAGTAGGTGTACAAAAATAAATGACCTATAAATTATATCGAAACAACAATTGTGTTATCACCTATACCAATTCAATACCGGTATTATACTGTAAATTTTGGGATGTTACCTACCTAAATATATTGCACGGCCGCTTTTTTGTAGCCATCCGAACTTGGTCGGGTTATGTAGGTTTTCGATGCTTCGTCAGTATTATAATTGTTTTTCTTTAATTACTGAATTTAATGACATGAAATTTTGCATAAGAATAGTTGAATGAATACACTAATTATTGACATACATATTACCATGCAATTCCTTCAGAACGTCGTGATATTTGACTGCTTTGTAAACAGTGATCTGTTCATGGTAAATATGTCCTATAACTCTTTAGTTACTAACGGAACATCATTGATACTTGGCAACATGTTGCAGACACTTACAAGGTTTGTATAAACGTGAAAATCTAGACCCCAAAGTGCATACTTTAAGAACTAAGACCTAATAAGCGTATTTTACGTTTATATTTTTATCTTTTAAGCCCTACGATTTTTTCTAAATCTGTTTTTTAAACAAATATAAACAAATTCAAAACAACGTATGTAAAAATCTACAGCTCTCTATGTAAGCGCTTTATATGAAAACTAGCTAATGCCCAAACGTTCGCGTAGCGGAAACTTGAATTTCTCCGAAGTTTATGCATGCACTAGTTTTATTCATACATACACAATTACACACAAATACACACTAATTTTTGGACACATCTCTTTTCTTCTAAAGTCTATGGATTAAAAAAAGTTCCGCCAGGACAACGTTCGCCCAGCGGAATCAGTTTTTGGTGAATTTCTCCACAATGGTTGTGTGCACAAATTTTTTTTTACCATACACAATTATACGACGTCATACACTAAATATCTGCATAATTAAAATCTTTAAATTCAACAACATTCCGCTGCGCGTACGCACACTTAAAAAGAAAAAAAAGTTAATTTATATTAATTTTCTTAAAGATTGTTTTCATAATTTGGCTTCCTTTCTTTTGGAAGCTGTCTTATAATATTTAACAGGAGTAAAATTAAAGCTACAAGTATCACAATCATCTGACTTAGTACAACCATTTTGCATAAACAACATGCAAGCACTTGTGTATAATCCTTTACTTTTTAATTCATTAATTTGATATAAAACAGGTTCTGTACAGTTTTTCAAAAGCGGAACCATTTTGCTATAGTCAAAAGACTTGAATGGGCATCCTCCCTCAGAGCACGAGTTGTCTATGCTCTGTATTCTCTGGCAGTTTACTGAAGCATAGCTTTTCCTACATCCTTCCAAGCCATACATGTGTCTTATACCATACAAATACTTCTTTTCATCCTTCTCCCAGTTGTGACAGCAACTGTGATTGCCATTTGGATGCAACCTGTACTCTGCTCTCCAAAAGTCTATAGCTTCCTCTATAGGCATGCCAATATCTTTCAAAAATAAGCTGTAGTGAAACCTCTGTGTATGAGACAGTCTATGCCTTTTTCTCAGGTTTTGATGCAGGTTTAGCATACAAGGCGGGAAAAACACAGATGCAGAGTCCACTTGTTTACTCAACAATACATTAGTCATATCTTTAGAAAACGTAAATTCTTTTTTTATCTTATGAAGGAGCTCCATTATCCTTGAGTCACTCTTTAGAGGTGCTACATCAGTTTTGTTTATTTGGTTTACCAAATTATCTCTAAAAAGGGATATTAAATATTGTTTCCATCTTCCACATGGTATAACAGCTACACCATTTGTTATTTCAACTTGTCTTCTAGCTACAAGGTAAAGGCATTGCTTGAAGTTCAAACTAATAGTGTGCACCGAGCAGGTATTGCTGTGAGCTGAACAAATATGCTGAGCCACATCCTTTAACATCAAATGTTGACATAACACTTGCAGCGATTCAATAAGTGTTGGTACATTGCCATACTTCTTAATACTTCCGAGTAGTTTTTTTGCGAACGATCTCATTTCATAGGCAGTTAGAGATGTTAGTCGTCGTTTGAATAGCTCCAATTCAGTCTTCAAAATATATTCAGAAAACTCCTTGTTTTCGCTTAAAATCGATATTATACACAGTATAAAATGTCCAACGTTATCGTATATACTTCCTTCTACAACATATTCGTTGTATGTAGGGGGCTCTTCGCTAAAAATGGTTTTTAAATGCCCTAATCTATTAACAAGAATAACTTCTAATAAATGTGCAGGCAAGTCACCTTTAACTGGGGTTAAATAGAAGAATGACATTTTGTCTTTAAATTGTCACATCCCATAACATTTTAGCTTCATTAAACAGCTAAGATTGCAGCTAACTAGATTAAAATAATTTATTTATCGCAGATTGACAAATAATAATTAAGAATAAAAACTAAGAATAATTTATATATCGCAGATTGTTGTTTACATTTAATGATGACAGCAGAACTGACAGAAGGTCTCTGTCACTGTCAAAGTTGCCATCACTGTCATAGTGTTAATACCGCAAAAAATTACTAGTGCTGCACTCATAAGTTTTTAGTCGACTAGGAGTGAATGCAAAAAATATTTTTTTTATAGTCGGGAAAATTAGCAGCAGCAGCAGTAGCAGTAGCAGCAGCAGCAGCAGCAGTATCAGTATTATTCCCTTCTTTCTAGTACAGACGCCAGGTAATGGTCAAGCCACCCGAAACTGTAAAATTTTCCCAATCAACCTTGATAAAGATGAAAATTAGCGATAAAGATGAAAACCTATTAAACCAATGGAGTAAAAAATAAATTGCGCTCGACACAACAGTCAACACCTAAAAAAATGGCGGTTCGTGAAAGGACAATAGTGCTGCCACCTATGATGAGCTTTCAGTTTTTAACCCCATTGTTGACAAAATCCCACTAGGCGTTTTCGCACTATACAGTATCTACATACTTCAGACACTACACAACCTTTACCTACACTTTGCATCCATTTTTATTATCTCATAAAGATTTACATTCATATTTTGCGAATTGGTCTAAAACAATTCGTTTTTTTTATATTTTTCATTTTTATGACACTTACGTCAAGCTGCCAAGCTGTCATTACTATTTCTTCTATCTAACTATCTCTCATAGAGTTTCATACAGGCTTAGAGTCTATGAACGTTCCTTTTGATTTATATAATTTAAATTCTTTTTAGAGTCTGTCAAGTGAGTCAATGAAAAAGGCGGCAAATTCAAAAATCTCACAAGTGTCAACACTGATATAGTACGCAGAAAACATGTTTGATACTTGAATATTTGTAGATAAAAAATTTCTTTAGGATAAATTAAAAAGTGCATTTCAATGTACCTAGGTTTTATTAGTCACAATTAGAACTAAAATCAGAATCTAGAAATTCAATGCCTTCATAAGAGAAATCACTGTCAGTGTCATCACGCACAAAAATGCTGAAGGGTTCCAACTCCGTTTCGGTTATCCTGTCCTTACTTTATATTTGTTTTCTACATTAATAGTGTGATCTGTGCATTTTTACATGAAATATATTTCTTTTCCTTTCTTCTTTTTTCCATAAATATAAATTAGATAATTGAGCTAAAAGTATCAAAATGCTGTAGCTTGGTAGAACAGAAGTTGTGACAATCCGTTTGACATATTGGTCGTGGACACGACTCGCTTGACAGACTCTTATCAAAATGTTAGGTCAAATATTGTATTTTTATAGATAATTTTGATTTATTATTGAATAACTGTATCTGAAATTACATTTATAAAATTAATCCACACGCACTCAGAAGTCATCGAAGAGGTTTTTCAACGTATGTTACAGTAGTACTCAAGTAATATGGCTTATGGATGTACCTGCGCAGAAGATGAATTTTCAAAGCGTGGGAAATGCTATTAACCAATCGACACGCTCCACGCTTTTTCCTGTACCGCTATTGGTCGGTAGCTGCCGCCATGTTAGCGCGCGCCGCTTGATAGCCGCCATACTTGCGAGTGAGACGGAACTAACAGCTGCAGTGTATTATGAACCTTATAGTAGTGATCTAAGGTTGATTGTAAGTTTTAATTATTTATCTTCGGGGCCATACTTTCTTTTCTATGCGAACGAAGATTCACGACGCGCCTTATTAGTTGAGTACTACTTTACTGGCCGTTTCAAGCATTGACTATTGGCATTTGGCATTCTGATGACGAAAAACTTCAATTATTGAAAGATGTAAAATGAGAAGATGGTTTTAAAAACGCTGAGAAAATATTGATGGAATACTGGAGAGATTCGTCAGTTCTGCTCCGGAAGCTATAAGCGAAACATCTCCTCAATTAATATTCCTCCGGGAAAACTTATTCAGCGACTAAAAACTTACCCGACTGCGGTCAAGCCCAAAATTAGGGTTATACACTAAAAATAATGGATTATTCGGCTTAGGACAGATTCTGGTTTGGGCAGATTCTTGTTACGTCAGATTCTTTTTTTGGTAGATTCGTTTTACGGTAGAAGTAACATGACAAGCATAAACCATACAATTTATTTATTTGTTTTATGTTTCTTTTTTTAAATTCGCTCCTGATCCGACCATTATATCAGGCATCAGATCAGAGGAGCAACTCTCGTATTTTTAACAACGTTCGCGATCTCATCTCAGTCTCAAAAATTGTATACTTATCAATCAATGTACACTTCCGAATATAATCCTTACATAATACTTCTGTAGATGACTGTAAAAATATCTGTCTTATTAAGAATCTGTCAAAAAAAGAATCTGCCATAGCAAGAATCTGCCGAAACCAGAATCTGTCCAAAACCGAATAATCCATAAAAAAGGCAATAGATGTCATTTATTTACAAAAAATGTAAGTATGGGTATAGCTAGCTTTCAAATGGGGAGGAAAACTAACTTTTTATCATGCTAGGTGGCACATGATCGACTGTCCTTTTGTCATTGATTTGACATAACGAACGATTGTCAAATTGTATGGATTTGTTTGTAAAGCAATGTACAGTCGTTCAGAGCGCCATCTACAAACAGGTTTGCGTGTGCCTCCCCATTCTTGGACACGATACAGTAGCGACATCTGAAGTGAGCATGTGGCAGTTTTTAACCCCATTGTTAACAAAGGACTTTGTAGAAAAATAATATTTTGGTACAATTTCCTTTTTTTCAAAGAGTTATTCCTTAGAGCCTTAGAGCATTTAACTATGGAGATGGCAAGCAGCGAATCACCGAACAACATTTTCTGCCACTTTATGCGGGGGGCGAGGAAAACACATACAGCACACTACGAAAATTTGACAGTGCTAGTGATGTGACACAAACAAGGAGTGATATTTCATTACATGAATGAATGAATAAATGTTCATTCATTTTAATTTCTTGTATGTATACGCACGGCTACAGATCACGCTATACAGGGTTATTGGTAAAACACCAGCAACCTCTTTAGGGGTCATTGTACTCATCATTATGAACAACTTTTAATGAGGGACCAAACCTGAAATCGCGAAAAAAAATCAGCTGCTCCCTACATTTTGACGAGTTTGATGTAGATAAAAATGTACTGAACAGCTGATTTTTTTTTTCGCGATTTCGTGTTTGGGCCCATAGTAAAACTTGTTCATAATGATGAATACAATGACCCTTTAAGAGGTTGCTGGTGTTTTACCAATAACCCTGTATATTTCCAGTATAAGCTGATCTCGCATTGTATAGGATTTCCTTATAATTAGAGATCAGTGTAAACTGGAAATGTATATAGCTTGATGTGTAGTCGTGTGTACCTACACAAAAATACGCAATATGATTAATACCTGCGAAACTACGTAGGTAGCCAGTAATGACCAAAAAATTTATAGTGCTTTAGAAAAAGAACGATTGTATTTATTTATAGAGTCAAATATTTTTTCAAATAACATATTGCTGGACCAGCCGGTCGATTCAGTAAAAATCTCACCGTGAAAACTTAGGTGAAGTGAGTTTGTTTTTGCTAGGAATTGACACTATTGACAGCTCATTCCACGCTCACTTCACCTAAATTTTCACGGTGAGATGGTTACAGAATCGCACTGCAGTGCCTTTCCCTATCATTCTGCATTTAGGGTCGGCAATTCGGGATACATACTGAGCCCCGTTTTATAATGCGGGCTTATTGTAGGTATACGTGTCAAAAAAGTAGGAAGTGTAGAATATAAATAATAAAACAACACAGCCAATTTTATTATTTCGTTAAAAATAACACTTTTATTTTTATTTATTTATTATTTATTAAAACTTTATGCACAAGTAAAAAAATACTGTACAAAGGCGAACTTAATGCCTGAGGCATTTTCTACCAGTCAACCTTAAGGTGATGCAGAGACAAAACATGGTAGGTGCAACACAAGGGATAGATAACTGGCAAAAGAATAAATACACGTCCTTTACCCGTTCGGTTTCTTTTTTTTACAACTATTTGAGTTCGGTGTTTACTAGCTAACTAATTAAATAAACTAAATGAGGTGTTTGATATTTTAGTAGGAAAACATGCGGGTGTTTCATAGCCATAGTTTAGTTCATAGCGGCTTCATAGCCATGGGCTAGTTCATAGTGGCTTCATAGCCATAGTCTACTTCAATGACATTAAACGTTGCCATGATTACAGTGTGAAGCGTGGAAGTGAGACACATATATACGAAATTTTATTATTATCTCCTCACCGCTGTCACTGTGGCGAAGTTGTCAACAGCCTCGGACACCACGGCCTGTCTTGCAGCCGAATTGCGGGTCGCTAAGCGCGGCACGCTAACATCAATGACATCATCCGACGAGCCCTTGTCACCGTCGGCGTTCCAGCTGTATTAGAACCCAATGGCTTGGCACGCGACGATGGCAAGAGACCGGACGGCATGTCATTATTTCCATGGAAGGTGGGTAGGCCTTTAGTGTGGGACGCTACGTGTGTCGATACTCTTGCGCCATCCCACCTTCATGGCTCGGCGTGCTGTGCTGACACTGCTGCTGCGGCTGCGGAAAACCTCAAGCGGCGGAAGTATAATAACCTTATCGGTAATTATATTTTTGAGCGGTTTGGGGTTTGAAAGCGGTGGAATAATTATTAAATTATTCCACCGCGGATTAATTTTTTTTCAAATTGCATGAGCTGCAAAAACTCACATTCGAAACGAACTAACTGTTATTTTTTAATAGCCTAAGCCTACAAAAGAAAAGAATTTAAATCGACTCACAAAGAACTGAAATTAATATCTTATAAATAATATTTTTTTAAATTTCAACCTGACTTATCCAGATACATTCACAAAAAAAAACTGAACTATGTTTACTGCACATACTGACTGAAAAAATCATTTATTGTATCAATCATTCATTCACGTTGTCCCGTCACTATGCAAATTCCTTTAATTCCTTCCTGTACTACGTTTGCGCTACCAACGTACCACTGTATTTTTCAATCGTAATGTCAACAACGATTATTTCGACATTGTACTTAAATAAAAGTATTTGAATGTATTATTTATACTAACATGTGGTAAGAAACACCATGGTTTCGCAAATTTGAAGTTGCAGATCGCTTTTCGCACGAGGAAACTGCACAACTCACCATTTTTTGGGAGCACTTTCTTGCGACACAATACGATACACAATGACAGCTGTCGCCAAATGAATTAGTTTTATATAACGTGCATGGCCATATGGCCAGTCGACTTTGGCAGAGGGGTTCGCTCAGCTATGCCATCTCCATCTTAGAGCATTTAACTATGGAGATGGCAAGCAGCGAATCACCGAACAACATTTTCTGCCACTTTATGCGGGGGGCGAGGAAAACACATACAGCACACTACGAAAATTTGACAGTGCTAGTGATGTGACACAAACAATGAGTGATATTTCATTACATGAATGAATGAATAAATGTTCATTCATTTTAATTTCTTGTATGTATACGCACGGCTACAGATCACGCTATACAGGGTTATTGGTAAAACACCAGCAACCTCTTTAGGGGTCATTGTACTCATCATTATGAACAACTTTTAATGAGGGACCAAACCTGAAATCGCGAAAAAAAATCAGCTGCTCCCTACATTTTGACGAGTTTGATGTAGATAAAAATGTATTTTTTTCGCGATTTCGTGTTTGGGCCCATAGTAAAACTTGTTCATAATGATGAATACAATGACCCTTTAAGAGGTTGCTGGTGTTTTACCAATAACCCTGTATATTTCCAGTATAAGCTGATCTCGCATTGTATAGGATTTCCTTATAATTAGAGATCAGTGTAAACTGGAAATGTATATAGCTTGGTGTGTAGTCGTGTGTACCTACACAAAAATACGCAATATGATTAAATGCCTGCGAAACTACGTAGGTAGCCAGTAATGACCAAAAAATTTATAGTGCTTTAGAAAAAGAACGATTGTATTTATTTATAGAGTCAAATATTTTTTCAAATAACATATTGCTGGATCAGCCGGTCGATTCAGTAAAAATCTCACCGTGAAAACTTAGGTGAAGTGAGTTTGTTTTTGCTAGGAATTGACACTATTGACAGCTCACTCCACGCTCACTTCACCTAAGTTTTCACGGTGAGATGGTTACAGAATCGCACTGCAGTGCCTTTCCCTATCATTCTGCATTTAGGGTCGGCAATTCGGGATACATACTGAGCCCCGTTTTATAATGCGGGCTTATTGTAGGTATACGTGTCAAAAAAGTAGGAAGTGTAGAATATAAATAATAAAACAACACAGCCAATTTTATTATTTCGTTAAAAATAACACTTTTATTTTTATTTATTTATTATTTATTAAAACTTTATGCACAAGTAAAAAAATACTGTACAAAGGCGAACTTAATGCCTGAGGCATTTTCTACCAGTCAACCTTAGGGTAATGCAGAGACAAAACATGGTAGGTGCAACACAAGGGATAGATAACTGGCAAAAGAATAAATACTAATAAATACACGTCTTTTACCCGTTCGGTTTCTTTTTTTTACAACTATTTGAGTTCGGTGTTTACTAGCTAACTAATTAAATAAACTAAATGAGGTGTTTGATATTTTAGTAGGAAAACATGCGGGTGTTTCATAGCCATAGTCTAGTTCATAGCGGCTTCATAGCCATGGGCTAGTTCATAGTGGCTTCATAGCCATAGTCTACTTCAATGACATTAAACGTTGCCATGATTACAGTGTGAAGCGTGGAAGTGAGACACATATATACGAAATTTTATTATTATCTCCTCACCGCTGTCACTGTGGCGAAGTTGTCAACAGCCTCGGACACCACGGCCTGTCTTGCAGCCGAATTGCGGGTCGCTAAGCGCGGCACGCTAACATCAATGACATCATCCGACGAGCCCTTGTCACCGTCGGCGTTCCAGCTGTATTAGAACCCAATGGCTTGGCACGCGACGATGGCAAGAGACCGGACGGCATGTCATTATTTCCATGGAAGGTGGGTAGGCCTTTAGTGTGGGACGCTACGTGTGTCGATACTCTTGCGCCATCCCACCTTCATGGCTCGGCGTGCTGTGCTGACACTGCTGCTGCGGCTGCGGAAAACCTCAAGCGGCGGAAGTATAATAACCTTATCGGTAATTATATTTTTGAGCGGTTTGGGGTTTGAAAGCGGTGGAATAATTATTAAATTATTCCACCGCGGATTAATTTTTTTTCAAATTGCATGAGCTGCGAAAACTCACATTCGAAACGAACTAACTGTTATTTTTTAATAGCCTAAGCCTACAAAAGAAAAGAATTTAAATCGACTCACAAAGAACTGAAATTAATATTTTATAAATAATATTTTTTTTAATTTCAACCTGACTTATCCAGATACATTCACAAAAAAAAACTGAACTATGTTTACTGAAAATACTGACTGAAAAAATCATTTATTGTATCAATCATTTATTCACGTTGTCCCTGCACTATGCAAATTCCTTCCTGTACTACGTTTGCGCTACCAACGTACCACTGTATTTTTCTATCGTAATGTCAACAACGATTATTTCGACATTGTACTTAAATAAAAGTATTTGAATGTATTATTTATACTAACATGTGGTAAGAAACACCATGGTTTCGCAAATTTGAAGTGGCAGATCGCTTTTCGCACGAGGAAACTGCACAATTCACCATTTTTTGGGAGCACTTTCTTGCGACACAATACGATACACAATGACAGCTGTCGCCAAATGAATTAGTTTTATATAACGTGCATGGCCATATGGCCAGTCGACTTTGGCAGAGGGGTTCGCTCAGCTATGCCATCTCCATAGGTTAAATGCTCTAAGAGTTATTACCAAGTTACTAAAATGTGCATGTGCACCTTACTATTTTAGAAATGAAAGGGACATCCATTCAGCATGCCGTCAACTCAGTCAAGTCACTATAAACGTCAAAAAAAGGTATTGCTCGTATTGCGATTTGTATGATGCTCTTTATTTTCGGAAATACTAATTGAAATCAATGCAATTGAGATTATTGGATTAATTTAGATTGATCATCGTGCACATTGCACTGTTCCTCGTGTAGTTATATGTTGTGGATGTGTTTGAATTGACCGTATTGGGATGTGCGTTGTTTATCTGACATGTACTTATATCGGAATTTCCTAAATAGACTAGACGTTTGATGTCGGGGTCGCGTATAAAAATAACATTGGATTGTCGCGTCGGCTCCGGAGGGCTGTACCCGCCTGCGCCAGCGCCATGGCTCTGATGATGGCTCCGAGGATATTGTACCTAACCGCGGTGCTAATGTTAGGTAAGCCTATTTATTGTATATTTATCATTGCCTTCAGAAAGCTAATGTTTGCACACTGATAAGATATTTTTGTGATTTGTGTGTTTTTGACGCATAAAAAATAGGGTTTTGCATTCAAACTTGTTTGTATTTTAATGTTCCAGTGTCTCATTTATCTTTAGTGACAAATAATTTACTTACACTACAATCGTGTCGTTCTTTACTTATGTACTCACAAAAGCAATGACATTATTTTTATTAATTTCTTAGTTTCTTATTAGACAAACAAAACACTAACAATACTTCTCATGTGAACTTTTTTATAAATTTTAATTAAAGAAATTAATAAAAATACTGTCATTGCTTTTGTAAGAAACTTCTTATTAGACAAACAAAACACTAACAATACTTCTCATGTGAACTTTTTTATAAATTTTAATGAAAAAAATTAATAAAAATAAAGTCATTGCTTTTGTAAGAAACTTCTTATTAGACAAACAAAACACTAACAAATACTTCTCATGTGAACTTTTTTATAAATTTTATTTGAAGAAATTAGTAAAAATAATGTTATTTGCATACTAAAATAGTTGTTTGGATTCAAGGAATAATGGCAAATAAATAAACTTGAATAATATTAATTGTCAGGGCAATATTTAAATCTGCAACTAAATTTATTAACTACTAATTACATGTGTGACCTTTTGATAAACATTTTATGTAAGAACTTGCTTAGGAATAATAATCTTAATTTATATAATTCTGCTGTATGTGTGTTTGTCACCTGACTCCTAAACGGCTGGACCGATTTATATGAAATTTTGTGAGTACCTATATTTCAATGGGTTTCTGGATGGTTTGAAAACACAATTAGACCAGCTAGGTGGCGCTGCAGTTGGGTTTTAGGATTGTTCAGACAGGACGACGTTTGTCGGGTTCGCTTGAAATTAATTATATTTTTAATTAGTTTCTCTACATAACCATATTGGATTATTTACTATCCATAACACTATGATTGGACTTTTATACTATTCAAGTATTGGTTTGGCTTATAATATTTTGGTATGTTAAAACAACAATAACAGGTTTATTGTTGTCTGCTAAGTCTTACTTCTGACAAAGCAAGAAAAACTTCATAAGCTTGCTTTCGGCTTCTGCTTGCGAAAATCGAATCAAATCTTTTTTTAACCATCAGTGCTGTATTAAATGCCTATTGTTATGTATAGTTAACAAAACACTTGTACACATTTCATAAACCTGCCAAACTGACAATCCGGCAGGATTAGCACTCACCTTAAAACATAGTCCACACCGGACCACACCAGACCACACCGGACCACACCGGATTTTTACATCACTTAAAACAATATACCGGTTATTACAATGAAATTTTTAAAGTCCCGGCATTTCTGTTTACAACATAGTTTTTGGTTCTAGTGGCAATCTATACAAATAAATAAAATTAAAGTGTATGTTTGTAATGCCAAAATAACAGCTTCTTACTAAATGCATAGGAAAGTATAATACAAAAATAATAACAACAAAACGGTTTTTAAAATTTTTGTCTGTCTGTTTGTTCCGGCTAATCTCCGAGATGGCTGGACCGATTTTGACTGGACTTTCACTGGCAGGTAGCTGCTGTTATAAGGACTAACTTAGGTTACTTTTATTTTGGAAAAATAATTAGGGTTCCGCGCAAAAAAAATAAAACCCATGAAATTGTGAACAAAAGGTTGGTTTTGAAAAAATATTTCTGCATTTGGTAGCCCAATTCTCGAGGATGGTTATAGGCTATTTAACTTCACGCTACGACCCTTAGGGGCCGAACAAAAAGAAAAAAATCGAAAGAACGCTAACCGAAAATGAAGTAATGGCGCTGGCGGGCGATGCAACGCGGCGTTTCGGACGAGAGAGTTTTATTAAAATGTGGCGTGTGATGTGTGTTTTATTAATGTGTGGTGTGTGGTGTGGTGGTGGTGTGGTGTGGTGTTGGTGTGGTGTGTGTGTTTGGTAAACGGGGATTTTAGTACATTGTATATCTTACGAATTCCACGCGAACGAAGTCGCGGGGCACAGATAGTTAAGCAATAAGAAAACATTCCTCATCTTCACATTACATTTACATTTGTATGCAAGATGGGAACCTAATTAATGCATTAGTCTATAAATAAAATGATGTAGGCTTAAAAGCTAACATTTATCGCATACAGGTACCCTGCAGTTAAATACTCACAGAATATGATCTTATGCTTATTTAGGCCAGAGATCACTCATTCCTGGCTTATTGAATCATCATTATATTTATATTATATTGATATACATTATAATACAGATTGATATACATTATGCCGGATGACTTTTTTTAACGTCTCGTAAAAAACTGGGTATATTAGGTGAACGGAGTAGAAGCCTATGGCATACCTAACTTTTTCTTTTTTTTTTTCTTCAAAAAAAAAAAATCAAAAATTCTAATCATATGCAAGGTGCATATGATTTGAATTTCGATATTTTTAAACGATTTATTAATTTTTTTTCAAAATTTCTGGTTTTATGGTACAAATATGGAAAGGTTACATCGAATTTGCAGTATTTATTGGTACTTAGATATTTTCTTCTGTCTAAGCTATTAAAAAAAAAAAAAAAACTAGGTATGCCATAGGCTTCTACTCTGTTCACCTAATACCTACACCCAATTTTTTGCTCGAAACGGTAAAAAAAGTCATCCAGTATATATTGAATATAAAACACATGGAAATCATAATCAGCTTTGTTTTATGTGACATTGATCTATCTTAGTTTATTTATCTTGTGACACAGGAAAATGCATGGTAAACTATAAAATAAAATATGATTAAAACTTATAAGTTCAAATGTCAACTCTTCAGTGTGGCTGACACTGGCTTGGCCACCATCAGGGATTTTACTTTTGATAACACAAAGATTTAGTCATTAATTAGTCGAAATTTGTGGCCAAATATCAGAATTTGTCAGTCACTGGTTCAAAAGTTATAAGGGGTCATTGGTGGCCGATCTGGAGAGAGTCTCCCCAGCTTGGCCACCTTTATATCTCAAAAACTTGGGCACCTAGCGAAGATCTGTTTTCTCCCAGATTTAGTCGCTAATTAGTCGAAATTAGTCGCCAAGTCACAGATTTAGTCGGGTCTTAGTTTAGAAGATATAATGAGTTCAATTTTTAAGTATAGACCAAGAGCTAGATCAAAGATTTTATTATATAATATTAGGGTTATTTCAATCTAGCTCTTGAACTATACTTAAAAATTGAACTCATTATATCTTCTAATCTAAGACCCGACTAAATCTGTGACTTGGCGACTAATTTCGACTAATTAGCGACTAAATCTGGGAGAAAACAGATCTTCGCTAGGTGTCCTAGTTTTTGAGATATAAAGGTGGCCAAGCTGGGGAGACTCTCTCTAGATCGGCCACCAATGACCCCTTATAACTTTTGAACCAGTGACCGACAAATTCTGATATTGGGCGACAAATTTCGACTAATTAACGACTAAATCTTTGTGTTATCAAAAGTAAAATCCCTGATGGTGGCCAAGCCAGTGTCAGCCACACAACTCTTCATGGTAATTATAATTACAGAATGCACCTATTAGATACATAATTATAGAGATAGAATTATGTTCACCAAAATTGTAACACAGCTCAGCTTGCATGAATCAGGTATAGTCTAGTTTTTCTGCCTACCCTCCCTTCACGTAAAATCTAGACGTAAATATAAGTGTAATGAGAAAACCCTTTTGTTAAAGGTACTCAAGTGACGTCACTAACAGCAGCCCCCCCTTCTGACGAGAATTTCCCGCCCCGGCCAAAAGAAGGCCGAGTCACCACCAGGCAATGTGAGTTCTTCAATGGTTCTCAAACTTCCACTTGCGATACTGCCAAAAACTCAACATGCGTCCCGAACGTTATCAAAGAAGAGTGCCAACCTGTCGAAGCAGACAAAAGTAACCATTGCTTTGTTCTGTGGCAGTTCGACAACGTCACAAATACGGCATATCCCAAGGTAAAAGGATGCTTCGTGGATACTGTATCATGCACAGACAGGACGTCCAACTGCAGACTGCACAACTCCAAGTTGCCGCTCCTCCATTGCTGCTGCGAGGGAGATATGTGCAATCAGAACGTAGTGTTCCCTGGTATAGAAGCTGGAATATCGTCGCAAACTGAAATCCCTCCAGAGAGAGTGCCCGCGTCGGCAGTGCCTAGCGCTGACGATGACACGAAGGCAGTCATCGCGTACACGCTAACTCCGCTGTTTCTGCTGTTCGCGATCCTTGTTGGTTGTTACCTTCTGTACAGAAAGCGTAAAGGAACGTCGTTCGCTGAACTAGCTAACGGTGAGGCGTCATTGTCTCGGCCTCCGTCCGCTGGCGCCGGCATGGAAAACGAGGCCATCGGTCTTGTGGGACAGGTGACATTGTGTGAGGTCAGGGCAAGAGGCCGATTTGGAGCAGTGTGGAGGGCGAAGCTCGGCCAGCGAGATGTGGCCGTGAAAGTGTTCCCCTTGCAAGACAAACAGTCGTGGCTAGCTGAGCAAGAGATCTTCAGGCTCGCGAGGATGGATCATCCAGATATCCTACATTATATTGGCGTGGACAAGAAAGGCGACAACCTCCAGGCTGAATATTGGCTGGTCACGGCTTACCACGAGAAGGTGAGTTTTTTTTTTTTTTTCTAAAGTAATAATATGTTTTTACCTCGGTCTATTTTAAAATCTCATCGACCAATCAACAAGTGATGTTTTGTAAATGCAGCGAAGTTATCCAGTATACACGATCTTCCTATTGTGTAAAATATTACACAAGTCTTGACCGTAGAACGACACAATACAATACGGGAAAGTTAAAAATATCCGCCTGCATCTTGATAGATCAATATGTTTGAAACTAGAAAGAATTTTCTGATAGGTTCTACAAGTTAACGTGGCTATATTTAGTATGATGAATTAGTATTACCTACGGCCACTAGGTTACTCGTTTTAAGTGACGTTTTATCTTTAGTGTGTGTTATTTATATCTTCGCAGTAAGAAATCTAGCTACTTATATGGTTTTTTCACCAGGGTTCCCTATGCGACTATCTGAAAGGTCACACGCTAACTTGGGTAGAGGCTTGGCGCATAGCAGCTTGCGTGGCGCGAGGTCTTGCTCACCTCCATGAAGAGGGTGGCGGAAAACCAGCCCTTGCACATAGAGACTTCAAATCCAAGAACGTCCTCCTAAAAGCTGACCTGAGCGCTTGTATTGCGGACTTTGGCCTCGCCTTGATCTTTGTAGCAGGGAGAGGTTGCGGTGATGCTCACGGTCAGGTCGGGACAAGGCGGTACATGGCCCCAGAAGTACTGGATGGAGCCATCAACTTCACGAAAGACGCTTTCCTAAGGATAGACATGTATGCGTGCGCTCTTGTGCTCTGGGAGATCGCTTCAAGGTGAGTCGGTTTTGTCATTTGAGTTGCAAAGTGTCAAAAATGTTAATGCAATGTTAAAAATAGCCAATGGGATAGATTTATATGTTAATATTTAGCTTTGTACAGCCTCATCACCAATCACGAACGACTTTTTAACAAGCAACATGGCATTGCCGTTTGTGTAGTCGGGTTTCGTCTACAAATTTGGTGGTGGTGGTATTTTAACCACTTGCCATATCGTAGTTACCCATGTTTTATTACGTTACATTTAAAGCCAGAAATAACGTTGTTAGGTCCTTGAACAAAACCGTTTTTTAGGATTTCGATCGATAGCGAGAGTTGCTGTATATCCCCACGAAATCAAATAGAAACCATATTAATACCATATTGAAACCTATTACCGTCGGATTTAGTATCGGGAGACCTTTCTAGTGCACTCGTCGAATACATAACTAAGTTTAGAAGTTCTACATTTATGTTTTTAGGTCAAATTCATCACTTCTGAACTAGGCTTTTGAATGATTGATTCAGCGAAAGTATTTTGGAAAGCAAATGCTTTAGCGAGAAGCGAATGTGTTTGTGGTATAATTTATTAATGTATTTGAATTAATAGTGGTAGTATAGTTTGTCGAAAAGTTCTCTAGGTAGTTCTACTACCATAGACCATAACTATTTTAGTCTCAAGCATTTTTGTTGCTGTGGTGGCCCAGTGGTAACGGCGCCGACTTACGGGTTGTAGGTCGTGGGTTCGAACCCAGGCAGGCGCTTTACTTTGTGTAAATAATTTAATCACCGCTGCTCTCAAAACGGCGAAGGAAAACATTGTGAGGAAACCGGCATGTCCTAGAACCAAAAATTCGAAGACATGTGACATCTACAAACCCGCAGTGGGCCCGCGTGGTAGATTACAGCCCACTCCCTTTCGTAGAGAGCAAGCCTGTGTTCCAGCAGTGGGAACACTATAGGCTGATTATGCTATAGCTTATGCATTGCTATGTGCTTTGATGGAAATGAGTGTCTGAGTAATTTCAGAGATATGAGTGAGGCCTCTCTATACCAGTGTGGCGGCATCTACATCGCCACATATGAACTACGCATCAATGACATGACGTCACGCAAACCTGCATCGCGCAATTAGAGTTTACCACGCGATTAGCATATATACAACGTCCCGACATCAACCGTCGGGCAGTAGCCCACCAGACACAACACCCGTCTGGTCGGAGGATCCTCCCTTTTCTATGGAGGGTGAGTGAACTTTACACCCTGTTCCTCATACCTCTAAACTGGTGACCCCGAGCATGAACGTCAGCGCAGCCTTCGTGCAACTACTTCAGCGTGGCGTCATCAAGCATCACTTCCTCAAGCTTTCGAGCGGCGAGTCACACAGCCAGCCAGCATCCAGGGCTTCAACGGGTATCCTGACCACCAGCATGCAGCGGACACGCATTCCTGGTCAGCACCTTCAGCCTCAACCCAGCGCTGTACACTCCGACTCACTGGAGCATAACGCAGCGCCACCCCGACTCACTGGGGTATCACCGCAGACAGTTCCGATTCACCGTGAACTAGCGGCACCCGGTTCCGACTCACTGGAACCACAACTGGCACTGGCAAGTGGCAAGCATCGCAAGATACACGACTCGGCCCACTATCGACCTCCGATCTCCGGAGGGGAGTGATGTGGCGGCATCTACATCGCCACATATGAACTACGCATCAATGACATGACGTCACGCAAACCTGCATCGCGCAATTAGAGTTTACCACGCGATTAGCATATATACAACGTCCCGACATCAACCGTCGGGCAGTAGCCCACCAGACACAACACCCGTCTGGTCGGAGGATCCTCCCTTTTCTATGGAGGGTGAGTGAACTTTACACCCTGTTCCTCATGCCTCTAAACCAGTGCCCGATGGCTGTAAAGTTGTAAACACTTTGGCTAATCTCTTGGATGGTCCTCTCGTTAAGGGACGATCAACAAGATTGGAATACGGTTAGGTAAATCGGTGTAGTACCTACAGTCCGCGAGGCGTAAGATGAGCTTTGCATTTGTGTGAGTGCACATAGAGTGTAGGTGTGACGTCCGGCATAGAGCGCGACGCGTTCTTTGTTTGGTTTAAAACCGGTTTATACTGCTTGTTGGCAATCGGCTTTTGTTCTTTTAGTACGAGAGGCCATGACTAAAACCATGTCGCATCGTTGTAAAACTTAAAACCATAAGGTGACTGAAGATTTTGTCTTACGTAAAACGATAACACAAAAATTTCGGTCATGGGCTCTCGTACCATTTTGGTGATCACTCACACAAATGCAAAGCTCAACTTACGCATCACGAACTGTACAAGTACTGCGTACCGAATGCGTTTCTAATCGTAATCTTAGCGAGGTGGGTTGATCCATGGCCAGCTAGTAACTATAATTGACATTTCTTTATTTAATAAATATTGAACGGTGATGCGGCGGAGATATTTATTACTTATGGTGAATGGCCGGTAACTACAGACCATGATAGCAGCGGGAAATATGATTTTGATTTCTGAATTACCTCAAGAGGTATATTACCTATCTATAGCAGAGCTTGTTCTTTATAAACCCTTACGGCCTTATTACAAAACGAGGTTTTTCTTCTGTCATGATTTAAACCATCGAGTCAGTTTTTGTAATAAGAACATAGCTGTGATAGAAATAGAGTTATTTAAACAAGACTGACAACTTAGTCCGGTACTAAGTTGTCAGTTTTGTAAAACTGACATCTTAATGTGTCGGAATAAAGTTCGAAATCCAAAAAAAGGTCCATGGTTTAAACCTGGGTTTGAAGATGAACCTTGTTTTGTAATAAGACGGTTATAGAAACTATTGGTCTCTTATAATTTCTTCTCCGACAGATCGTAGTACCCACTGTTACCACTCCATCTCAATACCTACCTTGTTTTAAACGTTGTAGGTGCAGTGACGTGGCTTCAGAGTTACCAGGGCAATACCGTCTGCCTCTTGAGGAGGAGGTAGGCTCCCATCCAAGTCTTGAAGAGATGCAGGAGGCTGTGGTGCAGAGGAAACTTAGGCCGCATATACCGCCGCACTGGCGGAACCATCCCGTAAGTAGAACATGTCATCGTTTGTACTATATTTGGGGCGTTTATTAATTACGTGAGTGAGACGATTTTGTCGATTTTTCCCAGTTGCATTTTTCTTCAGTCAGAGTTTTAATCAATTAATCAATAGACATAAAAATGAAATCTGTGCTGAAGGAGCTCGTGGCTAAGTAATAACAGCCGCACGGGTCGATCAACCAGCCGGGTTCGGGAAGCGGGTCGCTTGCCGTGGTTGGTCCGTGGATGGGTGACCATCTTTACATACCGAGACTCCTCCGTGTCTCGGAAAGTACTTTAAGCCGTTGGTGCCGGCTGTCATTCGTGGATCTTTGTCAGTCGTTACGGGTCGTCAGAAGCTCGACAGCCTGACAACCAGTCTTACCAAGGGGTATCGTATTACCCAGTTACTGGGTCGTGGAGGTCAGATAGGCAGTCGCTCCATGTAAATTTCTGGTATATTCAGCTGCATCCGGTTAGACTGGAAGTCGACGCCAACATAGTTGGGAAAAGTCTTAGCAGATTGATTTTGATGCTGTAATAGTGAAAGAAATGTTTACGAAAAAGACTCCAATTTATTTTGGTAGGTATCTCCGTTAAATTCAAATTTAAATTCAAATTGTTTATTTATAAAAAACAGTATTGTAGTACATGGTAATTTAGGGTTGACAAATTAGTGTACCTATTAAAACTACAATTAAAATGGTGGTGAGGTGCTGCATTCCCAGCTAGGTTACAGAATAACCTGTATAAGGGGACTGGAAGTCGACGCCAACATAGTTGGGAAAAGTCTTAGCAGATTGATTTTGATGCTGTAATAGTGAAAGAAATGTTTACGAAAAAGACTCCAATTTATTTTGGTAGGTATCTCCGTTAAATAAAACAGTTGTGTATGAATGTATTTACACATTTGTTAGTTAATGACAGCTAATCAGCCTACTAGTCGACAGCTACAGCGACATCCTTCCTCTATGCATGTCTGTTTAAGATAAGAATATATAAATAATGCATTAGTTTCATACAAGACTAGCAGCGGCCCGCGGTTTCACTCGCGTAAGTCTCGAACCCGTAGGAATATCGGGATAAAAAGTATTCTACGTGTTAATTCAAGTTATAAACTATCTGTGTGCCATTTTTCATCAAAATCCGTTCAATAGTTTTTGCGTGAAAGAGTAACAAACATACAAACACACACACACAAACTTTCGCCTTTATAATATTAGTCTGTTAAAAGTCCTGCTTAGTTTGTGGGTTAACGGTCAAACCATACATTGTTGTGATGTACAAAGTTAAATTTGTTTTTATGTACTTACGTCTGTCATCAACTCTATCACCTTTTGCAAAATAAAATATCTTTTATCTTTTTTTTTTATCTGTTATAATCAACTTTTCTTTTGCCAATAAAACTTTTTGTATTTTGTAGGTAGTTTTATACTTCCCTGACACAGGCCGACAGGCAGGACTTTTACAGGCCTGTGGCCTGTGTGTGGGACTTATGGTAGGTATTACAGGTTGATTTACAAAAAAATGTAAAAAAAATGTATATAAGTAGTTTATCAGCCATCTCGTTACCATAACACAAGCATTAGGTTGCTTAGCTTGGGACTAGATGGCGTTGTGTGAAACGTCCAAGGATATTTATTTATTATTTATTATGATTTATTATTTACAGTAATGTAATGCCTACTAACCCCTAACGAATTCAATACATTACAATAAATTCATATTAGCTATAGTTTTCCTTCCTTACTTTCTGTATTATCGGTATATTTACACGATGATATTTCTAATTTGTATTTCATTAAACACCTAATTTGTACTGCAGCTGTTGTTAACTAGATAATGCTACTAATGATGCTGCTGTTGTTTATTCCGTAGAATAAGGAAAACTGTTTAATTTTTTTTCTCTCTAAATAATGATAATGACTGTTGGAAGCTATGCTTATCATACCAGTCATAACATAAAAGTATTTATTTTCTTTAAACATAGTCAATCTGCCTAGCTTTTTCCCAACTATGTTGGGGTCGGCTTCCAGTCTAACCGGATGCAGCTGAATACCAGTATTTTACATGGTATTTTACAGTAATAGTATACAGTAGTATTTTACATTTACATTTCTTTATACATAGTATAAAGTTGTTACAGTGGTTTTGATGTAATGTCCTCAATTACTCATGTTTGTTTGTCAGTCAATTGTATTAATTGCATGCAAAATCACGGCGAAAGTTTGTGAGTGTGTGTGTGTGTGTTTGTTACTGCTTCACGCTCAAACGGCTAGACTGATTTGGATGAAATTTGGTATATAGATAGCTTATACCCTTTTTTTTGTGGATGGGAAATCATCAAATGACTTCTCCCGGTCTTGGTGGAGCGGAAGGGCATGTACTGACTACAACCCACCCGTGTTCCTTCAGTTGCCTATGCCAGGGCCACGGTATCTTTTTCAAACAACCCGCGACCCCAGCGGCCTATCTTATACCCTGGATTAACACATAGGCTACTTTTTATCCCGGTCTACGCGGGTAAAACCGCGGGGCGCTGCTAGTAATTAATAAGTTAAAGATTCATAATTATAAAATGTCGCAGATTAATGATAATACAATAGTCATTCAAATCATACATCACAAACATTTAAGGCAGGCAGGCTTCATTTGTTTTCCTTCAAAGATGGGCGCGCTCTATTTCAGAGTTTCGTAAAACCAAATTGTCTTGCAAACAACTTTAGTTTAATGAGCTTCCAATGATACCAAGATTAAACAGGTACTTTTGGGGTTCCCTCGTTTCTCATTCAACCAGGCGTGGTCGGCAAGTCAAGAGTCGATCTGCCTAGCCTTTTCCCAACTATGTTGGGGTCGGCTTCCAGTCTTACCGGATGCAGCTGAATACCTGTATTTTGTATGGAGCGACTGCCTATCTGACCTCCACAACCCAGTAACTGGGTAATACGATACCCCTTGGTAAGACTGGTTGTCAGACTTTCGGGTTTCTGACGACCCGTAACGACTGTCAAAGATCCACGAATGACAGTCGGGACGTGCTTTCCGAGGCACGGAGGAGTCTCGGTATGTAAAGATGGTCACCCATGCGGCTGTTATTATATTTTAACCACGTCAACAAACTCATTTATGTTTTTTTTTTTAAATCTAGTTCTAAAAGCAAATTCCTCCCCAGGGTATGACAGTCCTGTGCGACACTATGGAAGAGTGCTGGGATCACGACGCGGAAGCCCGTCTCTCCGCGTCGTGCGTACTCGAACGTGTGTGTGCGCAGCAGCCCGCGACCGGGGTGCCCCCCCTCACACCCGACACCACCCCCCTTCTCATCCACGAGTTGGCCGACCAACAGCCTTGCTGACGTCACTACGTTGAGCTGCCGCTCATACAGTTCTGAACAGGTGTACAAAAGTAGGTACAGAAGTACAGTTGAGTTTGGGTGGGCGTGGCTGGGTTCACTTCGTTTTATTTCAGCGGGAGAGAAGGTATAGTCAACAAATACGTTTATGATTTCGTTTTTTTTTTTTTTTTTGTGAAAAAGTGATAAAGCTGGAGAGGGAAGTCCAAAATAAAGGACTGTGTGAGAGATGAGATGCATGGACACAGTAAGTAGGTGAGAGGAGAAGTGTGTGTTTTTTATGTCTTTTTAGGGTTCCGTACCTCAATAGTAAAAAACGGAACCCTTATAGGATATAGGATGTCGAATACGTAGGTCTATGGTCCGGTGGAGTTCTAAAAAAAATCAAGCTTCTATGTCAATGCAATAATAAAATACGGCCACTTGTGCGACATATTTAGTTACTCTCAAAGTCGCAAGTAAATCAAAACCAGTTGTCCCAGAATCATGGAATTTGGCAAGAAGCAAGGTCTCACAGCACAAGTGAAGGAAAAAGTCCGAAAATTGTTAATTTGTAATTTTATCTATATATATTATATGTAAATAAAAAAGTCAGTCAATCAGTCAGTCAGTCAGGACTTCTCGTCCTGACTGACTGACTGACTCATCAACGCACAGGCCAAACCCTTGGACCTAGAAAGCTGAAATTTTGCACAAAGGTTCCCTTTATAAAGTAGACAAGGAGTAAGGAAGGAATTCCCGGTAGTAAGTTCCCGTGGGATATTTTCCGACATCCACGCGGGCGAAGCCGCGGGCAAAAGCTAGTCACATATAAAAGTGTTTTTTTGGGATTACAATTTTAAGTTGGTTTTTGGGATAAGTTATTTTCAACTACGGAACCCTTCACTGTGCGTGGTCCGACACACACTTGGCCGCTTTGTTTGTAATGTGTGTCTTATTTGTGCAGAATGAACATTATTTATTTCTTTCTAAATGGATGATAACTAGATAACTAAGAGGGAAGAATGGAAGAGGAACATATTGTCTTTTTTTTTGTGGATTGGAAATCAATCGTCAAATGACTTCTCCCGGTCTGGGTGGAGCGGAAGACTTTTACTGACTAAAACCCACCCGTGTTCCTTCAGTCGTGTTGTCTATGCCAGGGCCACGGTATCTCTTTCGAACAACGCGCGACCCTGGCGGACATATATTGTGCCCATGACCCCAAGTGATGTGGGACGTGAGCAAGCAGAAGTAACTCAAGCTGTACCCATACATACTACAGATCTAGGATATGAGATCAGAATCTTCTCTGTACCTACCTAGTGTCCACGTCCAGTGTATAGCGGCAGCCATTGATTGTCAAAGGTAAAGTACAAAGTATATGTTATGAATTGAACAATCAAAATACAGTCTGTATTGTGGTGTTTCGAGATGGATTCGCGCTTAGTTTAAGGATTCTCGTGTTTGAAAGGGTCCTGTGAAATTCGTTATCAAGAATTTTATTAGGATTATGTTCCATCGTAAGGTGACATGTAAAATGGGGCTATTTTAAAATTTAAGGGTTATTTAAAATTTATGAAATGCATCGAAAACTATGACTTACTTTATCTATTGAAAACTGAAATGTCGTAAATAAATATGAGTAAGTAAACGAAATTTGAATGAAGTAGTCCGGTAGGTTTTAAAATAGCCTTATTTTTTAATTCTTTGAAACTACATTATATGCAGGTTTTTGTAAGTATTTTATCAAACTTCCAATAATTTATGTTTTATAAAAATCGGTTCATGAATTACGAAGTCCTGAGGTAAAATACAACCGAATTTAAAACCTCCTCTTTTCATTGAAGACGGTTGAAAAAAGATCATAATTTCCTCTTTTACACTCGCGTATGTATAGTGTAGTTTCACCTTGATTTCTTGAAATTAAGAGTACATTGTAAATTAATTAATCACCTGCACCATTGCGTAACACATTATCATCGGAATCTGAACCATTTTGAAGCAAATTGCGAATCCATTGCTTCATAATGTACGAAAAATGTGTCTGCTCGACAACGTAAATAACGCAATGAATGTTGTTGAACTGTCAAAATGAATCCGATTCCGATTGATAGTGTGTTACGCAATTAGGGTGCTGATTTAAATTATGATTTAAATGTTTGAGCACCGTTATGAATTATTATGATTATGATAACATTTAGACCACAGGGGTTTATGAATCTAGAAGGCAGTATGTATATTTTTCTTATGAATCAATGATTACAAAGCGCACATTTTTATTGCACATAATCATCGAAATACTAATAAAATACACAGTCCAATAAGTTTTTCTGCGATAATAATTTAATAATGGGCACAAAATTATAGGAATTGAATGTTGGAATGGAAAGTCACTATTAGTTTAGTTAATTGTATTCAAAAACCCTGTTCCGCCTTGTCGTGTAAAAATCAAGGATTCCTTAGTCACGATCGAACGACGACGAAATAATTATTATGGCAACACCAGTCCCTGAAAAAATCAGTCTAGCAATCAACCAGTTTTTTTTTATTTCGGTTTAAATGAAACTGCTGTTAACACTTTTATCTTATCTCGGTATTCTATTTTCGTAGCGATTGGGTCAATCCTAAATTAGAACGCGCCCTTTTTAATGATCTATGAGATTCCGATATGAGTAATTAGGTAAGGGTAGCTTGGGCGTTAAATATTTAAAAAGGGCAAAGACATCAGACGCACGTTTTAATTCGTTCTTGTTTTTTGTGAATTCAATTATGGACACCATACAAGTCGAAGTTTAGAAGAAAAAACAACGGATCTATACCTAGTCTGTTTTTTAATCACGGAGACTAAATTAAGTGAAGATGTCAATTAAGTCTCCGAGATTAAAACATGCACTTTATACTCTGATTTTGAATTTGCTAGACTTAAATGACTTAACAGGACTAAAATGTCAAAATGACAAAAACAGATCAATCGCAGCTGTCATTTTGGTTTAGCAAATTAAAAATCAGAGTTTAGTACTTATTTCAAATCTTTCAAACCCTTGGATCTAGAAAGCTGAAATTTTGTACAGAGTTTCTCTTTATTAATGTAGACAAGGAAGAAGGAAGGATTTTTGTTCTCGTGGGATATTTTCCGACTTCCACATAGGCGAAGCCGCGCGGGAAGTGCTAGTGGACTATAATTACTGTGATAAAGATCTAAATAGGTACCGGTGTTTTGTTTTCTGACGAAATCTGTTAGATTAGGTACGGTCCTATCTCTACACTTAATGTGGATTTTACCAATGAAACTGAACGCGATCAGCACATATAAACCGAGTTCAAGAACTGTCACTGTCAATATTCCAAAGAAAATAATGACACTGACAGCCTTAAACGTGGTTTACGTGCTGATCGCGTTCAGTTTGATTGGTGAAATCGGCACTTGTCTATTAAAGCCCAGACCCAGACCAGACGCTAAATTGATAGGCTCACAAACAACTTAGCGAGCTATTCATAAGCTTCCTTTATAAACATCCTACCATGATCTAATGTATGGTAATTGTCGTCGTTCGCGCTCCCTTTCCTGAACCGTCGCCGCTTCCTCTTGCGCTGTCAATGTGTCGCAGCAGATATACTTTACTACGGTGTCCGTGATAAACAACATGATTATATCAAATTGTTATCAATCAGTACTAATCAAAAATGTCCAAAACTGTTTTTATCATAGACACTGCTCCTTAACTTTTGATAAATAAATGTAAATATTTATTAAGAGATTTTTTTTTATTAAGTGTAGTTTCGAATTAAAATATTTTATTTCGACTCCGATTCTCGATCTTATTTATTTGATCATAAAATCGATGTTTGTATTTTTACTCTTTAAGTAGCTTCGGTCTAAGTACTAACAAAATTAATATTATTTAAAGGCATCTTAATCAGGCTATGCTATTTTATTTAATACTCGTGTTATTGTTTAATTTTAGTAACATTGTCATATCTGTGTTTTATTTTTAGATATCTTTTTTTTTTATATTATGGGGTCCCTTACGTAGTATAATTATTGTAGTATACACTAAATAATACATGTTTGCATTAGGGCTTGTTTACACGAAGCAATTTAATTGATTGTTGACTGCAACAATTTGGAACCTGCACTGAAATATTGGTTCATATTATGCAATTATGTTGATCCTTGTAAATGGGTATTTATGGTTTTAGGGACTAACTACACTTATTCAGCTCAATTCCGCTTTTGTCCATATAAACGACGCGGAAATCTGAACGCATCTCCATACAAAACTGTTTTTTTTTTGGGACCTAAAAGTTGTAAGGTCTCAAGCTAATTTCAACCTTATTGACATTTTACAAATCCTTGGTTTTTTGCTCCAATAAGTGTAGTTAGTCCCTTCGCCATTACTCCACTGCCAGAATAAATGGAATCCTATGAATCATAAATATCAAGCTAGTGATAGTATAAATGGAATTGATATGACAGAACTAATCTTGCCTGATTCTCATACACGGGGGCCTCTTACATAGTAAGACTGGTATTATTTTTATAATTGGCTTTATTTACTTAGTTTATTGGCTCTTAATTTGTGAGGCGTTCTAAAGTGCTAAATTAATGGGAAATTGAAGCAATGAAAAATTAGATGTTAGTATTTGTGTAAGTGGATGTCATTTGCTAAGTTAATTTTAATGTTATTTAGCCCTAATCAGTCTTAGGTCATGCTTCTATTAGTGTTTATCACTCATACGCCTTCTCAACGCGAAACGGTTGAGGGGAGGCACCTGAGGGCATAGACAAATGGCATTCGCTTCAGAGCGATTCTATTTCTGCAATCGCTACAGCTTCAAAGTGACATTGACATGATCACGTGACATTGCGATAGCTTCTGTCAACCCCATACATTTTTGGCTTTTCTACTAGCGTCATCGCTAATAAAATGCCACTTTGTCTAAGCCCTCTGATCAATTTGGTATCGCCGAGGAGTATAGTTAGTGCAATCCAAGAAGACGCGCCCCACTCTTCTTCCTAACCGCTTACAGTACAAGTATGGAACTTTGTACAAGTGTACGCACTAATTACCTATACCTATAGTTAATTACCTGCAATTAGTGTGTATCGACAAAACTAAAACACCAGCAGAATGGTGCACACTTGCACTGTAAGCGGTTAGGAAGAAAAGTGGGGCGCGTCTTCGTGGAAGACGCTAGAAGTCCTAAAACGGTGTTTTTAAAACATTGATAATTATTGCATTGAATGTAAACAAATGTGTGAGTAATAAGCCGTAATAGAGGGTAGTCGTAATATCGTTGCGATGTAAGTAAACAGTACATGTTGTGCCATATACCGGACTGGTTATGCTAATTGCACAAAGTCGAGTTTCGAAGGAGAGTCCGTCAATCCAAGATCAACTAAAAGAGATGGTGTCTCTCCTTCAAAAACTTGAATTATAATAATGTTGAACGCACTTTCTTATCATAGAAAACTGTGATTTTGTTCTCTTATGCCACTTTGTGGTATTTTCAGCAAGTGTATCTTGCCTTCTAAGGATTTTTCACAAAGTGACGCAGGACAACAGACCCCTGAAAAAAAATATCATTGAAAATATTGTGATTTTAGAACATAATTGAAATATCATAATGGGAAATCATAACGAATTTGATTTACCTATGCCGTGTGCATATCACCACACATAGACTAAGTAATGTTGCCAAATGTAAATAATGTAGATGTAAGTCTATTATAGGATATTTTCGTCTGAATGTCAGAGTTTTAGCTTGTGGACACACTTTCCCAGAGAAAAATAGGTACGAAATAAATTTTATCTACTCTCATATCGTAAAATTCGAATTATAAACTTCAAAACGAGTCTGTATTGACATACTTTATTACCGAAATTTAAAGATAAAATCATAAATAATAATACTTTTTCTCTAACTAAATAATGTTTAGCAATTTTTTTACCAATATGATACAGGGCAAATCCAAGAAGTTAATATTACCAAGGAGTTTACATCATTTTTTTTTTTTTTCTAATGAAACATGCGGGGCGCGCCATTTTTATAGCATTACAAATATTTGATTACATTTTATCTTGCATGTGACACCGCATGCGCGGTGATGTGCTGGGTTTTGGCGGCATTCATACGTTTTGTTGTAGTGGGGCTTACTATGAACTCTTATAGCAGGGCAGAAGTTGAAAGTTGAACGAGAGAGAGACGGAGATATATACAACGTATAGCACCGTCAGTCTCTCTCACTGGAAACTTTCACCTTCTGCCCTGCTATAAGAGCTCATAGTAAGCCCCCTGAACTTCGTGGGAATTTAAAAAAAAATGTCTGATATAATTAATCCCAATGTATGAGAGTAGATAAAGTAGTGCATTAAACTGCACATAACTAGGTATTAAAACGCTCATGTATACTATTAAAAACCCCGCCTACTACGGCTCTGTTTTTAAACACACACACACGTGTTTTAATACCCCTCATTATGCAACAGTTTCATAAACTACTAATATAGGATCTGTAGATGATTTTTCATACAAGTGGTAATATTAAAAGACGTTGTCGATAGCTTATGTAAATCGCATAGTTTTGTCTTTTAACATTCACCATTGTAGAAAAAGTTTTTCTACACTTCAATGATGTTAGAAAAAGGCCTAATTCCATTGTAAAATGTTGCACAGTGTGTTCGCAGCTCTAGTGTAATATAACTATTGTCAGAGATTAATACAGATGGGACACTCCGCAGTTTAGGTATGAAGCTACAAGTACGCGGCGGGCTCATCTCACTGGGTCAATTCAGTGTGGGCTGCCGCGCACCGGCCGGCTCGCACGTTAGTTCGATACTCACTCACGCGCCGCGTCGTAAGAGAAGACAACCCTAACGAGTCAGAAGGTATTAGAGTTACGCGATAGAAAGAGAGGCAACTTGTAGGTGAATATAAGTGCAGGTAATAAGCGTTGTGTGACCTGAATTGCACTTTATTGTGTCGTAGCAAGAGTCGCTTTTTATTTAAATGATTTTGCGGAGTGTCCCATCTGTATTAATCTGTACTATTGTAAAAGAAGTAGTGGAAGTCTTTAGATTGGGTAGTGTATAGACACTATGAGACATTACGTTTGATGTCAATGCGTCGTCTCGTGTTTAATCGAATAACGAATGTCTTAATGGCCATGTTTATCATTTATTTTAAATTAACAAACGTGAATGTCTGTTGAAATTTGATGTATTAAAATATATTTTCTAGACAAACATAACATTTTATTCACAGTCCATTGACCTCTATATTTTAAGACCACGACTGATGGTAATTTTACATGACTGGTAGAATGTAAATTTTTAGTAAAATATCCAATAGTATTCATATGCAGGATTAAATTGACTTCATGGGCATCCTTTTAAGGGGTCATTGCACTCATCATTATGAACAACTTTTACTATGGGACCAAACCTGAAATCGTTATTCTTACTACATTTTGCCGAGTTATGTGAACATGTAGGGAACAGCTTATTGTTTTCGCGATTTCCGGTTTGGTTCCATAGTCAAAGTTGTGTGATGGTTGCCATGCTAGTGTCAGTGACACGTAAAAGTTGTTCATAGTGATGAGTGCAATGACCCCTTAAAAGGATGCCCATAAATTCAATTTCAACCTGTAGATATATGATTGACTTGCATGAAAACATCATGTTTTGAGAGAAGGAAACAAACATTTAAAGTATACAAATTCTGATTCTTTATTTTTATTAAAATCCAGGTCTTTTCACTGTACAACATGTAAAGTGTGGGGCGCTCGGTCTCACGGCTCGACGCCGCTTTTACAAATTTGTTTAATTAACTTCGAATTTCACTATATGTACATCGGCAGCGCGGGCCGGCCGCGAGGCGTCGGCGCAACTATTGCGGGCAGTAGTAGTCTCTCACTCAGATTCACAGATTATAAAATAATACAATATACTCTGCATGTACGGATCAAGGTTAACTTTAGCCTATAACAAAGGTATTTCTAAGGTTGTTAAACAAAGGCATAAACGGTCACAAGTCTCGTTTATACATTGTCGGAGCGGCGAGCAAACAAAAGTATATCCGCGGCGGTTGAACGCACCGCACGGTGCACGATACGAACAGCTCGGAAAGTCAGAACATAGATCCTTCACTCGATATTGTATCAGCCCAGGTTGGCACGGGAGATTTGTTGTCCCGCACTAGGATTTTCAACTCTACGTGTTGAGCCGAGCGTTGAGAATCTAACAGAGTACATCCCAGCGCGTCGAAAAAACATTATTGCATTTTTAACTCTCGGCGATAAGCAGTACGTTGAAAATCCAGTGCGCGATAAAAACTCGTCCGTAGTTTCTTGGGCTCACACGACGGCGCCGCTGGAGCTAGGTGGAGGGGTGTGGCTAGGAGGGCGGCGGGGTGGTGGGGCTGGCAGGCGCGGGCGGCTCGTCGGGCGCGGCGCGGCCGGCCGAGGCGCGCAGGCAGTCGCCGTGCGCCTTGTACTCGATGGGCACGGTGGGCGGCAGCTGCAGGATGCGGCGCAGCGCGTCGCGCACGCGCGCCGCCGCCAGCGTGTCGGACGCTGTGCGGTGCCACACCGCTAGGTGGTCGTCCTGCAACAACGCACAGTAACACGTGAAGGCATTTGTGATACAGGGTAATCCTAGGAAGTGCCACACCACTCCTTTGACACCTAAGTGCGCATTACATAAGACCAAGATTTACTGTATCCAAGTTTCTAGATTTTATTATTTACTAGCTGCGCCCCGCGTTTTCACCCGCGTAGACCGGGATAAAAAGTAGCCTGTATGTTAATCCAGGGTATAAGCTATCTACATACAAAATTTCATCCAAATCGGTCAAGCCGTTTGAGCGTGAAGAAGTAACAAACATACACACACACACTTACAAAGTTTCGTATTTATAATATTAGTGTGAAAACAATTTTTACATAGGGTGACATTGGGGCGGCCTTATCGCTAAAAGCAATATTTTAAAGACAACCTTTAGATGCATTAAGGGAGAAGGAGAGGAGACAATACTGCAGGCAATCTGTGGTCTCTTTATACTTAATTTACCCTTTGATATACATAGAGCGACCGAAGAGAGCTCAAAAATTTTAGCACCCAGTCTAGGTAGAATACAATAGATACAAAAGAAAAAAGATATCCTTACCTGAAACCGTACGGAGAGCACGACCCCGCAGAGCTCCTGTCCGACCATGAACTGCTCGCCAAGCATCGCCATGCACAGGTCCTCCCACGCGCGACCCGTCTGTGTTTTACGTAGTCGTACAACCTGAGAATAAAGCATAATACATTAGAATGTGGTTGGTCTCACGTCTGGATCGTATGTCGTGAGAAAATCAAGGTGCTCTTCTAAATGCGACTGAACGCAACCGCAAACCGCAACAACACGACTGTTTTTTATGTAACTCTAAGAAAAGAGCAACAATATCGCTATCTAAAAATAATCTGCCTAGCCTTTTCCCAACTATGTTGGGGTCGGCTTCCAGTCTAACCGGATGCAGCTGAGTATTTTACATGGTGCGACTGCCTATCTGACCTCCACAACCCAGTAACTGGGTAATACGATACCCCTTGGTAAGACTGCTTGTCAGACTTTCAGGCTTCTGCCGACCCGTAACGACTGTCAAAGATGACAAGACAAGAATGACAGCCGGGACCAACGGCTTAAGGTGCTTTCCGAGGTACGGAGGAGTCTGGGTATGTAAAGACGGTCACCCATCCACGAACCAACCCCGGCAAGCGTAGCTTAACTTGATAGATCGACCCGTGCGGCTGTTATTACTTAGCCACGCTATCTATGGAAGCATTTTCAGAGCACCTTTTATGCACAACTTTACAAACATCTTCCATGACAAGAAACTTTTTACACAGTTCCAGACTCGTCTAAACATACCTTGCAATACTTAGAACTTTTACGGTGTGTCATTGCTTGTAATAAAGAATATTCACTCTATTACTGATATAGAGCCGAGAGGAGCTCATGGCTAAGTAATAACAGCCGAACGGGTCGATCCATCAGGTTAAGCTACGCTTGCCGGGGTTGGTCCGTGGATGGGTGACCATCTTTACATACCGAGACTCCTCCGTGCCTCGGAAAGAACGTTAAGCCGTTGGTCCCGGCTGTCATTCGTGGATCTTTGACAGTCGTTACTGGTCGTCCGAATCCCGAAAGTCTGACAACCAGTTACCAAGGGGCATCGTATTACCCAGTTACTGCGTTGTGGAGGTCAGATAGGCAGTCGCTCCATGTAAAATACTGGTATTCAGCTGCATCCAGTTAGACTGGAAGCCGACCCCAACATAGTTGGGATAAGGCTAGGCAGATTTTTACTGATATAGAGCCATTGTATTTCTCGAGCGTGCGTCAATCAATACAATTAAAACTTTAGGTCAACAACATGAAATTCACTTGTGAGACATCAAATATCCTTACCCATTTCCCTCCATTGACATTGGCGGGGTCCTCCCACATGGGTTTGATGCCCAGTTTGAAGAGGTGGAGGTCGGAGAGTGGTGGCAGCTCCGACGGCCGCGCCAAGTGCGTGTACAGACCCCACCATTGCTCCACGCTTGCCACCCTACCCACCAGACGTAACGCCTGGAATTAATGTAGAAAATATAATTAGGTGGATTTATGTCACCTTTCACCATGTATAACATTGAATGGGATAAAGTTATTGAGAGAATTGTATAACAGCAAATTCGTCTTCACTATTACTATCGACGGCGAAGTACCAATAACACCTAACTACTTACCACCTAACTGACAAAGTCAAAAATTTACACAAACTGAAAAATAGACACTTTAAATAGACCCGTTGGTTTAGTTGGCAGGTATGTACCTATTTCCACATTTTAACTTAAGGGCGAGCGCGCATTGCGGTGCGGTGGAAAACGTTCCGGTAGTTCTGCCGCACCGGTAAAACAAACGCAGTCTCGGGTCCGCGCACTGCGGGTGAAAAAACGCATGTTTTTTCATTCGAGTCTCACTGTGATGCTCGCAAGACGTCGCGCGTCGTCGTAAATAAATTCGCAATGGACTATCAAACAAAAATGACTATCTGCACATATTTACTGTTGCACAAAAAAAGAGTACCTAAACGGTATTGGGTGGCACCCCTTGACGGCCTTAAGGCCTTTAAAGGGTTTTTTTTTTGTGAGATACGAAGATTTACGTGCGCATCCAAAAAAAATTTCGGGTTATTACATGATGAGCGTTACAGCTTTCGATCATCTAAACTAATTAAAATTTCAATGTCTAAATCAGTGATCGACGCCCGTGCTACCATCGCCGGAGAAACGGCAGGCACCGACATGTCCGACATATTTATACCTATTGTGTCGCGAAAACAATTGAGCAGAATGAGCTGCTTGGTTGCTGTGTTGCCAACTTTATTTTTTAGGGGATCGTACCATATTTTGCTAAGAACTGTAAAGAAAATAGTAGGTACGCATTGAAATAAAAAAAAAAAACAATTATTAAATGATTTGAATATTTAACTAACATTCAAGCGAAAGTGTTATTATTTATACCTATACGCGGGCGAAGCCACGGGCAAATGGACGTTGATGAGTCAGTCAGTCAGTCAGTCAGGACTTCTCTTTTTATTAATATAGATAGATAGATAGATGATATATAAAGCAGTAAGTATGATAATACAGTACAATACAATTTCCTTCATAGTATGACCGTATCACATAAAATCCAAAGAAGTTGTTATTGAATTTTTATATCGACAAACATAATTTTTATATTTTGTTATTAAAAGATTGAAAGATTTGGAAAGATCGTGTATTTTGCTTACGATTTGGAATACATGATCGTACAGCTCCAAAAAGGTATAAATACAATTTAAATCGTACGGTTGGCAACACTGTCGGTGTCTCGGGACTCTCGGCGGGGTGTTCGGTGCGTTTTTTTCACCGTAGTGCGCGGTACTTCATATATTTCTATGCGATACAAAAATACGTGCGGTGGATTCGCCGGAAATTTTGCAGCGGCTGGCCTACGGTGACTAAAACGCATGCGTTTTTGTAACCGCAGTGCGCGCACTTCAAAGACATTCCATACTTCACAGATTATGCGGTAGAAAAACGCACCGCAATGCGCGCTCGCCCTAATGCTGCTGCTGTTGCAACTGAAAATACACTAGGAGATTTCACTAAAACAAGCGAATGACACCTTTAAATTCAAAATGAAAAAAAAAAAGAGAATTTCTCGAAAAATGTCAGTTAAGAGATATTAGTACTTCACCGTCGCTATGCTATTACTTGTGGTGTTTGACTGCTTTGATGTTGAGTGACAGGTTGATTAGTTAATAGTTATTGGTTGAGGGTACCCCAAAGTATAGTTTGAATCAACCAACAACTAACCGGCAAAAAAAAAGTACATTATAATAACTATCATTACATTACCAAACTGTTTCAAGAATGAAAGAGTCGCCCCCAAAAATCTCGATACTTATGGATTAAGAATTGCAGTTTAAAATAAAATACATTGATATTAGAAACTTAGCAAACAAATATGTTTTTAAAATATTTTGGTGACTTAGCAAATACCTACAATAGCTAGCAAATCTAATATCAAATTACTAAAAGCTGGTTGTCTTGACACTTTTAAACATTTTAGAATTTGACTAAAACTAAATGCATACATGTGGGTGGCACTAGCAGTAGCAACAGAGAAATATGACATTGGCACACATAGAAGATAATTGGGTGACAATAGTTGACCTACTTGAGTGCATTCCATTGTGCATGTGTTGGTGCAGACTGCAGAAATAATTTATGCATTTTTCAATCACTTGAAGCTTATAAAAAAATGCTGTTTATTTATGTTAGAAATATATAAGTTAAAATTTTTGCTACCTATTTTTTTTGTGCCAAAAAATTATGTAGATAGGGAAATATTCTACAGGAATAATTTCTGATAGCGACAGATTAATACAGATGGGAGACTCCGCAGTTTAGGTATGAAGCTACAAGTACGCGGCGGGCCCCGTCCGCGGGCCTAATTCAGTAGGTCAGAAGGTATAAGAGTTATGATAGAAAGAGAGGCAACTTGTAGTTGAATATAACTGTAGGTAATAAGCGTTGTGCAACCTGAATTGCACTTTATTGTGTTGTAGCAAAAGTCACTTTTTATTTAAATGATTTTGTGGAGTGTCCCATCTGTATTAATCTGTGATAGCGAGTTCAATTTCTAAAAGATATACCTACATACTCAAATAACAGCTAAGTTACAACAACTCAGAATGTAGGTCATGCTAACAAATGCAAATCAATAGAGCTAAGGTTGTCTTAAATATTTAATATTATGTACATTGCAACCTTGCTCAAAAATAATCTATTTCTGTCCACTGGGGCAATATTATGGTAGAAGCACAAATGGAGTAGTTAAATGCTTTGCAATTTTTATGCATTTGCAGTAATTTATTAATCAATTAATAAATTGTGAAATTACACAATTGTGTGATGGTATCAACGCTTACATATGGAAGTGAATGTTGGGTGTAGCAAAAGAGACATGAAAGTAGAATAAATGCTGTGTTGCTTGCGAAGCATGTGCAAGGTGAATATGAATTATGGGCTGAGGATTGATGTGATAAGGCAATGGTGCGGTTTAAAAGATGTGGTGATAAAAATTGAAAAGAGTATGGTTAGTTGGTTTGGTCTATTGAGAGGAGGATAAATGAAAGGTGACTAACAAAAGGCAGATGTGAGTGAAAAGGCCGAGGGTGGGGGGGACCTATTGTACCACACTTTTTGAAATCAATAAATAATAAAATCAGAAAGGTCAGGTGCGTAGTACTCACAACCGGTGTGTGTGACATTCATACATCTATCTATGTATGAATGTAAATGTGGCAAAAGGAGTATGTAAGGATCGTAGCAGATGGAGTTCAGTAGTTTCTGCCTGCCCCCATGGGAAGAAGGCGAGAGTTTATGTATGTATGTAATAAATTATTGAGTAGCATGGAAATTCACACAAATATATCTATTCAATGTTCTGAGATTAGATCTTTTAGCTGTAAGCAGCAATAGGTGTCGGTTTGGTTTGGTATAATGTGACAACTTTTGTCTTACACCAGTAGGCAGAACAGAAATGAGTCAGGTCATGGTAGGTGCCCCAGACTAAATAGAAAACAAAGACATGCAGTGCAACAGTGACGTGAAGCCCCACATTTTGGGTTTAGTAAACATGTGTGCACTTAGTGAGGTGTAGTTTAGTTATAGTTTGGTGTAAATGTGTGCATGTGAGCTTGTATGCACAGAGCGAGGTGTAGTCTTGCGCATGCTTCACTGTATTGTTTACAGCGCTATGTCTTGGTTTTTTATTTAGTCAAGGTAGGTGCATGGCATTGTCATGTCCCTTGTAAAGGACCCCTGGATCTGACTCTGATAAAGAATAATTAATTAGGGAGGTATCTTAACAAATAATAACATCAAAGGTTTATGCTATAATGCGATTCAACTAAGAATAGGAACCTCCAACCATCCAATGACCTCCAACTGTCAACTGAAACTAGTTTGTTTATTTATTTATTACAGACATACATACGGCTTGCAAAATTTTGTAGTGTTAACCTTATCCATTTTAGTTCTGTTTTTGGAATTTGTTTTTGTTAAAATATGTCACTGACTTTGCAAATGTGTAAACGATGTGCTGTTTTGCTAAATCTTCACAATATGGCGCAAGGTCATTCCTATTCTTAGTTGAAACGCATTGTACTTAGTTAAAATTAACTCTGCTTCTGTCACCTTTCATAAAAATATGGGTTACTAGCTCACACAAGCAGGTTTGTATGTTATCACAGTGGTGCAGCAATAGAATTTAGAAAGTTCATTAGGCATTCAAAAATTGGTCCTCTTGAAATCTTGAATCTAATTTAGCGAAGCTTTCAGACAGAGAAAAGAAAAAAAGTAAGAAGAAAATTTAGTTTTGTAAATCTATCCTGTTGAAACTTAAAACTAAGTCACGAATTAATCAAAACTGTGCCATATTGATAAACATATGCAAATTAATAATAATTTGCATATTACTACAAAAATATCTAAATCTTCTAAGTATAAGTATCATTACTATGTTGGTAGTACACTATTGTTCTGGACACAAAAAAATCACTGCAACAACAACAACTTGTTGTGGCCACAGTGCATTTTTCTGTGATGTGTTTTTTTTAGATGCACCTCCTTGACAGCATGGCAGTCTAGCATGGACATCAACAAACCTGTACATAACCAGTGGTGGACGCGGAGAGCTCGCGCGCGGGCGGGCGTCGCGAGAACCACATCCAGTAGGAGTACTCGAGCTTGTGCTCGTGCGCCGGCACGGGCGGCGGCGTCGCCTCATCAGAGTTCCTGTCATCCTCGTCATTGTTGCCGTGGTTCTGCGCAGCACCACCACCTTGTCCACCCTCCCCAGATCGACGTTCAGGCACGTTTAAATTGTAAAACTTGCACATTTTCCTCTCTGTCATGTTATTTCAAAGATACTAACATGTTTCACTAACGGCCTAACCTAGGACACGTTGCTTTATTTGAACTACCAGAATGTAAACAATACTCAAACTGTGATTCTATAATTAAACTACACAATTAAAAAACTAGGAACGCCTAAATAATATTTAATTACGGTTAATAAATAAATCTTAATCAGCCTATTCCCTCTTTTACTGTGTATAACCTTTTTCTTTCCGTCATCAAAATTCAAATCTGTCAATTGACAGCATGGGTACATTCGTCCAAATTGAGTTGTTATTTGTTTCTAAAATAGCAAAGACAAAGAGATATAAAACTTACTAAAGAGCAAAAGAGAAAAAAAGTATAACGCTTCTTCTGAATTTGGACGTGTTATATAGTACGAAGCTAAAAAATCTGCGTTCCTATACCATTTCAGTAATTTGAAACGACGCATTTATTATTATTCTACAAAATACTAGATTTTTTTGAAAATTAATTATTTTAGCTTTACTGATTTTTTTTTTGTAGAGGAGCTCGTGGCTAAGTAATAAGTGCCGCACGGGTCGATCCGTCAGGTTAAGCTACGCTTGCCGGGGTTGGTCAGTGGATGGGTGACCATCTTTACATACCGAGATTCCTCCGTGCCTCGGAAAGCACGTTAAGCTGTTGGTCCCGGCTGTTATTCGTGGATCTTTGACAGTCGTTACGGGTCGTCAGAAGCCCGAAAGTCTGACAACCAGTCTTACCAAGGGGTATCGTATTACCCAGGAACTGGGTTGTGGAGGTCAGATAGGCAGTCGCTCCATGTAAAATACTGGTATTCAGCTGCATCCGGTTAGACTGGAAGCCGACCCCAACATAGTTGGGAAAAGGCTAGGCAGATTGACTGATTTTTTTTTTTAACTGAAGCCCAAGATTGGTATATTGCGGTAATAAGCTCTATAGACAACATACGTTGTGGCTGAATCGGTTGAATACATTGATATTATGTCAAAGTCAATCTGTCAATCAATGTTATTAAAAAAAGTTCAGAAAACGTCAAATTGGCGGCGGGACAAACGAAAACAGTGATTAAATTATTAAATAAAAAGCAAGTAAAGCTTTATTTTAGTAAAAACTGTACTTTTGCTTAATTGCCGGAGTCACTAGTGCTAGTTTTGTTCAGTTTCGTTACCACATTCAAGCGTTCAACTTGAAAACTTTATGTTGAAGTGCACTTCTCAGTAGTTGTTATGAGTTTTATACATAGCGTGATGGATAAATCTGAACCTATCGATAGAAGTAGTATAGAAGGGTGCATGAACATCGATTTGATGCGGTCACTCGTCAAGCAATACTCTGAACTGGTAAATATTATGTTTTGTGTATCACAGTTAATGGCAATCTGTTTGAGTAGGTTATTTTGCTCACAAACAAAGATGACTGAAGTCTTATAATTCTTAAGAATTACAATCTAGGAATACAACGGCATACTATCTAAGGAACGATGAACCTAAACAAGATGTGGTGTCTCTAAGAACCTTTTAAAATCTTATTAACCATAACAGTGTTCTCATAGTGATTAATATTTCTTAGGAAAACTAATTATCAGTTATTGTGTAGGTACAGACAATTATTGGACTTCCTTACAGAGTCATCATCATCATTCTCTTGCCCTCCCAAGTAGCAAATAAATGTCCTAAAAAGGTATTGTAGATATCTTGAAGGCAAGTAGACAAATTCCAGCTTTTGTCCTAGTATGTCCCTCAAGATATCTCCTAAATACACTCCAAGGTTCCAAGGTTCAGAGTCCCACAAAGTGTTAATAGTAGACTGAATTTTTATAGTGACACTTTCAACCAATTAACACGCTCAGCGCCATGTGTATCATTTTCGATACACACTGTACAAACACTTGTGTATCTTTTTCGATACACGAACACCATTCCAGTCTTTAGCCTCGTGTATCGTTAACGCGCACGTTTTTATACATTTTATACTACGAAAATATTGCTCTGGCCTAGGGGATTTTTCTGGTGTATTGGGGTTGGGATTGGTAATTTTTTTTGGAAATTATGAAGCAAAATGTATGGGAAAGAAATAAAACAGTAAAATTATTTTGAATGTAGAACTTTTATTATAAAAAAATCAAATGTAACAAAGGTTTGATGAAGAGAAAGTAATCTTATAGTTAGTGAGTATTATTGAAACAAGTTTTGCAAATTATTACATCACAAGTGAAACATTTTGTGTTAACTTGTGACGCTCGTACTACTTTGCCATTTACTTCAATTCCTTTCCTTCCGTACTTTTTGTAACATTCTGAACAACGCCCGCGAACTGTCCTTTCTCCAACTATATTCTTCACAAGATAGTGCTTCATATTTCCTGAGGCTCTTCTTGGTGTTGAAGTCGATGGTCCGGATTCTGTTACACGGTTTTGGGTGTTAACTATTTTCACAGGCCAGTGTATCAAAAAAGATACACACTAGAGGGAGGGGGTTGGGAAGGGTGGGGGTAGAAAAAAAATTATCCGCTATAACATCTAGATGGTTTTAGGTCAAAAAAAAATTTTTTTTCAGAAAGGTCAAATTTGGGTGGTATTGGCATATAAGGCTTGGCGCTGAGCGTGTTAAAGCGAAAATTACTTAAGATACATACTACTACTTTTAAAACAATGTGTTCTAGGGTCAATGGACCAGTGCTCTGTTCTGGGCGGATGCAGCTGCGGCTGCAGCTGGCGGTGGCCTGGACTCAGCCAGCGGAGACGATGTGTGGCTCCTGGCTAGTGCCATGCTCGCTAGAGGAGAGCTGCATAGAGCTGTACATGCAGTCTCTTCTAGAGGACTCCATAGGTGATATACAGTTCCTTTTGAAATACTGTCTTCCTAAAAGTAACTAATTTACACATACATACTCACACCTTTGTCCCATGGGGGTAGGTAGAAACTATAGACCACTTGCTGCTATGATCTTTACATACTCCTTTGGCTTCATTTTCGTTTTTTTACATTCAACTCTTACTTGTAAGTGGTTAAAACAGGATTAAGGGTCCGTTTCCACTGACGCGGAGCTGGGCAGAGTGGAGACGTGCAGCAATCTTAGTCTTAATGGTTGAAATCTTATCTCATCTGATAATAAGCACAGACTATCATTTAAATAAATAGCGACTCTTCCTACGATACAATAAAGTGCAATTCAGGTTGCACAGCGTTAATTACCTGCAGTTATATTCACCTAGAAGTTGCCTCTCTTTCTACCGCGTAGCTCTTATACCTTGCGACTCGTTAGGGTTGTCTTCTTTTACGACGCGGCGCGTGATTGAGTATCGAACTAACGTGCGAGCCGGGCGGTGCGCGGCTGCCGACACTGAATTAGCTCGACAAGTCGAGCCCGCCGCGTACTTGTAGCTTCATACCTAAAATGCGGAGTGCGCCTGGCCTGATATAAGTCCAGGTTTCCTCACGATGTTTATTTATTATTTCAGACGTCACCTGCTATGCCTCGGCGTGGCGATGCGTGCATACCTAGCGGCGCGCGAGCCGGCCACGGCACTCACCTTGATGGACGAGTGTGACCCCATGCTACTAGAGCCCAGGAACACTGACCAGACACATAACGTGAGTCTTCTATTATACTCTTTGTTATTGTTATTGTAAACCACTGAATCAACATAATTTGGCGAAATGGGGCAATATACAGGGTGACTGGATCTGGACCCGCCATAGCAAATTCGCATATAGAGGAGGTAATTTCCTAATTATTAGACCTTACTTTCCCTTGCTAAAGTTTTAGTTTAGGGGTTTTTTTTGTTTCAGGTTGAATTTGATTGTAAAGTTTTTTTTTATTTTTTTTTTTTAAAAGCGTACTATCTTATTTTTTAACCCTAGTTTGAGGGAAGTTCCGAGGTATTTTAATCACCAATGGTTATGACTAACAACAAATATTAAAAAAACTGCTAAAATAATGCAAAAAAAAAGTTATGAATGCTTGAAGGTCAAATTTTCGAAAAATCTCAATAAAGTATAAAAATTGACATATCTCCCAAACTATAAAACTTTAGCTAGGGAAAGTACGGTTCAATAATTTAATTAGTAATTGACCTATAAATATATGTTATATCTATTTATTTATTTATTTGTTGACAATATACAGGGTGACCTGAAATTAGTGGCGGACCCGTTAAGGGGTGATAGTAGGGATCAATTCCAGTCGATATCACTCTTAGACCTACTGCCCTAAAGTTAACCCATTTCAAGATATTCCTACTTAAAGAATTTTACAAAAAAATCCAACTTTAAATCTTTTTAAACGATTTTCGCGTAAGATACCGACATTTACGAAGATATCGCTATTAATAATTCCTTACTTAGAATATCTTTGATGCAAAACAAAAAAAAAAAAGTACCAGAAAGACCAATTTTTAGAATTTACAGCTATTTTAAGATTTAAAGTAGGGTATTTTTTGTAAAATTCTTTAAGTAGGAATATCCTGAAATGGGTTAACTTTAGGACAGTAGGTCTAAAAGTGATATCGACTGGAATTGATGCCTACTATCACCCCTTAACGGGTCCGCCACTAATTTCAGGTCACCCTGTATAAGGCCGCCAGTAACAGTCACAATACCCCCCATACTAGTTTATACAGTAGGGTTAAAATATATGTTATGTATACAACGTGTCACGTTAAATGCGCAAAACCTCTTAAGGGGTCATTGTACTCATCATTATGAACAACTTTTACTATGGGACCAAACCTGAAATCGCGAAAAAAAAATCTGCTGTTTAGTACATTTATGTTCGCTTAATTCGTCAAAATGTACTGAACAGCAGATTTTTTTTTCACGATTTCTTGTTTGGTCCCATAGTAAAAGTTGTTCATATTGATGAGTACAATGACCCCTTAAGAGGTTTTGCGCATTTAACGTTACACATTGTATATGTTTATGTATGATGAATAATTTAATTAGTGATGATGAATGATAGTGATGATGTGATGTAATGAGTGATGAATTGAATTAGTGAATGATGATGATGAGTTGATGATGATGATTCTATGTTAAGGATTTGGTTTCCGCACTTAGTCCTTCATGTGAACCATTGTGCGTGGCTGACCTCCTCTATATTATGCGAAATTGCTATAGTGGGTCCAGATCCAGTTACCCTGTAGATTCATCCAGCATCCAGTGGGAGTGTGGTGCTTCTGAACAGCTATGCCCCATCTGCCAGAGTGTCCCAAATGTCCGTTCACCTGCACCCTTGACGATCTGAACAACGCCTCTGACGCCGCGATAAATATGGCCACCTACAGTACTGGGCTCAAACAATATAAGAAACATAGATGTACCGTTGAAACGAAAAGAAGAACAAGAATTGTTTTTCAAGTGTCAAAACAAAATATACCTAGCCTTTTCCCAACTATGTTGTCAGACTTTCGGGCTTCTGGGGTTGGTTTCCAGTTTTACCGGATGCAGCTGAATACCAGTGTTTTACATGGAGCGACTACCTATCTGACCTCCACATCATAGTGACTGGGTAATACGAAACCCCTGGGTAAGACTGGTTGTCAGACTTTCGGGCTTCTGACGACCCGTAAGGACTGTCAAAAAGATCCACGAATGACAGTCGGGACCAACGGCTTAACGTCTTTCTGAGTCACGGAGGAGTTTCGGTATGTATAGATGGTCACCCATCCACGGACCAACCTCGGCAAGTGTAGCTTAACCTGATGGATCGACCGAGCTGTTATTACTTAGCCATGAGCTTCAAGTGTCAAAACAGTTCCATGATTATTATTTAAATTATACAACGTGTTCCCGCAATTACGAAATTAACTAAAGACACAGGTAGTGCTGGTGGCCAGTAATCATAAAAATTATAATAAGATAAAATAATACATACATTGAAAAAAAAATTCAAACAAACTAAATAATAACCAAAGTTAGGATCACTCTATGCAAAGGACTCATTCATGAAGCTATTGTTGTATGTATGTCAGCTGGTAAGGTCTTTGACTTTGACCCTTCTTTTTGGTTCATCGTGTGTCTATTGTTCTGACCCAGCTGTGAGTAGCTTCATGAATGATTTTATTTGCACAACCCCCAAGAAAAAAACTCGAGTGGCGTGACCATTTATTTCCCGTTCGTTTTTATTTCAACTCTGTGCTACAGGTTGCTCCAAGATGCTATTTTTGAAAATTGTAAATAAATCAATAAATAATAAAGTTTAATGAAATTAAAATATCTTTACAAAACGAAGACGCGGAACCGTATACTCGTGTCAAGTTAATGTCGTCAAAGCAGCGGCACGTTGTATTTCACAAGTTATTGAATGCGTCGATGTAGTTGTACATTTTGCGAGTATTGAGTGGAACGGATGTAAATCAGTTTTGAAAACCAAGATTCTGTTTCCAGCGTGCTTTAGCAGGCGTGCTGGTGTGGCAGGCGCGCGCACTGTGCTCACTGGAACGTCGCGAGGCAGCGGCCGAGGCGCTGTCCGCAGCCCTCAGAGCTGACTGCGCGCACTACGAAGCCCTCGACCTGCTGCTGGAACAGCACGCGCTCACGCCACACCAGGGTATGTATGTGGCCGCCGGGGTCGCGGGTTGTTCGAAGAAGATACTGTGGCCCTGGCACAGGCAACTGAAGAAACACGAGTGCGTTTTTATCAGTAAAAGTCTGACACGCCCTGCCGCTCCGCCCAGAGCGGGAGAAGTCATTTGATGATTTGCCATCCACAAAAAAAAAAAGTTTATGTATGTGGGGCGTAAACGCAACGTAATCGCTGCACAAACGCACATTTTTCGATACAGTCACATACATATATAATTTAAATTCATGCCCGTGTTCCTTGTAGGGGAACTGTACACAGGAGTGTACAGTATTAATAATAATTTACATTTTTTTAAAAATGTACTATCGACAAAACGGATGCCTTTACACCTTAAAGTTGCGTTTTTGTGTACACTGATTCATTGAAAAAACCCGGCCTATATGGTCCTTTGTTTTACTTTGTCATAAGTACAATTGCAGCAAAATTGTTTCAAAATTGTCATAGTCAGGCCAGGCGCACTCCGCATTTTAGGTATGAAGCTACAAGTACGCGGCGGCTCGACTTGTCGGGCTAATTCAGTGTGGGCTGCCGGGCTGCCGCGCACCGGCCGGCTCGCACGTCAGTTCGATACTCACTCACGCGCCGCGTCGTAAAAGAAGGCAACGCTAACGAGTTAGAAGGTGTATGAGTTACGCGATAGAAAGAGAGGCAACGTCTAAGTGAATATAACTTTATAGGTAATTAACGCTGTGCGACTTGAATTGCACTTTATTGTGTCGTAGCAAGAGTCGCTATATATTTAAATGATTTTGCGGAGTGAATCTTCTATAATTTACAAGTTTATAAGTTTATTTATTTCGTAATCAACAGGTATAACAGATACATTTTAGAGGCCTTCTTTTAAGTATGTAAAAATACCTGTAACAGAAGACCTCCCTCTTCCTAAACTACATGTACACAAACAAAGCCTGTTAATCAATAACAAAATAAGTAAGTACATGAAAAACTAAAATTAAAGAATTTTAAAATAATTAAATATTTTGGTACTTCAATTCGTAATCTCAGATAATTTACAAAAGATACTGAGAGAAAAAAAAACAAAAAAAATAAAATAAAATAAAGTAAAGTAAAAAATCCAATATTTTTGTTGATCATGTCGTGTGACATTGAGTTTGTCGTTCCATATTTGATAATTATCTCAGACTCAGATTTCAAGTATGGTGATGTGTAGAGTGGGAGTGTGTGAGTGTGGGGGTGTGTGTGTGTGAGAGGTTGTGTGAAGGTGTGTGTATGTGAGGTGGTGTGTGTGTGTGTGTGTGAGAGAGAGGGTGTGTGTGTGTGTGTGTGAGTGAGTGAGGAAGAGAGAAAGGGAAGCCAAAAGCATATTATTAGTGTGTAGGATGAGGTATACACTTGTATATTTATTAATTAAATTATCCGCGTTTACATTTATTCCTTATAAGTAAGCTTTTTATATTGTTATACTACTGGATTAAGAAGTGCTTCAGTTTCTTCATAAGTGAGGGTTTTTAGCCATCCAGTCAGGGTTTGTACTTTATAATTGTACTTTATTTCAGACATCAGTCCATAAATTAGTGAATTAGTAACAAAATCAATTTGCCTAGCCTTATCTCAACTATGTTGGGGTCGGCTTCCAGTCTAACCGGATGCATCTGAATACCAGTATTTTACATGGAGCGACTGCCTATCTGACATCGGTAACACGGCGATACCCTTATATAGTAAGGCTGGTTGCATATACCGGGTGTAAAAAGACAGTTTCCGAAGCCGAAAGCACATATTTACCCATTATTTGGATCGTTTTTTTCCACTAGACCATACTTCGGAATCCACTGGTTCTGGAGATATTGAAGGTCAAAATTGCATTTTTTTTACTAAAACGTATTCCAAGTGTTATTACTAAACTTTTTCTCAACTAACTAACTTTTTGTAATGTGTCTTTTTACACCCTGTATTGAACAATTTGTTGCAGAGAGTGAGCTGATAGAATCTCTGCCCATCAGCAGTCAGCTGAGCGCGGCGGAGGGCGCCCTGCTGCGTGCGGCGTACCGCGAGCGACTCAACCGGTACTCGCCGGCGCCCGTCAACCTGCCGCCGCCGGATGCTGATTGTCCTGTAAGTACTGCTCGCCTATCAACAGTCAGCTGAGCGCCGCGGAGGGCGCCCTGCTGCGTGCGGCGTACCGCGAGCGACTCAACCGGTACTCGCCGGCGCCCGTCAACCTGCCGCCGCCGGATGCTGATTGTCCTGTAAGTACTGCTCGCCTATCAACAGTCAGCTGAGCGCCGCGGAGGGCGCCCTGCTGCGTGCGGCGTACCGCGAGCGACTCAACCGGTACTCGCCGGCGCCCGTCAACCTGCCGCCGCCGGATGCTGATTGTCCTGTAAGTACTGCTCGCCTATCAACAGTCAGCTGAGCGCCGCGGAGGGCGCCCTGCTGCGTGCGGCGTACCGCGAGCGACTCAACCGGTACTCGCCGGCGCCCGTCAACCTGCCGCCGCCGGATGCTGATTGTCCTGTAAGTACTGCTCGCCTATCAACAGTCAGCTGAGCGCCGCGGAGGGCGCCCTGCTGCGTGCGGCGTACCGCGAGCGACTCAACCGGTACTCGCCGGCGCCCGTCAACCTGCCGCCGCCGGATGCTGATTGTCCTGTAAGTACTGCTCGCCTATCAACAGTCAGCTGAGCGCCGCGGAGGGCGCCCTGCTGCGTGCGGCGTACCGCGAGCGACTCAACCGGTACTCGCCGGCGCCCGTCAACCTGCCGCCGCCGGATGCTGATTGTCCTGTAAGTACTGCTCGCCTATCAACAGTCAGCTGAGCGCCGCGGAGGGCGCCCTGCTGCGTGCGGCGTACCGCGAGCGACTCAACCGGTACTCGCCGGCGCCCGTCAACCTGCCGCCGCCGGATGCTGATTGTCCTGTAAGTACTGCTCGCCTATCAACAGTCAGCTGAGCGCCGCGGAGGGCGCCCTGCTGCGTGCGGCGTACCGCGAGCGACTCAACCGGTACTCGCCGGCGCCCGTCAACCTGCCGCCGCCGGATGCTGATTGTCCTGTAAGTACTGCTCGCCTATCAACAGTCAGCTGAGCGCCGCGGAGGGCGCCCTGCTGCGTGCGGCGTACCGCGAGCGACTCAACCGGTACTCGCCGGCGCCCGTCAACCTGCCGCCGCCGGATGCTGATTGTCCTGTAAGTACTGCTCGCCTATCGTATTTGCCTAACGCAGGCTTTTATGTGTTTCATATTTCATACATAAACTCACGCCTTCTTCCCATGGGGGTATGTAGAAACTCACGCCTTCTTCCCATGGGGGTATGTAGAAACTACAGAACGTCAGCTGCTACGATCCAGAAAGTGTATGTATGAGAAATTGAAATAGACGTTTGAAAGGTTATAATGAAACCGCATGCGTAAGGCTCCACGGAAGCGGAGACGAGAGGAGAGGAGATGTGTTTTAAACAACCAATAGAATGTTGTTATTCACGCTACTCGTCTTCACTCAGCTTTAGTGGATACCACTGATATGCGATCGTGCAGAGAGTGGCGCCGATAGATCCCTCGCGTCGCCAGCTGCTCAGTTCCGCTATAGCCAGCACACACCTCTGCTCCAGTCTAGCCCGTACCGTCTCCGCTTCAGACATCTCCGCACATCTCCGTTCTGGGCGTCCGGTCCTTAAATTTCATGAACAGACCTTTGGTCGTATAGATATTATTAAAAATACCCTGGAAGTGTTTACACAAAACAAAGTTATTTGAATTCTTGAATAAGTTATCTATCCCTGTACAGTGACAATTTTGCCATTTTCATACTCTGGGAGTTATTTATTTACGCGCAAAGTTGTGTTAAAATTAGTGTTGATATATGTACGTTTCGACGCTCATAACTTTCAAACCAATATTTTTTTAAAATTTTGTTTTCGTACAGGGCTAGATAATGACGAGACAAGCAGACATAATTTTGAATGTACACTGTCAAAGAGCAAACAAAACTAAACCTGTAAAGTGACGTGAAGATTGACTGACTAGCGTAAGCTTAAGTGAAACGAAAAATGCCCTATGATGTATTTTCACCCACTCAAATACAACTGACACCACCACAGATAACAGCAGAAGCCGAAGTCGTAGGAGCTCGTATGATGGAGGCCGCACAAAGCCGGGCGCGTCGCCTAGCGGCCGCGTGTCGCTGGAGCGAAGCCCTGCGCGCCCTGGACACCGTGGACCCGTGGTGCTGTGTGGAAGTGCGCGCGGCCTGCCTCGTGGAGCTGAAGAGGAGCTCTGAACTGTTCGCCTTTGCGCATTCCTTGGTGGATGCCTACCCTAATGCGTGGACCTCTTGGTACGCTGTGGGGTGCTATTATTATCTTATTGGTGAGTTGTTTTTATTATAATTGTACAGGGTGTAAGGGACAGCCCTCCGCAAACTAACAGGGTGCATTCAGCTCCTAATTGTTTTAATCATATTTCTTAGAAAAATTTTCATTTTTTTTATCGTTTTTTCAGTTACTACTTACTTATTTCTTTATTTCAATGTAAAATTATATTCTCTGTACGCAGTACTTCATTTATGTAAATAAAACAGCTAAAATAAAAACATCAGCAAGCCGCCGCAGACTGATGGGGTACATCCTGTATACAGGATAAGTTTTTAAGCAGTCCGCAAAATTTCACAGGGTGTTTTACCCATGAATATGGACAACTTTCACTATGGGTCCAACTATGAAATCACGAGAAAAAAAATCTGCCCTGTCATACAAAAAGTTCAATACCTACTCGACCAAAATGTATGAAACAGCTGTTGTTTTTTTTCGTGATGTCAGAGGTGACATCACGAAAAAAAACGTTGGGGGATGGAGTTGCTCGCGTCCGTAGGATTTACCACCTTATCCTAGGCCCACCCTACACGTGTCCCCCGGGTGGTGCTAAACGAGCAACAACGCCGAGCAACAGGCGGCACTCAAATAACCTGTCCAAGTAGGCCTAACCAGTCTGCTCCGTGTGGGTAGGAAATGACCCTCACAAACGTAGTCTTGGCTTAATTGTCTGGGCTAAGGAAGGAAGAAAACCTCATGAATAACAAATAAATCACCCCTATCCGGAGGTGGGAGACGTGCCAAAGGATACTCAATCATTCCATCTCGATGAGTGGCTAGTGGGAAATCTAGTCTCTAGCGCCAACCTCAATGGACCAGGCAATCGTTGAGTGTAAAAGTGCCTTCTTACAGGAATGGGCGTCACCCTGTAAGTGACCGGTTATATCGACCCTTCTCGTGGGAACAGAAATGAATGAACTAAATAATAAAATAAACAAACAAAATGAAAATCAAACCAAGAATCTAACTCAGCAAATATTCCATAAGAGCCTTTTCATAAGTAGGCCTCGGTCTCAATCTACTAGTGATATTACAACACTAAACAAAACAGCAAATGAGAATGACAATTGCAATCAAGCAACTGTCAGCGAACAAAAATCTTCAGAAACCTGGACTACAGTAAATGAAAAAAAAAAAACGCTTTAGGTCGAGCCCCGAACACAAAAATGAACATGCTCAAAAGCAGCCCAAGCTCAGTACCTACTGGCTCAGTCAACCAATACCGACATCAAACAGATTTGATGAACTAACTGTTGAGACAAACCAAGAAAATACTAAGCCGGTTGAAGAAAAAACCCCTAAACCACCGCCAATATTTGTAGACAAAGTCGAAAACTTACGACCTCTACAGCAACTACTAGAAGAACATGGGTCTACTAATTACGAAATTAAAGTCCTTAATGATAATAGAATAAAAATTCAAACCAAAACACCTGATATTTACAAAGAAATTATAAAACAACTAGAATGTAAGGAAACCGAGTTCTACACATATAGACCTAAACAGGAACGGTCATTTAAGGTAGTCTTAAAAAATATTCATTCGTCTACCGACACAGAAGACATACATCTAGCCTTAAAAGAAATGGGTCACGACTCTTTGAACATATGGAACATGAAACAGAGAATAACAAAAAAAGCCCTGCACATGTTCATCGTAGAACTGGCACCGAAAAGCAACAATAAACAAATATATGATGTCAAAAGTCTCCTTAACTGCCGGATAAAAGTAGAACCACCAAGACCAGTACGTAACATACCACAGTGCGCCAACTGTCAACAGTATGGACACACAAAATCGTATTGCCGCCGTTCACCAAAGTGCATTAAATGTGCAGGAAACCACTTATCCACCGATTGTAATCGCAAAGAACGATCCGACTCCGTCAAATGTATCCTATGCGGTGGGAATCACCCAGCAAACTACAAGGGATGTCAAATATACAAAGAACTGCAGAAGCAAAAATACCCACCACTTCGAATCAAAAAAATGGTAGACCAGCCCAATCTTCAATATACTAATAAATCTGCGATACCTTGTGACAAGACCGACCAACCAAATAATAAAACCTATGCTGATACCCTGAAATCAAATAATAAAGATGCAATTAACCATTCCTCCGAAAATATTGATCAATCTAACGATATGAAACAACTAGTAGAAATGTTCAAACAAATTATGAACCAGATGTGCACAATGACAAATTTGATTATAAATCTAATGTCAGTAATGTCTAAAAATTCGACCAATTAAAATTAGTCATTTGGAATGCCAATGGCTTGTCACAACACTTCTTAGAAGTAAAAATGTTCCTTGAGACAAACGAGGTTGATGTATTGTTGGTGTCAGAAACGCACTTTACCAATAGAACTTACTTTAGCATCCCGAAATACAAATTGTATCACACCATGCACCCAGATGGTACAGCACATGGGGGCTCGGCTATACTAATTAGAGAAAAAATCAAGCATTATACAGTTGACCCATACTGCACAGAAAAAATACAAGCCACCAACATAGTAATTGAAGATCCCAATGGCCAATTATTGTTGTCAGCTATATACATCCCTCCTAAACATAACATGAAACAAGATGATTACACTATCTTCTTTAAAACTCTTGGCCATCGATTCATAGCTGGAGGAGACTATAATGCAAAGCATACCGAATGGGGATCACGACTCGTGACTTGCAAAGGACGTGAACTGTTGAAATCAATAAAGTCTCTACAACTTAGTGTTGCGTCATCAGGAGAACCCACATACTGGCCTAGCGATGTTAATAAAAAACCTGATCTTGTAGATTTTATTATAAGTAAGGGACTACCCCGATCTTCCATACAGTGTAGCTCTTGCTTCGAAATGACGTCAGACCACTCACCTGTAGTGACACTAGTTGGATCTCGTGCCAAAAAAATCTCTAAAACATGCAGGCTCCACACCAGACAGACAAACTGGCCATACTTCCAGGAGTTGGTTGAAAAATCACTAGACTGCCAGATACCCCTTAAATCAGATGAAGACATTATACAGGCTGTAGAACACTTTAACAAATCAGTACAGGAAGCTGCGTGGACTGCGACACCATACCAACCCGACAAAAACCAATCTGACTTTCATTACCCGAAAAACATATTGGAATTAGTAAAAGAAAAACGTAACGCCAGAAAAATGTGGCAGGAAACAAAATATCCTGAACATAAGACCAAGTTTAATAAATTAGTACGTGATCTCAAAGAAGCCCTCACAATGCACAGAAATAATGGCATGGAAAACTATCTCAGAAGCCTAGACGCAACGCCAAACAGTGATTACTCTCTCTGGAAAGCCACAAAGAAACTCAAGAGTCCGATAATACACAGTTCCCCCATCAAAAAACCTGATGGTTCTTGGGCGAAAAGTGATGATGAAAAGGCCAAAATATTTGCTGATCACTTGTCAGGTGTCTTTACAGCAAATGATGACAACGGTTCCACCAAAAGTGATGAAATACAATCTCTACTGGAACAGCCGCACCAGATGGAGTTACCCATTGAGAAATTCACCAAAAGGGAAGTGATAAACGTCATCAAAAGACTCCACATCCACAAGGCGCCTGGGTATGATTTGATAACAGCTAGAATACTGGTAGAGTTACCAGACGTTGGCCTCACATTCCTAACTCAAATTTTTAATGCATGTCTGAAAAGAAATTTCGTACCACCGCAATGGAAGGTTGCAGAAATAATACTTATCCCAAAGCCTGGAAAAGATCCTACCGACGTTAAATCCCACCGTCCAATCAGTCTTCTCCCGATTCCATCAAAGGTGCTAGAAATACTTGTACTCAATCGCATGGTTCCGGAAATCGCAGCTGCTAAGCTAATACCAGAACACCAATTTGGCTTTAGACAGGCCCATGGAACAATTGAGCAAGTGCATAGATTAGTGGAAAAAATCAACTACGCCTTCGAGCATAAATTATACTGCTCCGCTGCCTTTCTGGATATTTCACAAGCATTCGATCGAGTTTGGCATGACGGTCTCCTGTACAAAATTCACAAAAACTTGCCCTTCAATTACTATCTCTTCATAAAAGCCTATCTTAGTGGAAGACATTTTTACGTCAAATACGGCGATAGCATTTCAAAGCTCTGTGCGATAAAAGCAGGTGTCCCACAGGGTAGTGTGACGGGCCCAATGCTCTATCTTGTATATACCTCAGATCTGCCAAACACGATAGATGTACTTACCGGGACTTTCGCTGACGATACCGCAGTGCTTGCAGTTGACAAAACTGCTGAGGGTGCTTCTACAAAACTGCAAAACAACCTAAATCACATCACAAAATGGTTAAAAGATTGGCGCATAAAAGCGAATGAAACCAAATCAGTTCATGTCACTTTTACCCTGAAACGGGATACTTGCCCAGAAGTAGAACTAAACCAAATAAAAATACCTCAGTCAGATGATGTTCGATATTTAGGCGTTTATCTGGATAGGCGACTTACCTGGAAAAAGCACATATCAACCAAAAGACAGGCTCTTGACCAGCAATTAAGAAAGTTTTACTGGCTTATGGGACGCAAGTCTCAGCTAACTCTAGAAAACAAACTGTTATTGTACAAGTGTATCCTTAAGCCTATCTGGACTTATGGCTTGCAGCTGTGGGGCACAGCATCCACATCGAACATAGAAATTCTACAACGTTTCCAGTCAAAAACTTTACGTATGATAACTGGAGCACCATGGTACATGACCAATAATCGCATTCACCACGATCTAAAGATAAAAACTGTAAGAGAAGAAATCAAAGACTCACTACTGACGTACACTGAACGAATCCATAAACATCCCAACCAACTAGCAAGAAACTTAATGGAAGAGCAACCAAAGAAAACGTTCAAGAGACTTAAAAGACGAGCCCCTCAAGATCTCCTTTAAAACAAGGAGTTTGAATGGATAATATGGACGTATCACTGGATACTGTACCATGCACGATAATTCCTCCAACTACATAACTCCAGCTTAATGTCGACAAGACAGCTCGCAGGAAAAAGAAGAGATAAAAAAAAAAAAAAAAAAAAAAATGTCAGAGGTGGTCCCATGCAGAAAGTTGTTCAGTTTGATGGTCTGTACTACACCCTTATGGCCATAGCACACATATCAACTCGGAAACGGAACGTAACCGTATCAACTCGAGCCGTTTAGTATTCTTTGTATGAAACTCCCTACTGAAAAGCACACTAATCGGAATCGTAACGTAAACGATTCGCCTCGGGACAAGCTCGACAAGCTCACGAACCGCGGTGTGGCGCGTGGTCAACCAGCGGTCCCCCGCGCTTACGCCTCTCCGTCGCCTCGCTGGCGTCTCTTCGTCCACCCTTGCCCCTCACCCCTCCCGTGGCCGGCCTGCAGCATACTATTCTCACAGTGTACATTTTTTGCTGTTGTAACCTATTCCACCTATTTTTTCTAGTTCGTATAACGAACGAACGAACGTACGAACGTTTTGTTCGTTCGTTCGTGTTCGTTCGTCATGAACTTTTTACTCCTAATTTTTAAAATGTTCAATATCTGTTTTTGACGTAAGCGCGGCGTCGCCTAGCTGTAGCCGAGTCGACGTATCGGAGCTGCTGGTCCGCTTTGGTTACGTGCTTACGTTAGCTTGACGACTGTTTGACGGCGAGGCGAAAGGCGATACGGTGACAATCTCTTTCCGAGTTGATATGTGTGCTATGACCTTTAAATGTCACCACACCTTTCTGATAAACCCTTTTCTGTATTTTCGATAGTAGTGAAATACCCTATTTGCAGGTAAAAGCGACTTCGCACGTCGTTACTTAAGTAAGGCTAAGAGCCTGGAGCCGAGCGCGGGCTGCGTGTGGCTCGCGTACGGACACAGCTTCGCGGCCGACACCGAGCACGACCAGGCCATGGCGGCTTACTTCAAGGTAATTATATAAAAACAAATGTGTTGGGTTCGGGATAAATCAATTTACAATGGGATCGACTTAGCGCCATGTTGTGACGTCATAGCTGTCAAATCGAATAAATTGGGTAGGGTGAGCAAAACAAGATATTTTTAAATAACATTTATTTACGAGACATGAACGAAGAATTTGAAAAAAATTGTTGCCAACAAAGAAAATATGAAAGAAAGTAGTATAATTTAAAAAAAAACTAATTATGAATTTTTTTTTTATGTCTATTTTTACTTTGATTTAACTAAGACTCGGTTAAACAGGTTGATGTCGTTTATACTGATTACAGTAAAGCTTTTGATCGGATTGACCATGAGATCTTACTATCAAAGTTATATGGTATGGGAATACGAGGTGATTTACTCAGATGGTTTTCTTCATATCTGGAGAACAGGTCCCAAGCAGTAGTACTAAGCAATTATATGTCTGGTTGGGTGCCTGTCCCCAGTGGAGTCCCCCAGGGTTCATTGCTCGGCCCATCACTTTTCATTATCTATATAAACGACATCAACTCTTGCTTGATTTCATCCAAACTGTTATGTTTTGCTGACGATATGAAAATCTATGCCACAATATCATCCCATGAGGACGTACTTGCGCTTCAGGATGATTTACGTCGTCTGGAGGCTTATTGCCGTGGGATTAAGCTTGATCTTAACACTGCTAAATGTTCGGTTCTAACATATTCTCGCAAGCGCTCAATTATATCTTCATCGTATATCTTAGGTGATCAAGTACTACCTAGAATGAATTGCATCCGAAATCTGGGGGTATATCACGATTCTAAGCTTACGTTTGAATTTCATGTCGATGCCATAGTCACCAAAGCATCTAAAGCACTAGGTTTCATAATGCGGCTATCCAGGTGCTTCACTCAAGCCAAGACTTTAAAAATTCTTTACTGTACTTTCGTCAGAAGCCACCTGGAATACTCGTCTGAAATCTGGAATCCCTGTTATCACAAGTACATTGATCGTATAGAGAGCATCCAGAAAAGGTTCATCAAGTATTTGTGTTATCATCAGAAAGTGCGCTACCGGTCTGAAGATTACCTCAAACTCTGTAAAAAGTATCATAATATATTACCCCTAATTAATCGGCGAACAATCTCTGACTGTATTTCATTATTTAAAATTTTCAATAACTCTATTATTAACTCCGATATTCTGTCTAAATTTTATTTTAACGTTCCTGGAAGGTCGAAGCGATGGAACGCACCGTTGCGTGTTCCATTTACCTCTACGAATTACAGGCAAAATTCGTTTGTTGTGCGTGCAAGTAGAAACTATAATGACATGTGTAAGCAGCATGATTTTGATCTTTTCCTAACAAGTGTGTCCTCGGCCAGAAAGTGCCTGAGCCTTAGCTTTTTTAAATAAGAATTTGTATGCTCAGGTTTTTATTCTTGTATTGATGTGACATGTAAATTTAGTTTAAGCTTGAATGTTATTTCTTCCCTTTTTTTTTCGGTAGCTGTGTTGTGTTGTTCACACTCTTTTTTTCCAATCTGTTTTTAGAAGTGATGACTTTTAATTGGCTGTCAGTCTCACACATTATTTTTTATTCCGTTTGGTTTAGCTGTAAGTCATCCATAGTTATAAATAAATAAATAAATAAATAAACAACAAAAAAAACGGTAACATTAAACGCAAATAAGTTTTCTTTGCAAACCGTACTTTTTAATCAACATTTGACAGATAGAAGTCATTGACGTTCCTATTCTTATTTGAATCGCATTGTATACCAATTTACACAAAAAAAACACACACTATACTAGAAAGGGTTTAGGTAGTGAAATAAAGGTAAACAATCTTGATGTGACTTTTTACACAAACACATATTAAACAAATAAACTACTGCTTAAACTAATGGCTCAATTGATTTAGTAATCATTATTGTTGTATTTACATTGGTTTTTAGTTGCATTTTATTTTTAAACTGAGGTTTTAAAATAAAAAAGATAAAAGACACATCAAGATTGTTTACCTTTATTTCAATACCTAAACCTTTCTAGTGTAGGTATATTTAAATAATCACAAATACAGTAATCAGAAACTTTAAGCAGAATCACTTGTAGCTCACTATTAGTTCACAGTTGTTCACTGGTGTTCACTGTTTCGCATTCCTAGCAGAACTCCATACACCGCTGGCAACCCTCTATTTATATGATGAGTGTAAGCTTCTCGAAAGTTCGAGGTCATAATTCGAGAACATTCTAGTACTTACAGGAATGATCTAGAATGCTGCAAAGCGACACTTAACTATCTAGAAAATTCTGAAAGGGTGTAGAATGTTCTAGAAACATCTGTCACGAATCGACGTATCGTCTAGTACTGCTACTCGATAACAGATGGCGTTAGCGTCTACGTAACAGTATGATCTGTTTGGTCATGTTGAGAGGATGAAGAAAAGGCGACTAACACAAGGTATTTACTTATAAATATCCTGTGTGAGCAGCTTCACTCTGTGGCTCGATGGATATTCTCGTCAAATAAAAGATTCGAAACCAAAAATATCGTTTGGTTTCGTTGATTTTCGTTGTTTTTTCGTTTGGTTTTATTTTCGTTTTTATTTTCATTTTGTTTTTTTCGTTTTTTAATTTTTTTTTTCGTTTAAAAAAAAAAATGACGTTTTGAACACGACGTTCCAGTGGGCCGGAGCCTATCTTAATGTTTGACGTCACCCGTTTGGTGCATCAAGCGGTTAACTGTAAGCACATAATTACAAGCTATGTTAACGTTTGCAGGCTAGTCAGCTGATGGCGGGCTGCCACCTGCCGCCGCTGTACGTGGGCGTGGAGTGCTCGCTGCTGAACAACTACACCATGTGCGAGAGGTTCCTCACCCGCGCGGCCGCACTGCATTGCAATGCTAAAGCTAAAGTCAGTTTTATATTACTGTAAATTTGGGAGTGCCTACAGACCGGCACCCTAATTGAGCAACAGATATACCTGCACCCTAATTGAGCAACAGATGGACCTGCACCCTAATTGAGCAATAGTTAGACCTGCACCCTAATTGAGCAACAGATATACCTGCACCCTAATTGAGCAACAGATGGACCTGCACCCTAATTGAGCAATACTTAGACCTGCACCCTAATTGAGCAAGGATCTCCATTGAAAGAAACAATCACGTAGCGCCATCTACGTGAAACTAATTTGACAGTTTTCTTCCCCATTTCATAAATGTTTACCAACAACTTACGTCATTCATGTATTTTTTTCTTTTGTTTTCCAGATTGTAGAAGAGTCAGAATGCAACGAGAAGGTGAAGTGGGGCCGCGTGCTATCACTAGTCCGTGACCCGCACGTGGCCCACGAGGCGGGCGCGGCGGCCTTCGCGGACGGAGACTGGTTCGAGGCTAGGAGTCTGTGGCTACTGGCGCTAGAGGCAGCCACGCCGCCTGACAAGCAGGAGGTAAGTACCTTCGTGGAAATGCAAAAACAATATTATATCAAAGAAAAAAATCGGTCAAGAGCGAGTCAGACTCGCGCACCGAGGGTTCCGTTCCGATTTCTGAAAAAGTGTGCTATTTAGAGACATCGTTTTATTTTTCCTGTAATCTTTACATAAACTTCTATCACATACAATAACTTCAGATTCTTCTCATAGAGAAAACTTTGGAGATAAGGGGGGGGGGGGGGGGGACGGTATTTTTTTTTACATTTATCATCAAAAGTCGAAAACTAAGCGGCCTAAAAGAAAGAGAAAATGTTTGAGAATGTGTAAACAGCGCTCTTTCATATGATACCTCACAGGCCCTAGTAGTAGAGTCTGTCAAGCGAGTCGTGTCCACGACCATTTAGCTGGTTTCTTATAATGGCAATATAATATTATCTGTCAAACGAATTGTCACAACTTCTGTTCTACTAAGCTACAGCATTTTGATACTTTTAGCTCAATTGTATAATTTGTATTAATGGAAAAAGAAGAATGGAAAAGAAATATATTTAATGGAAAAATGCACAGATCACACTATTATGTAGAAAACAAATATAAAGTAAGGGACAGGATAACCGAAACGGAGTTGGAACCCTTCATCATTTTTGGGCGTGATGAATACTGACAGTGATTTCTCTTATGAAGGCATTGAATTTCTAGATTCTGTTTATAGTCCTAATTGTGACTAATAAATACCTACATTGAAATGCACTTTTTTAAATTTAAACCAAAGAAATTTTTTATCTACAAAAATTCAAGTATCAAACATGTTTTCATGTAAGATTTTTGAATTTGCCGCCTTTTTCATGGGACACGACTCGCTTGACAGACTCTAGCCCCACTTCGAATTTTTAACACGTCGCACGCTAATTAGCAGACACAATATATTTTTTATTGTTATCTGCACACCTGGGTGTCAATCAACGTTTAAAGAGTTACGACGCCCTTTCAGTCCCTGTTGCAAAAAAAAAAAAAATATTTCTTTCATCTTTGCAAAATAATTCGGCAAACGTCATCTAAAATTGTTCCAAATTTCAAGTTGATAACATTAGTAGTTCTTGAGATATCCAGCTGTGACAGACAGACAGACTGAGTCCACCATAACGGTTCCTTTTTAACATTACCATTATAAACAACACATCATTTTTACACAAATTGAACCCGACAATAGTTATGGTAATCGAGGGTTTTTGCAAAGCATCTTCGCAATCTTTGCGCAAAATCCGAGTATAAAAAACGTCAAGTCACAGGACAAAGACCTCTTCTCATACAGATATGACACGTGTATTGATCACCACGCTTGCTCACAATGGGTACGGTATCGTTACGTTATCGGGTGCACAGATAGACCTGCACCCTAATTGAGCAATAGTTAGACCTGTACCCTAATTGAGCAACAGATGGACCTGTACCCTGATTGGGCAACAGATGGACCTGCACCCTAATTGAGCTATAGTTGTACCCTAATTGAGCAACAGATGGACCTGCACCCTAATTGAGCTATAGTTGTACCCTAATTGAGCAAAAGATGGACCTGCACCCTAATTGAGCAATAGTTAGACCTGTACCCTAATTGAGCAACAGATGGACCTGCACCCTAATTGAGCTAAAGTTAGACCTGTACCCTAATTGAGCAACAGATGGACCTGCACCCTAATTGAGCAATAGTTAGACCTGTACCCTAATTGAGCAACAGATGGACCTGCACCCTAATTGAGCTATAGTTAGACCTGTACCCTAATTGAGCAAAAGATGGACCTGCACCCTAATTGAGCAATAGTTAGACCTGTGGCGGCATCTACATCGCCACATATGAACTACGCATCAATGACATGACGTCACGCAAACCTGCATCGCGCAATTAGAGTTTACCACGCGATTAGCATATATACAACGTCCCGACATCAACCGTCGGGCAGTAGCCCGCCAGACACAACACCCGTCTGGTCGGAGGATCCTCCCTTTTAAATAGAGGATGAGTGAACTTTACACCCTGTTCCTCATGCCTCTAAACTGGTGACCCCGATCATGAACGTCAGCGCAGCCTTCGTGCAATTACTTCAGCGTGACGTCATCAAGCATCACTTCCTCAAGCTTTCGAGCGGCGAGTCACACAGCCAGCCAGCATCCACGGCTTCAACGGGTATCCTGACCACCAGCATGCAGCGGACGCGCATTCCTGGTCAGCACCTTCAGCCTCAACCCAGCGCTGTACACTCCGACTCACTGGAGCATAACGCAGCGCCACCCCGACTCAATGGGGTATCACCACAGACAGTTCCGACTCACCGTGAACTATGCGGCATCCGGTTCCGACTCACTGGAACCACAACTGACACTGGCAAGAATCGCAAGATACACGACTCGGCCCACTATCGACCTCCGGTCTCCGGAGGGGAGTGATGTGGCGGCATCTACATCGCCACATATGAACTACGCATCAATGACATGACGTCACGCAAACCTGCATCGCGCAATTAGAGTTTACCACGCGATTAGCATATATACAACGTCCCGACATCAACCGTCGGGCAGTGGCCCACCAGACACAACACCCGTCTGGTCGGAGGATCCTCCCTTTTCCATGGAGGATGAGTGAACTTTACACCCTGTTCCTCATGCCTCTAAAGACCTGTACCCTAATTGAGCAACAGATGGACCTGCACCCTAATTTTTTTCTTTTTTTTTTTTTTTTTTTCCTTTCGTATCTACAATCGGCTGTTTAGCCATAATTAGATGTGGTCTGGGGTGGATTTTAGTTTGGTTGCCATTCCAGTGAACAGCACCAATTACATGTGGGAACACTTCAGTTCCTTTGGTCGAGTTCCAGTATGTGCCATCTTTTAAGGCGTTTTATGTGGTCTTTATCTTGAAGTAGTTCTCTAGCTAATGTGTTGCTGTGGCTGTTTAGTCGTTCTTTGTACCTTTTGCTGTATTTGTTTACTTCTTCTCTTATGGTTGGCATTTCTAAGTATTCATGTACTTCAGAGTTCCGTACAAACCAGTGTGCGCTGGAGACCGTTCTTAATGCAACATTTTGGAATCGCTGAAGTATCTCTAGGTTGGAATTGCTAGCAGATCCCCAGAGTTCTACCCCATAGGTCCAAATTGGTTTAATGATGGCCTTGTAGACCAGCAATTTATTGCTGATAGAAACTTGTGATTTTCGGCCTAATAGCCATAAGAAGTTCTTGAATTGCTTTGCTTCTGTTCTCTTGGCTTTAATGTGGTTTCCCCATGTCAATCGTCTATCCAGATGCAGGCCTAGGTATTTCACCGTGCTGCTGGTTGGCAGGGTTCCTCCTTCCATGCAAACAGGTGCGCAATCCCCCTTCCTGAGTGAGAATGTGACATGCGTGGACTTTGTTACGCTGGGCTTGATTCTCCATTTTTGAAGCCACTTGTCGATCTTATCTAGCTGTGCCTGCAGTTTGGTGAATGCCTTTACGGGGTCGGTGTCGCGAGACACGCTGTGTCATCTGCATAGGTCGCTGTAACTACATCAGCAGTCTCAGGCAGGTCTGCCGTATATATGGAGAAAAGTACAGGGCCTAGCACTGATCCTTGTGGTACTGAGGCTTTAATTTGATGCAGCTTTGAGAATTCTTCTCCATATTTCACTTGAAACCATCTTTGTTCCAGGTATGATTTTAGAATCATATAAAATGAGTTTGGAAGCAGAGTTTTAAGTTTATATAGAAGTCCCTTATGCCAGACTTTGTCAAATGCTTGCTGGATGTCTATGAATACAGCAGAGCAGTACTCTTTTAAAAAAAAATCAAATCAAAAAAATCAAAAGTCCTTTATTCAAATTAGGCTGAGAATCAGCACTTTTTGAACGTCAAAATTACAGTAAGACAGTCCCCACAAAACGCCCGCCCTTCACCACTTCCTAGTGCTTTAGCTGGGAAGAAGAAGTAGCGGAACAAACTCCCCAGCAGCACAGCTGTCTGATCAGTTAGAAGAACTAGATTCTATACAATAGTACCTATGCAAAATAATTTACGCAACACAATACATTAAATTATATTTTTGTCAAATAAAATAAAATAAACAATTTTAGTAAGTACTTAACTCATGTAACCTGTCATTATGTAAGCTGATCCTGGAGAAAGAACATAACATAAACATTGTCTTGAGTTAATCACAGCGACCAACCATTCTTATCGTTTAAGTAATCGTTGATAGAATAGTATGCCTTTGAACAAAGATTGGATTTAACTTTAATTTTAAACGCATTAAAAGGCAAATCTAGCAAAGAAGAAGGTAGCTTGTTATAAAAAGTTATACCAAGACCAACAAATGAGTTATGAACCTTATGAAGCCGATGAAATGGAGCACGTAATTTATCCTTATTTCTGGTGTTAATATTGTGAATATCACTGTTTTTACTGTACAAATGTATATTTTGCCTAATGTATAAGATGTTGGCGAAGATGAACTGTGATGCCACTGTGAGAATACCAATATCCTTAAAAAATTCCCTCAGAGAAACTCTAGCACCTAGCTGGTAAATTGCTCGAACAGCTCGTTTTTGAAGAACAAAAATATTTTGAATATCAGCCGCTTTGCCCCATAGCAGAATACCGTAGGACATAACGCTATGGAAATAACTAAAATAGACTAAACGAGCTGTATCAACGTCAGTGTATTGTCTTACTTTCCTGACGGCGTAGGCGGCTGAACTGAGTCTTCCCGCTAGGCTTGAGATATGTGGGCCCCACTGAAGTTTAGCATCTACTGTTATACCCAGAAAAACTGCTGATTCTACAGTCTTAAGTACCTCTTCATCTAAGACGATGTTCTCTCGAGGGATTGTCTGATTTTATGAACTACTCTGTGCACTTGCTCGACTGTAGCATGTTTCTCCCGGAATCCAAACTGATGATCTGGGATTATCTTGTTCTCGTCCAAAACTGGTTTAAGTCTGAACAATAATATTTTTTCAAATAGCTTTGATAAAACTGGGAGTAAGCTTATAGGTCTGTACGAGCTGGGTTCAGTTGGCGGTTTTCCCGGTTTAGTCATCATGCATATTGTTGAGATCTTCCATAATTTTGGATAGTGGTGCACTCTGAGTATCGCGTTGAATAACATTGTTAAAAATAATATCGGTTTTTTGGGCAGTTGCTTAAGAACTTCTCCCGTGATCAGATCAAAGCCAGGTGCTTTTTTGTTTTCTAGGTTGCAGATCATTCTCCTTAGTTCCCTGGGAGTTACCAGTGTCAAAGGTAGCGATAGTTGTTGATCACTCAGGAGTATCTCATCTACTTCATCTTCGAATTCCGTCATAGATGACTCATTTGGAGTAAACACTTCCCTTAGGTGCTCAGCAAACAATTCCGCTTTTTCTTTTTCGCTTTTGGCCCACGGTTTCTCGGTGTTTTTTCTTATAGGTGGAATGTGGTTTTGTGGTCTTTTGAAGCCTTTTGTTATTTTCCATAGGGAGTAATTATCTTTTTTATGGGTAGAGAGAGATTGCAGCTTCTGTTGAAAGGTTTCATCTTCATTTTCCTCTATGAGTTCTTTTAGCTCTCTGGGGGCTTTGTTGTATTTTGTTCTATCTGTTTGAGCTCTGCTTGTTTGCCATTGCCTACGTAGCTTCCGCTTCTCCGCCAACTTGTGCCTTATTTTAAGCGGGATGTTATTTTTTGGAGTAGAATTGCTGAGGGCGGGTGTAGAACGCCACGCAGCGATTTGTATTAAGTTCGTTATATAAAAAGTAGCCTCCTCTATGTCATCCTCTGTCTTTAGTTTTACTTTTAGATCTACTTCGCTTTCCAAAAATCTTGCGAATGAATCCCAATCAGTTTTATGATTATATAGGGTTAATTTTGGAGATTTACTCACTGCTGTAGCACTGAAAGTTGCAATTATTGGTGTGTGGTCGGAAACAGAGTCGAGTGAAGATTCCACGTCAAAGTATAAGTGCGACAGGCCTTTTACAACAAAGAAATCCACAAGATCCGGGGTTTTGTTCACATCCGTTGGCCAGTATGTCGGCTCGTTTGTTCCTAGTGCTATAAGCTGTTCGTTATCGATACTCTTTTTTAGTTCTCGTCCTTTTGTAGTTGTCAGCCTTGAGCCCCAGTAGGTGTGTTTGCAGTTCCAGTCTCCGCCACTTATGAACCGGTTTCCTAGACTCTGAAAGTAGCGGTCGAACATGTTCTGTTTTGGGTTATGCTTCGGTGGGCAGTAAATAGCGATAACATTAATGGGGCCCATCTTCTCATTTATAGTTATTGTTGTCGCTTGCATCCAATCTTCCTGTAGTTGACTGTGTAGGTAGTGCTTAATATTATTTTTTATGATCACAGCAGAACCACCATGAGAGGTGCTATCAGGGTGATTTGTACAGTATACGATATAGTTATCCATCTTAAAACTTTTTTTGTCATTAAGGTGGGTTTCTGATATCAGAGCTATGTCAATTTTGTTGTCTACTAGTAGTATATTCAGCTCTTGTTTGTTTGGTGCCAAGCCATTTATATTCCAGGTAGCGATTCGTAGGGAGGTCATTTTGATAGTTTACTGATGAGCGTGACGATAAGATTCATCATTGTGCTTAGCTGTGTGATCAGCTGGTCAATTCTTGTTGTCTGTGTTATGATTAGCGCTTCTAGACTTGGTCTGTGTTCTCGTGAGACATTTTCAGTCTCTGTTTCCGTCATATGTTTACTCTGTGGCGCAAGACCAGCGTTATTTTTGAGGTAAGTTCTTTGGGACTGTGTGTTGTCTCCGTTGTTTCTTGCATATGTTCTCTGAGTCTGTGTATTGTCATTGTTGTTTTTCGTGTGTGGCATTTGAGCGTTATTTTCTAAGTTTTGAGTATCTATAACAACCGTCCCTTTTTCATTTGCGGGTTGTTTATATTTTGGTTTTCCATTCTTAACCGATTCACTATAGAGTTGTAGGCATTCAACGGCAGTCAAATCTCGAGCTTTACTTTGGGCATCTAGGTATTTTACAGTGTAGTCATATTCAGATGTAGCTTTTATTGGTGTGTTGTTTTTAGGTACTGTTGATCTCTCTTCATCATAATTTATGTTTTGTTCTTGGTGAGTTTTAGGCTTGTTTGAATGGTGTTTTCTGGCTAAAACTTCCCTATATACTTGACACCCCTTGTAGCTAGCGGGGTGGCTTCCTGAACAGAGTGTGCATATTGCTGGGGTATTTGCGTCGACTGTACACATGGTAGTCGAGTGTGCACCAGCACACTTAACACACCTGTATGGTCTCATGCAGTTGTTTTTACTGTGCCCATATTGTTGACATCTTTTACACTGAACTACCGAGTTTTTTCTTTTTGAGTCTTCTATAAGAACTTTTTGATTGAAGATGACTTTTATGTTCTTTACATGTTTATTATTTTCATGTTGGATAACATTAACAAATAATGTATTTAGGGGCTCTTTAGTCCCTGGTTTTCTGGCTGTTACTATCTCCCCTTGTACAGAATTACCAGTTTTCTCAATTGCTGCTATAATTTCATCTTTAGGTGTACTAAAGTGGAGATGTTTGATCACTATTCTCATACATTTCAGGTCTTTCCGGGTGAAGGTATACCCTATTAGTCCCTTGTTTCGAATGTGTTCTATCATTGCCTTGTACTTGTCTACAGTGTTTGTTGATATAATAAGCTGATTCTTTGAAACTATTTTATAGGTGAAGTCTTCTTTACCCACAACTTCTTCAATTGTCTGGGTGAGCTTACTCAGGTCATCGATACCATAGAGTATGATTGGTGGTGGTTTTGGTATGCATTTGACTGGGACATCTGTCTCTTCCACATCAAGCAATGCAAAGCTATTGCTCGTCTCGATATGCAAGTTAGTATTGGGTTCTGGGTTATGTATACCCCTGTGTGTATTGATTATTTGATTTCGATTCTGTTTCGTGACTTTATTAATTTGCGAATCTTTTTCATCAGTAGAGCGGTTACGCTTCTGTGTAGGCATTCGTTGGTATGGTGCACACGGGTTGTATTCATTTTTACGGTTATTCTCTGTTACATCGCTGAGAGATGAAGATCTTTGGCGGTTAAAAAGGCCGGGATGGAATAGTTTTTGGATCAACGTTTTCTTTGGTCTATCCGTTATAATTTCCTTAGGTAGCAATACTTTGCCCCCCCCCAGAATACGTGGGGCTGCCCGAGCAGTGCTCAGAGAGGGATTCTCCGATGGATTCTCCGCCGGTACCCTCCTGGGGTAGTTTATTTTTAAGTCTTGCTTCTTCCATAATTGCTGTGATTTTTTCGTTAGGGTTGTCATCCCTTTATTTGGTGATTTTTTGTCTTCAGGGTTTTCTTCCATGTGTGCGGGTGTGTGTGTGTGGTATGGTATGTGTGAGGGTGTGTGTGTGTTATGTATATATGTATATGTGTTTTTTTTTTTTGAAAGGTGGAGGAGGGAGGAGTAATGATGTGGGTAGGATGTGGTGAAGAGGGATTGTGCGATTAGGGACGGGAGGGCAAAAGACGGGAGAAAATGGGGTTATGAGGATTGGGGAAGGGATGTGATGGCGCCTGGTGGTTTTTGTTACGTCTATTTCTTATGGAATTAGACCAAGAACGGGGTGGCAACCTCGAGAAGGTGCATCCGCCAGACTTGCCTTGAGGATCTACACGACTGTAGCGCTCTCCCTCAAGACCTCGCCACCCTACCACCTCTGAAGGAGGCGGCAGGGTAGGCCTGCATCTATACTACCAAGCCAAGCAAAGCAAAGCATGTCGTTGTGCAACCGCTAAAGCATAAATCCAGACCCCCCCCAAATGCACCCTAATTGAGCAATAGTTGTACCTGCATCCTAATTGAGCAATACTTAGACCTGCACCCCGCTAGTGCGAATTTTTATACTCACTCGATCGCGTTTACGTTAACGTTAACTTACGTATTTGTATGGAATAATTGTGTTTCCTATTACAGTCACCAGACGGCGCTTATTCAGTTTCAGTACAAATTGAAGTTTACGTTAACGTGATTTAGTAAACATAAAAAATTGCACTAAGGCACTTGTTCTGTTGATTTGTAAATAAATATTGTTAAAATTATGTGATGGCAGGTGAGTCCTCGCTGGGCAGCAACTCTAGACGCCTTGGGCCACGTGTCGCGCGCGCTGGGCCGGCCGGCCGACGCGCTGCAGTGGCACGAGCGAGCCCTGGCGCTCCGCCCCGCGCGCTCCGCCACCCTCGCAGCTATAGGTCTGTACCTACTAACATTAGATCATTTCAGAGTGGACAAGCTATTCCAGGGGCCGCGGCCCCTTAGACGTTTTTGATTAAATGAGGTACCAATCGCCGTTTATCGCTGTTTGCTCTATGCAAGTGCATCCAAGGATAACCCTCGTGTGGTATAGAACTATTGCAGGATATGGAAACAAAGATATTGGGATATGTGTTTGGGTGGCTAAAGTGGACTGGTTGCCTGGAACTATGGAAGGACTATGGCCTGACCGGCAGGGGGTGACTTGCACACTCAATAATGGCCCCCTAAAAATGTTCGCTAGCACATAGTGACGTAGCGACAAGGGGGCAAAATGTCGTGAGGTATTTGAGGAGTGGAGAGGTATTCCACGGCTAGGCGTCAAGATCCTTACCAGCATTTTACTGTAACACTTTATTACTATTTTAGGGCTCTGCCTTGCGCTGCTAGGCCGGGAGAGGGACGCCGCTGATGTCCTACACGCTGCACTGGCGAAGGATCCTGATGACATAGTGGCGCTGGCACTGCTTGATGCCATCGTGGATAGGCTTGATGCGCAGCTTACAGGTTAGTTGTAGTAATTACTGATGGATTTAGTACCAATTTCTGAAAGGCCAATCAAAAGAAAAAAAAAAGAAGAAAGAAATTACGTTTATTTGCGGTAAACATGACGCTAAGAAAGAACAACAGCTGGATGTCCATCGTCCACCGTCAACGGAACGTCAAGAGAAACGAGATTATTGAAACCGAACGTGACGCCCCGGTGACGGTGTGCGGTGGACACGCGGCCATAGTAATGTATATATCGTTACTTCGGCTACGTCATCTCGTAAAAGAAAGAAAGAAAACATATTTTATTTGGTACACGCACGGGAAATACGTAGCATATAAAACCAACAAAATTAACATTAAAAAATAAATATATAGAAGAAAAACTTAAAAAAAGACCGTTGCGAGGCCAAAAAGGCTCCTATCTCAGCATAAAGCTGCAATATTTAAAAAAATAATACCACAGCGCTGGTATTCTGATATTTCTGATGCCACGGACACACCTATAAATCCCTAGGGGAATAAAATAAAAACAAAGAAAATAAAATACAAACAATAGAATACCTATATTCTAGAAAAGCAACAAAAGCTAGAAAAGTAACAAAAACAAAAACCGTACAATGTTACTTCATATTTGATTGTTTCAGAGGAGGAGATCCCTCAGTTCCCGTTCCCGACTGTGAACATATCGTTGCCGGCCATCGCGCCGCCCACACCGACAGCCGACGCGACCAACACTTCCGACATGAGCATGAGCTTCGACTAGCTGCAGTATACGTACCCACATTATGTACACGATGACTTGTACCACAGAATAATAAAGCTACAGTAGTTTATGCGGGCAGTGAACTTGAATTAATTACCTACGGCCGCTCGGTAGGTAACCGTCTGTGCGTAACTGCCGCGCACTCGATCTGTTACGTACTGGTATACACTGAGATTTCGAAGCGCGTCGTTTCGGCCGTTTTCTATGAAGATGTATTACTGTAACACTATTATTCTGTGCTTTATCGATACCAAGATTTGGAAGAACAAACTGAATGGCTTACTTTTCAAAGTTCAAATTCCATTGTAACAAACATGTATTTGTTTCCTTTCTATTAAATGGAAATTAAATCAAAATAAACTTTTTTTTTTAATAATTTCGTTTAACCCTTTAATTGGCAGAACAATCAAAATAACAAAATGTAATATTTGACACCATGGGTCAAATTCTAGCACTTCATAGGCATGGTAAAAAATAGAAATAAAAATCTGAGTCTTTCAGTTTTCTGAAAATTATACATATGTGAAGTACGTAGTAGTAGTAAGTAGTAGTAGTAAGATACTGGACATTACCAAATACGTAGCGTTCAACTGGTTGGAATGTATGTGCAATATACTGGACGGTGCCAAGTTTACTAAGATAAATTTAATAATGGGAAGATAAATGAAAAATTGATTTAAAATATTTATTATGTTTATTTTTTATGAAAATTCAAAAAAACAGTTTCTTTTTCCTGCGACAAAACATAGTCTTTGGTTACATTTGATACATACAACGTTTGTTTTACCGTCCTTACAGTAACGGCATCTCCCATAGCTACACGAATCTGGAAAATGACCTACTTGATCATAGCGTATATCTTCAATCGGTCTTGCTACCACAGGTTTCTTAATTTTTCTATCTTCTTTTATATCTCCCGTAATATCACTCCGTTCTTTGACTGGCTTTCCTTTTTTCACAAGACTTTCAAATATATCTAACCTGAACTCTTTCAATGACTTTTCCTTATATTTATTTTTTCGATACAAAAGCCATGCATTATTGATCCTTATATCAATCAACTGGGCAAAAATAGAAAGGTACCATTTTCGCGTTTTTAGGGGAATCTTGTAAAGGGATATTAGCATATCAGCCAAGTCGACCCCACCCATATTTTTATTATAGTTTTTGACTATCTTAGGGCAGTCGACATCAACCCTTGCTTTATTTTCTTTGCTGTAACGTTTTATTTTATCCACTGGGTGAGCATCGACACAGGAACTGATAAGGGTAACACACTTATTATCTAACCAACCACTGCCAGTTTATTTTGGTTACAAACTCCTTGTGCGAAACTGCCTCGTGGTTTCTTTTTCAGGTCTTTATCAGCAGGAAGCACACTCTCACAGCCTCTTAGCCGGTTTCCTCTTATAGTACCAGTGCAAAATATTCCGTAGTTTTCACGCAATATGTATACGAGCTCAGGTGAAGTAAAAAAGTTATCACAATATACATTTGCTGGTTTCTGGCGAATCGTTTTACACAAAGCAAGAACAACTAGCCCTCCCAAACCTATAGAAATCTCATCCTGTGTGAAAGTATAATTTCGAAAGGTATCCTCCCCTCAATAAAATCATAGATTAGGCCTGAAGCTCCCGCGCGAACGAAATTTTTAAAACCCCACTTATTTGGTTTATTTTGTATATATTGTCTTCTGTTTCCCGCCTTGGTCCCTTTATAGGGAATCATCATTTCATTTATACTAAAATTTTGTTCCTCGTACGTCTTCAGGCAGTTTTGCCTAATTTTTCCACTACGGGCCGAACTTTGAAGTATCTATCACCGTCGTCGTCTAAATTATTATCGATAAAATGTATGTAACGTCTAATTGTTTGGTAACGCTTTAGTGGCATGAGATCGGAAATATTTGTAAATCTAAGCCTGCGGTTCCAATAATCAGTGTAGCTAGGCATATGTACAACTCCCATTAAAATTTGTATGGCAAGAAAAGCTAGAAATTCTTCATGAGTAAGTTGTATGGATCTTCCTTTTACCTGAACAGAGTACAGATTTGAATGATCTACTATATCTTGTATTATATTCGGTGAAAAAAAAACGATAAAAGAACGAAAGAGGTTGTTGTTCGTCTTCACTCGGCATCAGCGGCGGATTTTCATCTTCAACTTCAGCCCGATGAAAAAATAATTCCTTCTTCCACTTATAACTCAGAACAAACTTTTTAGATGTTTTAACTTTTTTTGAAACTACTTTCTTTTTTTGCGCTTTTTTACGTTTTCTAGTGGAACATTGTGTCAATGGTCGGTTGGACAGTTTGCTCTGAACCAATTGATGGTAAGGAACTTATAGAAGGGATGGCATCGTAATTTGTTTCATTTTGAGACGGAAAAACATTTTGTAATATTGGTGTGAGTGGTAGATTAATTGCATTGTTATCTGTAATTTCATCTTCGGAAGATTCTAAAATATTCAGTGCCTCTAAAGCCGAATCTACTGATATCAAGCTGCTTTCATCCGAAGAATCGTGGTTGTTTGAAATTTTATTAGTAATTTCAAGTTCTTCGGTAGACGAAGCGTCACTGGAATCGGAGCATGCATGTTCAGGCGGTATCAAAGCAAATAGCCTATTCGTGCGGGAGCGTATCAATCGGAGCATGCATGTTCAGGCGGTATCAAATCAAATAGCCTATTCGTGCGGGAGCGTATCAATCGCTAAAACAACAGGAAAAAGCTCATTTGATACATGCAACCAACCATGCAACCCATATAAAACCAAAATACTAATTAGTTGGCATTGTCCAACCCGCTTCCCAAACAAAAACAGTGACAGCATTGTGAGCAATTGGCAGTGTAAAGTATACTGGACAACTAGTTTTAAGTGCAAATTACAACGTTACTGGAACAGTATTGGGTTATAATTTGGTACCATATGATAAACCGTCACTTTGATATTAAATATATATAATGCATAGCGAACCCATATAAATCATTCCATATATTAAAAAATATTAAAAAACTTACCTGCGTCGACCGTTGCTTCGACGCCATTTCAATTTTTGACATATTTTGATGTTGCCAGTGTTGCCAGGCATATAATTTACTTTTCTACCAAATGCTTACCATATTGCGTGCAAAGAAAAAAAAATTGGTATAATCAGTATACTTGCTTACAAATTTATTTTTTATTAATGTCCAGCCGGCTACACTCTGTCAATTTAAGGGTTAAATCGTCACAATTAGACTTGAGCATACCGCGGAAGGCTTCGGCATGATACAAATGTTAATGCTTTGCCGACTTTGCCGTACCATGCCGCGTCGTGCTGCCTAGTGAGGAGTATGCATTCAGAAAGTTGGCAACGTCGCAAATAGCTGTCAAATATTTCAGTTTTGAATTATTTGTTAATATATTAAAGTTAATATACTAAATTAAATTATGAAAGAGCGCTCCTAGTGCACTACAGTTGATTAAGAATTTCAATATATCGTGGCACTGAATATCCTAACTAATATTATAAATGCGAAAGTGAGTTTGTATGTTTATTTGCTCGTTTGTTACGCTTTCACGTTCAAATGTCAGAATGAATGAATGGATGAATGTGAGAATGGCAGGTTTGCTTGTGTATTTCTCAGAAATGGTTGAAATATATCTCAAAGTTTAGTACCTAATTAGTACCAAATTGTACCACTTGTTAAATAATTAGTACCTCGTGGGATCGCAAGTTATTGCAATAGTTTTATACACCCGCCATCCTGACGTCAGCTTGGCGGGTGTATTACGGGGAGATTATTGAGAATCTAGTTATAAAACATACATGGATACTTAATTAGTAGGTACCTAATTGGTACCTCTCAAACATACAGGTCACATATAGGTCGGTGAAATCTCATTGGAATTCGTCAGAAATTGAAAAATTGATCTACAGCCATTCCTTTATACAGGCTGTTACAATATGTTGTTTGAATGAAGGCACATGGGTAGACCATGATCTGGATTAGGACATGGGATACTTTTTATCCCGGTAGTACGTTCCCGTGGGATAATTTCCGACCTCCACGCGGGCGAAGCCACGGGCAAAAGTTAGTTATAAAGAACAGGATTTAAAAAAAACCCAAATGCTTTCTGCTTGCTTTTTTAAACCTCCTAAAACTAAATATTATATATTCAGTGTAACGAGAGTTGATATTTTATTGGCGACCTTGTCAACTTTCTGAACGCACTTTCTCGTAACTCTTTAAACGTCGATTGACACCCAGGTGTGCAGATAACAATAAAAAATCTATTGTGTCTGCTAATTGGCGTGCGACGGGTTAACACGTCTGAATGGTGGCCATTCATGTGGAGTGTAAAAGTGTATCCACATCGAAGTTGCTTTTTGTAGAGCAACATTTTGTCATGATAACATTAATTATGTTTCTACAGGGTGACCCCTTATAACTTTTGAACCAGTGACCGACAAATTCTGATATTTAGCGACAAATTTCGACTAATAAACGACTAAATCTTTGGCTGGGCAGCAACCTTCCCAGCACGACCTGAATAACTACGATAATTGAGAGGTATAAAATTTCTAATTAGTGGTATAAAATAGTACAAATTAAAAGGATTTTATTACCATCTAAAGTTATAATGCTACGAAGTACAACACTTCGGTTTTACTTCAAGATTGTGTGCGGTGTGTATAGGTAGCAGGATGTAGAATCAATAATACCAAACATTTGCAATAACAATATATTTGTATAGTTTAAAATCAAACAAGCGATTACAGATAAAATCAACTTTTCATAACATTTCAGATTATGAATATTCCTAAAATATTAAAATCACAATGATTATACATTTTAAAAGCTCATTTAAAATGTTTAAAATGACAGCGCACAGGCCTATTGGGCTAGTACTAGGAGGCACATTAGAATCGATTAAAATCACCTAAATCTAATAGGCACGTACGTAAAATTGTCTAAGGAACATCTCTAACGCTGATGGCGTATTATAATATCAAATACTTTACATTAAAATGTATGATTTAGTGAATAATATATAGAGTTTATACAAAAAAATGTTTGACAAATGCCAAAAACTAGAAAACATTTTTATTACATTAAAATTCCGTTTTACTCGAGATTTAAAGTTAACAATATAAATTAAAATAGAATGATAAAATAATTGCAAATTATTAACAAATCAACTAGAATAACAATAGAGATCAATAGTTGAGCTGTCGACAAGAGCGAGTACTCGAATGTGCGATAAAATTAGGGCAAAAATATATCGAATTTTAAAAATAATCAAGTCTGGATTTACACTGGTTTACATAAACAATCAAAACAATCGAAACAATCTAAATCTAGCAACATTCGAGTAACTTCTCTCCGGAAAATCAAACTTACAAGCAAAATGTTGGCGAAGCGCCGAACTTAACAGCGGGTCGACAGGTGGCGCGCGCCTACTGCGGCCATGCGCCCGCGCTTCCCTCCGCGCCTGCGCCGCTCTCCGCGTCCGCGCCCTCCGCGGCCCCCGGGTCAGATCCACCGTCGTTCGCTTCTTCGCTCGTACCGCTTGTACCGCTGGTCGCGGGAGACGGCGTGCCTGAAAAAAAAAATGTTTCAATTGATTCTATTGCAACCTAATTGAGCGAATGTAATAGTTAGAATATTCTGAATACAAGTTCGGTCTTCAAAGTAGAGTGGTTCAGAGTAAGTCGACGTTCGCACGGACGTAAAAATATCGCGGCGATTTTGTTACGCGCACTGGATTTTCAACGCACTGCTAAGCGGCGAGAGTTGAAATTCCCTTTTTGCGACGCGCTAGAATGCACTCTGTTGTTGTTAAGTTGCGTCTCACACAGAGTTGAAATATTTTTACGTCCGTACGAACGTCGGCTAAAAGGACATACTTTGGAAGTTATGACAACAGTACAAAACAAGCCCAACTAAAACTTCAGCAAAGAATTGGTCATATTTGATAGTTTTGGAATTGGCTTTATCACCGAAAGGCTAGTCGAAAAATCAGGAGACGTAGCGATTCAATTGGCTGTAACTTTAGCAGTAGACGGCAATAAAAATAAAGTTACTCACCCTCAATACCAAACATTCCGTTGAACAGCGCAACCTGCGGGTCGCTGAGCGAGTTTTGGGGCAGGAGGGCGCGCGCGGCCCCATGCGCGTGCGAGGTCGAGGGGCCTGGGAGCGCACTCTTGGAGTTGCGGGTGAGTGGCTTGTGCGCGTCTGTCGAGTGCTGCCACGACCAGCACGAGCGGCAGAAATAGCTGCAAACGAATAACATTTAAATCACTCGCTTAGTTCAGATTTCAAATTTCAGAGAGGCAATTCCCGTATTTTTAACAACATCTCGGTTCTGAATCTGTCAAAAATTGTATAGCTTACTTATATTGTTGACATTTGATTGTCGCTGGCATGAGATTGAAATTCGATTATTACAAAATTGAGCTATACCGTACCGAAATCTTCGAGAATAAGTAAAAAAACTAAATTGATGAAATGTAGTAAAAGAAAAGAGATTAAAAGCATTAAACTCTGCCATCACATCACGGTATAAACTAAGGTGGGGAACAAGTTAAGAGAAGTACCGAGGCAAAAGACGAACTTACCCGAAGCAGGTGGGCTCGCGACAGAAGTAGGGTCCCTGCTGGAGGTTGCACATCGAACACATCGAGTCCTCTAGGTACGGGTTCACTTGCACCTGAAAAATTTAAATTGGGAGCTATAGTTTGACCGATACCGCTGTACCGCGCTTTAGGCCTGTGCGTGGCGAGACGGGGCAGTGCAGGGGGCTTACTATTTATTTTATTTTATTTTATTTATTTATTTATTTAAATCAGACAATTATTATCCATATTTTTGTTAGTAGATATACTTAAGAATTATGTTAGTAAATATTAAATTATGTTATATATTATGCAGAAGTACATTAAATTCATTATATAGTGTAAAATCAACAATATTATTCATAAGGAACTATGATCTCTTATATCAGGGCAGAAGTTGAACGGTTCCAGTGTGACATAACACCATCCTTTTCTCTCAACGGATCCATAATCTTTTTTCACGTCATAGTACAGCCCCAGGCCGCTCATTGTCAAGGCTCACGGCGTCCCACCCCCCGCGGTACAGAGGTAGTGGTCAAGCTAATCAAAATGTAGTGACTAACGTCCATTTAAATTTCTAATTAACTTTACGCATTAGGGGTGGTGCGAACATCTGACGGGAAATGCGTCTGGCGTAACTTCGTTAACTTTACGAAGATACGCGCGGAAAATAAACATTTATCAGAGACCATAGACAAACATACTATTCATACATGTTAGACTAAAAATGGCAAGTAAAAATACCTTCAGAGACCATAGACAAACATACTATTCATCCATGTTAGACTAAAAATTGCAAGTAAAAATACCTTCTTAGTGAACTTCTCGGTGTGTATCTGCACGTAGGCGGCGGAGATGGCGCGCACGTACGAGTGCACGTTGTTGAACGTCACGCGCCCGGAGCCGATCGGGTACTTGTACTTGTCCGTGTCGATACCTGGAAATAACAGGCGTGTTTAGAATTCACTGAACGAAGTTACTAGCCGACTCAGTTAAATAGAAAACTTGTCAGTCATGAATTCACGATGTTATTCGCAAATATTAGGTAATTTTGTATTAACGCTTTCCAACCATTTATTTTTCTTTTGACATAAGCACCCCCATGAACTTCCTCATTGACAGGCAACCATAGACGAAAAAATGCAATGCTTAATGGACGCTAAAGTAAAATAAACTGTTGGAAAGATAGAAACGTGGGGTCCGAGGGGCTAAGCTCTCGCATTCTTACCAACTAGTCTTGTTTGCTACGGATCTCTTCATTTACCATTCGATCGTAGGGAAACGATACGCAGCAGCAGTCTCCATTGCCCTTTCGCCCCTCGCTCACAACAGTGCCGTAGCTCATCACTGGCAACACACTGGCACAGATTAATACAGATGGGACACTCCGCAGTTCAGCTACAAGTACGCGGCCCGCGGCGGCGGGTGTGTTTAAAAACCGAGCCGTAGTAGGCGGGGTTTTGTCCTAATTCCATTGTAAAAACTATTGTCACAGATTAATCTCGCGGCGGGCCCCGTCCGCGGGGCTAATTCAGTAGGTCAGAAGGTACAAGAGTTACGCGATAGAAAGAGAGGCAACTTGTAGTTGAATATAACTAGGTAATAAGCATTGTGCGATCTGAACTGCACTTTATTGTGTTGTAGCTTTTTATTTATATGATTTTGCGGAGTGTCCCATCTGTATTAATCTGTGGCACCGGTCAAAGACTCCATATTTACACAAAAATTGTTCCTACTAACCTGCATAAACAACCCCATGGAACAAGTCATTCATGATGGTGGCGAGTGCGAACGCGCTGAGCATCCCGTGCAGCGCGCCCACGAACACCGTGCGACCGGGCTCCAGGCGGACCGACCCGCCCTCCACCCAGTTGGAGTCCGATAAGGCCCACGGGATCACTTGCACCTGGGGAACCACAAACAAGATTAGTAATAGAGTACAGAGATATCGGTCCTTTGGAAGTGGAACGTCACATCTGCCTAGGCTTTTCCCAAATATGTTGGGGTCGGCTTTTAGTCGAACCGGATGCAGCTGGCGACTGCCTATCTGACTTCTACAACCCAGTTACTGGGTAATACGATACCCCAGAGATATCGGTCCTTTGGAAGTGGAACGTCACATCTGCCTAGGCTTTTCCCAAATATGTTGGGGTCGGCTTTTAGTCGAACCGGATGCAGCTGGCGACTGCCTATCTGACTTCTACAACCCAGTTACTGGGTAATACGATACCCCTTGGTAAGACTGGTTGTCACTTTCGGGCAGATCCACGAATGACAGCCGGGAGTAACGGCTTATCGTGCTTTCCGAGGCATGGATCTCGGTATGTAAAGATGGTCACCCATCCACGGACCAACCGCGGTATGCGTAGCTTAACCTGATCGATCTACCCGCGCGGCTGTTATTACTTAGCTACGTGTTCCTCGGAAGTGGAAAGGAAGAGGAACATCACTACACATACAAACTTCAGTAAAATTTCACCACAGCGAAAGACGAACGCAGTAATTTAGGGCCGCACTGAGGTTGAACACCTCTCCAAAGTAGCGCCACAAGATATCCGGTTCACCATCTTCCTACACCCAACAACCCCAGGCGTCGTTTTTAGAAAAGTGTCATTTCTAGCTACTTTCGCCTATTGTGGCAGGACCAGCAGGCAAAGTTAAAGCTGAAAATACTTCAACACTGGTGAAACATACCTCCTTGCTTCTCATCTTGCGGGTCCCGATGCGGTAGTACCAGTCACTGCCATCCCGCCGGCTGGCCGCTAGCAGGGCGCGCACGCGTCGCTCGCTCTCGAACGTCACGTATGCGTAGCCGCGAGGTGCGTTCGAGCCCGCGTTCGTGCTTGCGCCCGGCCCTTCGCGGCCTGGCCACTCAATGCTGGAACGAAAAAAAAGGAAAATAATGAAAACAGGGACGTTAAAAATAATACAAGGTTGATATGAGCGAGAGGCATTAAATTAAACCACATACTTTGTATAATTTTCAGCCTCTACATTAAAAATCAGATAAATAGAAGCAATAATTTAGTCACTAGTTTTCTTTGTTGAAACACGATGTATCTGCCCTAGCTAAGTACCTACGCATAGTTATCTAGGGTCATACACCTTAAAACGACAGCATTTTTGACGCGACGTTGCCGTTTTGTTACCAGCAATTTAATGCCTCTCGCTCACAACCTTGTATGTTAATTTAATATCAACTACAAACTTTATTAGTTGAAATGCAGAAAAGCAGTGCATCACATAAACCAGTTACCATATCGGCTGGAAATGCTTCAGCGTGAGGAGGAGAGTTTCCTCGGAGATGTCCCAGGGCAGGCCCCCAAGGAAGACCTTGGCACTGAAGCCCCCGCTGGGGTCGGGGCAGCGCGGCGGAAGCTCTCCCCCCCAGCGCAGTACTTCGCCCCCGTTGCGTCCGCACGACACCACGCCACCTGCAAACAAACGGGTGTTGGTTTTAATAAGATAAGCAGCCGTTTTGCTATTCTTATGTAAGTGGCACAAAACTTAAGTTAAATCATAATATTTTTGAAATAAATCGCAACACGACAGAACTAAAGATTTATACACATTAAAAAAATATAATTTAAAAATAAGCTAGATAAAATCGACATTTCCTATCCGACTACCCTGAGAAGAAATGGCGAAACAAACTCAGGGGTCAGTCTCAGTCCAGACAATCTTGGTCATATTGTGAGGACCATGTAGATGCATGTCATTAATGAATAGATATTAATAGTCAAACTAGAAGTGCGAATTGGACCCATGAACCTAGCAAGTTCTGTTGGAATATACTTATGATCTAAATTACATACACAAAAAAAAAAAATAACCAGCGTAAAGGTACTTACAAAAAGAAGCACGCCTAGGCACCATAGAGTTGTGATGGTGCTTGGAGTTGTTCCGCTTGGACCATGGCTCGTCGCGCTCGCACCGCTCCTTTTGCTCGAAGCGCTGGAGTCCATCGAAGCGCTCGAGTTGTTCGCAGTCGAGCAAAGCCGGCGGCAATGACATCGACGTCGAGGGCATCGTCAGAGCCTTCTGAAACATGCACTTATTGTACGACTGGGAAAATTTACATCTTTTCATGCAGCGGATATAAGGGCACACAGAAACGGTTCACTTATGCTACGACTACTAAAATGTCGCGCAAAGAATCGTCTCGCGTTATCGCGATAAAACTTGAACTACATTAGGCCACATTGTTCAAACAATGGTAAAAAAACTTCGCAGTATGGGCATTCGAGTAACTTACGCCTGAATGATTCGCGATGTGACGGATTGCCATGTCCAGACGTTGTGACCACTCAAATCTTGACTTTATCGCGACAATGTAGCCGTAGCTTCACGCACGTTGATAAATCCAGCCAAGTGATGTCGGAACACCCACAATGAAGGGATCCGCTGCCTAGCCTTTTCCCAACTATGTTGGGGTCGGCTTCCAGTCTAACCGGATGCAGTTGAATACCAGTATTTTACATGGAGTGACTGCCTATCTGACCTCCACAACCCCTGACCTCCACAACCCAGTTACTGGGTTATGCGATGCCCCTTGGTAAGACTACTATACTTCAGTTAAATAAAAATATGGACATACACATATTGGAGCTATTTCAGGTTTTCATTCGAACATTACGTAATTTACTTCAGTAGGTTCCTTTAGTCGCTCGAAATAAAATATTCAAACTCAAAATTATACAAAATATCCTAACATCGATAATGGCTCAAAAATTTAGTAGGATTCTTACATGAAAAATAAGCAGTGAATGGCAGGTAAACTAAAATTTAGCGACTTAGAAATAAAATATTCAAACTCAAAATTATACAAAATATCCTAACATCGAAAATGGCTCAAAAACTTGCTCCCACAAACTATTTAAGACACCCTTTCCTATAAGCAACGAAACCTAAGATCGTAAATACTACTAAAGTTACAAACAAAAAGGGTACTTACCAAGGAAGCCACTAGGTCGGTAATGCCTCGTCCGGAGGTGGATTCTTCGGGGCATTGCGCGCCAGGCTGGGCACTCTCGCTGCAACAAGCGTACTTAGTGATAATTACTACATTAAGGTACACTAACGCTACTTAAAACGTTCACCCACGCGACGCATTAAGGTACGCAAGTTTTTAATTAGTATTAATGGAGGGCAAAATGGACGCGGCCGAAGTTGCGAAGAAAAATTGTGCTTTTAAGGGGGCGTGAAAATGTTTCAGGGCATTTTGAATGCATTAATTTGGAGTTTGTTTTGGTAAATTGCAAGTTTACTTTACTACAGGTTTCAGGAAATCACTACACTTTTATATTTAATTTTATCGTTTATTTGTAGTTCTACCAGTCTTCAGAGCAGAATATCGCTTAAAATACATTCTACGAGGAAAGTAATAGCAGATGAAGTTAGATATGAAACTTTGTGAAAAATGGCTAATGTTTGAAGTGCTACCTCGGGTTCTATTGTACCTACAGAGCTACGGCTCTGAGCTCAAATTGTAAGAAGTCCGATAATTTCGAGGTTCTAGCACAGCTGGACTTTTGAAGCTGCAAACTTTGTTTTACACTATTGCTAACCTAAAATCGCAAAAAAACAATAGGTACAGTGCAATTTTTTGCGACCTACGATGACCTAAATGACTAAGCTTAAAATATATTTTCCAGATACCAAAACCTTGCATTTGGAAAGATTAGAAAGAAGAACTAAAAACCGGCCAAGTGACTGTCTGACCACGCACAATGAAGGATTCCGTAGTTGGGAACGATTTATTTATCCCAAACACTAACTTAACATTGTAGTTGAAAAACATGTTCTCCGATACATTTATACGGTCTATTAACTGCAAATTTAAGTTTGTAATAAAAAAAAATTTGCATTATAAAATTACAAATTAACGATTTTCGGACTTTTTCCTTTACTTTTAAGAACTTGCTTGCACAATTTGCGAGTATCAAAATATGTCGCATAAATGGCCGTAATAAACGTACTTACGTATTTGATATTAATGATAAAAGTACAAATTAACTATTTTAGACTTATTCCTTTACTGGTCCTGCGAGACCTTGCCTTTTGCCAAATTTCATGATTAAATCAACGGGAAGTACTCAGAAGATTTTTATTTATTTGCGAGTAATAAAATATGTCGCACACATTTTAATTGTGTATTTTATTGCGTTGACTTAGAAGTTCGTTTTTTTTTATTGCTTAAATTACTTTTTCATGTCGTTATCAAAATAAACACGTAGTTTCAAAAAAATGGAACAAAAACATTTGACGGTAGTTACAATAATAGTAGGGACAATAAGAGGCTTATTAACACAAACGGGATATTTAGGTACCATATTTACCGTTATATTAGTTCCCGATATTTCGGCACTGTTCCCGTTTGTGTTAATATTTAATAATGTTAGGGACCATGACAGTTTAAAAACTTATATCAATAAGAGGCTGGTATTATATCGTACCTGTAACTAGCGAAGGCAGTAGGATGAGGCGGGAAGCAGGCGGACGGCACCAGCGAACGCGGCGTCTGCGCAGCCTCGGGACTGGCCGGCTCGTCGCTCCAACGCCAGTCGTCACTACTGAACTCCTGCGGATATACATTAAGAACTCCATGAATAGGTTCACTGGTCGAAGGAATCTTGTACAAAACCTACTTATGTAACAAAACATCGACAAAACGACTCGTTGACGGCCAAATACAAATTAATCTGTTTATTCGGCCTAATTCATGATCACTAAGCCACTTCAGAATTTCAGATCAAGAAACTAAGACGTCAGAATCTTTCAAATCTAAAGGTTTTTTATACCAAAGCTTCCCGAAATACTAGTAAAATTACTAAAAACATACGAACGTTGTCATGATATAAATTATTAAATACAATTCCCGAAACACCTAATGCCCCGTAACCGTATAATATACGAGGTCCGCAGCTTCGGAAACCCCATAAAATAAGATTTGTTTCACAATGTATTTCCAACAACTTTCTCTACTTTACTACCAACTTATTGAATAGATGAGACCAACCTTAACTTTATGCGCTACTCATTTAAAAATCGAACGTTTTAAAAAACAAATGCAATTTTAAAAATACAACTTCGCGAAAGTTGCAGTTACAGGATCTAAATTGAATTGCATCGTATAAGTAGCATTAGGCAATCAAAAAGTTCTGAACTAATATTAGATAAAATTGTAGAGGAATCGAAGGCAGTCAAACGCAGCGAGTGCCCAAATCTAACAAGCATGAAAAGCCGGGTATCTGTATCCAAGATAGCTTTCCGGGTCGCGGGCGCGAGCCGATTAAACGCGGGGCCTTGGCATGAGCCTACACAAATAATATTATATTGCCAGATGTATGCCAATAGCCGGCGATATGCCGCCAGACGCCTGCCAAGTGCGCGATTGCTAACTTGCTCCGCCATATTGGAGGGTATGTTGTGACGCGAACCTCTTGGCAGAAACTACAAGTATTACTTTTGAAGGGTCCCCGAAACGATCAATTGCAATTGTAAATTTTGTCGTTATTGATACACATTGATGCGCAAATTAGTGGTCTAACGTAATGCAATTGAAGCGATTGACAATATTACTTTAATACAAACGAATTGAGAAGCAAGCACCATTTTTTGGTGCTTCGATCCGCGAGCTGTTATTGTAAATTTTTTAAAGGGCATTTCGAAAGCTTTGTTATAGATAAAAGGTATCAGAAACAGGAGTTATAAACCCAAGAAGTCAAAATATTGACATCTTAAATTGCGAATCCTTCAACTAAACATCCTGTACATAATAGATAAAATACCCGAGGGACGTAAATAGTCCTCCCCGAATATATAAATCCTTGCTAATCATGGTAATGCGTTTCACCAGAATCGATATAAGATAATTCACTGGAAAATATTCTCAACACTTAAACCCGTTGTCATACTCTCGAATGGCACATTACTAAATTGTGAAGATTCAGCATCTATTCACGTCGCATTCAATAAATAACTGGAAGTGAAAATAGTTTTGAACTTCTCAAAATTTAGCCTCCCAAGTAGGTAATGAAATATTCATGGAGAAATCGATTAGTCTTCACGTTAGTGTGGACTTCTACGTATTGATATAACCGCTAATAGAACGGGTTTGGGAATCGGTTTAAATATAAATCGGGGAAGTCATGCCTAACCTTTTTTTAACTATGTTGGGGTCGGCTTCCAGTCTAACCGGATGCAGCTGAATACTAGTATTTTACATGGAGCGACTGGGTAATATGATACCTTTTGGTAAGACTTTCGGGCTTCTGACGACCCGTAACGACTGTCAAAGATCCAAGAATGAAAGTCGGGAACAACGGCTTAACATGCTTTCCGAGGCACGGAGGAGTCTCGATATGTAAAGATGGTCACTCATCGACGGACCAACCCCGGTAAACAGATTAACCTGATGAATCGACTCTTACGACTGTTATTACTTAGCCTAAGCTTAAAATTCGGGGAAGTGTAGGTCAAATATGAAATGCATGCAGAATATGCAGACTACTGAAATAAATGGGGCTGTAAATCTAAGCTCTAAATTGTATACAGTTCATACAAGCGATTAAGCGAACCATAAAATGAACGCATCTCATATAGACGGAGGGTGATACGGAACCCAACGATGCCGGCTAATGCAAGTGCAGTAACCCAAGCGATCCGGCCCGCATTATTTGGCACGGCCGGCCCATTAATACGGGCCACTGTTGGCACCAATCTCGGCTAACATTAACTGGCATCAAACCGGATGTCGTACGGTACATTATGAACGGACAATAAAACCTACGGAGTGTACTTAAAATTTGATTTAAGCTCTTGGCTCTATATGAATATAAGCAATGTGATGTATGTAAAAATCATCTTGGCGCCCAACATGGGGCCGCTCTGTACTAGTTTAATTCGTAAGAATTGGCAGTTGGACATGTTTAAAGACGTTAAGTTTTAAAACAGCACTATTTACGAGTATATACATAAAATTACGTATGCAAACTTATACTTATGAGATGAGGGTAGTTTGAGAATTTTAAGGAAAATCATTTTCAATAGAACTTTTTTCAGAGGTTTTTTGAATGTATGTATGTTGCAATAATACAAAATAATAAAATTACGTATGCAAACTTATACTTGTGAGATGAGGGTAGTTTGAGAATTTTAGGGAAAATCATTTTGAATAGAACTTTTTTCAGAGGTTTTTTGAATGTATGTATGTTGCAATAATACAAAATAAAAATAATCTTGGCGCCCAACATGGGTCCCTCTCTGGACTTGTTTAATTTTTAAAAATTGGCAGTTGGACGTGTTTAAAGACGAAGCTATAAACCAGCACTATTTACGAGTATATAAAATAACGTATGCACAAACTTGCAGTTGTAAGAAGAGGATAGTTTGATAACTTTAGGGCAAATAATTTTGAATAGAACTAGTTTTTTTTTAGAGGTTTACCTCCGAGCATTTAAAAAACAAGTTTTTGTTAAAACCAAACCAAAACCTAAGCCCGACCCACCTACCTACCCAGTTTGGGGTTTTTAACCACTTAAAAGTAGCACAAGTTTTATGACGAGTTAACAAGGGCGGTGTCGACAAAATTAAAAAGGCGGGAAACTATATTAGAAACGAGATTTACAGTAGTTTGAAAAATAAGCATTTATAAGCGACAAGTGAACGACTAAATACAAAGCCTCATGTAATTACGCGATAAATATTCATTCAGAGGCATTCAGTACCTATTGGGTACTTACATTGTAATAGTCGAAGAAAGCGCTCCGTATCTGGTGCAAGTAAAAACGTTGCTTTAGGGTAGGTATGAAAGTATTGTTACTTTGCAATTGTAACCCTAACCTCCATAAAATAACGGAAAATGCACAAAAAGCAATGACGAAACATCGAAAAACATCACTGCAATTATTTTAAAACAATACCAAAAATATTTGTATAAAATTATGACCCAATAAGAAATTAGCAATATTAAAATTTTCCCGCTAGTTTGTCAAAAAAGGTATTATTTTAAAACAATACCAAAAATATTTGTAAAAATTATGACCCAATAAGAAATTAGCAATATTAAAATTTACCCGCTACTTTTTCAAAGAAGGACGAAACTCATCATTTCACAAAAATTTAAATTTTCACGCTAGTTTTTCAAAGAAGGTACTTACATGACGGAGATTCGTGGCGGGTGCGGCGGCGGGTTCCGAGAGGTGTGTGGTATCGAGACCCAGGAAGTCTGCTAGAGACCGCCGGTTCTCTCCCGAGCCACCGGGACTGTTGTCCTGTACCAGAAAAAAAAGGTAAGGAAAAATAGATATAGCACGTGGGTTTTGCAAGATGCTTACTTTCGTTGCTGCTTATACTTTCCATTCTACAAGAAATTATAAAAAATCCGAGCTTCATAAACTCAAATCCTATATAGTATGTATAGCTCAAATTAAGATATATGCAACCTGGCTTACTTTCAAATCGCGAAGGGGATTTTCTGCAAACATGGTCAGAAAATAATTTTAAACTAGGCAACCTGGCTTATTTTCGAATCGTGAAGGGGATTTTCTTCGCGCGAGAGTAAGACGTAACTTTAGCTCAACGTGTACACTACGAGAAGTTTTGCTGGTCGAGCAAACATGATCAGAAAATTTTAAAGCAACTACGAGTAATATTGTTGATCGAGCAAAAAACATGGTCAGGAAATCATTTTAAACGAGGCAACCTGGCTTATTTTCGAATCGTGAAGGGGATTTTCTTCGCGCGAGAGTAGGTCGTAATTTAAAAAATCACCGAACTCGAGAAAACATGATCAGAAAATAATTTTAAACTACGCAACCTAGGGCCTCTATAAGCGAAATTATTAAAGCAGTACCTACTACAGGTCAAATATTTATAGAAACGTTCAAATATTCTAAATTCATCGTAGAACAATAGAACAAAACGAAATAAATTTAAAATACACAAAGTAAAAAGAAAAAAAAAACATGGTTCTCACCTGATGTAAAAGCGGCATAAGTGCCCTAAAAAGTTTTCAAAGTTCCGAAGTAGTCTGTAGCACGTCGAACAGCGTTCCGAGCTAAGGTCTTTGCGCGGCGGCGGCGCACTCACGACTACCCGGTACAGCGCGCGCTTCGAAGCACGAAGCCGCACCCATCCCACCTCTGCCCCTCTACCACCCACTCCACGACACAAACTCCGACCATATTTACAACTTTTTACTCTTTTCTATGCTAAAAAATCTAAATTAAATAAAAAATTGCTTTATAAATTATAGTTCTTTTTTTCCTTTGTTTATGTTATGAATCTGTAAATAAATTTGTAAATCACGTTTTTACGTTTTGAATTCAGAATACTTTTGCGCGCGCAAAATGGCGGCGGTAGCACGTGGTTTGCGTCGTCATGCGCATGCTGGTGAAGTCAAGTATATTTCCAATTAATGATTTATGGAAGTTTATTTTTAAAATAATACTACAAAAGAAATTAGGTTAATTTATTCTTAATGATATTTTACGGTTTGAATTTTTTTTTTAAATTTAATTTCATATTCGTTTTCACTCCACACGAGGATCCTGAGGATCGACGGTACTGCCGAGGCACACCGGAAAAGGTCGGATCACAATGGCTGGATCGAGGTGGCTCAGGAAAAGGATGCCTGAAAGGTTTTGGGGAGGCCTTTGCTCAGTAGTGGGATAGTGTAGGCTAGCTTGAAAAAAAAAACCTTACTTATTTTGAACAAAATGTATTGTTTAATACCGGATAATATTTAAAATATCCGTTTTTGGGGCAAAATCAGGAGATTTCGTTAGAATTAAATAAAAAAAGGACTATGGTAACATAAGGAAATGGAAAATAAATGTTGCCAATCATAAAAACGTAAAAAAAAATAAAACACCATGTATATTTGACTTTCTTTTATTTAAAAACAACTTATTTGGGAAAAAGAAACCAACATTCTTTGATAGACAAAAATGTATTTTGCTTTAAATAAAAAAAAAAACACTATGGTAAGATAAGGAAATAATAAGAAAAATAAATGTTGCCAATCATAAAAACGTAAAACAATAAAACACCATGTATATTTGGACTTTCTTTTATTTAAAAACAACGTACTTGGAAAAAATAACACCAACATTCTTTGAGATAGATAAAAATGTATTTTCCTTTCTACAATTATCGGAGCATTTATTTGTATGCCACACAATATCTTTCAGCAGTCTTTTTAGCCACATAATTTTTCACACTATCCAATCATCGTTTCCTTATGCTTAGGGCGAATATACACATGTCTGTAGCTGGTACAAATGTATGCAAGTAGCTGGCATGCCGTGTGCTATATAACAACTTCTGATTGGTCAACGTCACAAGGGCATGCCAGATTTGCATAGTTTTGTATCAGCTACAGGGATGTGTATTTTCGCCGTTATAGCAATCCACAGTCAATAGTTTAATAGTTCTACACTAGACGCAGTCAATATTGAGTATATTACATTCTTTTCTGTCTGTCTGTTTGTTTGATCGCGCACATCTGCGGAACTCCTGAATGAATTTACATATAGTTTTTACAGGTAGACAGAGATTAATTTGGAGCAGACTGGAGGCTTTGTTTAATTAAAATAGGATGTTGCTATAAATAGTTATCGTCATTTAAAGATTTTTGGAATTTACTTTTATACTGTTAGACAATTTCTGAACAATAAACCTAACAAAAAGTACTAGGCTTGCATGAATTCAAGATAGTATTTCAATTGTAACTTCCACGCAGGCGAAGCCGTTGGCAACAGCTAGTTATATTATATCATCATTATCATTATTCGTTTTTTTTTAAATATCGCAGCTTTATGCTGAGATGGGACCCTTTTTGACCTCGCACTGGTCTTTATTTTATTTTGTTTTGTTTATTCGAAAAAATATATCAATTTTGTCAGTTTTAAATGCTCCTTTTTTAACTTTTTGTATTTCCTGTGGGTATCCCAAATAAAATATTTGTCTTTCTTTGCTCCGGTATTTATTTCGAACACTTATAGTACATAATATTTATTTACAAAATATATTCTGAGTTACATACATTTCATCCTATTATGCAGGGTATTGGTGAAACGTAAAATGATGTACCACACGTTGAAACAAATTCGCCTGGTACACTTCTTGTGTTACATTTCATGTTACATTGCATAAATAATCGGAAGTGACCAGTGCTTCCTTACCCATACCATTCGTTCCACCATCTGAAGATCTTCCACCTGGACATGAGTTGCCTTGGGCAACCTGGAAGTCTTTAAGCAGACTTTGGACCCGGAAGCAAAGAAAACCCGTCCAGGTGGAAATTCATAGACGACTCCGGTTGGTGATGTACCACAAACGATGGGCCACTTAATATCATGTCCTGCGTCTCCTGTCAGCTGCACGTTACAGGATGGGCGCTAGTGACGGCGCCAAACACATAGCCGAATTCTGGGCCGAGACCATTAAGGACCTTAGCACACCTCCAGCGCGAACCGCATGATGTACCGCTATTCGAGTAGCGGATCATCATGCGAGTCAGTTGAATTGAGATACTGCGTTTTAGCTACTATCGCGGCGGAGGTGTGCTAAGGCCCTTAGATAGCTAAGAAGAAGATTGCTTAAATGATGACGGCTGATTACATGACATGTATGCTATGTTACATTACATGTTACGTTTCACCAATCTGTACCCAGCATTAGCCTGTAGTGTGTATAATGCGTTTCAAATAAGAATAGGATCGACTTAAAGCGCCATGTTGTGACGTCATAGCTGTCAAATCGAATAAATTGGTTAGGGTGAGCAAAACAAGATATTTTTTATTTACGAATCATGAGCGAACGAATTCTTTACTTTCTGGTAAATTGTTTCCAACAATGAAAATATGAAAGAAGGTATGACAATTTTTTGATGTTTTTTTTCACTTTGATTTAACTAAGACTCGGTTAAACAAAAAAAAAAAACCTTATTGATACGAAAATAAGTTTTCTTTGCAAACCGTACTTTTCAATCAACATTTCAAAGATAGAGGTCATTGACGTTCCTATTCTTATTTGAATCGCATTGTACACAATGTAGACTTCTTTTTTGTTTTGGGAGCGCCCATGACCTCGATCTGGATGGAAAACTATGGATGAGGTGACCAAGGTATTTGATGGAACGAGCGAACCAACGATGTCTTTTCAACATGAATCTCTCCAAAAATGCTGTAATGAAGGCGCAAGGGAATATTGCCAAAAGCATCCTTGGCAAACAGCTTGATGACCGCAGTATGTTCTTCACATAAGAACAGAGCAAGATTCCAGGTGCCGCCAGACCTTAATTGTTTTCTGACTAACAAAATGTATGCTATTACCTGCTAGCTTGGGCCGACGGCTAATTTTCAGGTATCAGGTACTAAAGTTACGTAAAAATATTAATCACTTTTCTTAAAGTCTGACTGCTGATTTTTATTTATGTTTTACAGAATATTATTAATAATCAATACTGCCAGACACCTCCCGTCATCTTACTTATAGTTTGAGTCATAATCTATACAATGATACTTGTATAACAATTTCAATACTATTAAATTTATAAGCAGCCAATCGTAGCAGTCAAACATCCCCCAGACACAAACCATGTAATTATCACGCTCGCGCTCATAATAACAGTAGCCTTTTAATTGTGTCTGGGGGATGTTTGGCAGCAATATCTGTGGAAACACATTTTGTTAACCAGAAAATAAGTAAGGTCTAGCAGCTCAGGGGGCCTGGACAAAATCCCTTTTCTGTAAGCGTTAAAGCTAACAGAAATATCAAATTGTATGTAGTTGACAGCAGCAGTCACGTGACATCTCTGAAGCTAATGTCAACTCCATACAATTTGATCTTTCTGTTGGCTTTAACGCTTACAGAAAAGGGATTTTGTCTAGGCACCCAGGGATCTTGGACTAGAAGGACTGTTACAGTCCGTGAGGTTTAAGGTGAGCTTTGCATTTGTGTGAGTGCACATAGATAGTGTAAGCGTGACGTCCGGCATTGAGCGCGATTCGTCCTTTGCTTTGTTCAAAAACCGGTTTATCCTGCTTTTTGGCAATCGGCTTTTGTTCTTTTAGTACGAGAGACCATGACCAAAACCATGTGGCATCGTTGTAAAACGTAAAACGATAAAACAAAAATCTTGGTCATGGGCTCTCGTACGATTTTGTTGATCACTCACACAAATGCAAAGCTCAACTTACGCATCACGAACTGTACTGATTAAACAGTCACTGAATAAACAGTTGACATTTAATAATCGTTTACTTACCTTTTACCATTTTTTTTTAATTGTTGGCAAAGCATGTAATGACTTAGCACAGTAATTCTAGTACTGGTTAAATATAGAGTATTAATTCACAATATTTTGTTTTCCTTCAAAGTCCTACTGTTAACATAAGATTATAGGGACGATGCCTGGGTAAAAAAAAAGAAGAAAATCTATTTATTCCGTCAGTCAGATAATAAAAAATATTAGACACGTTAAAAAATTACTTAGATAACACTCATTAAATTTGGGGAGTGGGGGCTCGCTACGTCACTTCTACGTATAAAATCTAGCTAGACGTGACGTCATGCCATATTTTAACTCAATGTATCGCGGTAATCTTTTGATTATGTAAAAAAAGAAAAAATACGTGTCCCATCATTTTTTAATAACCTACATGACATATAATTTTTATTTTTTTATTCATCATCCCTATTGACGATATGCGGCCTATTTAAATTAGACACACAGCTACTGATAATATAGACATGGAATCACAGAAAAATAGTCGTTAAATGCCTCGGAATGTAGGCAATAAATGCAGAAAACATGATTTATTGATATTAATGCTTACGATATTTCTCACGTACATGTTCCTTGTCTGCCCGACTACTTTCGCAATCGAATGGAGTCCTTATTCGAGGTAAAGAAACTAGTCTGATAATCCCGAAAAACACGCACGTAAGTAAATCTATGTTAGTAAATGTATGTTGTTGTGATTACAATACACAGTTAATTTACTTGCTAAACATGGGTTCACATCTGATCAACAGATCTGCAATGACTATCGTTGCAAATCACGAGCGCACGTCGTATGACTTTTATGTCATTTACATAAGGTTTAAATTACAATAATAGCCGCACGATTGTGAAATGCAAAAACTATACTTCGTATACACAGTATGCAGCACTTTCTTCATAGTAACTAACACTGAATAAGGTAACCAAGTAACAACAGCACTATCCAAATGCACTTATATTGCGAAATAAATGCCACTATCCGTCAGATAAGTCTATATCATAACTTCCAACAGAACTCTGTGCTAATAAGCCGGTCTCAGAACATTGGATTAGTTACACGAGAAAAGTTTCTCGCCTGAAATAAGCAATATTTGTAAGGACTCGTATGCTGAAAGGCGAGAAGCGAATTTGGTGTTGTCATATAAAGCCTGATTTACATGGCGTGATTTAATTGCAAGTAACATGCAATAAGTTGATGCTTCAAAATTGTATGCCACAGACAAAAAAAATAACACGTGTGAATCAGGCTTTACAGTTCAAGAAAATCGAAAAATATTTTACTTCTCGAGTGTGATACTCGCCTGAATCAAATATCTTGCATGTCATTCTCTATCAGCGGTCAAGAAACTCTCCCCACATAAAGTCTCCTCAAATCTCCTGTTGCTGATTCAACTGCTTCATCCTCTCCGCTCTTCGCTTAGTAGACTTGGAGGTCACATATGACCAGATGATCTGTTAGTCCTGCAGGCCGAACAGCGGCGCGATGAGAGTGCCGAGCGCGTGCGGCAGGCCGGCGCGCGGCCGCGGCAGCACGCCGCGCTCGTCGCTGTACATGTACGGCAGGCGCAGCACCCAATACGCTGAGGCCGATAACTTGATGGGTGGCGAGCCTACTGGCTGAGGGATGAAGATAGGTCCTCCTGCTACTGGTTGTACCTGGAAAGAAAGAAAGATTAACATTTATTTAGCAATAGCTTGTGATCACAAAATGCAAATAAAACAAAAACCGGTCAAGAGCGAGTCGGACTCGCGCACCGAGGGTTTCGTTCCTATTTCTGAAAAAGTGTGCTATTTAGAGATAACGTTTTATTTTTCCTGTAATCTTTACATACTTCTATCACATAGAATAATTTCAGATAATTTTTTCTCTATGCAAACTTCGGAGATAATCGGAACAGTATTTTTTTTTTTTTACATTTTTCATCAAAAGTCGAAAACTATGCGGCCTAAAACAAAAAAAAAATGTTTGAGACTGTTCAAACAGCGCTCTTTCATATGATAGTCTACATGCCCTAGTAGCCCCACTTCGAATTTTTAAGACCCCATTCAGTCCCGGTTGCAAAACAAAAAACATTTTTATTTTTTTCTTATTTGCAAAATAGTTGGGCAAACGACATCTAAAACTGTTCCAAATTTCAAGTTGATAGCATTAGTAGTTCTTGAGATATCCAGCTGTGACAGATAGACAGACTGAGTCGCACCATAAGGGTTCCTTTTTACCATTTTGGTACGGAACCCTAAAAACGTGTGGTTGGGGAACCCCGTCAGGAACGAAGTTGAGGCAGTGAAGCTCGCGGCGCGGGCGAGGCGCGGCACAGGCACGCGCAGTACAGCGGCGTGTATAGTGGCATGTGTGTACAGTCAACGACTTTTGTCCGTCACCACCATAAGGGCGCTTTTCGTATGCACGGGCCAGTGGCTAGTGGCCCGCATTGTTTTCGTCCACCAATAGCGCTTCGGCGCACATTAAAAAAAAGGTTCGAACCTTTTTTTTTATAAAACGTTTAAGAAAAGGGACATTGTTTATTTTAGGGTCAGCCTTCTTAGGCGACATTCTTCGTTCATTGGTCAAACTAATAAAAGGCGTTGCAAACTATGATTTCAACGTGCAACCGAAAAAGTTTTGAAAAGGGTGAGGCGAACGGCTTTCGATAGTACCTTAGGGTCCATGGTGACGTGCACGGGCGCCTTGGGCGTGACGACGTGCACGCGCATGAGCTGCGCGGCGCGCGGCGCGGGCGAGGCGCGGCACAGACACGCGCAGTACAGCGGCATGTCACTTGCGGCCAGGCGGCCTCCTAAGGCACCCGCTTCACGGCCACAGCCTCCTCCACCGCCGTTCACTACTGTGTCCGGGGAGGACATCATGAATCTGGAAATGGAACACGGAAGTTACGTTAGTATATAGTTCAATGGACCAATAATTTATCGATAAGTGAACAGCACTATGAAGATGTGATCAAATCGAGCCGGCGAGCTGGAAGGAGATACGAAATATACACGTAAATAACCGGGTTGAGACTGATCGCACGTGACTGATTTGAGATTGTCGTTAACTTTTTGAGTAATTGCTAATTGCAATATGCATGTATACCGCGAAGGGTTCGGCAGAGGAGTACGGTCTGCAACAGAGGTCAGTTAACACTGCTACTTTTTGACATCATTTAAATTAACACAAAATTATTCGATAACCTGCTTTTTAGCATTTCATTTATTAGATAAGAGTTAATTTTCTGTAAAATTTACATCTCCGCACAGCTTCGGTGGATACACCCTAGCTGAAAAACATCTCTTCTCGTCATCTCCGTGTTGATCTACGAGTGAGTGTTCACTTACGTTAAACAAGGATTTTTGAGATGGGGCAGTACCGGAAGGTACCTTAACCATTGTAGCTACAGGAAAATGGTCCTTAACTTTTTCACATATTTAGATCTGCATTCACAGATTATGAAAAAATTGTAGTCAGCAAGAAAATGGACAATTTTCACAAAAACTTTTTTTTGTTGCCAATCGATCCTATTTCCTATTCATCAAAATTGCATAAGAGTTTCTTACAGGCTATGCGTTGTCCGTTAATTAATTAATGAATTTAATAAAGTGGTTCTTTATGTTTATGGTAGTGTCTTCAGAATCAGCAAACTAACCTGTGTCCCCTGGGGCACTCGTACTCGAAGCCAATGAAGATCTTAACGGTGAGGTGGTGGTGCGGCGCGATCTTGCCGCGGCCGCGCGACGGGCCCGACACGCGCCAGCCGCTCATCGACTCCAGGCTGAAACATCGTACAACAACACACTTATAAAAGAGACCTCAAAAACAACGAAAATGCATCGAACGCAATAATGTAACCAGTATGTTGTATTACTTATCTTGATTTAAAAGTAAGTTTCTTGCCCGTTCTTCTCCATAGAGATCTACGTTTTGGAATGATCATCTAGCTTCAACTTTCTGACTAACTGACCGACTCTTTGACAGTTCAAAAGTGCCTATAATTGGTTTAATTTAAATAAATGCTTTGAGTTTGAGTTTGGAAGTATGCACATTCGCTCATTCACCAAAATATGGGCCAGTTCGTGTTCAGATCTCATTAGAGACACCACCCACCTACACAAAACCATTACTATTTTACTAACAAGTTAGATAAAGTGATTCAATATTGCTATTTCCTTTATAATTTGAGACTTTAAATTTTACCATTATTTACCATAATATCAATACGAGAAAGGTCTGTTATGGTGACCACTATAGCACGCTATGATTTTCTTTCGGCATTTCTAACCAGGGATAACTCAGCTAAGATAAGCAGGCATCCTGCGCCATCTATTTTTAAATAGTGACCAAAAAATGTTCGTGTAAAAGTGTACTTACAGAGATAACTATAATTTCGTCGGCTTCCAGTCTAACCGGATGCAGCCGAATACGAGTATTTTACATGGAGCGTCTGCTTATCTGACATCCACAACCCGGTTACTGGGTAATACGATACCCCTTGGTAAGACTGGTTGTCAGTCATTCGGGCTTCTCACGACCCGTAACGTCGGAACTAACGGCTTAACATGCTTTCCGAGGCAGGGAGGGCTCTCGGTGTGTAAAGATAGTCAACCATCCACGGACCAACCGCGGCAAGCGTAGCTTAACCTGATCGATCGACCCGTGCGGCCACGAAAATACTATTAATATTAGTTACAATGCTAGTTTTCTGTATAAATAAAAATAGAGGTCCTGACTGACCGACTGACTGACTCATCATCGCCCAGCCCAAACCCTTGAACGTAGAAAGCTGAAATTTTGCACAGAGGTTCCCTTTATAATGTAGATAAGGAATACTGAAGGGTTTCCCGCCAAAAGAACGTTGTACTTACCGCACTGCGCAGTCCCACGGCAGCAGATAGTTGGTGTGCGGCAGGAAGCCGGGCTGCAGGTGTTCGGGCAGGCCCAGCGAATGCGAGTAGAGCGACGAGGCGCCGAGGCACACCACGGACCAGCTGCTGAAGGCGGGCAGCAGGCCCACAGGGCTGCCCGCGTGAAGCATGCCTGGCAGGTACTCTGTCGTTGATGGCTGACGACTCATCACTTTCTCTGGAAATGCAGGAATGAAACGTGTTAACGTGTGTATTCGGAACAGAAATCGTCCGCGTCAAATTATTGCCCGCCCGCGCTATTACTTCGCTTTCTTTCTGACTTTTTTTTATTTTTACTTTGCTCCTACGGTTCTTAGCGTGATATTAACCTTCCTCGAGAATTGGGCTATCAAACCCAAAAAAAAATCTAATCCGACTGTTAGTACCAGTTTTTTTTTTGCAACAGGGACTGAGGGGGGGGGGTCTTAAAAATTCAAAGTCCTAACTTTGAATTTTTAAGACCCCCTTTCAGTAGACCCCTACTAGGGCATGTGGGGTAGCATATGAAAGAGCGCTGTTTGCATATTATTCTATATGCAAACAGCGCTATCTCAAACATTATTTTATTTTTTTAGGCCGCATTCTCCGCGCCGCGTTTTCGACATTTGATGAAAAATGTTAAAAAAATACCATCCCCCCCCCTATCTCCGATGTTTGCATAGACAAAAATCTGAAATTGTTCTATGTGATAGAAGTTTATGTAAACATTACAGGAAAAATAAAATGATGTCTCTAAATAGCACACTTCTGAAATCGGAACGGAACCCTCGGTGTGCGAGTCCGACTCGCTCTTGACCGGTTTTTTTTATGTACTATCATAATACACTCACCCGAAACAGTCTCCCCCCTCACGGGTACAACATATCCCCTATCACTGGCATGCGACTTGTCATCATCTTCGTCATCGTCCCGCGCAGAGCCGGGAGACAGCGCGTCGGGCGCCGACCAGTGGTTGTCGGACGACGGCGAGCCGACCGACCCCGCCGGCGAGCCGCGCACTACTGAGCTCGACAGAGCTTCTTCGGGGGAAGCTTTCAGGGCTGCAGCTCTGGGGAAACACAAATTTTACTAATGAAAGAGTTATTTTAATAGGTTAAATTAGGTTGTTAGAGAAGAAAATGGCAGTTTAATTTCGTAAATCACTTGCAATTGGTATACCTTACCTCAGTAGGTTGCGAAAGGCTTTCCCTGCAAGATCGAATTAAGAGATTCGGAGAACTAAGGTAACCAACATAGCCTGAAGAATGGCCAAACTTAAGTGGCAGTGCACATTTCTCGCAGAACGGATGGCCGATGGGGTACAAAGGCGGGAGAGCCGACCGAGAGCTGACCTGGCTCTCTACTCCCTAAGCACAAAGCCCGTAGTTTCGGCCTTCGTTACGGGCGTTTCCTACTCCGTATCACCTACGGATGGATGATTGGTTCGGGGCCCGAACAAAGTATGAATGACAACACGATTCGACAGTTGTCCCTACTCCCCCCGATGTGTTTTTGCCCGGCCGAAAAATTTAACTTTTACACTTATTTTGATGGATCGTTATATCAGACGGACGGAGTGACGGACAGACTTAGGGAATAGACCCCCTGGTATGGTTGCAGGATTCCGTTGGATACAAGAAGGAAAAAAGGGGAAGGGAAGGGGGGTTGGGTTGGAGGATTGTTGGTATTGGATAGGTCAATGTGGAGACCTAAATCTTGTTCCAATCCAGCCTGTCTCTTGCTGCCCTCTCCCCAGCGACGCCCTAAGCCCTAAACGTGTAGTAGCTTATATGAGAAAGGTTTAGGTGGTGAAATAAAGGTAAACAATCTTGATGCAAACTTTTTACACAAACACATATTAAACAAATAAACTACTGCTTAAACTACTGGTTCAATTGATTTAGTAATCATTATTGTTGTATTTACATTGGTTTTTAGTTGCATTTTATTTTTAAATCGAGGTTTTAAAATGAAATAAGATAAAAGACACATCAAGATTTTTTACTTTTTTTTCACTACCTAAACCTTTTTAGTATATGTAAAAAGTTTTATGCCCAGGCTGGAGGTCTTAATTTATTAAGGCATCCACAGGATAGCCCAGTTAAACAGCCGACAACCTTCTAGGTTGACCTGCGTGATACCAATGATGTGGCGACACTTGGGGAGGGCTTTGTTCAGTGGTTATCTTTCGGCTAAAATTATTATGATAATGATGAACATACATTACTTGTATGTGGTCGTGGACGGCTGGAACACTGGAAACTCTAGTCTGCAGGGTGGGGCACACGCCGTACTCCTCAGCCGCCTGCGTGTAGAACGTTCAGTTGGCTCTACGTAGAGTGTACTAAGTTAGCTCACTTGTATGTGGGCGTGGACGGCTGGAACACTGGAAACTCTACAGTCTGCAGGGTGGGGCACACACCGCACTCCTCAGCCGCCTGGTTGTAGAACGAGCAGTTGGCTCTACGTAGAGTGTACTAAGTTAGCTCACTTGTATGTGGGCGTGGACGGCTGGAACACTGGAAACTCTACAGTCTGCAGGGTGGGGCACACACCGCACTCCTCAGCCGCCTGGTTGTAGAACGAGCAGTTGGCTCTACGTAGAGTGTACTAAGTTAGCTCACTTGTATGTGGGCGTGGACGGCTGGAACACTGGAAACTCTACAGTCTGCAGGGTGGGGCACACGCCGCACTCCTCAGCCGCCTGCGTGTAGAACGTGCAGTTGGCTCTACGTAGAGTGTAGGGGTCTTCTCGGGAACACTTGCAGCGACCACAGTTGCAGGCTGAGATGTAGCGCACGCCTGAAGAGTGTTCCTTGCTGCTGTCACTGCAAACAATTAATAGGGAACGTGGATAAGTTAAAACATTTAGTTTCTTTCAAGCATGTTTGCAGTAACATATTTAAACCAATTCTAAAAAAAAAACGAGGTTCGCATATTCGAAAAAAAATTTTTTTTGGGCGGATGTTATAAATTTTAGTGTATTGTAAACCGATTTGGACATTTTTTTTTTTGCTGAAAGTGTTTGAATTCTGGGCTTTTGCCTTTAGTCTTTAATGTTTTTGTAATGCGCTGTTTTTGAGCAGAATTTCCTTTCTTTTTATCCTACTACTAGCTAGGGTACAAACTGGTCGGGCTCGATGCACACGTGGCCGGTGAGCGAGAGCGCCTCGCACAGACTGCGCGAGCGCCATATCGCGGCGCACGCAGCGCGCAGGCGCGAACGAGCCCCGCGCGCTAACGGACCGCGCGCCATGCTTTCCAACACGCCTAATGCTAAGCTCACCTGGAACAAACATTACTAACATTATAACTTCGAACATTTCTCTAGAGAAAATTTGATTGAACTACCCTCGTGGCAAACATTTTTCGAAGAAAAGCCATTCGAGATATTATGAATGGTCGAGTCCGTTCGAGATAAAATTTTCGAAATAGAATCAGGTAAGGAACGCCTAGCATTAAGTAATCATTAAAATTAGTTATCAAATATAATTCATTAGAATTCTAACTAATATAAAAAATGCGAAAGTGAGTTTGTTTGTTTGTTACGCGTTCACGCTAAAGCGGCTGAATAGATTTGGATGAAATTTGGCACACGGCTAGACAATGACCTGGATTAGGACATAGGATATTTTTTATTCCGGAAGCACGTTCCCGTGGGATAATTTTCGACATGCACGCGGGCGAAGCCTCTGGCATATGGTAGTTTTCTGTAATTTTCCATAAAAAGTACTTATTGCGAAAAAATAAAAATAAATAACTGACCTTATGTGCATGATGTTGGCTCGAATAATGTGCGGGTAAGCCCTCCGCGTACGACGCCTGCGCTATAGGTAGAACCTGCAAATAAAAACCATTTATAAAATGTTCTTACTGCTTGTAATGTTAGGGGCATGACATGTGTTTGTAAGTCTTTAGTCACGAACGAATTAACCACTGGACCCGACATATTTGATTTATTTATTTATTCCTTTATCTCACGCAGCTGTGGCCCATATAAAATACAATAAGTACACAAATACAAACAATTACTACATAAAAAAAAAAAAACACTAATACATATAAAAACATAACTTATAAACACACGAAGTGACGGCGTCGTGCGCTGACATATAAGCGGACGTACCTATAACGGTATTGTCAGTAACCAGGAAATTCTAGCCTTGGTCGCTTGTTTTTGCGACAGTATCAAACACTTACTTGTCAACAAAACATCCCGAAAAATGGTTAAATGGTGTAAAAACTATAGTGGCGGAAGCAGCACTATTTCTTTTCACTTGTAAGTACATTATTTTATTACATTTATTGTTATTTATCACAAAATTTAATCAAATGTAATGTGGTTAAACGAGTTTCAACATACTTATAATACAGGGTGTAAGGGACAGCCCTCCGCAAACTAACAGGCTGCATTCAGCTCCTCATTCTGAATCATATTCCACCGGAAATTTTCTCAGGAAAATTTTCATTTTTTCAATTTTTTTTTCAGTTACATTTTCATTATTTCAATGTAAAATTGCATTGTGTGTTCGCAGCACTCCATTTATGTAAAAAAACTGCAAAAAAAAAAAACCAGCAATGGATGTTGAAATACTCTAACCAACGACGCGTGAAATCAGCTGTTCACTTTCTGTCTAGCTACAGAGTTCATCGAACTCACCGCATACCTATTACCTACCCCTCGCAACCAGTAATAGACGCTCCGATTTGTGCACAAAAACACAAACAAATCAGGTTTCTTGGAGTCCCTTAACGTTCCTGAAAAAATTTCATGTACCGGTCATCTTAGTATGACATACTGAATTCACCCTATCAGTTTGCGGAGGGCTGTCCCTTACACCCTGTATAGAAATCTCAACGTTTTGTCAAGTCGTAAAACCGTGCGAAGCAGGGGCGGATTGCTAGTCATAAATAAATGGGATGGCAAAAATCTTCCGCTCGTTCTTTTACTAGGCTTACCTTAGCGCATCTAGCATGTGAGAAGCGCACGTCGGTAGCGAGCGCGTCGTACAGGGCTCCGGAGGGCGAGTCGTCATCAGCACGGGATTGGGGCTCCAGGTACACGGGGGCTAAAGCCTGGGCCGCCAAGCGCCAGGATGACGCGCTTGGTAACTGAGGATACAGACATGTTACAGTTAAAAATTCTACACTATTGTAGTGTAAACTTCGATGTTGGTGCCATGGAAAAAGTTGTTCGGTGTGATGGTCTATACCACACCCTTAAATTTGAGGAGCATGCAAAACGAATAAACAACAAAAGCTTCTATAAGTTCTGTTGATAACCATCGACGGTAATCTTATTGATTGAAAGGAATATTTTAAAGAAATATTATATCAGTAACATTTATAAATGGCGCAGTGCCTATTACAAATCTTTACAGGTAGAAAGTCGGGCTTTTAAAAACCCTTGGTGACATAGTACTCACCTCAAAGAACGACGTACTCATCGCGTACTTCCCGACGTTATCGTCGAAACCCTCTCCGAAGGCCATGTCCACGTGCGTCTGTAGGAACTGCCTAAAAAGACACATACATACTTTATTGTACATCAACATTCTAGCGAGTGCAGTGTTACAATTTTATTAATCTATACGGAGTCCTTTTAAATCAACTGGAGATACTTCTTAGATGAATGAATGAATGATCTCTGTAATTGCAGGAATATGTGTTACTAGCTTATGCCAGCGGCTTCGCCCGCGTGGATGTCGGAAAATATCGCACGGGAATGTACTACCGGGAATTCCTTCCTTATTCCTTGTCTACATTATAAAGGGAAGCTCTGTGCAAAATTTCAGCTTTCTAGGTCAAAGGGTTTGGGCTGGGCGTTGATGAGTCAGTCAATCAGTCAGTCAGTCAGGACTTCTCTTTTTATTTATATAGATTACAATGGTGGTGGACTTTATGTAACGTCACACTTCATTCGACGTTTCGGTCGTCAAGTAATCATGATGAAATAAAACTAAAAGAAAATCACACTAATATTTTAAAGGCGAAAGTTTGTGAGTTTGTGTGTGTGTGTGTGTGTGTTTGTATGTTTGTTAGTTCTTCACGCTCAAACGGCTGAGACCGATTTGTATGAAATTTGGTATGTAGATAGCTTATACCCTGAATTAACACATAGCCTCCTTTTTATTCCGCTCTACGCGGGTGGAACCGCGGGCCGCAGCTAGTTATTTTATAAATCAACACACTATTTCAAGTACATAACTAACAACGGAATACAGGGTCCACGGCCGGTAGCAGTGTAGATAACATATGTACTTACATGAAATTATGAGTGATCTCAAAAATAATTTTCGTATTGACTTATCATGATTATTGGTTAGATATCGATACCAATTAGGTGTGTGAAGTTTCGCAGTTTAATTTGATCCTGTTTAATTATTTTCTTGTCCTTATCCCAATTTATTTGGGGTCGAAGCAACATGTCTTTTTCTTCTATGCTTCTCTATTAGTCGTCATCTCGGTAGTCAGCCGCTTTCTAGCCATATCGTCCTTCACACAGTCCATCCATCGTTTCTTTGGTCATCCCCTACTCGTATAGCCCACAATCATACTTTCTAGCCATATCGTCCTTCACACAGTCCATCCATCGTTTCTTTGGTCATCCCCTACTCGTATAGCCCACAATCATACTTTCTAGCCATATCGTCCTTCACACAGTCCATCCATCGTTTCTTTGGTCATCCCCTACTCGTATAGCCCACAATCATACTTTCTAGCCATATCGTCCTTCACACAGTCCATCCATCGTTTCTTTGGTCATCCCCTACTCGTATAGCCCACAATCATACTTTCTAGCCATATCGTCCTTCACACAGTCCATCCATCGTTTCTTTGGTCATCCCCTACTCGTATAGCCCACAATCATACTCAAAACTTATAAACAAAGTTTCATTTGACCCTGTTTACTATCGTTAATTGTATGGTTACAATGGCGTTTATAGAAGCAGAACAAGTTTTTTATTAGAAAGCTAAAAGTCACCCAAAGGAGGAGGGCTATGCTTGGAGTTTCCCTACGAGATCGAATCAGAAATGAAAAGATCCGCAGGAGAACCAAGGTAACCGACATAGCCCGAAGAATTGCCAAACTTAAAGTTGATCCGCTGTGGTAGCCTGCGAAATTAAAATTTTCATGCGGTTTTTGCAATTTGCATGTTAGTGTAAGGTGGTATCTTGAGCAAAATATGATTCGCTACAGTAAGAAGTATGTGTTTACATAATTTTAAGCATAAAAAACCGGCTAAGTGCGAGTCGGCCCCCCGCACGAAGGGTTCCGTACCGTTGTCTATAAAAACGGCAAAAAAATCACGTTTGTTGTATGGGAGCCCCTTTAATTTGTTTTATTTTAATTTAATTATAGATTCTGTGAATATTTCATGCATCTACCTGTTGCCGTTATAAATAAATAAAATAAATAAATATCTTTGGACATTTCACACAACGCCATCTAGTCCCAAGCTAAGCAACCTAATGCTTGTGTTATGGTAACGAGATGGCTGATAAACTACTTATATACATTTTTTTTTTTTTGTAAATACATACATATTATAGATAGAAAAACACCCAGACTCGGAACAAATACTTGTAACCCGAAAAATATAAAAAAAAAAAATAAAAAAAAAATATATACTTAATATAAATATCGAGCAAAAACGAGCAATTGAGGTACGGAACCCTAAAAACATCAATACATCTCTCTAAGTTAGATTTGCTCCGAATTCGTCTGATTTCCGCATATTTCTTATTGTCACGAATCATATTTTGATCAAGATACAACCTTACGCTGACTTGCAAATTGCAAAAAACGCATGAAAGTTTGAATTTCGCGGGCTACCTTAGTGCAATCACCTTATGTGACAATGGGCAGGGCACATTGCTCGCAGAACAGATGGCCGATGGGGCCAATAGGTCCTGGAGTGGCGGCCGCGTACCGGAAGATGTAGCGTTGAAAGGCCTCCCACATGGTGGACCGATGACCAGGAATCCAGGAATCGGCTGGATGCGAGAAAAGTTCTTTCGGCTGAAATGATGATGATAAACGGCGGTTTTATCGGTGATAACTTACCGGAAGGACGGCCGCTGTGTTGTGACGTCAGGCACAGCCGTGCAGCGCGCCGCTAGGCCGCGAACTAACGCGCTTACTTCTCGCGCGCCGGAGCTTTCCTCTTCACCACTCATGTACACGAATTCTTCGTTCTTTGGTATCGCGAACAGGGATTTTGCGCTGAAGATTTGAAACGGTGTTATCATGAGATTTGTTACTGTGTATTTTGATAAAAATGTTTCAACTTGACCAATTAGAAGATCAGCAATTTGTGGCTGAATGATTCATGATATTAGGCTGCAATCCTGTAATAGCAGTAGGGAATTAAATCTTGAGTCGAGATTAGCAACTCCAATCTCGCGTGCTCAGTCATTGCACTGTTTATAGAAAGTAGGCAAAATCTCGGTCTCGTAATTCTCGAAATTTCAATATCGATATCTGTCCAATATCGATATTGAAATTTCGAGAATTACGAGACCGAGATTTTGCCTACTTTCTATAAACAGTGCAATGTTTTTAATCAAAATGCTAATGCTTGAACACATTTTGCCGCTGCAATGTGGTGTGGTTGTGGTACGTGTGAACTGGGCCTTATAGTGTACTAAGTCGCTCGCGCTCAATCTCAAAATCTCGTTCCTAATCTCGACAAATACTATTGACCTCTCAAACGAGATTTCAAGATTGAGATTTTCTGCCCAAATTATCGTATATCGAAAAAAGACTCAAGGGCTCGCGAGATCGAGATTGCACTCCCTAAATAACAGTAGTCGCATAATACGGTATTTTACTCTATATCAGAATAAATCTAAAAATATATTAATAGCTTAGGCAAAACGCAGTCGGAAAATGTTAGTTTTAGTTCATAAAATAACAATATAAATTTTAAAATTTAATTCAAAGTTTTCAGTTTTTTTTAATGTTTTCTAACACCATGAAATAGTAGCTGCCATGCTATTACGACATTATGGCTGTGTAAATTAAAAAGTGTCAATGTCAACTGATGTGTTTGAATAGCTTTGTTTACACAGCCAACTGACGTCATGACCACAGAGCAATATGGCATCCACTGCGTCCAGCGTTTTTATGTCACTTAACGATTGAATAAAAATTTTGTGTTTTTTCTATAGAATCTAATTGAGACACTTTTCAAAAATGGGTGTAATACCCTATTAGCCTAGTACAATAATGATTAAGATTAGTTAAGTCGTCTATCACAAAGAGGAAACTTATCTTTGTCATATTTTTAAACAATCAAAGAAATTCAGCATTTTATTTACTAGTGAACCATTCAACAGACTAAAATAACTTAACAGCAAAACATCTCACCAAACATTAGTAATAATCCTAGCCTTCCTCAGTATAAAGTACAGCTGGTCTTCAACCGCATGTTCCAACCTCTTCAACGCAGCGGGAACCTTCCGCACAGGGTTGGGGGCGCGGCGGAAGTGGAACAGCAGGCGGGGGCAGCAGGAGCGCCCGTGAGACTCCCATGCGCCAGTAGCTTTGATGTTCGCGAGGGCTTGTGTACTACGCGCTACTTGTTCTGTTCTGAAAGTGATGATAATTAATTTTATACATAAGTTGGGTTGGAAGCTGATGTTTGGGCCCTGTATTAGCTTTTACGTTTTTGTGTGAATTTATGGAACTCAATATGGAGTTTCAATGATGACATATAAAAACGCCAGGAGGGGACGGCCTAGGAAGACATATAGTGACCTTATTGGTGATGTTCTTCAGAAAGGTCAGGTGGGTAGTACTCAGGTGGTCAGTGCATGTATGACCAGATGTATGAACATAAACAATGCAAAAGGAGTATGTAAGGATCTTTGCAGGTGGTTGTTCTGTAGTTTCTGCCTACCCCCATGGGAAGAAGGCGCGAGTTTATGTATGTATGTACAGACGCCAGCACATCAACCTAAACCCTATACATAACTATAACTACGACGCAGCATGCAGTGTTAGAAAGAAAGTATCGTTGGCATGATTGGTTGAATTTCCATCGTTTCTAAAATTGCGCAATGGTTGCACATTCTAATAATGAGGAGCCAATAAAATCATGCTTCACTTGGTTAGGCCACACCTCCGCGTCTCTGCGCATCCGGCACTCGCTACCGAGTTCTCCCGATCCTCAGCGAAATTAAACGAACGCTCACATGAAATCTGTGCGTCGCGTCAGTCACTAAAAATTCGTGGAATCTTGTAGTGCATTTTAAACTTCAAAGTGCGTGAAATATTATTTGTTAATGGCGTCTCAGCTGGCGCAAATTGAAAGACTGCGCATAATAGCGCTTGGATTGAGTGGATCATAGATTGGTGATCATACAGTGGATTTGTCGGCAGACGGGCATAACGGTGAGTAATATTTTTTGTAATTATTATGTTTTTAAATCTTAGGACGACCCATTGACCGGAATTACAAAGGCTAATAGGTATTGAAAAAATGTGATAATAGTGTTTTTCAATAGAATTTTCGAAATAATATGTAAACAGAAGCGATAGGTATGTAAGTAGTTATTTTCCTTTCCTAATGAGTTCCCCATATTGTGTTTCGCTGTTTCAAGCGCCATTGAAATGTAGATGTTAGAGTAGGTAACCGGCCCGGTAGGTTTTTTGACGCGCTGGCAAGCGCTTTGTTGTGATATCAATGCTGGGCTCAACACAGAGTGTTGAAAATCCAGTGCGCAATAAAAGCCCGCTGCGATATTTTTACGTTCGATTCACGTGGGCAATCAGAAATAATACCTACTCAGAATTCGATGAACTTTTGTTTTTCATTCCAATAGCTAAGCTATGACACATTTTAAACTAAAGTTAATCCAGTAAGTAGTAGGATTATAAAGTTACCTGCCTGCGCAATTTCGCACTTGCTTTTTGTTTGTTGATATAGCCCATAAGACGACCCACTGACCAAATATTGCTAGGACAAGGCCTCTCGGAATGGGTGTAATTCATTAACGCGGGCTCAGTTTAGATTCATTTTATTACCACGCTATCGCATTGGGTGTAATCCTGTCATGGCGTGATGTTTGTGTGGAAATAAATAATTTAATACTTATATAATAATAACTTAGCGATTACCTATTGTAGGGAATTAGATAAATATTAATACATCTTTGCCTATAGTAATTCAGTAATAATGTGCAATATTAATAGTAATATTTTATCTAAGTATCTTTTTCGTTCCAGAAAAAATTGTTTACTTCTGGCTTCGGCGGTGGCAAGAAAGCGGAACAATCGAAGCATCGCACATCATCATCATCAGCATCTACACGAGAGCTACAACAGCGGCAGAAGATGCAGTTAAGGTCGCTGCACACTCTGCCGATACTTTTTTAAGCAGTCGAACTACCTCATCTTCGTACAGCGTGAGTCCATGTGTAACTTTTTATCACACTTACCACCCTAACTTATTCTCATTTACATATAACATGGTTTTCTTAAAAGTGAATAACATAAAAACTTTTTTACAAAAAAAAAAACAACCGTTTTCCAAAAAAACACTACAAAGTGAAAAATAACTTTAATTTTGGAAGTCGGTGTCTTTGGATCTGTATTTTAGTTTTTTGCCACTGACTTCCAAAATTAAAGTTATTGTCCACTTTGTAGTGTTTTTTGAAAGTCGGTTGTTTTTTTTTTTTTTGTAAAAAAGTTTTTATTTTTCACTTTTTAGTGGGTCAGTTTATAATTTATCTAAGTTACAATAGCCCAATGTCAACTGCTCATCACCTTTTACAAACTTTCCCGATGCAGGGACGTTAATTGTTGAGGAGTTCTCCTAGTAAGGACCAGGAGAACTAGAGCTCCATGGTGAAGTCATCATCACCATTATGCATTTTGACGGCATAGATTACACAGCAACCATATTAAAGTAATTGAATCGCAACCCGTGAAATACTTAGGAATAATTAAGTAGTTCCGGTGGCCATCTGTGGTCTTCATCATCAGTTCCACTTCACCAAATGGTGCTTTCCGAGAGCAAATGCACGAGCTACTATAAAAAATACCCAAATTGGTGGTGTGCCTATAAAATTTGAGGGTTTCCCTCGATTTCCATGGGATCCCCTCATCAGATTCCGACTTGGTGACAATGGGACCACCTCGAGAGTATACATACCCTTTCAAACAAAAAATAATTTTGTAAATCCGTTTTTGTATGACGAAGTTATGCCCGAACACACATATTGATAACCTCTTCCTTTTTTCAGAAGTCGGTTAAAAATTGATTAAAATATACCTACTACATAATAAGCACGATTTTGCTTTAACATTAGGTAAAGTAGGTAGGTATAATAAGATAAATTGCATTAAACGTCGCTTGCACACCCAGGTGTTCAGATAGCAATACAAAATCTATTGTTTCTGCTAATTGGCGTGCGAGGGGTTAAGGGGGATCCGCTGTGGTAGCCCGCGAAATTCAAATTCTCTTGCGTTTTTTGCAATTTGCAGGTCAGTGTCAGGTTATATCTTGATCAAAATATGATTCGGGACAGTGAAAACTATATATTTACATAATTTTAACCATAAAAATCATCAATACATCTTTCTAAGTTAGATTTCCCCCGGATTAGTCTAAATTCCGAAATCGGACCAATCCGGAGGAAATCTAACTTGGAGATAGGTATTGATGGTTAAAATTATGTAAATACATAGTTCTTAATGTCGCGAATCATACTTTGATTAATATACAACTTTACCCAGACCCGAAAATTGCGAAAAACGCAAGAAAATTTGAATTTCGCGGGCTACCACAGCGCAATTACTTTAAATAGGTATGAAATTAAAGAAAACCATGACTTGTGTCACACATACCTGAATAACTATTATAAGGGCGCGGTTATAGTAGACGTTTTCTTGAAAAGTTTTCTTGCGGCCGCGTTTATCACGTTGTTATAGCAGAATAGGCCCTATTCATATTACACAATACAGCATTCGTGGTGTCCGCATGATAGAAATGAAGCAGTGACTCTTGAGAAATTTTAATATTGTTGCCTAGCAAATAGAATCCACTTTCGCCTGGCGATCGCGCGGCGGGCTCAAGAAATCTATTGTGTTGTCTAAGGCCCGGCGCACACTGCTGGAAGCGCAGAGGAGCGGTCGCGCGCATGCTCTTGTAGTAGCTTCAGGGCGGACGCTCCGAGCACCACGTGCGAATTTATTCTTATATTGACCGTATGTTAAGGTAGTTAAGGTTTATATTAAATTGTTGTCTTCAACTGCGCTCCGCCGCGCTTCCAGCGGTGTGCGCCGGGCCTAAAAATGCACAATAATAAAAAGTAGAAGTGTGCAGTTTTAGAAGCGATTGTGTATTTGTGAATTTGGTAGTAGGTCATCATTATAATCGAGCATTAGGTATCTGTCAAAAAAAAATTGGTATTTAAAAAGATGACCTAATGTTGCATTAGAAGTAGTAGGTATTAACGGGATGTGCCGTTGATTATCGCGTTGAAGGGCGTTAGCCGTAGGTGTAGCCACCACTTACCGCGGTAATTTGACCGAATCTCGACCGAAATTTAACTACCGCGATATTTATGTCGTTTAAGGGCAGTGACGTTGACGTTTTACACAAACTATTTTTATGTTGTTAAAAGCTGGAGTAGATTAGCTAGTAAGACAATAGATAAGGGCGCTCGACAGGCGCTCACTCAAACTGGTTATGCGCGCGTTGCGCGGCCTTCTAATGGTAGGCAATAATTACGCCCGCTGAACGTATTTGACTCAGTGAATTTAGTATGACTTCTTATTAGATAATTTTTCAGTTCTTTACAACCTACCTCACAAAGGTGGAAGTTCTCAATTCGACTGATTGTTTATTTGTGCATCCATACTCATTTAGTTAAGTTGTCCCGTACAATTTGTCAAGAATGTTATGTAAGTATTGAAATTGTCAACATTTTCTTTGTTTTAGATTTCGATGGACACCGTCAGAAGGCGCCTGAAGGCCGGCGAAAAAAAATGCTGCCGCTGCCAAGAAAATTCTTATGAATCAGGCGTATCAGAATCAGCAATACAACTCCATAAGTTACAATTGACTTCAAACCTCTTGATTTCATGAAATCGCTAGATTTGAGGTCACTTCTAACTTATGGAGTCGTATTGCTGATTTTAATTATTATAATTCTGTAAAGCCATGTTAGCTACGGCCGCGAATCATATTTTAATCATCATACAACCTGACACTGACCTGCAAATGGCAAAAAAAAACGTAAGAAAATTTGAATTTGTCGCTACCTTAGCCCAGCCCCCTTAAGTAACTTTTTATTTATCATTTAATAATACAGTACAGTACAGGGTGGCCCAAAAGTCGTGGATCAAACGCAACTAGGGGTTAGGTGGGGTCATCAGCTGCAAAAAGTTGTTCTACGGGAGGTCCTTAAGGTCAACCCCTGCAGAGTATAATTTATTTTGAGTTTTTATGACAAAATACACTTTTTTTAAATAATTCTTATAAAAATTCGAAAAAATCTACATCCTGTATCTTTTTTATAATTTTCACTAGATTGGTACTGATGAGTACTTGCCTTAGACATGCTATTTACGGTTGTTTATTGGGTGTGTTGAAGATAATATTAAGTTTTACGAAATTTTTTTCTCAAATCATAACTTTTCATTTACTTTGGACCCCACTGTGAAAAAAAAATACTCTACCGAAAAGTGACCCTGTGTTACAAGTTTTGGCGCATTTAATAGGGATTCCGAAAAGGTATTACACATGGCCATGAGTGGCTCTAATATCTTTCAAGGACGATTATTCGTAGCAAGGCCAAAGTTAATCCAACCATAAAACTCGGTTAGGCTTATTTAAAAATAAACTGGAACTAATACAATTAATGACAAAGACTCTCTGCCTCTCTTTTACACTAATCATTTAATCCTTTGTCAATAAAAGGCCGGTTCGCCCGTCATTTCAGGTACCGATATCTTACCGAGGCAGGAATTTTGAGCATTTATTGTAAAATGTTTTGCTTAATAAAACAATTATTTCACAATCGCTGTCTTGTTTTTTCGTCCTAGAAAGATATTAGAGCCACTCATGGCCATGTGTAATACCTTTTCGGAATCCCTATTAAATGCGCCAAAACTTGTAACACAGGGTCACTTTTCGGTAGAGTATTTTTTTTTCACAGTGGGGTCCAAAGTAAATGAAAAGTTATGATTTGAGAAAAAAAAAATCGTAAAACTTAATATTATCTTCAACACACCCAATAAACAACCATAAATAGCATGTCTAAGGCAAGTACTCATCAGTACCAATCTAGTGAAAATTATAAAAAATATACAGGTGTAGATTTTTTCGAATTTCAATAAGAATTAGTTAAAAAAAGTCAATTTTCTCATAAAAACTCAAAATAAATTATACTCTGCAGGGGTTGACCTTAAGGACCTCCCGTAGAACAACTTTTTGCAGCTGATGACCCCACCTAACCCCTAGTTGCGTTTGATCCACGACTTTTGGGCCACCCTGTATATTGTTTTGGCAACGCATTACGCTCCCATGTAGTTATATTTCTTATCAACAGAAAGGCCGATCTTGTTGCTTATTTCTGAGGTCAAGTTTAGGCTATTTTAGGTCATGGCATAGTCTTTATCGCTAATTAGACCCGAGCGAACTTAGTCTTAAGGCCCAGGTTCCAAGATTGGTTTAGCTCGATGTGTAAGTGAAATGGCGTTATGGCTGTCTAGTTTGACGCACGAGATAGAAGATTCTCACGCGCACCGGAATTATGTCGTAAAAATGCAAATAAAATCGTATAAATTAGAAATTAACTATTTAATAAAAAGTAATCCATCACTGGATGCAGTTTGGAATTTGACATTTCATGGTATATTTTTAATTATAATTATAATTGTTAATGAAGGGATAAACTGCTTTTAAAGATTATTAGGAGGTATGTTTAAAGATTTTTTTGGTGCATTAAAATATGTATAATTATGTTTTGGCTTCCATCACTGTATGCCAAAAAGACTTGAAAATATCATATTTTTTTTACATGTCAAAATTATTTACGGTTTATGAGATACACTGCTTTAAAAAACCACCTTTTTGATCGTTTTCAGGAAATCTGGGCCTTAAAGTGGATGCGATATGGAAGTCCGCGAAATTAAAATTTTCTCACATTTTTTTCAATTAGCAGCACCCTAATTGCGTAACACATTATCAATCGGAGTTGGTTTCATTTTGACAGTTCAACAACATTCATTGCGTTATTTACGTTGTCGAGCAGACTAATTTTTCGAACATACGAAGCAATAGATTAGCAATTTGTTTCAAAATGAAACCAACTCCGATCGCTAATGTGTTACGCAATTAGGGTGCTGGTCAGTCAGTCAGGTTGTATTGATCAAAATATGATTCGCGACCGAAACAAATTCACCAAAATCATCAATACAACTCGCTAAGTTCATTTTAATCCCTTTTCATAACTTTATGCAATAGTTAAATATTCAAAGGGATTAAAATGAACTTAGCGGGTTGTGGTGATGATTTAGATGATTATAATTCTGTAAAGAATCATTTGTTACGGTCGTGAATGATATTTTGTTCAACATACAGCCTGACACTGACCTGCAAATTGCAACGTAAGAAAATTTGAATTTCGCGGGCTACCCTTGCGCTTCTACAACACTATAGGCCGTACACTCAATGCCTGACACCGTGTGAACACACTCGGTAGGTATCGCAAGATGTAGGTATCCGTAGAGTTCATGAGTGTTCATACAAACAGACACTCTGTTTCGGACACTGAGTGGAAGGTGTATATTGTCGTAGCCAAAAGTTAGCTTTAGATGACGAACTATTCTACGTCACTAAATAATGCACTTCACTCAAGCAAACACCCATCCATCCATTTTCACAAACTTTAACATTAAAATAGTAGCACAGTTTTACAATCCGTATGGTGTATTTTAAGTATTGTTATTATTTTATTTATCAAAATAGGTAGGTTTAGGTATTTCCAACCACTGTTTCCCAAACGCTTAGTCGGCGTTCCCACGAGCGTAATAAAATCGCGGCGGGATTTTGTCGCGCACTGGATTTTCAACTCTCGTTGTTGAGCCGAGCGTTGAGAATCCAACCTAACAAAAACAGAGTGCATCCCAGCGCGACGAAAACACACTGTTGGATTTTCAACTCCCGGCGCTAAGCAGAGAGTTGAAAATCCAGTGCGCAATAAAATCCCGCCGCGATTTTATTACGCTCGTGGGAACGCCGACTTATTCTTCCATTGTTCGATTTGGGAAAGACGCTAGACACGTCGTTCGTTGATGTTGTGTTATAATAAACTGACTTCCTGCATGTCCTTCTCCAGGCTTTAAACTACCTGCATAATTTTCATCACAGTTTGATCGTGAAGGCGTAACAGACAGACAGTTACTTTCGCATAATATTAGCATGGATAACTCTGCAAATAACGTGATAAAATATAATAATTAATACTGTAAATTGAAATATACTACTTCTTTTCGAACCATTGTTATATTTTTGAGGATCTTTCATTAGTGATAGTGATCATTTAAGTCAAAGCCGTCGCCCACTGACAGCACGGCACGACAAGTGATTTAGTAAGCGAAGCGATCTTGTTTTATCATGCTTAGGGCGCTTTCAGTTTAAACGTTCCGCGTCGGACTGCTGCGGTGTCGAAGCGGTGCGTTTTTCGTATTCCACACCGATGGTCGTTTGTTTTCATACAAAGCGCGCGGTGCGGCAACAGTGCGGCGTCGATATCGCGAACGCTCGACAACAGGACGGCAACGTCGGAAACTCCACGTGTATGATATGAAAACAAACGACCGTCCGTGCGCAATACAAATAAAAGCTTGTAAAAAATTAAGTATATGATTTCTGTTGGTTATTTTAATTTATAGTAAGTAGGTATTTAATTTTAAGTTTTTATTTCTGTAAGTAAGTTATAATAATGTTTAAAAATAAAAAGAATATGATTGTTATTCCGCATTTTATTTTGATTTATCCCGTGGTTCATTCACATGCGTTCCCGTAGACCTATCCTATGTCCTTTTCTGAACCCCTGACAATGTGTAAGTATGCAAATTTTCATGATTATCAGTTGTGTAGATAAGACTCAATTCACATGGAAATGGCAGCGGCCGGCAGCGATGTGGTGAGCAGTTTACCTTTATGTGGTAAAGCAAGCCGCCCGGCCCGTCGCTCCGCCGCGCGCCGCCCGCGAGGCTCCGCTCGGCGTTTTCTAAGTATCTAGCGTATCTATATTTTTTTGATATTGCACATAAACGAAAAGCCAAACACAGCAGCAGCATTATTACTATGCATGCCAAATAAGAAAAGTACTGTCAACAGTCAAGACGCCATTTTGTTACGCAATACTCGCGAACTTACGAGTGGAATTTCATTTGAAAATTCATAACCTTTGAAATCGTATCTTATTTCTAGCATAGTAAGGTTGAACTTGTAACAACAATTTTCGCCTTGTTAATTCACGTTACTACGTTCAACCTTATTTTTTCAGTGATAGGAGGAGCTCGTGGCTAAGTAATAACAGCTGCACGGGTCGATCCATCAGGTTAAGCTACGCTTGCCGGGGTTGGTCCGTGGTAACCATCTTTACATAGGTACCGATAAAAGCACGTTATGCTGTTGGTCCTGGCTGTCATTCGTGGATCTCTGACAGTCGTAACGGGTCGTCAGAAGCCTGAAAGTCTGACAACCAGTCTTACCAAGGGGTATCGTATTACCCAGTTACTGGGTTGTGGAGGTCAGATAGGCAGTCGCTCCATGTAAAATACTGGTATTCAGCTGCATCCGGTTAGACTGGAAGCCGACCCCAACATAGTTGGGAAAAGGCTAGGCAGATGGATTATTTCAGTGATAAGATCATGTCGCGGACGAAACGTTAGTCTCAAACACGGCGGACTGAAAAGATGCTTTTAATTTTTTCAGTCCACCGGTAAATTATGAATGGCTAAACTCCAAACACGTTCGTGATGGGGTATCGATATTGTTTTCAAAATTTCAATCATACTGCTGTGATATTATGGCTTTCTGTTTTTTCTCTAAAAATACTTAGAATAAAAAAGCCCGTAGGTATGTAGGTAGGTAAGTAACAAAACCCCGAAAAAGTAATTGAAATCTCTGAAAAAGATTTCTCACATCAGTTATTGCATACCTACCTGCCTCATCAATAGGTAGGTATTCATCACGAGCGCGAAGTTTCGCTAATTAATTGTTTTACGCGTTTATAATATAAACGCGTAAAACAATTAATTAGCGAAAATTATATTATAATTTAAGAGTAGGTAATGCCTTATTATCTAATAATACTTCCCTACATAGACTAATTATGTAATTTTCTAACAAATATAAAGGAAAATGAAGGAATAATGTAAAAAAATATTACTAGGTAAGCTTTCATACGCATTTTAGTTTTAGCGCGGGCCTGTTTTTAATACCATGCATGCCATAATATTTCGATTCGATTCAAGTATTTAACTGGCCAACTACTACGCTATTTCATAGCGCATAGTATCTTATTCTAAACTACGACGCGCATACGCACACACTCACAGAGCATGTAACTTTACACACACTCTCACGTCGCACTGCAGCACGAAACATTACGAGTAAGAGCCGATAAAAAGCTATTTATCTCTTTCGTACGATTCTCGCTGTTGTTGCTCATAACGCGCTCAAGGTCAAAGTGGGGTAGCTTGATGTGCTGGCGACTGTATATAAAAAGCGTGCTGAAGTTTTGCCTAGCAAGATTGAAATATAATGCATGAACCAATGTAGCACACCCATCCTTCCGGGCAAGTAAATGAAGCTAAGGAATGTTTTTCATTAATGATTATTATTGACCATATTTTCAACATTTCATGTTTGAGCAAATAAATATATCTTATCTTATCTCTTATACTTATACAAAATATATTCAGGTTTTTGTATATTTTACCTAAAATCTACTGATTGGCTTGTTTACTGTTCTAAATAAAAAAACACAAAAATGTAGTTACAAAATATAGTTTGATTCAAACTTAATGGTGGCTCAGAAGTTAGCGGCAAGTGCAGGTATCTTGCGATTCAAACTTAATGGAGCTAAGAAATCATAAATAAAAAAACTTAATCAAGCTTACCTAAATGGAGCCTAAATTATTGTCCACTTGACTATACCTGCAAGTTCTGCACTTGCAGCTAACTTCCGAGCCGCCACTAAGATTGCATCAAAGTATACAATGGTTTGAAAATTCTGAATAAGACCAAAAATTATAATATCCCGCTAAAAATGTAGTAAGACTTCTTTTTTTGATTGTTTGTGCTGATTTGTTTTAAAAAAAAAAACATTATTTCAACTAAGTTTTTGGTGATTTAGTTGTGTATTTCGAGAATTTATGATACATATTTGCATGCACATTTGACCATTTTAAGTTGCACATAATCCAGTGTCTGTTGATTACCATTGTAAATAAACTTCAGAAGGAGATGACAATGGCTGCAACAGACCACCAAATATTCTCTGCTATTTTTCATAATAAACATTATTCAACTTACCTATAAGCATCAATAGCTTTAAAAAGCTGCAGGTATCCAAGATCAAACACCGGTGTAGGTGAAGACAGCACTACAATATGACACAAGTGGAACAGCAGAGCTATAGCTTTACAGGATTCGGAAGCCAGATCACCTGAGGCGACCAGCCAATTAGCTGAGTCCGCGTCTTTGTCCGTACTTGTGGACTCATCATCGAGAGTAGCTGCTAGGGCTGTTAACTGTTTTGTGTCGAGGTATGTTATAGCATGGAGGTATAGGATAGAGCGGCGTTCATCCCAGTGGCACTCTATGCCATTCTGTAAGAAAATTTTGTTTGATGTAGTACCTAGGCATAGGTTGTGTTCTAATTGGTAGTGTTACTTATGTTTCCTATTTTTATGTTACAAGATAGCTAAATTACAATCCATGAAAGCTTCTTGTAAATGTAATTGGTCCAAACTCACCTCTTTAGATTGTACAGTAGGCAGAAGTGGGGTTGTTTTGTTTGGGTACCGATATGGCGACTTGCCTATTACACCCACCACCACAATACGTTCCTTCTTCGAGAATTCAGGAATGTCGGTTATTGAAAACACGTTCATTTTGCTAATCTCATCACAATTCACAGTCACAAGAAAACGCTTTTGCAATGTTTACGAAAATATTTTTTTCGATGATTTGACGTTGACGTTGTTGACGTTTCACGAAAATCGATGTTTCCTTTTTTTTGTTTTTTGGGCAGTTTCGCGGGTTTTGAACAATATTTGTTTGTTGGAAGATTTTACTAACCGCTACAGTAAAATTCGAACACCTTATTTTATTTCAACTCTCGATGCTCAAACACATTATTAAAATAGAAAATAATAAATTACTATATTCCATTTCTTTTTGACTCGCTAAAGCTAGCTCTGCAAATGTACTGTATAGGGAAGTTCCTCGGTAATCGAGAAACATTGAGATAGGATTTTAGAATATTTATCACAGACCATCATTCTTAAAAAAAATAGCGCCCGTCTCACGAAGTCTCGCAGACGCGGCGCTACAGGCATACGACGGAATCATAAATCTTTGTTTATTTATTTAACTCAACATAATATTACAAACACTAGTTAATTAATAACATGAGCCTTGAGAAGGTGTCTGAGCTATGTAAGAGCGTTAATGGTCAGTCGATGGTGCAGCGGTGCGGCGAACCCTGTGGATGAATGTACACTATCTCCCATAGGATTATGATCTTACAAAAGAAGGGTTGTTGTAGGAGTGTTGCTGACTAAATATAATAATTTATTAGTTTCACTTATTGTCCGGGGACTTGTTTTGTGAGACGGACTCGACAGATGTTATTGGAACCAGTGTTTTTAGAAAAAAAAAAAACGCGTTTACGATGGTTGACTATCGTAAATGCGTTTTGGAACGAAGTTCCTTATCGCGCGTTGTGAAAGGGGGCTAGACGGAAAAAATGCTCACGAAAAGTTGTCACGACACTTTTTGCTATAGTAAGCTATGTATGTATGTATTGTAAGCCGTGCGGCGTGCGCATGTTTCTCTGTCTGTCTCTCTCTCTCTCTCTTATAGAAAGCAAGCCACACCACACAACAAACAACACAACAACACCACAAACAACAACAACACACAATTCCTTCACTAATTAATCCAAAGGAACTTCGTTCCATCCGGGAGTCCCTTGACACCTCTCAAGTTTTTTTTTATTCTATTCTATTCTATTTTTATTATGTTGACAATTCTGCCAATGTCAGATGTGTTGTGAGAAAACGTGCCGAGAAAAAGAAAAAAGAGAAAAAAAAACACTGAATTGAATTTAATGTGAAACTTGTACAAATATTAGTACACTGAAACAAACAAATAAAGAATATTGTTAATTATATTATACATATAAATCGATATAAATACATAGACGACCACAAACCACACAAAAATCATCATAATTTGATGTCATTGACACGGATAAAAAACATCAAAGCCAGGAAGAGCTTTGGAGAAGAATGTGTTAATAGGAATGGAAAGTTAGTTGGGAGTATCTTTAATTTAGGGAGATAGCTATACAAGTCGTGGGCTGGGTTATTATTGGAGCAGTTCAAAAAGATGTGCTCCAAAGTACCTTGTTTTTTAGCAGCACATCACTAAAAATAATGTCAGCTGTCAAAACCTCGTGTTATCCGTAACGTCACCATCAGCTGTAGTTGACAGTTTGACAGCAAGTCGAAAGAACAACTTTCGAAAACGAATTCAAGGTTGCGAAACGCTAATAATAATCTAATAGATTGGAGAAATGTAATAGTTATCAAGCGCAAATCTACAAAAGCGCACGCTTCCGCGAAAGACGCGGACTTGCCCGTCCGCTCAGATAACTTATCAGTCGAACATAAATTCTTACATTAGCGAAAATATTGCAGTTACAGTGAAATGTCTTCGATAGTAGACGATATTTGTGATCTTTTGGATAGCTACAATGGGAGAGACAAGGTACGGTATGCGGAACTACGACGGCCTTGGTATTTACACCACTTACACCGGTCGTACCAGTCAATATCCTGAACCTGGCGCTCATTATTAACTTTGTTAAAGTCAACCTATTAAAGGTGACAACTGCTGACCTTTTACTCTTATTATATTCCTAATTAGTTGTATAAGACCCCTTAAAAAGTTTTATTTAAATATTATCCATTGATCATGTTATCTTGAATATTTAAAGAAATTATAAGTAAGTAGTTTATTATAAAGGTATCATCTTAAATCTTCATATATTTATTACTAACTAGCTGACCCGACAGACATTGTCCTGTCTTAGCTATGAATATTCTAATGTAAATGCGTGAAGTTAAAATAGTTGATTAAGTTTCCTGAAATTATTCAATTTTCTGCACAATTTTCTTAATTTTTCTTTCTGTAAGAACCTTGTACAAAGTACTAGAAAACTTAAAAAAAAAAGATGAATGAAATCGTGTTACCAAGGAAAATAGGGATTCATTGCTATAAAATAGATTATATAACTAATTTGCACCAGCTATATTTCTAAACAACCAGTAGTTGTCTAAATAATGTGTCTGTGTAAATAATATTCTATTCTATTTTATTCTAGATTCTAGGAGAACTATTGAATAAAGTTCTCTTTACAATTATAGACATACTATAAAATAATTAAGTTTTCTTCTGTATGGATAATCCATGTTGATACAGTACATTCATCAACATAATAATTATTTACACAGGTGGTCCGTCTAGCTTGCTATGCATGCAAACTGTATGGATGTGTTCAAGATCAGAAGCCGTGGCAGGTGGCTGGGTCTCGGCTGTCCACTGCCAGGATGATGCTGCGACTCTTTGATGATATCCCCATGATCAGGCATACATACAACTATGGGCTGGGAAGACATGTAAGTTTACCTAGTTTTAGGCATTCTGCCTATGTTTCCTTTCAAACTAAATAATTGAAAAAAACTACAAAATAAAAACTGTTGTTAATCTGGTAGTAGATCAGATAGGGTATGCATCAATATAACATAATTATAATCACTGTACATATCTAAAAAAGAGTTTGTGAGTCTTTATTATCAGGTTAAACGCTACACCGGTCACCAGTGACCGGCAAACCATTCATTCCTATAGGCGCGATTGGTCCAATTCGCGATTATTCCAATTCACCTTATTCGCGATTGGTCCAAATCGCGGTTAGTCCAATTCGCAATTGGTCCAATTCGCAATTGATCCAATATAAAGTATTTCCAAGATTAAACAAAGCAACCCTTTTTATTAACCGACTTCCAAAAAACGGAGGAGGTTATCAATTCGGATGTTTTTTAAATTTTTTTATTTATGATTGCAAAATTCTTTTTTTGTTTGAAATGGTATACTCTCGAGGTGGTTCCATTGTCACCAAGTCAGAATCTGATGAGGGGATCCCATGGAAATTGAGGGAAACCCTCAAATTTTATAGGCAAACCTATAGCGATTTGGGTATTTTTTTATAGTAACTCGTGCATTTGCTCTCAGAAAGCACCTTTTGGTGAAATAGAACTGATGATGAAGACCACAGATGGCCATCGGAACTACTCAATTATACCTCAGCATTTCACGGGTTATTCGATTACTTTAATATGGTTGCTAAGTAATTTATGCTCGTTAAAATGCATAATGGTGATGATGACTTCACCATGGAGCTCCAGTTCTCCTGGTTTCTTACTAGTAGAACTCCTCAACAATTAACGTCCCTGCATCGAAAAAAGCAATAATTTGTAGAAGGTGATGAGCAGTTGATATTGGGCTATTGTAACTTAGATAAATTACAAACTGAGCCACTAAAAAGTAAAAAATAAAAACTTTTTCCCAAAAAAAAAACAATTGACTTCCAAAAATAAAAAACTACAAAGTGAAAAATAACTTTAATTTTGGAAGTCGGTGTCTTTGGATCTGTATTTTAGTTTTTTGCCACTGACTTCCAAAATTAAAGTTATTTTTCACTTTTTAGTGGGTCAGTTTGTAATTATTTATCTAAGTTACAATAGCCCAATGTCAACTGCTCATAACCTTTTACAAATTATTGCTTTTTCCGATGCAGGGACGTTAATTGTTCAGAAGTTCTCCTAGTAATAACCAGGAGAACTGGAGCTCCATGGTGAAGTCATCATCACCATTATGCATTTTGACGAGCATAAATTACTTAGCAACCATATTAAAGTAATCGAATAACCCGTGAAATACTGAGGAATAATTGAGTAGTTCCGATGGCCATCTGTGGTCTTCATCATCAGTTCCATTTCACCAAATGGTGCTTTCCGAGAGCAAATGCACAAGTTACTATAAAAAAATACCCAAATCGCTATAGGTGTGCCTATAAAATTTGAGGGTTCCCCTCTATTTCCATGGAATCCCCTCATCAGATTCTGACTTGGTGACAATGGAACCACCTCGAGAGTATACCATTTCAAACAAAAAATTAATTTTGCAAATCCGTACTTATATGACGAAGTTATACGAACATAAAAAAAAAAAAAACATCCGAATTGATAACCTCCTCCGTTTTTTAGAAGTCGGTTAATAAAATGGGTTGCTTTGTTTAATTTTGGAAATACTTTATATTGGACCAACTGCGAATTGGACCAACTGCGATTTGGACATTTTTTTGAACATTGGACTAATCGCGAATTGGACCAATCGCGCCTAAAGGCATTCATTCTCTATTGTGTCTATTGTCTGGCAGCTAATGTGTAAGATAGTTGAGTCTTTATGAAAAATGGTTTGTTAGTCTTTATTGGCACACTTATGTCTGCTACTCATGATAATTTAAGCCTTGTATTAATAGGAAACAAATGATCCGCAATACCTGTCGGTAGACATGTCGGGCGATGTCTCACGACATCGAAACCGATGCAAAAGGTCGTGAGACAATATGTATGTCTGGCGACGTTGGTCGACATCGTCCGACGTTCCCCGACTTCGCCCGACATGACTAGCGACACGTGTCGTGGGACATTTGTCCTGTAGTAAATACGAAGTTAGACTATCACTAAATCCATTTGCTATACCTACATGACGCCTTATAACTTACTTACATCTTTATATATCCCTCACTTCCCTCAGGAAGCAACAGTAACAGCAGCAGCACTTGGCCTCATTGCAAACATGGTGGACCAAGCTTTCTTGCCAGTGGAGAAGGCTTGCTGGTTGTACGAGGTGGGGGTGCTAAAGTTGAGTGATACAACAGCGTACAAGCTGGAAACATTCAGCACTACATTATGGGCTGCTAGTCTAATTATATCGCTAATACAGTAAGTATTTCATATTTTAAAGATCTAATTTTAATTACCATGTTTACTGTTTTTGAGTAAAACAAAACACAAAAAAAAAATACTGCTACTAAAAAAATACTACTTTTATCATTGATATATTAGAGGAAGATATGTTACGCGCTAATATCGCAAACACTAAACCTCGGCGCCGACTACATGCACCGAAACTAGCACATCTGTGATCACAGTCGCAAACCTACAGTTACCAATAGACAAGGACAGAGATAGAAGCCGGCGCTGTCGTACAATCGAAATCGCGATAGCCACCGAATGTTTACCGATTATGAATGACATTGTATGTCTATCTCGCTCTCACAAACATGGCGAAGCAAACATTAAATCAATGACATTATACATCTAGACGTTGCCATGATTACAGTGTGAAGTGTGGAAGTGAGACACATATATACGAAATAATTAGGAAAATTGAGACAAAGCATCGTATCTTCTGTCCCTTACGGCGTGCCGTATTTTTGCTTTAAAAATGTTGCCAAACAAAGTACTTTCACTGTTAATATTGCTGTCTCATGACCGGCCACGCGGTGGCTCGATCTAGATTATATTATCTAAGCATTAAATACTAGCGGACCCGACAGACGTTGTCCTGTCTGAACGATCCTAGAACCCGACTGCAGCGCCACCTACCGGACCCAATTGTGTTTTCAAACCATCCATAAATCGGTCCAGCCGTTGTTACACCACGTTTTATCCGTTTTTTTTTTAAGTATCCTATATGTCCGTTTTCTGGTTCTAAGCTACCTCCCCACCAATTTTCAGCCAAATCGGTTCAGCCGTTCTTGAGTTATAAATATTGTAACTAATACGACTTTCTTTTATTTATATATACAGGGTTACAGGTTAAGTCGACCGAAATCCTTTAAGAGGTGGTAGTTTCCATCATTCCTGACTGATTTGACTATGAAACCCCATACCCCAAACTTAACCGTTCTCAAGTTATGGGACTTTGAAGTTTTTTTTATAAAAATCCAGATTTTTTGTCTTTTGTCCCCTTTTTTTGTGCTTTGTACCTCTAATGTTTTTGATTTTGTATTTTTTGTGTAGCAGATTAGTTGCTTCATTATTTTAAATACAAAAACTGCAAGTAACTGTACCAACTGAGTCATATTAGACGATTGATTGTTAAAAAAAGAAATAAATTTGTGGAAAGTTTTTTATTCTTTGTAAGATATTTAAAAAAAAGTATATGACAGTTATGCTGCAGATGTGCTTAAAAATATCTACGGTTCTTCAGCTTTCCGATAAGGTATAATACAACAGGGTAATATTGGATTTTTTTAACAAAAACATTGATGATATGCTACCAGGTAGTAGTAAAAAATAACGATACTTAAGCATCAAATTTAACTTTAGTCAGAAAACAAAATAAAACAATCCAAATAGGTAACAATTGAAGTTTATTATTCCTTTTACAGTACATGTTCCATATGTCCGCCCCTATTTCGCAGGACCTCAGAATGCAGGACAATAGGCGCTGCGAGCAACTTTACGAAATACCGTTATTTTTGCTATTACCCGGGAGTCTTTCATCGATGATTTTTCCGAGAATCCTGATAACACCGTAGCAAATTATACCTTATCGAAAAGCTAAAGAACCGTAGATATTTTTAAGCACATCTGCAGCATAACTGTCATAGACTTTTTTTTTAAATATCTTACAAAGAATAAAAAACTTTCCACAAATTTATTTCTTTTTTTAACAATCAATCGTCTAATATGACTCAGTTGGTACAGTTACTTGCAGTTTTTGTATTTAAAATAATGAAGCAACTAATCTGCTACACAAAAAGTATAAAAACAAAAACATTAGAGGTACAAAACACAAAAAAAGGGGACAAAAGACAAAAAATCTGGATTTTTATAAAAAAAACTTCAAAGTCCCATAACTTGAGAACGGTTAAGTTTGGGGTATGGGGTTCCATAGTCAAATCAGTCAGGAATGATGGAAACTACCACCTCTTAAAGGATTTCGGTCGACTTAACCTGTAACCCTGTATATATATAGCTTATTATTATATTATAATTTTCAACAAATTAATTATTTTGGCTGACTTACGAGTGAAAAGTAATTCTGTTACACGCCTTGTAGGTACTCAGTTACTCACACAAATGCATTTTTTTTTTGTCTCTAATTGGGATAATCCAAGAAGTGGTGTGGTCTGTCACTGGCTGCGCTTCCGCAGAAATATTTTCTAAACTCAGCATGCTTAGTACAATGAACAGAAAACTTCGAAGATTCGTCTCTAAAATACATAAGTATATCCTTCCAGAACTTCAAGCTCAATACGGAAATTGTGGTGGAGTAGAGAATGCTTACAAAAAGCATCGGAAGACGGAGCTGATGCCAGAAGACACCTGGACGTCAGACTGATGCTGGAGTCTATAGTCGCTGGTAAACTGTGCCTGGACATCACACATGCCATCAGTTGCCTGCCCCACGGCTGGCTGTGGGGCGAGAAGATAGGTTCCACGAAAGTAGCAACTATTGCCACCACATCGTCGGTTATAGGTATTGCTATGTACTTTGCGAAGAAACGACTGCTGAAATGATACAATTGTAAAGGTTCATAGGTTTCTTTAAACTTCAGTCAACTTGATTAGTAAGAAAAAACAAGGTAAGTATATATAGGTTTAGCGGAAACTTGTGGCGGCATTCTACATCGCCTCATGCGAACTACGCATCACACTAGTCACGCAAAATCCTGCATCTCGCAATCAGAGTTTACCGCGCGACTAGCATTATGCAACCTCCCGACATCAACCGTCGGGCAGTTGCCCACCAGACATGACACCCGTCTGGTCGGAGGATCCTCCCTTTTCTATGGAGGATGTGTGAACTTTACACCCTGTTCCTCATGCCTCTATAAGCATATCACGATCCCTTTATAAAAAATATCTCGAAATGTTTTATTTTTGACCCGTGTACCCATGACTGATTTGATACCTATACTCGATTTACAATAAGATTAGACGTTTAAACAAACTTTTTTTTCAGTCCGTTCAACCAATTTTGACTTCTATTCCGTAGGCTTAAGGATGGCATTAACGGCAAAAAAGTGGTTAAATACCAACAGCTGCCATTTGTCATGCCACCAACGCAATAGAAGTCAAAATCGGCTGAACGGACTGTAAAAAAGGTTTGTTTAAATGTCTAATCTTATTTTAAATGGAGTATAATGACCTCACTATCACCCCTTAAAGGGATTGTGGCATGTTTCCAAAAACCCTGTATATAAATATGTTGTGTGGTGAGAGACGGTTTGAAGGGAGTTTTGTAATGTATTAGCAAAGGTTGGCAGGTTCAACCTATTTGTGATTAGGTAGGATTTTATTATCTTGCATTTTGTATAAATGTGTCTAGAAGGATGGTGAAGATAGTTCTGAATGCATATTAGTTTAAAAATACTGACTGTAGGACCTGTAGGTATATATATTTGTAAATAATAATATGTATTACTTGTTTCCAATTTGGTTCACTGCTTGTAATTCTTTCTTGATTTTTCTAGAAATCACAGAAATTCCAACACATTGCAACAATGGATAAAATGAAATATTAAAGTTACTTCCTTTGGACTCAGACCAAATAAAAAACCAAGACATTCATATATCACACCAGTGTTCGAAAAATCGCCAAAATTACCTCACGTACCTAATTAATGAACGCCCCGGGCGTAAGGCCCTTTGTACACACAAGTTTTTCTTGCCGTGAATTCGCCGTGTGTAGGCACGCGGTCGTCAGTGCATGTTGTATTGTGGATCAATAAGGAAGCTTGTTACAGACACGTTTTTTCAACGGCGCGGTTTATACGCCGTAACGTAAAGAAACTGTGCCGTGTACAGAGGGCCTAACTAATCCAATTAGTGGCAAAAAACCGGCCAAGTGCGTGTCGGACCACGCACAATGATACGTTCCATAGTTGGGATGAATTTATCCCAAGAACAACCTTAACATTGTAAGTACCTAGTTGAAAAACATATATGTTCTCATACATTCCAACTGCAAATGTAAGTTTGTACGCACAATATTGAGAGATTTGCCATGTTAAGACCATAGACTTTCTGTAGGTTTTCCTGTAATCTAAAAATGTAGAACTACTCTCTGTATTTTTTTCAAAATTTTAAGTTCGTTAGATTCGGTGATAAGAGTATGGTAAATTTTCACCTATTTTCTTAAATAACTTTCAAACTATTTGTTTTAAATCATAAAAAAATATTTGAGACCCTCACAGTAAGCCCTTTCATTTGATATGTCACACGGTGCAGTGTGCAAAACTTTTTTTCTAATTTTCTTATTTGTCTCCCAAAAGTGACCCTTATAATCAAAATTCATTTATTTACGTTACAACTTACACGCCCGTGTTTGGGTCACAAAAAATCATATGTGTTCCAAATTTCAACTTAATCGGTCCATTAGATTCAGCCAAATTGGCTGTGACAGACGGACAAACAGACACACGAGTGATCCTGGACGTACGGAACCCTAAAAACAAAAAATACTTCAGGTTTCAGACACTGCCATACGACACTATTTTCTATGCAGGATGCTACAAAAAGTCCTAACAATTTTTGCGGGTATTTCTTTGTTGACTGTAGGGCAAAGGCAATTACCTATATTTTCTTCAATAACGAGAAGGGTATGTTGCACAATATAGTCATTAGACATGCTTTATCTTCATATGTACCTGTTATTGTATTATATAATACCTATAGGTATTAGTTATAGTTACATAAGTATTTGACAGTGAATTGAGAAAACGAACTTAGTTATTATAATGTAATTTTTTTTGTAAAAAATTAAATAAAACAAGCTGTATGTGAGATATTAAAGAAATTATTTTTTTTATTTGAAAGGCCCATTTATGCCATTGATGCCTAACATCGACCCGTCCTTGTTGAAAGACCCTATAGATATAGTTTAAAATATATTTAAAAAAGTTATTATAAGTTTTAAATACTGTTACTGTTATTTGATTACATTACAATATTCTTCATCATCATTCTCCCGCCCCATCATTATCCCAAATTATTTGAAGTCACAATATGTATTTTTCTTCCATTGGTACTTCCTTCCCTATTAGTCGTCATCCCGATAGTGACTCCCTTTCAAGAAACTTCACTTTGTACTTACAATATTATGATTAGTAATTTAATCAATAAGTATTGGTACAGTGTTGGTCTTAAGGCGAGTAGTGGCGCCAACTAGCGCTACCATTGAAAGCCAGATGAAATTGAAATAGGTCAGGTGAGGTCAAAAACAAATCTAGTTACCTCATCTGACTAAAAATGTGAGCATAGGAAATTTTAAAATGTTCCATAACTCCAGACTTATGATTTTATTCTCAATGGTGTTGCTAGGTGGCAGCACTACTCGCCTTAAGTCAGTAGTTGAGTTCCTTCCTAATACAAAGTCAAACATTTGACATGCAAAACATTACATTGTAGGTACTAATGCTAGAGTACTTATAATATTTATTGCCAATGGCATGCATTAAATGCTAGTTTCTATTAAGTATTCAGTAAACAAAAAAAAATTTGTTTAAGAACTAACTAAGCATTACAATAGTCACTTCACATTAATTTTACAATACATTTATCACTAAGTAACTAGGAACCTATAAGTATATTTTAGTTTCTATTCGCGTATCTATACATGATTGCATATCTGATAATATCTATGACATTATGAAGAATGTATGATAACCATTTTGACAATGAATTTGAATTTATGATTAGATCTTGTTCCTGAAACATTTACGATTACAGGGTTGCTAAAAAATCCATACTTGGTAGACTGCCTTGATAGACTCTAGAGGTTGAAAGAAAGAAAGAAAATACAATTATTGGTTGCAAGCGCTACTGTTGAGCATGAGGTCCTGGGTTCGATTCCCGGGTCGGGCGAAATAAACGTTTTTCATGCTTTCTTTAATAACACTTTATTAAAGAAAGCATGAAAAACGTTTATTTGGACACAGTTCGTGAAACTCATAAAAACAAATAAGAAAAAAACAATGTGAAAATAATGTTTGTTTGGTTTTTTTTTGCTATTGGGTTTTTCTATCTGGCATTCCTCAGTAGCAGCCCGGAGTCTGGATTAGTGCCCGGTTGATGGCAATGGCTCGCTCTCTATTACAGTAATACTCAACTAATATGGCTTACCGATGTACCTGCGCAGAAGATGAATTTTCAAAGCGCGTGAAATGCTACTGACCAATCGGCACGCTCCACGCTTTTTCCTGTACCGCTATTGGTCGCAGCTGCCGCCATTTTAGCGCGCGCCGCTTGACAGCCGGCATACTTGCGAGTGAGATGGAACTAACAGCTGCAGTGTATTATGAACTTTACAGTAGTGATCTAAGGTTGATTGTAAGTTTTAAGCAATCTCGTTAATCTTCGGGGCCATACTTTCTTTTCGCGAACGAAGATTCACGACGCGCCTTATTAGTTGAGTACTACTGTACATGGGGCTTAAACAGAACTGACGCAATGTGGGTATACTATAGGTATGTACACCTCTGCCTAACTCTTTGTGGAAATAAGGCGTGATGTTACGTTATGTCAAAATATGCATAAAAAAAACATACACACATACATAAAAAATATACATAAAATGTTTATTGACTTAAAACAGATACCTGTGAATGTCGAAGTTTTTTTGTTTAGTTCAAATAGACAGGTTATGTAATTCAAAGATTTATGATACCTACCTGCTCAGTTCAGAACTTACAAACCGCAAGATCTGCCTATCTAATTCATAAAGATTACAGATGTCAACTTCACATACTGATAAGATGGTGTTGTTACTATCAAATTGATTGCTTAGATACCATTCGGTAGTAATGTGGCAAAAGATTCAGAGTGTCGGCGTTATGTTAGTATCTTATCGCCGGTAATCGGCGCGGCGCTACGTCCCGTCAACGTACGTAGGTACGGACCAGTGTGAACGTAAACAAGGACGCATTATGGCGGTTGTGATCGAGCTCTGTGATCTGTTGCAGGCACACGCTAATAGGGATAAGGTAAGATCATATTTTTTTACAATCCATAATACCTTTTTATGGCTGAACGGATTTGACCATGACCTTTTTTTGTTGTCGGGTTGGAAGTCCTCATGGATTATGTCCTCCGCCCTGAGGTGGGCAGAGGGGTCTGTCTGACTAAAACTACCCCGGTGTTCTGATGTTCTCTCGTACACCTGCGTCGGGGGCTGCGGCTGTGATAGAAGTTTATGTATTACAGGAAAAATAAAACGATGTCTCTAAATAGCACAGTTTTTGGGAAATCATCAACTAAAATTACACAAAAATTAGTTGATTCAACGCACCTGAGATAATTCGTTCACACACCACACGACACCACTGGTGCTGTCGTTTTCAGTGGTGTCGTGGGGAATGAACGAGATAATTGTTGTAACTATACAGGGTGAAATTGAATAGATGCGACAAAATTTAAGGGGTGTTCTACGCATCAATATGAACAACTTTTACTATGGGACCAAACCTGAAATCGCGAAAAAAAAATCAGCTGTTCAGTACATTTTGACGAATTATGCGAACATTAAATGTACTGAACAGCTGATTTTTTTTTCGCGATTTCAGGTTTGGTCCCATAGTAAAAGTTGTTCATATTGATGCCTAGAACACCCCCTTAAATTTTGTCGCATCTATTCAATTTCACCCTGTATGTTTAGTTAAATAATAAATTGATAGCATTGATATCTACAACTTACGATGTTTTTTCTGTGCAGCGAGACATAGGAGCTGTACCTATATTAAAATCACTAGTAACTAGGTGTAGCTGTACCTAGTAGTTGTTATAGAGGAGCTCGTGGCTGAAGTCTTAAGTAAATAACAGCCGCACGGCTCGATCCATCGGGTTAAGCTACGCTTGCCGGGGTTGGTCCGTGGATGAGTGACCATCTTTACATTGTATACCGATACTCCTATCCGTGCCTCGGAAAGCACGTTAAGCCGTTGGTCCCGGCTGTCATTCGTGGATCTTTGACAGTCGTTACGGGTCGTCAGAGGCCTAAAGGAAAGTCTGAAAACCAGTCTTACCGTGGCGTATCGTATTACCCAGTAACTGGGTTGTGGAGGTCAGATAGGCAGTCGCTTCATGTAAAATACTGGTATTCAGCTGCATCCGGTTTAACTGGAAGCCGACCCCAACAGTTGGGAAAAGGCTAGGCAGATTGATTGTGTAGCTGTAGTTACTTAGCAAGTTTTAATTTATCAATATTGTGTGGCATCGGGCATCAGTCATCATTCTCTATTGCCCTTATCCCAATATTTATTTATCGAGTCAGCGTAACATGTCTTCTTCTTCCATACTTGTCTATTATAAGTCGCGTCACCTCTTTCTCGCCAATGTGATCTTTCACACAAACACAATCCATTCATCGTTATGGTCTGCTCCTACTCATAAAGCAACAACGAATTAAGAGCAATCCACATTCATATTACCCAAAACTTTCCTAGCGACATTTTCCTCATTCCTCCACATCACATTATACATGACAACTGTCAACTGGCATACCTGCTGTTTCTATGATTATTTTTAACATTAACGTAGAATAACCCATATCAAATTCTCATAACCCAGGTGTTGAACCTAGCATGCTACACGCTCAAGTTATGGGGCTCCACGTCACAGCGCAAGGAGCTGCTGACCGCGAGCGCTCGCCTCGCCGCCGCGCGCGCATCCCTGCGGCTCCTCGATGATGCTGTAGCGCTGAAAACTGCGGTTGCATACGGACTTGGGAAGCAAGTGAGTTGGTTTATCTTTATGTTACTTTATGAACTGTTTCATCACCTCCGGGAAAGTTATGGCTAACTTAACTGACTAATAGTTTCACACAAATACGGCTCCATTTTTGGATTTATCTAGTACTAGCTGCGCCCACGGTTTCATCCGCGTAGACCGGGATAAAAAGTAGCCTATGTGTTAATCCAGGGTATAAGCTATCTACATACCAAATTTCATCCAAATCGGTGCAGCCGTTTGATCGTGAAGAAGTAACAGACATACAAACACACACACTCACAAACTTTCGCCTTTATAATTTAGTGTGATTAGGTAGAGAATTCCTATGTGAAACCCTTTGTGCCCATACGCCCTTTGTACCCTTTGTGCCCTAATATTGGGTAGTGTCATCCAGTCTTAAGACTGGATGATACTACCCAATATTAAGGATGCCAGATGCCAAGATGTTCAAGAAAATCAAAGTTGCAGCATTCGAATCTTGGACGAACTCCGAAGATCGATCAAACTGAGTTTGTGCCAACCAACTTTACCTAATATTAACTTAGTGGCAGAACGTAAATGTTCCTGTAGCTAAGAGATTTGTGTTTGTGTGAAATATCAGGACATTTCGTGAATAAGTGCACTTACACACACAAATCTCTGATGATGATGAACCAGGCTTCATCATCATTTCAGCCGAAAGACTTAGGTAAGTACCTAGGTACAGGCGTACACTGCTGGACGATATAATTATAGGTATAACATCCTAATAGTTCCTTACATAAGAGATATAAAGTCCTACACTCATAAGATCAGAAACTAATTGTTTTGTCTACATATTGATGCGATTAAATAACGATGCACCACACCAACCCTAAGCAAAGCGCGAGCTCATGCCACGACAAAAATGTTATATTAAATGTTGTTTGTTTTCCAGGATGGCCCATTCTGGGGTTCCCTGGGAGTGGCTGGAAGTACGTTCACGCTCGCCTACCTTCAAGCTGAGAAGCTGTCGTGGCTCATCGACACCGGCATGCTACAAGTATCCAAAGACACAGAGTTCAAAATAAGAACGGCGCATAAGCTGTTCTGGTCACTGTCTGCGTTTGTCGGCTTCATCAGGTTTGTTAGAGTGAGAGTGATGTTGCAAAAGAAGTAACATAGTCTGCCAGGTTACTCTCGAGACTATGTTACTTCTTTTAGGGCTAATTTGACCAAAGTCGGATATCTTTTATCCGTGGAATAAAATGGACAACTGACAGTTTTTTTATGGAGAAACTTTCAGCGAGGCAGTAAGGGGAAGTACCTTATCCGTTGCAGCTCCGCGAAAATGGTCTTAGTGGAATTTTGGTCCCCATTCACAGATTTTCAAAAAAAATTACAGTTAGCAAGAAAATAGCCATTTTACACAATAACATTTTTTGATGCCAATCGATCCTGTTTCTAATACTGATCAAAAACTTCTTTGAGACCAACCATCGTTGGAGTACTCAAAAAGTCACAAATTGCAAAAATCTTTTCCCTTACAGAAAAGAGTAGGTAATTTAAAAAAAATAAAAACTCGACTGCGGTAAAAATCTGAAAAGCTAAAAACAAGCTCATTTTAAATTAAATAAAAGTTGGAAGCAGGCGGGACCCATTCCATTTTTAATTATATTTTCAAACTCAAATAGGTCCTGCCTGCTTCCAAGTTTTATTTAATTTAAAATGAGCTTGTTTTTAGCTTTTCAGTTTTTTACCGCAGTCAGGTTTTTAATTTTTTATAATTACTCTTTTTTTATTGACAATAAATTAGTTGTGTCAGCGAATTGGTGACACTTTGCTCACAACTCGGCTCCCGAGTCGTACCTACATTTATAAAGCTATTGTTGACATGTGACCTCCCGAGTCGTGAGCACACGAACGAATTATTGCTCGACGCGGGAGCCGGGTGCTGGGCAAACTACACTTCACTATATTTACAACTCTATACCACCAGATCAATCCGCGGCCTCAACGCTACCTCTGAAGCCCTGAAATCTCCCGAGCGCACAAAATGCGCCTCAGCGCGCTTCACCCAGGCCTCGCTGACCACCACCAAGTTTCTGCTGGACACGCTCCATGCGGTCAGCTGGCTACCTCCTGGCTGGCTGTGGGGGAGCAAGCTCAGTGTCCCACAGGCTAGTGGGATCGCCACTGCGTCAGCTGTGCTGGGACTTGTGATACATTATCATGGGAAGAGGTTTTAATAACCCCTTATTGTGGTGGTGTTATGGCCGCCGTAAGGTGTTGCACGGGTAAAATTTGAAGTACTAAACCAATGATGATTACGCGCAAATTGTTGCAGACAAATTCAGACAATTGTTGTAATTTGTTTTAGTCGGCTAATAGCAGCGAGCGAAACAAAGCGTGTCGGCGTGACAGTAACATATCTAAAATGCCAAGCTATCTCTTTCTGTATCATACGTTCCATATTACCTATCGCAGTTGTAGTTGAAAACTACTGTACACCTTTATGTAAGTAGATTATTTGTACTAACAACGCAACCATATCTGAACGCCGCTCAGTATGAACGTAGCGTATCTTTCCTATAAAATATCATTGTATTAAACACTAAGCGTTCTTCAAGAAATTCTCTAAATGATGGTAATTTAGAAGTATTAATACTATATAATATAGTAGTAAACCGCTAGTAATTTAGAAGTATAGCAAATACACGAATTTGTTTTTATACAATTTAGAGATGCCACCGTATAAAACATTGGTTTCCCTTCTATCAGAGATTTATCCATAGTAAATGGTGATGATTGTATTTGGTGATCATGGGATTTAATTGACATGGAAAAACTTGCATTCGAATGCTATTCAGAGATTTTTAATTATCTACTTAAAAACCAATCGGCCTTGTAACAACCTTCCCATGGCTATTTTAAATCAGTTATTTATGGTGTTTTTGTCCAATTATGTTACGGTAATTCCAGACACTTAAAAACTGTGTTTTAATTATTGATGTAGTTATCGAATCATTCATCGGTAAACTAGTTAGTCTTTTGAATTAGTTTGTACAGCTGTTCTAGTATAATTATTGACTGTAAATACATGGACGGAGCTATTTATTGTTTATTAAATAGAATGCAAGTACTTAAGTTAAAGTAGGTTTAATTAATATAATTATCCTAACTAATATTATAAATGCGAAAGTGAGTTTGTTTGTTACGCTTTCATGCTAAAACGGCTGAACGGATTTGGATGAAATTTGGCACATGACCTGGATTAGGATGCTTTTTGCCTCGGTACCTAGTACGTTCTCGTGGGATAATTTTTGACCTCCACGCGGGCAAAATGCAATTTTTGATAGTTATAAATAGATAAGAGTAAAACGACAATTTAATTGAAATTATATTTATTTTTTAAAGCTAAAGTGACATGGTTTTATTTGAGCAACAAATTCTTCATAAGCTGCTGGCGTGCCCAAGTTATTATTTCTAACAACATTACGAGTAACATTATTTTATTTATTTTCCAATTTACTTACGTACGTTACGTACGTATATTTGCGAGGAAATAAATAAAACTCGGACTTTATTAAACAAATAAATCTTTAAAAACACACTTTCTGAAAATGAATTTGCATCTTTGCTTGTTTTCCATAAGATGAAATTTTGATACGCTTGTAAGCATCTTGTAAGTATCTATCGGTCGATTTTTCAGGCAAGAGGCTTAGAGTCCCCTTCTGGCGGTGTCGAATTAATAAATTCATCATTACTTGACGACATCTATCTATATAAATAAAAAGAGAAGTCCTGACTGACTGATTGACTGACTCATCAACGCCCAGCCCAAACCCTTGGACCTAGAAAGCTGAAATTTTGCACAGAAGTTCCCGTTATAATGTAGACAAGGAATAAGGAAGGAATTCGCGGTAGTGTTCCCGTGGGATATTTTCTGACATCCAGGCGGGCGAAGCCACGGGCAAAAGCTAGTTTTCAAATAAAAACAATACAGCGAAAAGAAAAAGCGCGCGGAATATTTTTTTACTTGTTCACAAATTAGCGATGGCACAAAAACAGCCAGTATTACTAATAAAATAAATTAATATTTTTTTGTTTTTGTTTGTTGTTGTTGCAACTTGCTGTCAAAATTAATTAAATTAAAAAAAAATAATTCTATAATTTAATTAATGTTTATTTTTTATATTTTATCTCCCAAAGTTAATTTTATTCATAAAATTTTGACCACATTTCTGACATAAAAACTCTTTGCTAAGATTTAAAAAGTACCGTTCGTTTTAGACGGAGCATCTTGATAAACCTTACGTTTTACCTTATTAAAAAAACTCGTGCGTTTTACATTACAATAACACACAAGTACGTAATGACATACATTACGATATTGAAATTCGTGAAATAAGAGACCCTTTACGAGCAAATGTGTTATAATAGTACATTATGATATAAGTGCGGTAAGTTGAAAAATACAACCGAGGCGATATTGCTAGCCCGAGCCGTAGGCGAGGGCTACAAGAAAGCAGACGCTGTAATTATCAAAGCGCACGTATGTCATACAACGTTTTATAACATATTTGCAAGGAAATAAATAAAACTCAGACTTTCTTAAACGAATAAATCTTTAAAAACACACTTTCTGAAAATGAATTTGGATCTTTGCTTGTTTTCCTTAAGATGAAATTGATACGCTTGTAAGTATTCGGTCGATTTTTCAGGCAAGAGGCTTAGAGTAGCCTTTTTCGCTGCCTCTGAGACTTCTGGCGGAGTCGAATTAATAAATTCATCATCACTTGACGACATTTTCAAATAAAAACAATACAGCGAAAAGAAAAAGCGCGCGGAATAATTTTTCCTTGTTCACAAATTAGCGATGCGCGCGCATCAGCGCTTTTTTTTTTAAAGCAAAGGCACAAAAACAGCCAGTATTACTAATAAAATAAATTAATATTTTTTTGTTTTTGTTTGTTGTTGTTGCAATTTATTGTCAAAATTAAATTAAAGAATTTATTCTTTAATTCAATTAATGTTTATTTTTTATATTTTATCTCCCAAAGTTAATTTTATTCATAAAATGTTGACCACTTTTCTGACATAAAAAAATAAACTGTTTGCTAAGATTTAAAAAGTACCTTACGTTTTACCTTATTAAAAAGAAAGAAATCCGTGCGTTTTACATTACAATTACGCACAAGTACGTAATGACATACATTACGATATTGAAATTCGTGAAATAAGAGACCCTTTACGAGCAAATGTGTTATAAATAATTGAATATTACCATTGATTGTGTAAAATAATAAAAGTTACGCAAAAAAAAAAATTCTTTAATTTAATTAATTTTGACAGTAAATTACAATTTATCTGTAACAAAAACAAAACATATTAATTTACTTTATTAGTAATACTGGCTGTTTTCGTGCCTTTGCCTTAAAAAAGAAAGCGCTGATGCGTTCGCATCGCTAATTTGTGAACAAGTAAAAATTATTCCTCGCGCTTTTTCTTTTCGCTGTATTGTTTTTATATGAAAATGTCGTCAAGTATTGATGAATTTATTAATTCGACACCACCAGAAGTCTCAGAGGCAGCGGAAAAGGCTACTCTAAGCCTCTTGCCCGAAAAATCGACCGATACATGAAAACAAGCAAAGATGCAAATTCATTTTCAGAAAGTGTGTTTTTAAAGATTTATTCGTTTAAGAAAGTCCGAGTTTTATTTATTTCCTCGCAAATATGTTATAAAACGTCGTATGACATACGTGCGCTTTGATAATTACAGCCTCTGCTTTCTTGTAGCCCTCGCCTACGGCTCGGGCTAGCAATATCGCCTCGGCTGTAATTTTCAACTTACCGCACTTATATCATAATGTACTACATATTATTGCACGGTTATCTGGCATAATTGGTAAGTAGAGGAAGTAAGAGGTCAACTATATTTCAGGCCAGCTGCTTAAGCATACTTCACTACAGCTTGCTGCCCTAATAATACAATTCCATTCCAATTTCACGAATTTTATTATAAAAAAGTACAAAAATAACTAATTGAATACATTTATATTTGGTGGATAACAATAATTTTGTCATAATTCATGTCTAGTTAAGACAAATAACACAATAGAATACGCCTCATAGATATAAACTTAAGAAAAGTTTCATACAATAATTACGTTGAAAACTTTAAGACTAATTTAATTGAATAAATATTTATCACTTCGTTCCACGTCTGTGTAACTGAGAAACAAACGTGTTCGCGTTTTTATGGAACGTTATAGCCGCCGGCACGAAACTTTAGCGCTGACCTTGAATTACTTTAAGCGATTTTGGACCTTACTCCTTAGACAATACGTATTCTCAAACAACCCCCACTACTCCACCGAGCGCTAAAGATTCGTGCCGGCAGTTATACACGGTTCACTTTATGTCTCTCAACGTATCAACTTGGATGAAGCAACCATTAAATCGTGTAATAAAATTTGTACCATTCTACAGCATGTACCAGAAAGGGGGCGTTCATTAAATACGTGAATCGATTTTTGACCCCCCTCAACCCTTGGTTCACCAAGGGAGGAGGGGTATCAAAAATCGCTTGTCGATGTCGTGAGATTTGGCTGGACCCCCTCCCATCCCTCCTAATTTCACGTGAGATGTTTCAAAATTCGTATTTTTAGTGTAAATAATCTGTGCTTGATTGCGTTGGATTTATTTAAATAAACAATTTTCTGAATTATTTTTTTTTAAACTTATTTTTATAATAATTATGTAATTACACAGTTTTTTCGCAATTTACCAATGTTACTTGCGAAAAAAAAATTACGTGATATTTGCTGAGACCCCCTCTCCCCCACATGAGATTAGGTGAGATTCGACTCGATCACCCTTCTAAACGCCTCACGTAATTAGGGTGTGGTAGCCGCGAAAAAAATGATCAACCAAGACTTCAATACCTGCTTAACCCAAATGTATGGGACGGCTGATTAAGATGTTGGTTCCATGGAGAAAGTTGTTCAGTTTGATGGTCTGTACTGTAGAACACCCTAAACATGACCATACCTTTCTGATACACGCTGTAGATTGGTACGAGTTTTATTGCACAATTCGATGGATGCTTCATCCAAGTTGAGAGGCATGTGAACCTTTTCTACGCCTTTCAATCAAAGTGAATCAATTTGGTTGAACCGTGTACCATTATTAGGTACACAGCACGGCTACACATCAAACTATATATTTCCAGTATAAGCTGACCTCGCATTGTATAGGATTTCTATACAATGAGAGGTCAGCATATCGTCGTTGCAAATTTAAAATCTCCGATGTGACATTTTTGTCGAAAATGAGTTTTACAGATATTTGAAAATCGATTTCTAATACCCATACTTAGCAAGAACTCCCATGTGAATATCTAACTATACCGCTAAAACACGTATCTTTTAAAAAAATATCTCAGGTGTCAGCCTACATTTAATTGTAAACTAAAATGTCTCGCTCTTGAAAAATTACTTCAAACACAAAGGAGATTTTAAATTTGCAACGACGATATACTGAAATTGTACAGCTTGATATGTAGCCGTGTGTACTAAGTCAGTCATCCAAATCATCAATTTAATTAGGAATGATTACCATTATATCTACTAAGATTCGAAATTAATATAGTTTTTAATAACAATCTCGTAAAAAAATAATAAACAAATGAATCTAATAAAATATTAATAAGAATTGTAGTTGTCATTCAAACGCTTGCAATATGGACTAAAATTGAACTTAACCATTTTATAAGGCAAACGGTCACATATTAATGAATTTAAATTTTGACCAAAATTTTATGATGCTTATAGTTGTCACAACATTATGAACTTTTTTGACGTTCATATATTTTTGAAGCCTGAAAGAGTCAATATATTAATGAACTCCACTGTACCAATAATACTTATAACCTATGACTATTTGGCATCAAATGAATCTAATAAAATATTAATAAGAATTGTAGTTGTCATTCAAACGCTTGCAATATGGACTAAAATTGAACTTAACCATTTTATAAGGCACACATAAGGTCACATATTAATGAATTTAAATTTTGACCAAAATTTAATGATGCTTATAGTTGTCACAACATTATGAACTTTTTTGACGTTCATATATTTTTGAAGCCTGAAAGAGTCAATATATTAATGAACTGTACTGTACCAATAATACTTATAACCTATGACTATTTGGCATTGATATCCGATTGCTAAATCGTTATGACTGTTAAATTGTTAACATTAATAACAATCTCGTTACTGATACTCGACCGAGTGCGCATCTAATTTTTAAGGAAGTTTCTCGCCGACTGGTCGATACTTCACGTGACTGACTAGTGGGGCTGGCTCGTTCTTTGGCCAAAGAATTACCATTGCCATTCAACGTAGCAATGCTGCCAGTCTTCTGGGCACGTTTTCGGATGACAGCGATGCGGGCGAGTACATCGACGCCTAATACTAGTGTCCTTTTGTTTTTGTATTCATTTGTACAGTTATCTCGTTACTTAGACTATACAATTTTTATAGTCTAAGTCTCGTTATAAAAATACTTTATTCTACATAATTTGGCAAGACATATTACAGCAAAATAATACTACTACAACACCCTAAACTTAAAAGGAAAATTTAATAAAAAAAAAAACTAAAACTATGTATTTTTTAACACATTTCTGTTTCTTTCACCTTACGAAGTTCTTCGAATCTTTATTTTCCTACTCAACAAAGAATAAGTCGTAATCGTAAGTATCGATACTGCCAGTTTGCCCAGCTGTGGGCTGACGTCATTGTTGACAATTAGGACCTTGCTCAACATTAGATTTGAATTCATTTAAATCATTCATTCATACATTTTTTCTTTTTTTTTTCATTTCATTTGGATTGGAGTGTACGTAACGCACCCCGTGTTACGTACTGATGAAAATGGACAGAAATTTTTAAACAAAAAAATGATCAACCTGAGGATCAATGACCTACGAGGTCAAGGTCAATGCGCTTGAGATGTCCCCCACCCTACTACTCCCACATTCCACGGGTCTCAAAGGCTTGATTAGGCGATGGTTTTTGGTGAAAGCCTTCCTCAGTGCCCCGTTTCGTATCCTCTGATTCTTATTTGTTTTTAGTGTAAATCATCGCTGCCAGCTCGACTCCGTTTGTAGTAATGTTTAGAGAATAACACTGACGGTCTTAAGGTACCGACTATCCATAAAAATCTCAAACACTCACAACATTGACACCAGGCGCTATCTCCATTTCACACTGGAAGTACTTGTCATAATTTGGCCACAGTCTGACAGCTAGTCGGACGAGTTTTTCCAGCTGTGGGCTGATTGCCCAGCTGCCGACGTCATTGTTGGCGCCCAGCGTGCTACTGCAGGCTGCCTCGTACGCGCGACGCTTGTTGTCGTCAGGGGCGAGGACGCATTGGGCGTAGCGACACAGGAGGCGGTGACTGGAAGGTTTAAAGTATAGAAGTGAGTTAGTATAGGGATTTTTTTAGCGGACATTTTAACCGTCGCACGCCAATTTGCAGACACAATAGATTTTTTATTGAAACTATAGAAACGAAACCACGTAAAAATGTCGCTATAATTAGCTACAGGCGCATGATATGCCCAAGTGTGATTCTATATGAAGTGTTAGCATCATCTTCTGCCTAGCCTTTTCCCAACTATGTTAGGGTAGCTTCCAGTCTAACCGAATGCAGCTTAATATCAGTATTTTACATGGAGCGACTACCTATCTGACCTCCACAACCCAGTCACTGGGTAATACGATATCACTTGGTAAGAATGGTTGTCAGACTTTCGGGCTTCTGACTACCAGTAACGACTGTCAAAGATCTACGATCTACGCCCAGTTGCGATTCTACATCAAATATTATTTCAATGACTTAGCGATATTCCTGTGATGTTTTGAAACATAACACATAACACACCTGGGTATCAATCGACGTTTAAAGAGTTAATTGAGATTAGGATAAAGAAAACAAAAACATAAACACGCACATTGCTTGGTGACGAACGAACGAGTAGCGAGTGGCCGAGTGCGTGTTCATGCGTGCCGAGCGGGGTATCGAGTCGCTGCGGAGCAGAAGAATGAAGCGGAGAAGTGGTGTGCGTTACCGCAGCCAGAAAATGTCGAAAATCGTCATTTGAATTTTATAGATAATCAGTGCCTCGGCTTCTGTAATTGTACCATCGATTTTTAAATTTGTACCTTTAATAGTTTTTTAGTTATTTGACAAAAACAGTTCTGGCTGGCGTAACGTTACCGCAGCCAGAAGTTTTGTTTATTAATGGGTATATTGAAATAAATTGTAGCCAAATATTTAGTGCCTCAGACGAGGTAAATGTACCAACTTAATTTGTATTTGTATCTGTTATGGTTGCGAAGATATTCAAGATCCTGCTGCGGTAACGTTTACATGTTTGCTGGATCTCTGAAACGGATAAGCCCCCTTTTATAGTATTTTGCACACGACTTCTTATGAGTTAGCTTGAATTTGTTCCTCAATAATAAAACAAAAAAATTGCACCGTTAAGGAGTTATTTAGGTAAATAGAAATATGCTTTAATCGATCCTAGCACTTCGAATAGAAGCTCTAAAGACTTACTTGCAACGTTATGTTATAGCTTATAACTGCCTTCAAATGTACCTGAAGTTTAATTTATTATCGTGTAAGCAATTAATAAATTATGATGAAATTTAAATTTACTTCGGGACATGATGCGCAGCGGTTTTTTAAACCACCGTTTAATCGAGATTCTTTAGGATTTATGAAGTGAAAGTTATATCAATAATTAGTGCTTTTATTCAATTTTATGACTGTACATTTGCAACGTAATCCACTCAATAATTAACGAGATAATCGAAAAATAGTCACTATGATGTGTGTGACCACGGTAACCCGGCCAAGTTTAGATGGTTACAGAAAAGCGGACCTTTAATACATTACGCTAACCTTCTGAAAATTACAGTATAATAGTCTTATAATTTTGGTACAGACGCGTACATTATGTTTTGAGTGAAAAATCTAACCTTCTACCTAATAAATAATAATGAACTTTTAAATTCAATAGTTTTATTTACCTATATAAGCACGTAAGTACAGACTAGTCTTTATGAATCTATACTATAATATTATAAATTCGAAAGTAACTCTTATCTGTCTGTCTGTCTGTTACCTTTTCACGCCTAAACCACTGAACGGATCTGGAAAAAATTTGGCAAGGCTGACATGGCATCCTGGCGAAGGCTACTTTTTGCCTCAAAAATAATCCTACGGGGGGTGACATAGGGGATTAAAGTTTGTATGGGAAACCCAGCATTATTAGTGATACCTAAGTATGAAAATTGAAATTTATGCTTTTGGTAGGAAATAAAATTAGAAAAATAGGGGTTGATTTTAAAATACACAAAAATGCACGGATTTCGTTAGAAATTATTAATTTATTACCTACAAGAAATAACTTTTGAACAAGTGGATACTCGGTCTAAAGTTTTTTTTTTATTAGAACGTGACTGGCATAGTAAATATCTAAACAAAGTCCCCCCCACGCCGCGTCAGTCTGTCTGTTTGAATGAGATAAACTCAAAAACTATTGAACGTGTTTTTATACGGTTTTCACGTTTTCAGCAATGGATAGAGTGATTCAGTGTATATTCATTAAGTTTTTGTCTAAATCGGCTGAAATATGACGATGATTGTTGAAGAGTCGTGAAAAATCATGCCGACTGGAAGCTTTAAGGCCACCATACACGGCAACGATATATCGTAAGGATTTGAGTTTGCACAGTTTATCGGACGGCTTTATGTTCTCCACATGTAAGTACGCTGAACGTATACATGTAGAGAGCATAGGGCCGTCCGAACGTACTACGTTCCCATGGAATACTTTCCATCATCCACGCGGGCGAAGCCGCGGGCAAAAGCTAGTACTTACAATAAGCCTCTTATCTTACCCGTAGTGAGGTACCTAGGTACATATAAACCCATTTTCAGACTACTGGCGTAAAATTACGTCGTGCAAGCAAAGAATATATGAACTGTCGCTGGTAAAAACCCGTATTAAGAGCGAGCGCGCACTGCAGTGCGTTTCCGGTAGTTCTGCCGCACTGGGCGGGGCCTACAGTAACAAAACGCATGACCGCAGTGCGCGCACTTCAAAACATTCCATACTTCACAGATTATGCGGTAGAAAAACGCTCGCCCTTAGGGCGGGCGCCGTGCGAGCGCGCACTGCGGTGCGTTTCCGTTAAGGGTTCCGGGTAAGATAAGAGGCTTATTGTAAGTACTAGCTTTTGCCTGCGGCTTCGCCCGCGTGGATGATGGAAAGTATTCCATGGGAACGTAGTACGTTCGGACGGCCCTATTCTCTCTACATGTATACGTTCAGCGTACTTACATATGGAGAACATAAAGCCGTCCGATATAACTGTGCAAACTCAAATCCTTACGATATATCGTTGCCGTGTATGGTGGCCTTAAAGCTTCCAGTCGGCATGATTTTTCACGACTCTTCAACAATCATCGTCATATTTCAGCCAATTTAGACAAAAACTTAATGAATATACACTGAATCACTCTATCCATTGCTGAAAACGTGAAAACCGTATAAAAACACGTTCAATAGTTTTTGAGTTTATCTCATTCAAACAGACAGACAGACGCGGCGTGGGGGGGACTTTGTTTAGATATTTACTATGCCGGTCACGTTCTAATAAAAAAAAAACTTTAGACCGAGTATCCACTTGTTCAAAAGTTATTTCTTGTAGGTAAAAAATTAATAATTTCTAACGAAATCCGTGCATTTTTGTGTATTTTAAAATCAACCCCTATTTTTCTAATTTTATTTCCTTTTCCAAAAGCATAAATTTCAATTTTCATACTTAGGTATCACTAATAATGCTGGGTTTCCCATACAAACTTTCATCCCCTATGTCACCCCCCGCAGGATTATTTTTGAGGCAAAAAGTAGCCTTCGCCAGGATGCCATGTCAGCCTTGCCAAATTTTTTCAAGATCCGTTCAGTGGTTTATTCGTGAAAAGGTAACAGACAGACAGACAGATAAGAGTTACTTTCGAATTTATAATATTATAGTATAGATTCATAAAGACTAGTCTGTACTTACGTGCTTATATAGGTACCTACATAAGTAAATAAAACTATTGAATTTAAAAGTTCATTATTATTTATTAGGTAGAAGGTTAAATTTTTCACTCAAAACATAATGTACGCGTCTGTACCAAAATTATAAGACTATTATACTGTAATTTTCAGAAGGTTAGCGTAATGTATTAAAGGTCCGCTTTTCTGTAACCATCTAAACTTGGCCGGGTTACCGTGGTCACACACATCATAGTGACTATTTTTCGATTATCTCGTTAATTATTGAGTGGATTACGTTGCAAATGTACAGGCATAAAATTGAATAAAAGCACTAATTATTGATATAACTTTCACTTCATAAATCCTAAAGAATCTCGGTTAAACGGTGGTTTAAAAAACCGCTGCGCATCATGTCCCGAAGTAAATTTAAATTTCATCATAATTTATTAATTGCTTACAGGATAATAAATTAAACTTCAGGTACATTTGAAGGCAGTTATAAGCTATAACATAACGTTGCAAGTAAGTCTTTAGAGCTTCTATTCGAAGTGCTAGGATCGATTAAAGCATATTTCTATTTACCTAAATAACTCCTTAACGGTGCAATTTTTTTGTTTTATTATTGAGGAACAAATTCAAGCTAACTCATAAGAAGTCGTGTGCAAAATACTATAAAAGGGGGCTTATCCGTTTCAGAGATCCAGCAAACATGTAAACGTTACCGCAGCAGGATCTTGAATATCTTCGCAACCATAACAGATACAAATACAAATTAAGTTGGTACATTTACCTCGTCTGAGGCACTAAATATTTGGCTACAATTTAATTCAATATACCCATTAATAAACAAAACTTCTGGCTACGGTAACGTTACGCCAGCCAGAACTGTTTTTGTCAAATAACTAAAAAACTATTAGAGGTACAAATTTAAAAATCGATGGTACAATTACAGAAGCCGAGGCACTGATTATCTATAAAATTCAAATGACGATTTTCGACATTTTCTGGCTGCGGTAACGCACACGGAGAAGTGGGGACGCGGTCTAGTTAACAGATTGGGATTCTAGTGACTCTCTCGCCTCTCTGCTCGACCTAGCACTCGGCCGAGCACTCATTAAAGTGTTTATACCAACCGAGCACTCGGCCGAGGACACTGACTCGCCACTGTACTTGTTAGGTGTGACCAAGGCAAAGGCGCGGTACAGCGGTATCGGTCAAACTATAACAAAATATACTCACAGCGCAGTAGGCTTATCAGTATCCGCGTGCATAGTAACGACCTTCAATATAGAGCGGCGCGGCTGCTCCGTCCACCTCGCGAGCAGCGCGCGCGCCGCCGCGCCACATTCTCTCGCGTCATCCGATTGGTCGGTGTGTGAGACAGCTATGCGACACGCGTAGCATATCCACACGGCTATGATTGGTTCGTTGTCGACGCTAGAAAAGAAAAACAATATTTTCATGATCTCGTTTACTATTGTAGACCATTTCGCGATCACGAAAAAATACTAGCTGTTCCTACAGTGCAGGTTTTCTTTGCCAAAGATGTAAACAACAATGGTCACTCGAAATTGTCTATTGTTTAGTGGGGCTTGTGGCTAAGTAATAACAGTCCCACGGGTCGATCGATTAGGTTAAGCTACGCTTGCCGCGATAACATACATGCTTACATACCAAGACCCCTCCGTGCCTCGGAAAGCACGTCAAGCCGTTGGTCCCGGCTGTCATTCGTGGATCTTTGACAGTGGTTACGGGTCGTCTGAAGCCCAAAAATCTGACAATCTTGCCAAGGGGTATCGTGTTACCCGTAACTGGATTGTGGAGATCAGATAGGCAGTCGCTCCATGTAAATTATATAATTATAGGTATTCAGCTGCATCCAGTTACGTTGGGAAAAAGCTAGGCAGATAATTACATATTTCAATAACAAAAACAAATTATGTCGGTCGTTAGATAGATAGAATACTCTTTATTATGCACACCATCAAAATCTATCTATATAAATAAAAAGAGAAGTCCTGACTGTCTGACTGATTGACTGACTCATCAACGCCCAGCCCAAACCCTTTGACCTAGAAAGCTGAAATTTTGCACAGAGGTTCCCTTTGTAATGCAGACAAGGAATAAGGAAGGAATTCCCGGTAGCAGGTTCCCTTGGGATATTTTCCGACATCCACGCGGGCGAAGCCGCGGGCAAAAGCTAGTTACAGATATAAATGTTGAAATGTTACACAGGGTGACACAATGGGCGGTATTATCGCTAAAAGCGATTTTTTACAGACAACCTTTGGATGGATTAAGAGTGGAAGGAGAGACAATACTGTAGGTAGTCTGTGGTGTACCATATACTTATACAATATCAAAGTGGAGCAGGACGATTGACATTCCTATAAACCACGTAAAGAGTGTCATGTTCTTTACCCGTATACAAAAAATCAATCAAATCCAATGATTACTTTAGCCACAGGAAATTATTTTACATTTTCATATTTTTCAACATGATGTAGATCTGAGTCCGTAATAATAGGTAAACATTGTAAGGTCAAGAACCTGTGCAAAACATATGATTCTATTCTCTACGTCTCAATATGCTTGAAAGACAGAGAAAGGTGTCATACGATTCCACTCTGACGCACCCTGCCCATTCCCACAAAATACTACAATTAGAAAGAAAAAGAAATAGTTACTTACGCAAATTATGCATTAGTGGTGCATAGACAATTGCGAGTGTGTGTGAGCGGAATTATTTCGGCAAAAAGTCCCGTACTCGGTCAGTGCATAGCGGCGCCCTTTCAGGACTGCACACGCCTACTTTTTTATCCCGAGACGAGCCGGGCGCGTTTACAAGAAATCGAGTTTGGAATAAGCAAAACCATAATGCAGTAGGTAACGAAAACCCACGGCTGGTTTTCACTAAATGTCTGCGCTGGAATTCATAGGAGCAAAAGTCGGTCCAGTGTAAGTGTACAAAGACACACACGCCACGTTCACGTTCGTTTCACGTTTTGTACTCTCTGACTCTTTTCATCTGCACATAAACAAGTAACAGTTAAAAGTTCAATCCACTTACAAATGTATATAGGCGGTTAGCATCGCGGATAGAGTAGCGCGCATTGCTTTCGGTGCATGCGTGTGTGTAAGTGCGCACGCGTACGCCGCGTGCAGGCGTGCGCGTTGTGCGAGAGAGTGCGCCTCGCGCCACGGGCACGCTGACCAGCGCTGTGTGATCTCATGCCAGCCGTGTGGTTCTGTGGGTGGAATCGAAACAAGAGGAAATCAGGCTACAGTCGGATCCGTAGAAGAATCGAAATCAAAATGTTTGAAATGTTTTTTTTTTTTTTCAGTAGTATTTTACTGTAGTTTTAATCCGAATTGTAAAACTACCGGCGTCCGTCAGTCAGACAGTAAATAAATATTAGACACGTATTTTTTGCTTTATCATTTAACAAAAAATTACTTAGATAAAACGCATTAAAGTTGGGGAGTGGGGCTAGCTACGTCACAAATACGTACATAATCTACCAAGGCGTAACGTCATGCCATATTTTAGCTCAATGTATCGCCGTAATCTTTTGATTAAACAACGAAAATATACGTGTCCAATATTTTTTAATAATTTACTTGACGGACAAGAAAAATATTTTTATTCATTATCCCTACTAATAACTCACCGTTACATAGTAATAGTGCTCTCACAGCCGCGTCAGCAAGCGTAGCGAAGTACTCGAATGCAGTTAACGTCGCCACCGCTGATATGCATGCGCGAATTAACCGTGGAGCACTACTGGTAACCCAGGTTATCCATACCTGATAGAAAAAATAGTTTTAAACATTATTGTAAAAATCGGCAAATTGACAGCGAGAAAATTGATAAAATTGCATGATGTCGATTACATATTGCATGGGCTTTATTTTTGGCAATTTTTTCTTTATGAATGTCATTTATTAATGGAATTGTTTAACGGAAGCTTTGCCGCAAGAGGGCGCTGTGTGTTTGTCACTTGACAAAGTCATCTTGAAGACAAAGCGACCAATCGGCGACAGCAAAAAGCACTTAGCACCATCTCGCGGCAATTAAGCAAAGAACTCCATTGGCAGCTGAATGAAACTAAGAAACACTTAGCGCCATCTACGAGGAACTAATTTGACAGATTTCTTCCTCATTAAATAAATAAATAAATCAATTTAAAGGAAAAACCGAACTTAATCGAATATAATAGTAAAAAATAGTTTGATATTCCAAAAAATTTGGAAGGTGCTCCACAAAAATAAACTTTGGCGTCGAACATCTCTGTATTTTCAGCGTTAACGACATTCTTTTTTTAAAGAATGTAATAGAATTAGCATTTTTTTTAAACTTTGACGGGACGTCCAAGTTCCAACTTGCAACTTGTTGTATGGATAGAAACGTTACAAGCGACTGCGCAACCTATTTTCGACAGGTACGTATAGAATTTTTATCTTCCCAAGCTACACTCGCTTTACTTGTGTTTACCAAGTGTACACGCTGTGAATGTGTGCGTGAAAACGAGTAGCGTCAGCATTTTAACACACACACTTCCGACTTTGCCATTGCTTTGGACGGTATCAAGAGCTCCTGCGCTTACACACCCAGCACAGCGTGTAATCGTGTACACTTGGTAATCACAAGTAAAGCGCGTGTAACTTCGTGAGATAAAAATACTGTAGAATTAGGAGTATGAGGAATGAGTGAGAAGTATAGTGCGTACCGGTAACGCAGCAGTAGCTGCCGGCTCCAAACACATTATAACAACAGCACGACTGAGTAGCTCTTCTATTTCACCCCCCATCTCTTCCAAATACGGCGCTAGAAACAATAAAAAATTGATGATTAAATATTGTTCGTTATTATTATAGTAACAAAATATTTTAATACTTCCTAGTGTATAAGTAAATCACAATCTAGACGGATATCCCTTTGGTTCTTCGCATAATATCTGAAGGTCAGTTCCCGTAATTAAAAGCGTTCATAATCTATTCGCAATCTCATCTCAGCGACAATCAATGTTAAAAACTTGTCAAAAATCTATGAAAACAAGTGTATTATTTAATTTTTTTTTCATTAAAACAGGCTTTTATTAGTCTGGATATCATCTAGGACCAGAGTCGTTGTCAGGACGAATCAAACGACCCCAAACACGATAGGGTTGCGTCGTTTTATTACTGAGTTCCCATAGCCACCTTCCGGCTCCATCATCAGATCACCTCCAATCTTCATGTCATAATAATATTGCATTCATCCGATTTACATATGCATGTAAAATTTCAGCTCAATCGGAAACCGGGAAGTGGGTCAAAATTAACTTGCAAGATTAGATTACAGGCATACAGACAGACACCGAGACAGGTGAAACTAAATATTAAGGTGATTGCGCTGTGTAACCCGCGAAATTCATTTTTTTCCGGGTTTTTTGCAATTTGTAGCTCCGTGTCAGGTTGTATCTTGACCAAAGTATGATACGCGGCAATAAAACATTTGTGTTCATATAATTTTAACTATAAAAATCATCAATACATTTCTCTAAGTTGACACGGACTTGCATATTGCATAAAACGCAAGAAAATTTGAATTTCGCGGGCTACCCAGCGCATCCTGCTTAAATGTGAAATGTCGGGAATTTAGGCACTTAGACAAGGATTCGAAGGCAATGGCCTCATATACCGTTGTCCTAGTGTCAGATACAACATACCTAGCTCAGTGATAGTGCTCAGCACGCTCTTACTGTGCGCGGGCACGTGCGCGCCCAGCGCCGGAGCGCACGCGCCGCGGACCCACTGCGACACACCGCGCGCACGCGCAGAGTGCACACCCCCCGACTGGACTGTTGTAGCGTCGACGACGGATAGCCCGCATGCTATGAGGATTAGCCTGTTGAAGAATGAGGTTATGTACATTTGAATTCGGAATCTCAGATAATTATCAAGTTTTAGGAACTCGAACTCCATGTCATACAAGACAAAGTTCAAATTCTATTGCTACCGAAATTTATGCTATCTGTACGCCGCTTTAGTATGCATTGAAGGTTTTATCGAAAGTGTGAGATTCAAGATGAAACTTTCAAATGTGATGATGATTTTATCTACATCATCAAATCAAATCCAATGAGGATAAAACTGCCATTTGCTCACTTCAGATGTCGCTACTATCCAGCATCTAAGAATTTGACAGCTAGACGTCACTATCCATACATTTTTTTTGTAAACATGCGACTTTTTTACGCATAATTAATTAATATGCCTACTTGCGCAGATGTTGACTGCAAAAATACGGAGACACATGTATTTGCCAAACATGTTAAAATACGAAAAAAGTGGGAGAAAGCTTCGAAAAAAAAATTATAAACCCAATATTTCGTTGACACTATCTGCTACCCTTTTATTTATACTTGAAGACTTTTATTTATTGGAGAAATTCGTACATAGGTGATGCTCCCAAGAGAACTAATTTATTTCATTGCCTACAGGCATATCACACAAATGACAGCCGGGACCACCGCTTCACGTACGGCGAGATACGGAGGGGTCTTGGCATGTAAAGATAGTCACCCATCTACAGAAAAACCGCGGCAAGTGACTTAACCTGATCGATCGACCCGTGCAGCTGGTATTACTTAGCCACAAGCCCCGACCACCTCATGAATGGACAAGTCTGCTACAAATAATGACGTTTTGTACCTGAACTGCGGCAGGTCGTGGTAAGGCAGAGCTGGGTTGTGGTGCAGCATCAAGAAACGGTCCAGAGCTTCGTCCAGCGCAGGTTCTGGTAGACGATACCACGGTAACTTGCATGCCTCGTCTAATATCTGAATACACGAGAAAATTTATAAGTATAAGAATCATTACTTCAAGCACACCCCCACACACACACACCACACACATTACACGCACACACACAATCACCACTACAGGCACATTTTAAACAATTTTGTTTTATTTATTTATTTTGCATTATTTTAGTCTTTTTATTTTTCATTGTTAATCTTATTGCATAAGTTTTTCAATAGTAGTTCCTCCCGGGAGAGGGCACTGGCTCTTGTAACACAGGTTAACCACCTAGCACAAGTGTCAGGGACTTCACGTTAATTGTAACCACTTCCTTATGTAATAAAGATTATTATTAGATTATTATTATTTCTAAAGTGTCTTTGACATATCTCGGGACCCTGGGGTCCCGGACTTTTGGAAGGCGTACGAGGGGCCGAAGCCAACTCGCAGAGGCCCCTTAGACAATTTTAAATTTTAAATTATGAGGAGGCACCAACCGACGATTATCCCTATATGCAGTATGCAAGTGCACCCAAGGACAACCCCCGGTTGGTGCAGGACTATTGCAGAACATGGAAACAAACCATATTGGGGCTATATTATTAATTTTCAGAAAATATAGGTGTTACAGTCCGCGAGGTCTAAGCTGAGCTTTGCATTTGTGAGCTTTACATAGATAGTGTAGGTGAGACGTCCGGCATAGAGCGCGACGCGTCCTTTGTTTGGTTTAAAACCGATTTATACTGCTTTTTGGCAATCGGCTTTTGTGTTCAAACAGTTTCTCAATAAAGGTACCGAAGTGAAAATTTTTACTTAGGTACATTTATTCAGAAAATTTATATTTATAGTTCAGAATCGTACCATGCACATCTATCAACAATTCGGGCAAAAAACATTTTAAGAATGCAAAGCATTTTTTTTAATAAACACACTTTTGTGTAAAAAAGTAATGATTAGACTACCCATTTGTAACAGCGTCCTTAAAAGCTGGCAACTACTACCTCTAACTTTACTTTTTCTTTAAACTTTAGCTGGTGCCGAAAATTAAAATGATTATTAAATACCATTTTGATACTAAATCAAAATATTATTTTTCAACATGGATGTCATAATCTAGGTTTTCGAGGATGCTGTTGCCAAAACTGAGGTTTCAAATTCAAAATCCAAGATGGTCGCCGTCAAATCTATTGTTTCCTAAGTTTAAGGATAGCTATAATTCTCGTAATCTCGTTATATTACCTGTTGTGAGTGCGGCAGGTGTGTGCCAGTGAACAGGTACAGTAGTGAGGCGAGGCGCGGCGCCAGCTGCGACGCGTCACAGTCCCGCAGTAGCGTCACTGACAGCGTGTAGCGCCATGTGGCACAACACCAGGATGTTAACTCTCGGTCAGTGCTGGTCGACATCTAGAGGTAAAATCAAAAAGCAATAAAATCAAACCAATAGTTTGCAAAACTTTTTTAAAATTTTCTTATTTGTCTCCCAAAAGTGACCCCCTATTCAACATTTGTTTATTTACGTCACAAGTCCGTCTTTGTATCACAGAAATGCATATGTGTACCTTTCAACTTAATCGGTCTACTACATTCGGAGAAAATTGGCTGTGACAGACGGACAGAGAGACACACGAGGATCCTATAAAGGTTCCGTTTTTTCCTTTTCAGAGACGGAACCCTAAAATATGCGTGCCCTGCATGTACAGTATAACAATGCGTTCAGGATGCTGGCGCTCCACGTTTTTGTAGCGCTTCGGGGATGTTTGCAGAGGCGAGGATTGATGGCTTTCATGCCATCATCCGAAAATGGTCTGCCTCGATCCTTCGCAGAATGCGTGCCAGCTCCCACAGCGTCCTGAGCACGTTGTGCAGTAGGTGGGATTGTCCGATGCTGCGTCACTGGGTTGGACTTCATACGTCTACAAGTATGTACTACATACTACGTGGATAGTGTGAGGTTCGACTAAGCATAAGATTATGATTAGGATACTATGATAAATGATTTATTTTCTGTAGGTAGGTTTGTAGAAACACTTTTACACGTCAATCATATTTTTTAAAACTAGATGAGGTCGGCGTTTCCTACCCGACTACTCTGAGAAGAAAGGCCGAAAACAAACTCAGAGGTCACAGTCTCTTTTAAAGTCCAGACATAATCTTGGTCAGATCATGTGAAGACCATGTAGATTGCTGTCTGAAATGGTCATTTGAGGAAAGAACCACACAGATTGAGTGGACCTGTCCAGTCAGTGCAAGCATTTGTCAGTAATCGTGCAGCTCAACTCAAAACTTAAGGAGCTCAAAGATTCGAGGAACAATACGAAAGAACTAAACTAATGTTACTTAAAACTAATGTTAGTACTACCCAAATGTCTTTTTTTTCGTATTGTTCGTCGAATCTTTGAGCTCCTTGAGTTTTGAGTTGAGCTGCACGAGTACTGACAAATGCGTGCACTGCAGGTCCACTCAATCTGGGTGGTCTGAAAATAAAGGTTTAACAATAATAATAAAAACTGAAATACATTATCTAGTAACCTGCACAGCCTGTTGTAAACACTTCCCATAGAACCACTGGTGCTCACGCCACGGTAACTCGGCCAGTTCCGCCAGCAATGCTGAAGCTTGCACTCGACTCTCCTGTGTACTGGCACCCGGGGCAGTAGCTGCGTTTGAACCTTGCACGTTGACGTACGTCTGAACGGACCATTCGAATATTTGTTGGAGGAGATGGATTTCCGAACCTGTGAAGAGATAATGATGGTGTTTCAATTTTGTTGAACTTGTCTGAGACTGGCTAACAGTCACGAAACGAGTTTGCACACTTTGACTACTATTTTATTTTGTTAGTTTACTATCTTAAGTTTGACCGCTGCCGCTGTACCGCGGGCGCGGGATGTCGTGAACGTTGACAAATAAGCGGCGGACGCCGTGAGCGTTGACGAATAAGCGGCCTACACTGCCCCCCAGTCTCGCCACGCACATTCCTAAGACGCGGTACTGCGGTAGCGGTTAAACTATAGTGACTTACCTTCACTTTGTCTACATCAGTTTTTGAAGCCTTAGGATCAAGTCGCAAAATTTAATTCGCTGTCAAATGTTATGTTAACTTTCGCGATAACTTAACTAACGAAGTTTTGCGACTGATCAAATTGGATGGACTTGTAGAAACTAAGGGCCAGGGGGACAGGAGATCTACAATTTACGTTTAATGTGGTAAACTGGGGATAATGTCTATTGTTAACGCACACACTGTGCGTCGTATTACAGCTGCGTGCAGCTGTGAGAGCCCGTGGGTCACGGGGGACGGGCGGCCGCAGTTGTCGCTGACAGTCTGCTCGGATCATTCATTGAGAGCGCTTGTTACGCCCAACGCGTCACAAGCGTCACTTAAATACTGTACCTAATTGTTATTAAGTAATATAATTCTAAAGAGTAGGCTCGCTTATTATTAAGCCCCTGGCCATTGTGACCGTTTCTAATTTTATAAACCTACGTATTTTCCTTTTCAGCTGGTGCCAGGTGAATATACCAAAAAAATACCATGACAGTTGAAATTGTACCAATATTATACCGATAATTAGTCTACTAAAAATATGCTATCGTCATTCTTCGGAGCCTCAAATATACCAATTTAGTACTAAAAATACCAAAAACGGTCACACTGCCCCTGGCTAATATTACCAACATCTATAAGTAAAACTTACCAGGACAGTCAAGCATGATCTGATGCACATTATTAACGAATTGTTTCAACATGGGCGTGTAAGCCTCATTGTCAGCCGTCGAGCTGAGCAGCGGCAGCGCGGCGGGGTGCGGGCACACCCACGCGCCCCACGCCTCTTGTAGCGCGGCCCACGCGAACCACGCCACTGAGGACAAACACAACTTTAAAAAAAATTGTTACTCTACGATCCGCAAATGCGCAAATGGTCGCCATGCAGTGAAAACCTCAATCTGCCTATACCAGAAAGGTTTAGGTAGTGAAATAAAGGTAAACAATCTTGATGTGTCCTGATCCTGTGATCCTGGTATAGCCATTTCCCAACTATGTTGGGGTCAGCTTACAATCTAACCGGAGTCAGCTGAATATCAGTATTTTACATGGAGCGACTACCAATCTGACCTCCACAACTGGGTAATACGATAGCCCTTCGTAAGACTGGTTGTCAGACTTTCGTGCTTCTAACGACCCGTAACCACTGTCAAAGATTCATGAATGACAGCCGGGACCAATGGCGTAAGGTCGATTCACACATATCAGTGTACTACAGTTCCGACACAGGGGGTCTACTCCCTAAGTCCGTCCGTCCGTCCATCAGTCCATCCGTCTGACATAACGATCCATCAAAACAAATGTAAAAGTGAATTTTAATATTTTCGGCCGGGCAAAAACATATCGGGAGTAGGGACAACTGTCAAATCGTGTTGTCATTCATACTTCGTTCGGGCCCCGAACCAATCATCTATCCGTAGGTGATACGGAGTAGGAAACGCCCGTAACGAAGGCTTCGTGCTTAGGGAATAGACCCCCCGTACCGGCACAGTGCGAAATATTCTTTCATACATTCCATAAGAACGCACATATTTTTTGTCGAATCACGGACGCCGCGGCATCAAAATATAGGATTGGTTCGTTAAAATACATTCGAAATACAAAACCAATTTGTGGGACAAAATAGCAGCACAAATAAAATAATAAAAAAATAATAATAATAAATTTCCTTGATGCTGCTCTTCTTCTTCGTGTAAAGCAATAGCTACTATTGCTAGCTCTGTAGTATTGAACAGAGCCATAGAATAATCACGGTACTTGACGAGACGGACACGTTTTCACTGAAGCACCGTGAGCTGAGTACTGACATGTGTGAATTGAATCACTGACGCTACACTGTAGCACTGATACTGAACTGAGCGGACACGGACACGGAACTGTGGCTTCACGGATATGTGTGAATCGACCGTGTGATCGTGTTTAACGTGCTTCCTGAGGCACGGAGGAGTCTCGGTATGTAAAGATGGTCACGCATCCACGGACCAACCCTTATGCCAACGCTTATGTATGGAAGTGAATGTTGGGTGTGACAAAAGAGGCATGACAGTTGGGCACATCTAGTTACAGAAACAATAATTCTACTCAGTATAGAGTAATTGTAATATTGTAATTGTAATAATTTATTTCATAAACAAGAGGTACAGTCTGTTACAAGTAGGTTGACAACTTAGGATAAGTATACATCTGAGATGAGTAGGTAACAATACAAGTTTACGAACTGACGTCCTAGCTAGGTTACTTAGTAGCCTGTATTAAGGACAATCAGCGCTCATTTCCCGAAAATAAGATAAAAGTATTGATTAGACTGTTACATAATTATTATCAAAAAGAACAAATTAACAAAAGTCCAGTACAAGAATGTGTGTGTTGTACGTGTGTGTTGTGTGTGATTGTGTGCGCGTGAGTGTGTCTGTGTGAGTGTGAGTGTGTCGGGGAGAGTGTCGTCTATGTCATTCATATTATATCTGTGTGACAGTTCTTAAACCTGCATATTCACGCCAGAGGACTGTGCATTTGTACAACATGGTATGATATTCCTTTCAGCAGTTAAAGCCTACCTCTCTCCGGTTCATAACTGAGCCTGACAGCCGCTGCAACGAAGGCTCTCTGCAGCGCGTGCAGCAGTGCGGCGATGTGCGGCGCGTGCGCCGCGTGCTGCGCGTGCCGCGCGCGCTGCACGCCCGTGCGGGCTTCCCACCAGGCTACACCCAGCTCGCGGAGCAGGTGGCCTATCTGAGGACAAAGTATTTTTGGAGAAATCGCGATTTATAGGGTTCCGTACCTCAACGGAACCCTTATAGGATCACTCGTGTGTCTGTCTGTCTGTCTTTCCTTTGCTCCGAATCTAATGGACTGATTAAGTTTAAATTTGGTACACATATGGATTTCTGTGACCCAAACACGTACGGCTAAAGTAAATAAATGTATTTTGAATATGGGTGTCACTAAAAAAACTGTACCGTGTGACATATCAAATGGAAGGGCTTATGAGGGTCTCAAATGTATATATTTTTTTATAATGTTAAAATAAATCGTTTTAAAGTTATTTAAGAAAATAGACGAAAATTTAGCAATCCCCCCCCCCCCTTCGAAACTACTAAGCCTAAAATTTTGAAAAAAATACAGAAAATAGTTCAACATGTTAAATCTCTCAATATTGTGAGTACAAACTTACATTTACAGTTGCAATGTATGGGAGAACATGTTTTTCAACTACAATGTTAAGTTTGTTCTTGGGATAAATTCATCCCAACTACGGAACCTTTCATTGTGCGTGGTCCAACACGCACTTGGTCGGTTTTTGATGACGTAGTTTTATTTCACTTCTAATTTGCTATTGACTAAAATCATCATTTAAAAAAAAGAAAAATTGTGAGCAACTGAGCGCCAATTTGGCGCAGCATGCGCGGAATAAAAAGATAAATGGCTGCGTGGAGCTCGTGCGGCTCCTCCTGTAAGAACGCTACTGGGCAAGCAAACCTTTCGAGGGAGGAGATCTTGAAAAGCTACCAATATTCAGCCCGATTGTGATATTTCTATTACTCACCAAAATCCGGCAGCGCAGCGGTCAGGACACACAACTCCTCTACCCGGTGTAAAAAAACACTTGCCGAAGCCGAAACACATATTCTACAAATTATTTGGATCGTTTTTTTCCACTAGATCATACCTGGGCAACTACTGGTTCTGGAGATATTGAACGTCAAAGTCGTATTTTTTTTTACTAAAACGTATTCGAAGTGTTATTACTAAACTTTTTCCGACAAGTACCTACGCGTACCTTAGAGCGAAGGGGCGGGGCTTAACTCCGTTTGCCTGGGTTCGCGTTACATTGCGCGTAATAAATAATTGCTTTTTTTTATACATAAAAATAAAAGTCGTTTCCCAGCAATAATTTTTGCGCAAAGCTATTTAGTTAGATGCACAGTATGCATAGTTGACGGCTTTGTGATGTGTCTTTTTACACCCTGTAGGTATATTAACTGCTGCTTATGTACTCCTAGTACTTTATCAGCTCTCACGACTAGAGTCCTACGAGCTCGCGGGACCGTATTATTGATAATGCCTTGACACACCGCACTACATATTATTATAGGCACAAAGTTCTCTAGCAAAGTTCACCAGTACATTACTATGCACTTCAGTACTTCTTACCTGATCGAACGGAACCGCAGCCGCCTTAGCATCCACGGCTCTTAAGACGTGCGTCCAATGTTCAGGCGGGAGCGTATTATTCACAGCTGCTGCGACACATCTCAGTACATGAGCACAAAGTTCCCTCGCATCCACCAGGACGGCGCTATGCACTCCTAGTAGTTCGACCAGCATGTGATGTTCGGTGGCCGGGGCGGGCCCCCCACGTTGGACGGCGCGGATTAGGGCTTCGAGCATGTCGCGACGTTGGGAAGGGTCTGCTGATTCTGACCAGCGAGACATTTCGAACTGAAAGAAAATTTTATATTAGCAGATGATTTTTTTTCTTGACTATTTGCACACCTGTTAAGGCGTCGCATACGAAATTTTTCCGATTTCGCTAATTTTCGTGATTTTAAAGACGTAATTTTACAGTCAAAATACTGTATTTCTATAAATTTTAATGCACAACATAAAAGATCATTTCGATGATGTTGATTTATTTGATTTAATTATTTACAAAAATCAATCTTTAGTCGATTCTGTAATAATCGATATGTCGTAGGTACCTACTTATTATATAAATACTACCCACCATTATTATTACTTCACTTCTCGTTTGCGCTCTGATCAATACGGACGTATAAACTTCCTAGTGACTTTCAATTGGCTAATAATAATCTGTATATTTTAAAAAGCCCATAACTCGTTTTATTGAAGTGTTAGAACCTAAATTTCCTACAGGTTATGGGCCCAGGTTACGTTTTTATTGCGATATAAGTGGTTAAAATTTAAATAAAAAATACGGGCATTGTTAAGTGAAATGGACGTGATAAAAAAAGTTCCAATGTTATCCTCGAGTAGGTGACGGCATACTCATAAAAAAATTTAACAATTTTTGATGATTTGATCATCGAATTGTTAGCCGGCACGCCGCCGCCAAACCACGCCACGCGAGGTAGCTCATTTGTTAATCAACCTACCCCCATCTTATGATGGCGTGATAACTGCGATCGAAACTTTATCGGAGGATAAGTTAATGCTAGCATTCGTTAAACCAAGGCTTTTGGATCAGGAAGTCAAGTCTAAAAATGAGTCCAGTGATACCAGTGTCAAAAGTTTTGCAATTTGAAGGGGAAAATGGACAGGAATTTCGAAAAACAAAATTCGATAATTCTCAAAATAATAAAGGAAATAATAGCTTCAACTAGGAAGTTAACAAGCAGAAGAATAAGTCTCAGTTCATGAAGTGTTATCACTGTGGCCGCAAGAAGAAAAAAAAAAAAAAAAAGAGCTCAAACATTACAGCAGCAGCAGAAAATACGGAGAGGACAAGGACGGTCCAGGCAGTTGGAATCAGTGAACCATCCACGTCGAGCTATTTTTCTGGCTTTGCTTTTATGATGGCAGACTATCAAGCGGATCATGATGGAAGATACTTTCCTGTTGGTTTCTGGAACATCGGACCATATTATAAACAGGGAAGATCTTTTCATTAGTCACACCGTCTTGCAAACGCCATTAAAATTTCTATTGCTAAAAATGGTGAATTTATTTCAGGGAACGATGTATGTGACCAGCAACATGGGCGTTCAAGAAGTTTTGGAGGACGTGCTCTTCTGTGCTGCGGTACCACCTGTTTTTCTTAACGAAAATGCAACGTGCTGGGTTGACAGTCATTTTCGACCAGCGAGGAGCCCAAATACGTAAGGTTAATAAAACTATCATGCAAGGTATGTTGAAAAATAATTTAATTGCTGTAGACTTAATGGCATCTGTAAATAAGTGTCAATGTGTTTCTCAAGTGTGCAGTATGTACAAATTATGGCTTTGGTCATAATTAGTAAAAATTAATTCATCGAAATTAAAAAAAAAAAAAAAAATGGTTGATGACACCAGCCAAATTGAAACTGTTATGCGAGCCTGGATGATAAATTGTGTGAGGCCCACGGAGATGAGGCCTGTATAAATAGGAAACAAAGTCGATTTCCATTCTTATCAGGTCAAAAAATAAAAGTCATGTTAAACAGCTATTATTTATTGTGCACTCAGATATTTGTGGACTATTGTTAGGTACTATTTATACCCCCAACTAACGACAAACAAAAAAAAACTACTTTGTACTTTTTGTTGATGAGTATACGCATTAGGTACTTTGTTACGTACTGTTTAACCCACCTATAAATCAGACGTGTTTGCTGTTTTTAAAGATTTCGTGGCTAAAAGCGAGGCTAAGTTTAATTTAAAATTAGTCAACTTATGCTGCGATAATGGTGGCGAATATCTATCGACTGAAATGAAAGATATCATAAAATTTAAAAATTCCGAGAATACCACAATTGAATGGCGTTTCTGAACGTATGGTCGGAACCATTACTTAATTGAAAAGCTCGTTTAAGCGGTGCTAAATTAGACAAAGTGTTTTGGGGCGATAGGCAGTACCAACTGCTGTTTATTTGATTAATTTGACCCCAATTAAAACTTTGAAAGTTTTCAAAAACACCATTCGAAATGTGGCATGATACAAAACCTCAAATTAAAAAAAAATTTGAAGGTTGGTTCAACTGTTTACGTTAATAATAAAAGCAGTAAGACCAAGTTTGATGAAAAAAAAAAATCATGGAAAGGGATACTTGTGGGTTATGAACCAAACGCTATAATGTTTGGAACCCAGAGTGCGAAAAAATTACATAGTAGTCAGGGATGTTATTGTTGATGAGACTGGTTTTCTTCAATCCAGGCCAGACCTCAAGTCTGAAGGGAATATTAAAAAATTCTCACGGCAAAGCTGATGATGTAATATCCAAGTCAGTGCCGGTCAAGTCTCATAACTCTGACAGTTCTAAATCAGATATGTCTATGGTCTAAATCTGATGAGTACGAGTGTCCTAGTAAAGTTCGCAAATTCAACCATGATAATATAAAATTGAATCGGAGCAAATAAATGATATACTATTTGATAACCCATCTTCACCAAGAGAAAACACAAATAAAATCCTGACGTTAGATGATGCAATAGGTTCAAAAGTCGTCTACCTATGTTGTATAATGAAGACGATGATCGCCATTTTGTGTGCTCAGTCTATTTTATGTAAAATACCAAATTCATTAGAAGACGTCAAAACTCGAGACAAATCTCAGTGGGAAAGTGAAATTAGGGACAAACTAAATTCTCTAAAACTAAATAATACGGACTTTAGTACCAAGACCTGAAAATAAAAACATTGTCAATTTATTGTAAATGGATGTTTCCTATAAAACATGATGAAATTGGAAAACCTTTACCATAAAACAGGCACAGCTTGTTGCAAGGTGTTTCAGTCAAGAATACCTCACGGACTATACCTACTGAAACTTTCGCACCAGTATAAGCATGAATAGCTAGTTTCAGATGTATCTTACTTTTGCAAATTATCTTAATTTGCTAGTTCGTCTTAAGGATGTCAAAACTACCTTCCTAAATGACGAATTAAAGGAAGATATTTATATGAAAGTCCCTCTCATGTTTAGATAATTATGTGTGTAAATTAAATAAAGTACTTTACGGGCTTAAAAATGCAGGAAGTTAAATGTGGGTTTGAAGTTTTCGATCTATCTCATAAAGAAGAAGGTTTTCAGAATTCTTCACTTGAATAGGTGTCAATATATGCTAAACAATGGAGATGTACATAAAAATATTTGTTGTTTTATATATAGGTGATTTAGTTATAGTATGCGCTGATATTGAAATAATTAAAAAAAAAAATTAATGAGTTAATTTAAAATGACGATGAATGAAATTAATGATGATGATGAAATAATTTTAATTTTATGAAATAGCATTAAATCAAAATGCATACATATAAACGGTATTAAATAAATTTAATATCCACGATTGTAAACCTGTCAATACACCAATGGAAAATAAACTCAATTATGACGCATTAAACTCTGAAGAAAAATATTATGATCATTTTGAAACGATAAAGAATGTTCAATGTATGTCATGTTATGCACTCGTCCAGATTTAATTACTTACAAGCGCTATTATACTGAGTAGGTATACGAACAAAATTAGTAAAGAACTCTGGCAGTGTCTGAAGAGAGTGCTGCGGTACTTGATAGGTACTGTTGATTTAATATTAAGTTATAGGTGAAAGATGTGCCTACACTAACATTATATGTGGCTACGTAGATTCAGATTGGGGTGGCAGTGATTCAAATGACAGGAAAAGTACAACTGGGTATTTCAAGCTGCAAGCAAACCTGGAGTACAAAGAAACAAATGTCAGTTGCTGCCTCTTCAACTGAGGCAGATTGTATGGCATTGTATGAAACTGTCATGGGAGGCTTTAGGGCTTAAATCACTAGCAGTTAGTATTAAGATAGATATAATTAAATCTATCATATTCTATGAGGATACAAATGGCTGCATAAGCATTGCAAATAATCCAACCAATCACAAACGTACAAAACACATAGATGTAAAGTATTATTTTTCTAAGGAACAGATTGAGAAAAATGTAATAAAATAAAATTACATTCCAACAGTTCAGCAGTTGGCAGATGTTCTGACCAAGGCATTACCCGCTATTACTTTTCAAGAGATGAAAAGTAAAATGGGCTTAGATTAAGATACTGATTGAATGTTTATTGATTCTACATAATAATTTGATTTATGATTAATTTAATTATTATTAAGAATAATTTAATGAAATGGTTTGATTAAGGTTTTCTGGGTTTTCCTTAATCCTTGGCAGCAAATGTTGGACCATGATGTATTCCCAGCAAACACTAGGAAGTGAATATGTTCCGGTCAATTAGGTAGTATGTACTATGACTTATTTTGTTTGTATAATTGGTAGATTAATTTTTGAGGGGGCGTGTTGATTTATTTGATTTAATTATTTACAAAAATCAATCTTTAGTCGATTCTGTAATAATCGATATGTCGTAGGTACCTACTTATTATATAAATACTACCCACCATTATTATTACTTCACTTCTCGTTTGCGCTCTGATCAATACGGACGTATAAACTTCCTAGTGACTTTCAATTGGCTAATAATAATCTTTATATTTTAAAAAGCCCATAACTCGTTTTATTGAAGTGTTAGAACCTAAATTTCCTACAGATGATAATCTAATCTCTAATGAATGAGCTACATTTTAATTTTGCGTCGAGTTTATTATGCGAGAATTAGGTTGGTTTAAAAGATTTTTTAATGGCAAATGTTTTGAATTTTTTGCATTTTTTTTTTCAGGAAATGGATTGATTTTGAATTAAAGTTTATTTCTGTTGTTTTTGTTTTATGAACGAGAGTTTTAAGTAGCCGAAATCAAAAGCAATTCTTTGCCAAATTTTTCAAAAATTTGACTAAGTTGAATATTTTTTTAATCAAAAATTTTATATTAAAGTCGTAAAAAGTGATTCATACACTGTATATACCACTTTAACAAGAATACATTGTTATTTTTCCATACCCTTTAGACGTCAAAACGACTCGTAAATATGTGATATACTAAACCTCTTACATCAAAAATTCACAAAACAGTCGCCGGTTTTGGTCGATAACTAAAATGAACAATAAAAATAAAAAAAGTAGCTCATACATTAGATCAAAATTGGAATGATCTTTCATGTTGTGCATTAAAACTTATACAAATACTATATTATAATAACTGTAAAATCTCATCTGTAAAATCACGTCAATCAGCGAAATCGGCAAAATTTCGTGTACAGCCTCTTAAGTTAAAATATGGTTTGAAGTACTTTTGTTTACATATGTAAATGAAGATCATTAAAAAACATTCATTTCAATTTCCCGCTTGCAAACTCCATGCATTTCAAATGTTTATTTTCTTTTTAAACTATGGTATAGACATTCTGGATTGACTATGAAACGAATGAGTACCTATAAAGAAATGAATTATTAGACGCCATTACTGATAAAACATTAAGGAATAAAGTGAAGCAATAGCTTTAAATGTTGTTTCTCTTCTTTACAGGTATGTAATTAATCTTTAATTAGTAACTTAGATAACGAGAAGTTATTTTGTGTATACAGGGTGTCCCGTAAATAATGGATAATCTCTTAAGGGGTCATCGTACTCATCATTATGAACAACTTTTACTATGGGACCAAACCTGGAATCGCGAAAAAAAAATCAGCTGCTCCCTACATTTTGACGAGTTTGATGTAGATAAATGTACTGGTCAGCTGATTTTTTTTCGCGATTTCAGGTTTGGTCCCATAGTAAAAGTTGTTCATAATGATGAGTACAATGACCCCTTAAGAGATTATCCATTATTTACGGGACACCCTGTATATTATGGTCTAACATTGTAATAATAGTTATTTATGCAATTGACGTATAATAAGGGGTATTAAAAAACGAATGAGTGTTTATCACATGAGTGTTTTAATACCTAATTATGTACAGTTGCATACAAGACTTTATCTACATCCATGTTATGAATCCTCTATAAAAGGTTCTGAAACAGTTTTTTTGCGATACTAATACTCGTATCGAACATGGCGGCCGGCGTCATAGTATACGACGTGAATTCGAATAAGTTCTTTATTTAAATTACGGCGCCGTTGTAGTGAAACGCACGTGCATTACAATGTTCTTTTTTTGAAAACGAGTTGTATTATGAAATTCAGTACATTATAACACCCGTTTGGATGATATTAGCCGCTACTATGACACTGGTTGTTTTAATGTTGGCAATAAGCTAACTGTTACAGAAACTTTTATAGAGTATTTATAGCATGGGTGTAGATAAAATACATTCTCTTCTTTACAGAGCAACGACTCAACTTATTGTTTCATTACTTACAAAGTAAATACCTAACCACGCATTACACATATATAAAAATGGATGTGTGTATGTGTATGTATGCATGTTCCCTGTGGAGTCCAAAACAGCTGAAGCAATTTTGATGAAACTTTATTTTTCATCTTCAGATTAGACCAGCGGGTGATCCTGTGATGTTTGGTAGCGATCGAAACAACAGATATTTTTTTTGGCTTTTTGGTAATTTTGTGTCATATTTTTTTCTGCAAAAAGTACCAGGCTTGCATGAATTCAAGATAGTATTTCAACCATCCAGTACAAGTCACCTGGCTATAGATAATTAGTGCTATCTGTGCAAAGCCGGTGCGGGTCGCTCAAACCGGTCGGTCTTAGCAACAAGAGAGGAGGTCGGTCAGTCAGAAATATGATATATGTGACATATATGCGACAGTAATGTGACACATAGGCGACAGTAATCTCCCAAACACAAAAACTTATTTTTATAAATTCACGAGAAAATTGTGTTTTTTATTTAAACGCTACTTTAGACTCACCTTAGACAAATAACTGAACACAGTATGCGACGGCAGCTGAGAATCCAACAATGCAGTATAAACCTTAGGCCAGTCGGAGGCCGGTAGCCGTCTGGGCGCGAGTAGGGCTCCGCACAGCGTCTGCTGCAGCACGCTGGTGGAGCGCTTGCCCCACGCGGACAGCAGCTCAGACGACATGCGCCCGTCGTGGCATATCCAGCGCTGGAAAGATTTGGACAATTTTTCCGGTTTTTTTTTAAATTGGATAAAAAAGCAGCACGTTTTGTCTTAGTTTAGCAAGAGAATTTTAAAATTTCATGGCGAAAGTTTGCATGAAAGAAAGAAAACTGGGTTTAATTGGCATTACAGCAAAATATAAAAACATCAAACAATGATTGTAATGCCAAAAGGGCCTCAGCTCAGCATATTGTCGGATGACAACACAAGGTCTACCAGCTGACGCTGATTTTCAGCTGCGACCCACGAGTGCCATACGCTAGAATAATTAACACAGAAGTGCGTATCCGATTTATAATAAATTATAAGAATGAATTAAAATTACATGTTGTGACATGCATGTATGTGTGCGTCGGATAGATGGATGGATGTTTGTTGCCAGAATGGCTGAACGGATCTGGATGACATTTGGCACAGAGATAGATTATAGTTTGGAATAGCACATAGGCTACTTTTTATACCGGAAAAGTGTACGGTTTTCATGGGATAATTTTCTACATCCATGCGGGCGAAGCCGCTGGCAAAAGCTAGCTGCTAAAAAAATGCCAGATGAAAAAGTTCATCAAGTACTTAAAATATGTTGAGTCCGGGTAGCATTTTTTCATAACATTGTTACATTATTTAAATGTTATCTGGATCCCGCACTAAGATATCCTGTGTTGCAGGATCCAGTCTCTTTCACAGTGTGTGTGTGTGTGCGACCTAGCGGCCAATCATTAACCTATTTTTGACATGCACACTTGGTCATGGGGAGGATTTTCAATTGACTATTGATTTTTTTATACAACAAATGCCGAGAAAATGATTTGTCTTTGGATTTTAGTTTGCAGAAAGCTCTATTCCATTTAGGCGTTCTAGCCGAGCGCTGGTCCAACTACCACTATGGCAATTGCAGTTTTAATAAATAAATAAAAAACCTTTATTTTCTCCACCACATAATGAAAACATAATACAATACATAATTATAATGTTTAAAAGGTATGAAGTTACCTCTGCCAGGTCACTGACTAGAGCCGTAAGTACGCTGCTGGCCGGCGCACACGCAGCGCAGTGCGGTGCGCCGGCGCAGCGCCACGCGCGCTCCACCACGCGCACGCCCGCCTCGCTGCTGCGCGTACGTCTGTATACCAACACGTTCCATAGATACATATATAGAACATGCTTTATTGTACTCCTAAATTTAACAAAGCTCATTTACAATTAGTGTTTATATAAGTAAGAGGAGTTCGTGGCTAAGTAATTACAGCCGCACGGGTCGATCCACCAGGTTAAGCTACGCTTGCCGGGGTTGGTCAGTGGATGGGTGACCATCTTTACAAACCGAGACTCCTCCGTGCCTCGGAAAGCACGTTAAGCCGTTGGTCCCAGCTATCATTACTGGATCTTTGACAGTCGTTACGGGTCGTCAGAAGCCCGAAAGTCTGACAGCCATTCTTACCAAGGGTTATCGTATTACCCAGTTACTGGGTTGTGGAGGTCAGATAGGCAGTCGCTCCATGTAAAATACTGGTATTCAGCTGCATCCAGTTAGACTGTAGCCGACCGCAACATAGTTGGGAAAAGGCTAGGCAGATTGACTGTCGTATTATGTACACCATATAAATTACAAGACATTTTACATTGATTGGCACAATTGTCGCTAAAAGCGATCTTTTAAGGTGATTGCGCTGTGTAGCCAGCGAAATTCAAATCTTGAGACATGCATTGATGACTTTTATGGTTAAAATTATGTAAATACATATGTTTTACTGTCGCGTATCATATTTTGATCAAGATACAACCTGACACGGACCTGCATCTTGCAAAAAAGGCAAAAAAAAATAATTTCGCGGGCTACCACAGCGCATCCCCCTTAAAGATAAGCTTTGGATGGATTATAAATTAAAGGGACCATTATTAAGTTGCGAAGTCACCCTCTTGAAGTAATTACACGCCTACCTTGCAATAGTATGCAGCGCAGCCGCCGTGCGCGCCGCGTGCGGCCGGGCGCGCGCCAGACGACGGAGCGATGCGCGCGCGCTGTTGCGGTTCTCTTTGATGCCGCGCTCTGCGTCCACTGATATACACCATTCTTGTTCCTTAACAAACGATTGTAAGTCAAAGATAATATTTAAAGATATAATATTAGATATTAAAAGATTTTGGACGTTTACGATTTTAGGTAGAAAATCAAATGCATTTAGGCCCAATGCACCACAAATCACTAAACGCTAAACATCAAAACATACAGTGTGTAAGGGACAGCCCTCCACAAACTTAACAGGGTGCATTCTCCTCATTTTGAATCATATTCCACCGGAAATTTTCTCAGGAAAATTTTCATTTTTTTAAAAGTTTTTTCAGTTATATTTTCTTTAGTTCAATGTAAAATTACATTGTGTGTTCGCAGCACTCCATTTAGTTGAAATACTCTAACAAACGACGCTCGTGAAATTAGATGTTCACTTTCTGTCTAGCTACAGAGTTCATCGAACTCACCGCATACCTATTACCTACCCCTCCCAACCAGTAACAGACGTTCCGATTTGTGCACAAAAACTCAAACAAATCATGTTTATTGGATTCCCATAACGTTCCTGAAATAATTACATGTACCGGTCATCTTAGTATGATAAACCCTTAAATTCGTCGCTATGATTAATCGATATATTTGCAGATGAAATCACGCCGGTTTTCAGAGGTTCTTGGTGGATCAGTAATCATTCTTCACTTTAGTCTAAAAAAGTGTCCTTTATTCGTACCGGTATGTAGATAGTGATGGGCTTGCATTTGTTCGCGCAGCTTCTGCGCACAGGCGGTAACGCAACCCGTACGCGCAGTACGCTGACTAGCTCCCATAGTCTGCTGTCAAAAGATGACACGCGGGCCACTTCCGTACACCATTCTCTGTAATACAATTACTATTTTAGTCACAGATTAATACAGATGGGACACTCCGCAAAATCATTTAAATAAAAAGCGACTCTTGCTACGACACAATAAAGTGCAATTCAGGTCGCACAACGCTTATTACCTACAGTTATATTCAACGACAAGTTGCCTCTCTTTCTATCGCGTAACTCTTATACCTTCTGACTAGTTAGGGTTGCCTTCTTTTACGACGCGGCGCGTGAGTGAGTATCGAACTATAGTATAGTTAAATACACATTTTATTTTATTTTATTACCAAATTTACTACAAAGCATATTAAATATATAAACAAAAGAACGTATACAGGGTGTCCCGTAAATAATGGATAATCTCTTAAGGGGTCATTGTACTCATCATTATGAACAACTTTTACTATGGGACCAAACCTGAAATCGCGAAAAAAAAATCGGCTGACCAGTACATTTATCTACATCAAACTCGTCAAAATGTAGGGAGCAGCTGATTTTTTTTTCGCGATTCCAGGTTTGGTCTCATAGTAAAAGTTGTTCATAATGATGAGTACGATGACCCCTTAAGAGATTATCCATTATTTACGGGACACCCTGTATATAAAAGTAAAAATAGAAAATTAAAATTCTTCGTCTGAGTCATCGTCATCATCTGTTATCGATAATGGCCTTGAGCGCGCGCAACTAGCGCACATCCCTACTCCGATTATGATTTATGACCAAGTCTGCAGCGAGATTTTAACTATACTATAACGTGCGAGCCGGCCGGTGCGCGGCAGCCCACACTGAATTGCCCCAGTGACATGAGCTCGCCGCATACTTGTAGCTTCATACCTAAACTGCGGAGTGTCCCATCTGTATTAATCTGTGGTTTAGTGTTAGGGTGTACTATAGGGGCACCTCTGCCCAACCCTCAGGGGAAACGAGGCGTGATGTTATGATGATGATGATGACGTTAGGGAAATCAAAATGGCTAATTGCTAGCTATAATATCATTGTTAAAATTGTGATATTAATGACTGTAATATTATCTGAAATAAAAGATTTTATTATTATTAAAACAAAACATTAAAAGTTCTTAATAAGTTATCAACTGACGACACGGTTGGCGCAGTGGCTGAGCAATTGACTGCTGCGCAGCATGTCGCGGGTTCGATTCCCGCACGGAACAAATATTTGTACGACCTACAAGTATTTGTTCCGAGTCTGGGTGTTTTTCTATCTATAATATGTATGTATTTACAAAAAAAATATATATATAAGTAGTTTATCAGCCATCTCGTTACCATAACACAAGCATTAGGTTGCTTAGCTTGGGACTAGATGGCGTTGTGTGAAATGTCCAAGGATATTTATTTATTTATTTATAACTTCAATGGTATCGGACGAACTATTTGGTACAGAGAATAGAAGAGCATCATCATCATTTCAGTCGAAAGACTTCTTTAGAGGGATGAGGAACAGGGTGTAAAGTTCACTCATCCTCCATAGAAAAGGGAGCATCCTCCGACCAGACGGGTGTTGTGTCTGGTGGGCAACTGCCCGACGGTTGACGTCGGGACGTTGTATATAATTTTGCTAATCGCGCGGTAAATTCTGATTGCGCGATGCAGGATTTGCGTGCTGTGCCGCGCGGGGCGGCACAGGGGTATCGGTAAACTGTACCAAGAGTGTGCCAGACATTCATTTTAAGAATCGCTAAAGTAATATTTTTCTATATTTTAGGCAGTAAGTACTAAGACTTTAGTATACTTCAATAAATACATGATGTATTTAAGAAACTTACTGTGCAAGTCTCTCGATGTCATTCAAATGTTTGTCGACCAAAGAAATAAGGGTGCGCGCGTCTTTGAAGTCCACATCCTCTACAGGTGACTTGATCAATGTTCCTCTTCGTCTGTAAACAGAACAAGTGTATTATATTATATAATCTCTGAAGTTTAATCTCTGAAGTTTGCATTGAGAAAAATCAGAAATTATTCTATGTGATAGAAGTTTATGTATAGATTACAGGAAACATAAAACGATGTCTCTAAATAGCACTGTTTTTCAGAAATCATCAACAAAAAATTACATATAAAACGATGGTACGGAACCCTCGGTGCGCGAGTCCGACTCGCTCTTGTTTAATATTGTTCTCAAGCAAGTGACATGTCTTTATTGGGAATAAAGTTTCTTTAAACCGAAAATATACGTAATAATAAACATTATCACCAAACTTCAAAGTCAAGGGGAAGTTAAAATATTCTTCGGAACAAAATTTTAATTTTGTCGTGTTTACATTTTTTTTATTGTTTATTAATTAAGAAACAAAACAAAATTTATACAGAAACATTACAAAAACCTCGAATAGATTTGACCAGATGTTGAAACACTTTTAAGCAATCTTAATACATATTAACAAAATCATTATACATATAAGGTTAAAACATAGTTTGATACAAATAACGATACCCATCACGTCTGCGGAATTTCCCTAATTTGATATAACCCTGTACAGGGTGTCCCGTAAATAATGGATCAAACGTAACGGGTAGGTAGCTTACCTAATTTCCAACAACTAATTTGAATATAAAAAAAAAAACCGTTACAGTAACCAGGATATTAATTTTTTTTCGAATTTTACGATTTTGTCTTCCAGAATTAAGCTTTTTTAATGCTGTCGCTGCAAATGATGACATTTTTAGGTATGATTTTTATTTAACATTTCTGAATAGCTTACTAATGTTATAAGATACCATTTTTTTGAATACCGTTTTATTTGCCTTAGAAAAAAAATCTTGAGTTGAAAAGTTTTTTCTTTACGATGTTAGGACCAAAGTTGAAAAAATTCTCCTGTAAAAAAAATGTATGACACCGAAGACCACCATTATTTTAAAAACTTGTACATTTAATAAGGTTTGCAAATTGGTATAAAACTTACGTCTAGTCCTTATCGTTACAAAGATATTGCTATGAATGTGATGAAGAAGACAGAAAATAAATTAAATTGGTACTATTCCATTTTTTCCTTTTCGTAATGGCTTATGCTTGAATGCTTGTAATCGAAGCAGGTAGTTAAGCGGATAGCATAATTCCGACCCGATGACGTCATCTGTCCGGAATTTGGGACCGCTACCTGTGGCGGAGTTGCACCTCAGTCAGTGTGAAAGGGATAGATAGCGCCGCTTTTTGGTAAATCGGTTAAATCGGTATGAAGTTGCGCAGGTTCTTTTGTTCTTTCCTGCGCCCTTCACTCGTACAGGCTTCATTGTTGCTTGATTTTATTAGTTTAGTTGTAACTAGTCTCTCTTCGAGTTGCTACGTCAGACAACTTTCGCTCCCGGTCAGTGGCTCGGTGTTTTCTTCTGTAAAATTTGACTTGTGCTGTGTTTTTGGACTTTGCTTTGCCTATCGATTTGGAACTCTTTGCGTATTGGACAAACGACTTGGCGATCCTACGGACTCCGAAAACATTCGTTTGTGTGTGCTTGTACGTGTGTGCAGTAGCGCTGAAACCTTATTCAGCCCAATGCCTCGTTATGAGTACACGCCACGGCAGTACGCCGAAATGCATTTTATCTACGGAGAAGCAAGAGGTAATGCCAGGGCGGCTGCAAGATTGTACCGTGAAAGATACCCGAACCTGGTTCGTTATCCCGATTATCGCGTCTTTATTAGAGTGCATAACGCGCTTCTTGAGGGAAGAATTCTTGGCACCGGAGTTGGTGGTACCCGTGAAGGACGACCGCGACAAGTTAATGACGAAGTCATTCTTCGAGAAATCGAGGAAGATCCGTCAGTCTCCGTTCGCGTCATAGCGCGACGCGTAGGAATTTCTAGATCGACGGTGCATCGAGTGCTACAACGGTGCCGATTGCACCCATATCACGTGCAACGTGTTCAAACGCTGACGTCGCGTGATTACCAGCCAAGAATAGAATTTTGCCAAAGGATGCTTAGAATGATTCGGGCGGACCCGCAGTTTTTTAACAAGATTTTATGGAGTGACGAGTCTTCATGCCGCCGAGATGGATATTTAAATTTGCATAATTTGCACAGTTGGCAGCTGATTAACCCACATTTGATGCGAGAGGACAGGAGCCAACATCAATTTAAAATAAATTTATGGGCGGGAATAATCAATGGGCAAATAATAGGGCCCTTCGAACTACCAGCTACTCTAAACGCCGAATATTATCTCCATTTTTTAAGGAATGAGTTGCCAAGGTTATTAGAAAACGTTCCAGAAGACGTACGGCAAGCAATGTGGTTGCAAAATGATGGGTGCCCCGCTCACTATGCGACGGCAGTAAGGGCGCACCTTGATGAAAGTTATCCGGACAGATGGATCGGCCGATTAGGACCAATTTTGTGGCCTCCGCGATCTCCGGATTTAAATCCCCTAGATTTTTTTTACTGGGGATGTTTAAAAGACAGGGTCTACAAGAATCCAATAACGTCGGAAGAAGAATTACGACAGCGCATCCAATCTGCTGCATCAGAAATAAACCAAAGCCGTTTTGTCCGTCGGATAAGAGCTTCCTTTATTAGGAGATGCAGACTTTGCATTCTTGTAGAGGGAAGGCAATTCGAACATTTATTGTAAAAACCAAATAAAACGATTTATTTGAACTAACTGTTTTTTTTAGTACGGCCTCCTAATTCTTTTCATACGCCTCAATAATTCAATGAACATTGCTTCTGAAATACTACAGTTACACATTTTAAAGAAAAAGTTTAAATGTACACACTTTTTTATTTTTTTTATTAACGTTGATTTGGAGCACCTCTCAGATTCATAGCAATTATCTTTGTAACGACAAGGACTAGAATGTACAACTTCATACCAATTTACCAAAAATACAAAAGCGGCGCTATCTATCCCCTTCACGCTGACTGAGGTGCAACTCCGCCACAGGTAGCGGTCCCAAATTCCGGACAGATGACGTCATCGGGTCGGAATATGCTAGCCGCTTAACTACCTGCTTCGATTACAAGCATTCAAGCATAAGCCATTACGAAAATGAAAAAATGGAATAGTACCAATTTAATTTATTTTCTGTCTTCATCACATTCATAGCAATATCTTTGTAACGATAAAGACTAGACGTAAGTTTTATACCAATTTGCAAACCTTATTAAATGTACAAGTTTTTAAAATAATGGTGGTTTTCGGTGTCATACATTTTTTTTACAGGAGAATTTTTTCAATTTTGGTCCTAACATCGTAAAGAAAAAACTTTTCAACTCAAGATTTTTTTTCTAAGGCAAATAAAACGGTATTCAAAAAAATGGTATCTTATAACATTAGTAAGCTATTCAGAAATGTTAAATAAAAATCATACCTAAAAATGTCATCATTTGCAGCGACAGCATTAAAAAAGCTTAATTCTGGAAGACAAAATCGTAAAATTCGAAAAAAAATTAATATCCTGGTTACTGTAACGGTTTTTTTTTTTATATTCAAATTAGTTGTTGGAAATTAGGTAAGCTACCTACCCGTTACGTTTGATCCATTATTTACGGGACACCCTGTATAATTCAGTCAACATACCTTCTATTCGACCGATCCTTAATCTTCAATATGGTGTTAACAGCGATGTGGAAGGGCGTTTGCGGTGGAGTATTGTCAGGCGGCGGTTGTACAGTCACGGAGGGAAAACTGTCCAGCTCTATGGACGGTAACGGACGAGACACTGCGCGTTTCCATGCTGCTTCGAGAGCCTGCGTCATATTTCAATCGAATTTTAGTTAGTAGTTTTTTTGTTGCTTTAAAAATAGGATAAGTGTTTTGTCACTTTTCTAACGACTTACAAGTACAGTCCGCGAGGCCTAAGATGAGCTTTGCATTTGTGTGAGTGATCACCAAAATGGTACGAGAGCCCATGACCATTTCTGTCTTATCGTTTAACGTTTTACAACGATGCGACATGGTTTTGATCATGGCCTCTCGTACTAAAAGAACAAAAGGCGATTGCCAAAAAGCAGTATAAACCGGTTTTAAACCAAACAAAGAACGCGTCGCGCTCTATGCCGGATGTCACACCTACACTATCTACGTGCACTCACACAAATGCAAAGCTCAGCATTGTGAATACTGACTTACATAACATACATAATCAACCTATAATGTTCCCAGTGCTGGGACACAGGCCTCCTCTCTTCGAGAGGGAGTGCGCTGTAATCCATCCCGCGCGCCCAGTGCGGGTTGGTAGATGTCACATGTCTTCGGATTTTTGGTTCTAGGACATGACGGTTTCCTTACGATGTTTTCCTTCACCGTTTTGAGAGCAGTGGTGATGAAATTATTCACACAAAGTAAAGTGAATGCCTGGGTTCGATTTACCACGACTCGTAAGTCGGCGCCGTCACCACTGGGCCACCACTGCTCTCCTAGCCAATACTTATTTATTATTTATTTATTTATTCTTCGGAAAGCTTACAGTCTAATATCTTTAAAGGTAAGTTATGTACAATATCGCTTACAATTGCCATTTAAAAGCTTCCACAAATTAAAAATTATGTACCTAAAATTAAAAAAAAAAGAAATAGAACATACAAAAATTAAAATTAAAAATAAAATCTACAAATTTTTCTAAAGAAAACAAAACATATTTATCTTTAAAAAAAAACAAAACATAAAAAGATAATTATTAGTATCTGATAATTGTGACAGTTCATTGTGCTAAAATAAAATATTAATGATGAGTAATGCTACTCATTGCGGTCTATAACAAAGTACCTATTCATTGTTTATGTGCTAGGGCTAGTTTTAAATAGATCAACATCAAAATGAGAGGGAAGGTTATTTATTGAAGCTTGCTGCGCTACGTAAGAAGAAGGCATTCCGTCGGTAGTTGGTTGATGCGAGGGGAATGTGAAGAAGTGGCCGCTGCCTGAAGCCTACGTGATGGGTTCGGAGTGATATTTTGGAGACAAGTATATAAGGGAACAATTGATGGAACTGTTGGCTATATTTAACAGAAATGTAATATAATTAGCATGGCGTCTGTTTTCCAGTGGTAGAAAATGGTATCTTTTGCAACGATGAGTGTAATCGTTGAGCATTGCTTTGTGTTATAATCTAAGTATTTTAAAAACTTTTTCTGAATGCTTTCTATTCTTGACTTATACACGTCATAATTTGGGTTCCAAACTTGAGATGCGTATTCAATGTGGCTGCGTACTTTTATGAACAGTATAATACTTTAAGTGGTTTTAGAGAGCTGAAGCAAGTAGATGATCTTATTGTGAATCCTAGGGACTTGGACGCTTTCTTTACAATTTCATCAATATGCATTTCGAATATAATAAATAAATAAATAAATAAAATCATTTTATTTCGGATAACTAAAGATCCATAAATTGTTAGTAACAAAATTAGAACTTAAAACACTATTGTTAGTAACTTAAGCTAAAGACAATTTAAATACAGACAAAGAGACAGTCAATAACAAGACTGAACCTACACAACAAGAAATGGACACTATGGTATCAGCCTGTGATAAATGTAATATGAGTTTACTGTCCTGGATAACGCCTAAGTCCCTTATACTGTTCACCTTAGTGATTGTTTGGTTATCCAATGCATACCCTGAACCAATTGTCTTCTTTTGCCGTGTATAAGTCACATGAGCATGACATGACATGACATCTACCAACCCGTACTGGGCCCGCGTGGTGGATTACGGCCCACTCCCTCTCACCGAGAGGAGGCCTGTGTCCCAGCAGTGGGAACGTTATAGGCTGATTATGTATGTTATGTAAGTCATATGAAAGCATTTGGATACTTTAGTTGAAGTTTATCAAGTCTACAGTAATCTACAAACCTATTGAGATCTTCCTGGAGTAGTGAAGTGTCAGATGAACATCGTACTGTTTTAAGTATTTTCATGTCATCGGCGTATAATAGAATGTACGAGTTAATAAAACATTTCTTAATATCTGCTATAAATAAATTAAATAGAAGAGATATTAATATGGATCCCTGAGGAACTCCAGATGGTATCAGCTTCCAACTAGAAGTGAAACCCTGTAATACTACTGCTTGTGATCTGTTTTCAATGTAGGATGAAAACCATCGATATAGGTCGCCGTGAATTCCAGCTAAGAGAAGTTTACGTAAAAGTACCCTGTGGTCAATGCGGTCAAAACATTTACTGTAATCCGTATAAATTACATCAACTTGTGCACGTTGCTCCTATACCTTTAAAGATAAATTCATTGGAAGGAATAAGGTTAGCGGTAGTGGATCGCTTGCGAAGAAAACCACGCTGCTCATCAAGTTTCTGTAAATACTATAACATCGTAGGATTTAAGACATACATTTCTGAATAGGTTGTTTGTTTTTGTACGGAGACCACGTACTAGTCCGGGCGTTTGCGTTGCAAATACAAAAGTCATAGTAAGCCGGCTCATGTTGACATGGTTAATTGATCTTGTATGACTGATAAGTGAACCGACCGTCAGCTGCTCAAGTAGCGGTGGGTTTGGGTGTGGGAGGATGCGAAAGTTGTAAAAAAAAAAAAAAAAAGTCATAGTACGCCGGCTGAAACCTTTTCACATAAATAGTTGACATCATACTGAGCTGAAAAAAAATAGTCAGCTGCACTGTGGAAGGGGGAATATGCGTCAGCTGCTCACATGAACTTGTAAAAAAACACGTAAATACAAAAGTCATAGTAAGCCGGCTGATGTTGACATGGATAGTTGATCTTGTATGACTAATAAGTAAACCGACCGTCAGCTGCTCAAGTAGCGGTGGGTTTGGGTGTAAGAGGATGCGAAAGTTGTAAAAAAAAAAAAAAAAAAAAGTCATAGTACGCCGGCTGAAACCTTTTTACATAAATAGTTGACATCATACTGAGCTGAAAAAAAATAGTCAGCTGCACTGTGGAAGGGGGAATATGCGTCAGCTGCTCACGTGAACTTGTAAAAAACACGTAAATAAAAAAGTCATAGTAAGCCGGCTGATGTTGACATGGATAGTTGATCTTGTATGACTAATAAGTAAACCGACCGTCAGCTGCTCAAGTAGCGGTGGGTTGGGGTGTGGGAGGTTGCGAAAGTTGTAAAAAAAAAAAAAAAAAAAAGTCATAGTAAGCCGGCTGATGTTGACATGGATAGTTGATCTTGTATGACTAATAAGCAAACCGGCCGTCAGCTGCTCAAGTAGCGGTGGGTTTGGGAGTGGGAGGTTGCGAAAGTTGTAAAAAAAAAAAAAAGTCATAGTACGCCGGCTGAAACCTTTTCACATAAATAGTTGACATCATACTGAGCTGAAAAAAAATTGTCAGCTGCACTGTGGAAGGGGGAATATGCGTCAGCTGCTCACATGAACTTGTAAAAAAACACGTAAATACAAAAGTCATAGTAAGCCGGCTGATGTTGACATGGATAGTTGATCTTATATGACTTATAAGTAAACCGACCGTCAGCTGCTCAAGTAGCGGTGGGTTTGGGTGTAACAGGATGCGAAAGTTGTAAAAAAAAAAAAAAAAGTCATAGTACGCCGGCTGAAACCTTTTTACATAAATAGTTGACATCATACTGAGCTGAAAAAAAATAGTCAGCTGCACTGTGGAGGGGGAATATGCGTCAGCTGCTCACATGAACTTGTAAAAAAACACGTAAATACAAAAGTCATAGTAAGCCGGCTGATATTGACATGGATAGTTGATCTTGTATGACTAATAAGTAAACCGGCCGTCAGCTGCTCAAGTAGCGGTGGGTTTGGGAGTGGGAGGTTGCGAAAGTTGTAAAAAAAAAGTAATAGTACGCCGGCTGAAACCTTTTTACATAAATAGTTGACATCATACTGAACTGAAAAAAAATCGTCAGCTGCACTGTGGAGGGGGGAATATGCATCAGCTGCTCGCATGAACTTGTAAAAAAACACGTAAAATAAAGTTATGGTACGCCAGATGAAATTTAACTAGGTAATTGTTTAAATAATTATGAGAATGAAAAATCATATCGACGCGCGGGGCAATCTTCCCCCCGTGTAAATCCGAGCTACGCCAGCATTTACTGCGCACGTCGTACATAGCGCACCTTTGGAGCCATGCTGACCTTGAAGACCCTTCTCAATTGTCGCCCACTGACTGGGGAAGGGAAGAAAAAGAAGAGAAATCTTCAAATGGTTCGAAGCAGATCAAGTACCCCCATCAGTCACGAGAATAACGGATGATAGCAGCGAAAATATTGCCGGTATGGATTTTTTGTCAGTGACACTTTCTTTAAGCTAGTATATTTTTGGTAGCTGTTGTATAGGAAGCCTACAAGGTGTCAATCCAAAGACGGTATGATTCACACTGCTGTATTCGACGCTTGCGCGTAATATGTGTCATAGCCACATCTACTTATAGCTATGCGATGTACATACATAACATTTTTCCCCCTTCTCAAAGCAAGAAGAAGTTTAACAAAATGGTAAATATACATAATAAAATTAAAAGTTAATAGTAGTACTTCTTGTAATCTATGATAGGTCTATTTCTACGGACACGGCCAGGCAATGGCGTATGGGAGTGATCATCATCAACTGGTACTGGCTGAGGGGTACTGAACTCAGGGCTCTCCGCTGCAGGGACGCTTGACGGCGTTCCAGGTGTTCCAGGCATACCTGGCGACATTGGCGATTTCTCTGGTGTCTTGTCAGTACTGGTATCATCATGACTTAATGGTACACTGGAGGGTGTGACTTGGGTCGTGGTTGTTGATTTTTCGAGTGCCGGTAACACTTTACTCGTACTGCTGCTCTCAGGGTTTGTCTCATCTTGAGGTAAAGTTACATCCCACACGTCTGTTGTTACGTCGCTAGTGTCATCATTGCCTTTATAAGAATGAAGCTGGTTTTTATGTCTCACTATGTTTTTGTTACTTCCATGCAATTTCAATTTGTACATTACTTTTCCAAATTTACGTACAATGGTTCCTTTTGACCAGCTATATTTTTTGTTGTTTAAAAATTGTTTGTACCATACTGTATCACCAATCACAAAATCTTTGTGTGGTTTGCCACCGTAATTATTAACCTGTGAGCACTGTTTCCGTTCGATTAAAGCCGATAATTCCGATGACAAGGAAGGATTAGTAACTGGTTTTGTTATTAAATCGAAACGTGAGCGTAATTTGCGGCCAAATACTAATTGAGCTGGAGTAGTCTCGGTAGTACTGTTAACAGAGTTGCGGTAATCAAACAGGTATTTCAACAGGCGATTTTGAAAATCCTCCTTTCCACTATGCACTAAAATGGAGTTTATACCTTTTTTAATATTTTTTACAAATGATTCTGCTTGACCATTGCTCATTGCATGGTATACTGGCGAAAATAAATGAGATATTCCATTCAACTTACAAAAATGTTCAAAATCTTGAGATGCAAATGAAGTTCCGTTATCAGTCACTATTGTGTTGGGTATACCAAACCTTGACATAAAATCACAAAGCTTAGTTATTACAGCTTTAGTTGTTATATTATTATTCATCACATAGCACTCAACCCATTTGGAATATGCATCCACTATTACCAAGAACATTTTATTGCACATTGGGCCTAAGAAATCCATGTGAATTCTATGGAATGCATTCGGCGGGTGCGGCCAAGGTGCGAGCGGCGCGCGTGGCGGAGAGGGCCGTAACTGTGCACAAACTTCACAAGCACTAGCCATTTTTTCCAAAGCTTCATCAATGCCCGGAAACCAAAATCGAGCCCTAGACTCGGCTTTCATTTTAACTATCCCGAAATGTGAACTGTGGACCTCGTTTAATATTTTACTTCGCAATATTTTAGGTATTATTACTTTATGGCCTCGCATTAGAATTCCATTTTCTAATGATATTTGCATACGACATAAAAAATATGGTTTGAGTAAATCATCTGTTATTTTGCGGGGCCAACCATTTTGAACAAAGTTGCTTACCATCTTTAGAACCGAATCCTTTTCAGTTTCTATCTCTAATTCCCGTGCCGTAATAGGTAAACAACCAGCGATAGCAAAATTCACATACGCGGCCTTCTCCCTCACACCTAGCGCACACACCTGCCGCTGCTGTGACTCATTAACACAGCTGTCTCGCGGTATTGCACGTGATAAGTAATCCGCTGTGTTTTGTACACTGCTAATGAACTCAATTTCATAATTATAAGCACTTAAAAATATTGCATAACGTTGCAAACGGTTTGCCGATACTTCAGGTATACCGTGGCTTTGCTTAAAAATAATCGTTAATGGTTTATGGTCTGTACGTAGGGTAAATGGTTTAGGTCTACCATAAAGAAATTGATGATATTTTCTTACACCAAAAATTATCGCCGTAGCCTCCTTTTGTATTTGCGAATATTTCTTTTCGGCTGCAGTTAGTGAGCGCGACGCGTAGGAAACCGGTTGTTCTATGCCATTACTACCTATTTGTGATAATATTGCACCCAATCCGACTGGGGACGCATCTACAGTTAAAATAATTTGAGCATTGTTATCAAAGTGTGCGAGGACCTTATCAGAAGACAAAATCTTTTTTATGCTGCTGAAAGCTGAACTCTGCTCGGATCCCCAGTGCCATTTGTTGCCTTTTTTTAATAATTCATGTAATGGACTCAATATTGAAGACGCATTCGGAGTAAAATTTCTGTAGTAATTAATCAAACCCAAAAATGATTGTAACTCGCTTACATTTTTAGGTACAGCTGCTTGCAAAATAGCATCTACCTTCAGTGGATTCTTTCTAACACCCTCTTTATCTATAATATAACCTAGATAGGATATTTCTTTTTGAAAGAACATGCATTTGTCCTTTTTTAATGTAAAACCGGCTTCTTGTAACCGTCTTAACACTTCGTTCAACCGATTCATGTGCTCAAATCTATTAGAACCGGTAATGCAAATGTCATCTTGAAATACTAGTACCCCCTCCATATTACCCATTATGGTTTCAATAACCCTTTGGAAAATTGAAGGGGCGCTTGCTAAACCAAAGATAAGGCGAGTGTGATTAAACAAACCTCGGGGAGTGTTTATGCAAGTGATGTTTTGCGAGTTTTCATGAATTTTCAGTTGATTGTAGGCCATTGATAAGTCTAGTTTACTGAATTCTTCCCCACCATGCAGTTTGGTAAACAGCTCTTGCGCAGTTGGGAAAGGATATTTTTCCACGTGTAACTGTTTATTTATTGTTACCGAGTAATCAGCACATATGCGTACACTACCATCACGCTTAAGAACAGGCACTATCGGTGACGCATACTCTGAATAAGGAACGGGTTTTAAAATGCCTAGCGAGACCAATCTGTCCAATTCTTTGTTTACCTTCTCTCTTAAGGCAAAAGGTACTGGGCGAGACTTGAAAAACACTGGCTTTGCATCTGATTTAAGGGGTAACTTAATTTCAAATTTATTAAAACAACCTAATTCATCCGAAAATACATTCGGATACGCCTTAATTAGTTCTTGCAATAGATTATCTGCATCAGTCATATTATTACAATAACCGAGAGTGGATACAAGTCGTAAATCAAATGCACGCATAAAATCACGGCCGAGGAGGGGAGGGCCGCCATTACGAATAACATAAACAGGCAATCTGTTCGTACGACCTTGGTATGTAATGTTCAATGTCATACATCCTGTTACTAACATTCTAGTGCTAGTATATGTCAACAATTTTTTTGTGGGTGCCGATAACGGAACTTCAGAGAAATTACTTTTATATAAGTTTTCAGAAATAACAGAAATAGGGGAACCGCTGTCTATTTCACATTTTATACTTCGACCCTCCAGACTCACAGTGTCCGTCAATGGCACTTCATTGAAACAGTTAATATTTAAAAGTAACTCACCATCATCTCCCTCATCATCGGCATTACCTTGCTCAATGCGGTTCACTTTTTTTTCCGTACACATTTTCCGCAGATGTCCTTTACGATTGCACAATTTACACGTATAGTTTTGAAAACGACACTCAGACGATTTGTGATTCTTGTAACCACACACCGTACATTTTTCACTACGCTGATCCTTTGATAACGCGGTCGTTGGTTTGGTGTCTGCGTTGCTACCTTGACTTATTTTGAAGACTGCGTCGTGGTTTCCATCGATGTTCCCTGTTGGTGCAAGCGCGGCACCTGCCCGCGCGCAGCGGACACTTTCAGCTAGGTCGACAGCTTTACTCAGTGTCAAGTCATTGATTTCTTTTTTCATAACAGTAGCCTAATTTTAATGATTAAAATGTTCATTACAAGATGATGGTGAAGAGGATCGAGCTCAAGAAGTTGAACAAGATGAAGAGAATGTTTTAACAGGGGAGAGTTCTGATGATGATTTATCAGAGAACGATTATGATTGCGATACCAGTCATAAAGAATAATTTCTGCAGTCATTAATTTTTCTATTCCTATTTCTATTTCTTTACATTAAATGATTGTATTTCCTTTTTACAGTCAATATTATTTTATATCATGCATTTCGTTTAAATATCCTAATCCTAACTAATATTAAAAATGCGAAAGTAAGTTTGTTTGTTTGTTACACTTTCACGCTAAAACGGCAGAACGGATTTGGATGAAATTTGGTACACGGATAGACCATGACCTGGAATAGGAGATAGAGTCTGTGCGGAAAGAGAAGCGGCGTGGCATTAAATGGAACTAACATTATGTATGACTACTAAAAATTTCATCAAAACAATTATTAACACAGAATCTAAAAACATTATAATATTCAAACTTACCTCATAATAATCTAGACGTTAAATAATGTCGCACTATAATGTCGTAACAGTGTTGACAACATCACAAATACGGTAATTAAGCACAGCTGCGCCACCAAATCTTAAGCCGCTTCTCTTTCCGCACTGACTCTAGGACACTTTTTATCCCGGTAGTATGTTCCCGTGGGATAATTTCCGAAATACACGCGGGCGAAGCCGCTGGCGAAAGCTAGTATAAAATAGAACAAGAAAAAAAAACAAAATGTTTTCATACGATATAGTTTTACACATGTCCCGACATTAGCATTTAATTACCACTATGCCGGTTGAAATTTGACAATATGATAGTTTAATAGTTACGTTTACAAAAACTATCAGTCAGCTGGGTGCGGGCAGGGGAACTCTGTCAGCTGGACCCTGAAAGGTACTGTGCATTGCTCGAATAATCTGTATCTTTACTGCGCCAGCTGACGGTCTTTCCACCGCTACGCACGCAGCTGATTGTTGTTTTCGTACTTTCAATTATTTAAACAATCGCCTAGTTAAATTTCATCCGGCGTACTTTATTTTACGTGTTTTTTTACAAGTTCATGTGAGCAGCTGACGCATATGCCCCCCTCCACAGTGCAGCTGACGATTTTTTTTTCAGTTCAGTATGATGTCAACTATTTATGTAAAAAGGTTTCAGCCGGCGTACTATTACTTTTTTTATTTTTTTTATTTACAACTTTCGCAACCTCCCACTCCCAAACCCACCGCTACTTGAGCAGCTGACGGTCGGTTTACTTATTAGTCATACAAGATCAACTATCCATGTCAATATCAGCCGGCTTACTAAGACTTTTTTTTATTTATTTTTTTACAACTTTCGCAACCTCCCACTCCCAAACCACCGCTACTTGAGCAGCTGACGGTCGATTTACTTATTAGTCATACAAGATCAACTATCCATGTCAACATCAGCCGGCTTACTATGACTTTTTTATTTACGTGTTTTTTTACAAGTTCATGTGAGCAGCTGACGCATATTCCCCCTTCCACAGTGCAGCTGACTATTTTTTTTCAGCTCAGTATGATGTCAACTATTTATGTGAAAAGTTTTCAGCCGGCGTACTATCTTTTTTTTTTTTTTTTTTTACAACTTTCGCAACCTCCCACACCCAAACCCACGGCGGGTGCGTCAGCTGACGCTTGGTTTACTTATTAGTGATTCGAGAACTACTGAAAAAATAGGCAATCGATCGAAATGCAACGGTACCTCCCGGACTATACGTTTTGGTAATAAATATAAGGCGGAGCCATTGATGAGTCCTTCACCAATAACTATGTTGATAAAATGACAATAGTAGGAAATTGGATAAGTATGTCTTATCGAACCCAACAAACACAGCAATGCCCTGAAGTACCTGAAGTACTAAATACTGACTGAAGAAGTATCAAAAAGACTACAAAATGTTTTTAAAACTAAAGCATGTTTCTAATGTATTTCTGGTGTGTGTAGGTCATTTCGCCAACCGTTTCCAAAATATTTTTTTTTAGATTTAAAGGAAACGTCTTGTCAAAGTTTAAAATAGGTTTCTAGAAAATAATGTAAGTTGACTTACATGTTCTGGGATGTATCTCGCAATATCTGCAAAGTGAGGTGGTACGCGCGCTTTGTCCCCTTGTTCCAGCCAGCTTAAATATTCGTTGAGCAATCTGAAAACATAAATATTGCCTGTTTCAGTCCGCAGATATACACAATCACCCACATAAAATCCAAATAGAACAGAATTTGAACGAATTTATCTGCCCGATTTGTTAACTGGAGGTTATCAGAATCTAGTAATTTTAAATTTAGAACAAAACAAAACACATTTTTTTATTTTTTTTATGGTAGCCCGCGAAATTCAAATTTTCTTACGTTTTTCGCAATTTGCAGGTCAGTGTTAGGTTATAAAAAAAAAAATGTATTTGATAAAGTCGCAAATCATATTTTGATCAAGATACAACCTGAAACTGACCTGCAAATAGCAAAATACGCAAGATAATTTGAATTTCGCGGGCTACCATTGCGCATTCACCTCAAAACTTCGATCAATAATAGCACTAGATACAGGATCAGGAACAAAAATACGTTGCTAAAGTGGCCACGTTCACACACACATAAACATTTACATTTCTTACTACGAAATATAGAAAAAAGTTTTATAACATTAACAACTTCAGTTCATTATAAACCTTAACACTCAAGCATAAAGTTTAATTACGATCGCAAAATATTTATATTTAAGTCCTTCTGTCGTCGGAGAAAGGTAAAAGCAATAAATTAAAAATGTCGCTTCAAAATAAAAAGTCATTTTTATAATAAGTACAAAAATATTTATCCTAAAATAAAACTTAAAACTTAAGTAATAAGGTTAAAATCATTTTGTTGACAATTTCGTGCTTACTTTATTTTCGAACTAGATGTAGTTCCTGGTATTACATTTCAATGCTCAGAACACAGTAAGAATTGAAAGACGTAGAGTTGCAGAATAATAATTTATTTTTTTAGGCGAACGTTCGTTTTAAGTATATGGTAGCAAAATGTTTTTGACCGATTTAAAAAAGTAGTAAGACTAAATTAGTACAACGGTTATTTTATTTTTTTATTTATTTATTCATATGTTTGTTTATTCTTTATGTACATAATATATAAACTAACACAGATTAAAATAATAATATGTACATTTTATAAAAAAGGAGGGGAAAGGATCATAGGGCATCAAAAAATTATAAGACATTATTACATTACGTTATTTTAATAAGACATTGCTATTAATTGTATGCGGGTTGGCTCATTGTAATCAACACGTATAAAAAAATGAGTGCGTCTACTTATGTACGCGATTTAGAAGTAATTATCATACTAATATTATACAACGTGTAACGTTAAATGCGCAAAACCTCTTAAGGGGTAATTGTACTCATCATTATGAACAACTTTTACTATGGGAACAAACCTGAAATCGCGAAAAAAAAATCAGCTGTTCAGTACATTTATGTTCGCATAATTCGTCAAAATGTACTGAACAGCTGATTTTTTTTCGCTATTTCAGGTTTTGGTCCCATCGTAAAAGTTGTTCATAATGATGAGTACAATGACCCCTTAAGAGGTTTTGCGCATTTAACGTTACACGTTGTATAGGCGAAAGTTTGTGAGGGTGTGTGTCTTATACCCTGGATTAACACATAGGCTACTTTTTATCCTGGTTTACGCGGATGACACCGCGGGGCGCAGCTGGTAAAAAATATTTGTATTATATCAAATTATTTTTTTATTTAAATCAAACTCCAAATGTATGGTAGGTAAACAATCATGACTGAAGATGGATGCTTTAAATAATGTATCTGGATAATAGTAATCAGTCTCTTTAATTGGGATGCGCTAAGGTAGCCCGCGAATTTCAAATTCTCTTACGTTTTTTGCAATTTGCAGGTCAGTGTCAGGTTGTATGTTGATTAAAATGTGATTCGCTGCCGTAACTAATATGGCTTTACAGAATCATTAGAATCAGCAATACAACTCCATAAGTTAGAATTGACCTCAAATCATGAAATCATGAGGGAGAAGAAAATTTGAATTTCGTGGGCTACCTTAGCGCATTCTCCTTAAGGGGGATGCGATGCGTAAATTCAAATCTTCATAACACAAGTACAGTTCAGTACAATTAATAAATCAAAAATCAAATCAATGTTTATTAGCGATTCAATATTGAAGAATTTTTCCATTCTGCGTACCTGAATTAATTTCCTTTAAATAAGTTGAGTTTGTTATACAATTGTCTTTTTGATTTGTTTTTGATATCTCCCGTTTCTTTTTTACATATGTAATGTAACCTTACGTCACTAAATTTTTCTGGAACTGCTGTTTTAACCAATCGACGTCTGTTAGTATTTCCGGATATATCCGATTTATCAAAGTGATCCGAACATATAACCGAATTCCTAGTTGGCTTATAAAAGTCATCTCTTCTTTCTCTGGCGACAATCGAGATCCATTCTGCTCACGTAAATGGATTGCTAGTTGCCAGGAAAGCTAAAATAAAAAAGGAAAGCTAAGTATCTAATGAGGTCCAACAAACAGACACAAAAGTAGCATTAACCAATTTTAACCTGGTTGGTTGAAATTGGTTAATGCTACTTTTGTGTCTGTTTTTTTGTGATTTTGAAGTTCTGGTAACAAATTTTATAAAATTATTACAATATACAAAGCTACTCCATGCATCTACTGCTCTGTTGAACAAAAGTTTGTGCGTATGTTGGCGAGCCTTGGCCAAACATTTGTTGCGGTGGTTTAAAATCGGTAATTTTGTTCAAAATTTGATATTATTAGTTAGTTTAAAGCTTAAAATATAACTTATTCTTCATGTACTTACTGAAAGTAAGATACTCCGGCCGCTATATTGCTTTTTCGGGGATTATTTTTACAACTTTTAAATACACACTGCGGCATTGTGAGACGTGTTCACATTGGCTGTGTTTCAAGCCAACTAAACAAAATAAAAGCTCACATCTCAAGTGCGCTTATATTTACCGAGACGTATTTTTTGCGCTGACCCGTTATCTAGTGCTATTATTGATCGAAGCCTCAAAAATAATAAAAAAGTCGGGACTTACTTCTCGGCAGCAGCATGATAAGCTATGAAATTAAGTATATTCCTCTTCGTTTCAACAGCCTCACTACTCGGACTCGATTCCTTCTCACTTCGGCTACCATCGGCATTATCTTCGTTATCGCTCGACTCACTCGATTCTCCCGTCAAGTCGGTTATTGATAAAGCTGGTAACAGACTATCTTCAGTCCTAACTGGAGTAGCTGTCTCTACTCGGTTAGTCGATTGTGTTTCACTAGTATCGATGGATTTGTGTTCCGTTTTGAGTGTTTCGCCTTCATTGTGGTGGTATGTGATCGTTTCTAGGAGTCTTCGTTTGATTTGAGCTAGTGTGCGGGATTTTTTTAGACCGCTGAAGAATAGTGGGCCCACTGCCGGCACTGACCTATACAAGTTAAAAGTTAAATTTAAAAAAAAAACTTCCGACATAAAACCCTCATTTCTTTTTTCTACTCCATCATCAGACCCTGATTGCCATCTAACTATAACCTATTCATTGAGACCATTCCAATGAGCCCAAACCACGGAGCAAATACAAAGAGGAGATGTTGTAATTATATGAAACAACGTGTGACAATTTGCGGGATGAGGACCGTGTTAGATACCTCCCACTTCTTTATTTTCCATCTACCGATCAATAGCCAAACTATTTGCTCGTTCTGTCAATTTTACTTTGTAGTTACGTAAGTTCTATCTCACACTAGATGTCACTAAGTACAGGATGCAACAGGGTCGTATTCAGAAAATGTTAACAAAATGATATAAAAACTACAAAAATAATATTTTGGCCAATAAAGGGTCTTTAGGAATTAATGTTGAACAAATTTCAGTACATATGATTATTAAAATATGTTAGGACTTACTGAGCTCTAAGTGCCTAAATATTTTTAGTTCCCAGAGCACCAAGTGTCGCCATCTAATGTCGGGTAGAATTATGTTTGGAAAATAGGAACGTTTACAAAGTTGTGCACAAAACGAACGCCAACAATACACTGACTAAGGCCACGCCTACATGATGACGTCAGGGCCTAGTTGAGAATCACAGTGCACAGTTGCTTAGGCCTCTCCTCTTTGTATTTGCTCTGGGGCCCAAACACTAAACCTCTGCTGTAAGTTGTGGAGGAAGTTGGGTATCCTGCAAATTCCAGGTAACAGCATCAGTTCAAGGTTACTATGTTAATCTAATATCATTGAAGTAACAGAATACTAATTTTCGAGTAGATCAGACCTGTGGAAGATGCTCACATCCATTCATCAACTAGAAAAGAGCTGATAATCTTCAAACGGCTCAGTAGGTTTTCTTGAATCATAGCTAAGAACACTTTCAATCAAGTGAACAACAACAACTCAACAACAACAAACAACTTTCAAATAAAACAAAAATCTAAATCGGTTTAGTCGTTTGGGAGCTACAATGCCACAGACAGATAAACAGATGCACACATTAAACTTTAACACCGCTCTGTTTCCGTCGGGGGTTGAAAAGACAAAATTGTGGTCAATAATTCACGCTTTAATAACATTGCTAAAACAGGCAAAAGTTGGTCGTCACCGGTCCATTGAAGACTGATGCACTTTACTGTCTAAAAATCTCGTTTGAAATCAACCAGCTCGGCTTCCGTGCATTCAAAAATGTACTGCCAAGACCTAAACCGGCTTAACCTCTTGAGTGTCGCATGAGGTATCATGCGACACTCAAGAGGTTAAGCCGGTTTAGGTTCATAAGAGAAAGTGCTCGAAGTCAACAGAGGGGCAATTCTCGTAATTTATCTCATCTCAGTCGCAATCTGTCAAAAAAAAATCTCAAATTTCCCTACATTTTTGACTTTGACTGTCGCTGAGATGAGACTGCGACTTGAATTTGAACGTTTTATAAGTACGAGAATTGGCGTTCAGATATCGTGTTGCAACATGTGCAAACAAACATAAAATACCATCGTCCAATGGCGACCGCGGACAGACAGTAGTTGCGAACCTACTCGAGTTTGGTTGACATTTCAAGCGCTTTCTCTTATGAACCTATGCGGTGTGTTCACGCACGACGTTGACAACCTGCGTTTCTGCTCACACACAAGCTTTAGGCGCTCCTCTCGTCGGGTACCTACCTACTTACGCATCGAAAATATACACTACACGTCATCCTCGGGCAGCCAATGAGAGGTCCTCAAGGAAGGTCATTCAGCAAGCACCAATAGGAGCAGTTTACGAAGACTTCCGAAGGCTTCTCCGCGGAATATAAAATCACTCGGTTTTTTCCAAACTAACACCTTTTTGAATCGACCTTGCTCTGTATAGCTTCATCCACAATTTTAAGTCCAGACAAATTCTATTTTATTGTATCAAGATACTAACGCAAACTAAATTAAATCATTTTATTATTTGGAGAAACAAGTTATCATTTCACACTCAACCGCAACCATGACGAAGAGGAAGACTGCATAACGCCTGAACACGGTGTTATGCGACACTCAAGAGGTAGCAGATGTAGTCGTTATAAATCATACCCATAATCAGGCGGCGCCTGTAGATACAAGTGCATGAGTAGTCTCCACAGCGTCAAGTGCGAGGGGTGGTTCATAGGCGCTGCCAGCGCTGCAGCGGCTGCACGGTATATCACTAGTTCTTCTGATGTTATGTTGGCGCCTATTTTCTGCCAATACAATTTTTCAGGTCATAATATGTATAGCTGCTGTTACTTCTACTAATTGTTTATAGAATATTGAAAAGTTCTCTTTAGGGTTCCGTGCCCAAAGGGAAAAACGGGACCCTATTACTAAGACTCTGCTGTCCGTCTGTCCGTCTGTCACCAGGCTGTATCTCATGAACCATGATAGTTCGACAGTTGACATTTTCACAGATGATGTATTTCTGTTGCCGCTATAACAACAAATATTAAAAAACAGAATAAAATTAAGGGGGCTCAAATACAACAAACGAGATTTTTTTGCGTTTCTACAGATAATGGTACGAAACCCTTCGTGCGCTACCTTCGACCATCTACGTGAAACTAATTAGACAGTTTTTTCCTCATTTATTAATTTTCGTTACGTTCGTACAGTAGCACCCAACTGATATGGCTTACCGATGTACCTGCGCAGAAGATGATTTTTCAAAGCGCCAGAAATGCTATTGACCAATCAGCACGCTCCACGCTCTAAGCTTGATTATAAGTTTTAGGCATTCTTTCGTTAATCTTCGGGGCCATACTTTCTTTTCTGTGCGAACGAAATTCACGACGCGCCTTATCAGTTGGGTACCACTGTACTACAAGTTGTTCGGTTTTGTCTTACCTGCAGCGCTTTATCGACGTGTATCTTCTGGTTAGCCACGCGCTGTTGGTGCAGCACGCTCAACAGGCGCGCGTACAGGTGCGTGCTCGCCTCGCACGCGGCGTGGCACGCTCGCAGCAAGCACTCGCACAGCAAGGGCGCGGTGGAGGCGTTCTGGACCGCGTGGGCAATGTGCTCTTTTGCGTTTTCTTCCTGTACAAAGGTATTGGGATAAATGCATTGGTTAAAAAGTTTTGTCCAACTTACATGATCAATTCTTTTATAATTTTAAAGTTTTACATACATACATAAACTCACGCCTTCTTCCCATAGGGGTAGGCAGAAACTACAGAACCTGCTACGATCCTTACATACTGCTTTTGCCTCGTTTAAGTTCACACATCTGGTCATTGCGAGTACTACGGACCTGACCTTTCTGAAGAACATCATAATGTCACCAATGACGTATTATAGATAGACGCGTCATACACGAACATCAGTGCTTTCAAAAACAGCGTAAGCCATGATGTACCAACATACCAGTATATACTGGCCGCAAAGAAAAGGAAAGACGCATGCCGATACCTGTTGTAAGAAATAGATGAATATACTTATTTAATTACGTCACTAGCTGCTGCATGTTCACTGGCGCGCGTGCGTGACTGATATCACGCCGGGCAATTACCCTTCATTTATTTTGCCATTTTTGAGCCCGGGTAACGCATCTAAAGGTAATATATCATTGAATGTCACTATATGTCTTCCTAGGGCGCCCCCTCCCAGCGTTTCCACTCACATCTGCCTTGTACCTTTTGTTAGTCGCCTTTCATTCATCCTCTCAACATGACCAAGGCATCTAAGCATACATTTTTCAATTTTTGTCACAAAATCTTCTTTTAAACCGCACCGTTATTAAGTTTTATGACGTTATAAATAAATAAATAAAATAAATAAATATCCTTGGACATTTCACACAACGCCATCTAGTCCCAAGCTAAGCAACCTAATGCTTGTGTTATGGTAACGAGATGGCTGATAAACTACTTATATAAATTTATTATTGATAGAAAAATACCCAGACTCGGAACAAATACTTGTAGGTCGTACAAATATTTGTTCCGTGCGGGAATCGAATCCGCGACATGCTGCGCAGCAGTCAATCGCTCAACCACTGCGCCAACCGTGTCGTCATAATAAAACATTTCTAAAATTACCAGTACAATATACACACAAACTCTCTAAACTATTGGTTGCTACCATCAATAATATATCTTCAATGATATATCTTCAACAAGTCAGGACTTCTCTTTTTATTTTTAAAGATAGATATACAGGGTGTTTGTAAGGTGGGTGCAAAGCCTTAAAGGGGAGTTAATACAGACCATCTAGAACATTTTGAGCCATATTTGTCCTAACCAAAGTCTGATATTTATTTTTTTAGAGAACTTTTACGATTTTGGTACCAAAATCCCAAAATTTTCCAATTAAGGCCTAATAACGCAAAGATTGAGTGAAAATTTCTATTTTTTTTAATTTACTTTATTGGCCTAATGGAGAACATCTTGATAACTGTTTTCCAGACAGCTGGATAGGTAGAGATGGGCCCATTCCTTGGCCCGCGCGATCGCCCGACCTGACGCCGTTAGATTTTTTTGTCTGGGGACGGGCAAAGGAGCTCGTATACACAACTGAGATTTCAACAAGAGAAGAACTAATTCAAAGAATAGAAGCAGCTTTCAGAACAATGAAAGAAGAAATGCAGCTTAAAATCACCACGACAGAAGTTAGAAATCGCTGTCGTAAATGTATACGCTGTGGCGGAAGCCATGTTGAACATCAAAATTAAAAAATCAAATCAAAAACTGTCTTTTTTTTTACTCCTTAAAATCGACTTTAACTGGTTCAGGCACCCTAACTTCAAAAATTGTAAAGCTATCTAAGTAAATGATACCTTAAAAAAAAGAGCAATAACTCAGCATGTTTTTAAAATTATTTGAACACCTGTAGCTATTTTATTTATTTTTTAAATGTCAATTAAAATCCATTTTTTTTCTTTAATTTTTTTTTCTTTTTATTTTAAATAGTCTGAAAGTTATTTTTTTAGTAAATACGGTGCTTCGAAATGATTTCATACCATTAAACACACATTAGGCCAATAAAGACAATTAAAAAAAATAGAAATTTTCACTCAATCTTTGCGTTATTAGGCCTTAATTGGAAAATTTTGGGATTTTGGTACCAAAATCGTAAAAGTTCTCTAAAAAAATAAATATCAGACTTTGGTTAGGACCAATATGGCTCAAAATGTTCTAGATGGTCTGTATTAACTCCCCTTTAAGGCTTTGCACCCACCTTCCAAACACCCTGTATATCAGACCCTATGAAAGTGCTACAGAAATGTGTAAAGTGCAATAATAATTCTTAGATAAAACATAAACCATCACGTAAAATTATTTAGTTACGTGTTAATTGTTTCACCACCTACGATTAAGTCCCTATTAACTTACTTGACAAATAATTTCATACAAATTCTGTTCCATTTTTGAATTTATTCGGTAAGTAGTGGCTATTCGAACATCGTGAAATAGGCCCTTACTCTATTAAGCTACATTGTAATCAATAAGTAATAAAAAATTGGATGTAAAAAGAGAGATAAAGTACAGCTGGGTTTTTAAGGTAGTTTTAAATGAGCATTTATACTTTTTGGTCGTAAAACAGATATGCCACTGACTGCGTTCCAATTATAATGTATCAGACAGACAGACAGACTGAGTCAAACCATAAGGGTTTCTTTTTACCATTTTGGTACGGAACCCTAAAAATAGGCAAGTACTTCTATGGTTGTAGCAGCTATTGTCGCGCGTTCTGTTATAACGGGGTTCCGGATTTGATTTTTAAAAAAGAAACACTTTAAGCTAAAAAAAAAAAAACTTGTATTAGAAATAATTAAAATAATATACGAGTGCATGTGCACGGCAGGAAGGTTGGGAGATGACTGAGGTGCTGGATTGAGAGGAGGGGAAGAGAGGAATGAATGGATGCTGCGTCAGCAGCAAGAATGCAGCATAGGCTGCTGAGCAAGCCAGAAAGGGTACAGATGAAGGATGTAACAGCCCCCCGATTAAGAGGAAACTTACGAGTGGAAAGTAAGTTGACGGTGGAAGGAAAGGTAAGTTTTTCCAGGTTTTTAGGTTCGGAGTCGAGGAGCAGGAATATCTTCGACCTCTATGGATGCCATTTCTATGGGAGTGTCTGGTGTAGGGTTACATTTAGAAGTCTTAACTAACTTAAAATAATAATACAATTTATAGCAAATAACTAAGATTATAATTAGGCTTATAACAACAGTAGTATAGGAATAATAGTTACCGTAAAGGACAATATGAGGTTTTTCAATTACTCCATTAAGGTTTGTTTTAATTTTATCAGTTACTTTATTATAATTTGAGAAAAGAGAATCTAAATCATTTATGTTTTTTAAGTTAACGTAAGGAACTTTAATATTGTCTTTTATGTATGTAATAGAACTACAACAAGTATCGTTAATTAATTCGAAATGCAATACTATTGGTTTTATGTTTATTTCAATATTACGTTTAGGTATTAACTTATTGTCGTTGCAATAGGCAACACAATTGTCTGGTATAGTTAGTATACCGGTACCGGAAATAGAAGATTCAGATAAATCTTGATTATTACATTCTATTGTAATTTTAGAATTTTGACTAATCATGTATATCCACTGATTCTTATGTAATTTATGAAAGGTTTCAAAATCACCATTAACGAATTCAGTTTTGCAAAGAGGCGGAACGGAAGTCAGAGCTTTTGAAATAACCTCAGTTTCACATATTGGTACGGCCGACGTGGAATATACATTGGAAATTTCACAAACATAATATTGCGTATCTATAACTTTACAGTTATCGAGTGAATTTGATTTCTGTATATATTCTATTGCCTTTGTTCGGCAGAACTTAAGCCTATTTTGGAGTATGCGGACATACTCAGGGTAAGTAGCACCTGCTGTTTCTTCGTAAATGGAATTCGGTATGTATGGTTTGTTTCCAAATACAAGTTCATAGGGAGAGAAATGAGTGGTTGAATGGATAGCTGTGTTATATGCAAGCATAGCTGTGTATACAAAGCGGTGCCAGTTATTTTGTTGCTCGTTTACATAGGATTTTAAGTATTCTTTTAAGGTAGAATGACTTCTCTCGAGAGCACCCTGCGTCTGAGGGTGATACGGGGTGGACCATAACTGTTTGATTTTTAATAAATTACACGTTTGTTTAAATAGCTCGGCCGTAAAGTTGGTGCCTTGGTCTGTTAGGATTGTTTTGGGTATTCCAAATAACGTAATAAAATGGACCAAACATTCACATGTTTCTTCAGCAGTAGTATTAGTGATTGGATAAGCAACTGAGAATTTTGTAAGGTCATCTTGGAGGGTTAAGATATACTTATACTTATCGTTACCGGCTTCTGGTAATGGTCCTACGATATCAAAAGCTACGCGTTCAAAGGGCCGTGTGGAAAGAGATGTGATTTGCATAGGGGCACGATTGGTTCTTCTAAGGGCTTTGTTAATTTGGCATTGCGGGCATTTCTTTACGTAATTTTCGACGTCCGCTCGCATGTTTTTCCAGTAATATTTTTCTTGAATACGTTTCAGCATTCTGCCAGAACCTAAGTGACCGGCTATAGGGAGATCATGATTTTCCTTCATGATTTTAGGAACTTCACTTAGTGATGGGTAGATAATAGTATTCTTATAAATGTGTATAGTCATTTCTGAGTTGTGAAATAAATATAGGATCATATTGTATAGTTTGATATACTGATGAGTATCGAAAGGATTATTGAAGTCGGATATAGCTATTTCGGGATTATTTTGACCTGTGAGACTGACAACTAGCTCATTTCTTACGGATTTAAGACACTTGTAGATATCTTCATATGTACAGGTATCAAAGTGATTGACCTTGGTAAAAATGAAATAATAAGTTTTATTTTGAGATTCGTATTTAAGGAAAGAATGTAATGTTCTTTCTAGTAAGGAAAATTCGTTCAAATTAGGGATATTAGATATGACCTCTTGGGTATATGGGATGGATTCATCCATATCTATAGATGTAGGGATGATAACATATCTTTTATCAGTTTTGGATAGGCTTTCATTATGTTCTATAATGTTTACATTAGGATTAAACTCCTTAGAAGTGGTTTTAAGGAATTCTGAGTAATTACCATCTGGGGTACTGGAGCTACTAGGGCTCGAGACATCAGGTGGTGATATTGGGTTTGGACGATTAGTGGGAGATGGAGTTATGTTTTCATTTATTATATTATCTAGGTCATCAAGGTTGCCTAGTTCTGGTAAGCTTGTAGGTTGGATAAGGGGATCTGTGAGATCTTCAAGTTCGATTAAATCGTCCGGAGAAACGGCTGGAAGGACATCTGGATTCGAAGTTTCATCATGATCGGGTAAGTCTAAATCTTGATCAGAAGTACTAGGTATAGGATTTATAGGATTGACAGATTTGGTTACAGGATAGCGCGATAATGCATCAGCGGCATTATTTAGTTTCCCTTTTCGATATATTATTTCATACTCATATTCCTCCAATTTTAATCTCCATCTCTGAAGTTTACTACTGGGGTCAGAATGATTGAATAGCCAACGTAAGGGACGATGATCAGTAATTATTGTGAATTTTCTACCATAGAGGTATGGACGGAAGGTTTTACAGCCGAAAAGAATTGCAAGTAATTCTTTTTCAGTTGTACTATAATTACATTCATTTTTGTTGAGTGTACGGGAAGCATAGGCAATAGGTTTATCCTTGCCTACTTCGCCTTGAGAAAGAATAGCACTGATCGCATAATTGGATGCGTCACAGCTGAGAAGGAATGGTTTGGAGAAGTCAGGATATGACAATAATGGAGCTGTGGTTAATTTGTTTTTTAGGGTTTCAAAGGATAGCTGATGTTCGTTTGACCATATAAACTCTACGTTCTTTTTGAGCAGATTTGTTAAAGGTTTTGCAATGCTAGAAAAATCGGAAATAAACCTGCGATAATAAGAGACGAAACCAAGAAATGATTTGACGTCCTTGGGAGTTTTTGGTATAGGGAATTCATGGACTGCTCTTAGTTTTTCAGGGTTCGGTTTTACGCCTTTGTCAGTGATGACATGGCCTAGATAGGAAACTTCCTTTCGTAAAAATTCACATTTGTCCGGTTGCAGTTTTAATTTAAATTGACGGAGTCTAGAAAATACATTAGTTAGGTCATTTATGTGAGAAGGGATATCAAATGAGTAAATTACGATATCATCAAGATATACGAAGCACTGAATGCCTTGGAGACCAGATAGAGCGGAGTTCATTAATCTTTGAAAGGTGGACGGTGCATTCTTTAGTCCAAATGGCATTCGTGTGAATTCGTAATGTCCTGTTGGTACTGAAAATGCTGTTTTGGGAGAATCATCAGGAGACATATTAATCTGATGAAAGCCAGAAGCTAGGTCTAATGTGCTGAAGTATTTGCACTTGCCTAATTGGTCTAGGATTTCGGCTATGTTTGGGATAGGATAGGAATCGCCAATGGTTACGTCGTTAAGCTTACGGTAATCGATTACAACGCGCCATTTCCTCTGACCGGAAGCATCAAGCTTCTTGGGTACTACCCAAATTGGTGAAGACCATGGGGACATAGAAGGTTTTATTATACCTTGGTTCAACATTTTGTTAACTTGTGAATCAACTTCTTTCTTATGGCATTCGGGAAATCTGTATGTCTTAACATGAATTGGGGTATCAGAAGTAGTTTTGATTTTATGTTCTATTGCATCAGTGCAAGTTAACTGATCGTCGGGTAGGTGGAAAATGTCTGAAAACTGAGAACAGACAGAGTATAATGCCTCTGTTTCTTCTGGATTAAGGTGGGACACGCGAAGCTGTTTTAAAACTTCTTCTGTGCGTTCATGAATATGGGATTCGGCTATGGTGCCGATAAAGACTGAGGTCTGTAGTTCAAAAGGATTTAAATGTAATCGAAGGTCAGACTCAATGGTTACAGGTTCTTCTGAGGTGTTAACAATGGAGATATTAACGCGGTTGTTATTCTTAACTTGAACTATACAGTTTGCTATTAATAGATCTTTGGATATGTGTTGGTCAATTATTAAGCCTTCTCTGATTTCTGGGTTTGCTACAGTACATTCGATTATGGTTTCGTTGCGTGGCATAATAGTATAGACGGGATCGTTGAAATGCATTTTTAGTTTAATATTTTTTAAATGCAACATACCTTCATCATAGTTAATTTGGCCACTCATGGAATTGAATAAGTCGTTACCAACAATACCATCGTAAGATAAGCTTAACTCATTGACTAGATTGAATATATGTGTTAGGTATTTACAATCACTATGAGATTTATCATGCGTAGAGATAGTTATAGGGATTTGTCCTAATGTACGTATAGGATTATCAGTGGTTGAATCAATACCTTTGATTTTGAATGTTACTGATTCATTAATTACGGGCATGTCGTCAATGGCTGATTTTTTAATTAAACTTATAGATGCGCCTGTATCGACGAGGAGGGATAAACCATTAGAGGATACGGGAGAATTCACTTGTATGTATGGTAAGTATCTAATTGGTGTATTAGATGTGAATTCGTATATTTCTTTATTAATATGTTCTTTATTTTCAGGATTCTGGATGATGTCTACGGTTTGGGGCTGGTTACCCTGTTGCTTGACTTCATGAATTTTTAAGGATTTGGAGTCTACGATTCGGGGCTGGTTACCCTGTTGCTTGACTCCAAGAGTTTTTAAGGATTTAGAGTCTACGATTTGGGGCTGGTTACCCTGTTGCTTGACTCCAAGAGTTTTTAAGGATTTAGAGTCTACGATTTGGGGCTGGTTACCCTGTTGCTTGACTCCAATGGGATGACCTCGAGTTTGGGGCTGGTTACCCTGTCCATGGGTCATTGTTTGAGTTATGGCGTCGTCTATTATGGAATCTATCTGTCCCGTGCGGCGCCTATTCGGGACATTATTTAGTTTAAATTGTTGTCAACAGTATCATAACCTTCTGCTTCGGTTAAGACATTAATTTGGGGTCTGAAAGTAGATGTGCTTGGCTGCGCGTTTGAGGTGGAAATTTTATTTTGATTATATTTTTTGTTATTAAATTCGCGGAGTTGGCATTTTTCTAGAATATGCCCTGATTTCTTGCAGTATCTGCAGAATGGATCATTTGAGGAAGGTGGATTAAAAGCAGATTTTTGAGATTGATTAATATTAGAATTATTGGGTTTATTTGGCTTAGTATTTGGATCATTGTGACGAAATGATTTCGCAGCAAAATTTTGTTTATAGGAATATTGTTGCAGTTTTTCTTCGGAAATCGCGTAATTTATTGCGTCATTAAGGTTTTTCGGGTCCCTGCACCTGATAATGTTAGCTATGCGAGGGATAAGGCCTATCGTGAATGTATGGAGGGCAAGATCCTCCATAGCAGCTATTCTGCCTGTAATTTCACTCTTTTTATGACCGGATACGGAAATTTCTGTAAGTAGTTTAGACAGACAGGTTTCTATTCTAAGTGAGAATTGGTTAACATTCTCCTGGGCGCCTTGCCTGCAATCCTGGAGCTCTGCAAGAAGATGAGCGTAATGTTTACGCTCCCCAAATTGTGTCTGAAGGAAATTTTTAAGGGTTGGCCACGAATCAAATTCCTTAATTGAACATGCAATCTCGGCTTTACCGTCTAATTGACTGATAACATATTTGAAGACGATGTCAATTTGAGAAAGGGAAGCTAGGGAAATTGCATTATCGCAATTGTTTACAAATGCATTTAGTTTTTCTCGGCTACCATCGAAGGGCTTAATGAATTTTAAAATTACGTTTAAAGGTATTTCCTTAGATTCCTCTTTCTTTGGTTCTACAGGCATGGTTGACAACGATGACAAAAAGTTTTATGTTTAAAATAATAGAATTAGTTACTTAACTATAACAAGTCAGTAAATAAGATTATTAGGCTTTGGTCGACAATGTAGGTATGTATTCAGAAGTCTTATCGCTTATGCTCTGCGTTGAGGCTGGAATTGCGACGAGCGACGAGACATAACATCCGTAGATATGATGTATGGATTGGAATGTTCAAGATAAGCCGTTGTAAGTTACTTGTAAATTGAACTTGGATCACTTTAATATTATGGGAAAGTATGTTCACAACTCACAGTATTATTGCGCACATTTTCTTCATGTTTCCTCTGGAGCTGGAACTGGATTGACCTTGAACTTGGTCAGTACCGGATTTACCGGTGGGGTGAGTCGTCTCAGGAGGTTTTGAGGCACTTAAACACTCGCACTTTTTGGCACTTATCACTTTTTAGCTTAAGATTTTGGAACTTTGCACTTTTGGGAGGATTCCAAGGATTTTTCAATCCCACCGCTGCCACCAATGTTATAACGGGGTTCCGGATTTGATTTTTAAAAAAGAAACACTTTAAGTTTAAGTTCGTATTTCCGAAGATAGACGATGATTCCCGAAGTACACCTTTGGAAAGCTGTACTTACCTGCAGCAAGGAGTTGGCATAGACGTCGAGATGCGGCCACAGCCTGGTGGCGCACGCGGCCGCGTCCACCAGCGCGCACGCCGCGGCCGGCAGCTGCGCGCGCCAGCACGCGTGCAGCCACGCGCTTAGCACGCCGCCAACTGGTACTGCGCCGCTTCTGTTTATTTCTTTTTTATTTATTGGTCTATCTACAATTGTTACACTGTTGCCATAATAACGGGTGATTCATTTAGAGGTACTTTTTTCATAATTAAAAGAAAAGTGAAAACACAAATTTTATCTGATTATCTTTATTATCATACAAAAGAACCATTCATGACATTTATTTTTTAAAGATTATTTCTTTAAAATGTTGGCGATAACTGCGGCTAACATGGTCCGTTCTGAAGTTCCAATTGCGAGAAAAATTCGGTGCACAGTTAATTTTTCGCTTCGGACCGTTGAATTGGCAGCCTAGATCGTGTGATATCTCACCTCTAGACTTTTCCTTTGGGGCTATGTAAAGTCCAAAATCTACATGGATAACTCGGGTATGATTGAGGAATAGAAAGCCAACATTACTCGCGATATTCGCCAAATACCACTCAAAATGCTCGGACGCGTCTAGAAAATTGGGACTTCAGAACGGACCATGTTAGCCGCAGTTATCGCCAACATTTTAAAGAAATAATCTTTAAAAAATACATGTCATGAATGGTTCTTTTGTATGATAATAAAGATAATCAGATAAAATTTGTGTTTTTACTTTTCTTTTAATTATGAAAAAAGTACCTCTAAATGAATCACCCATTACAATCCAAGTGCACAATATTAATCGACAGACACAGCATGCAAAAACAATATTAAAATTTAAAAAAAATATATATAACAATAAAAAAGTACAGAAATGACACAATTTTTTTTCACAATTTTAACACGAATATTTGACAATGGTATGCCAATCGTGCGTTACATTTTAAATAATGGTTATATATTTTAGTGGACTTGGCGCTTGAATCTGTTGTAGTACAAACTAGATATTAGAAGGAAAACACTCGCCGCAAGTACTTCTTGATAAGGCATAGTTGAACTGTCTCACAATGTCGTGTCTTGAAGCCATTTATGTCGTCAATCAATCTGCCTAGCCTTTTCCCAACTATGTTGGGGTCGACTTCCAGTCTAAGAGGAGGCAGCTAATACCAGTATTTTACATAGAGCAACTTCCTATCTGACCTACATAATATATACACTGGGTAATACGATACCTCACGGTAGAAGAGCTAAAGACCGCTAGTAAGAGTTTCAATCCAAAAAAGGCACCTGGAGCGGATGGCTTCACGGCGGACATATGCACTCGAGCAATCTTCAGGAATCTGGACCTGTTCCTTGCCCTGTATAACAAGTGCCTAGAGATAGGTCACTTCCCGGACATCTGGAAGGAAGCCACTGTTGTGGTACTGAGAAAACCGGGCAAGGACGACTATCAGAATCCCAAGGCCTATAGGCCGATCGGCCTGCTACCAGTCTTGGGCAAGATCCTGGAGAAGATGATAGTAGCAAGGATCAAGTGGCACCTAGTACCGCGGATTAGTACTCGCCAGTACGGCTTTATGCCACAAAGGAGCACCGAGGACGCCCTCTATAACCTGGTGAACCATATTAAGGTGAATATAGAGCAAAAAAAGATCGTAACCCTAGTCTCATTGGATATAGAGGGCGCCTTCGATAGCGCCTGGTGGCCAGCTATCAAAGTCAGACTGGCTGAGGAAAAGTGTCCGGTCAATGTAAGGAGGCTACTTGATAGCTATCTCGACTGCAGAAAAATCGGACTCAGGTATGCCGGGGAGGAACACATAAGAAACACCCAGAAAGGTTGCGTCCAGGGATCCATTGGCGGCCCCATACTCTGGAATCTGCTACTTGACCCCCTATTACACGGTCTGGAAAAAGAGGGAGTATACTGTCAGGCGTATGCGGACGACGTGGTGATGGTCTTCAGCGGCGAAACGGGCTTGGAGATCTCGAGGCAGGCCAATGCCGCTCTCGCCTATGTTCGGGAGTGGGGAGTCCGGAACAAGCTGAAGTTTGCACCGCACAAAACTTGTGCGATGGTGCTGACGCGTAAGCTCAAGTACGACACCCCGCTCCTGACCATGGGGGGGATCGACATTGGAATGTCGAGGGATATCAAAATTCTGGGGCTGACTCTGGATGACAAAATGACATTCAACACCCACGTTGCAAAAGTCTGCAAAAAAGCAGCGAACTTATATAAACAGCTTTCCAGAGCGGCAAAAGTTAGCTGGGGACTGCATCCGGAAGTCATCCGAACAATCTACACGGCGGTTGTAGAGCCGGTCATTCTATACGCGGCAAGCGCATGGGCGCCGGCAGCTAGGAAAATTGGAACGCAGAAGGCTCTGAATGCTATACAAAGGGGATTCGCACAGAAACTGTGCAAGTCCTACCGCACTGTCTCCCTGAACTCGGCACTGGTGCTTACCGGGATACTGCCTCTCGACCTTCGGATACAGGAAGCAGCCGCTCTGTACGAAGCAAGGAGAGGGTCGTCCCGGCTGGTGCTGGGAGACAGGGAGACCGAACGTGTGGTGGGATTTGCAGAGATTCCACATCCGGCTTTGCAGGTAGAGTTGACGTTCGAAAGCTTGACTACTCAAGATCAGGTTAACAGTAGCAACGTGAAGGCGGTAAAAATTTACACCGACGGCAGCAAGCTTGAGGGCAGGGTCGGAGCCGCGTTATCCATATGGGATGGTGAGGCAGAGACCAAGGCCATCAAGCTTAGTCTGTCCGCGTACTGCACTGTGTACCAAGCGGAGATCCTCGCTATATGCAGAGCCACTAAGGAGGCCCTGAAGTGCAAAAAGAGGCAATACGCCATTTATAGCGACTCAAGGTCGGCTCTGGAGACCATCACCAACTACAATGCCATGCATCCATTGGCGGTAGAGACGCGCGAGAACCTGAAGAAGGCCTTCAACCAAGGGAAAACTGTGAGCTTCTACTGGGTGAAAGCGCATGTAGGTCTCATAGGTAACGAACGCGCTGATCAGCTCGCGAAAGAGGCTGCACTCTCGAGCCGGAGGAGCCCCGACTACGACCAGGTTCCGGTCTCATTCGTCAAACGGACAATCCGTAAGGACTCCCTTGACGAATGGAACGGGAGGTACAAATCGAGTGACACGGCCTCCGTAACGAAAGTGTTCCTCCCGGATGCTGTAGATGCCTACAGAATAGTTAGGGCATAAAGCCAGCGGGATTATTGACGCAGGTTTTCACTGGACATGGGGGGCTCTCCCAATACTTACATCGTTTCAAGTGTAAGGAGAGTCCCGCATGTGTCTGTGACTCTGATACCGCGGAAACGATTTTCCATCTGCTGCTGGACTGCCCGGTGCATAATAGGGACAGGTACGACCTTCAGCAGAGAATTGAAATGGAATTTAAAAAAGAAAACCTAGAGACTCTACTTAGTGACAAACTAACTCGTCAAACATTTTTAGAGTACTGTTTAAAAATAATTAGCATCGTAGTAAAAAGAAACAAAAGTACATAAGCATTTACTATAATATATATTATAAAAATATATCACTGTAGTAAAGATAAGGCAAAATAGTAAATAAATAGAAGTAAACATTAGTACGTATAAAATTATTAGAAACAAGCACTGTAATACGTAAATATAAGAAATAGTAATAAGAGATAGAAAGCAAGTAAATACAACTAGATTAAGAACTAAGATAGAATAATAAAGTAGGCACAACTAGGGTTGTAAAGAAAATGTAAAACGATAGATGTAGAGATAGGCACAACGATACTATGAATTGTTAACAAGAAAAAAAAAAAAAAAAAAAATTTTGTAACGAAAATGTTAACAGAAAGCTGAGGATAGGCACACGTGGTTCCAGAATGTTCTAGGACCGCCTGTAAAGAAAATGTAAATATAATAAACAAGTAGCTACTTAAGTGTAGGACCCTACTAGGGTATAGCATTTGAATTGTGTAGAGCATATTTTAAAAAGTAGAGCGATAAGGGCTGTGAAATATGATAAAGTCACAGGTATAAGCATAAAAAATTAAAAAAAAAAAAAAAAAAATACGATACCTCTTGGTAAGACTGCTTGTTAGACTTTCGGGCTTCTGACGACCCGTAACGACTCGTGGCTAAGTAATAACAGCCGCACGGGTCGATCGACCAGGTTAAGCTACACTTGCAGCGGTCAGTCCGTGGATGGGTGACCATCTTTACATACCCCTCCATACCTCGGAAAGCACACTAAGCCGTTGGACCCGACGGTCATTGTTGGATCTTTGACAGTCATTACGGGTCGTCAGAAGCCCGAAAGTCTAACAACCAGTTTTACCAAGGAGTATCGTATTAATCAGTAACTGGGTTGTGAAGGTCAGATAGAAAAAAAAAACATGTAAAATACTGTTATTCAGCTGCATTTGGTTAGACTGGAAGCCGACACCAACATAGTTGGGAAAAGGCTAGGCAGATGATCAACATTATTTCTTTAAGTTTTTGATCTGTGTGAAGATCAGTGGTACTCACTCGTCAGACAACTGTGCCAATATCAGTCGCAGCAGCAACTCCGAGCCAGCTGCGCCGCCGCGACCGAGGGCTCGCTGCATCAGAGATGGACCTGAGCTCAGCAACGTTGTGAATAGCTCCGTAAATCTGTAAAAAAGGAAAGGTTACAGTGACTCATTTATGTGGAAAACATGCAGGAGATCTAGAAAAGATAGGGCGAAGAAACTGCAATATAAAAATTATAAAGATTATTGTTACAATGTCACTTAAAAATTTGCTAGTCGTAATTCCAGGGAATCCTAGTTTGGGGTCCAGAGAATTTGTGAAAAAATCTTAATCTTTTCTTATCTTAATTTGTAAATCGAATTTATTGAAACCATAATTATGTCACTTTAGCATCAACAATGTACCTATATTCTGGCAAATTAAGAAAGAAAAGAAAGAAAAGAAAGAAATAAAAATAAAGCAATGCAATAAAGCATTCATTAATTCAAAAAAAGCCATTTTATCCGTCAACTATGCTATCTCTATACAAAAAAAAAACCGGTCAAGAGCGAGTCGGACTCGCGCACCGAGGGTTCGGTTCCGATTTCTGAATAAGTGTGCTATTTAAAGATATCGTTTTATTTTTCCTGTAATCTTTAATAAATTTCATCACATAGAATAATTTCAAATTTTTATCTATGCAAACTTCGTAGATAAGGGTATTTTCCGATACGGAACGGTATTTTTTTTTTACATTTTTCATCAAAAGTTGAAAACTGCGGCCTAAAAAAAGAAAAAAAAATGTTTGAGAATATGCAGATAGATGATACCCTACATGCCCTTCAATCCCTGTTGCAAAAAAAAACAAAAAATATTGTTATTTCTTTCTTATTTGCAAAACAGTTGGGCAAACGTCATCTAAAACTGTTCCAAATTTCAAGTTGATAGCATTAGTTCTTGAGATATCAGGCGGACAGACAGACAGATAGACTGAGTCGCACCATATGGGTTCCTTTTTACCTTTTTTGTACGGGACCCTAAAAAATCCCAGACCACATCTACAGAACCCCTATTTTGACAGAATATACCAGGATGTGGCTTCCTGTAAAGACACACCTTCTAACATTTCGGGATCACAACATTAAAATTTCCTAAACCTGTTGGCCTGTCCCGTTTGACCAGCTAAGTATGCCACTTACTTGGGAGTACACGCCACAGACTCGGGTGAATGTGCCATGACTAGCATGACACCGGCGAGGCACTGAACTGCGTCCCGGGGCCGCGTGGCCGCCAGCTTGCATAGTGCTAATACTCCTTCCGAACAAATCTGTGGGGACAACCATAAATATACAGGGTGTAAGTCTAAAAAGTGGCAATATTTTAAGGGTTCATTGTACTATCATTGTTCATAATGATGAGTACAATGACTCCTTAAAAGACTGCCACTGTTTACAGTTACACCCTGTATAAAGAACTTTTTGGACATTTGGAACAGAGGACGTCGACATTTGGACGTCTTTTGAATAAGAATAAGAATAAGAATAATTTATTTGTTAAACATAGGTAATACATAAAAAGATCTTAAAAAATTAATTAGTGCGCTATGCTTTGCCAATATTGACATACAAATGATTAAAAACGATTACATGACTGCATGGGTACTATTAAATTACAACGATAAATTTATTACAATATAATTATTATTTGAGTACGTAATTGTATAAATGCATGAATGCGAATTAAATTTTATTGACTCAGTTGGTTTCGTTTACAAGTACCGACAGGATTAAAATTAAATGTTTTTCTGACACGTACCTGTGTGTATGCATAAGAAGAAAAATAACTACTCTCAATTACCAAACTTTCAAACAATACAAGCAAAAAAAAATTTCCGAACGAAGTTCCTTAGCCGACGTTCGCACGGACGTAAAAATACCGCGTCGGGATTTTATCGCGCACTGGATTTTCAACTCTCGGTGTTGAGCCGAGCTTCGAGAATCCAACCTAACAATAACAGAGTGCATCCCAGCACGTCGAAAAAACACACTGTTGGATTTTCAACTCTTGGCGCTAAGCAGAGCGTTGAAAATCCAATGCGCGAAAAAAAATCGCCGCGATACTTTTACGTCCGTGCGAACGTCGGCTTACGGGATGCTCGCACGCACACACACTCTCGTCAATAATAGAAAGAGACAGAGAGAGAGAGAAAGTCGCATGGAGTGGTCATAACGCTTTTTCCTTACGTGACGATTTCTACCAGTCAACTTCTACCTCAAGCCGCTTTAAGTAAATTGTAGAAAAAGTAAAGTATTTTAAGTAAAATATTTTTCTAACAAATTCTGAGTGCATATACCTATCAATTTAACTAACATTGAACTCAACCTTATCACAAACCATAATCAAACAATTCGAAATCACAAAATGCACCATAAAAGTTTTAAAAAAAACTCACCACTGGTATACAATGCCCATACGACGTCGCTAACATTGCATACGCCGTACCAAACAAGTCAATTGGTTCACAATCCGGTGCGGGCGCATCCGCAGACAAGTTCCAACATGTCCGATGTACTCGCAGCCGACGTAGCACACTCCAGCACCACTCCGGTACACTGGTGGGGCTGGAGAGCACCCAGGAACAGAGCCAGCTGCCGATTGTTAGCTGGACGTCTAAAGGTAATCCGCTGAGGAAGTAAAAGGGTTTTACAGGCATAATCACAGATTATTACAGATGGGACACTACGCAAAATCATTTAAGTAAAAAGCGACTCTTACGACACAATAAAGTGCAATTCAGCTCGCATGACGCTTATTACCTACAGTTATATTCACGTACAAGTTGCCTCTCTTTCTATCGCGTAACTCTTACACCTTCTGACTCGTTAGGGTTGTCTTCTTTTACGACGCGGCACGTGAGTGAGTATCGAACTAAAGTGCGAGCCGGCCGGTGCGCGGCGGCCCACACTGAATTGACCCAGTGAGATGAGCCCGCCGTATACTTGTAGCTTCATACCTGAACTGCGGAGTGTCCCATCTGCATTAATCTTTGGCATAATGTAGAGATACGCAACACTGTGGCCCTTGCATAATAATTTGCAGGGCAGTTGATGTGCAAAGCAAGTAAAGTTTACAGTTAGTAGGTAGTTGTACAAAGTAAGTATGGTACAAAGTCGCTCGATAGTTGAAAGTTCGACACTTCTCTTTTTGTATAATAACGACATGTTTTAATAGTGCATGGTAAGCTCCTGGAATCTTCCTAAGCCATGATGCCCACAGTCATGCCTAAGAAACAGAAAGACACTGGTTCTCACTCAATTCTTACTCATCTCTTAATCACAGTGTATAAGTATTTTTCATTCATTAAGTCAATCAATTAATAAAATTAATGGACTTTAATACATACAACCACAGCTTACACATCATCGAGTACATAATTATGCTCTAAATACATAATTAAATTAAAAAATACATAATCAAACAATATACATGATATTATAAAATATGTATACATCTTCTTGAGGCCGACTGTACCAAGAAGAATAAGCCAAAACCAGTGTTTGGACATCAACTTGAACTTACACATAAGGAGTATAATCCATCTCCAGTAGCAGATGCTGCAGGAACTGTTGGCAGCGCCGCGCCCAGTCGTCCAGCAGTGTTTGTATCTCCATGCAGTTCGGACGCCACTTGTGAACGTTTAGGGTCTTCACACAAGATGGGTCTAGGGTTTCCCCTGTAAAAAATTGTTTTATGGTACTCATATAAAACTTGAATAGGGCGCGTTCCCACTATGTTCACATCTAGGACGACATGACTAACGGATACCGTCGTACACGACTTTTTGACGTTAAATTCATTATTTTTGACAAAGATAAATTAAGCGTCACGACATAGTTGGAACGCGCCCTTAGTCGGGCTGGTAAACAAGGCAGTAAGGATAGGCCCAACGCTAGGACAATACAAGGACCCAAGATAGAAAGCAGTGGAATTTCAATTAGTTTATATTGTTATCACACGCATTTTCGGATTAAAACGCGGTACGGTGCGATGCCGCAGTGTTAATGGTAGTTAATGGCTATGGTCGGACTTTTAATTGGCTGCAGTAAAATGACGCTTCTTCTGTCACTTCTAATGTCATTTCGCTGTCAAATATTTTTAATGAAATGACAGATAAGAAGTGTCATTTTACTGCAGCCATGGACCTAATATACTATATAAACAGGACTGAGCTCTCCAAAAATCGTATCATACAAAAATTAACCTTAGGTATTGTACTTTAGGTTTACTTTTGATAGGATATCTTAGGCGAGGCAAAACGAGCCGAGAGAGAGAGCCCGACTTGAGTAATTTAAAAATTTCACCAACTGCAAGTAGGTAAAATAAGTTACGTATATATTATTTTTTTTAATTTAGTTTTTACAATTTGATTTTAGATAAGTACAGGACCCCTACTTCAATATTTTTGTGGCCTTTTGTATGTTTGTCATAGTACTATCGTTGGTTACTAACATAGTTGTCTAAGTATACCTACTAACATAAATATGGATCTCTGTGTCTGAACTAAATAAATAAATAAAAATAAATAAATATATTTTTTTTGCATTTAGATTAGTTTTAAATAATTTTATTTATAGGTTTACAATCTGTATATCATAGTCAATAATTTTATAAGTAAGCTCCATGAGTAAAATAATCAAAATAATATCATTTTGATTATTGTTTGGTAGCTATCATATAATTACTCTGGTAACACTGAAATCTGACATCAATGGTTTCATGGCGGTTTTTTTCAATTTAGATAGCGAAAATGGTGAGAAAGTGTTGCATCAAGAAATGTAAAAGTGAATGTTATGCTGGTTGTGGCATTTAATTTCACAGGTAAGGAACTTGTAAGGAATAACAAAGATTTAAATAAATCTCGATAAAAGACTTAAAATTGTTACTAAATAATAACAATTTTGAGTCTAAGTAGTGTAACCATGCTCTTAGTTTTGTAGACAGAAGACTTAGCGTCTTCTGTCTAGCCGGTCTACACGGGTGAAACCGAGGGGCGCCTCGGTTTCACCCGTGTAGACCGGGATAAACAGTAGCCTATATGTTAATCCAGGGTGTAAGCTATCTGCATACCAAATTTCATTCAAATCGGTGCAGCCTTTTGAGCGTGAAGAAGTAACAAATATACAAACACATACACACACACTCACAAACTTTCACCTTTGTAATATTAGTATGATAACGTTCAACCTACTTTACACTTACCTATATTCAAGTCAGCTAGTATATGCAGCGCTGTGGAGTGTAAGTACGCGTGCGCGGCGAGCACTCGTCCCACACACTCCCGCGCAGCCACGTCACACATCCCTTTGCAGGATACCGATTTTCGTTTCAGTCCGGTCTGTAAAACAAATAGGCATATATTCAAACAAATACGCATATGATGCAAACAAATAGGCATATGATGCAAACAAATAGGCATATGATGCAAACAAATAGGCATTATTTACGAATAATAATTGATACCGTATCATTGCACTGCTGGAAAAAGCCTCTCTTTTTATGTTATTCGATTTCTTTCTAATATTTGCACGCCCATACAGCCATAGTATGTCGCAAACATGTCTGACCTTTTATTTTTTTATGTTATCCTGCATGCACATTTTTTTTAAATTCTTGTATTTACACACGGCTACATATCAAGCTATACATTTCCAATATAAGCTGACCTCTCATTCTACGGAAATCTTATATAATGCGAGATGAGCTTATACAGGAAATTATAGCTTGTTATGTAGCCGTGTGTACACATGTTTGAGCAAATAAATAAATATATCTTATCTTTCTCCATCCCTTATTCTAGACGTGGTCTGAAGTCGGTGTAAACATTCACGGTCTTATTACAAAACGAGGTTTTGCTTCTGTCATGGTTTAAACCATCGAGCCAGTTTTTGTAATAAGAACCTAGCTGTAATAGAAATATAGATTTTTATACAAAACTAACAACTTGTTAGTTTTGTTAAACACATTTTAATGTGTCGGAATAAAGTTCATAATTCAAAAAAGGGTCCATGGTTTAAACCTGGGTTTGAAGATGAACCTTGTTTTGTAATAAGACGGTCAAAGTTTATGCCAAATATAACACAACAAATAATAGCTCAACTTACACAGAACTTTATTTCAGTGTAAATGTATCCAAGAAAAATGGGCAAGACAAAACATTTTTCACCGATTTGAACATAGAATCCAGGGAGCGACGGTGCTATAGGTCGTATATAGCTCCGTCTCTCTCTCACTGGAAACGTTCAACTTCTGCCCTGCTATAAAAGCTCATAGTAAGCCACCAGCCTATCTTACCTGTAGCAAGAATTCTAGTACAATCCTGGCTAGTTCGTGGTCCTGCACTCGATCGATGACGGCCTGCGATATTATGCGTATGCGCACATCACACGGCAGCACCGGTAGCTCTATTGAGAGCAGCTGTAGTTGTATCGGAGTTTGATCTGTGGGAGAAGACTCTACTTTAAGGACGGTGTTACAAATGTGTAGTCAAATCATTACTTTTTACATTTTCTCAATAAATGTAATACCGTAAGTAAAATTTACACTTCGGTACATTTACTGAGAAACTATACCTATCTAAAATTATATTTGTAGTTCAAAAACGTACCATGCACATCTATCAACAATTTGGTCATACAACATTTTAAGAATGCAAAGCATTTTATTGAATAAACATACTTTTGTGTAAAAAAGTAATGATTTGACTACCCATTTGTAACAGCGTCCTTAACGAATTGCAGGGACTTGTCCCTGGAAGTATGTAAACGACCATAATTGACTATGCCGCCATCCGCCAAGCATGCTATTTGTGTTTTAGTTTAAAATATATACCTTCACACAACTTCTGACGGGGACCGCCATTAAAAGCTATCAGCAAACTTACTCACGTTTTTCAAAATAAAAATATCTTTATCTCTAACTTTATCTCACCTGATTACCAAAAAAACTTTTCAATTAATTTTTTTTTTTAAGGCATTTATAACGTTATTTAATGTGTAAATGTTTAGCAAAATCCATACCTAAAAATGTTATCATTTGCAGCGCCAGCATTAAAAAAACTGAAATCTACCAGAGATAAAATAATAACATTCGAAAAAAAAAAATATCTTGAATAAAAATACATAACGTAGCGGCTTTTTTAAAACTTCAAATGAGTTGTCGGAAATCATTGAGCTACCTACCCGTTACGTTTGATCCACTATTTACGGGGCATCCTGTTTAACGATAGACAACTTCTTGACGAATGGATAAACAGAAAGTTATAGCACAGATTAATACAGGTGGGACACTCCGCTTTTAGGTATGAAGCTACAAGTACGCGGCGGGCTCATCTCACTGGGTCAATTCAGTGTGGGCTGCCGCGCACCGGCCGGCTCGCACCTTAGTTCGATACTCACTCACGCGCCGCGTCGTAAGAGAAGACAACCCTAACGAGTCAGAAGGTATTAGAGTTACGCGATAGAAAGAGAGGCAACTGTAGGTAATAAGCGTTGTGCGACCTGAGTTGCACTTTATTGTGTCGTACCAAGAGTCGCTTTTTATTTAAATGATTTTGCGGAGTGTCCCATCTGTATTAATCTGTGGTTATAGGTAGTTAGAGAAGTAGAATATGACATACCGTGCAGTCCGATGATGATAGATATGCAGTAGTACTTAGCAGTACTGTCAGCGAACAGCGTCGCTGGCAGCTTATGTAATTCCTGACCGTGTGCTTCAAACAGATTGAACCCGGCGGAGAAACACGCTTCCAGTTCAGCCGATATCTTCTCTTCTAACTCACGGGCGTAAAATGATCTGTTTGAAAGAAATACATTAAATGCATATACATTAAATGCATACACATAACATACAACGTGTCATTTTGCATCCTCATCTTTCAGGGTGTGGTACAGATCATCAAACCGAATAACTTTCTCAATGGGACCAACATCGTATTCGCGAAAAAAATTTCAACTGTCCCATAGAAAACTTCAATACCTACTCGACGCAAATGTATGGGACGGCTGATTACTTTTTCGCGATTACGACGTTGGTGCCATGGAGAAAGTTGTTCGGTTTAATGGTCTATACCACACCCTTAAAGGAGAATGGCAGATGTCCATGTAATTTCAGTTCCGCATAAAGACGTTGCGTATCGTAAAGTAAATATGTGCATTTTAATGCTTTAATTTAATATAAAAGAAAATGTAATAGTAGCATTTACGTAGGTGTTGGGAATAAAAATGTTGACATCGACTTCTAACCTCAAAATATTAAACCTAAGTGGATTAATATTTTGAGGTTATTTTGAGGTAACCATTTTTTAATACAATAAGCACCGGTTTTAAAATCGGATGATGTCTATGATCGATTAACTATACCGATTTCTTTGCTGAATATGGCAACACGCATTGTATGAGTTGTTATAATGCGTTTTGTTTTTGCATTACAATTATTTACGATTGCCTACGAATTAACTTTTAAGATTTATTTATTACCTCCAACAGCTATCAAAACATTTTAAATTGGAAAATATCAACAGTGCTTTGATCTGCAAATTGCAGTTAGTCTTCTTTTGAAACGTTTAAAATTGACCCAGTTTGGTTCGGTACCCATTTTGCCAATCTTCTTTGACAAGGATACAAAACGACACGTATATTAACATAGTGCGGATTCATGAACGGGCAATTGGTTTGGCGCTTTTAACGTGCACGTCTTTCTACATCGTTCTGACATGCATAATTTCAACATGAATGATGGAACCAATATTTTGTAACAATATATTGATTTAAAAGAGTGTCCGTGGAGTTTCTTGCCCGTTCTTCTTCATAGGAACCTACTAAGCTTTGGAATGGGCAACTAGCTTCATCTATCTGACTATAGTATAGTTAAAATCTCGCTGCAGACTCGGTCATAAATCATTCGAGTGTTTCGCTCTCTTTCCCACTCACGGGCCTTATGGGCAGGCCACGCCCACACGTAGTCCTGTGCATTACTGCAGTCGATGAGTGATATCGATAGTTTTATATATTTATAAATGGGTGATAGAAATAAATACACATTTTTTTTTATTTTATTACCAAATTTACTACAAAGCATATTAAATATATAAACAAAAGAATAATTAATGAATGAATACTTTAATAATTAAAGTGGCCTGCCCCACGCCCACACGTAGTCCTGTGCATTACTGCAGTCGATGAGTGATATCGATAGTTTTATATATTTATAAATGGGTGATAGAAATAAATACACATTTTTTTTTATTTTATTACCAAATTTACTACAAAGCATATTAAATATATAAACAAAAGAATAATTAATTAATGAATACTTTAATAATTAAAAAATGAATACTTAATGAATGCAGTATGTTTACGTGATAACCTTAATGATTCTGTTATCGATAATGGCCTTGAGCGCGCGCAACTAGCGCACATCCCTACTCCGATTATGATTTATGACCAAGTCTGCAGCGAGTTTTTAACTATACTATAAACGACTCCTTAACAATTAAAAAGTGCCTGTAATTGGTTCATTTTAAACTAGCTTATGCCCGCGACTTCGTCCGCTTGAAATTTCTTGTTCCCCGACCCACCGCGACACATTGCATCATCTGCCCGCGCCATTAGTAATGTAGTAAGTAAAGCACAGTAACTGAAAACGAAGTATGGCCCATTACTTCGTTTTCGCTTAGTGTTTTTTCTGACGTTTTTTTTTACTCAGCTCCTAACGGTCCTAGCGTGATGTTAAATAGCCTTGCTCAAGAATTGGACTATCAAATGCAAAAGTTTTTTTCAAATCCAACTGGTAGTTTCAGAGATTAGCGCGTTCAAACAAACAAACAGTCAAACAAAAAAAAAACAAACAACAACTCTGCAGAGGCCCTAGTGCGAGTTTTTATACTTTTCTCGATCACGTTAACGTAATCTTCAATTGGTACTGAATGTGAATAAGCGCCGTCTGGTGGCTGTAATCGGAAACCCAATTATTCCATACAAATTGATGTATAAGTAACGTAAACGCGATCGAGTAAGTATAAAAACTCGCACTAAGGCAACAGCTTTATTATTAGTATACAGGGTGTAAGGTACAGCCCTCCGCAAACTAACAGGGTGCATTCAGCTCCTCATTTGGAATCATATTCCACCGGAAATTTTCTCAGGAAAATTTTCATTTTTTAAATATTTTTGTCAGTTACATTTTCTTTATTTCAATGTAAAATTACATTGTGTGTTCGCAGCACTCCATTTATGTAAAAAAACAGCAAAGAAACAAAACTGAAAACAAAAAAAAACCAGCAATGGATGTAGAAATACTCCAACGAACGACGCGTGAATTCAGCTGTTCACTTTCTGTCTAGCTACAGAGTTCATCGAACTCACCGCATACCTCTTACCTACCCCTCCCAACCAGTAATAGACGCTCCGATTTGTGCACAAAAATACAAACAAAACAGGTTTATTGGATTCCCATAACGTTCCTGAAATAATTTCACGTACCGGTCATCTTAGTATGATATACTGAATTCACCCTATCAGTTTGCGGAGGGCTGTCCCTTACACCCTGTAGATCCTAGATAAATACTTGCCGTCTTATTACAAAACAAGGTTCATCTTCAAACCCAGGTTTAAACCATGAACCCTTTTTTGTATTTCGAACTTTATTCCGACACATAAAGATATCGGACTAAGTTGTCAGTTTTGTATAAAGAACTGTATTTCTATCACAGCTAGGTACTTATTACAAAAACTGGCTCGATGGTTTAAACCATGACAGAAGAAAAACCTCGTTTTGTAATAAGGCCGTTAGAGTTTGACGACACGGTTGGCGCAGTGGTTGAGCGATTAACTGCTGCGCAGCATGTCGCGGGTTCGATTCCCGCACGGAACAAATATTTGTACGACCTACAAGTATTTGTTTCGAGTCTGGGTGTTTTTCTATCTATAATATGTATGTATTTACAAAAAAAAAATGTATATAAGTAGTTTATCAGCCATCTCGTTACCATAACACAAGCATTAGGTTGCTTAGCTTGGGACTAGATGGCGCTGTGTGAAATGTCCAAGGATATTTATTTATTATTATTTATTATTAGTTTGAGTTATTAATTGTTACACATTATGTAAAACGTAACATATGTAACACAACAACTATTTGTATTTGTTGCAACGTGTGTTGCATTGCATGTTACGTTACACATAAATCATGTGCATTATGTACCCACCATCCTATGGTTACGTACCTAGAAGTGAGATGCAAGCAAGCGAGCGCGTGCAGAACCAGCGCCGCTAGCTTCCGCAGCGTGTGATGCAGCCTCACGTAGCCAGGGTGCGCGCGCGCACCGCTCTGCAACACGTGCAGCAACACGCGCACGCCACAGCACGCCTTCATCACGCCCCGGCCTCCCACTGAGTCGCCCCATTCGTGAGGACGAGCTTGTCGGATGTCCTGGGATATGTTGATGAGGAATGTGAATTAAAGTTACAAGTGGCGATTCTGTACTGTATGGGCATAGTAAAGGTTTTTATCTACACCCATGCTATAAATCCTCTATAAAAGTTTCTGAAACAGTTAGCTTATTGCCAACATTAAAACAGCCCGTCATAGTAACCATGGTAACCATAATAGCATCCAAACGGGTGTTTTAATGTGATACTGAATTTCATAATGCAACTCGTTTTCAAAAAAAGAACATTGTAATGCACGCGCGTTTCACTACAACAGCGCCGTAATTAAAAAAAAGAACTTATTCGAATTCACGTCGTATACTATGACGCCGGCCGCCATGTTCGATACGAGTATTAGTATTGCAAAAAACTGTTTCAGAACCTTTTATAGAGTATTGATAACATGGATGTAGATAAAGTCTTGTATGCAACTGTACATAATTAGGTATTAAAACACTCATGTGATACTTCGTGTTTTATTACCCCTTATTATACGTCAGTTGCATAAATAACTATAATAATATGTCCTAGCATACAAGAGGTTGTATGCTAGGACATATTATTAAAACCTTTGGTGTGAAGGATAGATGAAGAGACAATGATTGTCTCTGCAAAATGTTAGTGTAATAAAACTGGCTTTGAAGCAAGACGGTTGTGTTTCATTCGTTTCAACATACCAGTTTCGCTCTGAGTGAGTATGTGAGGGGGAACAGCCGGAACAGGTGGCGCAACTTGGCAGAGGTCTACAGCTTAGTATTGACTCTGACTGCGATCATCATCATCATCATTTGAGCCGAAAGACGTCCACTGCTGGACATGGCCTCCCCCAAACACGGCCACTTCGACCGGTATTAGGCCGCGTTTCCACTGACGCGGAGCTGGGCGGAACGGAGCGGAGACGTGCAAGAATCGTCCAATTACAGACGAGACAAGAGACGCGATGAGGATTTCAACCATTATGATTGGTCGATTCCTGCACGTCTCCGCTCCGCTCCGCCCAGCTCCGCGTCAGTGGAAACGCGGCCTTAGGCTGCCTGTCCACCGGAGCGGAGCGAGGCTGCGGAGCGGAGAAACGGAGAAATATTAACCAATAGGAGCGCGAGCGGACGGCGGAGTGGAGCCGACTTAAGATTCTATTGGTTAATATTTCTCCGTTTCTCCGCTCCGCAGCCTCACTCCGCTCCGGTGGACAGGCAGCCTTATGCTTCTCGCATCCAGCGGGTTCATGTGGCCTTCACCAGGGGGCTTACTATGAACTCTTATAGCAGGGTAGAAGTTGAACGTTTCCAGTGAGAGAGAGTGACGGAGCTATATACGGCCTATAGCTCCGTCTCTCTCTCTCTCTCACTGGAAACGTTCAACTTCTGCCCAGCTATAAGAGCTCATAGTAAGCCCCCAGGTCATCGATAGGGCGATTTAATTCGATGCTGTTAGGATGAATATTGTCCTTTTTTCCCATTCTGTCCAGTGTTCTTCGGTCCCGGTTCTGTGCTTCCAGCCTAACCGGATGATCTCAATACCAGATTCAGTTGCATTCGGTTAGATTGGAAGCCGACCCCAACATAGTTGGAAAAAGGCTATGCAGTTGACTATTATAAAATAGGTCTTATCTAAACTTCGTTCGATCTAAAATCGTTATTCCACAAGAAAATTGCCTTTTAATTTTGTCTATGCTTTAAGAGGCCATACTACCTCAGGTTTTCATCTCGCCCGCACGATACTGCTCGCGGACTGAGTAAGAGCGAGACTGAGTGCGGTGCTGGCCCCGATAGGTTAGGTAATTGCTTTTTACGGTGAAAATAATGGTCAAAAACCATATGACCTTAGTTCAATTAGTATGCAAAATTTAATGATCTAATTTGAAGTATTTTTTGAATACCAGCGGTGTATTGTTAGGTAACTTTGGATTTTTTTTTATCTAGAAAATCGTGTTTTCGTCAAACATAGTATATAACATTAATCCTCAACTTTACCATATATTAATTACTAAAAAAAAAAACTTTTTCACCCGCGTAGATCGGGTTAAAAGTAACCTATGTGTTAATCCAGGGTACAAGCTATCTACATACCAAATTTCATACAAATCGGTCCAGCCGTTTGAACGTGAAGAAGTTTGATACACACACACTCACAAACTTTTGCCTTTATAACATTAGTGTGATTTCAAAATTAAAGCTGCAGTATTTTGACATAACGTAGGATCATGCTAAGCCATTTGAGGTAGTATAGGCTCTAAAGCAGTTGACACTTACAGAGTGTGTGAACAGCACGAGGCGAGCCACCAGGTCCCTGAGCGGGAAGGCGGCCAGCAGCGCCAGCAGGTCACGCTCGCGCAGCGTGCCCTCGCTCACCGCGCCGCCGCCGCCGTGCTTGTCCACCTCCTCCCACGCCTCGTCGGCCTCTGCGCGGGAATTCATCAAGCTATAGTCCGTTCAAAAAGGATCTAATGCTAGTGTAAACAAACCCTGTTCGGGTTCAATTCGTACGCAGTCACTCACTAAAAGGGAATTACAGTCTGATTTTTATTCGACGGAATTCTGAAACGTGTAATTTTTTGACACTTCAGATATCATAAAACTTTCTGTCTTGTCCTTTTTATAAGTTTTTATTTGTTGAACTCTTCTATTTTCCATTCTAATTTAATAATACGAAACACTGTTCTTTGTATAAAATAACTTTATTAAACACACTGTATTCTTGACCTCAAAATCCCAACGATCCGACAATTTTTGAAACGCAATTCCGTGCGTTTCTTTGAAACCGCCGCGAAACATCGCAACCCTTTGGTTGTCGAATCCGCCAACTATGTTCCCTCCCGGATCAGTAGGACCCGCCGTCCTAAACATGTTCTCTCCGAACCTGATATGACTAGAATTTTTTGGATATAAATAACAAAAAATATGAAGGAGAATGAGATCAAGTAAACCATATGACAATGTAAATAGTGTTTGTTCTGTGCACACAATGCACACTAACTAAAATATTAATTTTATATGGCTAAATGGCAAAAAACAGTAAAAGAACATATTTTTTAAATTTAAATATTTATTTAAGTATTATTATCACATCATCATTGTCTGTCTGTAGTTACAAGAAGCGAAGATTTTACAAACAAAAATGTATTCCTAAGAAAGGTTTGTAACCTATGGATTAGTGGACAGGGATTCCTGTGAAAGAAAAATAATTACCTTACTAATTATTGTAACTTCAATAATTTGATATTATAAAATCTGATTACCATTTTAAAATTATCGGTCAATTTTTAAGTTTTAGTTTTTCTAATTGAAACCTTAAATTCAAGAAAGATTTCTTTTTAATTTCGCTTAAATGCGTTCCGTTTTTAGTAGGACCGTTTTATTATTGGCAACACTTCTGAAATGTCAGAATTCCGTCGAATTAAAAATCAGACTGTAGGTAGTTGTTCACTAGTTGCTAGTAGTCTTAGCCGACGTTCACATGGACGTAAAAATATCGCGGCGGGATATTATCGCGCTCTGGATTTTGAACTCTCGGTGTTGAGCCGAGCATTGAGAATTCAACAGAGTGCATCCCAGCGCGTCGAAAAAACACACTGTTGTATTTTCAACTCTTGGCGCTATGCAAAGCGTTGTAAATCCAGTGTGCGATTAAAATCACCGTGATATTTTTACGTCCGTGCGAACGTCGTCTTACCCTCAGTGCACTCGAGGGCGGGGTCAGTGCGGGGCCGGGCGAGCAGCAGGGACAGCAGGGCCAGTATGCGCCAGGGAGACGCGCTGTCCACGTTAGCGTGCACTACCAGCGATGCCCACTGCACTGAGCGGGACTGTCTGGAAATACAAATACAGAAAGAATTTTTATCACAATCCAAATCTAAATGGCAAGCTCATCATCATCTATAAAAACCCCTTTTTGCGATCTGTTTACCTTTAGTTAATTACCTAAACTAACGTAGTGTAGGTAGAGAGACGGCCATACAAATTCGGTAACATTAATTATGTAGCTACACCCTGTGCTGAAGCTGTGACGTCACAACACGAAGATGCTATCGCTACTGAACGCACAATGCCAACGCGGGGAGTCGGGAGAGGGACCGCATCCCAGTGAGGTGGTTTAAATAAACCTTTTTTACAGTCCGTTCAACCGATTTTGACTTCTATTACGTGGCTTACATAAAATGCTTTGCATTCTTAATATGTTTTTTGACCGAATTGTTGATAGATGTGCATGGTATGATTCTGAACTATAGATATAAGAATGCAAAGCACTTTATTTCAACCAACTCAGCCTATCGCAGTCCACTGCTGGACATAGGCCTCTCCCAGGCTGCGCCACAACACCCTGTCCTCCGCCTTCCGCATCCAGTCTGTCCCAGCCACTTTCTTCAGGTCGTCGGTCCATCTAGCAGGGAGCGTCCCACACTACGCTTACCGATACGTGGTCTCCACTCCAGGACCCGTCTGCTCCACCGGCCATCGGTCCTTCGACAAACATGGCCAGCCCACTGCAACTTCAGTTTGCTTATTCTGTAGGTAAGCTATGTCGGTTACTCCGGTTCTTTTCCGGATTTTCCGGATAACTTCATTCCTGATTTTATCCTTCAAAGAAACTCCGATCATAGCCCGCTCCATAGCGCGCTGAGCGACCTTTAATTTGTGGACCAGCCCGACTGTTAGTGTCCACGTTTCAGCACCGTATGTCATAACGGGCAGCACTGGTTGAAAAAATTTGTGTTTTCAAAAATTGCGGGATGGGTGACGAAAATACGAAGTTTTCCAATCGCTGCCCAACCCAATTGGATCCTTCTGTCGGCTTCTTTTTCAAAGTATGAAACTTTATTTAATAAACATACTATGTGTAAAAAAAGTAATGATTTGACTACCTATTTGTAACAGCGTCCTTAAGGATGGCATTAAAGGCAAACAAGTGGTTGCAATACCAACTGTTTGCTGCAGCCATTTGTTATGCCACCAACGCAATAGAAGTCAAAATCGGTTGATCGGGCTGTAAAAAAGATTTGTTTAAATGTCTAATCTTAATGTAAATGGAGTAAAGTTAATTCGCACGGGTTGTGGTTACTTACTTAAACAGATGATGCATAAGAAACAGCAGCTGCCTCAGGTCGCGGTCGTCGATTAGCGCGGCTGACAGCGCTGCGGCCCAGCGCTGCAGCGCGCCGGCGAGCGCTTCAGGCGCATTGTCACTCAGTCGCAGCGCTTGTAGTATCAGCGATAAAACTTCGCGTATCACGTTCTTGTTGCTTTGTATCGTTTCTGATATTAGCTCTTCTATCTGGGCAAATGAAAAGAAAATAAAAGTTGAGAATGGCTTGGAAATTGTTTATTTTGATCTGTATTTCAAAAAAAAACCGGCCAAGTACGTGTCGTACCACGCACAATGAAGGGTTCCATAGTTGAAAAGAATTTATCCCAAATGCAAACATTGCAGTTGAAAAACATGTTCTCCCATACATACATACATGTACTTATACATACATTGCTATACGTCACGGGCAATTCTCCTGTAAGATGGTTATCCCAAAAAAAAATTGTTTATGTGATAAAATTCTTGCCAAATTCCATGATTCTAGGTCAACGGGAACTACCCCTATAGGTTTTGATCACGGAGTAGAGAAAGTTTCACCATGGTTTTGATTTACTTGCGAGTATCAAAAATGTCGCATAAATTACCGTATTTTTTTATTGCGTTGACTTATTTAGAAGTTTGATTTTTTTTAGAGCTCCAAGGGACTATAGACCTACGTATTGGGTCTTGACAGACAGACAGGTGGACAACCAAGTGATCCTACAAGGGTTCCGTTTTTACTTTTGAGATAACGGAAACCTTTTTTTTTGTGCATTGGAAATCATCAAATGACTTCTCCCGCTCTGGGTGGAGCGGAAGGGCGTGTCAGATGTTCCTTCAGTTGCCTGTGCCAGGGACACGGTATCTCTTCCGAAAAACCCGCGACCCCCGCGGAATCCTAAAAACAACTTTATCCTTGGAGGCTTGGAATGTATTTATTTTAATGTTAATATTAATTAATGGGTCCAAGAAATATTTAAGAAACATTTCAGTATTTTTGGGTCTCTAAGAATTTATTTAGATCTTTGATAATTAAATTCAATAATAAAATAATAATAATTCAATAATATTATTTAATTTTTTCTTTCTTTCTTTCTTTCTTTTCTAAATTATTACCTGACAATGTGCCAACAGAGCCGCATGTTGATGATGGCAATACGAATCCTGTACATCCCTCAGTAGACTCTCCAGCCTCAACTTAGCAACCGGTAACCTATCTTTAACCAACTCCGCATACTCATAGCTTGCTCTCAAGTGCACATCGAGCCCGCACGGGCACTTCTCTGACAAGTTCAAATGACGTTTCTCTATCTTCCATAGAGTGGCTCTTCTTTTCTCTTCGTTTGCAAACCCGCATGCGAGTTGTATTCGTTCGCGCTCCACTGCTATTAGTGATGATCTGGATCAGAAAAATAAGGATTTATTGCAACCAACATGTTTTTGGGTGATACTGATGCAAGACGTTGCGATACTGTTCACACGGTTGATTGCCTGTAACTAGGAACCATACCAAGACAGTTGGATTTTGGACTTACTAAGAATACCGTAAGTGCGGGTTACTTTGGCCCAAAACGAGACAACTGTATAGACTGCCCGAAGAGTCGCACCCACACAACTGAACGTCGTATGTCCTTTGGTAACTAATAGATGGCAATATAGACACGTACTTGCGGAACTTTGCATGGATTTAATGACACTAAACGTCTGTCTCGATTTGGACCAAAGTTATGCCCTAGACTAGAGCCAAAGTATCCCGCCCTTACGGTATTAATTTAATTTGATCCTACAGAAACAGTTCAGTTTTTTTAACAATATACTGCAGTAGCTTTTACTTGCGGCTTCGCCTTCGTGGAGATCGGCAATTATACTAGGTACCAAGATAAAAAGTATCCAGGTCATGGTCTACCCATGTACCAAATTTCATCCAAATCCGTTCAGCCGTTTTATCGTAAAAGCGTAACAAACAAACAAACATAAATAACTATACGCGCAATAACCACCACTCAGTGGATCCCAAATAGCAGGAAATGACTACGCGGTAGGCCCAGAAAGAGATGGCAGGATGAGCTGGACTCCTTCTTAAAGGATTGGCCCATAATCGCAGTAGACCGGGAAAAGTGGGAACTGAAGGTAGGCCTTTGCCCTGCAGTGGGACCATACAGGTTTTTAATAATAAATAATAACCCCACCACCCTATATCTACGTTGACGTCGTGGTAGGGCTTGCGCGCTCCGAACTCTGGGTCTGTGTCAGTAGTTTACTTTGCCGAAACAGGTCTAGGGTGAGGAGCCAGACCAAGAGAGATACAGAAACCCGCAGGGCAGCATGTGGCTTGCCTTTATTGTCCAGCTCAAGTCAACCCCCTGCCATTTTTCCATGTATAATAAAACATTGAACAGGCAGCGGCCATAGTCCTTCCATATATAACCAGTCTACTTTAGCCACCCAAATCCATAGTCCAATATCTTTATTTCCATATCCTGCACAGTCCCTCGTATGCCTTCCAAAGGTCGGGGACCCCAGACCCCCGAGATATGTCAACATATAAAAAAATAATAATAGGATTACATACCTAAATGTAGACAACAAATCAACAAGTGGATGCTCTGGTCCACTCAAAGGTCCTGCTTCAACTATCTCTTCTTCTCTTTCACTCATGGCCCTTACTTCTTCCATCTCCTTCCCTCCACACAGTTTGATTGCATCTTCTAGAGACATGCATGTTACTTTAGGCTTACTCTCTATTATTGTCTCTACTTCTTCATGCTGTACAGTTTGTGGTACCTCACCGAGGCACGGTGCTGATGGCATTATGTCTTCTCCTACATATTCAAAAGGAGTTTCCTGTGCCTGCTGCACAAGTTCATATTCTCTTTCTTCAGCAATTTCTGTAACTTCATGTGGTATAGCTATCCTTTCCTGTTGCTTACTCAACTCCTTGTAACTGCCTTCAATACTGGATAAAGGAACCTCTCTAGTAGAAACATTTGAAATTTCAGCAGTCTGTCTTGTTTCCTTGATATGTACAGTTTGTTCCACCCTGGATTCAGATTGTGCTATACCCTCATGATCACCTAAATTAGTTTCTATAATTTGCTCACTATAAGTCTCTTCAGTATCTCCTATTATTTCTATGCTTATATTAGTGGTTTCAGCTTCTTTATTCACTACGGCTGCTTGAGTATCTGATCCTATTACATCAGTCTTTGAGGTTTCAATCGCACAGGAGCTTTCAGTGATGTGAGCCAGTTCCTCAAGAATTGGAGGTTCTATGGCTACTGGTGATGGTTCTCTAATAACACTGCTTTTTGCTTTTGATTTATTTTTCTGGAAAGTAAGAAATATTTTATAGCTACATACCTACTTATGATATGTTTTATTTCGTCTGTTTCATTTTTGTACCCAAAATATGAGGAAAACTAGTCTGTGTATGTCATAATTACAGTAAGTCGTGTTACTGGTGTTATGACTTTGAACTTAAACATCTCGAAACAAAAGTGCGATTTCCCACCATTTACATTTTTTGACTTACTGTAATTATGACATGGGGGGCAGTAGTCTAGTCAATAGTTCACACATAATCATGGGTTCAACACAAGACCCTTTAGTGAAGTTTAATTTAAACTATACTAAGAAACTTCATTTTCCATTAAAATTCAGCTATATTCCTATTTCCTCTAAGCCTAATCAAGGCTCGCATCTACTAATGAGTAATCTCCTGCTTGCTGTTGAGACTAGTGGAACAAAATATCAACAAATGTGTCATCTGATTACGGCAGACTTACAGATTAGCTTCTCAAAACCGAGACAGTCCAATTTGTTTTATATTAATCTAAAGTCTAAACTAATATTGTAAAGAGAAAAGATTTAATATTTTGTATGTTTATAATGGATAAACTCAAAAAATTGTAAGCCAATTTAAAAAATTCTTTAACTTATAGAAAGCAACATTATCAGCGAGTAACATAGGCTGTATTTTATTGAATTCCACGCGAACAAAGCCGCGGGCAGAAGCTAGTAGGTTATAAAGAGGTGTATGAAAAATAAAGGGTGTTCTGATCAGCTGCCTATAATTATACCCTGATCAAAATACAGCCAAAATTAGGAGGCATTATATGACAGAAAACTTGCAGTGGCTCCTTGTAAAATACTGGTATTCAGGTGCACCCGGTTAGACTGGAAGCCGGCCCCAAAATAGTTGCGAAAAGGCTAGGCAGATGATGAATATTACAGAAAACTTCTCGAGCTGTTGTTGCACACAATGAAGAGCAACTGTGATCGCTTTAATATTCTTATACGAAAACTGTACATGCTACAAAACTACGGCCACGCAGATAGCAAATACTAGGTATATCAAATTCCTAGAATCAATGTTTTGCTGCGCAAATGGAAAGACAAAGGATTTTGTTTTGAACACAAATCTAACTTACTTCCCTGCGTTTCTCCTTTACCATAGTAGCCATGGCTGCGAATCTATACTCTAATGGATATTGGGTATCTAAAGTTTTAAACACTAATGTTTTTTCTATAAACGTTGTTATTTATGATTATGGTTTTCCCCAAAACCAAAACAAAGTTATGTGCAATCAAAAATCAACAACAGACGTCTGACAGCAGGACGACATGATAACGAATCGAGCTAAGGAGGAACAGAGATGGCAGTAGTTCTATGCTTGTTATTGCCATAATTCCTTTATATGAAACCCAATGATCAGCTGTGAACTAGTGACAAATTCTAAACGTAATTTTTTAGTCGATTTTTTAAAGCGAATCACTACGAGACTACGATAAAAAAGGTTTTTTTTTTTTAAACTTCACCAAGGCAAAGATGTTTACTTCTTTACTTCTATAGTCCACTCTACAACCCTTAGAGCATTTAACCTATGGAGATGGCATAGCTGAGTGAACCCCTCTGCCAAAGTCGACTGGCCATATGGCCATGCACGTTATATAAAACTAATTCATTTGGCGACAGCTGTCATTGTGTATCGTATTGTGTCGCAAGAAAGTGCTCCCAAAAAATGGTGAATTGTGCAGTTTCCTCGTGCGAAAAGCGATCTGCCACTTCAAATTTGCGAAACCATGGTGTTTCTTACCACATGTTAGTATAAATAATACATTCAAATACTTTTATTTAAGTACAATGTCAAAATAATCGTTGTTGACATTACGATAGAAAAATACAGTGGTACGTTGGTAGCGCAAACGTAGTACAGGAAGGAATTAAAGGAATTTGCATAGTGCAGGGACAACGTGAATGAATGATTGATACAATAAATGATTTTTTCAGTCAGTATGTTCAGTAAACATAGTTCAGTTTTTTTTTTTGTGAATGTATCTGGATAAGTCAGGTTGAAATTAAAAAAAATATTATTTATAAAATATTAATTTCAGTTCTTTGTGAGTCGATTTAAATTCTTTTCTTTTGTAGGCTTAGGCTATTAAAAAATAACAGTTAGTTCGTTTCGAATGTGAGTTTTCGCAGCTCATGCAATTTGAAAAAAAATTAATCCGCGGTGGAATAATTTAATAATTATTCCACCGCTTTCAAACCCCAAACCGCTCAAAAATATAATTACCGATAAGGTTATTATACTTCCGCCGCTTGAGGTTTTCCGATGCCGCAGCAGCAGTGTCAGCACAGCACGCCGAGCCATGAAGGTGGGATGGCGCAAGAGTATCGACACACGTAGCGTCCCACACTAAAGGCCTACCCACCTTCCATGGAAATAATGACATGCCGTCCGGTCTCTTGCCATCGTCGCGTGCCAAGCCATTGGGTTCTAATACAGCTGGAACGCCGACGGTGACAAGGGCTCGTCGGATGATGTCATTGATGTTAGCGTGCCGCGCTTAGCGACCCGCAATTCGGCTGCAAGACAGGCCGTGGTGTCCGAGGCTGTTGACAACTTCGCCACAGTGACAGCGGTGAGGAGATAATAATAAAATTTCGTATATATGTGTCTCACTTCCACGCTTCACACTGTAATCATGGCAACGCCAACGTCTAGATGTTTAATGTCATTGAAGTAGACTATGGCTATGAAGCCACTATGAACTAGCCCATGGCTATGAAGCCGCTACGAACTAGACTATGGCTATGAAACACCCGCATGTTTTCCTACTAAAATATCAAACACCTCATTTAGTTTATTTAATTAGTTAGCTAGTAAACACCGAACTCAAATAGTTGTAAAAAAAAGAAACCGAACGGGTTAAAGACGTGTATTTATTAGTATTTATTCTTTTGCCAGTTATCTATCCCTTGTGTTGCACCTACCATGTTTTGTCTCTGCATCACCCTAAGGTTGACTGGTAGAAAATGCCTCGGGCATTAAGTTCGCCTTTGTACAGTATTTTTTTACTTGTGCATAAAGTTTTAATAAATAATAAATAAATAAAAATAAAAGTGTTATTTTTAACGAAATAATAAAATTGGCTGTGTTGTTTTATTATTTATATTCTACACTTCCTACTTTTTTGACACGTATACCTACAATAAGCCCGCATTATAAAACGGGGCTCAGTATGTATCCCGAATTGCCGACCCTAAATGCAGAATGATAGGGAAAGGCACTGCAGTGCGATTCTGTAACCATCTCACCGTGAAAACTTAGGTGAAGTGTGCGTGGAGTGAGCTGTCAATAGTGTCAATTCCTAGCAAAAACAAACTCACTTCACCTAAGTTTTCACGGTGAGATTTTTACTGAATCGACCGGCTGGTCCAGCAATATGTTATTTGAAAAAATATTTGACTCTATAAATAAATACAATCGTTCTTTTTCTAAAGCACTATAAATTTTTTGGTCATTACTGGCTACCTACGTAGTTTCGCAGGCATTAATCATATTGCGTATTTTTGTGTAGGTACACACGACTACACACCAAGCTATATACATTTCCAGTTTACACTGATCTCTAATTATAAGGAAATCCTATACAATGCGAGATCAGCTTATACTGGAAATATACAGGGTTATTGGTAAAACACCAGCAACCTCTTAAAGGGTCATTGTATTCATCATTATGAACAAGTTTTACTATGGGCCCAAACACGAAATCGCGAAAAAAAAAATCAGCTGTTCAGTACATTTTTATCTACATCAAACTCGTCAAAATGTAGGGAGCAGCTGATTTTTTTTTCGCGATTTCAGGTTTGGTCCCTCATTAAAAGTTGTTCATAATGATGAATACAATGACCCCTAAAGAGGTTGCTGGTGTTTTACCAATAACCCTGTATAGCGTGATCTGTAGCCGTGCGTATACATACAAGAAATTAAAATGAATGAACATTTATTCATTCATTCATGTAATGAAATATCACTCATTGTTTGTGTCACATCACTAGCACTGTCAAATTTTCGTAGTGTGCTGTATGTGTTTTCCTCGCCCCCCGCATAAAGTGGCAGAAAATGTTGTTCGGTGATTCGCTGCTTGCCATCTCCATAGTTAAATGCTCTAAGCTACAACCCCTTTATACTTTCTGAAGAAATCACTGACGCGTCAGTGAGACGCTTCAGAAAGTTGTTCAGGGTGCTTAGGGAGTAATTACATACTAAAAGTCGCCGCGTCTAGGAAGTGCGTCGGAAGGGCGGGGGAGGGGGGGGGGGGGGAATAAAACTTCCCACTTTTGAGTTTTTCGCTAATATCTTTAAAATGCTGCGTCGTAGAGAAAAAATATCTTCTTCGTAATGAAAGCTCATAAAGTTACAACTTTACCTTACATACTTTTTCGAATTCCTACCCATTTTTGAACTATACGTTCCGGAAAAGTGAAAATTGTCGAAAAAACTACTTTTATCAAACACTAGCCGTTGCCGTTCTTCGTTCGCGTTATTTCGGGATAAAAAGTAGCATATAATTGTTAATCCAGGTCCAGGTCATTTCATCCAAATCTGTTCAGCCGTTGAGTTACCTATCGAATTTATCTATGTTTTATATCACCGCGTGGATATCGAATATTATCCCACGGGAACTTACTACCGGGATAAAAAGTATCATATGTGTTAATCCAGGTTATAAACTATCTAACTACTATGCCAAATTACATCCAAATCCGTTCAGCCGTTTTTGCGTGATTCTCTCTGTCGGTCTGTCACAGCTGGATATCTCAAGAACTACTAAATCTATCAACTTGACATTTGGAACAGTTTTAGATGACGTTTGCCCAACTATTTTGCAAATAAAAAAAAAATTTTTTTGATTGCGACAGCGTCTTAAAACTTCGAAGGGCTACTAGGGCATGTGGGATCATATATGAAAGAGCGCTGTTTGCACATTCTCAAACATTTTTTTTTTTAGGCCGCATAGTTTTCGACTTTTGGTGAAAAATGTAAAAAAAAATACCGTCCCCCCCCCCCCCCCCCCCCCCCCTTTTCTACGAAGTTTGCATAGAGAAAAATTTGAAATTACAGGAAAAATAAAACGATGTCTTTAAATAGCACACTTTTTCAGAAATCGGAACGGAACCCGCGGTGCAAGAGTTCGACTCCCTCTTGACCGGTTTTTTTTTAGCTTTTAGCTCCAAGGGACTATAGACGCAGGTACATATTTCAGCTTGATACCTCCTACGCATTCCTGAGTAAAAGGGTCTTGACTGACTGAGAGACAGACGGACAACAAAGTGATCCTATAAGGGTTCCGTTTTTTCCATTCGAGGTACAGAACCTTAAAAAAACCATTATAGGTTTATAATTGCGGAGTTCTGAAGTACTTAACAAACATTTTAATTAAATACAACCGAATAGAGAACCTTCTCCTTTTTTGAAGTCGGTTAAAACAGGCTCAACTGCCCCGTACTTACACCCGAAGACAAACATAACATAGTAATTAGTAGTTATGTGCTCAACTAAATACCATTATTTAGTTAATAGGCAATTAACGAATGGTTCCAGAGGTCAGGATGTCGTACCCACACCCAACACCATAGGGAGGCAGCGGAGTCGCTTCTCAGCTGTGTTAGCCCACACCACACCATAGGACGTTGAGTGAGTTTATTTTATTATCATTTTTTCCTGCGGAATCGACGTAAAAAGTTTTACTCTAGCCGATACAAAAATCTTAGCCTCTTCTCAGGTTGACTCTGACGTGCCGTGTTTGTCCGATGCGGTGAACGCCTGGAAAGTGGCTTGCCTGGATACGGTTCAGCCAGAGAACCCGTCTTCCCAGAGACAGTGGGATGAGCCGCTCTGTAGGTTGGTACGGTATAAACCAATACTGCAGAGCGTGCCCGCCTGATGGCTGTGGGTGAGTGGGAATCGGGCCTCTGGCTTCAGGCGCTACCGTCACCCAACATAGGCACTATGCTGAGTGACACCACATTCCGGCTCGCTACATGTTTGCGTTTGGGGGCTCCTTGCGGGGCTCCGCATCGCTGTCAGTGCGGTGAAGGAGTCGACTGCCTCGGACACCATGGCCTATCCTGCAGCAAAAGTGCTGGCCGGATGGCACGGCACGCCCGCGCCAGCATTAACGACATCATCCGTCGGGCTCTTGTCGGGTGCCAGCTGTTTTAGAACCTAATGGCCTGGCGCGCGACGATGGGAAGAGACCAGACGGAATGACCATAATGCCTTGGAAGTTGGGTAGGCCTTTGGTGTGGGATGCAACCTGTGTCGACACCCTTGCGCCATCCCATCTTCCTAGCACGGCGTGCTGCGTTGGAGCGGCTGCTGCAGGTGCAGAAAACCTCAAACGGCGCAAATATAACAACCTTATTGGAAGCTGTTTGTTTGAGCCGTTTGGGGTTGAAACACTAGGGCCTTGGGGTCCGAGTGCTCATCGAGTATTTCGGGACATCGCACAGCGGTTGGTCGACTCCACACGGGACCAGAGAGCTGGCCTATTTTTAGCCCAAAGAATTAGCATTGCCATCCAGCGTGGCAATGCCGCCAGTCTTTTGGACACTTTTCCCACTGACAGCGATGCGGACGAATTTTTTGATGCCCTATGAGCTCTTTTTTTATTTTTTTTATACCTACTTGTACATAGTATAAATAATTTAATACTTATTACCATTGATTGTGTAAAATAATAAAATTAAAAACCTCTGAATAAATTAATAAAAGTGACCCATAATCTCTTTATATGGTTTGTGGCTAAGTAATAACAGCCGCACGGGTCAATCGCTCAGGTTAAGCTACTACGCTTGCAGCGGTTGGTCCGTGGATGGGTGATCATCTTGACGTTTAGGAGACATAATCCTAAGATCCCTCGGTGCCTTGGAAAGCACGTTAAGGCGTTGGTGAGTTGGTCCCGGCTGTCTTTCGTGGATCTTTGACAGTCGTTACGGTTACGGATCGTCAGAAGCCCAAAAGTCTGACTACGCCCAAAAGTCGAAACACATACCTAATTAAGACAATTTCTAGAACCAATTTTAGGTAACTATATTAAATGTGCATTGCAAATATATACGTTTACGTTCTATGACAACCAAAAACAAAAAAGATCCAAACATCCTATAGATAAAAATTCTTCTGTACCTTCGTCCGTATGTCACTGAGCTCCACCTAAACGGCTGGACCGATTTTGATTTTTTTTTTGTGTGTTTGAGTGTGTCCCTAGATAGTTCAGATTTACAATAGGACCCGGTAGGTGGCGCTGCTCTAGGACCACGTCTGTCGGTTCCGCTAGTATTCTTACTATAGAAGCCTTTTCCAAAACTCTTCTTTGTACTTGAGCTCTATTTTCCCGGGTCCTGTTGTTGTTGATTTAACGTCAGGATGTACAACAAACAAGACAACAAACATTTGACTTTACGAAGAAGTAATTTTAATAGTACCTATAGACCAATGCTATAGACACTGAAAAGTGATAAATTACAGCAAAATGGACGGTGCCTACTGGTATTGAAGTGATTAATTACCAAATAGTTGTGCCAATCAACAAACAGGCAGACAGACTCGCACTTTTTTTGACTAACAGACAAACAGACGGACAACGAAGTGATCCTATAAGGGTTCCGTTTTTTCCGTTTGAGTTACGGAACCCTAAAAAAAAAAAAAATAAGTCCTCTCCTAACTCTGTTCGACATTACTTAGATGAACCTTTCCAGTAATCAACTGTTTTCTTTTTTTCCAGCACACTCCAGCTCTACATATTATCATCAGAGAGACCTAGCCGGCCACAGACATCAAGGCAAGATGTCCACAGTGCGAAGACTGTTCTGTCTGTTCGTAACGTTCGATCTACTGTTCACAAGCCTTATGTGGCTCGTACGAGTGATGGTAAGCTAATTATGGTTTCTACTATTCTTGTATTAATTATTCTGGGCAATGGCAAAAGTTCCTTTAAGAGAGCATTAGGGTGGGATTTTTAAAAATGTATCCCCTAAAGGGGTTAAATAGGGGACGAAACTTTGTATGGAACTTTGTAATTTTTGCCGTATTTTTTCTTGACGCTAAGAGCGGTTTCGCACTACGTCCGATCTGAATCCGAGAAATATCGGTCCGAAGTAGCCACAGTACTATTTGTATGAAGGGTTGCGCATTGCGCACTAGTTCCGAACTCTTACACACTACACACATGCTTCATCATAATTATGCACAAATATTTTTCATTTTTTTTTTTTATTAATTCTGTTTTCCACCATTAATGATAAAATTGTTAAAACCTAACTTCTTACATTTTTGTGGCTTTAAGGTGCTACGGAGAATCACTGACTCCTAAGTCACAGGAACTTACACCTAGTTTAGGAGTCAGAGTATTTAAACTTTGAACTTTGTAATAAGCCTAATAAGTGTTAGTCTTAAGGATATTTGTTATGAGCTTTTGGTGAAATAAAGAATTTATTTATTTATTTATTTATTTACTCTGTCCGTCCGAATTTAGAACATTCCCAATTCGGATTGAAGTCGGATCTTGAATTCGGATTCGGATCGGACGTAGTGCGAAACCGCTCTAAGGGCTTATTTCACGATGTCCGAATAGCCACTACTCACCGAATAAATTCAAAAATAGAACAGAATTTGTATGAAATTATCTGCCAGGTGGTGAAACAGGCCCTAAGTATTTTTTCTTGTCGCCGGTTGGTCGCTTTGTCTTCAAGATGACTTTGACAAGTGACAAACACACAGCGCTCTCTTGCGGCGAAGCTTCCGATAAACAACCCCATTACTGGCACTTGACTGGCATAATGGGGAGCCACACGCAAAGCTGTTTGTAGATGGCGCTCTGAACGACTGTACATTGTTTTACAAACAAATCCATACAATTTGACAATCGTTCGCTATGTCAAATCAATGAAAAAAGGACAGTCAATCATATGCCACCTAGCGTGATAAAAAGTTAGTTTTCCTCCCCATTGGGCACAATGGGACATTTCAGCTTTGTGTCCGAGTCTGTGGCATAGATAATACACTATATAAAGTAATAGTCTGTGGGATGTCAACGCACCTGCGATGCACACTCAGGATGCACAGAGCATGTATAATGCGTGCCAAATAAGAATAGTACTGTCAAGACGCCATTTTGTTCCGCAATAGTGCAATACTCGCGAACTTCATTACTCATGCGTAGGTACTAATTCTACGTACTAATTTGACAACTATCGTGTGAAGTTGAAGCAAGCACGATCTTATTCTTATTTGGCACGCATAGTAACTTTCTGCAATGCATCTGGTACTGCGCTTAGAGCATTCTGCGGTATTGCAGATGTGTTGCGGCCTTGCGGCGGTGACTAGGGCCCTGTTTAATAAACGTTACAAATCCCCTGGCATGTTTGGCATTGGCACTTAGTACAGTCAACTGTCAAACGCACATCAGTGACATCGGTGAAGGTCGGTGATCAAAATATGACAAGCCTTGTCAAATAATCCTCACCATAGATAATACACTATAGATCCTCACTATGAAAAAAAGACAGAAAAAATCGGTATCGGGTGGGATTCATAAGGTGGAGGAACATCATGGGATACCTCAAGGTTGCTGACCTTGACCTCAGGGTCATTGACCTTGAGGTCAAGGTCAAAATTCTGAAAGTCAAGATCTGTTCTCCTAAGGTCACAGACCTTGACCTCAGGGTCATTGAACTTAAGGTCAAGGTCAAAATTTGGGCACCCCGAGGTTTGGTTGGTTAGGTTCCTTTAAACCCTGCAGACAGAAATAGGAGCCCTGCTTCGCGGGGCTCCGTCGTCCTGCTGGTTTTTCATAGTGCCCCGTTTCGTATCCACTGACCCTAATCCTAGTTTTTTTTTCATTCCAGATGCGAGGCGAAACTCTAGAACAAATAATGAACACAGACATCCTACAGTACAGCGTAAAGATATCTCTATTCGACATAGTAATGGTCACTGTCTGTCGGTGTGTGGTACTGCTGCTGTTCTACGCGGTCTTGTATATAAACAACTGGAGTGTCATCACAGTAAGTAAGATACATACAGTAGTTAAGCAGATATGATCTACAGTACAACGCGGCAACGTAACGACGTTACGTTTTTACGACCATAAGCCGACGTACGCACGGACATAAAAAAATCGCGGCGGGATTTTATCGCGCACTGGATTTTCAACTCTCGGTGTTGAGCCGAGCTTCGAGAATCCAACCTAACAAAAACAGAGTGCATCAGAGCGCGACGAAAACACACTGTTGGATTTCAAATCCCGGCGCTAAGCAGAGCGTTGAAAATGCAGTGCGCGAAAAAAAATCGCCGAGATTTTTTTACGCCCGTGCGAACGTCGGTAATCGTCTAAATCCCCGTGGCAACGATAACCGACATCTAATGATTTTTAACCGACTTCAAAAAAAGGAGGAGGTTCTCAATTCAGTTATGTTTTTTTTTTTTTTTTTTTGTATGTTTGTTACCTCAGTACTCCGTCATTTATGAACCGATTCGGAAAATTCTTTTTTTGAAAGGGTATACTTCCAGATTGGTCCCATTTTTGTAAAAATCCAGTTTTAGTAGCTATTTTGGTATTTTCATCAACAAATCAAGCGTTTGCATTCAGAAAGTATCATCTGGTGAAGTGGAACTGATGAAGAAGACCACAGAAAGCCACTGGAACTCCTCAACGATGATAAGTATTTCACGGGTGGCGATAAGATAACTCCATTAAAATAGTTAAGCGACTATGACGAAGCTTCAAATAAATGGTTCTGATGAAAATGGTACCATCAAACCGATCTGATGAAGAAGCCGGAAGGTAGGCATCGGAACTCGGTAATAAAATAATGTATCGTAGGCGTGTTTGGGCTAAAATAAAAACTTTTTACAAAAAAAAACAACCGACTCCCAAAAAAACACTACAAAGTGAAAAATAACTTTAATTTCGGAAGTCGGTGGCAAAAAAAACGAAAGTAAAAACCAAAGACACCGACTTCCAAAATTAAAGTTATTTTTCACTTTGTAGTGTTTTTTTGGGAGTCGGTTGTTTTTTTTTTGTAAAAAGTTTTTATAAACTGAAGATCACGTCTAACATATGTTTGAAAAAATATGATTAGAGTATTTTCTTAATACTTAACCTATTATAAATTATCCTAACTCAATATTATAAATGGGAAAGTAGGTAAGTTTGTTTATCTGTTTGAACCACTGAACCAATCACCCTGTTTTGCATCAACGTTGTCCGGTGTAAAGAAACGGACATAGGGTACCTTTGATTCCGAAAAAAGCAGAGTTTAACCCGAATTGATTGTCCAATTCTAAATTAACGCGAGCGAAGCCGCGGGCAAAAGCTTAGTACCTATGTTAATATTTTAGATATGTGCATAGATAGTGTAATTGATTTGCAAAGATATGTTTATCGCGGATAAAAAACTGAAAATCACGCAAAAACTATATATCAAGTTTATTTTTACGGATCCTTCACCATTTTACAGATAATTTAATTATATTTCTTTTAGTATAAGTACGTGTTTTAATATAATACCTTTTAAAGTACTTACCTACCTTTTATTGTACCTACTTACAATAAGTTAATAATGCGTCTAATTTGAGAGAGTGCTCCTTGATGGGCGTATCCTATTACTGGTTGACGTAGGACTCGTTGCGTAAGCTCACCCCACGGACCCTATCTCCCGGGAGAAATCTTGTTCCTCAACCAGCCAGAGGACTGGCTTGCCTTTGTTGACCGGATGTAGTGAACACTGATGAGGAGCAGAGCTCGCACCTCATTCTTGCCTTTATTGGCCGGTTTGAGATTCGCAAGAGCAAACTTACTCGGCGGAAGGAAGTATTCCAGTAGGTAGGTACTGGTAGGGATCTTGATCATCTTTCGGACCCTTCGATTGTCCTGATAGCCGTGGAATACCTCTATACTCCTGAAGCACCTCAAATGACAGTTTCCGGGGGCCCATTATTGAGTGTGCGAGTCACCCCCTGTCATTTTATCCGTGTATAATAAAACGATGATCAGGCAGGCGCCATAGTCCTTTCATAGTTCTAGGTAACCAGTCCATTTTAGCCATGCAAACACATTTTTGTATATCTTTGTTTCCTTATCCTGCAATAGTCCTACACCAACCTGTCCTTGGGTGCACTTGCATAGTACGTAGCGTAGGTACAGGCCGGGATAATCGTCGGTCGGTGCCTTATTTCATTAGAAGCGTCTAACGGGCCTCTCGGGTTGGCTTCGGCCGTTTCAAATGTCTGCGACCCCAGGGTCCCGAGATTATGTCATTAGGTACCCCTTTTTCCCCACTGCTCAACTGTAAGTGCCCAGCTGCGAAAATACAGCTACAGTGGTGGCGTATAGACAAAAAAAATAAAACAAAACAACATCAACAATATACCTAATTTACGTAAATTAGGTATATTGTTGATGTTACCTTTTTCCCCACTGGGCCCCAAATCTACTATTTTTTAGAAATTCGTCATTCCAACACGATCCCATTGTCACTGCATTGTCATTTTGCTAAAAGTTCGTAATCTGCTAAATTCATAATGGTCGATCATTGGTCGGTCAGTGGTCTCGTAATAGAATCGTGGTAGAATGACATTGTCGTATTGCCATTATTATAAAACCCGTTAGTAGAAATTATTTTCGAAAAACTCAAGGTCACTGATCAATGGAACTGTCAAAATTTAGCAGATTACTGCATACGTCAGTCATTCATTTGTCATTAACATTATGTACGAGATTACAATTCTATGCCATTTCTTACAATGGAGTGTCAGTGGTTGATCATTGGAAAGTCATAATGACGCCATTATATTAGTAGATTACCAAACTTGTCAAAATCAACAATTATGAAATCAATGATGGACCATTCTGACACTATTGTAATAGCAGACTTGAGACCCTCAACTGTAAGATGACGTTCGCACGGACGTAATAAAATCGTGGCGATATTTTTCGCTCACTGCATTTTTTGTGTGTTTTTCGTCGCGCTGCGATGCACTCTGTTGTTGTTAGGTTGGATTCTCGAAGCTCGGCTTAACACCGAGAGTTCAAAATCCAGTGCGCGATAAAATCCCGCCTAAACGACGCGCTCGATAATGACGTGCGCTTCTCACAGTTCTCACAGGCGAGGTGCGCTAAGATAAATACACCGGAAATTATATAAAATGGGCGGTGTGCCTCGTTCTTTCTAAACTCTTAGGTCAAACTAGCCAGTCCATTTATCTATCACACTCATTTTTTTTTTAATACTTTAGTTAGACACAAATAAAAAAAAACCGGTCTAGAGCGAGTCGAACTCACGCACCGAGGGTTCCGTACCATCATTTATATGTAAACTAGCTTTTTTAGCATCGCCCGCGTGTAAGTCGGAAATTATCCCACGGGAACGTATAACCGGGATAAAAGTAGCCTATGTGTTAATCCAGGGTATAAGCTATCTACATACAAAACACACAAACACACACACACACACACTCACAAACTTTCGACTTCATAATATTAGTGTGATTTTTGTTGATGATTTCTGAAAAACTGTGATATTTAGAGACATCGTTTTATTTTTCCTGTAATCTATTCATAAACTTCTATCTGATTTTTCTCTACGCAAACTTCGGAGAAAAGGGGGGGGACGGTATTTTTTTTAAACATTTTTCATCAAAATTTGATAACTATGCGGCGTAAAAAAAAGAAAAAAAATGTTTGAGAATGTGCAAACAGCGCTCTTTCATAATATGATACACCACATGCCCTAGTAGCCCCACTTCGAATTTTTAAGACCCCCTTTTGTTGCAAAATATATATATAAAAAACCGGCCAAGTGCGTGTCGTACGCACAATGAAGGGTTCCGTAGTTGAAAATAATTTATCCCAATGACAAACTTAACATTGAGTTGAAAAACATGTTCTCCCATACATTGATATACGTCACCGATAATTCTCCAACTGCATATTTAAGTTTGTATTCGCAAAAAGCTATTCTTAAACATAACATCATGCGTCGTTTGCTCGAAGGGTTGGGCAGAATATATTATATTTATTTATTTCTTTCTTATTTGCAAAATAGTCGGGCAAACGTCATCTAAAACTGTTCAAATTGCAAGTTGATAGCATTAGTAGTTTTTGAGATATCCAGCTAAAAACATTTTTAAATAACCTAACCTAACCTAACATTTTTGTTTGTTAATTTTTATGGCTTTGGGTCAACAAGATTCTTATACTGTGAAAATGTGAAGACTGTAGCAGTGTAGCCCCAACCGTTTGGCTGTAAAACCTGTGTGACGGACAGACGGACACGTGAGTGACAGCAATAGGGCTCCTTTTGGACCACTCTTTTATCTGTTCTGTGGTTTGGACCCTTCGGGTACGGAACCCTAAAAACGATAATTAGTGCAGTTCCCTTTCTAGAAATAGTCCAGGCTTTTACTGTAAGAATACTTATGAAATAATTTTCCTTGCAGGTACAGCCTACAGCGCAGGCATCATCCGCGGAGGGCTTACCCGCACATAATTCAAGCCAACCGCGTCATACACATAAGGTCAGTTGCTAATTGTCTGTTTTGTAAAATTACAAGTTTTTTATGCAATAAGATTTTGTTCTATAATGTTCTACTCAAATAGCTTCGCATTAGACAAAAATCCTATAATTTTGACCATAACAATTATTTAAGTAACATAACAATTATTTTATACGTCATCATTTCTGCTTTTAAGAGCTAATTGCCTATATTTATACCTACTTTTGGTGGGTATTTCTTGTTTCTTTCGCATTTCGTATTCAATTCGTGTTACGTTCCAGTCATTTTTGATTCTGAAATTCACAATCTCGAAATTCTTATCTGAAACCGAAATAGACTTTGACACATCGTGAATATCGTGATTAGAAAGAATTTCACCCGAAACAATCTGTTTCACATAATGGTAACATGTTTTTTAATGTAGGTAATTGTTTCTATTGTAATTTGTCAAGAAATAATAACTTGGTAATTTTCATCACTTTGACTCTTGATTCTCGTACCTACTTAAATAAAACCTTTGCAAAGCTAAGTAGGTAATTGTCTTTGGGTGCTAATTAATGCAGCTTCTGTAAAATGTCATTCTCGTCTTCAAATATAATTAGTTGTCTAATGAATTAATAGGTCAGCGACTAATCTTTTGCGTCTAATAAATGCGTTTCAAGCGACTGCATATTGTAAAACAAGCCACTGTTATTATGACGCAGCATCGTGATTATTTAAATTTTTAATATGTCTACGCATTGACAGCTCCTAATAAGTGTATCAACTGCATCTATAAAATAATTTCTAATTAATTTAAAAAAATAATAATTTAATCTAATTTCATATACCTAGTCACCTAGATATTTTTATACGTTAGCCATAGACTTATAAAAAAAGATGGACTCCGCGCCACGCATATCGAAAGTGAAGCACAGTAAGTATGCCGGACCGTTTGTACAAACACGCCTCGCGCACACATTTTCATCATAGTATGCCGACCGGCCGCCATTACGTGACACGAGCGACGCCGTCTTTGCAGGTACTCAAATCATGCACACATAGATCGATACGGTGCTTCACTTTCGATATTCGTGGCGCGGAGTCCATCTTTTTTTATAAGTCTATGACGTTAGCATAAGTAATTGATGAGTGAATCTTTTGAAATAAAAATTGAACATAAAATTACCTTATTATTATCACCAAATAATAGTCAATGAAAGCTCTAATTTCATGTACCTAGTCTCTTATCTATTAATTTTACCTGTAATTTTATTAGCAGACAGATGTTGAATCTCTAAAATATAGGTATAAAGTAATACAACATTAGTCGCTGAGTTAATTAATTCAGAAGTAAATATATTTATCGGTAGCTCTGAGTCATATTAAATTGACGCTGGTTTTTTGATATTCTGTTGGAATAGTAAAGATGATGACTTATTATAATAGAGGCTGTTCTATTAACTCGTTCCTTACATAAAAGAAAAAACGCTAGGATGCAGGTGCTAAAGAAAACTTTTGATGCTGCACTTATAATTTCCCATTATCTTTGACCCCATGACAATAAGCCGACGTTCGGCTTATTGTCATGGGGTCGCGTAAAACAATCGCGGCGATATTTTTTCCGCGCACTGCATTTTCAACGCTCTGCTTAGCGCCGCGCCGCCGCCGGGAGTTGAAAATCCAACAGTGTGTTTTTCGTCACGCTGGGATGTACTCTGATTTTGTTAGGTTGGATTCTCGAAGCTCGGCTCAACACCGAGAGTTGAAAATCCAGTGCGCGATAAAATCCCGCCGCGATTTTTTTACGTCCGTGCGAACGTCGGCTTACTCGGCGTTTCCACGACCGTAATAAAATCGCGGCGGGATTTTATCGCACACTGGATTTTCAACTCTGTTTAGCGCCGGGAGTTGAAAATCCAACAGTGTGTTTTTCGTCGCGCTGGGATGCACTCTGTTTTTACCCGACTGCGGCGGAGCCCAAAAGGAGGGTTATGTATTAGACCTGTATGTAAGTATGTATGTATGTATGTATGTATGTATGTATGTATGTCCGTTTCTTTGTTCCCTCGTAATCGTAACTACTAAACGAATGAACGGATTTGGATAAATTATACGTCTTTAGCTTAGTCTTTAGATTTGTCTTGGTGGCGCGAGTGTCACTGGCTACATTAAGATCAAAAATAAAGTAAAAAGGGCGGATTTGGGGTGACATATAATTATTGTGGAGTTCGAATGTTTTTTTTTTTGTCTTCTAATAGGTACCATCGAGTGGGATATCAAAATAAAGGGGTTTAAAAGGTGATTACAAAAATATATCCAACTTATACATATGTTTAAAAGTAATTCGAAGTGACAAATCGAATTTTGATAAAAAAAAATTTGCTTCGAGCAAAAATTTTTGTAAGAACTAAATCGTCTGCGAAATCTTTCACATTTGTAAACTAAAAAGCTGGAAATAAAAAAAGTAATTAAAAAAACTAAAAAACCCGACTGCAGTCAATGACGTATCTTATATCATTGACTGCAGTAAAAAACTAAAACTGAAAAGCTAAAAACAAGCCCATTTTAAAAATAAAAGTTGGAAGCAGGCGGGACCCATTCCATTTTTATATTTTCAAACTCAAGCGGGTAACGCTTGCTTCCAACTTTTAGTAAATTTAAAATGGGCTTGTTTTTAGCTTTCAGTTTTAGTTTTTTACTGCAGTCGGGATTTTAGTTTTTTTAATTACTTTTTTTATTGTTTGGATTCTCAACGCTCGGCTCTACAACGAGAGTTGAAAATCCAGTGCGCGATAAAATCCCGCCGCGATTTTATTACGTTCGTGGGAACGCCGACTAATACCTCATTGCCATGAGAACTCATATTTTGTGTTTGATACGTTCGTGCATTCTAATTACCTACCACAAAAAAACTACATGGGCCACGCACGAGCCCCAGGTACCGGTAGACTAGGGTCAGATGTCCAACAATGAAACACTAAAAATTCAAAGTCTCTTACACCTTTTGTTTTTACATATAGAAGTCTAATTTTTTACAGGCATGTAGTTAATTTAATTGGGTATCAGATGGCATTTATAGTTTTTTAAATTAATGTGTGATTGATCAGCAAAAAATTAAAAACTAAAAAATGGGAAATGTTTCACTGTGTCCACAGTGGTGTACACAATGAAACACCACAAATTCAACAATGAAACATAATAATTAATAGTGTCTGTTTCATATTTTGTGTAATATTTAGGAAGTAGGTGTATGACAAAAATGCTGAGTTCATTCAAAAAGATTTTATTCTAAATCTTAAGTAGCGTAGTGTAAATGTAGGACATTGCACTCTTGTGCAGCTCTCTTCTTTCAAGCTCTTTCCTTGTCAGTGCATTAGAATAGCTCAAAGCATATTTTCCGTACGCGCCATCCTAAAAAAAAACTTCTAGTCACAAAAGTTATTCATTTCCATGGAAAATACATGAATCATGAAAGATAGTACACAACGAAAGTGTTTCATTGTGTCCATTGTGCAACTGTTTCACTGTTGACTACATAAGGTTTATTTTAATAACTTCAAAGAAAAATCCACTAAATTGTAACATTTTAACATAATATATGATATATTCCACGTTAATCTACAAAATATATTTAATGCTAGGTAATCAAGAAAAATATGAAATTTTCTACCATTATTTAATGAAAAATCCATAAAGATTGCTGAAAATACTTACATTTTTGTCGAAAAAATTAAAAATGCTCCGCAGACAGTCTTCTCCTACGCGGCGCCGCTGCAAACTGGGGTAGGGCGGGGGGTTCTCGAGAGTGTCCTTAAGCGATATAATGCACGATCTGGCAATGCAGCATTTTAGAAATATCACTATGTTTTACTGTGTACCACTGTTTCATTGTTGGACATCTGACCCTATACTAATGGTAGAAATATTTCGTCATCGGCTTGCACAATATTTATTTATTTTTCTACAGCCTAGGTACGTCAGTTCTAAGATGATCGCTACTGAATAGGTACAATGTCCATGTCCTCTTGTGTCCAAAGTAGGTACAGTGAATAGCGAAATCACTACTAAGAGTCAAGGATATTGGACTTGAACCTTGCAAAACGTAACATAGGTATCGTGACGTGACATCATTATACCTATCAGTTATCAATTCACACGATATGATGATAGTGACGTTCAAAAACGACGTGTAAGACACGTCATTTTTGAACGTTGAACACGAAAAAATTACGGTCGGATCAAGAACAAAAATATAGAGTGAATCTCGTCATTAGGGTTCCGTGCCAAAATGCTAAAAAGGAATCCTTAAGGTGCGACGTGCGACTCAGTCTGTCTGTCTGTCACAGCTGGATATCTCAAGAACTACTAATGCTATCAACTTGAAATTTGGAACAGTTTTAGATGACGTTTACCCAACTACATATTTTGCAAATAAGAAAGAATTCTTTTTTGCAACATACTGAAAGGGAAGGAAGGTTAAAAATTCAAAGTGGAACTACTAGGGCATGTGGGGTATCACCGTATCATATGAAAGAGCGCTGTTTGTACATTCTCAAACATTTTTTTTATTTTTTTAGGCCCTATAGTTTTGTTCATGATGAAAAATGTAAAAAAAAAATACCGTTAAGTATCTCCGAAGTTTGCATAGAGAAAAACCCGAAATTATTCTATGTGATAGAAGTTTATGTAAAGATTACAGGAACAATAAAACGATTTCTCTAAATAGCACGCTTTTTCAGAAATCGGAACGGAATCAACCCTCGGTGCGCAAGTCCGACTCGCTCTTGACTGGTTTTTTTTTTTGACGTTGGTGTTCATACGGCTCATACAAACTCAGGTTCTAGATTTTTATCATACCCCAAATTATTATACGTACCGACCTACCTGAGTACTTATCTTGTATTACGGGCAAAGATTATTATGATGCGGGATAAGTTGATGACAAAGGCAACAGACACAGACAGCTTACTTATTTTGATTCCAAGAGATCTAGAATAGGGAAGCTCTAAAATGAATGTAATGTATGTATTGCTCTTGAGCACACGAGAGAGAGAGAGAGGAAGTAGTTTTAAGAGCAGAGCAGTGCAATGGAGATCAATCAATCAACTCCGCTGATCGCAGCCCACTGCTAAGCCGCGTTCCGCATGTAGTCTTTCCCAGGCGCCTTCGGTCCATCCAGCTTGTCTGTCGAGTTGTCGACTTGAGGACTCCACTCAAGGTGGCGTTGTATCGTCTACAGTCTTATGGAACACCGAGGCGTGACGACGAATTTTTTTGTTAAAGCCCGTAATTCTATGGCATAATCAGCCTATAATGTTCCCATGGGACATTATAGGGAGTGGGCAGTAATCCACCACGCGCCTCAGTGCGGGTTGGTAGATGTCACATGTCTTCGCATTTTTTGGTTCTAAGACATGCCGGTTTCCTTACGACGTTTTCCTTCACCGTTTTGAGAGTAGTAGTGTGGTGATGAAATAATTTACTTACACAAAGTAAAGCGCCTGTCTTGATTTGAATCTACGACCTACAACAGTAAGTCGCGGTCGTTACCACTGGGCCACCGAACTATTCTTACTAACACTTCAGTGAAACGATTCTGATTTTCAGCAAGAAAATAGGAAAAAAAAATATATTTACGTGTATTGTTTTTAATTGTTAAACAAATAGTCGTCGGCTAAAATAAATATCACATTATAAAACGATTAACGAATCGCAAATGAGGAATCTCATATAATTAAATTTTAACTTTGTTATACATTTAAAATACATTATTATGTAATTATGCGTTACACCTTGTGTACCGAATTAATTCTAAAAAACTCAGTAAACACAGTACCTACATAAGTTAAATAAAAAATAAAATAATATTCTCATATCTATTATCGCTGCTTCCGCGACCCGACCTGAATCAGATTCCGGCCGGATTCCCAATCAGTCAAGCTTGAACCCAAAGTTGTTAAACATTTTATACATTTTGTAATTATGCGTTACACCTTGTGTACCGAATTAATTCTAAAAAAACTCAGTAAACACAGTACATAAGTTAAATAAAAAATAAAATAATATTCTCATATCTATATCATATCGCTGCTTCCGCGACCCGACCTGAATCAGATTCCGGCCGGATTCCCAATCAGTCAAGCTTGAACCCAAAGTTGTTAAACATTTTATACATTTTGTAATTATGCGTTACACCTTGTGTACCGAATTAATTCTAAAAAAACTCAGTAAACACAGTACATAAGTTAAATAAAAAATAAAATAATATTCTCATAATCTATATCATATCGCTGCTTCCGCGACCCGACCTGAATCAGATTCCGGCCGGATTCCCAATCAGTCAAGCTTGAACCCAAAGTTGTTAAACATTTTATACATTTTGTAATTATGCGTTACACCTTGTGTACCTAATAATTCTAAAAAAAAACTCGGTAAACACAGTACGTAAGTTAAATAAAAATAAAATAATATTCTCATATCTATTATCGCTGCTTCCGCGACCCGACCTGAATCAGATTCCGGCCGGATTCCCAAATGCCCTGAGCCATCAGTCAAGCTTGAAACCAAAGTTGTTAAACATTTTATACATTTTGTAATTATGCGTTACACCTTGTGTACCTAATAATTCTAAAAAAAACTCAGTAAACACAGTACGTAAGTTAAATAAAAAATAAAATAATATTCTCATATATACACACATCAACACGGTCTAGGCATATTTTTAAAAAAGCGAATTACTATCAATGTGTTAATTATTTATATGACATGTATATATTTAAAAGATACGTTATTTAATATTCTACCATTTTTTAATAATGGTTAAGGTACTTAGATTAAAATTTCAGGATTTTATGGAAAAAAAATGAAGCACAGACGGAAACCGTACATGAATTAACTTTTAATTTGTGAGTAAAAACTGAAAAAAATTGAAAAATCATGAAGGGCCCATGATGTTCATAACACATCGGCAACGATTCGGCATGCTCAGAACAAGGTTGTCAATGTCTTGCTGCGGAATATTGTCCCATGTCCTTCTGAGGTGCGCAAAAAGTTGATCTCCTGTAGCCAGATTTTCAGGAACTTCCTTCAGAGCTCGTCTTTGCAGCATATCCCACGCATGCTCAATGGGATTTAGATCTGGCGATTGAGCAGGCCAGTCTAAGGCCCTAACATTGTGTGTATGTAACCAAGCTGCTACCGTTCTCGCCATGTGCCGGGGCATTGTCGTGCATGAGCAGGAAATCTTGCCCCATTTGTGTTCTGTGGGGCAAGATTACGGGCCCCAGCACCTGTTGGACGTATCGTTCTGCCATCATATTGCCCCGCACCCAAACGAGATCCGTCCGTCCTCCAAGACGAATTCCTGCCCAAACCATAATTGTCCCTCCTTGGTATGTGTGGACTTCCTGAGGGTTCTGAAGACGGCTCCGTCGTCCAGGAACTCGCCAAACACGCGTCCTTCGTGAATCTGGATGGAAGCCGAACCTGGATTCATCCGTGAACAGCACATTGGACCATTGCTCACGGCCCCAGTCCACGTGGTTCCGAACCGAACCCATTCTAATCGTCGTCCACGATTGCCTCTCCGTAAAGGTGGGACCCGGAGTGGTCTACGAGAGCGTAGATTGCTTTCATGCAGTCGCCTTCTTACAGTTTGGTCACTCACAAGCACTTGGTGTTCCACTCGCAGCCTTTGGACCAATTGAGTCGCCGTTGCATTTGGTTGAGCTCGCGCAGTAATTTGCAAAAATCGGTCTTGTCTGGGGGTAGTGATGCGACTTGGCCCCCGGTGCCTCTCCGCTACTTCACCTGTGGCACGATAGCGTGTCCACAATCTTGAAATTACATTTTGGTGAGTCCCTATGGCCTCAGCAACATTACGCTGAACAGACCCAGCTTCCAGCATTCCCACAGCTCGTAACATCTCCGCCCTCGTCAAATGTTGGCGTTGCATGGCTACAATACCTCAATTTTAACTTTATCTTTCGTTTAAAAATGAAAAAAAAAAACTGTAACTAAACGTAATTCGTATTGTTTTCTAAATTTCGCACAAATGAAAATTCCCTCTCCTACACATCAAGACATTTTTATGCCACCGAAATAAAAGAATTTTCAAAAATTTGAATTTGGAATTAGTCTGAGATAAATTACAAACAAATCGGTGTATAAAAGATTCCAATGCGGCCAGTACTTTTCGAGTTATTTAATTGAGTATGAAATATCCCTAGACCGTGTTGATGTGTGTATTATCGCTGCTTCCGCGACCCGACCTGAATCAGATTCCGGCCGGATTCCCAAATGCCCTGAGCCATCAGTCAAGCTTGAAACCAAAGTTGTTAAACATTTTATACATTTTGTAATTATGCGTTACACTTTGTGTACCTAATAATTCTAAAAAAAACTAAGTAAACACAGTACGTAAGTTAAATAAAAAATAAAATAATATTCTCATATAGAATATCGCTGCTTCCGCGACCCGACCTGAATCAGATTCCGGGCGGATTCCCAAATGCCCTGAGCCATCAGTCAAGCTTGAAACCAAAGTTGCTAAACATTTTATACATTTTGTAATTTTATTATGCGTTACACCTTGTGTACCTAATAATTCTAAAAAAAACTCAGTAAACACAGTAGGTACTTACGCAAGTTAAATAAAAAATTAAATAATATTCTCATATCTATTATCGCTGCTTCCGCGACCCGACCTGAATCAGATTCCGGTCGGATTCCCAAATGCCCTGAGCCATCAGTCAAGCTTTAAACCAAAGTTGTTAAACATTTTATACATTTTGTAATTATGCGTTACACCTTGTGTACCTAATAATTGTAAAAAAAACTCAGTAAACAGAGTACGTAAGTTAAATAAAAAATAAAATAATATTCTCATTTCTATTATCGCTGCTTCCGGGACCCGACCTGAATCAGATTCCGGCCGGATTCCCAAATGCCCTCAGCCATCAATCAAGCTTGAACCCAAAGTCCTCAATACTCCTCAAGGAGCTTCTTAGATGTAGGCTGTTCCTGATACGATATATTTTCATCTTCATACTGAATATTTGTTGGATTTTGTTGCGTAACAATAAAAATGGGAGATTTTAACTTTCGAGGGACAGTAGGGGTCGGTGAAGTTGAGTAGCTTCTCTGTAATTGCGCTTGTGGCGTAGCACTCTGCATTTTGGCGCGAAACATGACGTTATCGATTTCGTGCATCGCTAAATCGCGTTGGTGTTCGTCTAACTTTTTTAATTTCTTCGCCAACAACCGCCCGTACAGCTCATATTCGTCCATTTCACTCCTGACACCACCTGCGTTCTTCAGATACGTTACCGCTTCATCCATTCGTTTCTTTGCATAATTTATGTCAGAACTATTCTTATTTGCGGAGTTTCTTTGACAAGGGGATACTGGCTTACTTTGTCTGACCATTGTGGTATGTTTATCCGTAGTGTTGAAGTTTTTGTTTATATTATTTGTTTGATCCGGTATACTTGGTTGAGTAGCGTAATTACCCGTATTTGTGAAGTACTGAAACAACGAAATTACGTTAGCACGTATGTAGTCTACGTACCTAATGCATACTTCCACCCCTAAATGCCTAATGCTGACTCACAATTTAGTCCCGACTCCTGACTCTGAGCATCAATAGACCTAGGGTGTTAAAAATTCAAAGTGGGGCTACTAGGGCATGTGGGCTATCATATGAAAGAATTCTGTTTGCACATTCTCAAACATTTTTTTATTTTCTTTTAGGCCGCATAGTTTTCAACTTTTGATAAAAAATGAAAAAAAAATACCGTTTCCCCCCTTACCTCCGAGGTTTGCATAGAGAAAAATCTGAAATTATTTTAGGTGATAGAAGTTTATGTACCTAAAGATTACAGGAAAAATAAAACGAAGTTTCTAAATACGCAGTAATATAAAAGTCAATGTAAATAGCACACTATTTCAGAAATCGGAACGGAACCCTCAGCGCGCCAGACCGAATCGCTCTTGACCGGTTTTTTTCTTGTTGTGTTTGTTTCATGACAAGGTTCGTATCGTATGAAAGAAAATGTTTGAAAAGTTTCCGGGAGAGTTATCACTTATTAATATTATGTTTATAAACCTTCTGCCACATGTGTACCAAAGTTTGGTTGCCAAACTCACAAACAAAATGGTTATGGCATTACGCAATTGGGTCCAATTTTGGTCCAATATTATACCAAAGTGCGGAAGTTTTTGAAAATACAAACTTGAAAATAATGTTTATAATTTATCTAACTACTTAGTTGTATTATGCCGGTTTACTTTTAAATATTATGTAAAATGATTGATTACCTCATTTTCCAATTGGTTTGTGCTATCACATTCGTATTTGCCGCCAAGAAAGCTCTCCATAAGTGAATAGGCGAACCAAGTTGTGCGATACCCCGGTTGAACTTTTTTCTTACCGAGGTGCATCCGGAAGGACGTCATCAAGGATTCTTTTTTCTTTTTTAGATCAGTAATTAAACAATGTATACTTAAAGATCCCTGTATTCTGAGCCAGGATTCGGAAACTTCGCTTCTATTTCTATGCAGTGGATGTTTTGGATCCCATAGGTGTTGCTCTCTTCTGTAGAGTTCCAAGAATTCCAGCACAGTATCGCTAGTCCACGACATTTCCAATTTTTTTTGTATACAAATCGACATCAGTCTTCAACCAAAACAAGAACCACTGAGATCTCCTGACAGCCAATCAGAATACATCGCTCGTCCAATGTTTGTGAAAGAGTACACGTGTGCTGGCCTCGTTCCACAAATTTTGCGATCAATGTTCGTCATTGGCTTGGCATTTGGCGACCAACCAGTGATGATGAGATATAATTTAAAGAAACTAGGTAGCGACTATGTAATAATGAGAAAATAAATTGAGAAACTACTACGATCGCTTGTTGGAAAAAAGGTGTTGGGTGATAATGATAATCTAGATCTGGAAATAAAAATATAGTTGCGTTAGAGAATAAAAATATTCCCCATCTCATTCCAGCTAGCCCTTGAATGATAATGCTGTCTCTTTCATTCGGGAACTTCCATTTTCCGTAGTGTTGTGCAGTATGCAATGATGTTATTAGTCTTAGAGCATTTAGGTTAAATGCTCTAAGTATTAATACACCTCATTGGCAGAATGTAAAAAGTTGAAAGTTGAAATCATTTGAAATGCACTTGAAATGATTAAACTATTCAAAAATCTGGAATTAATAATTTTGACTAGTAGAAAATGCTTCAGGCATTAAGTACGCCGTTGTACAGTATTTTTTTTACTTGTGCAAAAAGATATAATAGGTACTTAAATAAAATAATTAATTAATTCATATTAACTAGTTTCAGATAAGAATAAAAATAAAAATAAATGGATGTTCGTTTATTATATTTTTGAGATTATTATTACACTTCAAGACCGTTTGACTGATCACCATGAAAGTTGACTCATTTTTCATGGAGAAGACAGTGTTTTATTTGTAGGGTTTTTCGACCCAACGCGGGTGAAGCCAAGTGCAAAAGCTAGTTTTTTATAAAAACAAATTCATTATAATTATTATTATGTTAATATCACAATTGTTTTTTTTTTCATTAATTTGTTAGTTTTGATTAAATCGACTAATTTACTAAAAGTTATATTTCATATGTTTAGTGAGTTTTAAGGTGTGCAACCCTAACTTTAGCTGTGCAAAGTCCAAACAAAACGTTGAATCATAAAATTAATAAATAAAATAATTATTCATCGTCGTCACTCGTTCAAGCATCATATCACGTATATATTTTCTATTTCACGATCAGTTTACTTCAGTCAGTCGCTTGAATCGCATTGAACAAGTAATTATTAGCTCAGATTTTCGTATTGCTCGAATTTTAGAAAGTATTTTTCAACATAACAAAAGTTTCGTGAATTTATAAGGTAGGTTTAAAACCTTTGTCGATCTTTATTTAGCGCAAGAAAGTGTGGATTACGAAATTCATTATTGTTAAATTTTGCTTATTTGTAATTTTTTACCCTACGTTGTAATTTTCTAAACGCGATTGCTAATTTTGCTAATCGACATCTTATTTGGTTTGCTAACTTCGTTATTAACTTTAAAGTGTTTCCTAACTCCTCTGTAGAAATTGATTAGAAAAAATATTATACTTGCTTTACTTTTCCTGATGAAACCAGAACATTCCTTGAGAAATTTAATATCTACCCGCTACCATAAAAAGTAATAATTTTTTTTCCTGTTTCTTAGGGGTTTCTGTTGTACTTGCTTTACTTTTCTTTATGAAGCCAGAACATTCCATTAAGAATGTCATGTCTAACTACCATTAAAAAAGTAATTGTATTTTTTTTCCTGCGATACAGATGGCTAAAGACCCCTAAGACGACTCCTGCTTTACATTTCTATAAGAAGCCAGAACATTCCATTAAGAATTTTTATCTACCCGCTACCATAAAAAAGTAATAGCATTTTTTTCCTGGATACAGAAGTTACTGTTGCACTTGCTTAACTTTTCTATAAGTAGCCAGAACATTCCATGAAGAATTTCATGTCTACCCGCTACCATAAAAAGTAATTTAATTTTTCTATTTGTGATACAGATGGCTACAGAAGTGAGTGCCCCGTCGATGCCGCAGCTACAGTCAGTCCAGAAGGCCATGGCACTGCCCACAGTTGGTGCTGCCGTTGGACAAGTTGGAGCCTTCTACACCAAAGTTAAAGGTAGGTGTCATAAACTTTCTTTGTCACTTGTATTTGTGTAGGTACCCAAAACTAAGTCCCCGTTTTAGACAGGTCTGGTTTTTTTAAGGTGAAATCTGCTACAACATATAGTTGCATTTAAGATTGGATTTATTTTTAAATGTGGGTAGATAAATATTCATCATAAGTGAGAAAAAAATGGAAAAAGTTAAGTTTTTTTCTTTTTTTGTGGTATAAGTATTTCTGCTGATCACATTCAGTTGAAAGCACATGTGCAATATCCATTCTAGCCTATGAAACATTTAACCCTTCATAGGGATCTCCGTAACCATCAATTGCAATTGATCCATTGCCATCAATTTCTGACTTCTTTTGTAGTAATATTGTCCATCGTAGTATTACCATCTTTACATACCGATATTTCTCCGTGCCTCAGAAAGCATGTTAAGCCGTTGGTCCCAGCTGTTATTCTGGATCTTTCACAGTTGTTACGGGTCGTCAGAAGCCCGAAAGTCTGAGAGCCAGTCTTACCAAGGGGTATTGTATTACCCAGTAACTGCGTTGTGGATGTCAGATAGGCAGTTGCTCCATGTAAAATGCTGGTATTCAGCTGCATCCGGTTAGACTTGAAGCCGACCACAACATGGTTGGGAAAAGGCATTGCTTCAATTGCATTTGATAGACAATCAATTTGTGCATCAATGTGTATCAATCATGTAAAAATTGCTATTGATTGTTTCGGGGACCCTGGCACAGTGGCTTTTTAATTGTTTCTGTACCTAATTACAGCATTCAACCAGTTAATGATTATTATAGAAATATAAATTATACACAAATCTGAAATGACTACTCTATAAAAATGTCAATCTACCCTCGATTTTTTCATACTTTGTTAGTGAGCTCATTCAAATATTTGAAGTAACAATCAAATGAATTGCTTGTTTGCACATTCACTAATCATGGCATGAACTATTGTGATGCCAACACAAGATAGGCAGTAGATTAACACGAACATTTCCTACAGGAGCCCACTCTTTGCTAGAATGGGCACTTTCGACTGCCGAGGCGGGCGTGTACCTCGCAGCAAACACAGCAGCGCCCTACGTGGCTGCGCCCCTGGTTGCCGGCGACGCCAAGGTGGCCGCAGCCCTAGATGAGCTGGAGCGCCGCGTGCCCCTCGTCACAGAACCCCCCAAGGTCATCGTAGAGACCACGAGACAAGCAGTCATGACCAGAATCTCACCACATGTTAATAAGGTAAGAATTGTTTTTCTGGATATTTTAAGTCGCCATTTTAAGTTTTTAGCCAACTGCAAATGAAGGATGTTTTCGATATTGAACTGAGCGCTAGAGTCACGGCGGTGGCAGACATATAAGATCTGGCAATAGGTTCTCAATTAAGTATAGGTACTTAGAACAACAAGGATTTTAAATCTTCAACCGACAACCGCCCTACCCTCATTTAGGATTATCTAACTTTTTATATCTTGAAATGAACGACAGACCATGCATGACATAGCACATTTTCCAAAACGAGTAGGTACCTACCTATCATTTCAGCATTTATAACAAAAAAAAACATAATTTGCTTTGTAGGTATTTTTGTATGTTTCGTCATCAAAATATTGTTGATTACATTTTATTAAGAACAATTTATAATCAGTGTTCAAAGTCGAACTTTTTACAAGTAAAGCTGAAAATTAAAGGGACAATCTTTGATTTTCAGCTACCCCAAAAAAAAAAAACAATTTGCTTTGTAGTACCTAGTTATTTTTGCATGTTTCGTCATCAAAACGTTGCTGATTAAATTTTGTTAAGAACACTTTCCTAGATAATTTATAATCAGTGTTCAAAGTCGAACATACACAAGAACATTCCGGACGCGGATATTCTCGTTATCTCACGACTTTAGGAAGTGGTCCAATAAGCATGCAGGTTCAAAGTACAGCTTGTTACTGGCAGGATGTGAAACTATCAGTCTGTCTACCATGTCCCACACAATGCAATGTTATTACATTTTATAACGGATCGTCATTCGTGAGCTGTTTGTGTTTATAAAACATGGTGCATCAGAGAATGCAGTGCCATTTCCGTTGGTCGGAAGCGCTCGGACCGGTTCGGGACCGGACTATTGGCTACGCCGTATATGGTCATGTAGGTATACTCAATCATGTAACCGGTATCATGCATCGACTGTATCGATTGCGGTTGTTTCATTACGATGTTGCTATGGGCCTACAGATTAATCACAATAATCACGTGTTTCTGCTACAAAATGGCGTATATCCACAATAACATTAGAATTTGTTTGACTTTTTAAGGGCCTATACTATCTCAAATTTTAATGGCTTAGCATGATCCTCCGTTATGTCGAAAATACTGCAGCATTAATTTTGAAATAAATATATTGTAAAGTTGAGGATTAATGTTGGGTACTATTTAGACGAAAACACGATTACCTACATAAAATTTTCTCGATAGAAAAAAAAATACAAAGTTACCCCCAAACCGAACAATAAACCGCTGGTATTCTAAAAGTACTTCAAATTAGATCATGAAACTTTGCATAATAACTGAACTAACTTTAAAGCTGGTGTTATGTTTTTTATTTTTTTCAAATTACCATTATTTTCAACGTAAAAAGCAATTACCTAAACTATCAGCGCCCACTATGTAACGCACTGGCGCTATCTATCTAAACCCATCACGTTGTTGTGGCTTGGACGCCGTGTGACCAGAGATAACGTATTGTATTAGGTTCTGTGATTGGAAGGCTGATCATAACAGTTATCTTCGTAAGAATAGGGACCTTTGCGCTTCTAAGTTTCTCCTTGAACACATCTAGAAAGGTGATCCTTATGATTTTTTAATTACCGCGGACAAAAGCACAATAGCAACATTTTTTTTTATCGTTCTTGTTAGTGATCATTTTTCTATTTTTCCCGTGAGACCCTGAAATTGGCTGTGTTTACTAATGCCAGCTTTCTGAAGAATTCTTAAACGGAGTTTAAACTCAATAGATAATCTTATGCTCGGTTTTTGAAGTCCTCAGATAAACCCTCGATAGTAATTCAAAATTCTTCCCTAACGAAGTGTTCAGAAACACGATATCGAACCAATAATTCACTATTGAATGGATAAACTCCGTACTATGGAGCTGTAGGTTCTCCTGTACTTAAATACGTAAATAGAAAAGTAAAAACCTAGACCAACACATAAAAGATGATCCCACATTCAGTACCTAAATAATTGCAATAAAATGTACATAACATTTCTTGAAGCACCTGCCCAGTTTACAGCCATAAACAAAATAAAAAAACGCGTTTTACATACAATTATTGGTAGCAACTAGCCGGACTGGTATTATTTTTATGACGAGCATGATAAGTCTTGCGTTGCACCGATAAGATAAGCTGCTGTAACGAGACAATCACGCGGTGGACAATGAACCGGAATGGAAGGACCTTGGCTACGTTTAGCTAACCAGGCCACTTACTCAAGCTAAGTGGCCTGGTTACCAAAATAAAACCTACCTTTGTAACAGTAACCAATATGCAAGAGGAAACAAAACAGGATTATGTTGGTACCGTCCACACAAATACCTACGTTTCTTAGGTAACTACAGCATAAGATGGTACTAGCCGCTGCACCTTTTCTTGACCATTTTCGTTAGCCAATATTTAATTATTTACATCACCAGCAGGAAGCGAGGTGGGAGAGGGAGCCTAGCTAGGGGAATATAGGTTTATCGCGGAGAAATGCGCTGTAATTTTCATAAGCGTCATGAAAATTCATAATATTTACATAAAGTAGTTCTCTACATGTTTACATAATTCAGTGTTGTTAATCTATATTCTGTAGATAGGTATAGGTACCTTATTTACAACTAACATGTGTTCTATAATTTTTGAAGGTCACTCAATGTCGGGTACTAAAGTCCGTATTATTAGAGATTTTTCATTAAGTACTTACATTAACAATAACATTGATTTGTCCTTTCTTAGCGTGATTAAATTAATCAATTTTAAATGTTAATGCATCAGCTGCATTCAATTATCTAAATAATTACATTGACATAATCTTAATCCTGCTGTTTTTAATAATGATATCAAATTAATTAATCTGTAATTAATATGAACACTGAAACTTTAATCATTTTTAAATGTTAATGCATCAGCTGCATTCAATTATCTAAATAATTATATTGACATAATCTTAATCCTGCTGTTTTTAATAATGATATCAAATTAATTAATCTGTAGTTACTATGAACACTGAAACTTTAATCATTTTTAAATGTTAATGCATCAGCTGCATTCAATTATCTAAATAATTACATTGACATAATCTTAATCCTGCTGTTTTTAATAATGATATCAAATTAATTAATCTGTAGTTACTATGAACACTGAAACTGATTAAAATAATTAATGCGTAATATGTGGGTGCAGTCTAAATATAGCTTTTTGAATTGCGTTCTTTTATAAAAACGCAACACTTATAAAATCAACTATCTTTTTAAAACTTATACATAGATCCCATCAGCCAACGAGCATTGAGATGCAGACAATAAGGGCCTTTGCTGTTGCTATTGACTATGGTTACCAAAACCATTGTCCAAATAACGAGTCATTAGAGCTTATTTAGGCTGATGATTTCGTCAAAGAACTGCAATCTTTTCTGAATTTTCTTTTTCTCGAATGGTACATACCGGTAAAAGCACCCCATTACGTATAACTGGTATTGCTTATGCTGCGCTTGCCGCGGTTAGTCCGTGGATGGGTGACCATACATACCAAGACCCTCCGTGGCTCAGAAAGAACATCCAGACTTACCAAGAGGTATTGTATTACCCAACCAGTAACTGGGTTGTGGAGGTCAGATAGGCAGTCGCTCTATGTACAATACTGGTATTCAGCTGCATCCGGTTAGAATGGGTGCTGACCCAAACATAGTTGGGGAAAGGCTAGGCAGATGATGACGTATTGCTGGTGACAAAATCAACAGCATATGGCTACTTTACATTGGTATTTGGCTAACCATTGGCAGCCATGCATGTCCAACCCTCTTTTCTCTCGTTCCACATAACAAGTTAGACCGTTCTTCCTCAGGTGTTCACAGCGCGAGCAGCCGCCGAACAGCGCGTCAGCTCTCTGAAGGAACTCTCCTGGGCTAAGGCCAACGCGTTGCTCTCGACAGCATATGGCCAGAAGGCGGTGAACAGCGTTGATACCGGTGCCACGTACGCGATGCAGCTGCTTGACCACTACTTACCCGCCGTTGGCGTTCAGGAGGAACCTACCCGTGAGTTTCTTGTTACTATTTAATATTAGTCTTCATTTGTATGAAAACAATGGTAGGTTTACATGACTTGCTACAGATTTTTACTAAACAGTGTATTAGAATATTTTACTAAAAAAAAGTTGTTTATTGAACTAATAACATTCTTTAAAACACTATGAAAGTAATTGGATCTGTACTACATACTGCATGCACGCATTGCATATATCTTTTCTTATGAAAGAGAAAATAATGGTCAATTCTGATATAATGTTCCACATTACGCTGAAGACTGTATTAACCTAAGTATCATTGTCAAAAATAGAGTAACTGGTAATTTCTATACATTACTGCCACCAAGATTTACCAACATTAAAACTGCCGGTGAAAAATCAGGCGTAAAATATATTTCTCCCATTTCTGGCTAAATACATGTTTCATCTTGCAAAAATAATCGCATGAATGAGTCATACGCAGTAAAGATTGAGTGACCACACTAAAATACAACCTACAATAATTGAAGATTATTGCACATCGCTCTTAAATATTAGGTTATTTTAATCTAGAGATAATAACTGGCATTTTGTGGATAATGGGTACTTTCTGAAGGTAGGCAGAGATTACGAATGTCGAGTGCTCATTTTTTGTTTCATTGACATGATTTTTTTTATGCAGACTTCTACTTCATTATTCTAGCACACATCGCTATACATTGCAAATACGTCCCGTAATAGTGCCCAAAACAAAAAAATCGCACTCTATAGAAAAAAACACGCTTTCAAGTTATGGCACGCTTGCCATAGATTCTCGAACCCCATTTTAGGGCAGCCTAACACCAAAACTAACCTAGTCCTAAGTGCCTGTCAACTTGTAGTTAGCTGAAAGTTGACAATTTGTACGAATGTAATGGTTTGTTAATTGTAGAGGAAATTGTAGCGGTGGCCAACGACCCTGCGATGCACACGGTGCAGACTGTGGGCCGCCTGAGCGCCGTCGCCGCGCGCCGCGTGTGGGCCAACCTCGCCTACAGAGTGAACGAGCTTAGGAAATCAGGTAATCATCTATCTACATAGTGTGATACAAGGATCTTTTGGCGCCTTATTGACATTGACAGGAGGGCGTTGTCGGTACAGACAACAGCACATCAGGTTATAGCAAACTGTCAAATTTCTCCAAATGATTTTAAACCTTAAAATGTTGATGGTTAAGTTCAAAATTGAATGAGATTTGACAGTTTGTAGTAACTTGACCTGCTGCTGTGTGTACAAACATTTGTCAAATGGACACAGAAAAACAAGATGGCGGCGTTACTTCCGATTTTGACCGCGCGCCAAAAGAATCTTGTACAATAGTGTTGTACAGTTTGACAAAGGTCAATGCGTCCATCGTTTAACTTCGGAAAAACCGAAATAACAGCGAATAAAATGTGACTATCGACCAATAGAAATTGACTTATATTCCTACCTAAATTATTTTAGATAGATTGATGCACTCATTCCGTCACTCTCCCTTACAGGACCAGTCACATTTAATTCTACAAAGTTCGGTTTTTACGAAAATAAACGATGGAACCTTTGAATGCTGTCGTACTGTAGTTATGTTTCATTTCATATCATAGTTGTGTTGTTGTGGGGTACAACTCGCTCATCACGAAATTTTCGGAACTGTAGCTTACAAACTTGAAGTTACGGGAGAATTTCAATAATTTTATCCCCAGCAATGTAGTCATCAGGGGGAAGTTTCATGTGAATGACAAGTATTATTTTAACATGTTCACTGTACATGCCCCACCGACTCTTACGTGTATGATCCATGGGTGGGGCGTGAGTTGTTCGCAAGCTCAAACACGTGTGAGTTTAGCCATGTTATCGGTTCACACGTGTGAACAATGAACTAAGAATAAATATTACGCGAAAACCGGACGAAAAGCTGCACAGTGAACGTGTTAAGGAAATTAGTTCTGTTTGGGTGGCGAAAGAGCAATTAACATAGTTGTCCGAGAGGCTATGTCCAACAGTGGGTTGTAGATGGCTGTAAGTAATTATGGGATTTTCCTCTTTCCTAGGAAAAATATTAAATTATGCTGTTGTAAACTAATGAGGCCTCGCATTTACCATAATCACTGTTCTATACTTTTGTATTCAATGAAGCATAAAACGATTATACTTACATGCGTAGGCAGTTATTAAAAAAAAACATTGGAATCTATTGTTTCCAAATTGTTTCAAACAATACATTAGATAAAGGTTCTAACTACTGACATTTACGTTATTATATAGCAAGTAACCTTTTGAACATACTAGTACGTAATTCAATATTACTTTCAAAAAGTTCACCTTCCTCGACCTTGAGTTAGCAAATCGTATTAGATTGCACGTCAATCTTATCACCTGCGTCACCGGTATCAAATTACCTTTGTTACCGTAACCACAGATTAATACAGATGGGACAAGCGACTCTTGCTACGACACAATAAATAAAGTGCAATTCAGGTCGCACAACGCTCATTACCTACAGTTATATTTACCTACAAGTTGCCAGTCTTCCTATCGCGTAACTCTTACACCTTCTGACTCGTTAGGGTTGTCTTCTTTGGGTTGGCGTGAGTATCGACCTAACGAGCGAGCCGGCCGGTGCGCGGCAGCCTACACTGAATTGACCCAGTGAGATGAGCCCACCGCGTACTTGTAACTTCATACCTAAACTGCGGAGGGTCCCATCTGTATTAATCTGTGCCCTAGCAGACTGTACCACACTTTTAAAATAAATAAATTTATCTTTTACTTGTTTCAAATTACTATAATTATTATATTGCAGGTGTGGAACTGGACGTGCGCCGCTACCTGACTGCGTTACTGGCCGCGCTGCACCTCGCCAACGTCACCAGTCAGCAACAACAGAGGGAGATGGAGGAGCAGGAGAAAGAGAAGCCCCAAGCAGCGGAGCCTGCGCCCCTCGCCCCCGAATCCCCCAACAACACCCAAGACTCCGCGCCTACCACCGCCAACCAGGTCAAGGCGACACCAGAGTCCAAATCGACGGAAACTTCTAACAATTAAATTTTCATACCTATTTTTATAATAATATTATATTTTGTATGTGTAAGTTGCAGACGGGTGTTATTTTTAGCGTCGAATGCATTTTTCATTGGCGTGCAATAACGCAATGTCCTCAAGTTGCAATAAATGAGGTCGGTGTCGCACGCCCGAGCTAATAATAACACCGTCTGTCCTTAGAGTAAGCAATTGAGCCACATGACGGTATACTGGCTGTACCCGCATTGTTATGGCGCATTTAATTATTAAGTGAAATCAATTAATGTATTTCTATTTACCAAAAGACTGTCAGTATGTCTTCAATTTTGAATTATTTATCGCTTTTGTACGGCATATTGTAATGAAAATATTTTGTAACGCGTAGCGAGTTTTGAATCGTATTTTAATAAATGATTTTATATTAAAATAAAACGAAGTTTCATTCTTAAATATTACTTTAATACGCAATAAGGTATTCCAAAGTTTGATTCTTAGGCCTCTTGATATTTGTAGATATGAAACGTGTGATATGAGATTAGTCTGACGTAAGACTTCGGAATTTACACAAATATTTATCTTTTACATAGCGCAATAAATACTGTAAAGTTTACAAATATAGAAATGTATACAAGTGTTGTGGATTCGAACAGTCTTCTGAATACCGCAAGTGCTCTCGGTAATACTACCAACACCAAGCTATTAAAGAGTTCATAACATTTGATACCATTGCCCAACTTCCATTAATCCTTCTAAGTAGGTCCAAAGATACACTTTACGTACAAGGTTTTGTTTTAACAATACACAGCAGCCTATGCAATATAGAATACAACAACTTTGTAAAAACTGGAGGGCCATTATTGCGAAATATACAGGCTGTACGCACGGCTACAGATCAAGCTATATTTTTCCAGTATAAGCTGATCTCGCATGGTATAGGATTTCCTTACAATGAGAGGTCAGTGTAAACTGGGAATGTATAGCTTGGATGTGTAGCCGTGTGTACCAGAAAGGTGTGGTCAAATTTAAGGTTCTAGTACAGACCATCGAACTGAACAGCTTTCTTCATGGGACCAACATCGTAATTGCGGAAAAAATATCAACTATCCCGTACAAAACTTCAATGCCCACTCAACTCAAATGTGGGACAGCTGTTTTTTTTTTTGTGATTACGATGTGTAGTTTATGGTCTGTACCACACCCTTAAATGTGACCACACACCACACCTTTATGGTGCACCCTGTATAAGGGTATACTGTGACATTGATCATAGAGGTTTACATACTTTTGCTCTATAATTATGAATAACAATAATAAGCGAAAATGTATGAAAATATAAGTATGTTTGCTTCTTTTTGGCACAAACTATTATTAAATTGTTCCACCACAATTACATTCAGTGGCAATACTAGATTCATAATACTAACATTATGTACCATCATATTATGTACATAATAATTAAAAAGCGGTGCCACATAATAATATAACTAAAACTAAATTAAGTACATAAATGTAGTTGCCACGGTTACAAGTAATAAAATTATGCATAAACAACCTCAAAGTGCATAAATGCTTTGTATATAAATGCCTACTTAGCTCTAAAATGAATATAATATGCAAAATTAAAAGCACAGAACAAATTAAGTGAGATAATCTGCATGACTCGACTGAGTACAATTAAATAGGTATTTAACTTATAATCAACAACAAGTAGGTTTAATGTTTGCCATTTGGATAAAAATCTGTAATTATATTTCACATATTTATATTATATTCATATACACGCAACGTTAGATATCGACAATATCAAAACGGGTTTAATAAAGTGTTCTAATATCAAAATTCATGACGTTACACTGTTCTACGTTGTCGCTACGTATGTTGTTGCGGTGCGGCGGTGCGGTGCGCGGGCGCAGCTTGTTAGCCGAGGCCGTGGTCCTCGAAGAAGCCTTGCGGTGTCTCCTCCTGCAACAAGGGGTATCACTGAGCCAGACTCGCTCGTGGCCGCGTTAGACCGAGCAATCGCTTTTCGGTTATCTGCTACACTTTAACTTCGGTTTTACCGCTACAAGATTATGATATTTGAATTTTGTTTCGTGGTGTTTATCAAAATATGCTGATATTACTAAGACCAAATTGTTGAAAAATCGTTAGCAAGATGTTAAATACTTGTGTAAATAAAGAAAATGTTTTAATTTTCATAGAAAAGGTACGTCATTAATAAAAAGTTTTATAACGTGTAAAATATATTTTATTTGAAATATGTTATTTTATCACATAGACATAATATGTAAGTATCATGAAACGAAATATTATCGTAAGAGATTATTACAATTTATTGCACAAAACTCCTTGATTATGTTATTAAAGTCTGCGTCACAAAATTTTAAATCTAAGATAAATGTCTGATAATTTCATGAAAAAGTTTTCCAAAAGGTAGGTAACAAAATTATATGAACAGAACCAAATACAAGAACTGTAGACGAGTCAATAATTTATAGTAATAATTTCGAAGGATTGGCAGTAATTTCATAGTCAAATTTTATTTATAACTCAAGTTTATGAAGTCACATCTAGCGTCTACTTTGTTTAGAATAGGAAGACTTATAAAACTATAACAACCGCCACATCATTGTTAGAGCGTTTTAAGTTTTGCCTAATAATACTTACCTAAATAGTCAAATTCGTTAAATTACGGCAACATACTAAAATTAATAAATTCTTTTATAATAACTTACGCAAATAATAAATTCAATCTAATTTAAGGATGATGCGCAGTGGTAGCCCGCGAAATCCATTTTTTTTTGGGTTTTTTGCAATTTGCAGGTCCGTGTCAGGTTGTATCTTGATCAATATGTGATAGGTAGGTACGCGGAAATAAAACATATGTATTTACATTACATCTCTCCAAGTCAGATTTCGTGCAGATTCATTAGATTTCGTTCGTTCGAAGATTCTGCACGAAATCTAACAAAATCTAGAAATGTTTATAATTTTTATGGTTAAAATTATGTAAATATATATGTTTTGTTGTCGCGTAACATATTTTGATCAAGTTACATCCTGACACAGACCTGCAAATTGCAAAAAAACGCAAGAAAATTTGAATTTCGCGGGCTACACAGCGCAATCACCTTAAATATTACTTAATTCGTTTTCAACAAATCATAAAATTATAATAGTTCAACAGAAGAACTAACAAATAAAATTGACAAACTTCAAAATATAAACTAAAGGCAAATAAAATCTAATGAACAACTAAATAAGTAATTTTATAATTATGAGAACCTTCCAAATTGGCAGTTTCACTAATTTAAAATACATTCGATCAAGAGTTTATAAAACAATATTCGTTCTTGGTCCACTTTGGCTGGAGAAACAATTCCGTCATTACATTATACAAAGTACTTGCCTACACATTTTAATATGTATGATAATATAAAACCAATATTTAGTATCAGTCGCCCAATGTCTCGTAGAAAATCTATATCCAAGGTACTTATTTAATTTCTATGTTAAAAAATTACTGATAATAATTTAATGACAGTCTAAGTACACAAATTCTAAAATGATTATGTAGAAATATGATATTAAAAATATATGGCGAAGTTATTGAATCCAAACATCGTATGAATCGGCGATTGAATAGTCAAAAAACGTCCTTGTGCACCGCGGTGCACTAGTCTCGTATCGCAAGTAGTGGGGCGCGCAGTGCAGGCCGCTCCCGGAGCCCGGAGTCCGCTACAGGAGCCCCACTTCCCGTAGCGCCGCGTCCACGGTCTCGTCCTAATACAATTCACGCCGTGAACATGCAGCTAAGCTAGACGCTTCATTAATTACTTCGTGTTCAACCTTACCATGCATTCATTCTGATATTTATTTCTTTGTCTTTTTATTGTTCGAGCTAAAAATCAATTGAGATAGTAGGTTTTTGTTAGAAATAGAATACCTACTGCATTTCGTCTACCTATATTTTTCTATCAAAATCTAATTCATGAGTTGCAAATCGAATGTATACAGGGACGAACTTTGATTTGTTGTGGTACATTTTATTTGCTAATATTTTTTTTATTGTGTCAGAGATTTAAAAATCATATTTTGTTAGTAATTGAGGCAGGAAATCGTTTGCAAAATATTATTTTATCACGGAAAATGGTCTTTCGTCAAATTAAATATGTAACGAATGTTAATAATCAAAAATTATTATATTAAACACGAGAAAGTTAGCATGCTGTTAATATTATTGTTAAATCACTAGATCACGCCGAGGAAAAGCGTTAGAAAAATTGTACAATTGCTCCTTCACGACACCACACCGGACACACGGGAGATCCGCAGCACGAGTTATTGAAAATATATAAAAACATAAATTAGACTGACATGAAATTACTTATGAATTTTAAACCCATGATAATTTTTGGAACCTCTTTCCTTTCGAAACGCGGTCTATAACTCTTGTATACAGAGTATTTGGAGAACTAATAAACATTTAACTCGTGCAACGGATGCTTGGGACAGGAACATGGTACATGCAAGAAAACAGATTAATTTGTTTATATAATGTATTTCGACAACCCATTACAGTAAATGCATGAACAAACAGCCAGACCATAACCAAAAAGGACACTGTTTTACATAGTGAATTATACAATCATAGATTACCCTGATTTTATGATGTTGCTAACGACTGCAAGAATGAACTTCTAAATTAAGCGTTTGAGCAATAGATTCGTTTACTCTCATCATGTTGAATATTTCATCTTGACAAATATACCATTTTTACATAAAAAAGCACGGTAAAGCAGTGTCCCGATACAATGTAAGAATCGTAAAATTTAACTACACATAATATGAAGCAACGATATACAGATAAACTATTTATAACTAACTATAATGACGCCTTGTTTACCTAACAACTAAAAGTACATAATAACGCATGAAAGATCTAGATTCGAGATTATTTTTTTTATGATTTTTCTGAGATTTTCTGTATGTAATAAATACTGAGAGTGTGTGATAGCTAGTAAATGCGAGAGTGGCAAAGAAAGAATTACTTCAAGTAAATGTTGACTACATACTGTACTGAATAAATAAATAAAATAATGCTTGGATAAATATAGAAACACAGAAGCGCATGCAATAAAACAACTTAACACACAGATAGTTGAATAGCTTATTTAATTCGTGATTGTCCAAGGTTGTGCGACACATCAGTGTAACAATCCGTCGTTCAGGTCCTGACCGCCACCAATGCATGCATATCACACCAAAACAAAGGACAAAATTAGCAGAGTGCAGTGGAAGATAGAGGAGATTGTATAAGCAGAGAGTGAGGACACAGCCGGCGTATGAAGAGTTAGTATCTAATAAAATTGAGCAAGAAATATTTAAAATTAAATATAAATTACTTTATTCGTTAAAGGCCCACTTGCACACATCACTAAATACATTTAGCGTTAAATATGCTCATTTAAAACATTGTTCTGCCTTTGCCAATTTCAAACTAATAATAACAAAAATAGAACGATATTTTAAATTCGTTCGGTGCTAAAAGTATTTAGCAACTTGCGTACTAAATGATTGGTTCACAGTATGAATGTCTGTGATTTTACGTGAGCTAATTATGAGATTGATACAACGCAGTGATGTACAAACAGGTAGTAATAATAAGTCCTAGTTTGATCTAATAATTGAGCAAGATTTGCCTTCAATCGCCGACTGCTCCACACATTTCACTAGTCCATTAGCTTTACACAACGCGGTATTTTATGAAAGTTGTTAATCTTTGTTTGTGTACAAGTGCAGTTTTATTTTCTATCTGTTAATTGTTAAATAAAGAGTATCCTTTTTTTAATATCATTGACGGTAACTATGTTAGTAAACATTTAAATTGACATTAATTTTTTATCATAATATATCTAATATAGTTGCATAGTTAGGCACTAATATAGCTTTTTACTATAATAGTTATTGATTTTAGTCCCTTATAGTATTAATTAGTTTTTGTTATCTATCGAAGGACATCTTTTACTGTAGATTTTAATTTACAAGTAGGTTTTACTATCATTTTGAGATATGTAGAGAAAAATCTGAAAACGGATTTGTCTCATGTTCATTGATATAGTTATTTCTTCTCCAGAAGTGCCATGTATCTGCATTATTTCTAATGAAACAATTTGCTGTCCAATGCAACATGAAATAAATATATTTCCAGTTAAATATCGAGGGTATAGTGCTCAAACCCAATAAGTACGAAATTGACACTTTTGAGATATTAAATATTTAAGTTTTAAGTCTTGGCTAAACGTGGTGACTTTATTGGGTTATTACCTTAAGTTATTTTCTTTCTACTGCGAATTCCACTTATTGGATTAGACCACTGGAAAGAGCGTCAAAAATGCTTTAAAATGTACTAATAAAAACGATTTTTTATTTTTCGACACTTATTGGGTTTGAACACTATACCCTCGATATATTGTGTGACTACACTGTAGTTGAAGAAATTGATATGTGTCAGACATTAGTGCTTCTTTGAAGTTAATCTACAAGGCAGTGCTCCTACTCGCGTACATTAGTGTAATAATATCTAATACATAATCAAAAGGCACTACTGAGGCCACTGTCCTATTAACTGGTCCACTTTATATACCTATATGTTTATATATTTTATTAATAATATATTTTTATTCAATATTTATATCTATAAAAACATCTAGATGTGTTGCGACTAGATATAATTCACTGTTTTATGGCAGTTTTCTTTTATTAGTATAGGTAAATGAAATTATCCGTCTATAATTCATGTTTTAGAAGAAGCTAAATAATAGTACCTTATTATACCCATTATAATAAATAAAATATCCACATTTTCCCTGATAATTACTGATAATAACAAATACATTAACAATCTTAAAGGAACAAAATGAATCACTGATTGCTGATATCCACTATGCAAAAACATTTGTTGGATATTTTAGGAACTACATAATTGCTATTACTTATTGAATAAAGAATAGAGGATTCAGAGTAAAGGCTCAACTTGACCACAACACACTTTTATAAAAGCATAAGTAATCCTAAAAATAATTGGCTAACTTAACAACCTCCTAAGATAAAATAGCACAACTTTAAAAATGTTTAACTTCCAAACTGATACTTGCTATTTTTGCACCTACACGTCGTCCTGAATACGGCCCTGCCTATTAAGACCTTCTCTTTCTAACACTACTACGGACACGCAGATTTTATGTGATTCACCAATTGTGCAAAACTAATTTTTTTATAGTCATTTCACTGTTAACTATAAAAAGAATAGAATCTAGATTCGATTTATTTTCGATGTATGGTTAACAATTTCAACACAATTTCATTGTTCTAGAAATAGTTTTGCTTAAATGATATCAATTTGTTTAAAAGTAAGCACAGTTAGTAAAGCAACTAAAAACTCATTGTGTATCATTATCTATGCCCTGCATCACCTAGTTAATTAGACAAGCTCATTATCCTGGCTACTGACCTCTTGGAGCAGATCCTGTGCAGCTATGGCCTTCAGGACATTCTTCTTGCTGGTCTCTTGCAGCTCACCGCCGAGCACCAACTCGTCGAGGATAAAATATGCCTTCTCGAAGTTAAAGATTATATCCAGCTCACATACCTGGAAACATGGATACAGTTTATTTATTTAGTTATTCAAAAACATCAGCTTGATTGGCTGGCACACTAGTTAATTTATTTTTGTATGTAAGTCAGCGTCAAAAAAATTGGGACGAACAGACTGTTCAAAATGATCTCAACAACTAAGAAAATTAAACTTTATCTCAATTGAATAAAGTTCTTGTCAGAATGACAGTTGTCGTATGCTGTCTTCATTCTGAAAAATTCCTTGTGTCATTGAGTTAATATTTCACTTTCATAGTTGTTTAGATTATTTTGAACAGTCTGTTGATCTGTTCGTCACGATATCATTGACACTGACTGTACCTAAAGCTATTGTTTGTTGTGAAGATCTAAAGACAGAAATAAATAAATAAATATTGTTGTCTTCCATACTTCTTTATTAGTCGTCCCCTCAGTAGTTAGTCACTCCCTTTCTAGCCAAAGGTGCCTATTTCTCTTATTTCTAAAAAATCTCGTTCAAGCAGACATGCAATGTCTTTTGGGGGGTTTTGGGGGTTTGTTCTTGATTATTTGTTTGGGCCTTGGGCTCAGACAAACAACTCGCAGCAAAGGTTTTAACAAGGAACTCCAGTGACAGGTGAATGTAAGTAACAAACACTTCTAACGCATAATCTGTGAAGTATGGAATGTCTTTGAAGTGCGCGCACTGCGGTGAGACAAAAGGCATGCGTTTTAGTCACCGTAGGCACCGCCGGTGCGGCAGAACTAACGCAACGCATTCCACCGCACGGCAGTGCGCGCAGGGCCTTAGCGCCATCGACTAGAAACTAATTTGACAGTTTTCATCCCCATTTTATGTTTTACAGGACATATTCTATCAAGGGCTATTTAGTCTTGTCAGAATTCTACAGTAAAAATAAAATAATATTTATTTGTTCAAGACTTAAACCTTTACATTACATTTATTATGTAATTAGACTAAGATACTGGCAAGATACAAAACTTGTGTAACTGGGCTTAAACTAGGAGGATTCCTGTGCTATAAGCACCAGTTACTTTCGTCACCACCGTTTCGAGCTGCCATTACAAGTGCGGTGCGGAGCAAAACAATTATTATACTGTAAGTACTTACATATTACAATATTATGAAATTAAATTATTAATATAAACATGCGTGAGTATGTTCGTATGAGTGTGTGTGTATGATTGTGGGGTGTGTGTGTGTGTGTGGGTGTGTTTGTGCGCGTATGTATATGTATTTGCGTGTTGTGAATGGGCCTGAGTGGCTTAGTGTTTTATTTTATTTTATACTTTTTAGCATATTTTCTGTATTTTCATAATTTAGAGAGAGAAGGAAGTCGTCTAAGGTAAGTTTTAGTTTTTTTATGGGTAGGTTATATAACTGTGTATTTTTACTTATTTTATTATAAAGATATGGACCCATGTAGAACGGTTGTCTCCTATAGAAGTCTGTTTTACGCGGTTTCAGGTCAAAGACTAGGTCCTTCCTACGTTTGTTCCTTAGTCCTTCCGGGTCAAACGTTGAGCCTTTATGGGTTATAAGCAGAACCCTCCTGATATAAAGTTGTTGTACCATTAAAACCATACAATCCTTATATAGTTGCTCTGTTGGATACTGAAAGTTTTTTTTGTGTATAACTTTTAAAACTGCTCGCTGGGCTCTTTCTAGGTTTAATATATGAGTTTTGTGTGTACTCGCCATACACAGATACAGTATTCCAGTACTGACTGGCATAAGGATAGATAGATTATTTTCATCAGCTTCAAGTTGCACACACTGCGTAACTTCTTAAAAACTGTTATTAACTTTCTAATCCTAGAGCTTAGTATTTTTACGTGATTGTGGAAGTTTAACTGGTTGTCTACTTGTATTCCGAGATATTTTATGCAGTTTGTTTTTTGAATAGGAAGACATCTGCATTCACTAACAGTGAATATAACTTGTAGAAGTAGAGGTCTATTCAAAAGGCCAGGCTTATTACGATCATGTAAATGTATGATTTTGAACTTTATCAAGATCATACAATTACAGGGATCATCATCTGCCTAGCCTTTTCCAAACTATGTTGTGGTTGGCTTCCAGACTACCTATACCCCATAACCCTGTTACTGGTTAACACAATAGCCCTTCGTAAAACTGGTTGTCACACTTTCAGGCATTAACAAATACATTTACAGGATAATGCAAATAAATACTTACACTGCCAAAGTACTTGTCAAGCAGTTCCACATAGCGATGGATCAACTCCAGGGTCAATAGTTCATTGTCCTCCTGCTCCATCGCACAACAGAAATATAGTGAGGCATATCTGTTGACAGATAGGAATGGTTAAACTTATTATTTTTCATCCATTTAATAAAAATCACTAGCAGACAACACACAACCTAGCACGTTTGCACAAGAGTTCCCTAAATATTGAAGGTAAGGACTAAGGAAGCATTTTTGTAAATTCATCCCCTAAAGGGGTAACCCCTTTAGGGCATGAATTTACAGGGGGGCAGGGAGGGAAAGTTTGTATGGTAGTTCATTTTCCATTGGCAAGCGGCTTGTTATAAAATAGAAATGATCTGTTGTGTATCTTTTAATGTTAAGGCCGCGTTTCCACTGACGCGGAGCTGGGCGGAGCGGAGCGGAGACGTGCAGGAATCGTCCAATTACAGACGAGGCAAGAGACGCGATGAGGATTTCAACCATTATGATTGGTCGATTCCTGCACGTCTCCGCTCCGCTCCGCCCAGCTCCGCGTCAGTGGAAACGCACCCTTATGCTTGTAACTTGCACAGTTGTAACTTATGTTTCAAAATAAAGTTTTTGATTAAGTCTTAAATAAGTTATTTGTTTTTCAAATGACCGCCTACTTGAAGCCGTTTGCATGTAAGTGTTCAACGGTTTTCACAATTATGTTTATTGTTGTTCCAAGTGTATTTTTCTTATGAACAATTGCTGGTTCATACAACATTTGTTGAGTTAAATAGACCTGTGGCTGTTCCTGTTGTAGTAATAAGTGATGCTAAATGATCAGAACAATGTAAACGTATTGGTGAACAGTGTTAATTCTCCAACATGTTTACAATACGGCCGCCGTATCTTGGCGAGTCCAAACTTCGCGCAGAACGCTGCGCAGTAACATTTTTAGGAATCAAATGGCGACATGAGGCGAGTGTGAGTGAGAGAACATGCGCGAAAGTTCGGAGAGCCTATGTTCAGACTCGCCAAGATACGTCGGCCGTACTGTACATCTGATAACAGAGGGGCAATTCTCATAATTTTAACAACGTTCGCAATATCATCTCAAGACTCAATCTGTCAAAAATTGTATTAAACGCTATACAATTTTTGACAGATTGAGTCTTGAGATGATATTGCCAACGCTGTTAAAATTACGGGAATTGCCCCTCAGGTATGTGACTAGGCAAACATAGTTTTTTTTTTAAATTAACACATGTACTTATATTGTTATTTAAATAATTATAATGTTGAGGAACTAATGGACTGTTTAATAGTTGTGGGTTTTGTGTCCTTGTGTTTTAGTGTGTACTTGTTAGTAAAACAATAAAATGAAAAGTAATTGGAGTGTGTAATTGTCTGTAATTTAAGAAGATGGCTTTGAGATTTGGAAAGTGTTTTTTTTATCAATATCATATAACAGCATATAGGGCGGAGCCCTGTAGATTTGGATCACCAACCTTTTGTACACAATTTTGACATCTTTCCATTCTAAGAATGAACACATCTTGGGCTTCCTGGCTAGCACTGTAGTGATCAGCTCCCGAGTGATCTTCTTTTTCAGCTTGTCCGGATGAGCTACGTACCATTTCTGCAGTCTCAGTTTGCCTTGCCGGCTGAATAATAACATAAATTGCATCTGAAAAAAACAGATTTTTCATTTCAATACTTTTAGGAAATTTAAGAAAATTAACATACTTCTACATCACATAATGAAAAAAAATAGGTAACAAAAGACTGCTTTTAAGTGGGCACACCTATAGATTGGATTAATTTCTAACATACAAAAGGAGGAAAACTTTCGTTGTAAGAGGTTACTTACCATCGCTGAATCTTATATCTAAGTCACAGAATATACGTAAAAGGAATGTTTGATACTTTTTCGCCTAATTACAACTTCAGTACATACTGTGACTGGAATTTATTAAATAAAATAAGCCAAAATAATTAGTGGCTGACGTGACGATAATGACATTACGACATCGGACATGATCAATACTATGACGTCACGCACTGCCTGTCATGTCAAGTCAGTGTCAGTTCGAAATAGTGATGTGGACTGACGCAACTGAAATTAATCGACTATGAATAAATGTTCATTCATTTTAATTTCTTGTATGTATACGCACGGCTACAGATCTAGTATACAGGGTTATTGGTAAAACACCAGCAACCTCTTTAGGGTTCATTGTACTCATCATTATGAACAACTTTTAATGAGGGACCAAACCTGAAATCGCGAAAAAAAATCAACTGCTCCCTACATTTTGACGAGTTTGATGTAGATAAAAATGTACTGAACAGCTGATTTTTTTTTTCGCGATTTCGTGTTTGGGCCCATAGTAAAACTTGTTCATAATGATGAATACAATGACCCTTTAAGAGGTTGCTGGTGTTTTACCAATAACCCTGTATATTTCCAGTATAAGCTGATCTCGCATTGTATAGGATTTCCTTATAATTAGAGATCAGTGTAAACTGGAAATGTATATAGCTTGGTGTGTAGTCGTGTGTACCTACACAAAAATACGCAATATGATTAATGCCTGCGAAACTACGTAGGTAGCCAGTAATGACCAAAAAATTTATAGTGCTTTAGAAAAAGAACGATTGTATTTATTTATAGAGTCAAATATTTTTTCAAATAACATATTGCTGGACCAGCCGGTCGATTCAGTAAAAATCTCACCGTGAAAACTTAGGTGAAATGAGTTTGTTTTTTTATTTATTATTTATTAAAACTTTATGCACAAGTAAAAAAATACTGTACAAAGGCGAACTTAATGCCTGAGGCATTTTCTACCAGTCAACCTTAGGGTGATGCAGAGACAAAACATGGTAGGTGCAACACAAGGGTTAGATAACTGGCAAAAGAATAAATACTAATAAATACACGTCTTTTACCCGTTCGGTTTCTTTTTTTTTACAACTATTTGAGTTCGGTGTTTAATAGCTAACTAATTAAATAAACTAAATGAGATGTTTGATATTTTAGTAGGAAAACATGCGGGTGTTTCATAGCCATAGTCTAGTTCATAGCGGCTTCATAGCCATGGGCTAGTTCATAGTGGCTTCATAGCCATAGTCTACTTCACTGACATTAAACATCTAGACGTTGCCATGATTACAGTGTGAAGCGTGGAAGTGAGACACATATATACGAAATTTTATTATTATCTCCTCACCGCTGTCACTGTGGCGAAGTTTTCAACAGCCTCGGACACCACGGCCTGTCTCGCAGCCGAATTGCGGGTCGCTAAGCACGGCACGCTAACATCAATGACATCATCCGACGTGCCCTTGTCACCGTCGGCGTTCCAGCTGTATTAGAACCCAATGGCTTGGCACGCGACGATGGCAAGAGACCGGACGGCATGTCATTATTTCCATGGAAGGTGGGTAGGCCTTTAGTGTGGGACGCTACGTGTGTCGATACTCTTGCGCCATCCCACCTTCATGGCTCGGCATGCTGTGCTGACACTGCTGCTGCGGCTGCGGAAAACCTCAAGCGGCGGAAGTATAATAACCTTATCGGTAATTATATTTTTGAGCGGTTTGGGGTTTGAAAGCGGTGGAATAATTATTAAATTATTCCACCGCGGATTATTTTTTTTTTCAAATTGCATGAGCTGCAAAAACTCACATTCGAAACGAACTAACTGTTATTTTTTAATAGCCTAAGCCTACAAAAGAAAAGAATTTAAATCGACTTACAAAGAACTGAAATTAATATTTTATAAATAATATTTTTTTTTTATTTCAACCTGACTTATCCAGATACATTCACAAAAAAAAAAAAACTGAACTATGTTTACTGAACATACTGACTGAAAAAATCATTTATTGTATCAATCATTCATTCACGTTGTCCCTGCACTATGCAAATTCCTTTAATTCCTTCCTGTACTACGTTTGCGCTACCAACGTACCACTGTATTTTTCTATCGTAATGTCAACAACTATTATTTCGACATTGTACTTAAATAAAAGTATTTGAATGTATTATTTATACTAACATGTGGTAAGAAACACCATGGTTTCGCAAATTTGAAGTGGCAGATCGCTTTTCGCACGAGGAAACTGCACAATTCACCATTTTTTGGGAGCACTTTCTTGCGACACAATACGATACACAATGACAGCTGTCGCCAAATGAATTAGTTTTATATAACGTGCATGGCCATATGGCCAGTCGACTTTGGCAGAGGGGTTCGCTCAGCTATGCCATCTCCATAGGTTAAATGCTCTAAGCTTAGACCATAACGTAGCCTGTCCCTCCCTCAGAAGAACAGTTGTTCTTCTGAGGTCCCTTCATTAGACTCGAAGACTACTGGCTTCATCAATGAAATGTCGAGGGAAGGTTTATTCTACACTAGTAAAAGTTACCAACAACGCCAATTAAAGATCTTTGATGATCCTTGCATACTACCTACCCAGTACAGTAGCAATTGATTAATCGGAATCGGACGAACTGTGCCGACTGATCGTAAAGTGTATGCGCTCGTCAGTTTTTGTGTTCAGTTTTGTTGTCACTCGCAGTTTGGATGGATGTGGCGTCTCAAACTAATCGCGAATGGCTAGAACAATTTATTGAGCTATATCGGAGTGAACCTTGTCTTTGAAATACTAAAGGCAAAGAGTATCACAATGTAATGGGGTAGAATTTCTCATAATAGTGTCTTGCTTCTCGATAATTGGTGCTACCATATTCAGTAGATGTAAGTACGTATCATGATCCATTCTTAAAAAATTGTGCTAGTCTTTTGGAAACATCTTTAATTCCGCCAACAAATTGACATGAGAATGAACACTTCTTTTCATTAGCCATTCTTTGCACCAGATGCTACGCTTTTTCCGCTTCACTTTTTTTTCTTTCAGGGCGAATATTAATCCAACAACTGCTAAAACGTCGTCCGTCGAAGCCATCGCTGACACGTGTGCGTCGGCACCGTTTATTGTACCGTCTGATCGTAACGATTTCTCGTAGCGTATATGTCCACCATTAGAGCATTTAAAATGTCGGTGGTCAGTCCTAACACGCTGCATAGTGTATTATCTATGGGTCCAATGATATATAAATTTACTTATAATATCATTGTATGGGTGTGAAGTATTATTTAGTAATAAATCTATAAATAAAATCACTATAATACAATCGGTATTTTTTATATATGTGTCAAAGCTTGTTAATTTTTAATAACAGTTAGTAAGGTAATCAGTCCTATAGACAAACAATAAAAGAAGTTTGCATTACGAAGGTTGTACAATCTTTACACCCACACTTCTTTTAAGAATTTGCTCGAAGACCAATTCCACGAGACAGGTCGTTTAACCTCGGTCCATAAAGAGGTTTTGTAAACATATCTGCTAGTTGCACTTGCGCTGCAACTTGCTTAACGACTAGTTCTCCTTTTGATACACATTCTCTAATGTAGAAGTGTCTCAAACTAATATGCTTTGTTCGACGGTGAAACTCATAAGGCGGATTATATGATAATTTCACAGCAGACTCATTATCAATACATAGTGTAACTTTTAAAGATTCTGTGTTAGATAGGTCTGCCAAAAGCTTCTTCAACCACACTATTTCTTGTGCTGTTTCGCTTGCTGCTACAAGTTCGGCCTCTGTTGTTGACAGAGCAACTGAAGTTTGTTTCCGACTCTTCCAGGCAATAGCTGTGCCGGCATAAAGGCAAACCATGCCCGTAGTAGAGTGCCCAGTTTCTGGATCTCCTCCATGATCAGCATCTGAGTAGCACATTAAGTCATATGCTTTGGATTTACTCATTGGATAAAATGTTAGACCTTTATCGAGAGTTCCTTTAAGGAAGCGTAGAATTCGCTTTACAGACACAATATCCTCCTTACTAGGTTTTTCTAAATGCCTTGATGCGACTGACACTGCATAACAGATATCGGGTCTTGTTGCGACCATTAGGTAAGCCAGTGCTCCGACACAATTTCGATACGGAAATTTCATATCTTCATTTTCGTTAGCCTCTTCCATTTTTGGCATCTTAATAGCCGGAGATGTAACTGGTTTGCAGTTTTCCATGCCGAATCGTTTTAGGACCTTTTTGGCGTAAGCTGTTTGTCTTAAGCTTATTGATCCGTCTTTGTTTTTATTTATTTCCATACCAAGGAAATAAGACGCTGGCTTCGTTGTTATTTTGAAGTTTCTTTCAAGTTCATTTAAAAACTCTTGACCAGCGCTGTCAGTGGAAGCCACCAAGCCGTCATCGACATAAAGTCCAACAATGACTTTTGAGTTTCCCCTAATCCTTACATACAAGCAGGGATCTGCCTCACTTCTCTGAAATTTGGCGTCTATCAGAAACTTATGTATGCACTCATTCCAGCATCGAGGTGCTTGTTTTAAGCCGTAGAGGCTTCTCAGAAGTCTACATACTTTTCCTTTAGGTACATTAAGTCCATTCGGTGGTGCCATATAAATTTCTTCTTCCACTGTACCGTTCAGGAATGCAGTTGTGACATCGAATTGTTGTAAATTCAGATTTTCGCTAACTGCAATTCCCAGTATTGCTCTAATAGTTGCAAGTCGTGCTACTGGACTGAAGGTTTTATCATAGTCAATACCTTCGCGTTGAGAGAAACCTTTGATGACTAGTCTCGCCTTGTAACGTTCTACGGTTCCATCTGGGTTCCTCTTTATTTTGTATATCCATTTGCTCGGTAAAGCCTTTCTACCTTTTGGTAATGTGGCTAGTTCCCACGTATTATTTTTTTGAAGTGAATTCATCTCGTTTTTCATAGCTTCTTCCCAATTTTCTCTATTTTCCGATGACATTGCTTCATTATACGTTTTGGGCTCAGTATAATTGTCTTCTAACTCTGCCACAGCGTTCATAACAAAATCATCAAACCGTATGGGCTTACGTATTAATGAATGATCACGCAAAGCTCTGGTTTCTGTTTGCTCTTCGATGACTTCATTCTGAGGTGGCATTGGTAGTTCTTCTTCTTCTGCTGAAAAAATTTCATCTTCTTCAGAAATTGAATTATTGTTAGTTCTTGTTTGCATTTCTGCTTCAACCCAAGTATCTTCTTCTCTTTCTTGACTTTCTTGTATTTCGCTATTTATTTTTTGTTCTAGAAATTCAATCTCGACATATTCTTTTTCTTTTCTTGTTTCATCTTTGTTATTTTTACTAAGATTATCTCCTTCCTTTATGTCGTAGTAGAATTTCTTCATTATGTTTACATTTTTGGTTACAATCACTTTTTGCGTTGATGGTACCCAAATACGGAAAGCCTTGGATATTTCAGAGTATCCAATGAAGACTCCAGGTATTGCTTTGGCATCAAACTTATTTAAGTTTTGTCTTCCTTTTAAGAGAACGAATGCCTTTGCTCCAAATCTGTTAAGATGCGCAACACATGGTTTTCTGCCAATCCATTTTTCAAATGGTGTTGCATTTCCAATGCTGTTGTTTGGACTTCTGTTTGAGAGGTAGTTTGCTGTGTAGATGGCTTCGCCCCACAGATACATCGGTGCGTTAGACTCAATCATTAGACTCCTTGCTTTTTCCAGTAAAGTCCTGTTTTTCCTTTCCGCAATTCCGTTTTGATGCGGTGTATAAGGTGCAGATAGTCTTCTGGTTATGCCATTTTCTTTCAAGAAATTGTTGAATTCATTGTTACAATATTCCGTACCGTTGTCGGATTGTAGGCATTTAATTTTCTTTTCTATGAAGTTCTCTACTTCAGCTTTATACACTTTGAACATATCTATGACTTCATTTTTATTCTTTATGCAAAATACTCGACTATATCTGCTGAAGTCATCAATAAATGTGACAAAATATTTGTTTCCAGCACAAGAAGCTTTTGACATCGGGCCACACACATCACTGTGTACAATCTGAAGTGGTTCAGAAGTACGAGGTTCAGTACTTGGTTTCCCGATCGTAGCTTTCATTTTGGCTTTAATACAAACTTCACATTCTTCTGGTTGTTCTTCTATTTTGAATTCAAGCCCAATCAAACTTTCATTCTTAAGTGCTAGTCTCATATCCTTATAGTTCATATGTCCCAGCTTTGAATGCCATTCGGAAATATTATTATTTGGAACAAAATTTACTTTTTCATCTTTTACGTTTAACACAGTCTTGGGAAAAATCGCATAGAGACCATCTTCAGTTCTCTTCGCTTTAATCACAATACCATATTTTGGATTTTTTACAGTAGCTCCATCCTTTTTGAAGAGTACTGTATTACCAGCATCTGTTATCTTCCCAATAGATAGAAGATTAGTACATAGGTCTGGAATAAACAGTGTATTGTGAAGATTTATTTCTTTATTTGTATTTAGTAAGAGATCAACTCTTCCTTTTCCCAGAATGTTTGTGTTGTGATCTTTAGAAGCTAATTTCAGTGTTTTATTTGTTTGCTCTATTTCACTGAAATATTCTTTGCTATAGCACATATGAGATGTGCATCCACTATCCAAAATCCATTGTTTCTGGAATGATTCATCTTTTGCCAATAATGCCAAGCTATTGAATTCCTTGTTAGCATTATTCCCTTTATTGTTGGGATTATCCTTGTTCTTATTTTTGTAACGTTTCCAACAGTTCTTAGTCATATGCCCCTTTTTTTTGCATATTTTGCAGTATAAATTTGTTTTTGCATAGAACGATTCTTGTTCGCTTGGGTTTGTACTCGGCTGAGTTCCTTGAGTGTTTTTCCGCGCTTGAAATTCCTCTATAATTTTTATTTTTAGTTCATCCGGTTTCGGAAGATTATCACGGGATTCAATTGCAACTCTAAAGTTTTCAAAATCTGAGGAAAGACTGTACAGCATCATAATACTTAACAAATCTTCATGAACCGCGACATTCATTTCTTCCAGTTTGTCTACAACGTCCATAAAGTTGTCTAGATGTTCCCTGATGTCATTTCCTTTCTCATATTTTGTCAAAATTAATTGCTTTAGTAGCGTTGCTTTCCTCGCAGGACATTTGCTAGCATGAGTTTCGTTTAGCTTTTTCCAAATTTCATGAGCTGTTGTGCAGCTTTTAATTTGTTTTAATTCCGACGGCGATATTATGAGGACTAACTCGCTGATAGCCAGCAAATTTCCTTCAATATCCGACTCACTTGCATTCTTCAAATCTATTTGTTGCTCTGCATACTTCCATAGTTTTGCTTTTACCAGAACAGCTTTGGCCTGTATTGCCCATGTGTCATAATTTTCTTTATTTAAACTTTCTATTCTATTCGACATCTTTGGTTTTCTTTTCTTTTCCGATTTTGTACTCTCCGCGTTCGTGTTTTTCCACTTTTTACATATTCAACCACATTTGTGTTTTTTTTTTTTCACTTTTTATATTAGTACACGCTCTGCTACCATGTGAAGTATTATTTAGTAATAAATCTATAAATAAAATCACTATAATACAATCGGTATTTTTTATATATGTGTCAAAGCTTGTTAATTTTTAATAACAGTTAGTAAGGTAATCAGTCCTATAGACAAACAATAAAAGAAGTTTGCATTACGAAGGTTGTACAATCTTTACAATGGGTCAGTCAAGAAAAATTGTCACCACAGAATTGTCACCTATTGTCACAATCTTATTATCTCAATAACGCGTGAATAAAACGTTCTTGAGGATTTTTTCGACTATTGCACTCGGATGCTTGACAATGAATTAGGAAAATAAAATAAAATGGTACAATATTCGAAAGAATCGATGTATCAAGAATTCAAGACCAAAATATAGAAATTGTTTACTTATGGGGAAACCACCACAAAAAGCACCATACACAGCCTACGCTACTAAGGACACCGTCAGTATAAAGAGTGCATTGGGATATCCATGCCCCGTTGTAGATGCTTGTTGCTTTTTCATCCCTTTAAAAATCGGTTCATTTATCATAGCAGCTCTTGGAATATTACCCACAATAGCATGTATACTCCTGGCTACGCCACTTGTAATGGAGACAGTGCATGAATTTGGCCTACCTAGGTGGTATTGTCCAGGAATTAAGTGGATTTATGGTATTCTGGGTGTTTTCGTGTTTGCCTCGCATTTAATTTTATGCGTGGCTATTGCATTACGCATACGACAACTGATAGTCTTATATTTGTGGAATTTGTTTGCATATATGGCCGGAAGCTTTGGACTGGCTATGATCATATCTGCAGAAGCTATCAAATCAGGTCACTTGAACTTTGGCGTGTCTTTTTTTATATTGGCTACTTTATATACATTCATTTTATTTTACTTTTGGATTGTAATTAATAGTGAATTGTACAGACGCCAGCACATCAAGCTACAACAATCTGTCAAATTTCTTTAATAGATTTTCATATTTATCTCTAGAGCGTTAGGTTCAAATTTGATTGGGAAAATATGACAGTTTTGGGTAGCTTGACCTGCTGGCGTCTGTACGTTGAAAAGGAAGAGTCAAATGTAGTCAATATTCATATAACAATTATATAGGTAAAGACTGAAGTGCGAATTTCAATGATTATCAATATCATGCAAGCCGACCGATTTAAGCTTTGGAGACGACCTCATGGTGTGTACACACGGCTATATATCAAGTTATACATTGCCAGTATAAGCTATCTCGCATTGTATATGGATTCCGTACTTATATTGTAAATGTACAGCTTGATATGTATAGCCGTGTGTTAACTAAAAACGGAGGGTTATGTTTTTGACCTGTATGTATGTATGTCCGTTCCATTGTGACGTCCTGTAGCATAAACGGCTTGACAGATTTTGATGAATGATCATGCGCGAGTGTCACTGGGTACTTATATTAAAATTATAAAAAATCAAAATAACGGATTTTTGAAATGTGTTTTAAAAAAAAATTCTCCCAAACCTATTTAGTGGGGATGTAGGTATCAAAATGAAGGGGTTTTTGGGTGATTACAAAATATACTTAAACAAATTACTTGTTTTTTTTTATCTGGTGTGAAAAATGTCTAACTTTTATTATTGGATAGAGATCAAGCCATACCATGGCCCTATATTATTCACCCATAGGCTTTGATTTTAAACATTTTGGGGCTAACCGTGAAGGCCAGCAACAGTAGCAACGGCGCTTTTGAGGCACTAATCTTAGGGATGGGATATTGTAATAATCATTGTTCTAACTTAGAGCATTTAACCTATGCTCTAAGTGTTCTAAGGATAAAATAAAATATCAATAGGCGCTGTTTCATAGAGCAGCAATAAATTGTATAGCATTTTAATGACACATTTTAAATCTTTATGTATAATTTATAAATGTTAGTCCCAGATGAGCATGTTGTTAATGCTGCTTACTTAGATATTATCTAAATCCTACATTCCTACCCATATCAACAAAAATTAGCATAGCAATAAAAAAGTATCACATCGTTTTTTTCAGACTTTATTAATTTAAATTGCCATCTGAAGATTTTTTAAATTTGCCTTGTGTACGCCACGAATCGCTGGCCAAACTAAGCGGCACAGCCAATGACTAAAGGCCTCTGCACACTTGTGACACCCGACGCTACGCCACCGTGTTCATTGGCCAAATGACGAAGCTGTGCTTCACGCGATGAAATTTGGCCAATGAGCTGGTAATATTGCCGTCGCGTGGCGTGTCGTGATCTCAGAAGAATATGCTTGTTATTCTTCTGAGGTCGTGATATAAGTATGTTTCTGCCCTGATGGATGCATGGATGACATAATCCAGAAAGTAAAATACCACAGATAAATAACCAAAGGTGAATTTTCCCGCGCATTTTGGACAATCTGTCAGTCAACAAATGTCAAAAATTCAGAAGTTCACATTTCACAAACGTTGGTCGTTAATTGTAGTTGATTTTTTATTGTTTCGATCGAGTGCATGCATGAAAACCATTGGAAACGTTTCTTGAAATTAAATCGTTTATCAATTTAATAATCTTAACATGCCTGTGAAGCCAGCGAACGGAAGTGAGTATTTTAATAGTCTCTGTAATATTTTAGTAGTCTGTCAAGTTCAAGATTTCGGTTCGGCGTAAATTTGAATCAAACATGTATTTTCTTATGACTACTTAAGAAAACTAATTAAGAACAACTTTTACAGATAACAACCCAGCTAGGATGAGGGCAAAGCCTAAAACTCGCAGTGCTCGCGCAGGTTTGAAACTACCTGTGGGCAGAATCCATAGGATTCTCAAAGACGGCAAGTACGCATCTCGTATTGGTGAAGGCGCGGCCGTGTACATGACTTCAGTGCTTGAGTACTTAGCTGCTGAGATATTGGAGTTGGCTGCAAAAGCAGCTGAAGATAATCACAGAACCAGGTGAGTTTGCTTATATTATGATGAATCTAGCACCTACCCACACCCATTATTTTAAATTTGCTCAGGCAAAAATTTCCACTCCTTATCTGTAATATGGTATTGAATGTTTTCAAAACATTTTGTGCATTCATTGGTGGAATATCCATCCATACTTATGAATATTCTAAAGCCGCAACTTACCTACCTACACATTTGCATGAGTGACGAGGCGAGCTGTGGCATGAACACTAATATGTAAACTGGCTTGCAAGTGTGTAAACGGTCACTTGTGTAGCCTACAGTCACGAGAATATCTCAATCATAAGCATGAATGTGTAAATGCGGTATAAGCGTTGAAGACAGCCACATTTTATTTGGACTACCTTCAGTTTCTGAAAAATGTATCTATGATTTCTGCTTACAATATTATTGTTTGTATGTTTCTAGAATCTCACCGCGGCACATTTTGCTGGCTGTCCGCAATGACGAAGAACTATCCAAAATGCTGGAAGGTGTGACCATATCACAGGGTGGCGTGATACCACATATTGAACAAAAGCTCTTACCAAAGAAGACGATGAAGGGTCAACAACCCACTAATAGTTCATCACAAGAATACTAATGTCAATATTACAAGTTATATAAAGTGTTAATATTTTAAATAATTTTGTTGTAACAATGCCTTGACCAATCAAAATTAAATTGAGCTTTGAATGTTACCTCCCAAGGTCCCTAGTTAGTTAAGTTGGTTGGCTTTGCTAATCATGTTAAAATACTCTCTAAATAAATAGGGTAATTCTTCAAGCGTTTCAACCGCCGTCATTACCCTCCACCAAAAGATGATGAAAGATAATATATTTAATGAAATATTTCAGCAATTCCCAGAATCTGCTAAAGAACCAGAATCTAAGAATTCCTGAAATGTTTAATTAAATATATTCTTTTTCATGAACTTTTGGGGGAGGGTAATGACGGCGGTTGAAACGCTCGAAGATTTACCCATTATAAGTAAATTGTTGGATATTGCTTATCGTTTTTTAACTTTAAAATAAATAAAAAATACATAATATCAGAATTTTCAATTCAATCCTTGAAATAATTTGCAGGCCCTTCACTGCAGTGTGACTGACGCTGGCATGGCCACCATCAGGGATTTTCAATTTTGAATACACAAAAAATATGTGTTTCTATCCAGCTGGGCCCTGTAAGCTAGGCTCATAAACTAGTAACAAAGCTTTGTTTGTTCAATGTACATACCTCATGAATTTATCAACAAGATCCAATGTACCTCGATATTTTTTATAGAAATCACGATAAATCGCCTCATCTTTCCAGTGGTGCCCTCGGCTATACTGCGCTCGTAATAGGTACATAAAAAAAAAACATTGATCGCATTTGCTCATAATGTACCTTTGGATTCATGTACCTTTTGACCGCTTGGCTGAATATCAATTGCCGTGGCCCTAGCGCGCGGGCTACAAATGGAAAAAATAATACCGACAATCAATTATAGTTAGTAGGACGAAAATAGAACGAAAAGTCATCCATACTCTCTGCTCTGTCGCAGAAATACGACACGAGCGACAGGGGCACGGAAAGTGTTGCATAAATGCGACACAAGCGGTCAAAAAGTTACATTCTATACCAGAAAGGTTTAGGTAGTGAAATAAAGGTAAAACATCTTGACGAGACTTTTTACACAAACACATAATAAACAAATAAACTACTGCTTAATTCGGCTTAAACGAATGGTTCAATTGATTTAGTAATCATTATTGTTGTATTTACAATGGTTTTTAGTCAATGATATATTACCTTTAGATGCGTTATCCGGGCTCAAAAATGGGAAATTAAATGAAGTGTAATTGCCCGGCGTGATATCAGTCACGCACGCGCGCCAGTGAACATGCAGCAGCTAGTGTGTGCGTCTATCTGACAGGCCCCAACGAGATTCATCAACAGGTGATAGCTTTTCATAAAGACATTATTTTGTACCTAAAGAAAATAAATAAGATATATTTTGTACCTCGACAGTTTTTGATTAAATGACGTTTTTATGAAGTGTCTTGCTAGCGGGCCCTTTATGGTTATTTTTATTGTTATTATACTTACAGATCGCACAATAGTGTTAAGAGCTTGATACTATTATGTTACCTTACAAATCCAAAATCTCGACTTTCTGTGAGCTACACTTCAGAAGATATTCGTTATTTAAACAAGCGTCCAGCCAGCGGGCCCCTTTTTAAATACTACTATTTTATATCACACAATAGTGTTAGGAGCTTGATACTATTATGTACCTTACAAATCCAAAATTTCGACTTTCTGTGAGCTATAGTTCAGAAGATATTAGTTATTTAAACAAGCGTCCAGCCAGCGGGCCCCTTTTTAAATACAACTATTTTATATCATACAATAGTGATAGGAGCTTGATACTATTATGTACTTTACAAATACAAAATTTTGACTTTCTGTGAGCTATAACTTCAGAAGATATTCGTTATTTAAACAAGCGTCCAGCCAGCGGGCCCCTTTTTAAATACAACTATTTTATATCATACAATAGTGTTAGGAGCTTGATACTATTATGTACCTTACAAATCCAAAATTTCGACTTTCTCGAGCTATACTTCAGAAGATATTCGTTAATTCAACGATCGTCTAGCTAGCAAACCCCTTTTCAAACATTATACCTACGTTCATAATCCAATAGGGCTATAACACTATGTATGGACCTAACAAACAAATTGTGTTGATGAATCTCGTTGGGGCCTGTCAGATAGACGCACACGCAGCTAGTGACGTAAATAAATAAGTATATTCACCTCTTTCTTACAACAGGTATCGGCATGCGTCTTTCCTTTTCTTTGCGGCCAGTATATACTGGTATGTTGGTACATCATGGCTTACGCTGTTTTTGAAAGCACTGATGTTCGTGTATGACGCGTCTATCTATAATACGTCATTGTTTTTAGTTGCATTTTTAAACTTTCATGCTTAATTTTTCCTGTTCTATCATGGTTGGTTCTATCAAAAATTCCTAGAATTTAATACATGAATCGAGAGACATTAGCAGATGCGATTAATATTTTTTTTATGTATTACGAGCGCAGTATAGCCGAGGGCCCCGCTGGATAGATGAGGCGATTTATTGTGATTTCTATCAAAATGATCGACGTACATTGGATCTTGTTGATAAATTCATGAGGTCCAATGAACAAATAAAGCATTGCTACTAGTTTTAGGAGCCTAGCTCGCGGGGCCCAGCTGGATAGAAACACATACAAAAAATTAGTCGAAATTTGCCGCCAAATATAAGAATTTGTCGGTCACTGGTTCAAAAATTATAAGGCTTCGTTAGGTGGCCGATCTGAAGAGCGTCTCCCCAGCTTGGCCACATTTATATATCAAAAACTAGGCCAACTAGCGAAGATCTGTTTTCTCCCAAAAGTCGCAACTTTTCGCCAAGTCACAGATTTAGTCGGGTCTTATGTGTAGACTTGTTTATTTCTACCGCATAACTGATAGTAGTAGAAGGAACATTTTGTAATGTCTTTAAATAAGTACTAATGCTAGGCACACGTGCAGTTACTTTAGTAATCGGCGACGCGCTGGCGGTTTTAACATCTCAAGTCGTCCATACCCATATATTCAAACTTAGATAAAAGGTCATTGTATTCAAAGTACTCTGTGGTCCACACACAGATTTTGAAAACAAGTCGCTAGCAATGTCAAAATCTGAGTAGACGTGAGATTTTGGAATCGTCAGCGAATCACTGTCTGAAAACATAAACATAGCGACTAAAGTCACTGAGCGTGTAACTGGCATTAGGCGATTTGATCTGATAATGTGGGAGTGGGATACGTACGCACGGCTACAGATTAAGCTACATATTCCCAGTATAAGCTGATCTCGCATTGTATATGATTTCTTTACAGTGAGAGGTCAGTGTAAACTGGAAATATATTGCTTGGTGTGTAGCCGTGTGTACGACTAAAAAAAGCATAGTGTTGTCCCGGACCTCCTAAAACGTTTTGACAGTATTGATAACATTTGACCACATTTGACAAGCTAATTGGTCTGTGCATTTGACGTTAGCTTTTGCTTATTGCTCGGATTGTGATTGTGTTTCATTGTGTATTCCTAAAAAAAACAAATATTATTTAACGCACAGGTATCGCTATCGATATCTTTAACATTGACAAAAAATGGTAAGATTTTCTTTAAATAATATAATGTACAATTTCAGCGGCATAATTGAAACCAAAAAATAAACTCGTATTTTCTTTCCATTTCTTAGGTTTAATTTTTTCGATAATTTTATGGTTTAGTACCGCTGCTAATAGGTACTGGGAATAACACAATAATTTCTCCCTTTGTTAGCTTGTTGTTTATGCAGATTTTAATAGAGTAAACCGTGGTGCAATTATTGTTCTGCTGCATAACAATAATATTCGTTTGGTGACCTTGAGACTTTAACTAGAGCGCCGTTTTCATCTTTCTGTTTTACCTGGGCAGTCAACACTACTGACTACTTCTGCCACCATACTGACTGACTGTACCTATTCTTAATAAGAGAAGAAGTGTAGATAAAAATAGCCTGTAAAATATGATGTTGTAGGCGGCACCTTCTGGAGCAGGTTCGACGGCAGGTGGAACTGGCGGAGACTGTGAAGGGGAGGAACAGGAAGACCCCTCTTCATCGTCCCTTCATGAAGTGGTAGAAGTTGGTAATGCACTTGAAAACTTAACGCTGCAAGATAATTCACAGGTAAGTAAATGATTTTCTTACTGCACCTACAGTCATCAATCATCAATAGTAACAACCCGAGAGGTGTCCGTGCTTCTACGAAAAAAGCATACTTTCAAGCTCAAACTGTAACCGTTGACTGTACTTTGATAATAAAACTTGCATGTGAATTGCATAATAAATAATTCAGGAATCTGTTGAATTAAATGTTATGGTTTGTTGATCAAACATTCACTTAACAATAATATTGTCTAAAATATTTTCCTATTTCTTATCAGAGCAGGAATCAATTGCTGTAACTGTTATCAGTTTGAATCCGGCCTATTGTACTTTATTATATTCAATAAGATATATTTTTTTAATGTCTATGAAAGGTTACGGTTATTCAGAGATTAGTGTAAGTGGGGCCAATTGTTAAAGTGCAGAAAACTTGTCCAAAACTATACAACGTGTAACATTAAATGCGCAAAACCTCTTAAGGGGTCATTGTACTCATCATTATGAACAACTTTTACTATGGGACCAAGCCTGAAATCGCGAAAAAAAAAATCAGCTGTTCAGCAGTACATTTTGACGAATTATGCGAACATGAATGTACTGAACAGCTGATTATTTTTTCGCGATTTCAGGCTTGGTCCGATAGTAAAAGTTGTTCATAATGATGAGTACAATGACCCCTTAAGAGGTTTTGCGCATTTAACGTTACACGTTGTATAGTGCAGCAACACATATGTGTTTCATGATGTTTTCCAGCTCTGGCTAAAATGTGTATGTTTATACCTTTTGTTTTGGAACCCTATGGTAACAGTTTCTTAATACCATTGACTTCTAATATACAAGTACTTATAGTCCGTTCAATTTAGACCAAAAAATGAGAGTGAAGTTACATAAAGTCCCAACAAGCTGAATTTCAGTGAAATTGTTCAAAATATAATTATAAACAATGTCTAGAAGTTCCCCATCATTCCCCTGTAAGGAAAAAATTTTATTCAAGGTCAAAGGTCAAAAAAATGAGTTTTTCGCGATTTTCAGCAAAACGGTAAGTTTTATCATAAAAGTACCTCAGACAAAAATTATAGATCATAAAATTATCTATAAAAAATGTATCAATACTTTTTTTCTTACGAGCCACCGTTTCTGAGATATAACGATTCAAAAAGTTATAAAAGTTGTTATCGTCATAATATACATGAGTACGCCACGTATATACATCTAGAGTTGTTATATTTAAAAAAAAAAAAAAGAAAAAAAAAAAGAAGCTGAAGTTTTTAAAAAGAGTAATTCAACTCAACAAGAAGTTATTACCAACGGAATCCGCTTTCTTCTTTCTATGTACGGAGCTCCTAAAAAAACTACCTGTTTAGATAGCGATATGCATGTTTCGTTAAAAATACTAAAAATAAAAAACAAGTTCAATAAGCTTGTCTTCCTCCAACCTCAGTTGCTGCTCACCAACATCTTTTTCGAGTATATTACCAAGTTCAAGTGTGGCTTGGTTATCAGCTAGACCCTACAGACGGGGGTTGGAAGTTGGTCAACAATATATTAGAGCCAGTTCAAACTTTACTTCCACCTGCGCCGGAAAAACTGCTGAACACTATTTTTTGCAACTGCAAAAAGGGATGCAGTGCTAAATGTGGTTGCAAAAAAGTCGGACTGTCTTGTTCTTTGGCATGCACAAATTGTCAAGGCCGGACGTGCTCTAATATTGAATCACAAACAATGGAGGATTCGTTTGACTCCGACGATGTATGCGATACATCGCTATTGACGCAATTTACTTGCATCCAAAATGAAGATGAAGAAGAAGCAGGAGAAGAAGAACAAGAAGAAGATCAAGAAGAAGAACAAGAATTTGAAACTTACGAGTAAGACGAATAAACTTCAACACTTTTTTTTAATTTACATCGCTTTTATCTTTCCCAATCTTTGAAAATTTCCGTTATTATGCAATAGTTTTACATTAAACAGGATCACAACTGACCCGTGGAGTAGGCCTACTGGGGAAACCACGTTTAAAAAAACGCGCTAAGTACACTACCTCATAGGTGGCGTGAAAACGTGTGCATATTATGACGATAACAACTTTTATAACTTTTTGAATCGTTATATCTCAGAAACGGTGGCTCGTAAGAAAAAAAGTATTAATACATTTTTTATAGATAATTTTATGATCTACAATTTTTGTCTGAGGTACTTTTATGATAAAACTTACCGTTTTGCTGAAAATCGCGAAAAACTCATTTTTTTACCTTTGACCTTGAATAAAATTTTTTCCTTACAGGGGAATGATGGGGAACTTCTAGACATTGTTTATAATTATGCTTTGAACAATTTCACAGAAATTCAGCTTGTTGGGACTTTATGTAACTTCGAATGTCTAAATTGACCGGACTATTATGCATATTGGAGGTCAGTGAATGACACTAAAACCATACTAGTTATTTGCATGTACTTGTCATTCTTCTCCTTGTGGTAAGTATGTTCCTTGGAATAATACTAACTTATAATTTTCTTATTGTCTATGGGTCAACTAGCACTAGACAGTTCAAAAGTGACTGTTAATGGTTTAATTGAAATAAATGCATGGTGTTTGAGTTTGAGGTCCATGTCTAAAGCAGAGAAAGAACCAACCATTTTCTATTCTTTGCTTTGATCTTGTCTGACCCATGTCCCATCTGATGGCTAGCAGACAGGGTCTAAGATGCAAGTTACACAAAGATATACTCCTTTGCCTCAATGTGGAGATGACAATAAAACAATAAATGAAAAAAAACTAGCAATCCTAATGCATAGGAGTATTTTGAAACTATCAAATGAATCTGCCTAGCCTTTTTCCAACTATGTTGGGGTCGGCTTCCAGTCTAACCGGATGCAGCTGAATACCAGTATTTTACATGGAGCGACTGCCTATCTGACCTCCACAACCCAGTAACTGGGTAATACGATACCCCTTGGTAAGACTGGTTGTCAGACTTTCGGGCTTCTGACGACCCGTAACGACTGTAAAAGATCCACGAATGACAGCCGGGACCAACGGCTTAACGTGCTTTCCGAGGCACGGAGGAGTCTCGGTGTGTAAAGATGGTCACCCATCCACGGACCAACCCCGGCAAGCGTAGCTTAACCTGATAGATCGACCCGTGCGGCTGTTATTACTTAGCCACAAGCTCCTATCAAATAAATCAAATAATTGTGTGTGTGTCTGTTCAAAACATTGTTTTAAACTGTGATTTTAAACACTTAATGAAAAACATTGTTTTATTTCAAATTGTTTTAAACATTGTTTATAAGTTTATAACACAAATAACTTGTTTGTTTTATGCCAACCCTGTCTGCACCGGAAAAAGAAATAAAAATGCGTTGATATGTTTCTGTTGTAAAGGGATAAACTCTAATCAAAGAATAATTGTCTAGGTTCAGAACAATGGCGATGATGAGCTGTCAGCGTTCCGCCAACAATGGCAACGGGAGTTGGAGGCCACTTCCACCCCACAGCGGGATCTAGAGGCACCTTCCACCCCACGGAAGGAACCGTCGCCGAAACTGAAGCAGCTGGTCGAACCACTCACTGATGAGGATAAGGTATTAATGTGAGAGGGGAAAAATATATTTTCGAAAAACTTTAATTTTGGAAGTGTCTTTGGGTTTGTATTTTAGTTTTTATCACTGACTTCCGAAATTACAGTTATTTTTCACTTTGTTACCTAAGTATTTTTTTTTGGAAAACAGTTGTTTTTTTTGTAAAAAAGTATTTTATTTTTCACTTTTTAGTTATGGTACCTATCCCACACCAATTAAATACCAAATACCACTACTTGTTATGTAAACAACAGTGACAGGAAGTGTTATAACATCATCAAGATACACAATGTGTATTAAATACGTATTATTTATCGAAGCTAACTCAAAAACTACCCAAACAAAGTTAGTAAAATTTATATGGAGCCACCTAGAAGCTTCCTTTACCAAATGAAAAAAAATCAAAATCGGTCCACAATTGACAAAATTATCGATGAAAAAACAAACATACAGGCGAACATAATAACCTCCTTTTTTGAAGCCCGTTAAAAAGAAGGTGGTTTGTGATGCTCTGTCGATGTTAAAAAAAAAATTGACAGTCATGGTGACTACTGACAGAAGTAAAAACTTAAAACTTTTGAATAACTGCGTTACTTTTTTAACCGACTTCCAAAAGGAGGAGGTTCTCAATTCGTCGGAATATTTTTTTTTTTTTTTTTTAATTTTTTTTTTTTATGTATGTTCCCCGATTACTCGAAAATGGCTAGACCGATTTGGATTTTTCTTTTTTTGTTCGAAAGGGTATACTTCCCAAGTGGTCCCATGATCATCAAATCAGGATCTGATGATGGGATCCCATGGAAATCGAGGGAAACCCTCAAATTTTATGGGCACACCTATATCGATTTCGGTATTTTTTATAGTAACTCGTGCATTTACTCTCGGAAAGTACCATTCGGTGAACTGGAACTGATGATGAAGACCACAGAGGGCCATCGGAAATACTCAATTATATCTAAGTATATAACAGGTTGCGATTCGATTACTTTAATATGGTTTATGCTCGTCAAAATAATGGTAATGGTGACTTCACCATGAGCTCCATTTCTCCTGGTTCTTACTAGGAGAACTCCTCAACAATTAACGTCCCTGCATCGGGAAAAGCAACATTTTGTAAAACGTGATGAGCAGTTGACATTGGGTTATTGTAACTTAGATAAATTACAAACTGAACCACTAAAAAGTGAAAAATAAAAACTTTTTTACAAAAACAAAAACTGACTTCCAAAAAAAACACTACAAAGTGAAAAATAACTTTAATTTCGGAAGTCGGTGGCAAAAAACTAAAATACAGATCCAAAGACACCGACTTCCGAAATTAAAGTTATTTTTCACTTTGTAGTGTTTTTTTTGGAAGTCGGTTTTTGTTTTTGTAAAAAAGTTTTTATTTAAAATTCAATTATACATAAAATTTCATAATTAGTAAATTAAAAAAAAAAAATCAAACAAACTAAGTAATAAAATAATAACCAAAATTAGGATCACTCTATTCAAAAGACTCATTTATGAAGCTGTTAAAAGGCCGTTGACCAACACCTTTTTTTTTCTTCATGTTCATGCTCTCGTACCATTTTGGTGATCACTCACACTGTACGCAGACTCGCAGACTGTACACTGCGGTTCATGACCAAAAAAAAAAAGATCAAATTAATTTATTTTTTGCTTTGTCATGTTTAGATATCGATACCCATTACCCATCACGTCTGTGGAGTTTTGCTAGCTAATTAAATTTGACCCTGTATAGTAATTCGTCAGTATTTTTTTAGCTGACCGTTATTTCGCATTTCAGTCTCATAGTAATAGTAACCTACTTCATCCATCAGGCGAAGCAGCTGTTTCTGAACGCTGTAGAGCTGGAGCGCGCCGGCAAGCTGTACGAGGCCATCCAGCACTACAAGCGAGCCATGCAGATATTGCCGGACGTCGAGACGCGCCTCTACGATGAACTGCGCGCCGACTCTCCCGAAGGTAACCACGTCTATGATGTAAAAGCGATAGGCTCCTTAAGGGCGTGCTTTCCTCAGATTGCGAAAATTGTGTTAGCATGAATGGCTGTAGTTTCACCAGTTCTGCAGTATTGACTTTGTAATTAATATACAGTAAAGACGAGGACTATTGCTAAGTATCATACGTTTCGAATTCACGATTCCATACAATTTTCTCGATACAAAGAAATCTTAAAGTTACCTCTAAACCGTACAATAAATGGAGAATTATCAATGAAAAATTTCAAATTAGGTCATGAAACTTTGCAGGATAATAGAACTATGTATAAAGCAGGTATCATACGTTCGTTTTTATTTTTTTAATTGTTTTATTTGTCGTAAAAAAATGGGATCAGAAAAATCAAGCTTTATAACCATTCACACCTTGAACGGCCCTGCCGCCCGGCCCCCGACAGGACCCCGATTCAGTACTTGTCATTTCTATCCACCGCTTCGGCTATCAAACGGGGTACCCGTATCACTTCGCTTGCGCTCAAAAGGCCCGATTGACAACGTTTTATGTTCTGAATAAATTATATATTTATGTAAAATGAAATTTAGAGGTAAAAAAAGGCAGCCGTATTTTAATTCTTTCCGAATTTAATCATTTTCATTCATAAAAACATCTTTGAAATGGTTCAAAATCGTAATCTCATGTCAATGTCAAAACATTGTCAAACATTTAGGAAGGTAAACGTACCTATTTTAGACAGTTTCCAATATAATATTGTGCAAAACGTACATTCATAATTTCAATTGAGAAAGTTTTGAATTAGAAGAAAAAAAATTACAGTCGGCAAGAAAATGGGCAATTTTTACAAAAACTTTTTTTGATATCAATCGATCCTGTTTCCTAAAAGGATCAAAAACTCTAACGTTTGTAAGTTTGGATATAGGGGGTAATCTTTGGAACAATTGGAACTACTGATCCGATTCCGAAAATTCTTTCACAAGTAGGAAGCTACAGTATTGTCATAACATATAATTTCACGCGGATGAAGTCGTGGGCAGAAACTAGTACAATATACAGAGAAAGGAACTTTGTACCAACCGGTCTCCCACGACACCTCTCGACTTTTTTAGGGTTCCGTACCTCAAAAGGAAAAAACGGAACCCTTATAGGATCACTCGTGTCTGTCTGTCCGTCTGTCACAGCCAATTTGCTCCGAATCTAATGAACCAATTTAGTTGAAATTTGGTACACATTTAAATTTTGGTGACCCAAACACGGATGTGCACAACGTAAATAAATGAATTTAGGGGGAAAATAAGTAAAATTAAAAAAAAAAGTTTTGCAAACTGTAACAACTTTTTGCAACTTGTGCTTTGGAGACCTAAAAGACGTCTTAACTAACCTTTCCTGTGGTGCGTATGAGACCTGATCACTCTCCTAAAAGATCAAACAAACATATTTTTTTTTTTTTATCTTCTAAAATGAAGAAATAGGGGGTCGTAAAAGTTGACAATTTTAGACCATTTTTGTATGAGCTCTATAGCAACAATTCAACAAATTAGGAATTTGAAACTTCTGTATATCATGTATCATAAATCATAATTATACTGTATTTAATCAACAAATATTAAAAACGGCGATTCATAAGGTGTTTTGTTTAAATATGGGCGATTTTCTGCAACTGCAAAAAAGAACCTTGTAATTCACAATATCATTATGAAATACTAAGTTATATTTGCGATTGTTAAACATATATAGCTGGAAAGATCGCAGCGAGCAGTCTTGAAGGTGATTCATCATAAGCCTCGATTGTATCCAACCACCAAACTATATGCTGAATGTCGCGTACTGCCCGTGAGACAGCTCACTTTGCACCCACTTCCCCGCGCCGGGTGTCACTCTATCCCACTCGCACCGTCAAACTGATTCAGTTAGGGTGAACTACGCTATTTATGGACTAGGCTTGGTAAACTTATAATATAAATATATTATTTTACGAAATATTGCAAATCGATTTCAAAGTACTATTAGAATCGACGTCTAGAAAAGTTAAATGAAAATATTTTGAAAGTTTAACTAATTAATTTATAATTTAGCACACAACCCAACATCACGCCTTCCCCTAAGAGAATTTACAATTTAGCTTATTTACCAAGGTTGGTATCGTACGTACAGACGTCCAACCAAAAGTATGCGCTTCGGCAATCATTGCCTATCTTCGAAAATAATGAACGCGCGATGATGAGAACTATTATAGAGCGGTTGCAACCACGGAAAGATGAACACCTCTACGCCCTCCTAAAAATTACATTCCCATTTCACTGCTTAGCCACACAATTAGGGTGAATTGTAATTAGTGACCAATACTTAAACACAGTCATAATTGTACTCATGATAACAAACAACTTTTACAATGGGATCAAACCTGAAATCGCGAAAAAAAAACAGCAGTTTCATACTTTTATGTTCGCATAACTCGTCAAAATGTAAGGGTCAGCTGATTTTTTCATGATTTCACCTTTGGTCCCTTAGTAAAAGTAGTGCGGATATTCGACGAGTTTCAGCCACCAGAGCAGGCCGGCTTTCGAGGAGGATAAATATAAATCACTTTATAGACCACATTGCGAAAAATTATACACAAGTCCGAAGAGTATGATCGCCCCTATGTCTTGCGTTTATGGATTATGAGAAATTTTTCTTCATGAAAACGCGGTAATGACCGTATAAACTCAAGATCAGCGTTCTAAACATATCACACTGCGTCGAGTAGTAGAAAACTTACAAGGTAACCTCGTGGTGTGACCAGTGGCGTGCACAGAGTTTTTAGACAGGGTAGGCAGACAATTTTAATGATGTAGGTATGTAATAGCCACCTCAAATATATCATTATACTTACATAGATTGACTAATTTTTTTGACATATCAACTTCGGCGCGTTTGTTTGATGTTCAGTATTTGTAAAATTAAATAATAGCAGTGAAAAGATGGTGGTGTGCTTGTAGGAGCCATAACTTATTTTAAGATTGTTTAATTGTATAGGTAATCAATCTACACGTTTGTCTTTCTGTAAGAATGTCTGCAATATGGAATCGTAAAAGTTGGAAAGGCGTTTCATTTCCGTAAAAAGGTTTTTTTCTATTGAAATCATGGAAAGTTCTGCAAGACGTTCACAGTGAATATTATCCATTTTTCACACTATTATCGACGTTAAATAGTAATTTTCCGAATTCTGTAATTATGGTCTTTGTTAACTTTAGTTTAAAACACTTTTTCTGCCTGCAATTTAGTATGTGAAATTGAAGTATGTATGGGCTTGTACCACCGCCCTTAATACAAGCTATTTTATAGCTTAGTAAGGGTGCTGGTTGCAACACCTAATATAGATCGTTAACTAGCTTATATCGAGTGTTCATAGTGATACATTTTAATGTTAACAGTTTTGATGAAATAAATTATTATTATCTCGTTTATTCATTTCTTATCTTATTTAGTTACATTTTTAAATATTTCTTAAACAAAAAGATGTAGAAAAAAAAAAACATTTAAAAATATAAAAAAATAGAAGTCCGCCGGTGTCGGCTGCAGAGATAGGAACCTCCTCACAATACGAGCCGTATCGAGGAGTACTGCCTTCTGAATCTGGCCCTTGATCCAACCGCCTAACGAGAGCCTCAAGAGATGTTGATCGAGGCTTTCGGCCATGAGGCCGTTGGCCGTTACTACAATCGGCACAATGATAGCCGAGCTCACATTCCACATGTCAACAACCTCGTGAGCTAAGTCGAGATATTTTATTTGTTTCTCTTTCTCAGCTTTCACGAGGTTCCCGTCATGTGGTGGAATGGTGACATCGACTATCATTGCGCGGTGCGCTAATCGATCTATCACCACTATATCAGGCTTATTGGCTACAATAGTCCTGTCAGTAATGATAGACCGATCCCAGTACAACGTGACATGGTCATTTTCGAGAACTGGGTCGGGCACATACTTGTAATACGATACCTCAGAGTCCACAAGCTTATATTTCAAAGCAAGTTGCTGGTGAATAATCCTGGCCACTTGGTTATGTCTGTGCAAGTACTCGCCGTTAGCCATTAAATTATTATTATTATTATTTTTTTCTATATGTTTACATATCTCGGGACCCTGGGTTCCCGGACCTTTGGAAGGCATACGAGGCATACGAGGGGCCGAAGCCAACTCGCAGAGGCCCCTTAGACAATTTTAAATTATGAGGAGGCACCAACCGACAATTATCCCTGTATGCACTATGCAAGTGCACCCAAGGACTATTGCAGAACATGAAAACAAAACATATTGGGCTATGGATTTTGGTGGTTGTGGACTGGTTACCTAGAACTATGGAAACACTATGGCCCCTGCCTAACTAATGTTTTGTATACACAGATAATATGGCAAGGGGTGAGTTGCACACTCAATAATGGCCCCCGAAAACGGTCGCTAGCACATAGTGTCGCTAACACAACCGTACGGATCGTGCGCGCGCTATCAGCTGTTAGTCGCTTGACCCCGTTATTCTGCCTCATGTTACATGAAGGTACTACCGTATCGACGTAGGGCAGAGCACCCACACGACTCGCGACCGCACTTCGTCGACGGTGGCGCCACCGCCTGCCGCTGCGTGGAGCCCCGCATCCATGTACCGTGGGCTGCATCAATTGCTTACCCCAGTTGTATTAAAATTAACTTTAGTACAACTTTGGAATTCAAACGATACATTCCTTAAGAATAATACAAAAAGTGTTTCATATACCCGGACGAGTTCGGAACATCGAATCATTGGTTATACAGTGATTACCGCGAGCTCTTGCCAACTAAGCCAGTTACAGTTAGGTAGTTATTAACTCAATGAATTATTATCAATCTACTTGGCGTATAACGCCAAGTAGCTCTGTCTCTGTCTATGAAATCGCAGTGATTGAATAGTTTGTTATTAGAGGTTAGTTAGGCATACATTTTACTAATCTATAATGAAGTTGCCGTCCGAAGAGTCTAGTTTTGCTTCACATGTCGCATTTGTCTAGGAAACCGTTTGTCTCATTTGGCAAAATACAGGGTGGCCGGAACATTGACGTCCAAAAATAAAATTTCGGTCCCTCGTATCGTGGGGTATTCGAATCACCCCCATGTATGTTCCGCGACTTTTCATAGTTTTCGAGTTATGAATTTTTTTCTGAATGTTTGAAAATTTTCGACCTGACCAACCTAAAACAATTCTAAAAAAAAAAGTAGAGGGTTTTATCGAGTTTCTTTTTTTGCAACTGAATTTTCATAAGTAGTACTTTTATGCATAAAATAATCAGCTTCGTAACTGTGATGAAGGTTATGAAAATGTTGATCTAAAGTGAAAAATTTACGTTCGGTAAATTATGACTCAAATTTTCAACTTTAAATTAAAAATCTTAACAGGTGACTTCATAATTCCTAAGTAGGCTTCAAGAATGCGCCAGACTCTCAGCTTTCATAATCATAAAAAAAATTAAGTACTTAATAGGGCTACTTTGTTTAAAATCGGCCTTCAAAGACAGCGAGGTGGAAAAATTCTTAAAATTACCCATCTGAGTAATTATTTTTTTTTGGCTATTTTCTCGTTCCTAAGGTTAATTAATGATAAGAATACTGAAAACTAACCACATTATATTCAATATTCATAATTACCACACGTGGGCGAATGAAAATCCACTCGAAGTGAGAGCTTCGACATTTCAACATCGCTTCAGCGTTAACTTGTGGTCTGGTATCCTCAATGGCGAACTAATTGGTCCGTTTGAACTGCCGTCCAGACTTGATGGAGAAACATACAAACACTTTTTGGAAAATGAACTTCCATTGTTGCTGGCAGATGTGAATCTCGAACTCAGACGAACCATGGTGTTCCAAAATGACGGCGCCCGTGTCACTATGCAACCCAGGTCCGAAATTACTTAGATGAAACATACCCCAACAGATGGATCGGACGCAGCGGACCAATTAGGTGGCCTCCACGCTCACCTGATCTCAACCCCATCGATTTCTTTATTTGGGGCTATTACAAGGAAATAGCATACGCCCGAGACTGTTCAAGTGAACAAGAGCTGAGGCAGTTGATTGCAGAAGCTGAACGTGTTGTGAGAGAGAACAGAGACGCTTTTAGACGATTGCCAGACAATTTCTTACGTAGGTGTAGAATGTGTATTGCTGCTGGTGGTGGCCACTTTGAAAACCTTTTGTAAATGTTAAAAATAAATTAAGTACTTTTTTCACATTATCATCTGTGTTTTATTCAAAACCACTTTTTACGTAAAACTTTTCTTACCCAACTCTGAAACTATTTGTTGGTTAGTTTTCAGTATTCTTATCATTAATTAACCTTAGGAACGAGAAAATAGCCAAAAAAAAATAATTACTCAGATGGGTAATTTTAAGAATTTTTCCACCTCGCTGTCTTTGAAGGCCGATTTTAAACAAAGTAGCCCTATTAAGTACTTCATTTTTTTTATGATTATGAAAGCTGAGAGTCTGGCGCATTCTTGAAGCCTACTTAGGAATTATGAAGTCACCTGTTAAGATTTTTAATTTAAAGTTGAAAATTTGAGTCATAATTTACCGAACGTAAATTTTTCACTTTAGATCAACATTTTCATAACTTTCATCACAGTTACGAAGCTGATTATTTTATGTATAAAAGTACTACTTATGAAAATTCAGTTGCAAAAAAAGAAACTCGATAAAACCCTCTACTTTTTTTTTTTGCATTTTTTTAGGTTGGTCAGGTCGAAAATTTATAAACATTCAGAAAAAAATTCATAACTCGAAAACTATGAAAAGTCGCGGAACATACATGGGGGTGATTCGAATACCCCACGATACGAGGGACCGAAATTTTATTTTTGGACGTCAATGTTCCGGCCACCCTGTATGTCTATTATAAATCTTTGTAGTTTTGTTACATAATATCAATAGTAAATATTATTAAATGATTATTAAAGTATTTTATTTCTTGAATTTTAAAATTCTTTATAACTATTACAAAACAAAATAAAAATAAATAAATAGAAAATGACTTACAGGCACGCACGGCACTATCAGAACATAGTCCTACCAACACGACTCACTGTATGATACGGTCACGGCGCGCAGGCCTCCACGGCTGACGAAGTGCGTTAGCATGTGTGCTCCGCCCTACTCACTGTTATATGGCACGATAAATCGTGGGCGAATGACAAGTCACTGTTGTTTTAATAGTGTGATTCCGTTGACAGTTTTTGGCATTTCGTTAATATTATTATTTCGTTTATTTATATTTTTTCCATATAAAATACATTTTTAAATATTTCTTAAAAAATAAATAAAAAACATTTAAAAATATAAAAAATAGTGGTCCGCCGGTGTCGGGAGCAGGGTCCAAGCTACCGGTGGTTAGGGCTGCAGAGATAGGAACCTCCTCACAATACGAGCCGTATCGAGGAGTACTGCCTTCTGAATCTGGCCCTTGATCCAACCGCCTAACGAGAGCCTCGAAAGATGTTGGTCGAGGCTATCGGCTATCAGGCCGTTGGCCGTTACTACTATCGGCACAATGACAGCCGAGTCCACATTCCACATGTCAACAACCTCGTGAGCTAAGTCGAGATATTTTATTTGTTTCTCTTTCTCAGCTTTCACGAGGTTCCCGTCATGTGGAATGGTAACATCAACAATCATTGCGCGGCGCGCTAATCGATCTATCACCACTATATCAGGCTTATTGGCTACAATAGTCCTGTCAGTAATGATAGATCGATCCCAGTACAACGTGACATGGTCATTTTCGAGAACTGGGTCGGGCACATACTTGTAATACGGTACCTCAGAGTCCACAAGCTTATATTTCAAAGCAAGTTGCTGGTGAATAATCCTGGCCACTTGGTTATGTCTGTGCAAGTACTCGCCGTTAGCCAGACGAGAACAACCCGATATAATATGTCTGATGGACTCACCCGGACGGTGGCATGCCCGACATACGTCAACCGTCCCGTCCTTCATAATATATCTCCGGTAGTTATTCGATATATTATTATTATTATTAGTTAAAACTGCTACTACTTGTTCTGATAGTGCCATGCGTGCCTACTTTTACCGGGATCTCGCATGCGGTGCCTAGATATATCGTAGTTATGCGGCCATACATTGCATCTCAAGAGATAATTTTTTGTTAACTTAGCAACAACCTGAACATGAAGGTACACTATATCTAGGTATGTACATGGATGCGGGGCTCTACGCTGCGGCGGGCGGTGGCGCCTCCGTCGACGAAGTGCGGTCGCGAGTCGTGTGGGTGCTCTGCCCTACGTCGATACGGTAGTACCTTCATGTAACATGAGGCAGAATAACGGGGTCAAGCCAACCGACCAATAGAAAATAATTGAACAAAAAAATCGATGAAAAAAATTTTTTTAACGACAGCATATTTTTTTGTTTTCATAATGAAAGTTAGGTACTCTATATTTAGCGGATTATTTAGTTACATAGGTCTCGTTAGTGGTGGACATTTGGACCAAATCCACCCATTGTCCTTTGTACAAATTAGCAGACGTGCTATTTTAGTTCTACAGGCGCTTAGTGAAAATTCTTATTTGAAATCATTTCTTGTTTAAATAAGCGTTTTTCTTGGTATATTTCATTGAAAAAAATAAAGAACGCAAAAGGAACATTTATTTGGTTTATATTTTAGAACATTCTGAGCATCCTACCAGAAAATATACACGTGGCCGGGCTGCAACGTATACGGTACTGCCCGGCCACAAACAAGTGCTTTTTTAACAAGATATATTTGTGGTACATTTAATCTATTCATTGGTACTGCAAGAACAATTTAAGAACATTTAATTGATACGTCTATAAATTACGAAATCGACTGTGGCCGGGCTGCGTCGCAACACACTTCTCTTTGTAGCATGTCCTTGAGCCGCTCCGTCTCAGAATACCATGTTCTCAAAATATCATAATCTCAAAACACCATATTCTCAAAACATCATGATCTCAAAACACCACATTCGCAAAACCCAAAATTCTTATGATACCACATTCAAAGTACAGTCCTCAACATTATAGCATAGTGGTAATTTCGCAAAATAAATTTTGGAGTTTTCTGTACTGCTTGAATTGATAACCTCCTCTTTTTTTGAAGTCGGTTAAAAACATCTCTTGCTTGTGTATTGCATCCTACGGGTCGTAAAATTTGCTAATTTTACAATTTGCATTGACTGACGCATTCAAGGTGATGACTTTATTCATTTAAAATGAACACGAATAGGACAATAGGTAATTATCAAAACCTAACGGATGTTACACCGTGAGATTCTCAAAAAATACAATGTTTTCCTTACCGTTGGTAAGCAGAGAGTGGTACGTCACTCGAGACATCTTATACTCGGCCTTGTAACGAAACCATAGCGCGATTCAGAAAAGCTAACAACGCCATCTATCGAAGAAGGTGGAAAACTTAACATAATATATTGTTGCCGACTTTGTAACTGATATGCCTTGTATTTATTAAATCTGAGAACCTTTTTAAAAGCTGACATAATAATTTTTTCCCGTTATTTTTCGCCTCTATTTATTGCAAAAGATTGTCTTCGGCATCTCGGTTTACATAAAGCGACGGCGAAGTAGATCGGACTGTTAAGCACAGAATTAACACTAGATGGATGAAAAGGCGGCAGGTCACGGGAACAATCTGGGGGAGAATGATGTATCAGAATGTTGTATGGATCAGAATGTTGTGGCACAAAAGGAATGAATGAATGGCAATTGCAAGCAGCTGAGATGAGAAGGCTAAGAGGGATATTGTGGTGTTACGCTAATGGATTTCATAAGAAATGAGTATTTATGACGAATTTTGAAAGACTCCGACACCGGTGACTGAAAAGTTGTGTGGAAATCGGTTATCATGGTATGCGGACGAATGAGTTTTACCAGGGTTATCGTATTACCCAGTTACCTACTGGGTTGTGGAGATCAGATAGGAAGTCACTCCATGTAAAATACTGGTATTCAGCTGCATCCGGTTAGAATGGAAGCTGAACCCAGCATAGTTGGGGAAAGGCAGATTGATTATTATTATAGGATAAAATTGTAGCCTGTTGTAGCTCTACGTAGGTATGTAGAAATTAAAATTAAATAATAAAAATAAATAAAAACTTTTTACAAAAAAAAAACGACCGATTCCCAAAATAACTTTAATTTCGGAAGTCGGTGTCTTTGATATTTTATTTAGTTTCGTTTTTTTTGACACCGACTTCCGTGTTATAAAATACGAATATGATGTATTAAGAATGTTGGGTTTTGCGAATGTGGTATTTTGAGATTATTTTGACAAAATGATGTTTTGAGAATATGGTGTTTTGAGAATATGATGATTTGCGATTATGGTGTTTTGAGATTATGATATTTTGTGAATATGATATTCTGAGACGGAGCGCCTTGAGCGCTTTCCACTTACGAGTGTCTATTCCTTTAGCATTTTTTTTCCATCGTGGGCCAGTGGTTTTCCTTAGCTCATCAACTACAACTCGACAATGTTAATATGTAAATCTGAATATGTTATGTTTATATGTTATTTTCATTTTATTTCACGATTTATTTCATCTTACTTCTTACTTGCTATTATAAATGCGAAAGTTTGGATGGATGGATGGATGTATGTTTGTTACTCAATCACGCCAGAACGGTTGAACGGATCTGGATGAAATTTGGCACAGAGATAGATTATAGTCCGGAATAGCACATACGCTATTTTTTATCCCGGAAAAATGTACGGTTCCCGTGGCATAATTTCCGACATCCACGCGGGTGAAGCCGGTGGCATGCCGTATTTTGGCTACGAAAAAGATTAATTAACTGTACCCCTTTTGTTGCATGGTAGTCATCTGGGAAAGGTCATGGGGCGTACGACCTATATTAATAGAAACCATCTCATAATATCTTCCAATCTTACACAGAAGAAGAATCGGAGACTGAAGAAGTGGTCCGCCCCGACAACGCTCACCCCAGCGACGACGAAGACGCAGTGGAAGGTGAGGACCTGCTGATGAGGCTGCAGAGGATCCTGGCACGGAAGGGGGTGCTGTGCGAACCTGAACATCAGGCTAAGGTGAGCGAAAATTATTTTATTTAATTTTATAAACTTAGGGTGATTGCGCTGTGTAGCCCGCGAAATTCATTTTTTTTGTGTTTTTTGAAACTTGCAGATCCGTGTCAGGTTGTATCTTGATCAAAGTATGATACGCGGCAATAAAAAATATGTATTTACATAATTTTAACCATAAAAATCATCAATACATCTCTCTAAGTTAGATTTCGCGCCGATTCGTCAAACGAACGAAATCTAACGACTCTGCACGAAATCTAACGAGAGATGTATTGATGATTTTTATGGTTAAAATTTTATAAATACGTATTATATGTTTTATTGCCGCGTATCATGCTTTGATCAACATACAACCTGACACGGACCTGCAAATTGCAAAGAACTCAAAAAAAATTGAATTTCGCGGGCTACCACTGCGCATCATCCTTAAGAAAACTTACAGCTAGCTTATAGATAGGTTAACAATAGTGAAAAAAGGCCAATAACAAGTTTTCACTGACAAAATTAGGATAGAAAAAGAGTTAGTTTAAATCTTCTCAGTAGTATTTGAAATCCTACTTCCTGCTCGTTTTGACTGTCCTTTCCATAACTAGTGGATAAGGACAGCCATATGCATTGGTTGGGTACGGTCAGCATCAGAAGTCGGTTAACACGACTACTTTTTGACATCATCCAAATTAACACAAAATGATACGATAACCTGCTTTTTAGCATTTAATTTATTAGATAACAGTTAATTTTCTTTTCTTTGACGACACGGTTGGCGCAGTGGTTGAGCGATTGACTGCTGCGCAGCATGTCGCGGGTTCGATTCCCGCACGGAACAAATATTTGTACGACCTACAAGTATTTGTTCCGAGTCTGGGTGTTTTTCTATCTATAATATGTATGTATTTACAAAAAAAAATGGATATAAGTAGTTTATCAGCCATCTCGTTACCATAACACAAGCATTAGTTTGCTTAGCTTGGGACTAGATGGCGTTGTGTGAAATGTGCAAGGATATTTATTTATTTATTTATTTTATTTATTTATAATGTAAATATCTTCCGAATTTAATGAAGTAGTTTTCTCAATAATTAAGATTTAGAAAACATACCTTCGCAGACATTAGCGGTGAACCACTTTTGAACCCCTTATTACCTTAGTAATAAGTTTGAAAAGTGTAGCTTAATCTGATCAACCGACCCGTGCGGCTGTTATTACTTAGCCACGAGCCCTCTTTTAGTAAAATAAATGTCTTTTCTTATGCAGGGCGCACACATATCCTGGCTGCCGTACGAGGTGATCCTGGTGATCCTGCGCTGGGTGGTGAGCTCGGAGTTGGACGCGGCCTCGCTGGAGCGCGTGTCCTGCGTGTGCCGCGGACTGTACGTCGCCGCCAGAGAGCCGGACATATGGCGCTCTCTGTGTGTCAAGTGAGTCAGGGTCATCATTTACAGGTTGAATAAAACTGCTGGATGTTAGCCTCTGTTTTCGTGAACCTGGCGTATAAGCCTAAAGCCTATAGCAATCCAGTGCTGGACAGAGGACTTTCGAATCGCAAGTCTCCGAAACCCTTCGAAGATCGTCATTCCACCGAGCTTGAGGGCATGTTACCCTAAGGGAATGTAGCCATGCTACGTGATCAATTTTTTTACAAGACCCAAGTTCTCGGGAGATCACCCCGTCTAATTTTCACGTAGTCATTCTTAAATATGGTTTTAAATCATTTTTTGCTATCAGAAATTTAAAAAAGACTAAATAATTTGGCTCATATCTGTCTTGCGTGCGTGCTTATAATATTACAAGTGAAAAAAATATTATCACGAAGAAAAACAGTTATGTAAAAACATATTGTAATAGGAATTTATCAAGATTTTCCTAGACTGCTAGAGGATATTGACGATAACCTAAGCAAACCCAATACGAATCTGTACAAATCTGTGTGTTATGTCCAGGACCTGGGGCATAGAATGCGGCACTCCCCGAGCTAGTGGCTTCGGCTCCTGGCGACAGATGTTCGTGTCCCGCCCCCGAGTGCAGCTACATGGGGTCTACATCAGTAAGACCACGTACATCCGCCACGGAGAGAACTCCTTCCAGGACCAGTTCTATAAGCCCTGGTATCTTATAGATTATTATAGATATCTCAGGTTAGTTGAAGTTGTCTTTTTTTAGGGTTCCGTAACCGAAGGGTGCCAAATGGAACCCTATTACTAAGCCTCCGCTGTACGTCCGTCTGCCTGTCAGCGGGCTGTACCTCATGAACAGTAATTAAACAGTTGAAATTTTCACAGATTATGTATTTCTAAAAATTAAAGGGTCCCCTATATTAAACGTGTTTTTTTAAAACTGAAGTATTTTTTTAAAATTTGTAGTGTTGTAATGGAACAGAACCCTTCGTGTGTGAGTCCGACCCGGACTTGGCCGGTTTTCTTTTTCTCGTACTTGCTTGACTTATTTTCTAAGAAAACGCGAACGCGCGTCTTCATAAAGCATTGCTCCTAAAGGTGTAAGTTGTCATAGCAAAATGGCCCAAAGCGCAAAGGTCTTCTTACAAATGAGTAAGATCGTTGTTTGCCGCAGGTTCTTCTCCGAGGGCCTGGTGCTGATGTACACGACTGCGGAGGAGCCGGTGTCGTGCGTGATGCAGCTCAAGTACCGCCACGCCAAGCCCGGCCTCGGCATCATGGCCGGCCACTACCGGCTCATCGGGAACAAGGTACGAAACAGAATTCATGGTACAAACGTTCATACAGTTGTTTTATCCCACGAAAGCGGGTGAGCCATACTTGTAGATGTAATGCGTATAGACACGCGCTCTTGTGTGCGTGCCTGCAGGTAGCGCGCTCCCGAGCTTACGCACACAAAGACAATGTGCATGTAACATTTACACGTACAAGTATGGCTCGCCCGCTTTCGTGAGATAAAACAACTGTACGAGTTATACAACTGGCAGTGCTAACTGCTAACTGGGTGCTTGTTGCAGGTAGTGATAGTGATAAAGAAAACGAACCAGGAGAAAAAGACTGTGCAGGCATCCAACACGCGGTTCCGCTCGCGACGCAAGGAGATCGAACAACAGGAACAGACCTTCCACATGGTGAGTCAAATTATATACTCCTATTTTTGATGTTATTCAAAGACCAAGCCTTGTTTTGGTCAGCAAGAAAAGTTGGATACAAAACACCACCCACCACCCACAATTACCTAAACCGATGCGGCCTTATTACAAAACGAGGTTTTTCTTCTGTCATGGTTTAAACCATCGAGCCAGTTTTCGTAATAAGAACCTAGCTGTGATAGAAATACAGTTCTTTATACAAAACTGACAACTTAGATCTTAATGTGTCGAAATAAAGTTCGAAATTCAAAAAACGGATGGACCCTTTTTCAAACCAAGGTTTAAACCATGGGGTTTAAACTTTGGTTTGAAGATGAACCTTGTTTTGTAATAAGACGAAAAGACTTTAGTCCCTACTTCGGTGTTATTTCTCAGGAATTGGAGCTCCGCAGCGTCCGCTCTCACCGCAACGTGCAACTGGTATGGCGACGCTACTCGGTGTGCGCCCGGCGGGAACAGTGGACACAGTTCGAGCTCACGCCCGGCAAGTACCCGCCCTTCGCCTTCAGCCGCGTGCGCAGCTACACCGCCGACACGCCCGCGCCGCTTGTGAGCACGTACGCGTACACCTAGCTAGGTATGTACTATCGAAAGCTGTTGCGCCTCACCCTTTTCAAAACTTTTTCGGTTGCACGTTGAAATCGTAGCCCTTCAACGCCCTTTTTTAGTTTGACCAATGAATGAAGGATGAGCCTTTTTTTCAAAGTTAATTGTTTTTGTTTGACCACAATGAACGATGAATGTCGCCTAAGAAGGATTACCCTAAAATAAACAATGTCCCTTTTCTTACACGTTTCGTAACAAAAAATGGTTCTAACCTTTTTTTTATATAGTGTGCGCCGAAGCGCTATTGGTAGACGAAAACCATGTAGGCCACTAGCCATGGTCCGTGCATACGAAAAGCGCCCTTATGGGGGTGACGGACAAAAGTCGTTGACTGTACATACAATATAATGGCTTGCTATGAGAGTGCATGATGTGTACTCTACTGTTAGATAAAGGCTAGCGCACATTACAGCCGCAAAGGCCGAAGCGCATCGCATTTCAATACAACAATAAAAACCGGCCAAATGCGGGTCGGACTGGCTCACGAAGGGTTCCGTACCACTGTACCATATTTAACACTTCTTACATATAAAAAAAAACATGTTTCTTGTATGGGGGGGGGGGGACCCCTTTTAATTTATTTTTTTTATTTGTTGATAGAGCGTCAATAGAGAAGCTCGTGGCTAAGTAATAACAGTCGCACGGGTCGATCCATCTAATTCTGAATCGACAACAAAGATGGCGCTACTATTCCGCACTGACTTCATAGTATTCTGCATTGCGTAAGCAAAATTTTTATGCGAAGGTCACACACTGAGTGCTTATGGAATATGCTGCCTTTTACTGAGCTGCTTGCCTGCCATGTTTTATAACGAGAGAGGAGAGCGGTGGTGAGGAGACTGGTGGTGGCCCAGTGGTAAAGGCCGTGGCTTACCGAGTTCTAGGTCGTAGGTTCGAACACAGACAGGCGCTTAAATTATTTCATCACCACTGCTCTCAAAACGGTGAAGGAAAACATCGTGAGGAAACCAGCATGTCCTAGAGCCGTAAATTCGAACACATGTGACATCCACCAGTGGGAACATTACAGGCTGACCATGCTATGTTTTATAAGGTAAAGAAAAGATAATTGTCAGATGAAATGCTTCCCTTGAGTTTACATGTTGTAAACTCAAGGGAAGCATTGGGAAGCCTCAAGGGAAACGTGACAATGTCGGAGCCTCTTGACAAGCTCATGTCATAAGTGTCAATCTGTCAGACCTCTTGACAGTCTGCTAAGTTAGTCACTGCCCGTCAAAGAGGTCAATTAGGACCATAGACAGAGAATTGGACTGAGTATTTGCCTCACAAAAGTGACCACTCTCTAGAAAGAAATAAAGCGAATTTGCGTATAGTTTTTTCTCAACGGAACCATAATGGATCCATGATCTTTTTTCACGTCATAGTACGGCCACTGGCCGCGCATTCGCTTTGTCTCTCTCGTACTTTTCGGTCTGTATTCACTTGCACAACTAAATATGGAACACTCAGTCCATTTTCTATGTCTATGGTTACGAGTTAGAACGGAGGTTCGCATACCGCTAGACTATCCCATTTTATTTTCTTTTTTCCAGAATTAAACGATGCCAGACTGCAGAATCCCGCCGCCGCGCTGTCGCTCCACAGCGAGTCATACTCATAGCTTACTTCTACTATTGCCAAGTCAGTTTGTATGACCAATATACAGGGTGTAAAAAAACCCATCACATAGCCGACAACTGTGCATTCTGTACAACAAACTATACCGTATTCCCAATGGGATGAGACACCGAAACAAACCCCTTTTACAGTCCGTTTAACCGATTTTGAATACTATTCCGTAGGCTTAAGGATGGCATTAAAGGCAAAAAAGTGGTTAACAATACCAACTGTTTACTGCAGTTGCCAATTGTCATGCCACCAACGCAATAGAAGTCAAAATCAGTTGAAAGGACTTTTATGGTTTATTTACCTTTTATGTCACGAGTTCCTGAATACGGTTTATGTAACATTGCACAATAATAATTGCTGAGAAACCACTTTTATTTTTGGTGTTAAAAATCACTGTTTACGGTAGCGCTCAATGAAACGCACGCAAAATATTGTGCTTATGGGTAACGCTGCAACGGTACAGGGGTCGTGACACCCGGGACACCCGGTTGGAACGAAGTTCCTTTCGATGTGTATTATGTATTAATACAGAGCCATCTAGTATGGTCTCAACTCTCAAGTTTCAAGTAAAGTCTTTTGACACTGACTTTTTCGGGCATAACGCTTTTTAGTTACGTGACGTTTTCTGCCAGTTTACTTTCGTTAACGCACTTTATTCCTAAAATGATCACAATGACGGGGTGACACTGACCTCTAATATACAAGTACGCTGAACTTCATAATATCGATGTCAAAATGAAAACATTTGATTTTCGCCATTTTGGCGCTGATAGTTATATATAGCCAACGTGAGCGTCCATGGAACTAATATTATATTGTTTTTTTGACATTTGACGTGGTACTAATATTATATTATTGAAGGTTATTCCGCTGCGTTTAAGATAGCGAATTTTACAAAATCCGCATACTCTCATGATAAAAATGTTCTAAATATCACGTAGTAAACACAAAATTCACAAAATAAATCATATTTCACGATTTAGACCTAGAACATCAGAGACATACCAAAACAACACGTCGGCCATTTGCAACAATGTGTCAATTTTAGTTCCTGAGACGCTCAAGCCTTGCGCCTTGAATCGGCACAAAAATCAACTGTCATTTCATATAGTATATTTAGTCCAGCGTACTTGTGTATTAGAGGTCAGTGCGGGGAGACCGAGTTAGTATATTGGCTTCGTTAAGCGTCTTTCTATACTGGTTATACAACTGGCAGCTGAACTCTTACTTTAATTGATGGGGTAAAAGGAATCGGATAAGTGTGAGGAATTTGCTAAGCCTGTTTTCGAGGGCTCCCTACGCGTGAGAAGTATGTAGTATGTTAGTGGAACTTGTCATGGTCAAAGCTTTCTGGTATGTCGCGAGGAATGCAATAATAGCGCTTTTCGCTTGTACTAAAAGCGTTTTTCGCTTGTACTGAATTACATCAATTCATGATAGTATTCACAGCGATGTTAAGTGGCTAGCACTAGGCCTTTTGAGAATTTGTAACAAATACCTTCTTGAATTGGACAAGAATACGTACTCGTACACTGTCCCCATATTTAACTGACATGAATGTAACAGGAACAGTTTTTATATTATGCATTTATAAAGTGGTGCTCAAAAGCCAAGTTTTGTAAAGCTACGGTTCCCTAGAAGAGCTGTCAACGCACTTAACGGGCGTAGTGACAGCTGTCAGAAAAATTATGGCAGTGGCAAAGATGTGAATCGTTAGATTCGCCCTACCACGATAGTCGCATTTCTAATTCCTTTTGACACCTCTGACATGCAATGACGTAGTGACTTCACTTGATTGCCATGGAAACGCTATTTAATAATGTGTGAGCTCACTCTTCTAAGTATGGACACTTTTTCGCGTGACTAAGTATTACTAAGTCAGGGCAAATCTAGCGATTTAAATCTTTGGGTTTGACTTAATTTAAAATACTGGTGAAAACGACAGATTTTCATGGCGGCCGTTATAATATGACGGAACCGCTTTTCGCTTTCGAAGCTTAAGCTAATAACAGCTGTAACTCTCCCACTACATGACAAATAATCGAGTATTGATCCAAGGATTTTAAAAATGAGATTAATATAGTGTCGAAGAAGTACCACATTTCCATAAGTAGGAAACTGGCCCCAATGTGGTTGGGATAAGGGTGACGATGATAATCTAAGGGGTTTCCGAAACCAACAGTCGCAATCGCAATTGTTCAATTGCCATCAATTTCTATTGCAATTGATCGTTTCGGACCCTTAAGTTTACCCTATCAAAGGATCGTTTGAGCTTGATAATATAAGGCGGATTTTGTCAAAAGGTTGTCGTAAAATAATGGTAATTAAGTGTAGTGTTGAAATTCCGAATTTAAATCGGTCTATTTACTTACTTGACTTGTACAAATTGAGTGGGTTTCTTAGATTAATGCGTTACTTAGCTCAATTTCTCGATGTTCCCACTATTCAAATACTCTCGATAACTTTTTTCTTGTTCGATTCGATCGGGGTGCCTTTGTGTGTGACGTCAGTTGTTGTCGTCGCGTTAACGCTGCGCTAGCGTCGCGTATATAGGCACCTTGACAATGATAGCTTGTAATTTTATTGATGTTTCTGTTAAATCGAAGTTGACGTCGTATCGTACGATTCTTTTGTTATCGAAGAATTTTGAATGGGGAACCATTCATGTTGCACTTGTGCAATTAGAATGATTAAATGTTCAATAGTTATGTTCTGTTGAATTTCAATTCAAAATAAGGATTCTAGCTCTAAATTGTCAATTTAAAAAGACAAAAATTGATCATTAGTTTTGGATCACATTTTCAATGTATTTATATATCGACGTTATTGTAATTGGATGTTAAATGAAATCTAGAATCGATTGAAAATATTTGGACTGATATCCGAATTTGATGAATCAAAATAGGTTTTATTGTCTTCGGCTCTGAGTGTGTTTTTCAACGGACCCTTGTCCTATAAGCAGTTGAGCACGAATGTTGTGATTTATATTGCCTTAGGCTAAGTATTGTAAGGACCCAGTGTTCTGTTGTCTAAAAACTGAGAATATTTTTACTCCTGACGCAAATTTAAAATTATTATGTACTTTTAGATAGTAAGTTCAAGTTCTTATCTAAAGCATTTTAGCTTAGTTAAGGGGGAAGCGCCAGGGTAGCCCGCGAAATTCAATTTTCCTTACGTTTTTTTGCAATTTGCAAGTCAATATTAGATTGTATATTGATTAAAGTATGATTCGCGACCGTAACAAATAAATAAGTATGTATTAACAGAATTATAATAATTAGAATCAGTAATACAGCTCTTAAGTTGGTATAATCCTCAAATGTCAAGATTTCATGAAATAGCCATTCAATAGGATTACTTGGTCTTGAAGAGTTGTATTGATGACTGTAATGATTATAATTCTGTAAATACATTCTTGTTACGGTCGCAAATCATGTTTTGATCAACATTACAACCTAATACTGACTTGCATATTGGAAAAAACAGATGAAAATAAAACACCCTGGCGCTTTCGCCTTAAGGACGCTATAACAAGTGCGTAGTCAAATCATTACTTTTATAAACAAAAGTATGTTTATTAAGAGGGATTCGCAGTGGTAGCCCGCGAAATTATTTTTTTTTTGGGTTTTTTGCAATTTGCATGTCCGTTTCAAGTTTTATCTTGATCAAAATATGATACGCGACAATAAAACATATGTATTTACATAATTTTGGCTATAAAAATCATCAATACATCTCTCTAAGTTACATTTTGTGCAGATTCGTCGAACTTACGAAATCTAACGAATCTGCACGAAATCTCGCGTAATATATTTTGATCAAGATACAACCTGACACTGACCTGCAAATTGCATAAAACGCAAGAAAATTTGAATTTCGGGGGCTACCACAGCGCATCCTCCTTAAATAAAATGCTTTGCATTCTTAAAATGTTTTTTGGCCGAATTGTTGATAGGTGTGTTGAGGTACGATTCTGCTGAACTATAAATATAATTTTAGATAGGTACAGTTTCACGATAAATGTACCTAACTATAAGTTAGCGTCATGCATGAGTGAAGCCCCAATCCTTTGTAAATAAGTACTACTTGACAACACAAACATGACACCTTCTTGTAACTGATGAAGTACAAAAACGTATCTTTTATAATATTTGACTTTAAAACGCTTGTACACATGGCTACACATCAAGCTATACATTCCCAGTTTACACTGACCTCTCATTGTAAGGAAATCCTATACAATGCGAGATCAGCTTATACTGGAAATGTATAGCTTGATCTGTAGCCGTGCGTACCTCTCTTACTCTACTGTAAATAAATCCTTGTAATTACTTTCTTTGTATTCTGCTCAATTTTCGGATCAAGTTGCGTTGTCGAGCTATATCTAATTTAATTGCTTGCTAATATAATTTAAGCTTAAAGTACACAGTCTAAAAGACTAAATTCCTTTGTTAATGACGTTGAAGTCTAAAGACAGTCATAATAACGGTATCTAATAAGAAAAGTAGTGCTTTGTACTAGTCTTAAGTCTCGGGAAGAGATAATAAATTTATTGATTGCAAGTTTCTTGTTTTTTTTCATGGCATAAATTTTTCCGTATAGTTTATATATAGACGCCCCTGTTCCTTATATCCCTACTGATATATCTCCACTGGTAGGGATACTTGGAGATCTTTTCCAGTTATCGCTACCGGTATATATGGAACCTTGTGCTCCATATATCCATACTGATCCGCACGTGTTGGGATATTTTTTTTTTTCCGTTTATCGCTACCAGTAGGTATAAAAAGTTTTCAAGTTTAAGCAGTGCGCAAATTTTCACGGGGTGTTCTATCCATGAATATGAAAATTGACTTTCACTATGGGACCAACTATGAAATCACGAAAAACAAAAACCGGCTGTTTCATACATTTAGGTCGAGTATTATTGGTTGGGTATGCACTTTTGTATGAAACAGCCGATTTTTTTTCCCATGATTTCAGAGTTGGTCCCATAGTGAAGGTTGTTCATGTTCATGGGTGGAAAACCATGTGAAAAGCGCACTGCTTGAAAAGTTTTCCTGTTTGTCTCCTACCGGAGATTCCTCTTTTTTTAAACCACACGTTTACCTTGTCTCAACATACTTCAATTTATAATTCAGAGATACACAGCACATAAAGGTTCATTATCGTATGTATTGTAGAATTACTGTTTTAAATTGTTGTCTTTGGTCTGATAACAAAAGACAACTTGGATACGAGGCTTTTGCTTACTTTGCATAATGTGTGTACTTTGTTATTTTTTTATTTTCTAATGTGTGTTTTATTTGTGCAGAATAAACGATTTTTCTTTCTTCTTTCTTTCTTTAAGTTCGCTCAATAGATTCCTTCAGATTTGTAGATCAGAAACTTGATACGGCATCGCTTCAGAAACCAGAGGGCTGGGGTTAATATAGTTATTATTATTAGGAATGGTTTTATGGTAGGTATTTTTATTTATTTTTTGTTTATTTTTGGCTGGGCCTGCTCTTCATCTCGATCACGGCTGATCGAAAGCGATGGATGAGGTTTATGATAGAACCAGCATGCCTGTTCACTCTTGCTTTGAAGGCAGACGGTGATAATAAGTTCAAACTTATCTTCACATAGAATCTGGCGATAGAAGCCATGATCTGATTTACTATTGTCCGAAAAGCTAGGTCCAAAAGTATATTTGGTAGCAGTTGGGCGTGCTTGTCCGTGTAGGTCCATCCTAGCGCAAACATAGAGTTGTCACCAGTAAACATCGTCAGCATCTTTTAGCAGTCCCACAGATGGACATAGGACACTCGTCTCCTCTTTTACTTACATACATACAACTTTACTGCTAGCTATTGCCACGTGAAGCTGGCAAACAGTTTAGGTGCAAGCTAGATCCTGTCGCAGGATCCATCACGTTGACTATCCCATGGTAAAATATTAACAAGGGCTATACCAGATATGGAAGCAAAGTTTGTGACGCATAGCGTCATCTGTAGCGATGGACAACGTCTGAGGAGCCAGGGTCCACTCCCAAGGGATACAGAAGAAAAACACTTTAATGTTAATATTTTCCACATAATAGTTTATTTTACATTTTGTTTAAGTAATATATTTGAAATTTTTCTAAATAAAACAAATTTTCTATTTACTATTTTATTTTTTTTTATAGTTATGTTTATATATTTGTTTGAAAGTATTATGTACACGAGAGGTGCGGCGGAATGCCCAGCGAGCGCCCGCGCGCGCCCGCCCTGAGCCCCGGGCAGGCGCGCGCGTTAGATGAGGCGCTCGCTCAGCCAGATTCAGGAGTCGGCGGGCCGCTCGGGCCGCTCGCGCAGCTCGGCGCGCTCGCGTTCGGCCCGCTCCGGGCGCTCGTGGCGCTCGGGCCGCTCGGGCCGCTCCGGCGAGCGCGGCATGCTGGGCTCCGTGTTGCGGCGCCGCACCTTGCCGCGCTTCTTCAGCATGGTGGCCTGCGGACGGGGCGCGACTGGCAGCGGCGGGGCGGGGCGCGAGCGGTCAGGTGCCCGCCGCCGACGACGCGCCCGCGGACCCGCGCTTGGTTTTCTTCAGCATCGTGGCCTGCAGCACACGCACGTCACGCGCCGCTCGCACCCCGCACCGCCCCGCCGCCCGAGCCTACGTACACCTGACGCCCTACCGCGGCCGACCCCGACTCCGACACGTGCTACTACCACTGTGGCAGACTAAATATGTACAAAGCGAAACTTCCAAAGTTCGGTCAAAGCGTAGATGTGCCCAAAAGTAGTGTGCGATCGACTGGACTGGTAGCGTTACCCGCGCGTGCGTTGTTGCGTCGCTGCGATAATGTCAGGTGTACGTAGGTGGAGATCCGACCGGTGGCGGATTCGGGCTGGAAGCCGCGGTGTCGCGTGCGCGGGAGTGCCCGCGACACCGCGGCTTGCTATAACTAGTGGAACATCGGTGCTGAGTGGAGTTTGAGTGCTCGGGCGATACGTGACTCGGGACGGTATATTTTAAAATACAAAGTTCCGCTTCATCATCTGTGCTTGGATGTGTCTATGATTGAATCTAAAAGTCTAATTACACGATCCACTAAAGTATTGACCAATCATTTCTAATTCAATAAAGATATATTTTAAAAAATGATCAAAATGCACTTTTTGCTTCTCATTTTGTAAGAGCAGTATTTTTTATACATTCCAGCTTTCAATGGTTATATTTAAAATATAATAAATTTTATTGATTACGTCCAAGGTTCCAGTTGACCAAGCGAAACTTGTCGTTTGAATAAGATAGTTTTAGTCCAATATCTTTAATTTTTAATAAGCTTTTTAATTGAGCCCTGTTTGGGCACAGCCAAGCGAGCACATGCAAACATTGACTGGAGATTACGACCAACGAGAGCTGAGCGTTTGAGCGTGGCATTGTTACGTTGAGAGTAGACGTTTTAACCCAGATAGGTATTTACCAACTGTTGGAAAAAAAAAATGTTTTGTAGATTTTCATTAGAAGTAGTAAGAAATAGCATAGCCATTGCTTTCAGTAGCATCAATATAAGTTTTTTTATATTTTTAGAACCTCAAGGCATGTAGACTTCATGAATGAAACTTAAAATAGTTCGGGCATCCTCGAAATGTGGACACAAAAAATAACAAGTAAATACTTAGACAATTATTTTTTTGCACTCTGTATAAAGTCAAGGATGGCGGTAGCCATAACAACAGGCGGTCTTATCGCAATCAATATGAATCCACTGCCTATCCGACGTCCACAACCCAGTTACTGGGTAATACGATACCCCTTGGTAAGACTGGTTGTCAGACTTTCGGGCTTCTGACGACCCTTAACGACTGTCAAAGATCCACGAATGACAGCCGGGATCAACGGCTTAACGTGCTTTCCGAGGCACGGAGGGGTCTCGGTATGTAAAGATGGTCACCCATCTACGGATCAACCACGGCAAGCGTAGTTTAACCTGATCGGTCGACCCGTGCGGCTGTTATTACTTAGCCACGAGCCCCCCCTCTCTATGTATTAGCATTAGTTAGTTTGGTTCAGTGGATTTGTATTTACATTTTTATTGTTTTGTTTAGTCTCTAATATACATCATGTGAATGTCATGCATAGCTGTTATTTGTATGGTTACTGAAATGCCCATTAGAAAATAAGTGACTGCACTTTTGGTTGGCTTATCTTTCTATCTTCTTTGTACTGATGTAGGTAAATAAAAATTAAATGTTGTTCGTTGGTAAAACCGCGGGGCGCAGCTAGTAAGAAAATAAACTAGCCCCTATTGCCCAGACAAATGCTCAAGGTGTAATGCTCAGCCCTCGTTGCGTGGTAGTTAGTTAGAGTATGTAAGTGCGATGGAGTGTAGTTACCTTGAGCGCAGACTTGAGCACCACCACCTCGGAGGGCGCCGCCACCCAGGGCTCGCCGTCCACCTGCACCGGGATCTCGCTCTTCAGGTTGATCTTGATGTGCCCACCCTGTGTCAAAGGAGACAGGTTTCAGTTGATGATATGAAAGCTGCTTTTAGGGTTCCGTGCCTCAAAAGGAAAAAAAACGGAACCCGGACACTCGTGCGTCTGTCTCAGACAATTTGCTCTGAATCTAATAGACCGAATAAGTTGAAATTTGGTACACATGTATTTCCGTGACCCAAACACGGACGTGTAACGTAAATAAATGCATTTTGAATATTTCCAATTTACCCCCCAAAAGTGAGCCCCTTTTGGGGGGTAAATTGGAAAATTAAAAAAAAACGTGCAATGAAAGCAAAGCAAATGAAAGGGCTTACTTTGAGGGTCTCAAATAAAATAAATAAAAGTATTATGACCCCTTGTCTCCGAAATTACGCCCTAGTGCCCTTATGTGGTAGCAGTAAGGGCGAATTTCGTAGTTAAAGTTTTACCACTAACGTGTAGTTAATACGCTTCAGGAGCAATAGAGCAACAGTAGTCGGTACATGTAGTAAGAAGCCTGCAAAGACTGATCACCGGATTGAGCTCTTGACTAGTCTGACGTTACATCAGTTGCAAGACTTGACGGGAGTACTTGTGTTTTAACGTCGCACGAATGCACCCGGAGATATGGGCAAAGTTCGTCACCCACTGGACGCCTGAGGGACGATCTGATAACGTTTGCAGGGCCAACATGGCCAGAGATCGCACAAGACAGGGTCTCTCTGTAATATCCTCTATATAATTCTCTTCAACCTAAATGGTTTGGAAGGAAAAAGAGGAGGCATGAATGTAATAAAAAAAAAAATGTTTTAAAGTCGGATGGCAAAGGCTTTGTGGCTGTGATGTATCAATGTTTTTTTCTTTTATAGTGAAATATACCTGCGCTATCCGCATGGCGCCTCGCAAGCCGGACTGGATCTGCCCCAGGTGCACGACGCCGGTGACGCCCACGATCTCCAGCATGCCGTCCCAGTGGTTGGGTTTGCTGAACTGGTCGTCCTTCTCCGGGCCCCAAGGGTTAGCGCCCGAACCCCAGCTGTGAGAGTAATGAGGTTAGTATCTATGGAATCCCCGAAATTACAGAATTTTAAAACGTTAAAAATATATTTCAGTTTTAAAGTGATCGAGACACTAGCATTATACATTAATATTATAAATACGGGAATTACCCCTCAGGCTGCTTTTAACAAGAGATTGAATGATTTACCTGAGTATATTTAAAATGATGATCCCCTCTAGCTGGGGCAGTTCCACGAGCTTGCCATCCACCTCCAGGCGGATGGCTTTGTGCAGATCCTTGCACATCTTGCGCCCCACCATCTTGCGGAGTCCCATCTTCACGTACACACCTTTATTACGGAGCCTAGAGCATAAATAGCAGAATGAGGATGGTGCTTACTGGGCACGCTGAAGGGCAGTACGAAAGCTTATTTTCGTGACATCGTGGCGAAAATGATGCTATTTTGAATAATCAGTAAAATGAGGTACAGCTAGGGCACTTCTCTTTATCTCTACGACATTGATTTGAGCCATTGTGATGTAATTTAGACTTGCATAAACAATTTTTTTGGTTTGAATATAAATTTAATTTCAAAGACTCCGACAGCCAAACAGCTCACTGACGTCATTAAAAAAATAATTGCGGTTTGGTCACCTACCTGCTATTAAACTTATTAGGGTTCTCTTCACGAGCGTTGTGGAAATCTAAGCAGAGGTCCGCGTCGATCCCGATGCCGAAGTAGTTGTTCATCACGAGGATCTGAGAGTTGTCCTCGCTTTGTGATCCTGTGGTCACAGACGCTGCGGAATCACACAAATGTAGTCACCACTACGGTATGATGAAATGGCGCGGTGGCTTTACTTTTGATAAAAAAGATTCGAGTTGATTTGACTTTTCGCATTTTTTTCTTCTCCGAAAGAAAGTTCAGAAAAGTATCATCTTTTTTTCCAACTGTCTTCAGTCAATGCTTTGATCAAAAAGGTTAAAATTTTGTGTGGTCCAAAAGTAGTCGTCCCTAAGTATGTCGGTTGTGTGAAATGATATCGTCAAGAATGTTTGGACCACAAAGCCAATGATTTTTCTAAAATGATAAGCATTGTAGGCGTAGCCAGATGCATTACAAACTTATTTCGAAATGAATAATGTTTTCGCATATTTGACTTCGGTGTTCGTAAAATCCAATCTGGCTACACCTATTAATTTATTATATCATTGATTGTCAACGATAACTATGGTACTGTAGGCTGCTACTCATTCCACTAACCAGGTAGTTGCTTAGAGAGCTCTTTAGGCTCGTCCTGCTTATCCTCGGGGTGGAAGACGACAGTCCAGCGGTCCAAGCGGATCTCCTCGGCATCGATGACGTCACGTAGCAGCGACAGCGGGTCTTCGCAGCCGGTGTAGCCGGAGCCCCAGCGAAGAGTGCGGGCCAGGTCGTTGCCTGAAGATTGCATGAGTTTTATGTGTGACAGTATTCGGGAAAATTGGATAGTCTCAAAGAATAGAGCCTAATGATGAGTCATGAACCGGGTTTATATTTTTAACAGACGGCAATATGTGTTGTACATGATCTATAACAGATATTGAGGAAGATTTCTGACTCTCAGCCTAGAATTGAGATTAAAAAATTCAGAATCATCTGTTGAAGTTGCTACCAGTGCCATACATTAACTTCCATACCCCGAGTTTGAATCTTGTAGAAGAGAACGCTCTTACCAAGGGGTATCGTATTACCCAGTAACTGGGTTGTGGAGGTCAGATAGGTAGTCACTCCATGTACCTAAAATACTGGTATTCAGTTGCATCCGGTTTGACTGGAAGCCATCCCCAAAATAGTTGAGAAAAGGCTAGATGAGAAGGTTTTTTCTGCTTTTAATAGTTCAGAGTTGCTTTGACTTGTATGAATATCAATGGTCCTACATTTTTTGTATGAGAAGAGGGCTTTGCCTTAAAGCGGGATAATAACTTTGCTGGTATGATGATTATTATTAGAAGAATAGTTACCAGTGCCGAGCGGCACGATGGCGCAGGGCGGGTTGGAACACTGCGAGTCCTGGCCGACGTTGTCGAGGCACTGCAGCACCCAGCCGATCGTGCCGTCGCCGCCGCACACCAGGATCTTGTAGTTCGGAATGTGACGAAACACGTACAGCCTGCGTACGAAACGAGGATATTGCTGAAGGTGCATACGTCGCCGTGCAGTGAAAACTTCGTAAAGATTTATTGTTTTTCTTTTTATTTATTTGTTGTGTAGAAAAACTCGTAAGAAAAAATGTTCACAGCTCTAGTTGCTACTAAGCCAGATGAGAGCTCTGGAGACTAAGATGCTATTGATGATAATGAGAACCTCGGACCATCAATGACGGCTTTTTTTCAGACACTTTTGATATTCCCCTGTTAATTAACGTTTATTGCAAACATGAGGTTTTCACTGCTAGAAGATATTTTGGAAGAAAATGGTCAAAGAAGTGTAAGAGAGTGTCTCTTAACAATCACACGGCCATTTGGAGTAAGCTGGAAAAAACTTACACCAATCCAAATGTATTTGCATGATAAGGGGCAATTTTTTTTTGTAAATTCTCCCAATGGAATTTTACATCAAGAGATTGCAAAATTAAATGTTTTGTGAATTTGAAATGTCAAGGGATCGCTGTTAATTTTTTTTTTAAGAATAAAATAATGTGAAGTGTTACTTACCCAGGCAGCGGACCTCCATTTTCAAGGTCAAACACCTGGTAAGGGTTAAGGAGTTTGCGGAAGGAAGAAATGAGCTCGAGGCCTTGACAGCCTCCAGACTTAACGTTAACGAACACCAGCAGAGGCTTCACGCCCGCCGGCACCATCGAAGGTTCGATACTCGGTAACAACATCACTGTGGAATATATCGGGTATTTTACAAATTGGAAAAATCACACTAATATTATAAAGCCGAAAGTTTGTGTGTGTTTGTATATTTGTTACTTCTTCACGCTCAAACGGCTGGACCGATTTGAATGAAATTTGGTATGTAGATAGCTTAACACATAGGCTACTTGTTATCCCGGTCTACGCGGGTGAAACCTCGGCGCGCAGCTAGTAAATTATAAACACAAACATACATAAACTCACTCCTTTCACCAGTAGGCAGATACTACAGAACCCCAACTGTTGCGATCCTTACATGCTCCTTCTGCTTTTATTTCAGTCTTACAATACACGTCTTGTTTTATATCACCACAAGTGTGTGTGGACCGCATTTTAATCACACGTGCCGATAATTCGCGAGGTTGCCCAGAATGGCCGCGATAGCCCCGCGGATTTTTACATCGGCCGGCTCCAGGTCGTGCGACAGATGCGCGAATTCATGCAAAATGGCCGCGGCAGCTTGCGTCCTGTTTCATTACTAGAAACGCACGCACTATACTAATAACAGAGATTGAAGATGTTTCGACTTTGATCCAATATTTTTGATCGAAGACTAATCTTTAGTGTTAAAAGCTACATCCAAAAAACTGCATGTAGAATCCAAGACCAATAACTTGATTCATACACATAATATACAGTGTGACTCACCCAATAAATGCTTATCTTCATATTTGGCCTCTCTGAGCGCATAGAGCGCGCGCACCGCTTTGCTCGCGTCCTCATAGGTGATCACCATCGACCCGTACTCGTAGTAGATGGGACCGATCGACGTGAACTTGTTGTCTGTACACAAAAAAATATCTTCAAAAACATGACCTTGTGGCGGCATCTACAGCGCCACATGCGAACTACGCAACAAAGACCTGACGTCACATAAATCTTGCATCGCGCAAGCAGAGTTTACCGCGTGCAAGGGAATTTTGAATTGAACTGAAAATTGTAGGGTCAAAGACAAACAAGAATTTTGAGATTTCGTTACATAAAAGGAAAAAAAACTTGGTGTATACTTGGGAGACAAGCGCTTTAAATGCAGATACTGTTTCTACTTTATTAACTGTTAAAAACTGCCGTCGTATACTGACCTGCACCCAGGAACTCGACCAAGATGTTCTCGTAGTTCCTCTCGGAGAGGCCAGGCGGCAGCGAGGCCACGAACAGCGCCAGCGTAGGCCCGTGCGGGTCGCGGCGCGGCTGCAGGTAGAAGCGCGCCAGCTCCATGCGCCGCACCGACTCGCGCGCCAGCCGCACCACGATGCGCCACGGACGTTCGTCCTCCTCCAGCACGCGCTCCGATACTGGGCCAACAGTTGCAAGCTACGCGTGATTATCTGATGCGACACTGGATGGTGATTGTATATGAATTCGACGAAAGAAAGAACAGAATCTGGTTAGATGCTGATTTATCATCTGTCTAGCCTTTTCCTAACTACGTTGGGGTCAGCTTCCATGGAGCGACTGTCTATCTGACCTCCATAACCCAGTTACTGTGTAACAAGATACCTCTTGGTAAGACTGGTCAGACTTTCGGTCTTCTGACTGCACTGGTTAGATGCTGTTTGTAAACCGAAAAACATAGAACTGACGTCAACAAGTTGGGGATTATTTTCGAATGTTTGCTAACGCTTCAGTTGGAATCTACGAACGATAAAGTTATAAGTTACGGTGTATACCAAACTTTTGGGAGACATCACCGTATCTGTCAAAGATCGTGGAGGACATAATAAAGAAGATCGAATTTGAACATATTCCGTGCTGATATAACATCATCAACAACGTCATCGTGCGTTCTGACTGATTGGGTTTCTTGTTCTTTTGGATTGTTCTTGGATTTGTTCTTGGATTGCATTGGATTGGATTGGTTGTTGTCTTGGAGTAGACTGGTTTGTTATGATGTCAATATCAAGACCTATCCTCTATTTATAAAAAGATTTGCCACACTTATTAGATGCTTACCCCCTCGGTCCAACAAAATCTCTGAACAGCGATAATCATGCACGGCCCTCGCGGGGTCGAGCCCGAACCGTTCAAGCGCGGCGGCCATCAGGTCCGCCACGGCATCGTCGCCGGCGCAGCCGACAGTCACAAAGGTCTCGCCGGCGCCCGCTACTCGCCCCGGGTACACTCGTACCTCACCACCACCACTCTCGGGCTCTCTGTGTACAACAGACGTACCATTGAGGAAATCGTATGACTCAACAGGATTGGAGATGGTTCTTAAAACACGTGTTACGAAATAACTGGAAACATGTGTAAGGTATTTTTAAGAAATGTTATTCTAATATTCCAGGAAAATTTAGTAAGCGAGTTAAATATTCATCGGCATTTCAATTCCGACGAGAATTATAAGTACTTAGCCGTTGTTCACACGGATGTAAAGATATCGCGGCGATTTTTTTTCGGGCACTGGATTTTCAACGCTCTGCTTAGCACCGAGAGTTGAAAATCCAAGAGTGTGTTTTTTCGACGCGCTAGAATGCATTCTAAGTATTGTTGTTAGGTTGGATTCTCAATGCTCAGCTTAACACCGAGAGTTGAAAATCCAGTGCGCGATATTTTTACGTCCGTGCGACGTTGGCTTAGCGTGTTCTTATTCAGATCACATTTCTTCCTTTGATTGATACTTATTTAATTGTATGAAGTTTCGAAAGACGAAGAGTTAGTAATTTGGTAAAGAGATAACTTTTGTTGGGGCTGGTGGAGCACTCACTTGAATCGTAAGAAGAGTGCCGGTCTCTTGTTGGGAAGGCGCGTGACTTGCGCAAGCGGCGTGGGGTCCTTGAGCGGCGGCTCGTCGCCCGCCAGCGCGTCGGTGAGCTCGAACAGCTCGGGGTCGCGGGCCACGTGGAAGGCCCGCAGTGCGGCCGCAACCAGCTCCCTCTCGTTCCAGTTGCGGCCAACCACTACGGGCCGGTACAGCCGCCGGGTCCACGCCGCCTCGCCGTCGTACACCTTCACCACTTCTGTTACACGGTATAAATAGGTATACAATTTATAAGTCGTCTGAATAAATAAGCATGTACATGTAACATTATGTTTTACTTAGAACTGTTTGGAAGAGAGACTTCCTTTTGTTTTTCTGGTTACGGTTGTAGGCTCAGTTCGGTTCGGTGTGGTATAGTCATAATAGGGTATTACACCCATTTTTGAAAAGTGTCTCAGTTAGATTCTACAGTGCTAATAAGTCACTAAAAAACCACAAATTTTTATTCAATCGATAAATGCCATAAAAATGCATTCAAATTTTACATTTTCAAACGCAGTCCTACCATACATTGCTCTGTGGTCATGACGTCAGTTGGCAGTGTAAACAAACACTTTATATACGCCTTTATACGCTGATCAGTGGACATTGACACTTTTTAATTTTCATAGCCGTATGACGTAATAACATGGCGGCTACTTTCATAGCTTCATGGTGTTAGAAAACAGATTAAAAAAACTGAAAACTTTAAATTGAATTTTAAAAATATTGTTATTTTACGAACTAAAACTAACATTTTCCGACTGCTTTTTGCCTAAGCTATCTAAATAATATATTTTTAGATTTTTTCTCCTATACTTAGAGTAAAATACCGTATTCAGGACTCCTAGAGCAAAACATATTTAGTGAACAGACAGTACCTTCATCCCGATCATCCGGGGTCCGGTCCCGATGCTGTTTGTGGTCCGGGCGGTGGTCCTGGTCGGCGGGAGCGCCCGTGGAGCCGCCGCCGGAGCCCGAACGGCCCTCGCAGCCCGAACTGAACTCCTCGCTGACGCTGCGCGCTGCAACACCCATATCGCTCACATACACACCCCGGATCGCCCGCGACCGCGCGACCACGCGACCACGAAACGCGTCGCCATGGAATAGCCAAAATGTGTGTTTTATTCCGTCCTGCTTTGGGAAGAAATGTGTAGTTTCTTGTGGTGTACAAGAAGCTACAGGATTATCACACAAAATGTTTTATAGAAAGAAGAGAGACTTTGCAGTCTCAGCTTCTTTAGGAGGGGCAAAATCAATTGTTGATTTTCTCTTCCTATAGAGTTTAGTTGTGTTTTATGTAAAATCATTTTATTATTGCACTAAGCTTCGTTTTATCTGTGGGATATTATTAAAGCGGTTTTCAGGATTGTTTTTATTTCAGGACACAGCTCTTCTAAGTAAGCGAACAACGCAGGCAAAATGGTATGTAAATATTATGTAACCTACCTATGTTACTTTAAATCATTATATTTAGGTCATTCTTTTATTATTTTGTTAATTATTTAGTTATTAGTATTTTCCATACACCAAGATTTTTAAGAATGGAAAATCAGAAATTATTGATTCTTTAAAAAATTACACTTTTTTAAATTGTATCTCGATGTATGGAATTGTTGTAGGTAGTTTTATATTCTGTATCTACTTACTAACATTAAGTTACATGACTCGCCCATACGTACAAGTTAATTTGCATGAGTTACAATTGGGTTTCTAGTTCGACATAACATTATTAGAAAATAAAAACTGAAATGTACTTAATAGAAATTAAGAACATCACCGCACATGGCTTTTATCGACGATCATACAACTTTTAACACACATTGATTTTTAGATGTCACTAACAAACACATTTATTTATATTTATACATCTTTTGTTTGCAAATTCAACAGTCAACTTGTTTACAAGCGACTTTTTACTAACAACTTAATATTATCGAATCCATTGCTTGTCTAAAATGTGTTTGTATAATGACATGTTACACGAAGCGACGTTGGACACTTAAGCATACATAAATACACACAATGTATGTCGTTAATATCGCGTTTCCGTCTGTTACCTTCGTGCCGTTGGAATACTGCATCATGAGTATTCTTGGACTGACCGCGGTCTGAGCGTTCCAGGAGGGCACGGAATGTATCCAAGGCTTCACTCAACTACAATTATTACTCTAGTGCCGGGACAGTACAGCTAAGATTCAAAGAGATTTGTTGAAATGAAAGATGTGTGAATAAAAATTTAATGAAAATATTTGCAACATTAGGTAAGGGGAGCATTCAGGCTAAGTTCATTTCCAGGGAGGCAAATTATTGGCATTCTTTTCAAATTCGAAACTTGAAAAAATTAATAGGATTCTTTTCTTATTGGCCACTTTATAAAATCTGTTAAAAATAGTGTGTGAGTGTGTCGAGTGATTCACATATATATATATATTCACAGAACACTGTAGCTTTAATAATTTTGAGGTCTTGTAGTTTCATGAAAGGGAAAGTTGAGTTGAGTGACGGCATCGAGTGCGGTGTAGAGGTGCCGCTCATGTGCAGTGTGTATTACTTGTTATAAAGCATGTAGCTGCCTCATGCACACACAGAAACCCAGTGAGACGTAGGAATAGAGAAGTAGCTTCAAGTATTAGTTAGTACAAGAATGTATGCGGTTTTGGAATACCAACCAACCAACAATTTTGTAGTAAGGAACTACTGGTTGGTATTTGCTATAAAATCCTTTTATTGTATTTTAATTTTAACCGATTTTATTATCATCATCACCAGGTCGGCTGATTACCAGATATTTTCCATATACATCCTCAATTTAAACTTTTAAAGTAGACATAGTGAATAGAAGTACAGCGTCTAGAAGGACGGTGTAAGCTTACAGCGAAAGCTTTTAACGTTCAACTTGACCAAACCATAATCAAAAGTTCAGCCAAGTAACATGCATGAGATGTATCGACCAGGGAAGGAATCATTTGTAGGAAGAACTGATAAAATGTGGCTGCAAGCTAAGGTTTGTATATTTCGCAGAATTCTGAAGATATAGCCTTCTAATTACGGAGCTGATGACAGAAACCCTGGTCGGTACATGTGTACGGAGCCGGTGCGGGTGCGCTAGACGCGGGGCGTGGGGTCGTGGGCCTGTGCTCGCTGGCGTTACCTCGGCAGTAGGGGGGCGAGGCGCCGCCGTGCGGGCTGCAGGCGGCGGGCAGCAGGCGCCGCGCCAGCGTCACCAGCCGCGCCGGCGCCCAGCCGCCGCCGCGCGCTGCCCCAACACACACGCTCACGCCACGCCGCTCCACGCATGTGCCAAGCGATTCGCCGAGACGAGCGCCGGAGCGCCCGACCTACACCGCCTACCGCGACCATGCCGCGCCGGCAGCCACGCACGATCAGGACGCCTGGGACTCGCGTCCGGGACAGTGCACGGTCAAGACAAAAGTGTACTGAGGGAGTCAAGCCAAAAGAAGTGTAACTCGGAAAGATAACTGCTATGATCCAAACCCAATGTAAGAATAAAGAATTCATTAGCAAAGCGTTCGATAAGGAAATAAGTTGGCAAAAAGTTCCTGTGGTGATCCTGTAGGTGTTCGAGCAGCAGATCCCTGACCGTGTGTGTCTGTGACCAGCTCAGATCCCTGACCGTGTGTGCCTGAGACTAGCTCAGAACGCGAGCCGTCGGACTACTTTACAAGCGAGGCCTAGACTAAGGAAGCTCGCTGCGAATTGCGTGGCACATGTACGTGGCGGGAAGCGGTGGTTGCCGGGGCCACTGTTTGTGGGACACTTACGGCAGCCGAAGTCGCGTTGCGAGGGCGGCGGCCGCACGTGGACGCCGATGATAGCTTCCATCGGCACCTCCGTGCGCGGGATCGACACCGCCGACGGTGGCAGGAAGATCGGCTGCAGCATCCCGAAGTTGCAATCGTCCTGTATGAGGGCGCGACATCCTGCGTGGCACTGTAGATGAACGCGCTAACATTATATGGTGAAACTAATGAAGAAACGAAATCCAAGTGGTACATAATAATTTAATAATAAAGTCCGCTCTAGCGCCTCCAGATTGACTTGCGGATAATCTTAAGATATTGGATAAGCGTTCAACTTGCCAAAACAAGAGCTCATCATATTAGTGAGCCTATGAGTGTGTCTATGAGCTCATCAGTGCAAGAGTGTCCGATGGCTCATTAGGACTAGGGTTGCCAGATGATAATTTGATAAAGGAGTGCAGATAGGTCTAAAAAGGAGGATTTTCTATAAAAAAAGGAGGTCTATAAACGAATTTTCACATTATTTTAATCATATTTATCTGAGCTGCCAATTTTTGTGAGAAGTTCTTTATTTTTCAACAAATAATTATGGAAATCTTCACATGTCATGTTTTTGAACGATGTTTAGCAAAAAGGAGGACTTACAGTAGGTAAGGTAGGACGGGAGGACAATGTCCTCCTTTTGGATACCATCTGGCAACCCTAGTAAGGACTGACTTAGTATTGAGCAGTGGACTAATAAGCTGAGCAGTACGTACAGTGCTCCCGCACCACTCGCAGCGGTAGCCGGTGAGGCACTCGGCGGACCAGCAGGCGCGGCGGCAGGCGGAGCACTTGCTGTTGGCGGGCAGGTTGCCCTCGCGCCAGTGGTGCACGTGCCGCGGCTCGCTGCCCGCGCAGTATGTCGCGTTCTCTTTGCAGTCGGCCGCCGCGAAGTCTACGCACTCTCCATGCACGTAGTACTCGCATACTAGACGAAATACGACACGTTAGTCAACTTACAGAATTCCAAACCTGAAACACATCTAGCTTTTAGAAGGTGTGCTAAACATCTCCGACGCGAAACTATAGCAGCGAAACCGCAGTAGTTTATTTCACTGACTCGCTACTCGAGTAGCGAAACATCCTGCGGTTTCGCTGTTTCGCGAATTCGCGCCGGAGATGTGCTAAGGCCCTTAACAAATACTTTTTAATTTGAGCTAAGTTTGAGCCTAATTTCCTCTTTAGATCATGTGACTCTTACTAGCCAAACAAACTCACTCCTAGCAGTACAATTATGATCATCACAAGTAGCTTTTCTACAAATCAAAAAGTCATAATATTTACTCGTAACACCAGCATCTCTCCCTGTCACCTATCAGAGAAAAAACGTTTTATTATCACTCAAAAAATAGTACGCAGCTGTTAATATAACACTTTTAGTTTCACGAAAAGATCGGCTACGCTAGAGCGTCGTCTTTTTCACCCGGTGAGAGTCTCTTTGTAGAGTCGTCTATTTCATCTGGTAACAGTCTCTTTGTAGAGTCGTCTATTTCATCTGGTGACAGTCTCTTTGTAGAGTCGTCTGTTTCATCTGGTGACAGTCTCTTTGTAGAGTCGTCTATTTCATCTGGTGACAGTCTCTTTGTAGAGTCGTCTATTTCATCTGGTGACAGTCTCTTTGTAGAGTCGTCTATTTCATCTGGTGACAGTCTCTTTGTAGAGTCGTCTATTTCATCTGGTGACAGTCTCTTTGTAGAGTCGTCTATTTCATCTGGTGACAGTCTCTTTGTAGAGTCGTCTATTTCATCTGGTGACAGTCTCTTTGTAGAGTCGTCTATTTCATCTGGTGACAGTCTCTTTGTAGAGTCGTCTATTTCATCTGGTGACAGTCTCTTTGCAGACCGTCATCTATTTCACCCGGTGACAGTGTCTTTGTTTAGCGTCGTCTCTTAACCAGTCTATTTCTAAACTAGATATGCCATAAGATTTGTTTAAAATAAGGATTAGTACTCACTCATGCAATGTAAGGCTGGTAACTCATCGAGCCGCTTCCGGCACACCGTACAGAACTTGCGTTTGTGGTGTGTGGGCTCTGACCAGCAGTGAGCCACTGGGTTCTGTAGGGCAAAAGAAAGAAATATTGTCATTTTTGGAAGAATGGTGGAAGTGCAGACAGTGGAATGTGAGAGAAAAGATTCAAGAAGTTGGAAAATGTTGCTTCGTCTAGTGGCAAAATGTAACCCCATGTTTGGCTGTCTATTCAGGGTCAAATTAAATTAACTAGCGAAACTGCAGACATAATGGGTGTATCTAAATACGATGAAATAAAAAAGATTGTATGTTTTTTTTGAGGGTCAACGACCGCTCATAGTATTGTTAGGTACTTGAAGTCTGAGTTGGAAAATCGAATATCTTTTGCTCTAAGTTCCGTCTGTGCAATTAATACAAAAAAATATTTTTTATATGATTTTTAAACTGATATTTCAAGTGACTACACTACATGCGGTCAACGACTCCACAAAAAAAAAACATCTAATAAATTCCTATTTTGTTTTGTCATGAATAGATATCTGTAACCGTTACGTTTATTTGACGGACTTGTAAGATGTTTCAAGCTCTCTCGGGCAGTTTTAAATTCTCTACATCATCGATTACTGCCAGAAAGTTCTATGAACTCATTTTAGGTTCAAATACTCGACAGTTTCTCGCAATCTACAATCAATAACAGATCTTATAGCAAGCAACTGTGCATTAATAATAGATGATACTATTACCGAAGCACGCCCCGCATTGCCCTACGCATAAATAATTTGATATCCACTAAAACTTTCAACTGTTGATTATCAGGACTTCTGTTATTGTGTTATGTGTTCTATCACGAATTTGTTAAAGTGTAGTTTACCTTGATGAGGCTCGGCGCTACCCCACAGCACGGCGTCACCACTTGCCCCACGCATCGCTCGTGCACTATGAAGTTGCAGACTGTAACAAAAAAGGTTTTACTGTCAAGTGACGTCATTAGTTAGGGAGCGTAAGGTGATAATGTCCCCGCGCTAGTTCCGCGTCGTAAATTACTATTAGGGCTGTAATAAATTGGATGGGTGACCATTAGCGATTTTGTTACTATGTGCGGAGAAATTCTCGACAGGTTTCCGGAAAAACTATCTTTATCTTACATAAGTAAATTGCGATTATGTATTTGGTGATGTTGAACTTAGCGCTTGCAGTGCCATGCCCTAATATGTATAAGTGACAATAATACGTTAAGTAGGTAAGTAATTAAAACGATTACCGTAACACGTAGTCTATACTTAATATTAAGTCGCTTTTCGTGTCTGTCTGTGTGGCCGCGTTGTTCTTCTAAACTACGCAACGGATTTTTATACGGTTTTCACTATCATTTAGAGAATTTATCCCGGAAGGCCGCAAGGTTTATATGCATAATACATCAATATTTAACTTATAATAATATAGAATCCTTCATGTTTTCTAAAGCAGCTGAAGCAGGGCCGGGTCGCTAGTAATAATACTATAAAGGCTGATTTACAAAGGGTCAGTAGCTGATTCCAAACTCGAACCAAGTCAGCGCTGACCCGTTACTGTCTTTATGTAAATTGATTTGGAAATCATTAGTATGACTATCGACTGCATGTAAACAGTGAGAGTCAGTTCTCGTTGCCAGCACTGACTTCATTTGGAGTCAGCTACTGCACTGTGTAAATCAGCCTTCAGGTCTAAGAACACTTCAACTGCATTTTTGAACAAGGGCAGACTTTGAAATGTTAGTTAAATTGAGCTCGTGGCTAAGTAATAACAGCTTCACGGGTCGATCCGTCAGGTTAAGCTACGCTTGCCGGCGTTGGTCCGTGGATGACCACCTTTACATACCGAGACTCCTTCGTGCCTCGGAGAGCACGTTAAGCCGTTGGTCCCGGCTGTCATTCGTGGATCTTTGACAGTTAGTCGTTACGGGTCGTCAGAAGTCCGAAAGTCTGACAGCCAGTCCAAGGGGTATCGTATTACCCAAGTTACTGGGTTGTGGAGGTCAGATAGGCAGCCGCTCCATGTAAAATATCCCGACCCCAACATAGTTGGTAAAAGGCTAGGCAGATTTATTGATAGAGAAATAAACTCAAGATCTAATATTCCATACTCAACAATCTCCTGCCTTTAATCGCTACTTCAGTAATTTAACAACATATCTGTTTCCTATATGAAAATATTCAATAAGCTAATAGTACAGGGGTAATGAAGTGGTTGTGCGCATTTCATTAGCCGGCACGCGATGCACCGCCCCTGATCATGTCGGACATGCCACACGCCTGGGACACACGCCACGCACGGTTGTGAGGATCATATACCTATGATAGCAAGGCCCTTTTGACTTATATATTTTATGACAGGATAGGCTTCATCAGATAAATTGAATTAGCGGAATTAGTATGAATTTATTTGCAGATAAGTTATTTTTGTATCGTGTGTGGTCAATTAAAACATTTTCTTTCTTTTCGCTTTTTTCTTTCTTTCTTTCTTTTCTTTCCTGGGGTCGACTTAACAGGGCTGTCGTATTTTGTCACGTCTCTCACTCACACGGTACCGAATTTTTAAGAATGTTAAATGAAAAGATACTTTTTTGAAAAATGTAAATCAATTAGCGAAATAGTAAATAATATTAATTGAATAGCTAATTAAAAAAAAAACATTTTTATTGTGGGATGTATTTAACTCATATCTCAAAAACAGATAATACTTTTTGAGCTGAGTTTATTAGATAACACTATACAAATGTGTTTTAAATAATTAGGTACCTATTAAATTAATATTACGGTAACTGGCATCATCTAAATTCACAGCAAACTTATAGAGTATTTAATGCAATAAACAGCGTTGATTTCAATCTCAAAACACTAATTGATTTAGGTCAAATGCTACATAATCTTCGCAATGTATTGTGATTACCATGAAACTCCGATACACGAGTAGCCAGTAACGAATGTAAGAGGTTTGAAGTGGCTGCCAAGATATCACTAATGTATGGCTTTCTAATCGTTCTGGCTCTTCGGTATAATTTATGAAGAATACAATATTGAGCGCTGCGGAATATTATTGGTAGGAAAAAGATTTACTACGCTAAAAATACAAGAAAATCTAAATATTCTGTGTTTATGATTTTTTAATCTTTTTGTGTAAGTAATTAAATCCTTTTTTGGTAAGTACCAAAATCGAACATAAAATCTAAAAGGAGTTTTTATTTTAAAAGCACCGAGTGGCGCCGTCCATAGACAAAATACTTAGTCGGTAATGTCGGGACATGCACGGCTGGGGCGCTCGAGCGGGCCTCTCGGCCTCTCGTGAAGTCATCTCGAAGCATGGATCGATAGGGGCCGCGCATGCTCGCATCTCGCCGCCATCCCACTGGAGACACTGATGTTGCCAATTTATAATTGTCTCCGGTAGCTATAGTAGCCCGGCTGTTCAGTCACCTCTTGCTGAAGAGAGTTCGTCTAGGATTTAGATAGATGGTAGGTCTAACTGGAAATGTCGAGTTAAGAGTCAACGCCTAATTCAAGGTTTACGTATACATGTGTGTATAGACCGATCTTTCTAATTATAGTTATTACGTAGGCATAGATTTCCATTTGGTAATTGATTTTCTCAGATATCGTGCAGAGTAACCAGTCCGGCCTGGCGTGGGTGGTATGGGATTCGTAACGATTTTTCATAATGTAAGCATTTGAAACACATTTCATTAACGAAACTTGAGTTTTAAATTAATAAAAGAAATATTTGTGAGGGTCTACGAAGTGCTACGCCGTAGCACGGGTCGTAACCAATTTTTAATTTAATTCCAAGTAATTTTGTTGTAAAGTTTGCAGTTCTTTACCAGGTAAAACCGATTTGTTTAGTTGTTATTACCCTAAAATATGTCAAGAGAAGCAATGAGTAAAATTACATTATTTTGTAATAAAAATTGTAAAACATGAATACGAAAATTACTTATATTGTAGAAGATATTATTATCTAGGAAAATGAACGCGCGCGTGGGCGAACGTAGTAACCGTTGAAATAGGTAAACTGTTCCCTTATGAAATCATAATTTTCATTACATCATGCGCTTTAGGTAATGAACCAAATGGGTTGTTTCCATGCAACTTTTATACACATTTCTGACGAACATACTCATAAAAGGTAACTGATATTAAACGATTTTATTCTGTAAATGAATTTGTAAATAATGTTAAAGAATATGTTTTAAATTAATGTGATTATAATTAATATTGAATGTATTGTAAAATTAAATAGAGGAGCTCGTGGCTAAGTAAAACAGCCGCACGGGTCAATCCATCAGGTTAAGCTGCGCTTGGCGGGGTTGGTCCGTGCATGGGTGACCATCTCTACGAGACTCCTCCGTGCCTCGGAAAGCACGTTAAGCCGTTGGTCCGGCTGTCATTCGTGGATCTTTTTGACAGTAGGTTAGCGTATAGTAACGTCTGACAACTAGTCTTACCAAGTATCGTATTACCCAGTTACTGGGTTGTGGAGGTCAGATAGGCAGTCGTTCCATGTAAAATACTGGTATTCAGCTGCATCCGGTTAGACTGGAAGCCGACCCCAACATAGTAGGGAAACTAGGCTAGGCAAAGTGACTGTATTGTAAAATTAAAATTAATCTATCTATATAAATAAAAAGATAAGTCCTGACTGACTGATTGACTGACTCATCAACGCCCAGCCCAAACCCTTGGACCTAGAAAGCTGAATTTTTGCACAGAGGTTTCCTTTATAATGTAGACAAGGAATAAGGAAGGAATTCCCGTTAGCAGGTTCCCTTGGGATATTTTCCGACATCCACGCGGGCGAAGCCGCGGGCAAAACCTAGTGAATAATATAGAAACTAATATTTACTTAAAGCATGCTATTGGACATAAATGTTATACTCCAGCATTAATTGTAATGTTTTGCATGTCAAATGTCTGACTTTGTATTAGGAAACTAATTACTGACTTTAAGACCAACAATGTACCAATAGTTTTTACATATAAATTATTATGATTAGCATAGCATAATCGGCCTATAATGTTCCCACAGCTGGGACACAGGCCTCCTCTCTGTGACAGGGAGTGGGCCGTAATCTACCACGCGGGCCCAGTGCGGGTTGGTAGAAGTCACAATGTCTTCGAATTTTTGGTTCTTCGACATGCCGGTTTCCTCACGATGTTTTCCTTCACCATTTTAAGAGCAATGGTGATGAAATTATTTACACAAAGTAAGGCGCCTGTCTGGGTTCGAACTTACGATCTACAACTCGTAAGTCGCGGCCGTTACCACTGCGCCACCACTGCTCAAAGGGTAATTGTTACAGATTTAATTACATACTCCGAAAATAAAAATAGGAAACTACAGAATTAAACACTGCATGACCTTTACCCCAAAACGTACTCGAAACATAAAACAAAAGTAAGTTATTTATAGTATCCGCTTGTCAATAAACTACAGCGGGTTTTTATACGCGGAAGGGCACAGCCGGATGGGGATCAAGGAAACATATTAGTGGTGTAGTTCTGACGTTAATACGTCACGGTATATTTAAATAACCTCGGGCGGGGCCGGCTGGAATAGAACCGGACTGGCGGGAATAGACGCGGCTGTAGCCCGCGCGGCACCACCTCTCGGAATAAGGTGACATTATGAAATATCTAGTTTTTGCTTTAAAATGTTTAACTGTCAAATTACGAAAATGGAATTCTTTTTTTGAATCATCGTCGTCAATTTAAAGTTATAATATTATAGTGATGCCTGTTAACGAATGTGACACAGCATCGAGATTTGATTTTTCTATTTTTCTTTATAGTTTTTTACTAATACGTCATAATTGCCTATTTGCCGAAATTCTGCCAAAGATAATCAAATAGAAGCATCTCATATAAAATAGACTCATAACAACGGAGGGAATATTATTATATTATCACGTAATTTTACAACGTAGAACTAGAACCCAGCATTTTAAAAAAAAAATCACGACTTTAAGCATAACAATCAGCCTATAATGTTCCCAGTACTGCTGGGACACAAGGCCTCCTCTCTGCGAGAGGGAGTAGGCTATAGATGTCACATTTCTCCGAATTTTTGGTTTATAGGAAATGCCGATTTCCTCACGATGTTTTACGATCACCAATCACGATTTTAAGCGTCAATTCCAAATACGGAAATCATCGAAAATACAGTCATTTATAGAACTTTTTAAAGCATGTTCGTGTGTAGGTCGTAAATCGTAATGCCAAAGTAAACACTCGCTAGAGAAGAACTGAAATAGCATGAGGGCAATAGCCTGCAGCGTGATGATCTTCATGAACTTCAGTCTTTATTTTATTGACAAATATTGGACACCTTTGTGGGAAAAGTGGGTTTTAAAATGGCCCTTTTTAAAATGTATTGGGGCATTAATTCTTTTAGTCGTATACCCTACCGGAATATATTAAAAGATAGATACATTAAGGTATTGAAAATATCTAAATAGTGAGATCAACCATTAGGAATCGCTTCCAAAGGAGACACACTCAAAAAAAATAAAAATATAAGAGCTAATGCTACAGATGCGAGCTAAAAGTAATAACAGTGAGTTACATTTAAACAATTCAGCGTAACCTCTCGTTGTCGGGAATAAGGCTAATTAACGCAATGAATCAGAGTCACCACAAATAACCGCCACAGCTATATATAGCGCGGCGCTTGTAAACATGCGTGCCCGCACGCGGGCGACGCGAGCAATTCTGGCGCCTTATTGGGCTCTTCATTATATCATAGGTCGATATGATTGAATATTGTTCCTCATTCGAATTTTGAATGTCGAACTTTGTAGACGGGTAACAAAACTTAACCTTGATTTACTTTCGGAACGAAGTTCTTTAACGCGGTAAACTAACGTAGCAATCGTCACTGGTTAGCACAAAAACTTCCAAAGTGAAAGTCAAAATATCATTTATTTCAAACTATCTGACCCGACAGACGTTGCCCTGACCAAATTTCGTGTATGAGAAAATGAATGAATTATCTTCATAAGTATTTTTTTTTGTGAAATTTTCCTGTTTTAATAGTTAGGTACTTATTCTGCTATTCAGGGCGGAGACAAATCCAACAAACCAAAAATCGTAAAAGTCGGTCCAGGCGTTCTTGAGTAGAATAGTGTTTAAATAATCCGACTTTGTTATAATATAGATAGGCACAAAACGTCAAATTTACAAGAAAATATAATTGATTCCAGTTACCCCTTCCAAAAAGTACCCTAAAAAAGTAGAGCCTCAGAGGCTGATGATATTTAATGACTATACATTCCATCACATTCAGCTTTCCTCATACAAGCTTATTCTTAATAAAACCGGCCAAGTGCGTGTCGAACCACGCACAATGAAGGGTTCCGTATTGATAAGAATTTATTCCGAAAACAAACTTAACATTGTAATCTCGAAAAAAAAATTTTTTATGTGTTATTAAAATTTACGATTACAATTTTCGGACTTTTTCCTTTACTTGGGCTGTGAGACCTTGCGTCTTGCCAAATTTCATGATTCTAGGCATCTAGGTCAACGGGAATCACCCTACAGGTTTTGATTTCCATGCGAGTATCAAAATATGTAACATAAATGGCCGTATTTTCTTATTACTTTGACTTAGAATCTTGATTTTTATAGAAATGCAATGAATGATTATGGATTGCAATAAAGATTATTTGATTTGATTTGATTTGAGAACTCTAAGGGGCCATAGACTTACGTATTTGATATTAATTTCAACTTGATACCTCCACGCGTTTCTGAGAAAAAGGGTCTTGAAAGACTGACAGACAGACAGACGGACAACGAAGTGATCCTATAAAGGTTCCATTTTTTCCTTTTCAGGTACGGAACCCTAAAAACTTTAAAGAAAACGGTCTATGAAATAGAATATAATTATGTTCAAGCATCTACAAGCTCTTCAAATCTAAATCCCTATATACCATACAAAGCACAATACTAACACCGAGTATAAAATCAACCATAAAATACCATTAAAATTTCAATTTAATAGCCTAAAACTTGTAACAGCTATTCAAAAATTCAAATTTCAAATTTATTTATTAATAATCAGGCAAACAAGAACAGATTGGACGGTGACCCCCAAACTAGACATATTTATGCCTGTATCTTGGGGGTCGGAATTGCAACATTTTCAGAGTTAAGGGTAGTACTTACATGATTATTTCTTTACAAGTGAATATAAACTAAATTTAACTAAACTAAAATCAATGAAAATAAAAATAAAAATAATAAATCAAAATAAAACACTAAATTATACATATGACTATTAATTATTACGATTTACGAATTATACATATGAATATTACGGTGACATTTCTTGCCACCCAGTTATTATGGTTGTCACCATCGCATGTCCTTAGCACAGCGTACACCGTGCATCGGCAGTTAATTATGTATCGTAAAAATTCATGCCACCTGTTGGTGTCGCGTGTTCTGCTCGATAGGCCTCCGTGGCTCCGTGTCACTCGCTATTTGTTTTACAAGGCGTATTGACTTTCCGGAGCGAAACAATCGTTTGATAATCGATTTTTTTTTTTGTATAATCGAGTTGAAGTTTTGGGGATTTCTTAGATTGAACTTGTGCTCGACAATATGTTATAAGTGGGCCAATTATTATCAAAAGGTATTAGAAGTATAGTATAATTTGTGCATAGACAAAAATAGAGGTGTCAAGTACGCGTTCCATAAGTTGTTGGAGAACTTAGAGATGAGAATCGATCGTACGTGAAGCAAGAAGGCTGAGACTGACAGGTCTACTGTACCAGGTGTGGGCTGCAATACACTGAGTTGATTAATATGCTAATTATTTAGTATTAAAGCTTTGTTTGAAAATACCAAACTGGCCAAGTGCGTGTCAGACTACGCATAATAAAGGGTCCAGTAGTTCAAAAGAATTTATCCTAAAAACCAACCTAATATTGTAATCCCAATTTTTTTTTTATCTATGTGATAAAATTACAAATTAAACAATTTTTGGACTTTTTCCTTTATTTGTGCTGTGAGAACTTGCTTTTTCCCAAATTTCATGATTCTAGAACAACGGGAAGTACCCTGTAGGTTTTGATTTACTTGCGAGTATGAAAATACGTCCCATAAATGGCCGTATTTTTATTGCGTTGACTTAGAAGCTTGATATTTTTAGGACTCCAAGGGACCATAGACCTACGTATTTGATATTAATTTTAACTTGATACCACCTCCATGCGTGTCTGAGAAAAGGGGTCTTGACAGACTGACTGACAGACAGACGGACAACGAAGTGATCCTATAAGGGTTCCGTGTTTTCCTTTTGAGGTACGGAACCCTAAAAAAAATAAAAGATAGGAATTATTACCCACAATTATTTACAATACAAATAACGAAAACAGAACTTGTCTAACTTTCAATTTCATTTGACAATGTAAGTACGTTATTCGTTATTGGACGTAACTGAGCACCAAATATACGAACAAGTACCTATAGGTACCTACGACGTAGGTAGTAAGTAGGTGCTCACTTGCGTAGACTCGGCCGACACGTGCGAGCCACATTTCAAATCACCGCAGAAATAATTGGATAACACCTTCACCTAAACAATGAAGTCTCAGTATACGTGGTGAAGAAAAGAAAAAAAAATCGTTCCGTCCGAAAATCGTGATTATTTTTCAGAAGCGAGTAGCGCGGCCTTCGGCGGGGGGGGCGCGGGGCGGGCGGGGCGCGGCGGGAGGTCGGCATTGACGTCACACGCGCAAGCCAATCGCGCTCCACCTCGCTGTTCGAATTTGACTTAGCCGCGGGTGGCTTAGCTCTATCCCCATTGGGAGCTTTTGCTGTATAATTTCGATGCCTTTGCATCTTGTTTGCTAGTTAAAGATTAGTTCGTTGCGTTCGATAACCTCATAGTCATAGAGCGCATGCAGACATGTTCCCTTCATCATTGTTACCTATCCTATTTACGACTTTTAATATTAATGACCTGTAATTCTCTAGATCACTTTAAGTATGTAAACACGACTCCTCTATATGTTACTATGGGTATCCCAATATGTAGTGCAAATCATCGTTTTAAATTAGTCTAACACTTTACACCGGTAATACTCATACTAGCAATAATAAAGCTCCAAATTTTTATTTCTCGTGAAATTACTACCTACTAAAAGTAAAATGCGTGCCTACTTAAGTTCCGAAAAGTTTTGCGGATATATTTTGAATATAGGATAGATTATTTCTCAGCGAGGTGGTTCTAGCAAAGCCCAAATGCAAAGAAATGACTGAATCAAATATAGTTGCTATAGACACGATAAACTTAAAAATATTGGACTAGAGATATGCCTTAAACAACTGAGTATAATGTACACTATCCAGCAGACTTCCCTTTAATCAATGAACAGACAAACAATAGACAATTATAGATGACCATAAAGGTACTGAAATAGTTTATGACAGCGTGGGTGAGATCAAACGATGCTGCTCTTGAGGAACTACACGACACCTGCTCTGACGCCAGTAAACAATTGCTGGTTGAGGAGAAGCTGCCAACACGCGAACAAAGACCTGCTTCGTACCCGGATATGGGAAAATGTAGAGTACACACTATCGTCACACGGTTAGGAAGTTAGGCACTAGGTATGTAACAGATACATATAAAATCTAACCAGTCTGTGTACCTTGATTAAAAAGGGTCTTAAGTGGATGGGAATGCTCAATTTGTTCGCGTAGAAGTTGTGCAAGTACTTATGGACTTGTGCTTTTCTTCATTCCTTGCTATTTTTGAAAAAGGAGTAACAACAAGCAAAGTAGACGGTCATAAAATATTGTGTAGATATACAATTGTAGATAATATTACCAATATGGTAAAAGTTGTAAAAGTTTCACGATCTCTTTATACTATATATCATTAAAACTACCTTTACTTATGCCAATAACGTAATTTTCTCGTGATTCTTTCGTGACTATTTCAATAGTTTACTCGAAACAACTTCGAAAATCAACAACGCAATACTTCTCTTCTCATCAACATCTCAAATAAAAAGCTCCTACAATAAATAACGTCGTACTGGCCAGTTGGATCATAATTTAATAGAAGTAGGCCCTACGAGTGCGAGCCTTGAGATAAATACAAGCGATGACGTCACCCAGGCCGGAGGAGACGGTAAATCTTTCGAACAACCAATAGATCAGCAGCGGCCGTAAATGTTGCAACAGAGTTGTTACTTACACGGAGTGAATGCTATTAGAGAGCAGTGAGGCCCTCTGGATTGCTGTTTAAATAAACATTTAATAATGGTCGTTGCGAAAGCTTTGTGGTGCAGGTGCAATTAAAATCTATACTTGTCTACTGCATTGGAAAATCCAGATTTAAATTATTTTCTTCAGAGATATACCAAAAAGATAACACTTATTTGGAGAAAACTCTGCTCTATTTGGAACAAAGGAAGATCAGTTGGTTTCTGTGCTTACAGTTTCTTCTGCTGTCTTACTAGGAAGATCATCCAGCAGTAATGTGACGATCGATCAAAATGTGTGTATTTGACCAAAAATATTTCAAATTAGCAGTACTAAGTCGCAAATAATTAGCAGTACTTGCCTATAATGACGAGGCTGTGTTGCGAGGCTTGACCAAACATCATAAAATCTTCGAAGCTTTTGTTTTGAAAACTTAACGAAACTCCTTCCAATCGACACATAACATAATCCACATTTCTGAAATAGACACTGTTACGACAGTAAACACAGTTAAAAATAACCGTCGGTTACTGCCAGTGACGTACGCACTTATGTGCTACGTAAAGTAGTAGTTTCGCAACAATTTAGACAACAGTCGGGAATAGAACCGAACTACTATTGATGGACAATAACTACTGTGTTACAATGGACCTATTACAATTTATTGTAAGTATACTTACTCTTGGAAATGTGAACTACATAATATTTGTACGTTAACCCCCCTTTTGCTTTGCCTTGGTCGGGTAAGTCGGTATCCTAAGTACCTACTCAAAAAATGGGAACGAGCGACCGTTCCTTGAAATGTTTGGAATATAGTACATACATCAAAAAGGGGGTTTCCTACCTGGAAAGTTTTCCGGGAGTGATGAAAATTTGTGATTTTAATGAGTTTGACGAGCTCGCTTCGAATTTTCACTTTGCCACTTCGTATCTTTGCCGCGCGCGCCGCAATATTGGAAAAATGCCATCTAATAGCAGTTTTTTGACAATACCTATCTCCTTTAAGAATCATTTTATGATAAAACATTGGGACACATAATTATACTTACTAGAGAATATTTCATACAATTTTTGTTATGACAATTTTTTTTTTTTTGTAAAATCAATCGTTTTGGCGTACGAGCGCCGCAAAACATGCGTTTTGCCTAAAAGTCTCATTTCCGCACCACCTGAGGTAGAATAAGTGGCGCGTTTTTTTATCGTGGTGTCCCCAGTAGGGTAGGCAATATGAATGCTGTGTTTAGAGAGGATACGGCTAATGGACACACTGTGCGTTTTTGGTTTAATCACTTCCGTAGTGGAAACTTCGACTGAAAGAATGAAACCCCGAGGAAAACCAGTCACTAAGGTAAATAACGATGAATTGAATGCAATGATGGAAGCCGTAGCAAACTACTAAGGAATTAGTGGCATGGTTCGATGTTAGCATACCCACAATATTGACCCATTTGCATCAAATCGGTAAAACATAAAAAAGCTTAAAAAATGGGTGCCCCATGATTTGACTGATCTACAGACAGAAGTGCGCATTGAAGCTTGCCTTATTGTACCTTGTTGAACCGGTATAGAAATTAAGGGATTTTGGGGCGGATTGGATTCTTTACGATAATCGCAAGCAAAGAACGCAATGGCTGACTCTAGGTCAAACGCCACAACAATGCTCTTAAAGCAAAGCTTACCCATAGAAAAGTGATGGTAGTGGTGGTAAAGTGGTGGACTGTTTGGTGGTCACTTCATGGAGTAATTCACTACAGCTTCCTCAGATCCGGTCAAGCAAATGGTAGCCAAAACCCATGTTGAAGTACACATTGTGGCGCTGGTACGCCAAAACTATTGATTTTACAAAAAAATTGTCCTAACAAAAATTGTATGAAATTTTCTACACTTTAATTTTGTATTTAATGTTTTATCGTAAAATGAGTAGGAAACAACGAATTAAGAATGTTAAAAAAACTGCTATTTTAGGCGCCATTTTTTCAATATGGCGGGGCGAGCGGCAAAGTGAAAATTCGAAATGAGCACGTCGTACTCAATAAAATCACCTATTTTCAAAACTCTCGGAAAACTTTCCAGGTAAAACTACCAAATGACTGGACTAATAAAAAAGTAGAAATAATGAATATAAAGTGTTAATGCAAATAATTATTTCCGTAACCGAATTAATGAAAATATTCCGATGCTTTAATGAAAAGAAAGACATTTTAGGCGATGACTTCAAAAAGTTGATCTCAACAACTTTTCAAACATTGAAAAAACCCACGTATGAAGAAATTAAACAAGAAACTCAACCAAAAATTGGCACGAAATAGTGTTTTGTAGAAAAAAAAAACTCACACACCGGTTCATTGACCCATTTAAGAGATGTGTCTACATAACTAATCACTCATAATAATTCATAATATTCCGGGCTGGTGGTCGGCAGTGGTCGGGTGCTGGTCGGCGGGGAGCGGGCGGTGCGCTCTGACGTCACGAGTGACACAGTTCGCGCCGAGCGAGCGGAGCAACCGACCCGGTTTCGTGCCGATCGAGATGAGAACCGCCCTATCATCACACACATTTTAACTAAATATACACTGTTTAAAACTGTTATATAATGTAAACTTTCACGTTTGTAAGATCACTGTATCTGGATCGAAGCTGGCTGGTTTTACATGATTTTGTCGTGTTCGTAGCGCTTTCAAATCTTTTCGAACTTCTTCGGAGCTCGTCTAGATAAATATTTAAGCCTAGTTGTCTAACTTTGTGACTCTGGACTATCTGGTCGACCGAACTCTGCTCGGGTGAAAACAAAGAAAACGAATTTTCGCCCCCATAAACCCCTATACTCGTATTGCAACTTTCATGTATAATTTCAACATGAATGATGTAACCAATATTTTGTAACCATATTTTGATTTAAAAGAGTGTCCGTGGAGTTTCTTGCCCGTTCTTCTCCATAGATCTACGTTTTGGAATGGGCAACTAGCTTCAACTTTCTGACTTACGTACTGACCGACTCTTTGACAATTCAAAAGTGCCTGTAATTGGTTTAATTGAAATAAATGCTTTGAGTTTGAGTTTGAGTTTGAGTTCATCGAAATCGTTAGAGCCGTAGAAATACTTCTCATTTAATAATAGGATCGGATAATTAAGGAATATTTCATGATTGGCCTACTCTAGCTGAAAATCGAAAGAAATCAAATCATACCTACAAACAAATAAAAGTCATGAAACAAGTTTCAAAACCCGCCAAGTTTTTGATACTGACCTTACTCAGAAGAGCCAGCCAACGAAGTACAAAGCGTCATACCGACGTTACCTAGAAGAGCCAGCCAACTAACTGATTAACCTCAAACTGACGTTACCTAGAAGAGCCAGCCAACTAACTACATAGCCTCATACTGACGTTACCCAGAAGAGCCAGCCAACTAACTACATAACCTCAAACTGACTTTACCTAGAAGAGCCAGCCAACTAATTACTTAACCTCAAACTGACGTTACCCAGAAGACCCAGCCAACCAACTACGTAGCCTCATACTGATGTTACCCAGAAGATCCAGCCAACTAACTACATAGCCTCAAACTGACGTTACCTAGAAGAGCCAGCCAACTAATTACTTAACCTCAAACTGACGTTACCTAGGAGAGCCAGCCAACTAACTACATAGCCTCATACTGACGTTACCCAGAATAGCCTGCCAACTAACTACATAACCTCAAACTGACGATACCTAGAAGAGCCAGCCAACTAATTACTTAACCTCAAACTGACGTTACCTAGAAGAGCCAGCCAACTAATTACTTAACCTCAAACTGACGTTACCTAGAAGAGCCAGCCAACTAATTACTTAACCTCAAACTGACGTTACCTAGAAGAGCCAGCCAACTAATTACTTAACCTCAAACTGACGTTACCTAGAAGAGCCAGCCAACTAATTACTTAACCTCAAACTGACGTTACCTAGAAGAGCCAGCCAACTAATTACTTAACCTCAAAGTGACGTTACCTTTTTTTTTTTTTTTTTTTTTTTGTTCCGGACCCATTCGCCGAGCACTGGTCGGATCGCCTCGACGGTAGCGAGGCCGGCAGTAACTACCACATAACCTCAAACTGACGATACCTAGAAGAGCCAGCCAACTAATTACTTAACCTCAAACTGACGTTACCTAGAAGAGCCAGCCAACTAATTACTTAACCTCAAACTGACGTTACCTAGAAGAGCCAGCCAACTAATTACTTAACCTCAAACTGACGTTACCTAGAAGAGCCAGCCAACTAATTACTTAACCTCAAACTGACGTTACCTAGAAGAGCCAGCCAACTAATTACTTAACCTCAAACTGACGTTACCTAGAAGAGCCAGCCAACTAATTACTTAACCTCAAACTGACGTTACCTAGAAGAGCCAGCCAACTAATTACTTAACCTCAAACTGACGTTACCTAGAAGAGCCAGCCAACTAATTACTTAACCTCAAACTGACGTTACCTAGAAGAGCCAGCCAACTAATTACTTAACCTCAAACTGACGTTACCTAGAAGAGCCAGCCAACTAATTACTTAACCTCAAACTGACGTTACCTAGAAGAGCCAGCCAACTAATTACTTAACCTCAAACTGACGTTACCTAGAAGAGCCAGCCAACTAATTACTTAACCTCAAACTGACGTTACCTAGAAGAGCCAGCCAACTAATTACTTAACCTCAAACTGACGTTACCTAGAAGAGCCAGCCAACTAATTACTTAACCTCAAACTGACGTTACCTAGAAGAGCCAGCCAACTAATTACTTAACCTCAAACTGACGTTACCTAGAAGAGCCAGCCAACTAATTACTTAACCTCAAACTGACGTTACCTAGAAGAGCCAGCCAACTAATTACTTAACCTCAAACTGACGTTACCTAGAAGAGCCAGCCAACTAATTACTTAACCTCAAACTGACGTTACCTAGAAGAGCCAGCCAACTAATTACTTAACCTCAAACTGACGTTACCTAGGAGAGCCAGCCAACTAACTACATAGCCTCATACTGACGTTACCCAGAAGACCCAGCCAACCAACTACGTAGCCTCATACTGATGTTACCCAGAAGATCCAGCCAACTAACTACATAGCCTCGTACTGACGTTACCCAGAAGAGTCACCCAACTAACTACATAGCCTCGTACTGACGTTACCCAGAAGAGCCAGCCAACTAACTACATAGCCTCGTACTGACGTTACCCAGAAGAGCCAGCCAACTAACTACATAGCCTCGTACTGACGTTACCCAGAAGAGCCAGCTAACTAGCCTAACTAACATAAATAACATAACTAACTAACATAGCCTCATACTAATTTACGTCAATTAATCCTGAATCAATTTGAGAGTAACTTCACTAGCCCATGGGAAATCTGAACGGGCCGTGATCCGTGGATAGGAGATATTTTTATCTCAAAATAGAAGTAAAACGTCATAAATACATGATGAAGGCGTTAATTACATGAGTTTATGAGCGTTTGTTCTGTGAAAGAGCAATCAATGCGCTTCACAGTTACTGACATGTTTCCTTACTCCCTAGCTAAGAGGAAATCGATAGTGTAGTGGTGCTACCTAGTTTTGGGATTTCGTGGGAATGCTGGAGTCGCAACAGGAACAGGTATGTATGCATGTGTCTAGGTCGGGGCCCATTGACAAAATAAAATGAATTAACAGAGCTAGCTGTCTGTCTGCTATGTGGATATGTCGCAGTAAAGAGTTGTACCCGTGATCTGGGGGCACGGCAGTGCGGGGAAAGGAATAATAATAATAATCCAAATCCAAGTTATCAGGGTTTGGATTATTATTATTATTCCTTTATTTCAGGCACCTGTGGCCCATACAAAATACAATAAAAAATTTATACTAATTCATATAAGTAAAACATACCCTATAAACTAAGACACCGCATTCACACAAGCAATTGAAAATTGTAGTGTCAAAGACAAACAAGAATTTAATGATTTCATTATAAGGAAAAAGAAATTGGTGTACACTTGGGAGACAAGCGCTTTAAGGAGTTGCGGACTGACTACGATTTTAAATGGCACATAACCGCGTAATCTATTGTCACCATTAGCTGGCTTGAAATAAGGTTGAAAATTGAAAACAATATTTGTGTTGCCGAGATGTGACTAAGCTCCGAATGTGCATTTATTTTCTGGGTTTTCTTTAGATTATTCAGAATATACACAATAAATTATATAATTATCTGGTTAAAGTTTTAAAAAAATGCTAATTCTATTAAATTCTTAAAAAAATAATGTCGATAAACCTGAAAATACAGAGATGTTCAACGCCAAAGTTTATTTTTGTGGAGCAACTTCCAAATTTTTTATTGGGAATATCAATCTATTTTTTACTATTCTATTCGGTTAACATTTTTCTTTAAACCCTTCTCTGTCCACTGTATTTTTTGCGTCGGATAGTTTCATTGCGTTACGTCATACTCGACAATCCAAGAAACTAATTTTTGTGATTATTGAGCTAACACCACGCCTTAAGTGTTAATCCAGGGTATAAACTATGTACATACCAAATTTCATCCAAATCGGTCTGGCCGTTTGAGCGTCAAGAACTTACAAACATACACACACACACACTCACAAACTTTCACCTTTATAATATTAGTGTGATGAAATCTTCTGCCCCCAACTTCGTCTGCGTGAAAGTGCTTTGAGAGCAACTTACAACTTTATTTATCTTTATCTTATTTTTACTAGCTTTGGCCCACAGCTTCGCCCGCGTGGATGTCGGAAAATATCCTACGGGAACGTACTACCGGGAAATCGTTCCTTATTCCTTGTCTACATTATAAAGGGAACCTCTGTGCAAAATTTCAGCGGTTCAAGGGTTTGCGAGTTTTTCTAGGCTGGGCGTTGATGTTTTTATTTATATAGATTTGCAAGAGAAAGTGCATAAAATTAAATAAAAAGTCTTAACAATCTGTTATCTTAGGTATGAGAAAAAAATAATACAAGTAGCTACATAGAAAAAGTTTTGCCTGCCTACCTAGCATCACAATATAAACGAGAAGGTACTTAGCTATATAATATTTCAATTGTATAAAAGTTTTGAACCGAGCAATTCAATAAAGTACGTAGCGGTCTATAAATAGCTACGCGCTACGCCGCGCCGCCCCGTTGCTACGCGGACCTTGCTACGGAGTGCTACGACGCAACCTCGTAGCGGGATGTTTATTTTAATTTATTACTTATTGTTGCAACTTTTGAATTATGGATATTTTTGTGTATTATTTACATTCCGGGAAATTTTGTGCGGGTGAATCTTGCAGACACTTTCCGTGGACAATTTTTTTCAAATTTATGTTAAAGAAAAAACGTTACCGAAAAAAGTATTTTCCGAAAATTATAAAAAAAAAATCGGAAAATGCTTTTTCTCTCTTTTGTAAGTAACCGACGTTAAAAAAGAGAACGTTATTTTTCCAGTACCATATGGAAAACTTCAAACTCGAAAATATTGAAATCAATCTGCCTGCTAGCCAAAGGCTAGCGTTTTCCCAACTATGTTGGGGTCGGCTTCCAGTCTAACCGGATGCAGCTGAATACCAGTATTTTACATGGAGCGACTGCCTATCTGACCTCCACAACCCAATTACTGGGTAATACGATATACCCCTTGGTAAGACTGGTTGTCAGACTTTCGGGCTTCTGACGACCCGTAACGACTGTCAATTAAAGATCCACGAATAACAGCCGGGACCAACGGCTTAACGTGCTTTCCGAGGCACGGAGGAATTTCGGTATGTAAAGATGGTCACCCATCCACTGACCGACCCCGGCAAGCGTAGCTTAACCTGACGGATCGACCCGTGCGGCTGTTAATACTTAGCCACAAGCTCCTCTAAAATATTGAAAACTCGAAAATATTGAAATAAAGCTCACTATTCACGTCATTCCAGCCGTGCATGTAGTGGGGCGAGATCGGCGCGAATTAGGTCGTATAGTGCTGACGTCACGCGGTACCACAGCCTCATTACCGCCAGAGGGGCCGAGGGGCCCGCTCGACGACTGTTCCAATAATTATTGCAAATTCATTTTCATAGATTTATTTCTATACATATACATTATATACATTACATATGTATTAATTTATACTGGCTACTAGACTACATGCACAAACAGACATGACAAGTGACTTTATTTTATACTATTTTTTACTAGCGACTCACCCCAGCTTCGGACGGTTTTCACGATTAAACAAAACATCGAGATAAAAAATTTTTTTTGGGATTACTTAATGTTAAGTTTGTTTTTGAGATAAATTCTTTTCAACTACGGAACTGTTCATTGTGCGTGGTCCGACACGTACTTAGACGATTTATTTTTTTATACTATGTATTGATTCGCAATTGTTACTTTAAAATTGGTATTCAGCTGCATCCGGTTAGACTGGAAGCCGATCCCAACATAGTTGGGAAAAGGCTAGGCAGATGATGGTGACGGTGATGATGAAGTGTTACTTTAAAACCAGTAAATATGATAGGTGAGGAGTGTAGGAGAAGTTAACACAAGCTTTTCGAGCAGCGTTATGCATTTATAATGCAGGTGTATTCTCTTGTAATAACAAAAGAATACACCTGCATTAACCCATTTATTATAATTGAATTCCATTAATAAATGGAATTCAATTATAATAAATGGGTTAGATTATTGTAGCTGTGTAGAGATAGAGAGATAGAGATTATTTATTTGTATGAAACATGATTAACCCCTCAAGTGTCTGAGTTTGGCTAATGTTAGACCCAAAACCGCAGCGAGTGGGGAGGGTTGGGGTTTAGTTAAGAACCCCATAGGTTCACAACTACTGATGATGATATGTTTTCCATCGGATGATGTTTTTTTACGTTTATATATAGTGATCTAAGCTTATATACCTATTATGTAAAGTTTTGTTCTTTTGCACACTTGGGGTGCATTTGACTCGCGGGGGGGAAGGGGGGGTTAGCTGCGAACTCCATAGGTTCACAACTAATGATGATGATGGGTTTTCCATCGGATGATGTTTTTTTACATTTATACAGGGTGTTCGGCGCATGGACCGACACAATTTTTTGGAGGATTGGGGGGGTCATTTGCTAGGTTTCACCTAAAGACCTCCATGTCCTAAGTGTGACGGTAATTGAGATATGTTTTTTTTTGTTCTTTCTTTGAATTACCCAAAATCTCGCCTTTGAATCGATATATTTTTTTTGTTTATGGTTGCAATAGAACAAAATAAACTTTATAATAGTCTGCTATGTATTTTTATTCTAAATAAATTATTATTTGATGTAATTTATCAGTAGAAAATGACTTATGTGCTTCCAAAGTCTTAAAAATGTTTAAATGTATGAAAAATTACTACTCTTCAATTCATTTTTTTTTTTTAAATAAAGCCATTTTGACCTTATTTTTATCTCAAAAAGTTCTTTAGCTTGTACCCTTTCTAAGGGTATGCTACACGCTATGAAAAACAATTCAAATGTAGTCAAAATACTAGTTAGAGAGTCAGTTATGGAGTGTTTTAAGAAAAGACTTATTACGGTAATTATATTTTTTTATTTTATTTCGAATAAGAATACATTGTAGACTATAATAAAAATTATTTTGTTCTTTTAAAACCATAAACAAAAAAAATATATCGATTCAAAGGCGAGATTTTGGGTAATTCAAAGAAAGAACAAAAAAAAACATATCTCAATTACCGTCACACTTAGGACATGGAGGTCTTTAGGTGAAACCTAGCAAATGACCCCCCCAATCCCCCAAAAAATTGTGTCGGTCCATGCGCCGAACACCCTGTATATAAGTATGTGATATAAGCTTATATACCTAATAAACAAAGGGTTTTTCTTATGCACACATGGGGTGCATTCGACACTTGAGGGGTTAAGCACAGTTACACACACAAAGCATTGGTTGTTATTTTTAACACAAATAATTATGTGGATTTCTTTTTAATTAATTTTATATCGTAATCTTGGCATTGTTTTTTTTAACTATCGCGATGTTTCGTTACATTTTTAAATATTTCTTAAAAAAAAAAAAAAAAAAAAAAAATGAAGTCCGCCGGTGTCGGGAGCAGGGTAAAAGCTACCGGTGGTTAGGGCGGGCTCACATTCCACATGTCAACAACCTCGTGAGATATTTTATTTGTTTCTCTTTCTCAGCCTTCACGAGGTCCTCGTCATGTGGAATGGTGACATCGACTATCATTGCGAGGCGCGATATTTGATCTATCACCACTATATCAGGCTTATTGGCGAAATGTAATTAGACAATAGAATGTGAGAACAAGAAAAGAAAACTAAGATTTGTGACGTCTTAAACTGAAATATTAAATATACACATATAATGTAAGAATTAATATACTTAAATAAATAAATATGCTAAAATATATAAACCTAAATATATAAATGTATGTATAAATTCTCACAGTTAAGAGGAAAGATAGTGCTCTTTTATTCGTTATTTTAATGATGTTATGGAGAGATGTAAATACCAACGGATAACATATTTGGATCAATATTTTTAAATCAAAACTAGGATTTTAATTAAACGTGTTACAAATATGCTGAGGACTTTACAGCGCTATGACGTCACAGCGGCGTACGCAGTACGCACCACCGTAATCCTTATTCAGCAATTTTGAACATTTTTATTTGGACCGTTCCGTTTGACGCGCGGCCATTAAAGTCGAGTAGGACGCCTTGCAATGTTAACTCCTATTCTACACATACAGCCGGTTTATTTCCGTCCGTGCGTACAGGAATACTGGTGTATTTTAGTTTTACTTTGATATAAATAGAACTATTGTGAGACTCTGAGTGCGAAGAATGACCCACATTTGCACCATTGCCAAATTTTAATAGCTTAAAATTTAGGAAGAGTAATTGCAGTTTTATTTCGATGACATCGTTTTTTTTCAGCTGGTAATGTTTTAGAGTAGTAGTGTTTTTGTTGTAGACTCATCTAAAAATAGTTGGTTAAAAATGTAGCCCGTTTGTTTAAAAGGTGAACAATGCGTTTCCACACGCGCTCTTTTAATTTAGTTGATGTTTTAAGTGTTTTGGAAACTTTTGTATCTGTTCGAATGCTACTAATATTATAAATGTGAAAGTTTGTGAAGATGCTTGGATGTTTGTCACTCAATCACGCAAAAACGGCTTAACGGATTTGGATGAAATTTGGCACACAGATAGTTTATAACCTGTATTAAACACATAGGATACTTTTTTATACCGGTAGTAGGTTCCTGTGGGATAATTTCCGACATCCACGCGGGCGAAGCCGCGAGCAACGGCTAGTGGAAATATAATTAATCTCTTGACATTAAACTCTCAAGTTTATAAAACCTTATTGAACTCTCAATCGATGCTTTAATACCCCTATTAAACTTGTTGTTATTACTGGCATTGCAACTGATATTGAGTAGGTACTTACCTAAATAAAAACGGATGTAATTTTAACTTAAACAGAGACACGGAGGTACAGATGAGGATAGTCTATGTATATGTGGCTAATGAACTAGTATAAATAAAACTATAAAACCTAGTAAAATACCTAGTAAAATATTATTAGGAAAATACTGTTGATGATAGCGTTTTCAAACATCAAAAAAAAAACACTACAAAGTGAAAAATAACTTTTTCGGAAGTCGGTGTCTTTGGTTTTGTATTTTCGTTTTTTGCCACCGACTTCCAAAATTAAAGTTTACTTTGTAGTGTTTTTTTGAAGTCGGTTGTTTTATTTTTGTAAATAAGTTTTCACTTTCACTTTTTAGTTGTGATACCTATCCCACACTAATTCGAATGCCACTACCTGCTGTGTAAATGACAGTGACAGGAAGATATTAAAACATCATCCACTAAGTGGGAAAAATACGTATTATTGAAGTTAACTCAAAAACCACCCAAGAAAAGTCAATAAGTAAATTAAACATGAGACCAACTTCGAGGTATACCCGTACACCCTCCCGATAAAACAAGAATCGTTCAAATCAGACTACTCTGTAAAAAGTTATGCATAAAAATAGGAAATTTTGATACAAGTGGAGAACGTTTGTTATTGCGTTCGAGGCGGAATTAACACCCGAGCCGTAGGCGAGGTTGTTTTTGAGCCGAGAACTGCAATAACAAATGTCCACGAGTATCAAACGACGTTTTTCAATACACTTTTGAAGAAATAAAATAAAATAACGAACAATATTTTTGTTATGAATTATTATGAAACTATGATTTAAATTTTCTTTTTTTTCCGCGCTTTGCTTTCGCCAGGTTGAAGGAGAAGCAAAAGTATAAAGCCGATAAACAGCCTAATATGAAAAATAGAAAATTTAAATATTTTTGAGTTTAGATCACAAATAAATGTTAATTTGTTCATAAACGTTTCTTTTGTTGTAATAATCATAGTTTTTGATGATATTCAATATGTAAATATTCAAAAAAATATTAACGCCGTAAAGACGATGCATCTCTTTGCCGAGATTAAAAAAAAAACATTCACCTCCGAATCTGGCATTGAACCAATTTGGACTAAGTATAGGTATAAGTTATCTGTGGCAATTTTTATTCCCGCACACGTGCAGGTAAATAAAAAGTCGCACGCGTGTGAAATACATTGCTTTGTGAACATAATCGTAGTGCGATATGAACCAGTTTTCGAGGAAGTGTATTGAAAAATATATTTATAGGCATACTCGTTAACTTGAGAACCTCCTCATTTTTTTTCATCGGTTAAAAAGCGGCAAAATGTTACAAAAATATAAGTTCCCCTAATTAGAGGCAGCTGCAGAACTCAAGTGCACCTATATTTTAATGAGGAGCTGTCGCTTACAAACACACCCGTACTTGCACTAATGAATCCAGCCATTCATGGATCCGTTGCGCAAGCGTCTATGTTCATATCATTAAACCGACAAGACTCGACACAAAAGGCAAGTGCAACAGTACTGAATTAATAATTGAATAGTGCAAACTTACAGAGACACAATGCTTTCTCGTCTGATTTAAATAATAGATCATCGCCCAGTGTTACGGCGTGAAAAGCGAGGACAAAGTTTGTGACCATTGTGCACGTTCTTTTGTTACTGTGCAGTCATATAGTGAATTTTGTGCCCGGCTATAGTTTGTGGGCATTGTTCTATGTGTGCATAGGTGATGAGACATTATGTTCACGCTTAAGAAATGCCACTCGAGCACATGTGAGTCCAGAGAATATTAGAACTTTTCTAATCATCGTTAACGATGTCATTGGCTCCGTACGGCATTTCATACAAACTTTCAAGTCCTTTTTTATCGAAATGAATGAACTATTTATCGAAAAGTTAGTTAAGAACATTTTCGAAAAATAGTATTGTAGCTAAATTCGACCGATTATAAAAAAAAAAACAGAGATTTCCAATTATCTTTTTTTAAATAAGACATTTCGGAAATGTTCTTAACTATTTTTTTAGACCTATGTATCCTGCTTTATGCGTATGAAGTTTCATTAAAATCGGTTCCCTCATTGCGATAAAAAAGGACTTGAAAGTTTGTAGGAAATGCCGTACGGAGCCAACGCTCTTAAGGTCCTCCATGAATGGATGTAGTTTCAACAGTTCTGCAGTATTTACTTTGTAATTAATATACAGTAAAGATGAGGACTACTGCTAAGTACCATACGTTGCGAATTCACGATTCCATACAATTTTTTCGATACAAAGAAATCTCAAAGTTACCTCTAAACCGTACAATAAATGGAGAATAATCAATGAAAAATTTCAAATTAGGTCATGAAACTTTACAGGATAATAGAAAAAAAAAGTGGCCAAACAAAGGCATAAACGTATTAAAGGTTTTAATAAACGTTAAAAACCTTGAAATACTATTGAAAGAATATTGTTAAATCGTTTAATGCTACCTACAATGTAGTGAAACAATAACTAAGAATTGTATAGAAAAGCTATTCCAATTCACAGTGGGGAGGTCAAGAAAAAGCATAAAGAAAACTAAAGTAAACAGTGCAAATATAGCCTCATTTCAGAACTGGCACAATGTAAGAAGTAAGCCCGTAATGAGGACGAGCTAGTGAGTCCTAAGCTTAAAGTGACAACACAGTGCACCACAAAGAACAAATTAGAGTCGCGGTGAATCCGCGATATTTACATGGAGCACAAAGCGGCGAGTGCTCGCCTGTGCTCGGTGTCGCAAATCTACGCTCCCTTTGACTATACATTTTAAATGCGGCGCACTGTGCAACGGCTGAATGAAAGCGTGCTTTTGCGTCGCCGCGCCGTGAAGTAACCTAGTTCGATGAATTTATTGTTGTTACGTCATTCCTGAAATATAGATTTTTAATTTTAAAAAAAAGTAAGTCGTAACTTTTATAACATCGTTGAAGCTACTTCTTGCTTGCCTTCTTTAAATGTCTGTTAAACAAGTATTTTGTAAAAAGAAAAAAAAATATATATTAAAAGTATTTTTGCCGAATTTTGTAAATTTTTTATTTAATCGAAGCGGGTGCTGCACTGTTGGGTGCAGGGGCCGGGGGCCCGGGGCCCGAGGCTCGGGGGGGGGGCACCATTGACGCGCGTCTCTCAATGGCAATAGAACTGGGTCATCACCGTGTGACGTCAGGGCTGCCCTACATACGGCGGGCGTAGCCCCGGTACCGACCCAACAGTCAGCTTGTACGAATTCAACTTTTTTTTAAACTCCGCTTGCAAGACCAAGGAGTTCTATATTTAGAACGTCAATAGGCTTTTGTGGATTCGAAAATAAACAAATTTTAATGTACTTTTATTTTTTGCACTTGATGGGTTTTCGGTTTACTTTCGTAACGAAAGTTTCACAGTTTTGTTTCGTTTTTAATGGATTGTGCTTACTTTATGATTTTAGGGTGAAGGAGAGTTTTTTTATGTTACTACCCTAGCTTAGTGGCACTTGAGTGGCTTCATGATTGTTGTGGTCATTTATTAGGGTACTGTACCTCAAAAAGAAAACACGGAACCCGTATAAGATCACTTCGTTGTTTGTCTTGTCTGTCAGTCTGTCAAAGACCCTTTTTCTCATAATCGCGTAGGTATTAAGTTGAAATTAATATCAAATACTAGTCTACGGTCCCTTGGAGCTCTAAAAAAATCTAACTTCTAAGTCAACGCAACAAAAAAATACGGCCATTTATGCGACATATTTTGATACTCGCAAGTAAATCAAAACCTATAGGGTACTTTCCTTTGATCTAGAATAATGAAATTTGGCAAGAATCAAGGTCTCACAGCATAAGTAAAGGAAAAAGTCTGAAAATTGTTAATTTGTAGTTTTTTTTGCGATTAAAAACTTACATTTGCAGTTGGAAGTGACGTATATCGATGCTTGGGAGAACATTTTTTCAACTACAAAGTTGGGTTTGTTCTTGGGATAAATTCATTCCAACTACGGAACCCTTCATTGTGCGTGGTCCGACACGCACTTGCCCGGTTTTTATTGAAGTAGCAATACTGTAATTAATTCCCAGTACTGCTGGTGACGTATATTGACATCATTAAGAAACTATTTGTACGATTAAAAGTCTATTTTGAAAATTCTACAATAATTACAAGTAAATACTATTAAATCCTGAAATAGACATGTTATGGGGTGTCCACTGCCCACGACCGCCATTATTAAAACAAATGGTAAAATACTGATTGACTGGGCTGTTTCCTGAACGCCTACGACGCCGTCGATCCATGTTTCAGTAACTTGAACTTAGGGCGGCACGATTACGGTTATACGAGTATTTACGGTTATTTTTTGATTATGTTTTATTTTTAATTAATCCATATTTACCTAGCGAAGGATTGCTAGGTAAATATGGATTAATTAAAAATGTATAAAAAAATCAAAATATTTTATTTCACACTCAAGCAATTCCCGCGCGGCTTCGCCCGCGTGGATGTCGGAAAATATCCCACGGGAACGTAATACCGGGAATTCCATACTTATTCCTTGTCTACATTATAGAGGGAACCTCTGTGCAAAATTGCAGCTTTCTAGGTCCAACGGTTTGGGCTGGGCGTTGATGAGTCAGTCAATCAGCCAGTCAGACAGTCAGTCAGGGCTTCTCTTTTTATTTATAAGTATAGAGTATAGATAAACGAACCACTTATGAAACGTCAGAAGCTAGGTGCACGGTTCCAATTGGACGTTTCCTGTGGAGAAGAGCCGGCATGAAACTCCACGGTTATAGCTAAAAATTAGTTCCGCGAAAATTATAAAGATGATAGACTAGAGCATTCACTTTTAATAGAAAATCAAGCATTCACCGTTTTTAAATTTGTCGAATTGAACAACGAACAGAGCCAATCATAGAGCCAAACATCGCTATGAATATTTTCACGATCATTCTTGCGAAAGCTCTAGAGGGAGGAGCTCGTGGCTAAGTAATAACAGCCGCACGGGTCGATCCATAAGATAAACTGCGCTTGCCGGGGTTGGTCCGTGGATGGGTGACCATCTTTACATACCGAGACTCCTCCGTGCCTCGGAAAGCACGTTAAGCCGTTGGTCCTGGCTGTCATTCGCGGATGTTTGACAGTCGTTACGGGTCGTCTGAAGCCCGAAAGTCTGATAACCAGTCTTTACCAAGAGGTATCGTGTTACCCAATCACTGGCGTGTGGAGGTCAGATAGGCAGTCGCTTCATGTAAAATACTGGTTTTCAGCTGCATCAGGTTAGACTGGAAGCCGAGCCCAACATAGGTGGGAAAAGGCTAGGCAGATTGGATATCTTGCGAAAGCTCTAATACTTAAATGCTCGTTAAAAATGTATTCTTCACGAAGTTGTCAGACTTGACTTGAAAATTGCTCGGCTTGGCAAAAAGCTCGAAGCAAATTTACTGTCGTTTTGCTAGAATGCTCGCTAGAACTAGAATGCTCGCTATAACGCTACTGATAAAAATGTTCATTACAAGTGAATGCTCAAGTCTATTTTTTTTTAATTCTTTATTAATATGGGGTTTTTATACACACGGATACGTCAACCCCATTGTACCTTATACTCTATTTACACACATATATACACTTGTAATTATACTATACTAGCTTTTGCCCGCGGCTTCGCCCGCGTGGATGTCGGAAAATATCCCATGGGAACGTTCATGTGGAAAACATAGGGCATATCCCTAACTTAAGAAATGCTGGGTTTCCCATACAAACTTTCATCCCTTTTATCACCCCTTGTAGGATTATGTTTTAAGACAAAAAGTAGCCCATATCCTTTCCCAGGATGCTATCTATAACCTTGCCAAATATTATCGAAATCCGTGCAGTTTTGTAAATTTTAAAATCAACCCCTATTTTACCCACTTAAGGGATGATTTTTAAAAAACGCTGACCTGCATATTTTTTAACTTCTTACCAATAGCATAAATTTGGTATCCCTAACTTAAGAAATACTGGGTTTCCCTTACAAACTTTCATCCCCTATATCACCCCCTGTAGTACTATTTAAAAAAAAATAGTACCCTATGTCCTTTCCCAGGATGCTAGATAAAGCCTTGTTAAATTTTGTCGAAATCCATGCAGTTTTGTAAATTTTAAAATCAACCCCTATTTTACCCCCTTAGGGGATGATTTTTCAAAAACGCTGAACCGCATATTTCTTTATTGCTTATCAAAAGCATACATTTTAATTTTCACATCCCTAACTTAAGAAATGCTGGGTTTCCCATACAAACTTTCATCCCTTTTATCACCCCTTGTAGGATTATGTTTTAAGACAAAAATAGCCCATATCCTTTCCCAGGATGCTATCTATAACCTTGCCAAATTTTAACGAAATCCGTGCAGTTTTGTAAATTTTAAAATCAACCCCTATTTTACCCACTTAGGGGATGATTTTTAAAAAACGCTGACCCGCATATTTTTTAACTTCTTACCAATAGCATAAATTTGTTATCCCTAACTTAAGAAATACTGGGTTTCCCTTACAAACTTTCATCCCCTATATCACCCCCCGTAGTATTATTTAAAAAAAAAATAGTACCCTATGTCCTTTCCCAGGATGCTAGATAAAGCCTTGTTAAATTTTGTCGAAATCCGTGCAGTTTTGTAAATTTTAAAATCAACCCCTATTTTACCCCCTTAGGGGATGATTTTTCAAAAACGCTGAACCGCATATTTCTTTATTGCTTATCAAAAGCATACATTTTAATTTTCACATCCCTAACTTAAGAAATACTGAGTTTCCCATACAAAATTTCATCCCCTATATCGCCCCCTGTAGGATTATTTTTTAAGACCAAAAGTAGCCTGTGTCCATCAGGATGCTATAAAGCCTTGCCAAATATTATCGAAATCCGTGCAGTTTTGTAAATTTTAAAATCAACCCCTATTTAACCCCCTTAGAGGATGATTTTTCAAAAATGCTGAACCGCATATTTCTTAATTTCCTACCAATAGCATAAATTTGTTATCCCTAACTTAAGAAATACTGGGTTTCCCTTACAAACTTTCATCACCTATATCACCCCCTGTAGTATTGTTTTTGAAAGTATCCTATGTCCTTTCCCAGTATGCTATATAAAGCCTTGCCAAATTTTGTCGAAATCCGTGCAGTTTTGTCAATTTTAAAATCAACCCCTATTTTACACCCTTAGGAGATGATTTTTCAAAAACGGTGAGCCGCATATTTCTTTATTTCCTATCAAAAGCATATATTTTAATTTTCACATCCCTAACTTAAGAAATACTGGGTTTCCCTTACAAACTTTAATCCCCTATATCACCCCCTGTAGTATTGTTTTTGAAAGTATCCTATGTCCTTCCCCAGGATTCTATATAAAGCCTTGCCAAATTTTATCGAAATCCGTGCAGTTTTGTAAATTTTAAAATCAACCCCTATTTAACCCCCTTAGGGGATGATTTTTCAAAAATGCTGAACCGCATATTTCTTAATTTCCTACCAATAGCATAAATTTGTTATCCCTAACTTAAGAAATACTGGGTTTCCCTTACAAACTTTCATCCCCTATATCACCCCCTGTAGTATTGTTTTTGAAAGTAGCCTGTGTCTTTCCCCAGGATACTATATAAAGCCTTGCCAAATTTTATCGAAATCCGTGCAGTTTTGTAAATTTTAAAATCAACCCCTGTTTTACCCCCTTAGGGGATGATTTTTCAAAAACGCTGAACCGCATATTTATTAATTTCCTACCAATAGCATAAATTTGTTATCACTAACTTAAGAAATACTGGGTTTCCCTTACAAACTTTCATCCCCTATATCACCCCCTGTAGTATTATTTTTGAAAAAAATAGTATCCTTTGGCCTTCCCCGGGATGCTATATAAAGCCTTGCCAAATTTTATCGAAATCCGTGCAGTTTTGTAAATTTTAAAATCAACCCCTATTTAACCCCCTTAGGGGATGATTTTTCAAAAATGCTGAACCGCATATTTCTTAATTTCCTACCAATAGCATAAATTTGTTATCCCTAACTTAAGAAATACTGGGTTTCCCTTACAAACTTTCATCCCCTATATCACCCCCTGTAGTATTGTTTTTGAAAGTAGCCTGTGTCTTTCCCCAGGATACTATATAAAGCCTTGCCAAATTTTATCGAAATCCGTGCAGTTTTGTAAATTTTAAAATCAACCCCTGTTTTACCCCCTTAGGGGATGATTTTTCAAAAACGCTGAACCGCATATTTATTAATTTCCTACCAATAGCATAAATTTGTTATCACTAACTTAAGAAATACTGGGTTTCCCTTACAAACTTTCATCCCCTATATCACCCCCTGTAGTATTATTTTTGAAAAAAATAGTATCCTTTGGCCTTCCCCGGGATGCTATATAAAGCCTTGCCAAATTTTGTCGAAATCCATGCAGTTTTGTAAATTTTAAAATCAACCCCTATTTTACCCCCTTAGGGGATGATTTTTCAAAAACGCTGAATCGCATATTTCTTTATTTCTTATCAAAAGCATAAATTTTAATTTTCACATCCCTAACTTAAGAAATACTGAGTTTCCCATACAAACTTTCATCCCCTATATCACCCCCTGTAGGATTATTTTTGAAAAAAAAAGTAGCCTATGTCCGTCCCCAGGATACCATCTATAGCCTTGCCAAATTTTATCGAAATCCGTTCAGTGGTTTAGGCGTGAAAAGGTAACAGACAGACAGACAGACAGACAGACAGACAGACAGACAGACAGACAGACAGACAGACAGACAGACAGAGTTACTTTCGAATTTATAATATTAGTATGGATTCTCTATTTAAAGCTAAGCTTAAGAGGAAACGTGGGTGCTCTTTTCTCCATACAAAAAGATACAAACGCTCTCGCCTGTTTTCTTTCTGGTTAATGACCATAAAGCAATGATTTTTAACAGAAATATAAATATCAGTTAATTTTATGCCCCTATGTTTTCCTTTTTGATGATATATTATTTTTATAGGAACTAGAACCCTCCAAAAATGCTCAAAATTGCCTATTCAGACCGCTGTCAACAGACGCCTAGTGTACCAATTTGACAACTATTAACGAAAAAAGAAAAACATAGGGGCATAGTATATATCCTTCTTATTCAGTTTATGAAATATCTTTTAAATTGGTCCAATATTGGAGGAAGAAATAGGCGAGAGCCAAACCTCGAAATGTGACTTTTTACATAGGCTATTTAGTCGGATCTGCAGTTGTCCTTATCGCACGAATTCGAGGGCGGAGCGCTCGCAGAGCGACAGCAATACCTTCTTAAAATACCTAACTGGCCACCCGCCTTTCCTCTTAAGGCTAAAGCTAAGCTACGCTTACACTTTGGCATTTGTGTAAAGCTGTTGTTGCTTGTGTAGTATCTGTATGCTTTATAATTTCATGAGACTCGAGGGTGCAAGTCGAGCTTGTGTTTGATTTGTTTGTGTCATAAAAAGAACTAGCTTCTGCCCGCGATTTCGTCCGCGTGAAATTTTATCGCATCGCCCACCCGCGCTGTTACTTAGCGTCCTTTTTTTGACTTTTTTCTTTTTTGCTCTGCTTAATAGGGTTGTAAGCGTTATAATAAATAACTTATAATCTTCCCAAGAATTGGGCTATCAAATGAAAAAAGATTTTTTAAAATCCGACTGGCAGTTTCAGAGATTAGCGCGTTCTAACATACAAACTCTTCAGATTTATAACAATTAGTTCCATCCTACCGAACTTTAACAGTTGTATAGATATATTTTAGCTTATTGGTTCTACTCTATTATAGTTGCAATGGTGTAATGCTTTTCGAGTTTAAGGGCCTGTTTAAGATACCTACGATTAAGTTCCGAGTAACTTACTTGGCAGATAATTTCATACAAATTGTGTCCTATTTTTGAATTTATTAAATAGGCCTTAAATGTAGGAGCGTTGGCCTCGTAGCAATGTTTAACATGTTGTGAGCATGTGTGTAATTTAAACTTTGTCCAAAATTATAATTCAACAACAAAATATTGTAATAATTTATTTCAATTGCCTAAGTAATCAAGCATATAAACTAATGTATAAAACTTACACCTGCTCGAAATAAAGTTAATTCAATTCAATTCTATTGAACGAAAGCTACAACGCCACTGGTAACCGAACACCGGCTCGTCATAATCATCTGATAAGTGATAAGCGCACAATACACGCGCCTCTATGACGTCACGCCTTTATTCAGAACAGATGTCCTAAGGCTGTATCCGCACGCTGTGACAATAAGTTGTCCATTTCCACACGTCGCATCCCTTATCTCGGTCGCACAATGGCGCGCTCGCGGGCGTGCGACGGAGATGGCGGACGCGCTTTGTGTCGCCGCGCGGCGTGTGTCGAGATAGTGCGCGTCAACGCGACATAATGAACGTTATTGTTGTTTTGTTCGTCCGTCATTTTGTTGGAAACTGTCTTGCATGTTGCACTGACAGTTGTTCCCCAGTCCCTTCGCGCTATTGTTTAGACGTGTGATGTCACAGCAGGCCTCTTTGTGGAGACGTTTAGCTCTTGTAACGTTGGACAATGTGGTATTGTGGAAAAATACGTTTCCAGACGAGATATGATGGGTGATACCGTTTCCTATGTTATGTTCAATATTTATACGGTATGGAGATAACATATGTGCAATAAATTCTACCAGATACTTGATATCGCCTTTGCTGACGATATACAAAAAATAAACGAAATCGGGGCAGTAATTAGGTCAGAAAGTAGAGTTTTAATTTTGAGTAAATTTAAACACTCTGTAGAATCTGACTACTACGTCAATGTGTCAATGAACTTGAGTCCTTGAACATGTGTGCAAATAAAAAAAACCATGTTCGGTGAACAATGGATTGGGCACTAATCATGCACCGCAGGTGGCCAGCTCGGTTGTCTAAACAGAGTGATTTCTTTTAGTGAATATATTTTGATATTTATTTTTTTTGAAAAATTTACTTTTTTAATTTATGGTTTTTAATTAAATGTTTAATTTTGCAATACTTCTGTGGACCAGTATTAATTATAGTTTGATTTATTACACATGTTTCAGTTCCATACCGTATGTACCTAAAGTCTCATATTTACTTTAATAGACAATACATATATAGAATATGTAATATCACTGGGGATATTGCATTATCATAGATACCTAGATGTGTAGGTAACACAACAAACACGTCAAGAAGAGAACGGAACTCAAAGCATTGCACAAGTAACGCCGACATCCTTCGAAGCTAATTCCAGTAATAACACGCTATAAATATAGAAACGAACTGTTATATTTGTATAATTTACTATGACCTCAAATGTGAGAATCTAAAGTTATTCTTACGAGGACCTTGCAGCAGTGACGTACGACGCCGTAGTAAACTCTTCACATAAATTACTGAGCACCAATAAATATAACAAACTATAAATATTATAAAAATCTAACAATCGTTCTGTGCATTGTAGACCTAATACTACGCCGTAGGCCGCTACGGAGAATGGCTACAATTCGCTACGTGTACTTTCTACCGCGCTACGCGGACCCTGCTACGGCATGCTACGGTGCAAGACATTGATAGACGGCTACGTCGCTACGATGATATTTTATTTTCTGATTTTTATCTTATTCGCAGTCCACTGATGGGCAACCGTTTTCAATAACGAGGATTTTTTAAATGCAGGTCCATAATCTCATCTGATGCTAAGTCACAATTCCTAGAAGTAACTCCCACCAGTAATCCCACGTGACTTAAAAACTTACAGGTCTACGCTTCCTTAAAATTATATTTGTTGCAATCGCGAAAAAAAAATCTAAAATACATAATGTAAAGTTAACGAAGATGGAAGTGGACAATTAAACCTGTGGACCCTAGCAACAGGTTACGAGAACAAAAGGAAGTCAATGTAAAAAATAGCTAAGTATTTACTAAACATTTTAATATTGCAGGAAAAAAAAACTACCTATATAAAATAACTTAACGTGATTTCAGTGAGTTCGAATAGTACCTAATAGGTATTTCAGTTTTAAATAAGAGTCTAAGGTCCGTATTACAGAAGGAAACTCATGCACTGATCTTTGTTTAAATCTAGTTTAAAACTAGTTTCAACCAATCAAATGGCTTGAATCTAGTTTTAAGTAATGCTTGTGTATTGAGTGACGTTCTGTAATACGGACGTAAGGAAATGATAAGCGCAAGGAAATTGTGTTAGGCCAAGATCTATAAACGTTAATACTTAGCACGCGCTTTGACATGTTCCCGTCTCTATCATGCACATGTAGTTTGACAGTCGTGCGACAGGGACAGGAATAAGGTTGAGAATACACATGCATGTAGCTTGTATATAACTATGCAAGTAGCTGGCATGCCGTTGTGACATTCACCCATCACAATTTGTTATGGCACACAGCATGCAAGGCACTTGCATATTTTTGTGCAAGTTACTGGCATGTGTACAGTCAGCAACAACAGTCGATTAACACTTGTGTTTTCTAAATCCTAATTATTGAGAAAAATACTTCATTAAAATCGGAACAGATGTAAATTTTAAAGAAAATTAACTCTTATCTAATAAATGAAATGCTAAAAAGAGGGTTATCTTATCATTTTGTGTTAATTTAGATGATGTCAAAAAGTAGCAGTGTTAAGCGACTTCTGTTGCTGACTGTACCTATTCTCGCCCTAACGCTTAGGGCCTAATTCACGATGTCCGAATAGCCACTACTTAGGTACCGAATAAATTCAAAAATGGAACAGAATTTGTATGAAATTATCTGCCAATTTAACAGGAACTTAATCGTATGTGGTGAAACAAGCCCTTAGTCAAATTATGTGCTAAGTAACTTATAACAAACTCAAACTCAAAGCATTTATCACACTAATAATTATAAAGACGAAAGTTTGTGAGATTGTGTGTTTGTTACTTCTTCACGCTCAAACGACTGGACTGATTTGGATGAAATTTGGTATGTAGATTGCTTATACCCTCGATTAACACATATGCTACTTTTTATCCCGGTATACGCGGGTAAAACCGCGGGGCGTAGCTAGTTTCAAATACAGGCACTTTTGAATTGTCAAGGGGTCGGTCAGTCAGAATGACGAAGCTAGTTGCCCATTGGCATTTGGCAAGAAACCCCACGGACACTCTTTTAAATCAAAATATCTTATAGATCTTGGGCTGGACTTTAAACGTTTGAGAAAAGCAAATTGCTAATTATCTTAAGTGGTATGAAATGCTAATAATGGTATGTTTAGGTTTTTAGATGACCGCATGTAACTTAACGATCAGTTTTAGTTTAGTGAGCGTTTTTTTAGGGTTCCGTACCTCAAAAGGAAAAAACGGAACCTTATAGAACTCACTTCGTTGTCTATCTGTCAATCTGTCAAGACCATTTTCTCAGGAACGCGTAGAGGTATCAAGTTGAAATTTATATCAAATACGCAGGTCAATGGTCTTGGAGCTATAAAATCAAGCTTTAAAAAAATACGGCTATTTATGTGACATATTTTGATACTCGCAAGTAAATCAAAACCTTGGCATGAAGCAAGGTCTTATAGCACAAGTAAAGGAAAAAGTCCGTAAATCGTTAATTTATTGCATAAAATAATTGTTTTTTTGGAATTTCACTACAATGTTTAGTTTGTTTTTGGGATAAATTATTTTAAACTATGGAACCCGGCCTATGGCCGGTTATTTTTATCCTTGGAAATACTAAAGGAAAGAATATATACGCTCATTTTGATAGCTATTGTGACTAATTTAATATTAATATCATGGTAATTAATACCCATAATTCGTTATGTATGTAAGTACCTATGATGCCAGAGGTTTTTGCGGAGAAATACCAAGTTGAACAAAATTTTAAACAAGGAACTGTTTGAATACCTTGTAATCAGTTCATTAAGGCTCGCACCACAAATCCCTAAATAAGCATAATCAGCCTATAATATTCCCACTGTTGGGACACAAGCCTCCTCTCGGTGAGAGAGAGTGGGCCGTAATCCACCACGCGGGCCCAGTGCGGGTTGGTATCGTACATGGCACATGTCTTCGAATTTTTGGTTCTAGGACATGTCGGTTTCCTCAAGATGATTTCCTTCACCGTTTTGAGAGCAGTGCTGAAGAAATCATTTAGACCAAGTAAAGCGCCTGTCTGGGTTCCAAGTTCGAACCTAAGACCCACAACTCGTAAGTCGTGGCCGTTAATTACCACTGGGCCACAACTTTACTGTTCTAATTTTAAGCTACCAACTAAAGTTAAACATCATTCTGTTGCTATATCCATTCCATCATTTGAAGATCGACAGACACAGAATGATAATTTAAATATTTTATCGCTAAACGTATTTAGTTATTTGTGCAAGCCGGCCTTAATGTTGATAAGCACTGGGGACTGAGCTTAACGATTGCATTTCTCAAAAGCCAGTCAATTTGGCTTAAAGCTTTCACGTTTAAGATCCCGTGTTCATTCTGGTTTGATAAAATTGAATGTACTCATTTCAAGAACTGCTATTGTTTTAAATTTTAAATGTTACAATCGAATTTTAAAATCGACTATTTGTCTTTAGCACATCTCTAAAACATTACCGGGTAGCCCCTTAGAGAATTTAACCTAATGCTCTAAGGCTAGCCCGGCTAGTTGTTGTGTTACGATTTGAAATTAGTAACTGGCCAGTAGTTGCATTTTGAATTTAGAACTAATAAAAACAATAATGATTACATAGAGTTGGGAGTAGTGAACGTAGAGTGTAGCCGTCGCTTCTCTTTGCCCAATCCCGTGGGGACCGGCGTGAAGATCGATACGTTACACGAGTCAGCTACGCAAGTCGCCCAGAGATGCTAAATTGTTACAATTTCATCTAACCTACCTATGCAAACATTTGTCATCAATAAACGGGGAAAAAGTCCTAAATTTTCCCACATTTTCAAATGAGGTACCTGATACGTATTATAATTTTCCGCATTTAAATATGTTATCTCGAGTTCTTAATTTTAACTACTGTTAGTCATAGCAGCTATTTTGTTCGTTAACAATGCGATGACGTGACGTAGGTCCCGATATTATGAGGAAAAAAACTAACAAGAATATTTGTGATGTACTGTGGAATAAATGTATGGGAAACTGTGATAATAATTCACGAATATTTTGCGGTTTTACAAGTAATACATCGGTATTAGTTTCATAATCAATATCAAATGAATGAACGTAAGCCACGAACACCGAGGACAAACAGCCGCTTTCAAGTACGAGGTCTATCTGAAGGGTCGCTTACATGGTCACATAATAATGTAAAGTACACTTAGCGATAACAGCACTGGCGTGTAAGCTTCGTAAACGTACGAGTTAAGAAGAAAACAGATATCGATTTTCAGTTTGTCGTTACCTACAGTTTAGTAACTCCAAGGGAGCACAACAAAATGCGCAAAAACAAGATGTCTCCTCATCCCGGAGCTAATTAACTTGTGACTGTCAGATGGAGGACGCAGCGGACACCCTGCGGCTAATGGTCACTTACCACCAGCTAGCACGGGGACACGTTACACGACGCTTACAGCTAGGATACACGAGCGGGGGATGCAGCGCCGCGCCCCGCCCCGCGCCACCGCTACGAAAAAACCTCTTACAAAACAGATCGATCGATAGGCTCCCGAATGCTCACTCGCTTGCCACCCTCAACTTGCAGCTGATCTACTCCCCGTCACCACGTCCCCCCACAGACTTACACCAGCGGAGCCCTGCGTGAGCCGCCTCACGTGCGCCTCGACCAGCTACAGCGAGGAGCCACATGCGTCGCGGCAGCTACGTCCTTGAAATTTCAAGTGCAAGGCGATACAGGGCGAGCACGCGACGCGTGCACGTGAACACGAGCGAGGCTGGTCCGGGGCGAGAGTCGGGCGCGCGGCTGCTCCGGGGCGTATCGATCGGGGCGGGCCGGGGCGGACACGCCCGGGGCGGCGCGGGCTCCGGGTTGCATAACGCGCTGGTCGTGCCGGCGGCGGGCGCGCGCCGAGCCGGTATCGACGCGCGCGGGGCGCATGCGCGACGCGTACCTTCGCAGCCGTAGCCCTGCCCGATGAGGCCCCACAGCAGATCCGAGCAGTGGTGGCAGTACGTCGGCTTGTGGAAGGTCTTCTTCGCGAAGGAGTGGGTGCGATGGGGCGCGGGCGCGGCCTGCGCCATGGCGGGCGCGCGGGCCGGGCCGGGCTGGCGCGCTACTCATGCCGCGGCGCCCAGGGGCGCGCCGCGCTCTCCGAGCGGCTGTCGCGGCCCACCATCGCGGCGCGTCTGCCGCCCGCGCCCCGGCCGGCCCGCGCACGCGCTCCGCCCCGCCCCGCGCGCCGCCGCGCCCCGCCGCGCAGCGCCGCACGCAGGCTCGACCTCGTGCCGGCGGCAGGACCCGCCACACCACAATCGATTTCCACTCTTATCTCTGGAAACGTTCCTCAACTTGTGACATTAACTTACAATAGCCTACATAGAGGCTTTTCATCTCTCAGCGAATATCATTTACCTAACGCTTTGTGCCGACACCTGCACTGTGTAAAATGAAAACATGCGAACAACCTACTTCTCCAATGTGTCCTAGAATAGTGGTTCGTTCCTCATACAGCATGTTAGTCCACTTGCTAGTGTGAGGTATTCAGTGCTCTGTCTGTGACGGTTTGTCTTCATCTTACTGGTACGAAAGGCTCTTTGATATAAGTAGAATGGAAAAATCTGCTAGGGCTGCGAGGGTTTTGAGCGGTACATCAGGCCAAATAGAACAAACAGTTTCCGATAAAATTTAGAACTTCCAACCCACAGATAAGTATATTGAAAATCATCAAAAATAATCGAAATCCTGAAAAAATAAACTTGATAAATAAAATAAAGCCGACGTCGCTACAAGTTCACGGCGTGCGGCGCTTGCGCGTTGCCGCCCACCAATCGAAAAAGCTCTTGTTTACAATTTTAAGAGGCGCAGCATCCTCGCGGCGCGGCCCGACACCCGGACGCCACTCGCGCGTACCACACCAACGTACCACACCAACACTTATCACTAAAACCAAGCTATTATAAAACATTATGTACAATAATTTAATTCGATTATACGGTTTTTAAAATTTACTAGTAAAAACCAACGTCAAAAACGAATAAATAACTTTCATAAAAATTTTAACAGCTACTGAAGTCGGTGCCAAGCTAAGGTGCATTGAAGAATTGAAGACAGCGACTTCAGAATGAAAGATGCTGATGATTCAGATGAAAGTTATTTTATTCGTTTTAGGTTCTTGAAGTCGGTTTTTACTTTTTTTAAGTAAATTTATTTTTTCTATTTTTAGTTGAATATACAAAATTACAATAAGCCCAAGGCGAACGAAAAGAAGAATCATCAAAAATCCGCTTAGAAATTCCAGTACATTTATGCATATAACTTCATACATAAGAATGTAAAACCTAATGTATTATATACCAAAACCTTTCTGAAAGTATGTAGATCACTTTAGGGAAAGAATAGTCAAAATTGGTTCATTAGTTTTTGAGAAAATCGCGGACATACAAACGTACATGCGGGTCGAATGGAAAAGTCCGAAGTGTGCATTGCTGGCATTATAGGCAATAGGCTTTTGAAAGGAGTTTGTAATGCAGTAATGTATGGAATTTGAGTACTAATAATAGATTCGTAGCGGTACAGTCACAACTTATGTGTAGGATGAAAAGCTGCATTTAATTTAGTTTTATTGTTATTATTGTATGCATGAAACTTACCGAACTTCCAGAATAGATTTGACATTTTGCTGTGATCATCACTTTTGTAACTTACAGAAAGACTATTATGAAGGCTATACAAATACAACGTGTCGTTTTGGATCCTTGTCAAATTTCAGGGTATGATACACAACACCAAACCAAACAACTTTCTCCGTGGGGACCAACATCGTAATCGCGAAAAAATCTTCAATTGTCCCATAGAAAACTTCAATACCACTCGACGCAAATGTACGGGACGGCTGATTATTTTTTCGCGATTACGATGTTGGTGCCATGGAGAAAGTTGTTCGGTTTGATGGTCTATACCACACCCTTAAATTTGACGAGCATGCAAAACGACACGTTGTGTATTGTTCCGTACGGCCATCGACCTCGCAGTCCTGTCAGTTCCGGTTGATGTTCGGCTCACAGTAGTAGTTTGATATTATTCCTTGATAATGGCGTAAACGAAGTAGACCAAAACTATTAAATATCCGAAAAGACTTGTAGAAACTAGGTTACGGAATCGTAGAAAACAGCCTCCGATTAATTTGTAAAAAAGGAGCTACAAAGTCGTAGAAAGGGGAGCCTACGAGCTCGTAGCAGGGAGTCTACGAAGTCGTAGAAAGGAGCCTATGAACTCGTAGCAGGAAGTCTACGAAGTCGTAGAAAGGGGCCTACGAACTCGTAGCAGGGAGGCTACAAAGTCGTAAAAAGGGGCGCCTACGAGCTCGTAGCAAAGCTACGAAGTCTTAGAAAGGAGATCCTACGAGCTCGTAGCAGGAAGGCTACGAAGTTGTAGAAAAGAAAACCTACTAGCTCGTAACAGGGAGGCTACGAAGTCGTAGAAAGGAGTTCCTACGACCTCGTAGCAGGGAGGCTACGAAGTCGTAGAAAAGAAAGCCTACGAGCTCGTAGCAGGGAGGCTACGAAGTCGTAGAAAGGAGATCCTACGAGCTCGTAGCAGGTATGCTACGAAGTCGTAGAAAAGAAAGCCTACGAGCTTGTAGCAGGGAGGATACGAAGTCGTAGAAAGGACAGCCCACGATCTCGTAGCATGGAGGCTACGACGTCGTAGAAACGAAAGCCTACGAGCTCGTAGCAGGAACTACGAAGTCATTGAAAGGACAGCCCACGAGCTCGTGGCATGGAGACTACGACGTTGTAGAAAAGAAAGCCTACGAGCTCGTAGGCTGTCCTTTCTACGACTTCATAGCCCCCTGGCTATGAAGTCGTAGAAACGACAGCCCACGAGCTCGTAGCATGGAGGCTACGACGTTGTAGAAAAGAAAGCCTAGGAGCTCGTAGCAGGGGGCTACGAAGTCGTAGAAAGGACAGCCCACGACCTCGTGGCATGCAGACTACGACGTCGTAGAAAAGAAAGCCTAGGAGCTCGTAGCAGGGGGCTACGAAGTCGTAGAAAATACAGCCCTCACACTTCACTCCACGCCAGCCCACAAACTCCTCAGATCGATGAAAAATCTGCAGTTTCGTATACACAGAATTGCAAATTAGAATGATAGAAATATAATAATTTTAGAAAATTGGGGCTGGTCCTATACTAATAGTTGGTCATATTGAGCAACACTTTCACTATCCCCTGGAAGAAAGCTAAGATTTCACATTCAGCTGGTTTTTAGGGTTCCGTACCTCAAAAGGAAAAAACGGAACCCTTATAGGATCACTTCGTTGTCCGTCTGTCGGTCTGTCTGTCTGTCTATCTGTCTGTCTGTCTACCTGTCAAGACCCTTTTTCTCAGGAACGAGTGGAGGTATCAACTTGAAATTTATATCAAATACGTAAGTCTATGGTCCCTTGGAGCTCTAAAAAAATCAAGCTTCTAAGTCAACGTAATAAAAAAATACGGAAAAAGGAAAAAGTCCGAAAATTGTTCATTTGTAATTTTATCACAACTATCACACAAATCAAGTCTGTCAGCCTGTAAGACACTTTTTCTTAGAAACTAGTGAAGGTATCCAATTGAAATAAATATCAAATATGTAAGTCTATAGGCCGTTGCAGCTCTAAAAAAATCAAGCTTCTAAATTAACGCGATAAAAAAATACGGCCATATTTATACGACATATTTTGATACTCACAAATAAATCAAAAAAGGGTACTTCCCGTTGACCTAGAATTGTGAAATTTGGCAAGAAGCAAGGTCTCACAGCACAAGTAAAGGGAAAAGTCCGAAAATTATTATTTTGTACTTTTGTCACATAAAAAAATGTTTTTTTTCGATAACTATGTTTTTGTTTTTAGGATAAATTATTTTCAACTACGGAACCCTTCATTGTGCGTGGTCCGACACGCACTTGGCCAGTTTTTTTAATTTTAATTTTCAACTGTTATTCCTCAAAGAGTGTCAACAACGATGTAATCGCACTACTCTGTAAAAAGTTACGCATATGACCATGCGTAACTTTTTACAGTAGTACTCAACTAATATGGCTTATCGATGTACCTGCGCAGAAGATGAATTTTCAAAGCGCGGGAAATGCTATTGACCAATCGACACGCTCCACGCTTTTCCTGTACCGCTATTGGTCGGTAGCTGCCGCCATTTTAGCGCGCGCCGCTTGACAGCCGCCATACTTGCGAGTGAGATGGAACTAACAGCTGCAGTGTATTATGAACCTTATAGTAGTGCGCTAAGGTTGATTGTAAGTTTTAAGCAATCTCGTTAATCTTCGGGGCCATACTTTCTTTTCTGCGCGAACGAAGATTCACGACGCGCCTTATTAGTTGAGTACTACTGTACAGAGTAGTGCGATTTTTTTACAGAGTAGTGCGAATTTTTTTTCATAAAAAAAAAATAGGCAGTCGTTGGGACTGCCGACAGGAGTGAAAACTTAAACGCGGTGACGCGTGACGTGAACCCGTATGATTTCCCCCTACCAAAAAACGCTCAACGTGCCTAAAGAAGTTTTTCTTCAAAAAGACTCGAGTTCTTGAGAACCTCCTACTTTTTTTCGTCGATTAAAAACAACAAACCACATGGTGGCTCCACATATACAAAACTAAGGATTTGTTAATTAAAAAACAACAAATGAAAAGCAGAGAAATAAAACGATGCGCTCAGATAGCGCCACCTGTTGCAGTTGGCACGAACTAGCGGCGCGGCGTGGAATCACTGAAGCCCTGCCAAGTGTTCAGCATACTGAATAATCTTTTACTAGTTATTTTTCTTTTTCTGGTTACGTACTTTGGTTGGAAACTGACCTCAACAAAGAGTAAATAAAACTAGGCTAGTGTTGCCTAATATGTTTTCGTTTGGATGTAAGTATGCACATTTCGTGGAGAAAGTGATAAGTGATATTGTTTAAAATCACATTAATTTTTGTTTTTACTTTACCTACTTACTTATTTTTTTAACGATAAAAAAAAATCATAGGTAAATTAATTAATATAATGCTTATAAACACTACACAGGGTGTTTCGAAGCTGTGCGCAAATAGTTGACACCATTTTGAGCATTTTAAGGCATACATTTGTTAGACGAAGTATGTATGCTCATTCAGCAGGGTTAATATGATACGTGGTGGATCTCTAATAATTGTTCGTAACAATATGAAATTTAAAGAACGTAAGGATATAGTGAGCCTCTCTGTTGAGCGAGTTATTGAAATAGCTTGCATTGAGCTTGAGCAGTTCATTGTAATGAGCGTGTACAGGCCCCCATGTGCTTCATATGATGTTTTTGAGAAATATATGGAAGAAGTATTATTAAAGACTTGTAACAGTAATAAAACAGTTGTTATCTGTGGAGATTTCAATATTAATATACTGGAAACATCACCTACTGTAAATAAGTTTATAACTTTATTAAAGTCATATAATTTGTACAATACTTTCTTTGAGCCGACTAGAATAACTGCCACTAGTGCTACCTGTATTGACAATATTTTTTCAAACTCAAGACCTTCTACCCACTTAATTATAAATGAGTTGGACTCTGATCACTGTGGCCAGTTAGTCACTTTCCCTCAGAAAATAGTCAGAGCTCAAAGAAAACTTGTTAGTTTTGTTCCGGTAAACAAAAGTCGCTTAGAACAATTTAAAAAGAATTTAATAGAAAAACTACCAGGTTTGCCTTATCACAGTAACCCGGATCAAGCTTATACTGTACTATTTAACCTCATAAATTGTGAGTTTAGGAAGGTATTCACATCAAAAACATTACCTGTTTGTGACCGCGTTATATTTAGTGACTGGGCAACACCAGGTATTTACAAAAGTAGGCAGAGGTTATATGAACTGTACCATGAAAAAACGTATAACTATGATGAAACTTTTAAAGAATTTGTTAAAAATTACTCTAAAACTTTTAAAAGAGCCTGTTCGTCAGCAAAAGCCATACACATTAAAAATAAAATAAAATATTCTGGAAATAAAATTAAAACAACTTGGAATATTATTAATTCAGAAACGGGAAGGACGACAGTTCGGAATCGTGACTTCCATCTAAAAGTCAATGATGTAGATATTAAGGCAGACGTGGAGGTGGCTACTGAGTTTGAAAATTTCTTCACTAATATTCCCATTTTAACAACCAAAACTCTGTCATCGTCGTCCTCCACTTCTGCTTACTCAATACTAAAAGAATGTGTACCAGAATGTGATAAACACTTTAAATTCGCAATTGTTACCGCTAAAGACGTTATAGATTGTTTTAAAGATCTCGAGGTAAAAAAAACTGCTGACCTTTGGGGATTATCAGTACATACCATGTCTTCAATAATTGATATTATTGCACCCTTTTTATCAATTGTTTTTAACTCTTGTATTGCATCTGGTGTATTTCCTGATTTAATGAAACTTAGCAAAGTGATTCCACTGTTCAAATCTGGCAGCACGACTGATCCCACTAATTTTCGACCTATTTCGATATTACCAACATTGAGCAAAATCTTTGAAAAACTAATTTTAAAACAAATGTTAGGCCATTTCAATACACATAATTTACTTCATCTGAAACAGTTTGGTTTTACAAAGGGTCGTTCAACTACAGACGCGGGCGTGGAATTACTGAAGAGCATATTCGAGGCCTGGGAGGAGTCGCAGGATGCTCTTGGCATTTTCTGTGACTTGTCTAAGGCGTTCGATTGCGTAAATCATGATACACTCATCAGGAAGCTGTACCACTATGGTATAAGGGACAGGGCTCTCGACCTTCTGACTTCTTATCTGAACAACAGAATTCAAAGGGTAGATGTTAATGGCAAGAGATCTGCAGGATCTGCGGTCACTATGGGCGTTCCACAGGGTTCAATTCTGGGTCCTTTCTTGTTTCTTATTTATATAAATGACTTACCTTATCACATAAGGGACAATCACAAGATTGTATTATTCGCAGATGACACATCCCTCATTTTTAAAATCAAACGTCAGTTAGTCAACTTTGAACAAGTTAACGATGCACTCTCTAGAGTTGTCCATTGGTTTAATGTAAATAATCTTCTCCTGAATGAAAAAAAGACTAAACTCATTAAATTCTCAACGCCAAATGTCAGGCAGCTAACTGCCAATGTTCAACTTAATGGAATGGAGTTGGACCCTGTTGAGTCGACAGTTTTCCTTGGAATAACCATGGACGGTAAATTGCAATGGGGCCCACACATAGAAAAATTGTCAGGAAGGCTTAGTTCGGCCGCCTACGCTGTCAAAAAAATTCGACAGATAACTGATGTGGATACAGCCAGAATTGTTTATTTTAGTTATTTTCATAGCCTTATGTCTTATGGGATTCTTCTCTGGGGAACCTGTGCGGGCATTAATACTATCTTTGTTTTACAGAAAAGGGCTGTTCGAGCCATTTACAATCTAGGTCCAAGGGATTCTCTTCGAGAGAAGTTCAAGGAAATAAATATTCTGACTGTAGCCTCTCAATATATATTTGATAATCTATTGTATGTACACAAAAATATATCCAATTTTAAGAAGATGTCCGATATTCATAGTTTAAATACTAGGAATAAACACAATCTTGCTGTCCATCGCACTCGTCTCCACAGAGTAGGCAACTCGTTCATGGGGCAATGTATATGCTTTTACAACAAACTTCCCGTTGAAATTCGAAACTTGCCCATTAAACGATTTAAAAGCTGTATTAAAACCAAACTTTGTAAAAAGGGCTACTATAAAATTTCCGATTATTTAGAAGACAAAAAAGCTTGGGTTTGAGCTATTCGCTCAACCTTGTATTACCTATATGTAATACCAAAATCATTATATTATGCAAAATGACAAACCTTTGTTTAAAATTAAAATATATTTTTTTCTTTAATTATTGTAAATGTGAGCACTATGTGGATCTTTTTTTTTTTTTTCTTTTTTAGTTTTATTGATGGTCTGACATTTTTTGAGTAAGTACTTTATGCGACCTCCCCAAATGTCCTTTCTTTGGTATTGTTCGTCGAGTTATTGAGCTCCTTAAATCCTTGAGTTGAGCTACACGATTGTTGACAAATGCTTGCACTGACTGGACAGGTCCACTCAAATTTTTATGGTTCTTTCCTCAAAAGACCATTTCAGACATTGATCTACATGGTCCTCACATGATCTGACCAAGATTATGTCTGGACTTTAAAAGAGACTTTGACCCCTGAGTTTGTTTCGCCATTTCTTCTCAGGGTAGTCAGATAGGAAATGTCGACTTCATCTAGCTTATTAAAAAAAATATGACGTGTAAAAGTGATTTCGATATCCTATTTACAGAATAAACAATTTCATTTCATTTCATTTCATTTCATTTCATTTCATTTCATTTCATTTCATTTCATTTCATTTCATTTCATTTCATTTATGTTTTATTAATTTTTAACTGCAAACTTTTAGTTTTTAGGATTCCGTATCTCAAAAGGAAAAAACGGAACCCTTATAGGATCACTTCGTTGTCCGTCTGTATGTCTCTGTCTGTCAAGACCCCTTTTCTCAGGAACACGTGAAGGTATCAAGTTTTGAAATTAATATCAAACACGCAATAAAAAAATTAAAAAAACATACAATCATCCGAACATAGTACCTCCTCCTTTTTGTGAAGTCGGTAAAAAATACGGCCATTTATGCGACATTTTATGATACTCTCAAGTAAATCAAAACCTATAGGGTACTTATTCCCGCTGTCCTGTCTCTGTCTCCGAAAATTGTTAATTTATTATTCCATCACATAAAACATTTTTTGGGATTACAATTTGGCCAGTTTTTTAACCGACTTCTGAAAAAAGGAGGAGGTTATCAATTCGGATGTTAGTAAGTTTTTTTTTTCTTTTTTAGGGTTCCGTACCTCAAAAGGAAAAAAGGGAACCCTTATAGGATCACTTTGTTGTCCGTCTGTCTGTCTATCAGTCTGTCAAGACACTTTTTCTCAGGAACGCGTGGAGTATCCATTTGAAATTAATATCCAATACGTAAGTCTATGGTCCCTTGGAGTCCTAAAAAACTCAAGCTTCTTAGTCAACGCAATAAAAAATACGGCCATTTAAGCGACTTATTTTGATACTCGCAAGTAAATCAAAACCTATGGGTTACTTCCCGTTGACCTAGAATAATGAAATGTGTCATGAAGCAAGGTCTCACAGTATAAGTAAAGTAAAAAGTCCGAAAATTGGTCATTTGTAATTTGATCATATAAAAAAAATATTTTTGTGATTTTATTGTTAAGTTTGTTTTTGGGATAAATAATTCTTTTCAACTACGGAACCCTTCATTGTGCGTGATCCGACACGCACTTGGCCGGTTCTTTTTTTAAATGTATGTTCGGGCATAACTTCGTCATATAGGTATAGACGGATTTGCAAAATAATTTTTTTGTTTGAAAGGGCATACTCTCGAGGTAGTCCCATTGTCACCAAGTCCGAATCAGATGAAGGGATCCCATGGAAATCGAGGGAAACCCTCAAATTTTATAGGCACACTTATAGCGATTTGGGTATTTTTTATAGTAACTCGTGCATTTGCTCTCGGAAAGCAACATTTGGTGAAGTGGAACTGATGATGAAGATCACAGCTGGCCATCGGAACTACTCAATTATACCTAGGTATTTCACCGGTTGCGATTCGATTACTTTAATATGGTTGCTAAGACAAGTAATCTATGCTCGTCAAAATGCATAATGGTGATGATAACTTCACCATGTAGCTCCAGTTCTCCTGGTTCTTGCTAGGAGAACTCCTCAATTTAACGTCCCTGCATCGGGAAAAGCAATATTTTGTGAAAGGTGATGAGCAGTTGACATTGGGCTATTGTAACTTAAGATAAATTACAAACTGACCCACTAAAAAGTGAAATATAAAAACTTTTTTACAAAAGAAAACAACCGACTTCCAAAAAAACACTAGGTATAAGTAAAGTGAAAAATAACTTTAATTTTGGAAGTCGGTGGCAAAAAACTAAAACACAGATCCAAAGACACCGACTTCCAAAATTAAAGTTATTTTTTTGTTTTATCTTGTATACCTAGATGTCGATAGCATCACGATTGTGGAGTTTCGCTAACTAATTTAATTGACCCTTTATTTACATTTATTTAGGAGCTCGTGGCTAAGTAATAACAGCTGCACGGGTCGATCCGTCAGGTTAAGCTACGCTTGCCGGGGTTGGTCAGTGGATGGGTGACCATCTTTACATAACGAGATTCCTCCGTGCCTCGGAAAGCACGTTAAGCCGTTGGTCCCGGCTGTTATTCGTGGTTCTTTGACAGTCGTTACGGGTCGTCAGAAGCCCGAAAGTGACAACCAGTCTTACCAAGGGGTATCGTATTACCCAGTAACTGGGTTGTGGAGGTCAGATAGGCAGTCGCTCCATGTAAAATACTGGTATTCAGCTGCATCCGGTTAGACTGGAAGCCGACCCCAACATAGTTGGGAAAAGGCTAGGCAGATTGATTTTTTTTATTTACATTTATTTCTGTACAAACATGGCTTAGGCAGAGACATACGGGTTAGACAGTGCACACAGATTTCGCCAGTTTTTATGTTTGTCCTAAAACTAGCAACAAACTAACTAGAACACTTTTATTCATATTTCTAGACTGAAGGAAAGTCTCTCAAAAGACTTCCTCAACTGTTATTTGCCTACAGACTTCTAGCGCCATCACCACAAAACCCCTCTTGATTTTGACAGCGCAGCGGTTTAAAAAAAGAAGGCCACCGAAAGGCTGCGTTCCACTAATATCTTGATCAAACGCTCGCAAAGTGACACGTATTTGAAGTTTAAAGGCGTAAGCGTTCGTCCCAGCGCGTCCATCAGCCCCCAGTGGGGTGGCACAGATAAATATAGCCGTCGAAAGCGCGCCTCGCCACCCGTGTAGGTTTTCCATTCGATTAGTTTCGTTACATGCCACCCTTGTAAGCACACACGGAAACTTGTGTGTGTTTGTACGTGTCTGTGTGGGTGGCACCTTTTTGGTCAGCTAGATACTTAGTAGATTCGTTATATGACGAAACGTTGGGTGAAGAATATAAGGATATTGAAGAAACTGATGGAACGTTTTTAGGGAGTTGTGTTTTTATCAGAGACAAGATACATAATATAAACTGCAGGCGGAACGAATGAAACTTCCTACAATAGGTACATACCTACTCGTTCAGCCGGTCGGTACATACATAGTACCTACATCGAAGTATGTGTGTGCGGTGTCAAGGGATGTTTCACAGCAAGATTTCATAGGTACCTACTCAATCAATCTGCCCAGCGTTTTCCAACTATGTTGAGGTCGGCTTCCAGTCTAACCGGATGCAGCTGATTACCTACACAGCCCAGTAACTGGGTAATACGATACCCCTTGATGAGCCAAACACAAGACCTGCTTTATAGTTAGTTCAGTTAGTATGCAAAGTTTCATGATCTAATTTGAAGTACTTTTTGAATATCAGCGGTTTATTGTTCGGTTTGGAGGTAACTTTGGATTTTTTTTCTGTCGAGGAAATATATGGAATCGTGTTTTCGTCTAACATAATACCTAACATTAATCCTCAATAGTTGAGGAGCTTGTGGCTAAGTAATAACAGCCGCACGGGTTGATACGTCAGGTTAAGCTACGCTTGCCGGGGTTGGTCAGTGGATGGGTGACCATCTTTACATACCAAGATTCCTCCGTGCCTCGGAAAGCACGTTAAGCCGTAGGTCTCGGCTGGCTGGTATTCGTGGATCTTTGACAGTCGTTACGGGGCGTCAGAAGCCCGAAGGTCTGACAACCAGTCTTAACAAGGGGTATCGTATTACCCAGTAACTGGGTTGTGGAGGTCAGATAGGCAGTCACTCCATGTAAAATACTGGTATTCAGCTGCATCCGGTTAGACTGGAAGCCGACCACAACATAGTTGGGAAAAGGCTAGCCAGATTGATAGTTGAGGACAACCTAATTGATCACACACGATTGTTTCAATCTACAATACCTAGGTGTATTGTAGATTGAAACAATCGTGTGTGATCCCAATAATGATAGGATAATTATGTCAAGTTTTCCGTAATAAATTACGCAGTTTATATCTTTATAATAACTACTGCCCGTGGCTCGGCGGCTTTGCCTGCGTTGAGGTCAAAAAATACCCAACGAGAACGTACCTACTACCGCGATAAAAGTATCTATGTCCTAGCCCAGGTGTCGGTATACCTCTTTGACAAATTTCATCAAAATCCGTTCAGACGTTAAGGCGTTACTTTCGCATTTATAATATTAGCATGGACATGATTGCGAATGAGGGAATTTTGTAATAATAGTCCACTGGGGCGAACTTATAGAGCGCCTACTAAAATTATGATAGCAACAAGTCTCAACTACACGCAGAAATAAATCATCAGGCGCTGATGAAGTTTGTAGTAGTCTCACGTATAATTTATTTGTATATTTTTTTAATCTATATGACTGTCTTTATTAATAAAGTAGTAGTAATCATTTCGTTATTAGTGTATAAAGCACAAATAACTTATATTTGAAACACGAACAGTCTAACCACGGCACCCAATTACCATTCAAACGTTTTGACATTAACATTACTCTAGCAACTTAAAAAGAAATACTAACTTACCTAGAATATAAGTAAAAACTAGCTGACCAGGTAATTTAAAAAATATACTTAAGCTAATATTAGGCGCTTTGTTCAATTAAGCATGTTTACCCGCGGCGGTCATTAGTGTGATGCTATATAGGTCACTGAACCCGTTCTACCTACCTGTGAGGTAAGCCTCCACAGTATGATTCATACAAGCATGTTACCTAAAAAGGCTAACAATGCAGCATAACTGTTTTATTGTGTGTCGATCAGCTTGGCTGATTTTCTAGTGGCTATTCAACAGCGGTTGGCGAATCTGCGAATAATAATTTTCAGCGGAACTAGCTGTATTTTTTTTAAAGCTTTAAGGGCGAGCGCGCATTGCGGTGCGTTTTTCTACAGCATAATCTGTGAAGTATGGAATGTCTTTGAAGTGCGCGCACTGCGGTCTTGCGTTGCACTCGCCCTAAGTTATCTGAGAGTATTTTTCATACTCCAACAAACTAAGTATCTTCTTATGTACTCCAAGAAGTAATATACTAGCTTTTGCCTCGGCTTCGCCCGCATGAATGCCGGAAATTATTGCACAGGAAAGTAATATCGGTATAAAAAGTAACTACTTAGGTATCTTATTCCTAATCGGTTATGGTCTACCCATGGCCTTTTATCCAAATCCGTTCAGCCGTTTTAGCGTGAGAGCGTAATTAACAAACAAACAAACTCACTTTCGCATTTATAATATTAGTTAGGATATCTCTGTGATGAGACATGACATGAGAACCTACCTAGGTACCAACTTGCCTCCTTCCTTGAGTGTTGTAAAAAAAAAACCGGTCAAGAGCGAGACGGACTCGCGCACCGAGGGTTCCGTTCCGATTTCTGAAAAAGTGTGCTACATATAGACATCGTTTTATTTTTCCTGTAATCTTTACATAAACTTCTATCACATAGAATAATTTCAGATTTTTCGCTTTACAAACTTCGGAGATAAGGTGGGGGAACGGTATTTTTTTTACATTTTTCATCAAAAGTCGAAAACTATGTGACCTAAAAAATAATAAAAAAATGTTTGAGAATGTGCAAACAACGTTCTTTCATATGATACCCCACATGCTCTAGTCGCCTCACTTTGAATTTTTAAGACCCCCTTTCAGTCCCTGTTGCAAAAAAAACATAAATATTTTTATTTCTTACTTATTTGCAAAATAGTGGGGTAAACGTCATGTCAAACTGTTCTAAATTTCAAGTTGATTGCATTCGTAGCACCACAAGGGTTCCTTTTTTACCATTTTGGTACGGAACCCTAATATCTATGCATTTTTTGAGATTAACGTGCATTTTAATCTTAAAATAATTACAAAAAAAAAACTGTATATACCACCTAAAAAAAAAATGCCCATAAATGTAGGTACTTATGCTAAAATCATCATTAGGTGTGTTATAGAACTGCTGTAGACAGATTGTGGATTGCGTAATTATTTTCAATGAGATAATAGCAACCTTGTGCTGGGGCTTCTTTATCGAATTGTACCAAACATCCGACTAAAGCGATTAATTTGTGTGCTGTGAGACTAATAAAATACTTTAATGATATCGTGAAATCGCGTTGGAATTTACAAAACGGCATTCAGTCACGAAAGCTAAGTCGATATTATCGCGTTCCTGAACGCACCGCAGAGTTGTGTCATTGCCCGCCCGTGCTGTCAAAATATAAAAATGACTGGGGAATCAAGAAAAACTTTTTTGGGATTTGATTTTAGTACTCAAAGAGTAAGTAAAAAATAGTTTTATATTTGACGATGAGTGTATATTACTTTCTACAGTTTTACCGTTCTTTATCTGACATTTCTGTAACTTGCACGCAATTTTATGGAAATTCGCTTAGTTAATTAATTCCATAAAATTGATAAACAAGGTGATAACGTTTTAACTAATCATGTTTCGTCATTAAATTCGTCGCTATTGATTGATGGATTTGGTTGTACCTACTGAAAAGTTTACATTCGTATGATAAAAACTGTGCATCGTAAAATGTAAACTTTTAAAAGACTTATGAACATAATATAACTTAAATAAAATTATTAATTAAAAAGTACTTCGCTCTTTTGTCAGTCTGCTAGGGTAGGAAATCCACAGCTGTTTTTGTAAGTAATTTATTTTATAACTTCAGAACCTTTGTAACATAAGTAACTATAAAATAATAAATACAAGCATTGATGTTGAATTTAATTATTAAATTAATTTTTGAAGATAACCTTCCAAAAATAAAAAGGTACACCTACAATTCAGTTCCTATTAACTTACTTGGCAGATAATTTCATACAAATTCGGTTCCATTTTTGAATTTATTTGGTAAGTAGTGGCTATTCGGACATCGTGAAATAGGCCCTCAAACTAAGTAAACTCTGACAGTTAACCTTCATGAATGCATTAACTAGATAACATGCTCTGTTACAGTTAAAAGCCATAGTAATTGGTGAAGACTTCAGTGTGCTGCACGAGGCTGAGGTTGAATTTGATGTTGACCTGCCAGAATTCAGGTAGGCACCTAGTGTCCTTGCTTGCTCGTAACTAATACAATATAGTTGTAGTACTTCTTGAACTGAGAACAGCAAGAGCGCCTCTATAAGTCTAGTTGAGATAGCTATTTGGGTCTGCAATTCCAAAACTTTCTAATACCAACAATGGAATATCTAAAATTATTGAAACAACAAATATTTAATCAGTAACCAAACAACTTTAATTAGTTACCCATTATGATACAAATAAATAAAATTGAAGCGTCTGTTGCTAATAACAGGTTTTTAATACATACTGAAAGTTTAAATGGTACTTACTTATATATATATTATTTTTTAATTTTGTGTCTGTTTGTTTGTGTTGGCTAATCTCCGAAACGTCGGGACCGATTTTGATGGGACTTTCACTGACAGATAGCTGATTTTATAAGTACTTACTTTTTTTTAAGAATAGGTACTATTCTAGAAAGGTTTAGGTAGTGAAAAAAAGGTAAACAATCTTAATGTGTCTTTTATCTGTTTTTTGTTTTAAAACCTCCGTTTAAAATAAAATGCAACTAAAAACCAATGTAAATACAACAATAATGATTATTAAATCAATTGAACCATATTAGTTTAAGCAGTAGTTTGTTTAGTATGTGTTTGTGTAAAAAGTCACATCAAGATTGTTTACCTTTATTTTACCACCTAAACCTTTATTTTATAGGGTTCCACGCAAAAATTTAAAACCCATGAAATTGTGAACAAAATTTCTGTAGTCTTTTTTGTAAACTAGTTATTGGAGTGACATAATAAACAATTTTTTTTGTAGGACTGCGGGTGGAGTTGTGCGTGGTGTGGACCGTGGTGAGGTGATAGCACCACCACTGCTATGGGTGAAGGCACTCGACATGGTGATGGACCGCCTCGTTGTGGCAGGAGTTGACTTCTCCACCATTGAGGCAGTTTCAGGGGCTGGACAGGTAATTCTTGAAGTTTTGGTTCTTACCCCAAAAACCTATATTGTATTGCTGAGATTTTGTCATAAAAATTGGAGTAGTACATTCCCCAAACGGTTAGCAGGAGGTGTACCTTAGTACACCCGCATTTCACCAGAAATGTTTGAGTGCCATGTTATAGTGCAATGAATGAGCCCATAGAAAAACCCGAAAAAAATGCAAAGGAAAAAAATTAAAAAGTCGGGGAGGTGTCGTGGGATACTCGGTTGGAACGAAGTTCTTTTCGCTGTTTATTATGTATTAATCTGGAGCCATCTACTATAAGTTTTTAGCTTCTAAAAACTTATACTAGATGGCTCTTTATTAAAAACTAAAAGTTTCGACACCTGAAACTGACTGTATCGGTTTCGGGCATAACCATATACCATATAGCTCCCTATTTATTAGTTTTACTCTTAGACAGGAGGCCATGGACAGAGATTATACTCTTTGCCATAGAGTATAGTAATAGATTCGGCATAACGCTTTTTCTTTACGTGACGATTTCTACCAGTTTACTCCTACCGCAAGCCGCGTTAAAGAACTTCAATCTATCTACCCTTTCCTCAACTAAGTTGGGGTCGGCTTCCAGTCTAACCAGATGCAGCTGAATACCAGTATTTAACATGGAGCGACTGCCTATCTGGCCTCCACAACCCAGTAACTGGGTAATACGATACCCTTTGGTAAGACTGGTTGTCAGACTTTCGGGCTTCTGACGACCCGTAACGACTGTCAAAGATCTATGAATGTCAACCGGGACCAACGGCTTAACGTGCTTTCCGAGGCACGAAGGAGTCTCGGTATGAAATGATGGTCACTCATCCACGGACCAACCCCGGCAAGCGTAGCGATCGACCCGAGCGGCTGTTATTACTTAGCCACGAGCTCCTCTTAAAAGAGCTTCGTTCCAATAATTGACGCCATTTTAAACAATTTTTTTGTTCCAGCAACATGGCTCCGTGTGGTGGTCGAAGGACGCTGAGACCAAGCTCGGCAAGTTGTCACCAGACGAGTTCCTACACGCGCAGCTGGCGACGGCGTTCGTGACGGATTCTCCTGTGTGGATGGACTCCAGCACTACGGCAGACTGTAAGGCACTTGAAGAAGCTGTGGGAGCTGAGGTAACTCAAGAGAAGAATTACCTTCTTCCAGTTTTTGTTAACTTTATGCAATTTACATAAAAAAATGTAAAAGCGCTATGCTACCAGTTCAACCTAAGCAAACAACCAGTAAGGCAAACATTTGGTAGAAAAACATGAAAATAAGTCCGTCGGCCTACAACTATGTATTTAAATCTTATTTAAATAAAAATCGATGTGTGTGTTGTATGTATATTTCTTATGGAAACGACTGGAGCGATTTTTATGAAATTTTCAGGTAATCTTCAGATTAGCCCAGTGGATGATCCAGTGATGTTTTTTTTATTTATTATTTTTTTTCAACGTTCGGGCTACCCTTGCGAACCAACCCGGGGCCGGTCGCTAGTAAGATCTAAATAAAGACAAAACAAAGTTAGGCGAAGAAGAATTATTTAACACAAGGCGTACCTAATAGGATGTCATGTCCCTTCGGCAATAATTACTTCCGTACAAATTATTTATTTATTTATAACCTTTAATAAGTAGGTAATTCAGAGTTATAGCTGTTGTCATTCGTGGATCTTTGACAGTCGTTACGGGTCGTCAGAAGCCCGAAAGCCTGACAACCAGTCTTACTAAGGGGTATCGTATTACCCAGTTACTGGGTTGTGGAGGTCAGATAGGCAGTTGATCCATGTAAAATACTGTATTCAGCTGCATCCGGTTAGACTGGAAGCCGACCCCAACATAGTTGGGAAAAGGCTAGGCAGATTGATTGAGTTGTGTTACAATTGTTTAATCCAGTTTAATCTCAGTTCTGTGTCTCTGCAAAGGCAAAGGCTTCCTCGAACTCCTTCCAATTCTCCATATTCCTTGCTTGTCTAGTCCATGTCTTTCCCGCCAACCTCACCAAGTCATCCCTCCATACTAATATTCATCCCCTATTCAACCCCTTTAGGGTAGTTTAGGCTGTACTTCGTCTGTCAAGTGAATTTAACATTTTTCTTTTCTTCCAGGAATTATCGAAGATCACAGGCTCCCGCGCATACGAGCGTTTCACGGGTCCCCAAATCCGCAAGATGTTCCGATCCCGTCCGCGCGTGTACCAGGCGACCAGCAGGATATCGCTGGTGTCTTCCTTCGCCTGTTCGCTGCTGGCCGGCAAGATAGCGCCCATAGACCTGTCTGATGGCTCCGGCATGAACCTGCTGGATATCAGGACCATGCAGTGGGATGATAAGTGTTTGCAGGTGAGCTTGGAGACAGGATATGCTGTTACTAGCTTCGGCTCGCGTATTCGTCCGCGTGAAATTTCTTGTCCCCCCGACCCACCCGTCGTATCGCATAGAATTTTTAGAAGTTGTCCATCGCAAATACAGAAGAGAATATTATTCTGTAAATCACTGTTTATTTCTGACCAGCTTTTGCCCGCGGCTTCGCCCGCGTGGATGTCGGAAAATATTCCACGGGAACATACTACCGGGAAATCCTTCCTTATTCCTTGTCTACATTATAAAGGGAACCTCTGTTCAAAATTTCAGCTTTCTAGGTCCAGGGGTTTGGGCTGGGCGTTGATGAGTCAGTGAATCAGTCAGTCAGGACTTTTCTTTTTGTTTATACATATGCATAGATATCTGATTTTTAAATCTCCTTCCTGGTCTGTATTTTCTTCGTATATATACCCCAGGCATGTTTTTTTTAGGGTTCCGTACCTCATAAGGAAAAAACGGAACCCTTATATTATCACTTTGTCGTCCGTCTTTCTGTCAAGACCTTTTTTCTCAGGAAAGTGTGGAGGTATCAAGTTGAAATTAATATCATATACGTTGCCGGTTTTTTTGGTATAAAGTATCACAGTTGGTGATACTTTGTACCTACACAACCTAGCTAATAAGAAAAATATGACTTAAACTGCTAAATAACTATATAAACGTCCGTCCCCAGGCATGTGGCGACGAGTCTCTATCAACAAAGCTGGGCACCCCAGTTCCCAGCGCTACAGTGGTGGGCCCCATCTGTTCTTACTTCGTAGGAAGGTACGGGTTCAAGCCAGAGTGCCGAGTTATCGCCTTCACTGGGGATAACTGCTCAGCACTTGCAGGTAGGCCAATGCTGTTTAAAATGTTGTTGGATTATTATAGATCAGATATTCAGGTCCATATTTACATAAGCACGAGCTCCTCCAACTAGGAGTGCGTGGCTAAGTAATAACAGCCGCACGGGTCGATCGATCAGGTTAAGCTACGCTTGCCGGGGTTTGTCCGTGGATGGGTGACCATCTTTACATACCGAGACTACTCCGTGCTTCGGAAAGCACGTTAAGCCGTTGGTCCCGGCTGTCATTCGCGGATCTTTGACAATCGTTACGGGTCGTCAGAAGCCCGAAAGTCTGACAACCAGTCTTACCAAGGGGTATCGTATTACCCAGTTACTGGGTTGTGGAGGACAGATAGGCAGTCGCTCCATGTAAAATACTTGTATACAGCTGCAATCGTGAAAAAAAAACAGTTGTTGCCTACATTTTATTCGTATAACTCGTCAAAATGTAGGGAACAGCTGATTTTTTTTCGCGATTTCAGGTTTGCTCCCGTAGTAAAAGTTGTTCATAACTATGAGTAGGATGCCCTTGAATTAAATTTAACCTACAGGGTGTAAGGGACAGCCCTCCGCAGATTGATAGGGTGAATTCAGTACATCATACTAAGATGACCGGTACATGAAATTATTTCAGGAACGTTATGGGAATCCAATAAACCTGATTTGTTTTATTACCTCGCACGCAATGTATTGCTTCCGTGGCAAAACGCACGTAGCGAACGGTAGCGCAGTGAGTGTTCGGCTGCCCCACCCGCCAGGGGGTCAATTCTCGCGCCACTTGGCTCTAGCGACAGCGTAGTGCACAAGTTAGTTGAGTAGGTAGATACTTACGCGCAGGTACAGTAAAAGCGACAATAATTTAGCCTTCATTTAATTATTTTTATAACTGAAAGATGTTTAAAGTGGTGTATGGTACCTACTTATTGGTCAGTTTGTCAAGTACGGGTAGGGTTCAATGAAAAATAAAATAAGTAGGTTTTATGAAATAAGGAATAATGTTTTTATTTTGTATTTACGATGATGGCTGTATTCCCTCAAAAACCTTTATCTTTTCTGGCTTGCCTACGTAAAACGTTGTATCGTCTGCGAGGCATTTTTAAACAAATTAATACAAAAGTATTTTCCGCTCAACCAACAACAGTCTAAAACTTAACGAAAATAACAAGATGCAGATGAAACAAACAGTCAATAAAAATAAAAAAATACTAAGTACTTGCAAACATGCATTCAGGCTTCTCATTAGCTGCCCTTTCACACAGCGGGAATTCCGCTTTGGTAAAGCGAGTAAAGATAACAAAATAATAAGCACTAGAGTTAATTTTGTGCCAAACAATAGCTACAACTAACGTTGAAGTGGTTTTCGTTTTTTTACCCGACTGCGGCAAGTTAAAAAAGGAGCGTTATGTGTTTTTACCATAAGTACAATGCTTATTACATAGAAAAATAATGTAAATCAATCAGTCTTATTTCAATAGGTATCAAAAATTAATCCTACCTTAGAATCGCTCCGGTCGTATGAGATACGGCTCGAAATGACCTCCACCGAGACCTTCACGCACATTGGCACGGCGCAGGGTCTCCCCGTGCAAGCGGGTCAGCAAGTTGGGATCTTCGTTGCAGCTGTAGCGCAGCTGCTGGAATGTGTCTGTGATTCAATCTCGCATTTCTTCCTCACTCGCACATGCACTAACAAACACTTTTTCCTTTACGTAGCCCCACAAAAAGAAGTCTAAAAGTGTGAGACGCGGGCTCCATGATTCCGGCGCAATAGTCGAGCTGCAGTGCGTGTGCCTAGGCGTGGATTTTGACGGACCAGGTCTAAAACTCTTTCTACAGTTGCACCGCGAAGTGGTCTTCCGGCGCCTTCTTGATTGGGAACTATGGGCTGGTTATCTAGCACTCGTTGATAGACATTGGTAATTATCCGGGAGTCTGATGGATGCCGACGGTCAGGATACCTATCGATGTAATTTCTGAGCGCTTCCCTGGCATTTCCCCGAGCTTCCCCGTAGCACATTATCATTTCGCCATATTCACGAGCTTAGTGCTCGTGTAGCCATTTCTCACAGACAACAACACAAATGGGTAAGTACGTAAACTTCACGACGCGACTGCGCGAACAACAGCGAGCGATACTGCGCAGGACACAGTCGCAGGACAACTAAACTGTACTAATGACTACACGAAAAATCACACACAAAAACAGTGTTGTCAACTACTCAAAAAATTTTGCATGTTTCTTGCAAAAATGTTGTACAAAAATACCACTATTTTTAAGCTTGACTAAATGTTAGAGCTGTTATTTTTTTTGGAGAAATGAAACGATTAATTTGTCAATTTAATTCAAAGTTTATGTTAAGCAAATTAATAGCAGTGATAGCCCAGCGTGATAGAAGACTGGGCTTCCATTGCAGAGGGCTTACGTTCGATTCGCGACTCGACTACCAGTCGGTAGCTGCCGTAAAGCCATGAAAAGGCCCTTGGGTGGCTTGGAAACTGGATCCAGTGATCGCTTGAAAAGTAGAATTAATTAAGTAATTAGGTATGTACCTACCACGAATACTCAAGGGCACATTATGTGCGTTTTTCCTTTAGAAATTAAGTGCACTAAAAGATTTGCATTTAACATTAGAGGAGTTCTTATGTGAACCAAGTTTGATCTAACATTTTCGTTCACAAATTGAGGTTTATTAAGTTGGCAATACTGTTGCGACTCGGTAAATCGGAGCGTCTCGCTTGTCTCTATTGTATTGTATGCAAGTAGTATGCGGTGAGTTTGATGAACTCTGAAGCTATGCAGAAAGTGAACAGCTGATTTCGCGCGTAGTACGTTAGAGTATTTCGACATACATTGCTGTTTTTTGGATTTTAGCTGTTTTATTTACATAAATGGAGTGCTGCAAACAGAGAATGTAATTTTACATTGAAATAAAGGAATATTAGCCAAAAAAACGTTAAAAAAAATGAAACTTTTCCTGAGAAAATTTCCGGTGGAATATGATTCACAATAAGGAGCTGAATGCACCCTGTTAATTTGTGGAGGGCTGTCCCTTACACCCTGTATATACCCGAGGTCAATTTATTTGCGCGGAACCATCACTCACTGAAATAGTTTCTGAGATTGCAAGTGCTAAGTGAATGTTATACTATAATAATATTATATGTTCTGATAACACATCAAAAGCGTCGTTATCAGCACTTACTCTCCACCGTGATAAGACGCTCTTATCTATAACTACGATTTAATGTACAGTTTATCCTACTTGTAAGATATGTGTCATGATGGATTGTTTACTATTATACTGTCGAGAAGTTATGCTTTGTATTAGTTTAATGATACTTTAAATTGTGGTTCAATACTTTAATTGTAGGTTTATGACTGTGTTTAAATGTGGTTGGTTAAGTTCTAAAAACTAACATGAATAAGGATAATAAAAAAAAAGAAAAAAAAAAGAAACGTACCTCTCTTCACGGATGTAAAAAGAATGTAAAAAGAAGACTTTATAATGTATTGTTGTCTGACAGTTAGTTTCTTTCTCAGTCATAAATTAATAACTAGACGTCATTTTCTAACTAGATTATCTAGCTCGTGGCTAAGTGATAACAGCCGCACGAGTCGATCCATCAGGTTAAGCTACGCTTGCCGTGGTTGTTCCGTGAATGGGTGACCATCTTTACATACCGAGACTCCTCCGTGCCTCGCCGTTGGTCCCGGCTGTCACTCGTGGATTTTTGACTGTCGTTACGGGTCGTCAGAAGCCCGAAAGTCTGACAAACAGTCTTACCAAGGGTATCGTATTACCCAGTTACTGTGGAGGTCAGATAGGCAGTCACTCCATGTAAAATACTGGTATTCAGCTGCATCCGGTTAGTCGACCCCAACTTAGTTAGGAAAAGGCTCGGCAGATTTATTTTTCGAACTAGACTCACTATAAATTATGTTTTTTTTTTTTGTAATACCCCTGCATCACACACACACGTACATTCGTCATTCACACACACACACGTCAAATTTGTCGTCAAACACTATTATTAACAAATAACAACACATGACATTATTTTGAGAGACAGCAAACTCATGACAATGACATTATCTCAGGTCTCCGCCTCCGCTCCGGCTGGGTGGGCCTGTCCCTGGGCACCAGCGACACGTTGCTCCTGGGGCTTCAGGCCCCCGCGGCCCCACCTGCGGGCCACGTGCTCGTGGGCCCCACGCCCGACGCTCCCTACATGGCGCTCCTGTGCTTCGCCAACGGCTCCCTCACGAGACAGAACCACCGCGACAGATTGGCGGCGAAGAGCTGGGATGCCTTCAATGATCTACTCACAGACACTGTCAGGGGGAACATGGGCTATATGGGTGAGTTATAGGAGAATATAGGGTCTTATTAAATTAGGTAGCGAAACTTCGCAGACGTGATAGGTGTCGAACACGACAAAAAAAATAAAGTTGATAAAATTTGATTTGATATCGATAGAAAAAAACTCTGTGTACGGTTCACGTACAATGTATTATACTGCATACGCAGCAACCTACTTACTTCCTTCACTTGTATTAGCGTTAAACATAGTTGACAAATTACTACTAACGCGAGCGCTGCGGATTAGCATCTAATGTTTACTTGTAAATCGGGCTACATAATAAACGATCAAGTGTTACTAAATCCGTGGTTTCCGTCAACTCACCTAAACTGACTTTAAGGGCGAGCGCGCACTGCGGTGCGTTTTTGTAACGCATAATCTGTGAAGTATGGAATGTCTTTGAAGTGCGCGTACTGCGGTCATGCGTTTTGTTACTGTAGGCCCCGCCCAGTGCTGTAGAACTAACGGAACGCACCGCAGTGCGCGCTCGCCCTAACTACTTCAAGTGAGCGAACTATAACTTATTGTACAAGTGCCTACTACTTCCGGACCTTACACTCTGTTTTAAACTGATATTTTTAGTGACTACACTACCGGCGGCGGTTGATGACCCCCCAAAAAAACATAAATTATTTTTTGTGGTTCATGTTTAGATATCGATACCCATCACGTAAGCGGAGTTTCGCTACGTAATTTTATGTATATATAAATTCTTCTGTGCGTGTGTTCGTCACATAACTCCTCCTAAACGACTGGACCGATTTGGATGAAAATTTCTGTGTATATTTCAATTGGATCCTGGATGGGTTGAAAACACATTTGGACCCGGTAGGTGGCGCTGCAGTCGGGCTCTAGGATCGTTCAGACAGGACATCGTCTGTCGGGACCGCTAGTAAATAATAAGTTAATGAATTTCCCTTAGGTATCTACTACGACACGGCAGAGATAGTCCCTCGCGCGGCCGCGGGGCGCTGGGTGCAGGACGCGGGCGGGCGCGCGGCGGAGCGGCCCGCGCCGCAGTTCGAGGCGCGCGCGCTGCTGGAAGGCCAGGCGCTGGCCCGGCGGGCACATGCTGAGGACATGGGTTTCACACTTGGTGGGTCTACATATCTTCAGATGAGCAACACGGTTTTAGACCCGCCAGAAGCACCACCAGTAACCTAATTAACTACATGAGTTACATTGTACCTGAAGTGGATGCTGGAGGACAGGCAGATGTAGCTTTCTTTGACTACAAAAAAGCTTTCGACCTGGTGGATAATGACATACTGCTCACAAAAATGGCAGGTGTAGGGTTTACTCCCCAATTACTAAAATTTTTTGCCAGTTACATGCGTGACAGGCAGCAGTATGTAGAATATGCGGGGAGTAGGTCAGAAAATTATTTTACCAGGTCGGGAGTAAGTCAGGGCAGCAACCTCGGTCCGTTGGGATTCATATTAATGATAAATGACCTTCCTAAGGTTGTCAAGGATGCTCATTGCACTCTATTTGCAGATGATCTGAAATTGTATCTTGCGGTTAGGAACAGAGAAGATTGCCAAAAGTTACAACAAGATATAGATAGGGTGGTAGCTTGGAGTAAACATAATAGTTTACAATTTAACATCTCGAAGTGCATGACTATGACTTTCAGCCGGGCACGCTCTCCAGTGACGTACCAATACCAAATTGATGGGGTACCAATAGTGAAAGTGTCAGAAGTCAGAGATCTAGGGGTCAACTTCTCCTCTAAACTAGAATTTCGAGAATATGTAACCAAAATCTGTAAAAAAGCCTACAGAAATTTGGGATTCGTGCTTCGGGTAGCTAGGGGCTTTACTAATATCGAGGCAATTATGGCATTGTATAACTCTTTAGTGAGAAGACAATTAGAGTTTAACGCAGTCATCTGGTCTCCACATGAAGCTAAATATAGTATCATGTTGGAGAGAGTGCAGAATAAATTTATTAGATATTTATATAAAAAGATTTACGGAGTATACCCATTTTACCCAAATAAGTATCCTACCTTATTCACTTTAGGTATGGTAGGGTACAATGAGTTAAAAGTTAGAAGGAATTTAGCACTAGTCTCGTATATCTTTAAGGTACTGAGGGGAAAGATTCACAATCCAGGCGTGTTGCAGCAACTATGCATGTGTGTTCCGGACAGGTACGTGTGGCGGAGGCGGCGGCCGTGGCTGCTGGTGGTGCCGCGCGGCCGCACTAAGCTGGTGAATGAGGCACCGTTTACTCGCGCACTCCGTATCCTCAACCGTATAGCGGAAGACTTAGATTTATTTTGTTGTACTCTGGGTGGGTTCATAGTGAGAGCTCTCTATGAAATAAGTTATGGTCCTATTGTAACATAGATAATTATTGTGTATGTAGATTGTAGTAGCAAGAAGTACCTAGAAATGTATTTAGTTTGTAACCAACCATGTAGCGGTAGTTTAAAAATAATAGTTGTCTACATTATCGCATTAGGTGTTAAACCTGTAAAGATAATTGTATGGTGGGAAATAAATAAAATCTATCTTTACGAGACTTGATAATTAAAAATTAGTAAACAATCTCAAAGTACACAATCTCAGAATACACTAGTTTTTTTTGGGCCGTAGGATCCGACTGCTCTTGTTTTATTCAACGAAATTTCCAAACGGCTTGTTGACACTTCCCGTGACCCAAGGGCTGGCTTTTACCTTGGCCAGAGGCTTAGCATTGCCATACAACGTGGGAATGCCGCCAGTCTCTTGGGTACTTACCAGTCGACAGCGATGCGGAGGAACTTTTCGACGCCATATTTAATTTTTTTAATAGTTTTAGTTAGGATATAATTTTGTTATTTTTAGGTTATGTATAAATAAATGAGAAAATTTGCTAAGTCTAAAATAAGAAGGCAAAGGATGCAAAGTTGCACTGATCCCGTATTGTCCCTTTTTTAGAGTTCATACCAAAATGGTAAAATGGAACCTTTATGGTTCCTGGGACTCAGTCTGTCTGTCTGTCTGTCACAGCTGGATATCTCAAGAACTACTATTGCTTATCAACTTATTTTGAACAGTTTTAGATGACGTTTGCCCAACTATTTTGCAAATAAGGAAGATTTTTTTTTTTTGCAACGGGGACTGAAAGGAGGTCTTAAAAATGCGAAGTAGGACTTTGCTCTTTCACTATGATACCCCACATGGCCCTCTAATAGGGCATGTGGGGTATCATATGAGAGAGCGCTGTTTGCACATTCTCAAGAATTTTTAGGGTTCCGTACCTCAAAAGGAAAAAAAGGAACCCTTAAGGATCACTTCGTTGTCAGTCTGTCCGTATGTCTGTCAAGATCCTTTTTATCAGGAACGCATGGAGGTATTAGGTTGAAATTAATAGCAAATACGTAGATCTATGGTCCCTTGGAGCTCTAAAAAAAATCAAGCTTCTAAATCAGCGCATTAAAAAAACACGGCCATTTATGCGACATATTTTGATACTCGCAAGTAAATCAAAATCTATTGGGTACTTACCGTTGACCTACAATCATGAATTTTGGCATGAAGCAAGGTAAGTAAAGGAAAAAGTCCGAAAATTGTTCATTTGTAATTGTACCCTTCGTTGTGCGTGATCCAACATGCACTTGGCCGGTTTTTTAGGGTTCCGTACCAAAATGGTAAAAAGGAACCCTTATGGTGTGACTCAGTCTGTCTGTCTGTCTGAGCGCTGTTTGCACATTCTCAAACATTTGTTTTCTTTTTTTAGGCCGCAGTTTTCGAGTTTTGATGAAAAATGTAAAAAAAAATACCGTCCCCCCCCCCCCCCCCCCTTAACTCCGAAGTTTGCAAAGAGAAAAATCTGAAATTATTCTGTGTGATAGAAGTTTATGTAAAGATTACAGGAAAAATAAAACGATGTCTCTAAATAGCACACTTTTTCAGAAATCTATATTTATATATTATGGTACGGAACCTTCGGTGCGCGAGTCCTACTCGCTCTTGACCGTTTTTTTTTCTATAATATAAATGTCACGTTCCAGACAAGTCGTCCCGTCTGATAGCGACGGGCGGCGCTTCAGTCAACAAGGAGCTGCTGCAGATATTTGCGGACGTGTTCGACACACCGGTATACGTTCAGGTAAACTACACTTATACGTTAATTTGTGATTTATATGGTGAACAGAATAAAGAGTATTTACCTTATGGGTAACTGCAGTCAGCGTCAAAAATATCGGGACGAGAAGACTGTTCAAAATGATCTCAACAACTAATAAAATTAAACTTTATCTCAATTGTATAAAGTTCTTGTCAGAATGACAGTTGTCGTGTACTGTCTTCATTCTGAAACATTCCTTGTGTCATTGAGTTAATATTTAATTTTCATAGTTAATATTTAATTTTGACGACACGGTTGGCGCAGTGGTTGAGCGATTGACTGCTGCGCAGCATGTCGCGGGTTCGATTCCCGCACGGAACAAATATTTGTACGACCTACAAGTATTTGTTCCGAGTCTGGGTGTTTTTCTATCTATAATATGTATGTATTTACAAAAAAAAAATGTATATATGTAGTTTATCAGCCATCTCGTTACCATAATACAAGCATTAGGTTGCTTAGCTTGGGACTAGATGGCGTTGTGTGAAATGTCCAAGGATATTTGATATTTATATTTATAGTTGTTTAGACCATTTTGAAGTCTGTTCGTCTCGATATTATTGACGCTGACTGTACAGTTTTGAGCCGTTTGAAGGTGAAGCGTTGAGGTCATGGGGCTCGAGTGCGCGTCTCCATTTTAAGGAAAATCGTGGCAGTGCTGCCGGTCGGCTCGTTTCCAGGTGGCAACGATGTGGACGAGTACTTCGAAGCCTTTTGTTTTTGTATATATTTATATCATCTAATTTAGTACCTAGTGTAAATATTTTATTGTGTAATAATTGTATGCGTTTTAAATGGTAATAAAAAAATAATACTATACAGGGTGTAAGGGACAGCCCTCCGCAAACTGATAGGGTGAATTCAGTATGTCATACTAAGATGACCGGTACATGAAATTTTATCAGGAACGTTAAGGGAATCCAATAAACCTGATTTGTTTGTGTTTTTGTGCATAAATCGGAGCGTCTATTACTGGTTGGGAGGTGTAGGTAATAGGTATGCGGTGAGTTCGATGAACTCTGTAGCTAGACAGAAAGTGAACAGCTGATTTCACGCGTCGTTGGTTAGAGTATTTCAACATCCATTGCTGGTTTTTTTTTGCAGTTTTTTTTTACATAAATGGAGTGCTGCAAACACGCAATGCAATTTTACATTGAAATAATGAAAATGTAACTGAAAAAAAAATTGAAAAAATTTAAATTTTCCTGACAAAATTTCTGGTGTAATATGATTCAAAATGAGGAGCTGAATGCACCCTGTTAGTTTGCGGAGGGCTGTCCCTTACACCCTGTATAAATTATAGAGTATAATAGCTATCAATCTGCAATATATGGATTTGATAATGGTGAAGGCTTGATTGAAAAAAAAATATAATTAATATTTTTTACAGGATCAGCACGCTAATGCTGCGTTACTAGGAGCTGCGATCCGCGCCGCTGAAGTTTGGAGCACCGAGACTGGCACCACACTGCCAGGTTAGTTGTGTCTACTTTCTACCTGCTTTAGTTATAGTTATTAGAGCTCGTGGCTAAGTAATAACAGCCGTGGACTGACTCTGGCATGGACCCCATTAGGGATTTTAATTATGATACTTAACACAAAAAAATTGTCGCTAATTAGTCTGAATTTGCCGCCAAATATCAGAATTTGGCGGTTAGTGGTTCAAAAGTTATAAGGGTTCATAGGTGGCCGATCTCCCCCCGAGTGGTGGAGAGGGTCTCCCCAGCTTGGCCACATTTATATCTCAAAACCAAGGCCACCTAGCGAAGATCTGTTTTCTCCCAAATTTAGTCGCTAATTAGTTGCAAGGTTTCGCCAAGTCACAGATTTAGTCGGGGTCTTAGTTTAGAAGATACAATGAGTTAAATTTTTAAGTATAGTCCAAGAGCTGGATCGAACAGGATAAAATCTTTATTTATTTGGGACAAAAAACAGGTATACATTACAGCATTAACAAAGTAGTTATTATACAGTCGAAAAAACGTATAACCCACACTATTGTCCACGAAATAACATCGGAGTATGATAGACGAACGCATGCTAAATGAGAAGAAAATAATAAAAAGTAGGTACATATTTAGAAGAAAACACTACTTATATGTATACTGACGAATCGAAGGAAGCGGATGAAATAAGCAACTGTCTTATTGACGACTTGCAAGTGATTCTGAAACTAGTCTTTTAAATTTAGATTTGGTCCGTGGTTTTGCTCGTTTTTTCGACTTTTCCTTTGGCTGTATTCATGTTACTGAGAAAAAGCAGTAACATAATAATTAATCTAAATCTTGACCACAATTTGATGATGCTTTAGTTGTCACAATATTATGAACTTTTTTGACGTTCATATATTTTTGAAGCCTTAAAGGGCCATTATATTAATGAACTCTACTGTATGATGAGAGTGCAGTGAGCATGTGTTTTGTGCGTTATCAAAGTTACACCTTGCTTCGCTATTTCCAGGATCAGAACTGAAGGTGTCTCCAGTAGCGACTCCGTACCCCGACCACGACAAGATCTACACGCCGATGCTGGCTCGCTACCGACAGATCATTGAAACCATTCCCAAACTAGGCTAAAGCTCTAACTCAGTCACACTTAACTTTAAGGTCCGTATTACAGAAGGAAACTCAAGCACTGATCTTTGTTTAAATCTAGTTTAAAACTAATTTCAACCAATCAAATGGCTTGAATCTAGTTTTAAGTAATGCTTGAGTATTGAGTGACGTTCTGTAATACGGCCCTAAGAGTAACGACGTATCACATTTACGTATGCAATTACCTGTTGAAATCTATTTGGTGCTAATTAGTGCCTGTGTCTTTATCCTGTCTTTTATGGTTTGTAGCTAAGTAAGAGATCTACATATGTCCGCGAGGCATAAGCTGAGATTTGTGTGAGTGATCACCAAAATGGTACGAGAGCCCATGACCAAAATTTTTGTCTTAGGTACCGTTTTACGTAAGACGAAATCTTCAATCGTTTTACAACGATGCGACATGATTTTGGTCATGGCCTCTCGTACTAAAAGAACAAAAGTCGATTGCCAAAAAGCAGTATAAACCGGTTTTAAACCAAGCAAAGGACGAATCGCGCTCTATGCCGGACGTCACAACTACACTATCTATGTGCACTCACACAAATGCAAAGCTCAGCTTAAACCTCGCGCACTGTAACTCAATGTATCGCCGTAATCTTATGATTACGTAAAAAAAGAAAAAATATGTGTCCAATATTTTTTAACTATCTAAAATTTCATGACGGACAAAAAAAAATTTTGTCATCATACTCATCATCCCTATTGTCAACTGAAGTACTTACTAGCTCAAGACTGGAAATTTATAACATATTTCCAAATTCAAACGAAAATTCGCTCTGTATAATTTATTGTTATTCGGCAAATCTTTAATTAGTTTATGGCTAGAGAGATGTTGATAAAATTTATATAATAATCTACCATTGTGGTAATTGAGCTTATGAAGGGATGTAAACGTGATAACACAAAAAAAAAAAATATTTGGTAATTTATTTTTTTGGGGTCACCGACTTTAAGTAGTGTAGTTACTTGAAATATCAGTTGACTAAACAAACACAAACTTATCTCAACTCAAACTTAACCACACCACCTACACAATGAGCGGTCAACAACCCGAAAAAAAATCATCAATTTTTTTTTTGTTTTATCCCGTTTAGATATCGATTTTTTCATCACGTCTCGGGAGTTTCGCTTGCTAGTTTAATTTGTCCCTGTAGCATAGACAACTTTATACAATGACGTACTTTTTTAAATTGTAACTCCAGTGAATTAGCATTTAACTTTTAATTTGGTAGTAGACAACTTTATACAATGACGTACTTTTTTAAATTGTAACTCCAGTGAATTAGCATTTAACTTTTAATGTGGTAGTAGACAACTTTATACAATGACGTACTTTTTTAAATTGTAACTCCAGTGAATTAGCATTTAACTTTTAAGGTGGTAGTAGACAACTTTATACAATGCCGTACTTTTTAAAATTGTAACTCCAGTGAATTAGCATTTAACTTTTAATGTGGTAGTAGACAACTTTATACAATGACGTACTTTTTTAAATTGTAACTCCAGTGAATTAGCATTTAACTTTTAATGTGGTAGTAGACAACTTTATACAATGACGTACTTTTTTAAATTGTAACTCCAGTGAATTAGCATTTAACTTTTAATGTGGTAGTAGACAACTTTATACAATGACGTACTTTTTTAAATTGTAACTCCAGTGAATTAGCATTTAACTTTTAATGTGGTAGTAGACAACTTTATACAATGACGTACTTTTTTAAATTGTAACTCCAGTGAATTAGCATTTAACTTTTAATGTGGTAGTAGACAACTTTATACAATGACGTACTTTTTTAAATTGTAACTCCAGTGAATTAGCATTTAACTTTTAATGTGGTAGTAGACAACTTTATACAATGACGTACTTTTTTAAATTGTAACTCCAGTGAATTAGCATTTAACTTTTAATGTGGTAGTCGTGTCAAGTTTGCTTTTGAGCTTCGAGCACGTTATGCTTAACTTAATTCTCACATTTTAAAGTACCTAAGTAGTACATTCCATTTTATTCTTACAGCATTTATTACTTGTTACAAGAGTTTATTGTTGAGTTTTGTTATCGAGTCGGTCAGAATCTGATGTCATGTGATCATAGTTTTAAGTGATGTATTTTAAAGACATTTTATTTACAATTTTACTCGACAATCTCATGGTGCTTTGCTGTGCAATATACAGTTTTATACATTCCATCAATGTTTATTTTTATTTGTAAGCATATTATTAATGTTTTAGAGGCAGATTTTAAACAAAATCATTAAAACTTTGTTTTAGAATGAGAAATGTGTAATAATAATCATTACCTACACGATCTGCTTAAAATAAATAATTGCAATTAACTGTTTAAAAAACATGGTTGGAGAGCTTTTTGTTATTATATATATTGTATTTTTTGTTATTTTTTATACATTTTTGTAATAAATGTTTGCTAGAAATATACTTGTTTTAATTGTGGTTTTTACGGCTTTCGCCCACCGACTAACTGATATAATAATGGTGCCGATTCTCTTGTTCAATAACTGAACTAAAATGATAGGATCACTATATTTTACTAACAGGCAGCGCGAAAAAAGGACGGCTATAGCTATTAACTATGTTAGAGAGTTTTAACTAGTTTATGCCTTGCACTTCACCGTGTTTTTAACGTGTCGTCTTTTGAATGGAAATAATAGTTCCAACTAAATTCATTTACGTCAGCCTGTTTCTTGTTATAATAGAGAAAAAGTTAGCAATAGCACAGATTAATACAGACGGGACACTCCGCAGTTTAAGTATGAAGCTACAAGGACGCAGCTTGCTCATCTCACTGGGTCAGTTCAGTGTGGGCTGCCGCGCACCGGCCGGCTCGCTCGTTAGTTCGATACTCACGCGCCGCGTCGTAAAAGAAGACAACCTTAACGAGTCAGAAGGTACAAGAGTTACGCGATAGAAAGAGAGGCAACTTGTAGATGAATATAACTGTAGGTAATAAGCGTTGTGCGACATGAATTGCACTTTATTGTGTCGTACCAAGAGTCGCTTTTTATTTAAATGATTTTGCGGAGTGTCCCATCTGTATTAAGTTTAGTTTGTGCACAACAGAATGAGGACAAAGAAATACAAAAAAGAGGAGCTCGTATCTAAGTAATTACACAGCCGCACGGGTCGATCCATCTGGTTAAGCTAGGCTTACCGGGGTTGGTCAGTGGATGGGTTACCATCTTTACATACTGAGACTCCTCTGTGCCTCGGAAAGCACGTTAAGCCGTTGGTCCCGACTGTCATTCGTGGATCTCTGACAGTCGTTACAGGTCGTCAGAAGCCCGAAAGTCTGACAACCAGTCTTACCCAGTTAGTGGGTTGTGGAGGTCAGATAGGCAGTCGCTCCATGTAAAATACTGGTATTCAGCTGCATCCAGTTAGCCTGGAAGCCGACCCCAACATAGTTGGGAAAAGGCTAAGCAGATTGTGCACAACAGAATCGATGTTCCTCTATGGATGTCGGTATCCTTACAAAGTAGGCAATAAGAAGACTGTACTGTTATATGTCATAGATATTTATTTAATTAATTGGTATACATTTCAATACTTCAAGACTTACACTGCTACATTGAACATGATAATCATTGTAACAAGAAAACATTTGAAAGCGTCTTGAAACATGTAGTTTAAGCACAGATTAATACAGATGGGACACTCCGCAGTTTAGGTATGAAGCTACAAGTACGCGGCGGGCCCCGTCCGCGGGGCTAATTCAGTAGGTCAGAAGGTATAAGAGTTACGCGATAGAAAGAGAGGCAACTTGTAGTTGAATATAACTGTAGGTAATAAGCATTATGTGCGACCTGAATTGCACTTTATTGTGTCGTAGCAAGAGTCGCTTTTTATTTAAATGATTTTGCGGAGTGTCCTATCTGTATTAATCTGTGGTTTAAGACACAAACCACTGTGTTGAATCCAAACCAAAATGAAAGAAATTACATATTTGTCTAAGAAATGAATCTACTTCTTGCGACCACCGCGCTCCTTGACTTGTAGGTGTAACACGGCGCCGGGCGGCACATTGTAATACGCCAAAGTGTTCGTATCCTTGAAGAATAGACCCTGGAACATACAATCAGTGAGTTAGTTTAGGCAGCCTCAACTAAAAGCTCAATTTACACGGCGCAAGTATGCCTGTGGCATACCATCAAATTGTAGGGCAAATATCTGGCACCAACTAAACAACACTACAATATTAAAGCAGGATACGGGCAAGTTAGTTTCCCTCCAAAACTGGTATAGGTGTAAAAAGCCAGTACAATAAAATCGCACGTATAATAAAATTGCACGTACAATAAAATCGCGTTCAATTCTGGCATGAACATTTTCTGTCATTCAAACATGAGCGAACGGAACAAGACGTTCAATAAAATTGAAAGAAATATTTGGCAACGCAAATACGGGTATAATACTTGAATTAATTGTACAATGACGTGCAATTCGTGTTTAAACGAGGCAAAATTTGCTTTCAATAATCGCCTTGCAATTTTACTGCCTCGGTGTAAGTCGCATGCGATTTTATACAATGGCAAAACTTGCATTCAATTATTGTATGCCATTTTATGGAAATCGCACGCGTGTAAACACAATGCAATTCTTGAATGGCAATACAATTGAACCTGCTTTATGGCATGCGATTAATGCTCTTGAACGTTCCAGAAACTTGCACCGTGTAAATGGAGCTTCATAAACAAAGGATGTTATATGGATGTCGTGAGAAGGTAAAGGGAAGCATCCAGCAAAAAGTCAATTATTGAACTTGTCCAGAACTTCGGCAGGCACCTTATCACTTTCAAATCAACCAACACACATTCCTTCTGATTCTTCAAACAAAGGAAGCGGGCGGGGGAAAGGAAGCATGTATCACAATAGTTACAGCTATTTTTGCCATAAGGACAACATTGCTGTTATCCAAAGAAATTACTAGCACCTGAGATATTTCAACTTAGGCCGATTTTTCAATCGTCAGATAGTTTTCATCTGAGGACAGCTGACGATTGAAAAATCGGCCTTTAGTCGTTTAAACCCACGGGCAGTACCGGTGTAGTAGGCGGTGGTAAGTCACTTGCTCGTCATAAAACGTTTACGGTCTATTTTTGCTTTCTGGGGTTGTGAGTCTGACAGTTGGATAGATCCAACCTTAGCGAAGTTTCAATTTATTGGGAGTTTATTGTCATGAGTGAGAGGAGACCGTGGCTAAGTAATAACAGCCGCACGGATCGATCCATCAGGTTAAGCTACGCTTACCGGAGTTGATCCTTAGATGGGTGACCATCTTTACATACCGAGACCCCTCCGTGCCTCGGAAAGCACGTTAAGCCGTTGGTCCCGGCTATCATTCGTGGATCTTTAGACAGTCGTTACGGGTCGCCAGAAGCCCGAAAGTCTGTCATCCAGTCTGATAGACAGTCGCTCCATGTAAAATACTGGTATTTAGTTGCATCCGGTTAGATTGGAAGCCGACTCCAACATAGTTGGAGTTAGTGGGAAAAGGTTACGCAGATTAATTATTGTCATAAGTGAAAAAGCGATTACTAGGTTGACTGTACCTACTAGCTACTACATTGTTCATTGTGCACGCTTACCTCGTAATGCAGCTTCTGCTTGGCAGTGGGCATGTTGGTGGAGCGCTGCAGCATGTTCTTGAGCTCGCCCACCGTCGTGCCCAGCGGCAGGCTCATCGGCAGCGCGCGCCCGTCCAGGCGCCACTCCGCGCGCTCCGGGAGCGACGGCAGCGCCACCTGCAGAGCACGAATACAAATCGTTTAGTTGCAATGCAATGTAGGTATACAGATAACATGGACTTTTACCCGCCAGAAGTTGTCCTGTCAAACTTTAAATTTATTTTATTTCTATTTGTTTTTCTTTTATACCATCCCAGTAAAGAAAACAAAACAAAAAAATATTCAAATCGGGCAATCCATTTTTGAGCTTTAGCGAGACTAATGAACAGCGTATGATTTTTATATATAAGAAGATAATCACGAAAAACCTGTAAAAATGCGACGTTGTCAGCCTGCGTGGGATAAACGCTCTCTGAGTCGTAACTCTTCAAGCTGAATAAACTGATCTCTTTCTTTTCGAACATCCTAAACCACGATCGAGTATCGTTGGTTTAAGTGGTTTTTTAAGTACATCGGGGGCCTATTTCATAAAATGACGGGTGACAGGCGACAATTCTTCAACTTTACAAGATTTTTCATAGTTTTAGTGCTTTAATGTGCTTTATGTCGTGAAAGTATGTTTTGTGAGTGCAGCTTACCTGTAGCGGTGCGAGTCCAGGGTGCCGGGCTATCCAGGAGTGTTCCGGTTCAAGCGCATCCTCAGTGCGCGCGCGCTTGGCGGCGGGACCGTCGTCCTCTTCTACTGCCACTGCGCCGAATGGGAACCCGGCTGCAGTCACTGCACCTGAAATTACACGAATTTATCTTGTTATTGCCTTTTAATCTATGCATGTTGTAAATTAAAATCGCTTTCATGTCTGTCCGTGTGACCGCGTTCTTCTAAAGCTCCATTAATACGTTGCAAGTTTCTGGAACGTTCAAGAGCAATAATCACATGCCACAAAGCACGTTCAATTTTATTGCCATTCAAGAATCGCATGCAAGTGTTTTCACGCGTGCGATTTCCATAAATGGCATACAATAATTGAATGCAAGTTTTGCCATTCAATAAAATCGCATGCGACTTACACCGAGGCCGAGGCAATAAAATTGCAAGACGATTTTTCCATGCAAGTTTTGCCTCGTTTAAACAGAGTTGCACATCCTTGTACAATTGATTCAATTATTACTATTCAATTATTAATTGAATAGTAATAATTGAATTGAATAGTAATAATAATTATTACTATTCAATTATTAATTGCGGACGGTATTTTTTTACATTTTTCATTTCATCAAAAGTCGAAAACTATGAAGCCTAAAAAAAATGTTTCAGAATGTGCAAACAGCGCTCTTTCATATGATACCCCCACATGCCCTAGTAGCCCCACTTCGAATTTTTAAGACCCCCTTTCAGTCCCTGTTGCAAAAAAAAAAAAGATTTTTTATTTCTTTCTTATTTGAAAAATAGTTGGGCAAACGTCATCTAAAACTGTTCCAAATTTCATGTTAGCATTAGCATTAGTATTTCTTGAGAGCGAGAGGGAGAGAGAGCTGTGACAGACAGACAGACAGACAAAGTCGCACCATAAGGGTTTTACCATTTTGTACGAAACCCTAATAAAAGCTTTAAAAAAAATTCAGTCAGCAACAAATTGTACACAGAAACAAAAATGCAATCTTGTGCAAGCGCAGTTTTGTTTTTTTTTTTAATTTTTATTAGCCCGTACTGTCCCACCGCTGGACAAAGGCCGTCCACCAATCTGTGTCTATTGTTATGTTAAGAAAATCAAATAAATACAGACCTACAGCACCAACAGCAGTCACTGCTCCAACTGGCGTCGGTATCAACGGTGGTCGTGGAGCCATCGGCGGCAACACCATCAGCGACGGCAGCGGCTGCAGCAGCACGGGCTGCGGGGCCGGGGGCGCGGGAGGCGCGGGCGCAGGGGGCGGCGGGCGCGGCGGCGGCGCGGGCGCCATGCGGGGCGGCGGGGCGCGGGAGGCGCCCGGCGCGCCCACCGGCTTCGGACCGATCTTCTCTTTTTCTTCGTCGGGAAGTAGACCTTTGACCTGTTATTTACGTAAACACAAAGAAAAATACTATACTAACTAAACTAAACCAACTATTTGTTGGAATCTGTGTTTTCTGGTACTTAAGTATAACTAGTATCCATTAACCCCTCAAGTGTCGAATGCACCCCATGTGTGCATAAGAAAAACCCTTTTTCTGTTCGGTACATAAGCTTATATCACATATATATAAATGTAAAAAAACATCATCAGATGGAAAACCAATCAAATCATTAGTTGTGAACTTATGGAGTTCGCAGCTAACCTCCCCTCCCCCCCCGCGTGTCAAATGCACCCCAAGTGTGCAAAAGGACAAAACTTTACATAATAGGTATATAAGCTTAGATCACGTATATATAAACGTAAAAAAACATCATCCGATGGAAAACATATCATTATCAGTAGTTGTGAACCTATGGGGTTCGCAACTAACCCCCAACCCTCCCCACTCGCTGGGGTTTTGGGTCTAAAATCAGCCAAACTCAGACACTTGATGGGTTAAGGCCCGCTTGCACCTCACACTAATCACTAATGCTCGGTTTCTGAGGTTTTTAAACTGAGTTTATCCATTCAATAGTGATTATTAATCATAAATCTTTATTTATCTCAACATCATTATTATAGGCACTAGTTATTAATTTCACAATCTTAAATAGAGAAAGGTGTTTGGTCTGGTTCAATATCGTATTTCTGAACACTTCGTTAAGTGTTCAGTACAAATATGATACATCTCCGCTCAGTGGTATCCACTGAAGCTGAGTGGAGACGAGATTGGTTGTTTAAAACACATCTTCTCTCCTCACTCTCATCTCCACTTTGGTGCGGTCCAGGCCTTAGAGAGGTGTATTGATGATTTTTATGGTTATAATTATGTAAATACATATTTATTATTGTCGCGAATCATATTCAGATCAACATTCAACCTGATACAGGCCTGCAAATTGCAAAAAACGTAAGAAAATTTGAATTTCGCGGGACACCCTGGCGCTCAGGCACTGTTAGAAAAAAATATCCGACCTGTTTTCTCAAAAATGGGCTCCCCAGTATACAATAACCATAAGTTGCTGTGGTTTACCTGGAAATCGGAAGCAAGGAAAATCTACTCAGGTGGATATCCACACATGACTCCGCCCTGGAGTGTAAATGTCGTGCTGTTCCACAAACAATGGGACACTTAATATCGTGTCCAGCATGGAAAATCTGCTCAGGTGGATATTCACAGATTACTGGAGTGTAAATGTGGTGTGCTGTTCCACAAACAATGGGACACTTAATATCGTGTCCAGCACGCTTAGCATAACGACGTTTTGTCGACGGAAGAATAGACAAAACTACACTTTGCCATGCTTAGACGCGTAGAATGCGTACAAATATTTCTACTATCTACCATTTTGTCTATTCTTCCGTCGACAAAACTCGTTTCTATGGTGGTCATGCTAAGCGTGCAGCATGGAAAATCTGCTCAGGTGGATATTCACAGATTACTGGAGTGTAAATGAGGTGTGCTGTTCCACAAACAATGGGACACTTAATATCTTGTCCTGTCAGCTGCACGTTACAGGAGCTGATGGATGCTACTGAAGGTTTTCTGGGGCGACTCCATTTAGATTGCCATCGACATGCTAAGAACAAGATTGCAATACCTTGTGTATCTGCTGTATCTGATCCTCCAGCGTGATGTGCGCGCGCGCGGCCCTCGTGGCGGCTTCCACACTGGAAGTGTGTCCGTCCCACGTGACGCGGTCGTCGCGCCGTCTCTCTTCCTCGCCGATCTTCTTACCGATGGCCGTCTCCTCGTCACCCACGCCGAAGATATCCGTACGACGTTCGGCGAGCTACGGAATAAATATTAACAGTTGAAATAGGTGGCTCAAGGGTTCCATTATATGGACGACGTGAATTCATTCATGTCGTTCATATAATGGACCCACCACTAACTTGACGATTTTTTTCTTGACACATTTTGGATTTTGAAAATGTATCAGAATCTATAATCTATTAATACTATAAAACGGACAGACAGACAGACGGACAACAAAGTGATCCTATAAGGGTTCAGTTTTTTTTTCCTTTTGATTTACGGAACCCTAAAAAACAAAGTTGCTTTTTGTGTATGCCTGTGTGATCGCTTAGTTCTCCGATATTACACCTATATAGCACAGAAATTTCTTTGTATTGACATGTTGCCACATCACATCAGTAGATTGGATGTGATGTGGCAACATGTCAAAACAAAGAAATTTCTGTTTGCACCTGTGAAAAGCATGGGCGGTTTACTGATATCGTGTTAAAAAACAAATAAATATGTGTAATAAAATTGAGTCTGTATGGAAGCCATTTTTATGCATTTTTTTTTTAGTGAAGTGCTTCTATTAGCTGTATATTGAAGAAAGACGAAAGTACCTGTTTAAGCGAAGCCTCAATGGCAGCCCCCGGCGCGAGAGCTTCATCCCTGTCCGTGCGCTCGGCGGCGGCGCGGTCCCGCTGCTCCAGCCAGCGCGGGTCCAGCAGACCAATGCGCACGTGGTCTGCCACCTTGTTGGCAGGTATCTTCTCTCCAGTGATAGGGGACACCAGCCATTCTTCTGACGCGGGAGCAGGTTGAGGCCTTGCGCGCTTCGGATCGTACTTCTTGACAACCACGCGGTCTGGACGCGGCGGTAATGGTGCTTCATCACCTGGCGCTCGCGGCCCGGAATCTGGAGGACCGTCGTCGTCTGATGATGAGCTGTCCTCCTCCATGTCCTGCACGCGGTTGTCGTCCGGCCGCTGTTGTTGGTGCGTGCGATCCTCCATCTCTGCGAGATCGTCATCAGACTCTGATTCCGACTCGGATTCCAACTGCATCTCTGTGTCGTCATCATCGTTTCCGTGTGTGATATCCTCGCCTCGCTCTTGGGCTAACACTCGCGCTCCGACTTCGAGAGGTGTAGTGGGAGGTGGGAAGTCTCCCGGCTCCCCAGCTGGGTAATCCACAGTTTCGACGACGACGAAGTCATGCCAGTCTATGGACGCGTATGCCAGACGTTCCTTTTCGATCTTGGCTTCATCAGCCGCTTTACGGCGCGCCTGGTGCGAGTGCCAGGCGGCTCTGCTGCGAGCTTGCTCTAACACACCGCTGCGCACTTCAGCAGCAAGCTTCGAAACTAATTCTTTTGGGGGCAACAGTACTTTCGTGTACTGTTCTAAAAGCCGCGTGAAATACTGGAACAGCGAGTGCTGCGGGCGGAGGAAGTCAAACTGATGGTTCCTCTCCTCCTTCTTCATCAAGTCTGTGAGGAACTGTCGTCCGTTTCGTGCAACAAACTGAGCAGTGAGTTTCACAATGTCGAGCTCGAGTGCTGAGATGGATGGTGGGTCTGCAATGAACTCGAACTCTGGCGGGGGGTCGCGGGGTGGGGGCGGCTCGGCGGGAGCTGCGGCCTTCAATAGTTCCTGTTGACGAAGGGCGGTGGCTGGCGCGAGCCCAGGCCGCTGGATTGCTGGGAGCCCTATTAAGGCTGGTATACCTGGGTCTGGACCTATTTAGAGAATAAATTGACGTTTAGCTACTGGTTAACAAGCTATATCAGACTATGTTTATGTAGTTGATAAATTGAGGACTTGAGGGGAGTATCAAGTGAAAATATTCAAGAGAGTAATTTATTTATAATTTATGATGAGGTATTAAAGGTGCAGTAAATCAATATAAAATTGCAAAATGGTTCTGAAAATATGAAATGAAGTTTAATTTTTAAATTTTTGGTTTGCACAAAATATATCATAGTAGGATTTTTTAAATGATAATGGGATTCTCAATAATCATTTAGTCAATCAATCAAGTCAAGAGTGAAGGTGCTATGGTGGACAGATGGCATCATGTTGTGAAACCCCAACAGGTTTCAAGTTGTCATGCAATCCCCAATCAATATTGGAGAGCCCTTCAATCATAAGAACAAGTAATTTGTTCTTTAACAAAAATTAATAACATTTCGAACTTACCTTTCCCCTCTCTGATCTCCTTGACCTTATGCTGATAGTAAGCATGGTACGGATCCCCAGAGTTGAGGAAGTTGAACTTTGGGTTGCCAAGCTCATTCTGACGAATACGAGCCTCAAACTCAGGCCCATTACGAGCTACGAAACTTGCAGTCTTGTCCACAATATCTAGAGAACGATGTTAAGGAAATTCTGATTTAAAAGCCTGAAAATAAATTTCATAGATAAAAGAATGATAGGTTACCTATTTATCAAGGATGAAATCATAACTACTAATGACGTGTGGCAGTCAAAACTCCAAGATTTATTCTTCGGACTGTAGAATGCTGCTGAAAAAGATGAGGATTAAATAAATATGTTTTACTAATCAATATTATGTTTGGTCATCGTTTTTCAAGAACCTAATGACAATATGTCTATAAAACTTCGGTAATCTGTCTTAGCAACAAGATAACTAGCAATTACTGAGATGCAGATTCGGTTACAAGAAAACCAAACAGAAATGTACCCGTTTGTTTTTAAGGTTATGATGCAAAACCTGGGTTAACCATTCCCAATTCAAATGGTACAATAAATTCCTACTTATCATTACGACAATATAATGTGTGTAGATAGTTTATTTTCAAAGGATACTCCTCACTTCTGGCGGAGGATAAATGATGCCAATGACTGGTGCAGGGGGAGCTTGGGGCTCTTCCAACGGCGGCTCCATGGCCATACCCGGTGGAGGTAACACGTCAATCGAAGGCATATTTGCCTTATAAACTCTTCTCTGCTATTATTTTAACACTCAACTCTAGTTTAGGCGAAATATTATCATTTTAAACACAGGAATACGCTTTAATACAGACGCGACGTACGGACGCGACGAACGAAAGTGACACTGACAGTGACAATGACAACTAACTGACATCAAATTACAGCAGACATAACGGACTGCCCTCGTCACACAGATAAAATATATTTGTTCTGAAGCACGGATCGGATAGATTAATATTTAGTCGATTTTAATATTGTTTAAAAAACACATTTAATACTATAATAATAATACAGTAAAATAGAAACACAAAATATTGCTTGGATATCTAAAACTATGATCCAGAATGCCGGTGGCCTAGATGGCCCAATGTCGGCGCGAGTGTCACTGGCTACATTAACATCAAAAATAAAGTAAAATGGCGGATTTGGGATGACATATTGTGGAGTTCGAAATTTTTTTGTCTTCTATAAGACAAAAAAATTTCGAACTCCACAATATGTAAAAATAAAGTAAAATGGCGGATTTGGGATGACATATTGTGGAGTTCGAAATTTTTTTGTCTTATAGAAGACAAAAAAAATTTCGAACTCCACAATATTTCATCCCAAATCCGCCATTTTACTTTATTTTTGATGTTAATGTAGCCAGTGACACTCGCGCCACCAAGGCAAATCTAAAGACGTATAATTTATCCAAATCCGTTCATTCGTTTAGGAGTTACGAGGGAACAAAGAAACGGACATACATACATACATAGTTACATACAGGTCAAATATATAACCCTCCTTTTGAGCTTCGCCGCAGTCGGGTAAAAAGTTGTCTAGTTTATTTTTGGTAGTGTGAAGAATCGCCGCTAGTGGACTCGTGAAAGAGAAGTTGGCAACACTGATAAAGATTAAACTGCCTTCTAGTAAGGATTTTGCGGGATATCTTTCAAAAGTTCATTGAACTCTATCATTTTATTTGATTTACTTTGATTTGCCGATTTGAAAGTAGTAGGTAACGGCTTTGGATATACTTAACGGCTTCTATTTTTTTCCAAGAATTATCATTTCATTGTTTTAATGCTTTCTATAAAATACAAAAAGTAGAATGATGCTAGAGGTGATGAGTGCTTAGATGAGTGAGTGCATGGCAATGATATTATAAGTAAAACTTATAATATCATTGGTGCATGGTATTACTTTTTATCAAGGGCATTGAACCTCAAGCCTCAAGCTTTTTACTTTTTATAGTGTAGGTACTAGCTTTTTTGTCCGCGGCTTTGCCCGCGCATGCATTATTAATGATTAAACGAACTTACCTGTACGTGAAGTTCGATCATAATTATACGAAGTGCTTCGTCCGAAGAGATTAGAAGAGAGATGTATTATTGAACACAATGTAGTAACGCTTAGGTGTTACCACTTCAGCACTATAGTTTAGAGGGTATTCGTTATACACATTATGGCAACACAATTTATTACCCTAATGCTTCCCTGCCTGCATGGACATCCAGTCGGTCGAGCTTCATTGGTTTAGAGACTCAAACATATTTCCGGAACTTCTGGGATATCCAGGGTGGGCGGGACTTTCTAATCTCTTCGGACGAAGCACTTCGTATAATTATGATCGAACTTCACGTACAGGTAAGTTCGTTTAATCATTAATTATACTCGTGCTTCGTCCTCAAGATTAGAAGAGAGATGTATTATTGAACACAATGTAGATATTGAGAGAGTGAGAGTGGCGGAAATATGAAAATAATTAAAATAAATTTTATCTCATAGAAACATTTATTTTAAATTACCTTGATACGACAAAAACAAATATCGATACGTAATTGTGCCTATTAACTATATGTATAGCTAACAAAACAATGAGATACGTAACAAAACTGAAGGTTCTATAATCTGCGTAACGTAAGTATCAATAATTATTAATAGGTACATTAATTAATGATATTCATTTATCTAATGTACAAGGGGAACCTACTGCCCTTGCTACAGCGATATTATCCTCTTTGTCCATAATTGGTCTGCAAAGGTAGTGGAATTGCCGTTCCAGCCAGCAGTTTTTCGTATGTCGTCAAGGTTTACTCCTTGTATTAATGCCATAGATGTTGCAGCATGTCGTGTGCTATGGGAGGAAAACACTGTTACGTCAATTCCACTATCTTTCATGGTAGACTTAATCCATCGACTACGAGTTTGAGTCATAACATGATTGAACGGTTTACGATGGCTAATAACCAGTTGATTTGAATTTCTTAGATTTATAGTCTTATCTTATAAGGTAAGTAACTATTTGATCAGTATTAATTTTAGACAGTGTCTGTGCCCGATGAGCTGTAATGAGAGCTAGAAGGTAGAACACTTCTTCGAAAGCTGCTCTAGTGTTAGGCTTTCGTTAGGAAACAATGTGGATAAATAATTTAGAACGACATTTGCACCCCATGTTACGTTATACCGCGGCTGTCTTAATGTATATACAACTTTACAAAACCTTATGATTCGATCATCGTCAGAAATGTCACCAACAATTAAGGAAATTACTATTAATTGTCCTATTTTGGGCACCATCGTTAAATATCTGTGCATGAAAATCTAAAATGATTGGAATGTATGGTTTGTACATATCAATTAAATTTGCAGAACAAAAATTATACCAACGTTTTAGGCAAACGTCGTATTGTTTGAAAGTGTTGTCCAACATCAAAGCGAGCACGATGTCTAAGGCTGCGGCCGGAATGCATCGCTGCTGCATGGCCAACCAGGGTAACGTGAACCTGGATGTTTCGGTTGCTGGAATTGGTAATAATGACATCATTAGAGTCTACTTTTATCACATTGAAGATAAGTAATCGCTGAAATATGTTTGTGTAGGCCAATCGGGAACAACCATGATACTTTCAGCATTATCTGCTATAACTTTCCTTAAAGCCTTAAGAATGATTGCTACTCGTGGAAAAACATAAAGCAGATAGTTGTACCAATTGAAGGTGAAAGCATCAATCGCAAATGCCCCTGGATCTTTGTGCCAAGCGACATATGTTTCACATTTTTTATAAATGCGAGTAGCAAATAAATCAACTTGTGGAACTATCAATAAACGATCTATTATTTTTTGATAGCCGGTGTGAGACAGTACCCACTCTATGTCAGAATGGGTTCGTCGGGATTCCCTATCAGCAAGTACATTTTCTGATGATTTAATATAAGAAGCAAATATGATAATTTTACGGTCTTCACCATATATTTTGTAATTTTGGTAAGATGAGGATATTGGATACCTCCCATGCGATTAAATAGCTCACAGCAGTGGTGTTGTCAATTCTTAGTAATATTCGGCAATTCTCATAATTTTTGGCAAATATTTTGAGTCCAAAATAGGCTGCTAAAAGCTCAAGGTTATTTATATGCAGCGTAGCCTCGTTGTCAGACCAACTACCACAGGCTGTTTGCCCATTACATGCGGCACCCCACCCCGTTGTTGAGGCGTCAGAGTAAATTTCTAATACATAAGTATCGTTCCTAATTGTATGTACGGAATGATCTATGACCATATACCACCAGTTTATATCAGGTAACAATGACTGCGGTATTGTCATGAGCCTGTCGTAATCATCGTCATTTCGAAGTTAAGAAACTTGCAGCGTTCAAGTTCCTTTGTATATAACCACCCGTACCTACTCTATGGCAGGGCAGGTAGACACTAATAAACCTATTAACTGACCGAATTTCCTAATCTTACAAGGTTTCAATCTTTTAAAATTTTGTAGCTCTGTTTTGATTTTTAATTCTTTTCTCAGAGGGTAGACTTAATTCCTATTTATGAATGTCTATTAGGTAACCTAAATATTGACAAGACCTTGAGGGATTACCTACTCTTTTCCTCGATAATAACAAAATCTAGTACTTGTAGCATCTGAGTGATCTCAATGTTTTGCAAACATTCATGGCAGGTAACTATATCCAGCAAGAAAGAAATCGTAACCGCGAAACAACTTAATGACAGGCATCATCATCATCATTCATCATTTTCGTAAATATGAATGGAGCCATACGGATACCGAAGGACAGCACGTTAAATTCATATAACTTTTCATCAATAATGAAACGAAGGTATCTCCTTGAATCGTGATGAATATTGATAAGAAAATAAGCATCTTTTAAATCTACAAGTTTCAGCGCAGTACGTATGTCCCGTAGCCCGAGTATTCTACTATCTACGGTATTTCATCTAATTTGAAATGTTCTGAATCAATGAAGGTAAGTATTCAATTTTTTTAAATTAAGAATAAATCTCATTTGACGTTTATGTATCTGATGATTAAAATTAATTTTGTAACCGTTTATCCATGACAATACGGTAAGGTCTTTACTTAATAACGACCATTGTTTATGAAAATGGGCAACTCTGCCCGCGTAACGTACCGAATCTATAGAGGGCGGTTCCGCTTGGGTCGCTGCGAGAATGCTTGCAACGAGTTCCTGTGCGGTTGCGCGTTTCGAGCAGCAGGTGGAGGTTGCTGCGGCGGCGGATCCCTCACCTGCCTACGAGCCGGGATCCTCGCCTTCCAGTTAAAATGCCTGTGGTTGTATGTTTTATTCGCCGAAGTCGAACCTTTAGGTTTGGTTGTTTCTGGTCTCATTTCAAAGCTAGATTTTGAGACAGCCTTCGCTGTTTTGAGGGTATCAGCGAGATCATTTCCAAAGAGGAACTTATCGATCTTTGTGGTATCCAGCTGGTCCTTCAACTCTTTTTTAAGTGAATATAGTGCAAAATTACGCCTAGCTTGAGATTCTGAATGTTGAATATCACATAATATTCTACCAACATCCATAAGATCTTTTAACAGAGTATGGTGTCTCTCCCTGGCGTCAAGCTGCTCGGATATAATCTTGCCCAAGGATGAAATCCCTGCAGGCTTTGTCTCTTTTATGTACTTGATCAGATGTAGCGGCTTAAATTTCTGCATTCAAGAGTGGTGCAGCTATTGTAGTACAGTTTCCTGGCACTAAAAACTTACTGGCAAGATCTTTACGAACATCTTTGTCCAGACCGGATGTTGCGATATGAGCAAATCTGGATGCGACATCCTTGTTTATATCCGGGCCGTATTCAACCGTTATTGATGGATCTGCTCCCAATATGTCCAGGATTTCATTATTGCAGTCTTCGTGGTCATTTGGGATGATCACATCTTCTGCCGGGGCAGACACTGCTGTCATTGGTGATACATCATCATCCACCACTAGTGGGTCTACAATGATAGTGTCTACATGCTCGTCAGGGTTTGTCGTTGCTTCCTGGTCTGTGAAGAGAGGGTAGCAATCGGACAATTTGTCAAAACGAAAATGCACACCTACATGGAAATGCAAAATCGGCAGTGTAAATAACAATCGGAAAATCACGATATTATTATAGTGATTATCAAATGCGGCGATATAGTCCCATAGACTAATCTGATGCATAAAAGTAATATACCTACAAACGTTTAACATGCACTTATTTTAATTATGCGGCAATGTAGTCCCACAGACTAATCTGAAGCATAATAGTAGGTAGGTCAATTGCGAGCAAAGACTCTTACTCCCTTTAATTACGGACATATGCGGCGATATAGTCCTGCAGACTAATCTGTTGCATTTAACGTGATCGTTAGTGATCAGGGCAATTGCTTTTTATGGTGTAGGTAATATAACCGTTGTTAAATTTCCAATATCCACTTAATGATTTGCAATGCGTGGGTACTTACTGTCGGGGTTCTCAGGTGGCGCCGGCGCGGGTGTAGAAGCCCTCGGTGAGCATGAGGATGAACTTGAAGACTGGCTCGAAGATCTTGACGAACTTAACCGAGAACAATTACGTCTATCGCGGCGCGAACGTTCTATTTCTTTTTCTAATTTTCTTAATTTTTTTGCTATGAATTTAAAATTATCTTCGTTAGTGCGTTTTGGCATTATTACTATTTAGAATTATTTGGTGCGGTAACTATAAGCTTGCGAAGTGGTTGAGCACTGAAAAGCGAATGAAGCTCGACCGACTGGATGTCCATGCAGGCAGGGAAGCATTAGGGTAATAAATTGTGTTGCCATAATGTGTATAACGAATACCCTCTAAACTATAGTGCTGAAGTGGTAACACCTAAGCGTTACTACATTGTGTTCAATAATACATCTCTCTTCTAATCTTGAGGACGAAGCACGAGTATAATACATATAAACCTTTCTCTTTATTTTAAAAAAACCGCATCAAAATAGTTTTAAAGATCTAAGCATACATAAGGACAGACCTTAGATAATATACACGTACATCAATTAATGTTTAATGTGGTTTAATGTCATTGGGACAGACAGACAGCGGGAAGCGACTTTGTTTTATACTATGTAGTGATTATCTATGGCGCACGGTGAGAGTGCTTCAGGGTCATCAAACTTAGAACTAAAAGCCTGGCAGAACTTGGATCATTATACTAAAAAATTCTGGAGTACCAAATGTAACTTAAAAATCTTCGTAAAGAAGTAGTTTTGTCATTAGTAGTATTATATTGCGAGAGCTTCGATCTGATGGATATAGAGGTCACTACTATAGCATTAAACAGACATATTAAAATGAATATTATGTTGTACGATATTACAACAATTGACGGACAGTATAATTTAGACGGGTTATTTTCTAAACATCATTTACCTTAGTGTTGTTTACTACCGTAATGGTAATTTTGTGTGTGTTTGTGGGTGTGTGTACTTATTTAATTTTAATTATTAAAATCAATTAATACTTTTATTTGCCATTCATTTTATTGCGTTTCTAGTTTTATGATGTTCCTTTTTTTTTAAACAGTTGTAACAGTTTATTTCGATATTTTTAGAAATTACTCCAAACAGAGTTAGTAGAATTCTAGAATTACGGCTACTGGTAACATTAATTTTCATGTCAATACGTCAGTATTGTCAGCTCAGAACAATAACAAAGCATAGAAGGAAGGCTAAAAACAGAATTCTGTAACTACCTTTATCCCGTTCTATTATTAGGTACGATAAAGGTACGATAAAGGATGTGGGAAAGAGATGAATGTTTTACTCTTTGTTTTACTTTCTTGGCATGGTCACAAGATCAATTGTCATTTGGTTAAAAAAGTTATAGTATGACGCGGCCAAATTTGATAGTACTTTGTTTCAATCACAGAGTACTTTGAATATACGGTTTCAATGTCTGACAGTTCGTTCATTGAACTACCTGACTTATTCGCGTGTTCATTGTTTACGTGTTTGTCGTAATCTTCCATGGTTTTGCGATGTTTTAATAATATTTCTACTGTTAGATTGCATGAATTCTTTGTTTAAATACAAACAGTGAGTGTGTGGACGCTGTGGAGCAATTTCTTGTGTGGTTGGGGGCTGCCAGTCCCATTCATAGCGAAAATAAAATGAACAATAAATATTGACCTTCCATCGGTAAGTTTTTGCTCAATTTCTTGTTGCATATGATCTGTTAAACGAATATAAATACATAACAAATATTGCTGTGTCACTATATAGCTGAAACCAGTCGCAATATTTATTCCAATAGAAGTTATTAGCGAATATTCGGAAATTGTTTTGGGGTTATCTTGATCAGCCATAGTGACGGAAATAATGTTGTCGATACTTTTCTTTTACAGATTTCCTAGACGATGTGAAAAAAAAAATGGATAAATTGTATTGGTAGACGAAATTGGACTCAGCCACATAATATGCTCCAAGCATTTAAAAAAAAAAAAACATCCATTATTATGATATAATTAAGGTATTTTATTGGCAATAAATAGTATCCCGTTCAAATTAAAACTTGATTTATTACATTACAGGAAATACTTATGGAAGTCTGCGAAGAAGGACATAGCGCAGTACTGCAAATTAAAAGAACCGCTCACCATCAACAGCAATCTAACGTGAAGACAGGTATAAAATTTCAGAAATATGTTCACTTGATATATGCGATACAATGATATTATATTAAAAATATCATTGATGCGATATTATTCTTCTAATTATCCCAGTCGGAAATATAATCGTGTGCAAATTTATTTATTTATTTTTAATAAAAAATACGTAATTGTAGGATCCCGTAGCAATGGAAGTTGAAACAGGACCTAGTACATCGGTACAGATTAATGAATCGCCACTGATATTGACATCTCGTGAAATCATCTCACATCAGTCAGGTAAGACATACAAATAAAACTATATAACTAAATAAAAATGATGATAAAAAATCTTACATAAATTTTATTGAGAACTGTTCGTTTTAGGAATCCTTGACACAGATGACAATAACAAATTCAGAAATAATTGGATTCCATCCCGATTCAAGAAGACTGCGCTTTTGGCGAGTTCCTGGTCGCCAGAGCCGACTCCAGAATCCTTAGGAAGTTCATCCGTATTATGGTGTGGGCTGGAATTCGCGTAACAGATTATTAAAGTTGCTAGGCATTTTATTTTTTTATTTAAAATATTATCTGGTCGTTATTTATTTTTTTATGTGCGAAAAGTTTTTGTCGCTTTGGTACCATTTTGAATTTTCATAATAAATTTTATTTTTTCACTAACAACCATTTTATTTAACGAAATAATTCAAATCTCTATTAAATTACGCTTCACTGATTTAAAATAATATGTTACATAATTAAAAAGTATTAAAATAAAAATTATTAGGTACTTTGAATACCCTTGTTCCCTAGATTTGGTTGAGTAGTCTATGATGTAAAATTCAAAAAAATATGAGAAAGTAAGTTGCTAAAAACATTTGCAAAACCGAATGTCTCCCACTTGTTTTCAATAAACTCATCAGTTATTATGGCAATTAAATACATTCTGGTTTAGCCGGGTCAGATTTAATACATGAAGAGCTGTCGGGAACCAAGGAAGAGTATTTAGTACATACTTTAAGTATTGTTTCATTTTGAACGCATATATTAAGTATTGGGATCATAAGGATGCCTAGTTAATTCAAAATTTTAGGTACGCACGGCTACAGATCAAGCTATACATTTCCAGTATAAGCTGATCTCGCATTGTATTTCCTTACAATGAGCGGTCAGTGTAAACTAGAAATGTATAGCTTGATGTGTAGCCGTGTGTACCTATATTATTCTTGGCAGTATAAGAAAGAATGTCATTGTAAATTCTATCGACGTTGAAATTGAGTGGGTACATCACTAGTCAGAATAAAATTAATGACAACCTACAAAATTTCGAAACGTCTTCTGTATACGTGTCCTTCTTTTACATCATAGCGGCTCCATAAGTCAAAATGAAACAAATATATTGAGTTCAGTTGCTATTTAACCACTACTTCTATGCTTGTTGTTCTTCTGAGATTGTCAGTCAGATTTTTTGTATTTAATTATTGCAAAACAATTAATAAAATTCTTACTTACTGGAAAGCAAGATAAGTACAATCAGTGACACCGATAAATACCAAGTAATGGTTAGAAATTACTATACAATTGTTACTGGAAAGCAAGATACTATCAGCGACGTAATCACCGACACCGTAATACCAAGTACCGAAATGACTATAAAATTCTTACTGGAAAGCAAGATACTATCAGCGACACCGATAAATACCAAGTAATGGCTAGAAATTACTATAAAAAACATTGTAAAAGGCCTCATAGTTCATGAAATAAATGTAATTAATTACCTAACAAGTTTATGATGTTTCATTTTATTTAATGTATGGATTACGATGGTAATGGTTTTAATAATCATTTATACTTAATCCATACATTAATTTAAAACGCTAAAAAGGAATGAGCAAGCTTTAATTAGGTACCTATAGCTATAGAAATAAATACAGATAAAGTTTTCATCGGAGAAATCTAGATGTCGCTGTTGTCCATTGCTTGAAAAACCCGTGAAGTCAGATCTCTATGCCCTATAAGTAAAAGTACTCTGTGGAGTGCTTGTCGAAATGACAAGACAGAAACGTCACAAAAGTTTATGAAGCCAGCATTTTATTTGTATCCAAAGAGGATCACTGTCTGTTACTTATAAAGGCTACACAGGCCGCCGGCAGGCGGTCATTCATAAAAACTGTCAAAAACTATTTTTATGAATGACCGCCTGCCGGCGGACTGCTAGCGGACTGTAAATGTGTGGGGCCCTTAGGTACCCTATGGTCAACTGTTCCAATCATGTTCCAAAATTACCAATCTGTACCGGACTTTTTCGCGGTTTGGAACTTTGGAGATCTACACACGAATGGCGGCCAGTGCGATCTATTTGGGCAAATAGTCAATACAGTCTCTTTATTTTGTGTTCCTTGTGCACGCATCCGGTGTATCGAACTTACGCAGCTTTGCGTGTTCAGAACGGCCTCTCCATGCGACGTATGCGAGATTGGTAAGCTTCGACAAAATAGGTAAGTAAGGTATATTCTGTATGGTTGCAGGACGCTTGCGTTGACTGCAAGTCCAACATACAGGTCGGGACGACTTTGGGATCATGAAATAAAAAAATAAGTGAAGAAAGTATTAAAGAGTATATTTTACTTTTATTCATGAGGGCCCATGAAAATAATCGTCAAAAACATAATCTATGTTAGTTAATTTATAATCAATACACACTTAAAATTAAAAAGTTTCAGGGAAAGCTAAGACTCTTGCTCCCCATACAAAGTGCTGCGATCGCCAATCGTTTTAGCTAGGCTACCACTTTGTTAAGAGAATACATCGAAGCGTAGTTTAGTTCGGTGTGTAAGTAAAATGGCTTTAGGGCTGTCTAGTTTCACGCGCGCACCGGAACTAAACGCGCGACAAAATGCTATAGTTAAATAAATTTTTAGCTTAGTAAGTTTTAACATACTTACATATTTAAACATCTTCGATTTAAAGCAAATTTTGCTGCACAACCAGGAATTTACGCATAATCCTATAAAACAGAAAATAGACGGTGGCGGTACTTATACTCATAGACTTATAAAAAAAGATGGACTCCGCGCCACGAATATCGAAAGTGAAGCACCGTACCGATCTATGTGTGCATGATTTGAGTACCTGCAAAGACGGCGTCGCTCGTGTCACGTAATGGCGGCCGGTCGGCATACTATGATGTAGATGTGTGCGCGAGGCGTGTTTGTACAAACGGTCCGGCATACTTACTGTGCTTCACTTGCGATATGCGTGGCGCGGAGTCCATCTTTTTTTATAAGTCTATACTTATACTTTGGTTAAATTCAGGTAGGTAAGTACATGGAAAATCCAAATGATTTAACCATAAACATTTGATTTTAGGAGTTTTAAAAACACAAAATGTATCGATGTATCCCCCTAACTGACATTGAACACCCCAAGAACAGCGTTATAAATGTTAACCTAAATTATTACTTGAATGGTTTTTGCCTACGCTAAACGATCTAAACTCAACTTACGTCTAAATATTTGTAAATACATTTATTTCGAGTGTTATTTGATACGTAGTATTTAAGGCCACGCGATTAATTCGGTATCTTCTATCGCTGCTATAGAAATGCTATGAACCTTACTTTTAGTTAATATCTTCGTACTTATTTCACTAGAGTGACGATATCATTAACAGATCTAACAGAGTATTAGACAAGGTATATTAATATCATTCTTAATATTACTAATTCTAATTTAATAAAATGTTAGTTGAGTCCATTGATAGCTGAATCATCTCGTTGTTCGTACGTGGACCGCGGTGCGATCTTTTCACGTTCTTCATTTCCCGCCAGGAAGATGGCCAAATGTTCCTGAAAAAGAGGGTAGATAAATAATTTGCGTAGCGCCATCTATTAGAGAACTTGATGGAAAGGTGGCTTGAAGTTAATTAAGCGCCATCTATAAACGACATCTGCAAGCTCGGACGAACTGCAAAATGATCTCCATCCAAGACATTCAGCAGTTTTGGTAAGTATAAGTAATTGATTCCTTGAAGAATAATAACGCCTTATATCTCTATAAATAGGCACCAATCGTGTGAGAACCTAGTACTTACTTTACGATTTACAACATTCAGCTAACTAGTCATCACGTCAAAATAAAAAAGCCGTAAGCGTAAGTAATTGTCTCTTTAACAGCAATATTTAAGAATCAAACGAACTTACCTAGTGAAGTTTGATTCCAATTATGCGAGGGTCTCAACCGAAGACGATTACAAATTTACTTGCAGCAGTACATGATAATGTGCCGTCTTTATCACACTTTTAGATACACATAAAAAAAAATAAAAAGTAAGGAAACAAAACTATGACGTAGTGTCCTGTCTCGCTCCCACTCCCGGCACACGGCGCGGTGCTGTGGCTACCGCGCTTTATTCATTAATTTTAGAGAAAGCTTCTAGCTGTTTACATATTTTTGTCTTTTCTTTTTTGTCTGTAGGGGTTTTCGTAGGGTTGGGTGGGATTGTAATCGTCTTCGGTTGAGACCCTCGCATAATTGGAATCAAACTTCACTAGGTAAGTTCGTTTGATTCTTAATTATACTTCGGGTCTCAACCGAAGACGATTACAAATTTACTTGCAGATGTTTAGAGTAAGTATCATCACAAAAAAGGGAAAGCAAACATTTCAATAGGTATTGTGATTCCTTTTACTAATCATTCAGGTTATCACAATAATTAAATATCTAAATATTCTTCTACTGATTAATCAGATTTCAATTGCTTGCTACATCCAGTGACATTTATCCTATTTTTTACAAAAACAGTAATTTCGATAGATTTACATGATTATACTTAACTTTAGTTTCTGCTTCTGGAGTAATAAAAAGGCTCATGCCCTATTACATGATAAAATGTTAGTGTACTATAGGTACGCCTCTGCCAAGCCCTTCGGGGAGACCCAGGCGTGATGTTATGATAATATGTTGTGTCTCAGTACAGGTAATTAAAGATCATTCAATATGAATAACTTCTCTGATTTATTATTTTAAGAAGACATTAGAAGTATTATTTTAGTGGTATTACTCCAACCTGTGGCCTTCCGTACCACTTGCAGGTTTACACCCAGTCTATGGGTGGCTGACGTGGAGATGTGATGAGTACTGTGGGCTCCGAATATCAATATGTCAATGCCGCTATCTTCTAAAACTTTTTTACTCAGTAAGCTAGTGTTTGCGAAAATAGGTAAGTACCTATGAGGTGTGGGTGTGGTGGGTTTTATGAGGTCTTCGAAGGCTAATGAACAGGTGGTCGTTTAATTGATTGTGACGTAAGGATGCAGTTTTATCAATACTTATAAGCATGAACAGCAGTAGCTGGAAATATGCATCAATTTTTGCGAATAAAGGGTAGATTCTGATTAGTGGTTGGAAGGTTCCAGGTCTCGAGGTTTTAAATAAGTCATATATTTTAATTACAATCATATTATCACTGTAGGTACTCATATTTTTTAATTTAATTAAATAGTGTCTACATCTTTTGCGCAGAAGCTATTGCTAATAGAGAAATAGTGACAAACATTCAAGTGTTACACCTATCCGTCTACGTATACTAACTGGTTATAATGCCGACCGGAGGAAAACCATAGAAGGAAAGGTCTTTCCAGTTGAAGGTGAAAGCATCTACATTTCAGAATGCGGATCGAGTTTTCATGAGGCGTATCTTAGACATTGATAGTTTTGTGAGCTAGCAAATAGGTCAAAATTGGGTACATCCAATTTATTTGTGATTTCCAAGAATGCATACTCAACTAGCTCCCATTATGTATCCACATTAATTTTACGTGATTCCCAATAAGCAATAATATTATCCAAAGATTTTACATACCAAACAAATATATGAATTTTCCTAAGTTCAAAGAAGTCCAAATATTCCAGGCTATTTCAATTAATTGGATGTGTTGTATACCCCTGTTCGATCCATGTAGCTGATCGTCGTTATGTTATCGATTCTCAACCGTAGCTATAGTGCAATTTCGAAGTTTAGAAGCGAATATTTTTAAACAATCCAATTCCTGTGTGAACCTTTATTACCGCAAGCTGTGAGTAACTGATGCATCGTTATATATTTCTACACAATAATAATTATTACGAGTACAAAATCTGAGTTTTTAATATTATTTATCCATCAATGAAAGTCTTGTTACAATGAATTATCCTGTTATAGTCGTTACAGTTAACCAGAGCTAGAAATTTTCCCTTTCAAATAATTTTGTATAATTCATCCGTAACCGATGGCAAGGCATGTAGACGTCAGTAGGCCTATGAATTCAGCAAAGTACCGGATTGAATACTTATTTAAATTTAAAAATTCTATAATTTTGTCTAAAATATACGATGTTTTTTCTCTTCAGGAAGATAAATAGTGATATCTCCTAGCCTAACCTTTTCCCAACATGTTGGGGTAGGCTTCCAGTCTAACCGGATGCAGCTGAATATCAGCATTTTACAAGGAACGACTTCCTATCTGACCTCCACAACCCAGTTACTGGTTAATATTATACCCCTTGGTAAGACTGGTTGTCAGACTTTTGGGCTTCTAACTACCTACCCGTAACGACTGTCAACCATCTGCGAATGACAGCCGATACCAACGGCTTAACGTGCTTTCCGAGGCACGAAGGGGTCTCGGTATATCGGATGGTCACCCATCCACGAACCAATCGCATGAAGCATAGCTGAATCTTTGATTGACCCGTGCCGCTGTTATTATTTAGCCAGCACGAGTTCCTTTCTACGGTATTGAAAATAAATCCTAAAAAATCACATTTTGGCGTTACTTGAATTCTATTACAAAACCTAAATATTGTAAAAGATTCTGTGTCATGTTAATATTGTAGAACCGTTCATCATAATGATTGTCCAATTTATAGAAAATCATCTAAGAAATTCGTAACTGAAATCAAACCTCTACCTTGTAGATACTGTAGAACAGATTTTAACAGTTTGGTAGACACAAATGGGTACCTACATAGAACAAAGGTGAGATGTGATCTCAATTCAAAACATAATTTCTTCCTTTCATGAGTACCTATTTATAGGTACTTATTAAAAAGTAGGCGTCTTTTAAATCTAAAGTTGCCATGAAATTATTTTTATCTAATAACCATAATGCTGTTCTGTTGAGGTCTCTATGGTTCCAAATAAAGCGATGTATGCCGTTAGCTTTTGGTAATGTAAATAATATGGGTGACATAAATTGTCCCTCGCCGGGCTCACAGGTTGTTGTAACTTTGATTTTAATAATCCTGTGATACAATTATCTATAGTAAAATCTTGCATTTCGACATCGATTTACGGAAATATCGGGGAGGAATAGGTTCAACGGTATACCTACTACGTATAGTCTCGTATCCAAGATAATAGGTAATATAGGATCACTGGTAATACGACAGCAATTATGAAAAAAGTATTTCACTCTACAAGCGAGTGCTACCTTGGCTAATGATGTCAGCGTCCCCTGGTCCTATGGCACGCCGAGGTGGTCGTCGTCTGGCGGTACGAGTCTGGGTGGTGATCTCGCGGTGCTGCTGCTGGCCTCCGTAGGGCGGTGTTCCAACGCGGCTGGCCGGCTGCTGCTCGCGGAACCCCCCTCGCGTTTAAAGCCTCTCTTGGGTATTGTGTTGTTGGAGGCTTATACGGAGCACGCTGAGTAGTCTTCGTCTCCAGACCAGATTTAGAAATCGCTTTTGCTGATTTGAGATGTTCAGAAAGGTTGGAACCGAATAAGTATTGATCGATCTTTGTGCTCTTCACAATTTCTCGAGTCTCCTTATTCAAATTGTTAGTTACGGCATATCGCCTCGACTGTGACACTTTAATTACAGTCACATGGTAGTCGTCCAGAATGTCATGGTTTTAGAATTTCCTGTGCTTGTGGGAGCGTGTCTTTACAAGCGAACAAAGCCCGAATAAGGACTAAACCTCTTCAGTTTTCACTGCCTCAGTGGCCACCAAAGTTATCGCTTCCTCGCAGCAGGCGGTACAATCGGTTTCGAGAGTGCCAGTGCGTCCTGTACATACATAATATGATTCCCTGAAATTGACTTGCTGTAAATGAGCATCGTCGTAGGAATTTAGTGTCTACGAACCTCAACGCGATTTACGCGGAGCAAGACAGTTAAGATCTCAACATGATTCACATGGAGGTTAGATAAATCTGTGTTACCTCAACACGATATACGTGGAGACAGGAGTAAAAGTTATATATGATTCCCTCAAATTGACTTCCTTGCTCGGGATTTCTTCACCTGTAAATGAGCATCGTCGTAGGAATTTAATGTCTACGAACCTCAACGCGATTTACGCGGAGCAAGACAATTAGGATCTCAACATGATTCACATGGAGGTTAAATAAATCTGTGTTACCTCAACACGATATACGTGGAGACAGGAGTAAAAATTATATATGATTTCCTCAAATTGACTTCCTTGCTCGTGATTTCTTCACCTGTAAATGAGCATCGTCGTAGGAATTTAATGTCTACGAACCTCAACGCGATTTACGCGGAGCAAGACAATTAGGATCTCAACATGATTCACATGGAGGTTAGATAAATCTGTGTTACCTCAACACGATATACGTGGAGACAGGAGTAAAAATTATATATGATTCCCTCAAATTCACTTCCTTGCTCGGGATTTCTTCACCTGTAAATGAGCATCGTCGTCGTAGGAATTTAATGTCTACGAAGCTCAACGCGATTTACGCGGAGCAAGACATTTAGGATCTCAACATGATTCACATGGAGGTTAGATAAATCTGTGTTACCTCAACACGATATACGTGGAGACGGGTTTATATTAATTACCATTTCATTATAATCATAATAATAACACAATAATAATAATAGCGTCATAATAATTCTGCAAGGCTACCGACGACTGATCTTGGTTTCCATTCCCAGGTCGGGCATTTTCTTTTTCCATCGGGAATCTGAGTAGGTACCTATACTACACAGTTCTGCCTGCCCCTTTAGGGAATACAGGCCTAATAATAACATCATAATAAATTATACCTTTTCCCATAAGTTATTAAATGAGGGTACACCGACAAGATTCATTATAAAAATGCGTTGAAGGAAAGTAGAACTAAGCAGTAACACCAGTAACACTAATGAATACTAATGATTAATAATATATAACTAGGCAAATAAATACCTTGTTCGTCCAGACATCCAACATCATTTTGCTCCTTCATAGCCATATACTTTCAAAATAAGAACGTTCCGAAGATGACGAATTAGTTCATCCGTATCTTTGCAGTGTACGCCTGAGTTTTTGAACCCTTTTCCGCAAACTACGATAATAATCATCACTACCTATCCTTAGATCGCGAACGCTTTCGTTTTCTCATTTTAAACTTTAATGTTCCTATAACAAACTAAAAAAAAAATAAAATAAACTGTGTATAAGATAATGATTTTAAGCAGTGTGACTCCGACAACACAAAAACACGTAATGAATAAAGCGCGGTAGCTACAGCACCGCGCCGTGTGCCGGGAGTGGGAGCGAGACAGGACACTACGTCATAGTTTTGTTTCCTTACTTTTTATTTTTTTTTATGTGTATCTAAAAGTGTGATAAAGACGGCACATTATCATGTACTGCTGCAAGTAAATTTGTAATCGTCTTCGGTTGAGACCCGAAGTATAATGTATACCTACAGGGTGTAAGGGACAGCCCTCCGCAAACTAACAGGGTGCATTCAGCTACTCATTTTGAATCATATTCCACCGGAAATTTCCTCAGGAAAATTTTCATTTTTTCAAATTTTCTTTCAGTTAAATTTAATTATTTCAAAGTAAAATTGCATTGTGTGTTCGAAGCACTCCATTTATGTAAAAAAAAACTGCAAAAAAATCAGCAAAAAAAAACCAGCAATGGATGTTGAATTACTCTAACCAACGACGCGTGAAATCAGCTGTTCACTTTCTGTCTAGCTACAGAGTTCATCGAACTCACCGCATACCTATTACCTTCCCCTACCAACCAGTAATAGACGCTCCGATTTGTGCACAAAAACACAAACAAATCTGGATTATTGGATTCCCTTAAAGTTCCTGAAAAAATTTCATGTACCGGTCATCTTAGTATGACATACTGAATTCACCCTATCAGTTTGCGGAGGGCTGTCCCTTACACCCTGTATTGTTACTGTTCTTGTTTGTTATTATTTGTTGTAGTATTGTTGTTATTGTGTGTTGTTGTTGTTGTGTGTTATTGTTGTTATGGTTTTATTTTGTGTATTGTTCCACCAGAATTCGTTTTCAAATGTTACCAAGTATGTTTTGGAAGCAGTCTGCAGGTGCTGCAGCAGACTCTCCAACTTGCTGCGCCACTCCTTCACCTCGGTCAACGCAGTCTCCACGGGCACTGTCTGCGAATCACACCAGAACAAATTATTACAGGCTATTCAAATCCTTGTTTCCAATTAAGTAGATGTTATTTCCACTTAACTTTATATTAGTGTGAATTCAGTTGATTTCAGAAAGACTATTGAAAAATTCATGAAAATGAGTAGTGATATGAGTGAGCATTAAAGTTGTTTTTTTTTAAAAAACACACGTTTACATTTTTGGAAACTAAATCGCGAACAATTCTATGGTTTATTATTAGACATAACTACTCAACGCTTGGTATTTCCAGAAGGGTTCTGAAGCACATTTCGTCAATTGTATTGTGTGCCATGCCGGGCACAAATCTAGACTTCAGGTAGCTACTGAGAATTTCCTAATCCTAACATCTAATGATAGTTTGCCAGAACCGGGGTTCGAAGTTTTCGAACCCAAGGCGGGGGACTTGGGTTCGAACGCCGGTCGGTCGCACATTATGCACTACACACAGTAGTCGCACTTGCAACCACAAAGCCACAAAACTAACAATTTAAAGTATGTTTATATATTATATATAAGCGGATCATTACTTACTAAAAATATTATATATAAATTATTTTTTTTTTTGGTTATGGAAATAAAGGCTATTTTATTATTATATTATTATTATAAATTATCAGGCGAATGTAGCTTGCTACTATTGTTTTAAGTTATCTTACCTTCATCAGAGCTTCGGTTGCAGAGTTCAGTGATTTTGTGATAAGCTTCATCCCTTGACGAACATTGCTAGGACAAAGTAAAGATATTATTAGATTTTTACAAAATAAACAAACATATTGTTATTTATGTATTTCAGATTTTGAGAAATAAAGATCTTTCTGCGATCATGTCGGCACTAGCTTTAAGAGAAAAGCTGATGCTGTACTAAAAAGATAAACCAGTCAGGTCAGTCAGCAGGCCAGACCTGGTTCTCTGCCTTCTGTTCAAGAACAGCTCCTTAGCCATGACACTTACTTGGGCAGATCGTCTTGGGTGTAGTGGATGAGGTGGACCATTTTCCTGGCTGTCACCCTGGTCAGTAGCACCACCAGCTCCTCCAGGTTGGAAAGTAGGGCCTGGTTTCCTGTTCAAGAACAGCTCCTTAGCCAATGACACTTACTTGGGAAGATTGTTTTGCGTGTAGGTCTGCCTGGTCAGTAGCACCACCAGCTTCTCCAGAGTGCCAGGTGGGGCCTAGTTCTCTGTTTCCTGTTCAAGAACAGCTCCTTAGCCAATGACACTTACTTGGGAAGATTGTTTTGCGTGTAGTGGATGAGGTGGACCATCTTCCTGGTTGTCTCCCTGGTCAGTAGCACCACCAGCTTCTCCAGGGTGCCAGGTAGGGCCTGGTTTCATGTTCAAGAACAGCTCCTTAGCCAATGACACTTACTTGGGAAGATTGTTTTGCGTGTAGTGGATGAGGTGGACCATCTTCCTGGCTGTCTCCCTGGTCAGTAGCACCACCAGCTTCTCCAGGGTGCCAATTAGGGCCTGGTTTCCTGTTCAAGAACAGCTCCTTAGCCAATGACACTTACTTGGGAAGATTGTTTTGCGTGTAGTGGATGAGGTGGACCATCTTCCTGGCTGTATCCCTGGTCAGTAGCACCACCAGCTTCTCCAGGGTGCCAGGTAGGGCCTGGTTTCCTGTTCAAGAACAGCTCCTTCGCCAGTGACACTTACTTAGGAAGATTGTTTTGCGTGTAATGGATGAGGTAGACCATCTTCCTGGCTGTCTGCCTGGTCAGTAGCACCACCAGCTTCTCCAGGGTGCCAGGTAGGGCCTGGTTTCCTGTTCAAGAACAGCTCCTTTGCCAATGATACTTACTTGGGAAGATTGTTTTGCGTGTAATGGATGAGGTGGACCATCTTCCTGGCTGTCTCCCTGGTCAGTAGCACCACCAGCTTCTCCAGAGTGCCAGGTGGGGCCTAGTTCTCTGTTTCCTGTTCAAGAACAGCTCCTTAGCCAATGACACTTACTTGGGAAGATTGTTTTGCGTGTAGTGGATGAGGTGGACCATCTTCCTGGCTGTCTCCCTGGTCAGTAGCACCACCAGCTTCTCCAGAGTGCCAGGGGGACCTGGTTTTCTGTTTCCTGTTCAAGAACAGCTCCTTAGCCAATGACACTTACTTGGGAAGATCGTTTTGTGTGTAGTGGATGAGGTGAACCATCTTCCTGGCTGTCTCCCTGGTCAGTAGCACCACCAGCTCCTCCAGGGTGGCAGGTCGGGCCTGGTTCTCTGGTTCCGGGGCGCTCAGGGTCGCGAACAGCTCCTTAGCCTTCTTCCAAGCGAGGGCGGGGTCTGTCGCTATCTGTGTTTGAATTTAAAAATAATATTCATTTGGCTCAAGTATTTTGTACAGGTGCTAGGTGATACGATTTCTAAAATTTGGAACCACTGTACAATCGCACCCGTAGCTTTTACATAGTAGCTATTTTTTTTTGGGTAGAATAGACCCTTTTTAGTGTATTTTTGAAAACCCGAAAGTGCGCAAAATAATAGACGCCGAGACAATAAAGTCGCTTTTTTACAGTACCACTAACTGACCTTGACCTCAAGTTCAATGACCCCGAGGTCAAGTTTTCATCGTCTAATATACGAGACATTCATCTAACCCAAATGGTTCACCAACAATAGAGGGTATCTGGCGCTCGGCACCCGCTGCCGCTGCACGCTCGCTTCGCTCGTTAATGGTCACTGTTCTAACCTAATCTAACCTAACCTAACCCAAATGATTCACCAATGTGAAGTTTCAGACGCGCGGGTGTTAAAGTACAATGGAGTAAACAGTAGTAACAGTAGATATCTATCAGTTAGCTATTCTGAAACCCTTACTTGCCCCGGACTTAGAAACCCAGGGCACAGAATAAATAATAGTACTAACCCCAAGGTCCCTAGGCACTTGACATTTTAGGTCCGAAGCCATTTTGGTTTAGCAAAAGAATCCACTAGTACCTAGGTACCTACAGATTTTTTTTTTTTTATCCAACTTGTTTAAAACGTTATTGGTAAAAAAATAGCATAATTATGATAAAAAGTTATTCAGTCTTTAAAGCTTTTCAGCAAAACATTGAAGAAATTCCTATGGGATATAATACCTAAAGCAACTGACACAAACATAAACTTACCAATTCCGCAACATAAGCCAGCACGTGGATCTGCTCCTTGATAGCCTTAGCCTCCGCCAGCGCCTGGCGCGTGAGGCGGCGCGTGAGCTTCCTGCGCAGGCGCGCGCCGTGCTGCACGGCCCGCTCGGCGCGCGCGCGGCCGCCCTCTCCGCCGTCCGGCTCGTCCGCGCTCGTCACTATGATCACCACTAGGTAAGGACACGACGTTATAGCGATACAAGGCTCTTTTGGCGCGTGGCCAAAATCGGAAATAACACCGCCATCTTGTTTTTTCATTTTTTTTTTGCTAATTATAAGTTTGGATACCTACTATATAATTTGTAGTTACTTACATAAAACATTAAAAGGCTTATAAGCAATAACTAATGGTCGCATATTGATTTTATAAGTTAAAGTAAAATAAATAAGTAAATACCTACAATACAAAAAATGGCAGTGAAAACAGGGCCCCACACATTACTCAGTCCGCTTTATTAAACGGAAAACTATAGCATGTCGAGATATCGGGGTGACGCGGTTACGCGAACCCGTAAGATTTCGCCACCGAAAGTCGCACAACGCGCCTAAAGAAGTTTTCACTTCAAAAAAAAAACCACTGTACAATCGCACCCGGCGCTTTTATATAGTAGTATTTTTTTTTTGGGTAGAATAGACCCTTTTTAGTGTATTTTTGAAAACCCAAAGTGCGCAAAATAATAAACGCCGAGAAAAAAAAAAGAGTCGCCGTTTTACAGTACGAGTACCATTGACCTTGACCTCAAGGTCAATGACTCTGAGGCTTTCATCGTCTAATATACGAGACATTCACCGCCTCATCTAACCCAAATGATTCACCAACAATAGAGGGGATCTGGCGCTCGGCGGCCGCTGTCGCGGCACCGCTCGCTTCGCTCGCTCGCCGGCGCGGGTCACTGTTCTAACCTAACCCAAATGATTCACCAGCAACAGAGCTAATGGTCACTATTCTAACCTAACCCAAATGATTCACCAATGTGAAGTTTCGGACGCGCGGGTGTGATAGTACAGTGGAGCCCATTCAAGCGCCAAAAGATTCTTGAAGCACTTGCAGGCACCATGTAGGCACCAATGCCCAACCATGGTTATGAAGAGTTCCGAAGGTAAGTATTACAAGGCAAGTTTGCAAATGGCCAGTCGATTTATATTTTTACGTCCGTGCCAACATCGACTTAAAGCCATAAAGTTAGTATCGGGCTGTACATAGGGTACTTAACATGGCCCCTTTATCATATGAGTGACAACGGACTATAAAGAGGTTGTTTAAAAGCTCCATTAAATTATGTAAGCATTTTAGTCTTTTTCTGACGAGGAGGACACCGATGGCAAAAAATAACAGCCAATCCATTTTCTAAACTTACCTTAACTTCAATTTAATAGTCTCCTCGTCAGAAAAAGACTAAAATACTTACATAATTTAATGGAGCTTTTAAACAACCTCTATATAGTCCGTTGTCACTCATAAATCTCATACTTAATGCAGTGATAAAGGGCCATGTTAAGTACCCTATGTACAGCCCGATACTAACTTAATGGCTGTAAGTCGACGTTCGCACGGACGTAAAAATATCGCGGCGATTTTGTTTCGCACACTAGATTTTCAACGCTATGCTTAGCGCCAAGAGTTGAAAATCTAACAGTGTGTTTTATCGACGCGCTAGAATGCACTCTGTTGTTGTTAAGTTGGATTCTCAACGTTCGGCTCAACAACGAAGAGTTGAAAATCCAGTGCGCGATAAAATTCCGCCGCGATATTTTTACTTCCGTGCGTACGTCGGTTAACGCTAACAAATTCATGTGTCAGCGGGGGTGAGGGGTGGGGTACTGCGCAAAGAATAGCGCACTTCAGAGTCAGAGCAGCTATAAAGTTTGACGCGAACTATACAGACCTTAGATAATATACATCTAGATCGAGCCACCGCGTGGCCGGTCATGAGACAGCAATATTAACAGTGAAAGAACTTTGTTTGGCAACATTTTTAAATTTTGCCATGCAAAGTGCTTTGATTGGCAACATTTTTAAAGCAAAAATACGGCACGCCGTAAGGGACAGAAGATACGATGCTTTGTCTCAATTTTCCTAATTATTTCGTATATACAGGGTGTAAGGGACAGCCCTCCGCAAACTAACAGGGTGCATTCAGCTCCTCATTTTGAATCATATTCCACCGGAAATTTTCTCCGGAAAATTTTCATTTTTTCAAAAAAAAATTCAGTTACATTTTCATTATTTCAACGTAAAATTGCAGTGTGTGTTCGCAGCACTCCATTTATGTAAAAAAAACTGCAAAAAAAAACAGCAAAAAAAAAACCAGCAATGGATGTTGAAATACTCTAACCAACGACGCGTGAAATCAGCTGTTCACTTTCTGTCTAGCTACAGAGTTCATCGAAGTCACCGCATACCTATTACCTACCCCTCCCAACCAGTAATAGACGCTCCGATTTGTGCACAAAAACACAAACAAATCAGGTTTATTGGATTCCCTTAACGTTCCTGAAAAAATTTCATGCACCGGTCATCTTAGTATGATATACTGAATTCACCCTATCAGTTTGCGGAGGGCTGTCCCTTACACCCTGTATGTGTCTCACTTCCACACTTCACACTGTAATCATGGCAACGTCTAGATGTATAATGTCATTGTATACAGACTGCCCTAGGAAGACCTATAGTGACCTTATTGGTGATGTTCTTCATAAAGGTCAGGTGCGTAGTACTCGCACGCTGTGTGCGCGTAAAAGGAGTATTATGTAAGGATCGTAGCAGGTGGCGTTCTATAGTTTCTGCCTATCCCCATGAGGAGAAGGCGTGAGTTACGGTGAGTTTATGTATGTATGTATACATACTTAAGAAGTAGAGACAGAAACCCATAGTCAATTAAGCTTTGGTGTCCTAGGAAAGTGGTTCCGTCATATTATATAACGGCTGCCATGAAATCTGTCATTTTCACCAGTATTTGACATGAAGTCAAACCCCGCTGCCCAAAGATTTAAATCGCTAGATTTGCCCCACCGTACTTAGTCAAAAGAAAAAGTCTCCTTATTGGAAGAAAAAGCTCATGTACATGATTTCCATGACTGTCAAGTGTAAGTAGTCAGTCACTGAGTCATTGTGTGTCAGAAGTGTCAAAACGTATCGGAAATGCGACTAATTTTTAGATTGTAGTGCAAATCTAACGATTTAAATCTTTGCCACTGCTATCATTTTCATGACAGCCGTCACGAGCGGTGACAGCTCCATACCTAGCTATAGTCAGTAACTAAGCGACATCCTAAAACAGATCCTACAATACTCTAATTAATCATTATCTGCACATGAATGGGCGCAGAGTCCAGTGCGGTGATATCACATCTAATTTGTCACCGGTTCCAGACAGATAACAGTCAAAACTAACAGTTAATTACTTATACATTAATTAGGAGCTTAATTAACTGATAATATAGTCTTTATTACTTTGGAATATGGGCTAATTATAGAAGGACAATAGGTGGTATCAAGTGCTTCCGTTAATTAGGCGTCCAGACAGGGTTCAGACAAAAGTTATCAAGTAACCTTGTGACGGGTAGTTTAGACACAGTATAATAAAGTGAGCAGTATTACATCGTCATAGAAAACGGCCGAAACGACGCGTTTCGAAATCTCAGTATATACCAGGGGTCTACTCCCTAAGCAGGAAGCCCGTAGTTTCGTCCTTCGTTACGGGCGTTTCCTACTCCGTATCACCTACGGATGGATGATTGGTTCGGGTCCCGAACGAAGTATGAATGACAACACGATTTGACAGTTGTCCATATTCCCGATATGTTTTTGCCCGTCCGAAAAATTTAACTTTTATACTTGTTTTGATGGATCGTTATGTCAGACGGATGGACGGACGGACGGACGGACGGACATAGGGAGTACAATGCGATTCAACTAAGAATAGGAACGTCAATGACCTCTAGCTGTCAACTGAAACTAGAAATATACGGCTTGCAAAGTTTTGTAGTGTTATCCTTATCCATTTTAGTTCTGTTTTTGGAATTAGTTTTTGTTAAAATATGTCACTGACTTTGCAAATGTGTAAACGAGGTGCTGTTTTGCTAAATCTTCACAATATGGCGCAAGGTCATTCCTATTCTTAATTGAAACGCATTGTAGACCCCCAGGTCCGAGTGCGTAGCAGTTACGCACGGACGGACGCGTACCTATTCATCTACCGAGCGGCCGTAGGTAATTAATTCAAGGTCACTGTCCACATCAACTACTGTAGCTATATTATTCTGTGGCTTAGTGCTGTCTGGAAACTGCCGTGAATGCACTCAATTGGAACCAGATTCTCATAACTTTGTAGGTATAGTATGCTGTTATTTATGTTGTCGTGAGGTACACACTATTGTTGTTAAAACATTATTTTCACATTGTTTTTTTTCTCTTTTGAATTTTGTGTTTCACGAACTGTGTCCAAATAAACGTTTTTCTTTCTTTCTTTCTTTATTTTCTTTCTATAAGTCAATGATTTCTGAGTAATGTTCTAATTATAATTATTTATGGTTCTTACAGTTCTGTAGACAGGATGGAATCTTTCAGCGAGGCAGTAAGGGGAAGTACCTTATCCGTTGCAGCTACGCGAAAATAGTCTTAGGAGACTTTCCGACTTTTTAGAGATCCATAATTTTTTATGGAATTTTGATCCCCATTCACAGATTTTCAAAAAAAAAATACAGTTAGCAAGAAAATAGCCATTTTACACAAAAACATTTTTTGATGACAATCGATCCTGTTTCTAATACTGATCAAAAACTTCTTTGGGACCAACCATCGTTGGAGTACTCAAAAAGTCACAAATTGCAAAAAACTTTTCCCGTACATTTTGTATGAAAATTTTACGCAAAAGCTTTTTTAGTGACGGTTGAGATCTTTTGTTTTTTGTGGGGTTGTACCTGAAAACAGGTTTACAAAAAGCAATACGATAGGTTAGTGTTAAATAACTTAAAGACTCACTAACCACAATTTTCTATGGAATTCTGAATACAAATAAATTGTCAGCAGCCACTAGGTCGGTACAGAAACGAATCCGGCGACTTTTTGTAGCGATGCTGTCGCACGTTTACGAAATGCGCGACTGCATCGCTACTAACGCGCGTTAGTCGCATTTGCAACGCGCTACAGAAGCGATGCCAACGCGCTACTAACGCGCTACAGTATCGCGACTGTATCGATGCAAACGCGCGACCGTGTCGGACGACATCGGGGAGAGAACAGAGGGAGGGTGGCTCGTGAGTGGAGAACCGAGCTTTCGTTGCCTACGCTTCGGCTGCTTACGTAAAAGCAGCACCAAAGACAACGTGACGAATGTTGCCTCAACGGAGTCCATCTTGCAACTGTAGCGATCGCAGTTATTTTTGTGCCGTTACTGAATCGCGTTTGCATTGCGATAGAAGCGCACCAGTGTCGCGTTTGCATCGCGACTGAATCTGGGCCCGTGGGTGATGGCACACAGCTAGCGACCGCTTTGCGACTGTATCGATGCGGACGCGCGACAGCATCGCTAGAGAAAGTCGCCGTGGGCGAGGGCCCTTATGTATTCGTCAAAATGGCGGTCACTTCGAGCACTTGATAGCGTAGGGCAAGAAACAGCAAGATTTTAAATAAGAATAACATCATCAAATTATGTTAGCTAATAATAAAAATAGAAAATTAATACGCCTTCTTTTTGATATGTGTAAAATTCTACGTGATCATTTGTCTTTTATTATTTTTTTTATATTTCAGTTACCTACACAAATTCTTTACAAAGTTTTTTTGCAATTTGTGACTTTTTGAGTACTCCAACGATGGTTGGTCCCATAAAAGTTTTTGATCAGTATTAGAAACAGGATCGATTGGCATCAAAAAATGTTTTTGTGTAAAATGGCTATTTTCTTGCTAACTGTATTTTTTTTGGAAATCTGTGAATCGGGATCAAAGTTCCATAAAAAATTATGGATAGTCTCCTAAGACCATTTTCGCGTAGCTGCAACGGATAAGGTACTTCCCCTTACTGCCCCGCTGAAAGATTCCACCCTGTATATTGCAACAGCGGCGCAATCGCGTAGCACACTATCAATCGGAATCGCTTTCATGTTGACAGTTCAACAACATTCATTGCGTTATTTACGTTGTCGAGCAGACAAATTTTTCGAACTCATGTAGCAATGGATTAGCAATTTGCTTCAAAATGATTCTGATTCCGATTGATAGTGTGTTACGCAATTAGGGTGCTGGTTTTAGTTGTGGGAGTATTTCGAAAAAAATAAAAATAAGTACAGATAAGTATTTTTAGTAATTAGTTATGAAGGTTTAGGAGTAAGTTCCTTGAATTTAAAATAAAAACCGGCCAAGTGCGAGTCGGACTCGCGCACGACGGATTCTTCAGTACTACGCTACCGTACAATATTTATTAACACTAAATATTAAAAAAAATACTTCAGTTTAAAAAAAACATGTTCTTTGTATGGGGACCGACCCCCTCTAAGTAATTTTTAACTTTATTTTATTTTTAATATTTGTTGTTAAAGCGACAATAGAAATACACAATCTGTGAAAATTTCAACTGTCTACCTTACTACGGTTCATGAGATACAGCCCGCTGACAGACAGACGGACAGCGGAGGCTTGGTAATAGGGATCCGTGACACCCTTCGGGTACGGAACCCTAAAAATGCATTTCTTGCATGTTTTGTTTGAAATGAAGATACCTATTGAATTAGTATCAACAGGTATTTTTATATCTTCATAGATTAAACAAAGGAAATGATGAGATCATTCAACTACTTACTTACTTACCAAAACTTTTTTTCGAAGCTATCGGCCCGATCTCGATTCCTTTATCAAAGTTATTAATCTAATCACAAATAAGTGGCTATAATTATTACGATAGCGAGGATTTAAAGAATATAACAATGGATGACGTTTATTTTTGAAACTTACAGAATTTACCTGTTTGCATGCTAGTGATAACGTTGAGGTATCTACTAAGTTTATGTTCGCTGGTACCTACCTAGCTATATTTTGAATGTTGGGTAAGTAGACTTCCTAGGACGTACCATAACAACCAGTTAAGGTTGATGCGCCCGGGTAGCCCGCGAAATTCAAAATTTCTTACGTTTTTTGCAATTTGTAGGTCAGTGTGAGCTTGTATGTTGATTAAAATATGATTCGCGGCCGTAGCTAATATGGCTTTACAGAATTATAATCATCAGAATCAGCAATACAACTCCATAAGTTAGCATTTATCTGAAATCTAGCGATTTCATGAAACAATGAGGTTTGAGGTAAATGCTAACTTATGGAGTTGTATTGCTGATTCTGATGATTATAATTCTGTAAAGCCATATTAGCTACGGTCGCGAATCATATTTTAATCAACATACAAGCTCACACTGACCTACAAATTGCAAAAAACGTAAGAAATTTTGAATTTTGCGGGCTACCCTGGCGCTTTCGCCTTAACATTGTCTGATATTTTGTGGAATATAAACTGTCAAAATAGGCGACCATTTGACTGAAAGTGGTTTATCTATGGTGATAAAAAAATAACTCTAAAAACTTTAAAGAGAAAAACTTTACAAAATTCTCGTCAGAATGTATGGAGCAACTTATTTTTTTTTCACGATTTAAAAGTCGGTCCCATAGTAAAAGTTAGACTAAAGCACCCGCGTCTATTATACAGGGTTACTTGTAATTCGACGTAGGTATTCCTTGCAGCCGTGTGATTCTGTAAGACCTCTTTCTAAACTTCGAATCTGTAGTGCTATTCTGTAAATATCTCACCGTGAAAACTTAGATGAAGTGAGCGTGGAGTGAGCTGTCAATAGTGTCAATCGCTAGCATCGGGTAGCTCACTTCACGCTCACTTCACTTAAGTTATCACGGTGAGATGTTTACAGAATTGCTGAATCCGCTGTGAGTTTCTTGATTGCCATTCTAAATTCAAAGTGTCAAATAAAAAACAAGTGAGCAGAAGTGATGCGAAGTGAGAGTGAATAGCGAGTTGTTGTTTGAATTTTACAGAATCGACGTACAGGACGCCTTAATAGGGTTCAAAATGTTCAAATGCAACAAATTAAGCCACCAAATGTTCTGCTGAAATTCAATAGTTTTTTAGTTAGTTAGATTTTAGTTTTGTTATGAAAAATACAATTTAAAAATGTTTCACGACGCGACGTTACTGGAATTTAAGTTATTATCATAGCTGATGCCGTAGCAGATCTTTGTTAAAAATTAAATGTTGAAAAATGCCTAAAACATTGGCAACGATCACTAATTAAACATTTTACTTTTCGAGATTTATGATATTCTTCTTTAAAAAAAAATACTGAATTTCGGTAAAACATTTGGTGGATTCATTTGTTGCATTTGAAACCTACTATGACGTCTTGCAAGGAATACGTCGAATTACAAGTATAACCCTGTATGTAATATGTGCCTTCAGTTTCGCCTAGTTTAGGTACATATAGCCATCGACTTTAAATATAGTAGGTATTACAGTTTTTATCAATGCCTATAGCATACTTGTATTACCCCAGTGTTACTTCACAGCACCAACAAGGATCGTGATTCGAGACCCATCTTTCCCAGACAAACTCTTTCTAGTGAAAGAGTTTGCCTCTGCATTGCCAATACCTACCACAGTACTTACTAATCCACTATCTCTCACTACCTGCCAGTAACACTTTTTTTTTTTTTTTTTTTGAGGGTGGGAAATCATCAAATAACTTCTCCCGCTCTGGGTGGAGCGGGAGGGCGTGTCAGACTTTTACTGACTAAAACCCACCCGTGTTCCTTCAGTTGCCTATGCCAGGGCCGCGGTAACCCTTTCAGACAACCCGCGACCCCAGCGGCGTCGGCCCTATTGGGCCCCGTCACTTGCTGACATCTCTTTGAGGCGCGCGTGGAACACAACGCGCCGTCGACTCGGGCCTGGTCCTTACCGGACGGCGAGCTACCCGCTGCTCACCGTCCGCAGGCCCGCGCCTACGGTGGCCGGAAATCGCCCAGCGATTCCCGCCGCCCAGGGCGTCTCCTGCGGCGACTGAGGGCGTGAGGCTGCCTCTCCCTCACGCGTTCCGCCTCCTCCTTCGCTAGCATCACTGCTTCGCAGAAGGAGGTGACGGCCTCCCATGCACTCTCGCTCCGCACCATGGCCTGGACCAGGCTCGGACGCGAGAGATCGCCGCCGCCGATCGCCTCCGTGAGAACACGGCGGTGCTCTGCCCAAGCCGGGCAGACCTCCACTGTATGCTCCACCGTGTCCTCCGGGCGATCCACACAGTGGAAACACCCGGGCGTTTCCTCCCGCCTTATGCGAAACAGGAACCTCCCGAAACAACCGTGTCCGGTGAGGACCTGCGTCAGGCGGAAGGTGAGGACGCCGTGGCGCCTCTCTAGCCACTCCTCAAAGAGGGGACTTATCGCCGCTATTGTGGCGTGCCCAGCGCTGGGTTGCGACAGTCGCGCTCTCCATGCCGCCATGAGATCCCGCGGGAGCTCTGTCCGCTGTACCGTGATTTCTCGCGGCAGCGGAGTTACGCCCCGGCGTTTCGCCTCCTCGCGCCACTCCCACACGTGCGCGAGAACACTTACCGTCGGAAGCATCCTGCTGGTCGGGGGGCAAGTACTTGTCCACGTACTTATCAGCCGTGGTCAGGGCACGGTCCAGCGCCGTGGCAGTCACAGCCGTGACGCGAGAGTCCAGCACTGCTGTGGCCAGTTGGTTCACCGAGCTGGCGCGGCGCAGAACGAAACGTCGGGTTTCGGAGTACATCTGTTTGAAAGAAGATGACGTAATATGTAGTACCAGATGTCTATATGTCATCACTTCCTGCACTAAGAACCTAAGAACCAGTGTGGTGCGAGCGAAGTGCATTAGTGGCTGTGTTACATATATAAACGACCAATAATATTGATTTTAGACTCAATCACCATTGTATTGTATAATTGCTTAGCACATGTGTGAGTACTATGTACCTACTCTAAAGCTACCATTTACTGGGTACGTCTTTATTTGACTTGGATGTGCACTGGCGGCTAAGAGTGTGTCATGCTCACTCTAATGCCTCGCTGATGGTGGCGCGTGTGTTGGATCATTTAACGAATCCATACGTCAGGTTCGTCAACGGGCGCTGTTGGTGGAGGCTGGTCATACCTTAGCTGCCACGGCTTATTTTAATTTTAATTTTGAATTGTTTTTTTTTTTTTTTTTTTAATACGGACGCTTTTAACGTTCATCGTTCTCACATTATGTATAATTTCAACATGAATGATGTAACCAATATTTTGTAACCATATTTTGATTTAAAAGAGTGTCCGTGGAGTTTCTTGCCCGTTCTTCTCCATAGATCTACGTTTTGGAATGGGCAACTAGCTTCAACTTTCTGACTTACCTACTGACCGACTCTTTGACAATTCAAAAGTGCCTATAATTGGTTTAATTGAAATAAATGCTTTGAGTTTGAGTTTGAGTTTAGAAAAAAGTGGTTGATGAAAATGAACTTGCCAATCTTTTTCCGATTCATTTCATTTCAGTCCGGAGCGATCTTGTATCGCAATGTTTCTAAATTCAAACTTTGGAATTGGATCATCGTTAATGCTCCCACTGCTGGGACACAGACCTCCTCTCGGTGAGAGGCCAGTGCGGGTTGGCAGATATCTCAAGTCTTCGAATTGGTTCTAGGACATGGCGATGTTTTCCTTCACCGTTTTGAGAGCATTGGTGATGAAATAATTAACACAAAGTAAATTGGAATTGAATTACTACGTTAATTACATAATCAACCTGGGTTTTACCCGGACGTTAATTATAATGCTAAGATATAACAACATGAACTAAGATGACCTAACCGATAACTTTCAATATATAAATGTTATAAGTATTCGAATGCAACATTTGTTACCGGACATCAATTCTCACAGCATCCTAATTTAGAGATAAAAAATAATCTATGCATTGTTAAATTGGTTACGTACGACTCACAATTATTTTATCAAACAGAAAGTACGAGTAGGTATCTAGGTACTTCCCCTGAATTACTAAGCAATGATAAGATCGCGATGCGTTGTAAAATTCAATTTGCCTATCTTTTGTCATTATTTTGATCCCCTGCGACAGACGGACAAAAATGTAAGGTTACGTTTGACCTTTCAAGGTCGGAACCCGCAATATAGCTCGCAGCTGCTTATTAGTGTAGAGCTGAACCAGAGGGCTGAACCAGAGGGAGGATATTTCATTCCACATAAATAGTGAACGCCAAAAGCTGGACTTTACAGCTTATATTTATAAAACTTACTTCACTTGACTTGTTGGGGTCGGCTTCCAGTCTAACCGGATGCATTTGAATACCAGTATTTTACATGGAGTGACTGCCTATCTGACCGCCACAACCCAGTGACTGGGTAATACGCAACGAATCTTAATTTGTTGGTAATACGCACAGATAATACGATACCCCTTGGTAAAACTGGCTGTCAGACTTTCGGGCTTCTGACCCGTAACAACTGCCAAAGATCCACGAATGACAGCCGGGACCAATGGTTTAACGTGCTTTCCGAGGCACGGAGGAGTCTCGGTATGTAAAGATGGTCACCCATCCACGGACCAACCCCAGCAAGCGTAGCTTTACCTGATGGACCGACCCGTGCGGCTGATATTACTTAGCAACAAGCTCCTATCGTCCTATAAAGCTTAGGTACTACCAAAATCACCACGTAATAATACAGTTCTTCCGAAACGGTTTTCGGGTATAAAGGTCCCGATTATTCGTCATGAGATACTTACTGCTTGCGGCGGCAGATTGATGGACGGCACGGTCTTCTCCACGACATCTAGCGACATGCAGAGGAACTTGTCGAGCTGGTGGATGGGAGTCTCGAACAACAGCACTGCTGGTAAGGCCAGCTGTACGCCAGTGGCCAACGACTTCTCCCCGAGGGACAAGTACCAGCGGATCAATGGGTTTGACTCCTGTAGGAGGATAATGATATTTATTATACAATTCGACAGATATACAGGGTGTATCAGAAAGGTGTGGTCAAAATAATTAAGAGTGTGGTACTGTAGAGGCTTTGAACCTTTATGTGTTTTAGAATGCAACCTCCGTGGATGTTTAAGTATATTATGAAAGAAACTTTGATTTTAGATTCAGAATTAGATTTACGACAGATTCAGGGCGGCTGCCATAGATAATGCCACAGGATAAAACTACCACTACCACTTTATAAAAATAAAAAATAAATTTCCTTGGACATTTCACACAACGCCATCTAGTCCCGAGCTAAGCAACCTAATGCCTGTGTTATGGTAGCGAGATGGCTGATAAACTATAGATAGAAAAACACCCAGACTCGGAACAAATACTTGTAGGTCGTACAAATATTTGTTCCGTGCAGGAATCGAACCCGCGACATGCTGCGCAGCAGTCAATCACTCAACCACTGCGCCAACCTTGTCGTCAAATATTATAAAGTACCTAATAGCTGCTACGGCCCGATACGTAGGCCCGATAGGATTATAATAATATTCTTTTCACACCACCTGCTCGAAAATGTCAAATTATATGTCAAGCAACCTTAACCTAAAGTGAGTCATTAGTGGCCGGGGGCACGGCCGGTCAATAATGTTGTACTGGATTTCATTATGACCCGCTGGTCAATAATGTGATTTGAATTTGGAATCTCACATGCTCAGCTAAATTGGCCGTATAGTACTAACAAACACCTTTTGGTGCCAGAAAGAGGAAAGCTATTCTCGAAACCCTTACTACGCGTGGATGATATTCTCGATTTCCTAAAAAATCATAACGACTGCTTCTTCATATCGTTGCCATGTTTTCGAAGACATAATATTGTAAGAATAATTAGATAACTACGAACCATTTTTCATTTTTTTTAATTTTTTTTTTTTAAATTTTGGAACGAAGTTCCTTATCGCGCGTTGTGAAAGGGGGCTAGACGGAAAAAAGTCTCACGAAAAGTTGTCACGACACTTTTTGCTATAGGTAGCTATTGTAAGCCGTGCGGCGTGCGCATGTTTCTCTGTCTGTCTCTCTCTCTCTCTCTCTCTTATAGAAAGCAAGCCAGATATTTTCATTTCTATTTCGCATTGAACAGTGTGGTGTCGCGATGATGATGATGATGGTGATGATGATGGTGATGATGATGATGATGGTGATGATGATGATGGTGATGATGATGGTGATGATTATGATAATGATGATGATGATGGTGATGATGATGATGATGATGATGATGATGGTGATGATGATGGTGATGATGATGGTGATGATGATGATGATGATGATGATGATGACGATGATGATGATGATGATGATGATGATGATGATGATGATGATGATGATGATGATGATGATGATGATGATGATGATGATAAAAATAAAATTTTGTTACAATTCCTTCACTAATTAATCGAAAGGAACATGGTGATGATGATGGTGATGATGATGATGATGATGATGATGATGATGATGATGATAAGTATAAAAATAAAATTTTCTTACAATTCCTTCACTAATTAATCGAAAGGAACTTCGTTCCATCCGGGTGTCCCTTGACACCTCTCAAGTTTTTTTTTTTTTTAAATTACACATCAACATCTATAAACGTACCAAATAAAAACTTAACTTTATCTTTGCACAACTGGACTAATGTCTCAAATGTTACCATTAACTTCAATTAATATGTAAGTGCATATAACTAACTAGTTCTAAATATGTTATTCTTACTGTTTGTTTATATAATAAATACTTTGTTTTTCGTACTATGGCTATTATTTTCTCACAGTAGGTGTAAAAAGTAGAGTATCCTCCTCTGGGCTAAAGGTGTCTTTGCCTTGGGCTAGCTTGAATCCCTCGCTGCATTCAGGATTCTTGTATTAACTCCCTCGCTTCGCTCGTGAGTTAAACTCTTAACTACCTCGCTGCGCTCGGGAGTTAAATCCCGAATCCTTCATTGCGCTCGAGATTCAATATGACGCCCGTGACATAAGACACAACTTTAGCCCCTCGGTGCATAATCTACTATTATTGTTCTCTCATGATCACAAACTCAGTACAAAGTCAAGATAACACTTAATAGAGACTGGTGTCTGTTGTAGGTAAAACCTGTATTAAAGAGATGATGTAAAAATATATGTTGATAATATAAAAATATAAAAGAAAGTCGTGTTAGTTACACTATTTATAACTCAAGAACGGCTGAACCGATTTGGCTGAAAATTGTTAGGTAGGTAGCTTAGAACCAGGAGACGGACATAGGATACTTTAAAAAAAACGGATAAAACGTGGTAACAACGGCTGGACCGATTTAGATCAAATTTTGTGTGTATAATTGAATGAGTTCCTGGATGGTTTGAAAACACAATTGGACCCGGTAGACAAAGCAAGAAACTCCTCGGACACTCTTTTTAAATCAAAATATTGTTACAAAATATTGGTCACATAATTCATGTTGAAAATATACATGTGACAACAATGTAGAAAGAAGTGCACGTTAAAAGCTTCCGTATTAAAAAGACAAAAACATTTTTTTTAAATCCCTACCGACGGCACCCGTTCACGAACATGACGCATGGATCCGCACCATTCAGCTCAAGCATTGAAGGGAACTTAATAATCCAACACACGCGCCACCATCAGCGAGACATTACAGGGAGCATGGCATACTATATCAGCCGCCAGGGCACATTCAAGTCAATGAGAGACGTACCCGGTAAACGGTAGCTTTATAGAAACACTAGCAGCGCCCCGCGGTTTCACGCGCGTAAGTCTCTAACCCATAAGAATATCGGAATAAAAAGTATCCTATATATTAATCCAGATTATAAACTATCCAAATTTCATCAAAATCCGTTCAGTCGTTTTTGCGTGATAGATTAACAAACATCCATCCGTCCTCAGTGAGGACGCGAAAGTTTGTGAGGACTCCTCACAAACTTTCGCGTTTATAATATTAAAGATTATTCTAAGCAATATTTACCCGGATCTTGTGGTAGACCTTCTCGGTGACTTCGATGCCGGATCCCACGATTGGTATGGCGGCCACTCTCTGCACCACCTCCATCTTCGGCAAACTGGTCGGTCTTTGTGCTACCTTTGCCACTGTCAACAAAACATAACTTTTATTAATGCGTTGTATTAAAATGCTAGGTGACGTTTCTGATAGCAGGTTATTAAATTAACTCTAATTCATAAATAATTCTGCAAAAATAAATAATAATTAAGTAATTTATGTAATTCAATTTTCTCGATAAGTGGTATCTAGTCTAGATACATAAAACGTTAGAAGCCTTGTTCTAAGCACTACGGAAAGCGTAGACCCGTAGCGCGGCGTAGCCTAGTTCGTAGGCTTTTCTCTACGATCCTGCGTAGAGGTATATTGCCGTGTTTTTCTTACTTTGTGTTCATTTCCCTATCATTTGTTTATAAAACACATACCTACACATTATTTAATTAAATAAATGCATCATGTCACAGTAGTCTTATCTTTGTTTTGACAACATTTTATGATGCAGTATGAACGTGCAAGATGAGAGAATGATCTCTTCTTTCGTTTGGGTAATAAAAATGACTCAGATTGTATGCTATTTTTAAATGACTTTTCTTGGTTACTTTACAGATAATAAAAACCGGTCAAGAAAGAGTCGGACTCGCGCACCGAGGGTTCTGTACCGTCATTTATAAATGTAATTTATGTTGATGATTTCTTTAAAACTGTGCTATTTAGAGACATCATTTTATTTTTCCTGTAATCCATACATAAACTTCTATAACATAGAACAATTTCAGATTTTTCTCTATGCAAACTTCGGAGATAAGGGGGGAACGGTTTTTTTTAACATTTTTCATCAAAAGTCGCAAACTATGCGGCCTAAAAAAAAAATGTTTGAGAATGTGCAAACAGCGCTCTTTCATGTGATATCCCACATGCCCTAGTAACCCCACTTCGAATGTTTAAGACCCCCTTTCAGCCCCTGTTGCAAAAAAAAACATACGTATTTTCGTTTCTTTCTTATTTGTAAAATAGTTGGGCAAACGTCATCTAAAACTGTTCCAAATTTCAGATTGATAGCATAGTAGTTCTTGAGATATCCAGCTGTGACAGACAGACAGACTGAGTCACACCATAAGGGTTCCTTTTTTACCATTTTGGTACGGAACCTTAAAAATATAATAATTACGTAAGTAAGAAACAAATTATCAAATAAGTTAACTCAAAATCACAATTCAACAATTTCAAATATGTTCCGGGACCGGAATGTAACTTTTATTTAAAAAATCTAAATTAACAAATTAACAGACCTGGCGGCGGCGTTCCTACACTTTCTTTAACTGCATTTAAGTAGGCTTCAGCTTTTTTAGCAATAGAACCCTTGGCCCTTTTGTTCACGCCCAAAGTGCATGTGCCATTAAAACTTTTTTTAAACACATCACCATTTTCCGCCATCTTGGTCACTGTTATTTTCGCGCTATATTCGTATGACATTCGAAATTTAAAACTAAAATATTTTTTTTTAATTGCACTATGTTGTAAAAGATGTTGATTGTAATTTTTCACGACATCGACTGGCGTTTATTTTAGCTGTACCTACATGAATACTGACATTGTTTATTTTACTGCAAAGGTTATCGTGAATTTTAAAATAATTCCAATCTATTGGTAATGAGATGTTACAAATACCTACTAGCTATGGAATTAGGTCATCGCTATTCATGGACATTATTAAATCTGTGTTACCTAATCCTCAACCTACCTACTGCATCATTACAAATGTGCCATGACGCCTATACTCCATTTACAATAAGATTAGACATATAAACAAACTTTTTTACAGTCCGTTCAACCGATTTTGACTTGTATTCCGTAGGCTTAAGGACGGCATTAAAGGCAAAAAAGTGGTTACAATAACAACTGTTTACTACAGCTGCCATTTGTCATGCCACCAACGCAATAGAAGTCAAAATCGGTTGAACGAACTGTAAAAAAGGTTTGTTTAAATGTGTAATCTTATTGTAAATGGAATATAGTTTCATTTTGATGCCAGCCACGAGAATTACATACATTACAACTATTACAAGGAAGACAATTCATCAAAGCAAGCTTCATCTATGGAAGTTCTAATAAAAATCCATACTTAGTAAACATGTAATGTTAAACAGCGATAAGTTTATCGCTGTTTAACTGAAAGTCGTGCGTGATCTAAGACTCATGAGTTGATCACGTGTTACTTTGTAGTAGATACCTACGTAATTATGCACCTATATACGAAATCAGTTTTTATTTTATTATTGTGTGCACGATAAGCCGTTGGTCCTTGTCATTCATGGATCTTTGACAGTCGTTACGATCTTGTTGTGAAGGTCAGATGGCTCCACATAAAATACTGGTATTCAGCTGCATCCAGTTAGACCGGAAGCCGACCTCAACATAGTTGGGAAAAGGCTAGACAGATGTTGATGAGCCATAAGCTGTGGTATGCAAGTATATTTTTTATGTAGTTTTATTATTTGTAAGTAAAACCTACGACTACCAAGGCAAAGTTTACATTAGCAACAAAATTTTCAATCCGCAAGTAATTGTTTTATACAACTACTAGCTTTTGCCCGCGGCTTCGCTCGCGTAGATGTCGGAAAATATCCCATGGGAACGTTCATGTGGAAAACATAGGGCCGTCCGATATAACTGTGCAAACTCAAATCGCTACGATATATCGTTACCGTGTATAATAGGCATAAAGCTACCAGTCGGCATGATTTTTTCCGACATCTTCAACAGTCGTTGTCATATTTCAGCCAATTTACACAAAACTTTTTGACATTATCGCATTCAAAGAGACAGACTTACGCGGCGGGGGGACTTTTTTAATTACTTAAAACTTATTATGCCAGTCACGCTCTAATAACAAATAACTTTTGTTTGAGTGTCCACTCGTTCAAATAATTTCCTCGTAAAAACGTCGAATGAGATAAAGACTAAATGTTACCTCAAGATTCCAACTATGACTACATTTCCAATTCCTTAAATCTCTTAAAAAGAGGTAGGTACACAAACATTTGTCAACACCTATTTTACCCCCTTAGGGCATGATTTTTCAAAAACGCTGAACCGCATATTTCTTTATTTCCTGTCAAAAGCATACATTTTAATTTTCACATCCCTAACTTAAGAAATGCTGAGTTTCCCATGCAAACTTTCATCCCCTATATTACCCCCTGTAGGATTATTTTTTAAGACAAAAAGTAGCCTATGTCCTTCCCCAGGATGCTATCTATAGCCTTGCCAAATTTTATCGAAATCCGTGCAGTTTTGTAAATTTTAAAATAAACCCCTATTTTACCCACTTAGGGGATGATTTTTAAAAAACGCTGAACCGCATATTTCTTAATTTCCTACCAATAGCATAAATTTATTATCCCTAACTTAAGAAATACTGGGTTTCCCTTACAAACTTTCATACCCTATATCACCCCCCGTAGTATTATTTTTGAAAAAATAGTATCCTATGTCCTTCCCCAGGATGCTATATAAAGCCTTGCCACATTTTGTAGAAATCCGTGCAGTTTTGTAAATTTTAAAATCAACCCCTATTTTACCACCTTAGGGGATGATTTTTCAAAAACGCTGAAGCGCATACTTCTTAATTTCCTACCAATAGCATAAATTTGTTATCCCTAACTTAAGAAATACTGGGTTTCCCTTACAAACTTTCATCCCCTATAACACCCCTTGTAGTATTATTTTTGAAAAAAATAGTAATCCTATGTCCTTCCCCAGGATGCTATATGAAGCCTTGCCAAATTTTGTAGAAATCCGTCCAGTTTTGTAAATTTTAAAATCAACCCCTATTTTACCCACTTAGGGGATGATTTTTCAAAAACGTTGAACCGCATATTTCTTTATTTCCTATCAAAAGCATACATTTTAATTTTCACATCCCTAACTTAAGAAATACTGAGTTTCCCATACAAACTTTCATCCCCTATATCACCCCCTGTAGGATTATTTTTGAAAAAAAAAGTAGCCTATGTCCGTCCCCAGGATACCATCTATAGCCTTGCCAAATTTTATCGAAATCCGTTCAGTGGTTTAGGCGTGAAAAGGTAACAGACAGACAGACAGACAGACAGACAGACAGACAGACAGACAGACAGACAGACAGACAGACAGAGTTACTTTCGAATTTATAATATTAAGTATGGATTGTATTCTCGTCAATTTCAGGGTGTGATACAGAACATCAAACCGAACAACTTTCGTCCATGGGACCAACATCGTAATCGCGAAAAAAAATTTCAACTGTCCCACAGAAAACTTCAATATGTACTCGACGCAAATGTACGGGACGGCTGATTATTTTTTCGCGATTACGATGTTGGTGCCATGGAGAAAGTTGTTCGGTTCGAGGGTCTATACCACACCCTTAAATTTGACGAGGATGTAAACGACACGTTGTATACATGGAAGAATTGCTGGTGGAAGTGAACTTCTGTAAGTTTTGTTGCTAATCTAAACTTCGCCATAGTATACTGACTATTAACTTGTTTTTTTCAGGTTTAAAACAAGAGCCAAGTTGTACTTAATGGCATGAACATGAGAGAGAAGCAAACAGGCCAACAACTTGAAGAGGATAGTCGGTGCGAGGCCTACCTAACACTGACAGTTGTAAAGTTGCATGATTGTGTAACTCCGCAAACCAAAAAAAGCAAGGCAACAACGGTAACAACACAACAACATGTGACAGCTCCGAGCAAGGAGGATCATCTCTAGATCGATAGACGTATAATAGTCTTTTTGTACAGCTTTGTTTATTCCAATACATCAAAACTTCGTACTGCTTTACTATTTAGGTAACCTACCCCTGATTACTTAAAATATTGATTAATATCCCCTCATTAATATGTCGAAACTTGTCTCTCCCGGAATCGCAGTTATCTGTAAACTTTGTACCGTCTGTATAGTTTGTTATCATTATACCCATACATAGAGTGCACATAACATGTAGACGAATGTGTGTTGTGACTCATTCGTTACGAAATTCTGAACTTGTAGTTCCTTAGGTATAGGTACTTTACTAATGATTAGAATTGGAAAAGTACGGACTTAATCTTATTTACCCCATATTCTTATACTTTCTACTATATCGTCGGTGGAAAGGAAAAACACTTGAAGCGGTACTTTGGTCGAAAATGAGTTATTTAAACATATTTGAAATCAGCGATTTTTTCTGCGTCGATTGGTTTTACTTTTTCTCATTTTCGACCAAAGTGTCGCTTCAAGTGTTTTTCCTTTCCACCGTAAATATATATTACTAGCTTTAGCCCGCGGCTTCGCCCGCGTGGATGTCAAAAAATATCCTACGGGAAAGTGCTACCGGCGGGAAACCCTTCCTTATTCCTTGTCTACATTATAAAGGGGACCTTTGTGCAAAATTTCAGCTTTCTAGGTGCAAGGTCTTGGTCCTGATCACTCCTGACTGACTGACTCATCAACGCCCAGGCGTTGATGAGTCAGTCACTCAGGACTTCTCTTTTTATTTATATAGATATAGACAGAAGATAGATAGGGGAAGAATAAAGTTTTCAAATAAATAAAACTGATTGTGTTACTAAATCCAAGGTAAGCATGCGCACTGTTCCTTCATTTGTCAGTCTTCATAATGTGCACATATCGAAAATAGGGAAACAATGCTTAATTTTATCGACGGAAAAATGTTTAAAGATCTAAAAAAAAAAAGTGCCTACTTGCTGAAGTACACCACTATTTTTTAATTAGTACAAAAAAAAATGGGGCTCTATCCGTACCCGTTACTAATCATATTTGTGTAGTCAAAAGTAAAAAAAACGAAATACCAAAATTGTCCACGAAAATTTGTCATAATTGGTAAATTCATGATTATGATATATTATGATAACAGGTGTTGGAGGCGGGGCAAGTTCGAGCGAGAGCACGCGAATGCGAGAGCGAGAGAATGAATACAACTATGAATAGCCTGTACAAAATTTCCCTAGATTGAGTGACATTTTGGGATATAAACAAACGCCAATAACTTTGCTGTTTATGAATATTTTTTACTGAGACTTTACATATATAATAACAATACCTCCTCTAATAAGCCCTTTAAGTATTTGTACTAATTAAAAATTAGTGGTGTATTGTAGGTACTTACTTAGCAGTGTGCAAGGCATCTGGAAATGCTGTGATTGAGTTCTAAACGTGGTATTTTTACTTTTAGAAAGCTAATACGATGCAGAATATTTTAAAGTAATAAAAAAGGTAGGTAATAGCCGGTTTTATTAAGAAATTTTACAGCTATTGTAAAAATTGGTGAAATATACCAGATTTTCGTTAAAAAAAACACCTTAATTTTCAATTGAGGGTGGTTTTTCCTTTAATTTTTATTTTATTAGGACGCCCTGTTAATATCCAACCAACTGAGTTTGGTTCATCGTGATAGATCGTTTAGTTTAAAAGTTATACTGTTTTGTTTACACAGGGGTCACAGCAGCGAACAAGAATTTAAAAAATGCTATAAAAACCGTTTTTATTTTAAGATTGTTTTAAATATTTTTCCTGTCGATAATTTTTTTTTTTTTTTTGTTTTTTTTTTTTTTTAATTAAGCATAGTTTCCCTGTATAGTACAGTTAAGCTCTACAACGTCAATCAAAAGTAGATATTCTACTTTCTTCTATACATATTAGATTTTAGGGGAAGAATAAAGTTTTCAAATAATTGAAACTTTTGTGTTGCTAAATCCAAGGTTTTTTTCATCATTTCTATCCAAACTTTTCCTTAGTACAGTAATAGTTTCAGTAGTAGTTTGTATTTTCATACAAATGACAAGCGCGACCGACGTACGCACCGATCGGTCGGTCGAGTACTAAAACCGGCCTAAAACGTTAATCAAAGGCAGGTCCTCTATCACCGACAAACTCTGACGCATGTAACGTGACTACAATATTGTATTATATAGCTAGGTATGGTAAATATGCATTCAAGTAACCTAGTCATAAATGTAAGTTAAATATGTTTTAACCGACTTCAGAAAAGGAGGACTTTATATGTTTGCCTGTAAGTATCTAAGTATGTACTTATAATATGTTTTTTCATCGATATTTTCGTCAATTGTGGACTGATTTAGAAAATTCTTTGTTCATTTGGTAGAGAAGCTTGCGTGGTGGTCTCATATACCTAAATGCTTGGGTAGTTTTGGAGTCAGCTTCGATAATACATATTTAATCCACTAATGTGTATCTTGATGATGTTATAATTATAATAGTTCCTGTCACTGTTGTTTACATAGCAAGTAGTGGTATACGAATTGGTGTGGGGTAGGTACCATAACTAAAAAGCAAAAAATAATAGTAGATTATTAACCAAGGGGATAAAGCAGTGTCTTCTGTCGCGGGTGACGATTTAAATCGCGAGCGTAACGAAGGACTCGAGGTTTACTCCCGAGCGTAGCGAGGGTGTTTAAAACTTAAATCACGAGCAAAGCGAGGGATTTAAGACGAGTCCTGAGTGTAGCGAGGGTCACCCAAGACTAAGACAGCTTTATCACCGAGGAAAATACTCTACTTTTCGTACCATTTGCGAAAAAATTAACCATGTCAATGTCACCAATAACAATAACAATAATGTGTGTATAATTAACATAACATTGTCTTAACATTAACTTATTTATAAAAATAAATTAAAATAAACTTAACGTTTATGGTTTATGTATTTGAAGAAAACAAAAACGCGGCAAATTCCTAGACTAATATTTTATTGTCGGAAAAACAAAGGCATCAAGCTCATACGGCCTCGTCGGTTTTCGTAATTTTATTTAATAATCATAACTGCATAATAAATGCGTATTCCTTTTTCAAAAAGATGTATAATGCTTTATATTCAAACTCAATGGTGTAAACACAGATGTAGTTCAGTATAAATTTCGGTAAGTATTCCAAATTTAAATCACATTCTCCCCCTAGAGGATGAATGAAATTCAGTACAATTTTCTTTCCCTGTTTTTAACAGATTAAAAAATACTTTTTTACTTTTTTACTTAGGTTGTTTTTTTTTTTGTATTTTTCTTTACTGTTCTAGATGATTCACTTGGAATGAACCATACTAAATAGTGATAAATCTACGATCTCTCCGACACCAACGTAGCCTTTCTTTTATCTGTCTTTAATCTTATGGCGTTTGATCAACATCTTTGACTCATGATTCTAACCCTTTCGTGACTCAACCCTTGCTTATCGCCAAGGGTAAAAGATGATCGCTGTGTGCTCATCTCTGTTTGCTCGAAGCATTGCTTGAACTTTGTCCTGCATGTTCACATGCTCACGATCACGAGTGCATGCGGGAACGCAACTTAGCGGAACTATCTAATGCGTTACGCGGGTCAAAGATTGGATTTGTTTTAACTTAGAATTTTAATGATAACGTTGCGTTAGATAATTTTTCATACCCTTTGTGTTGTAAGACCAGTTTTAATTATTTGATATATGTATGAGTTGAAGCAGGTTAGGTACATTTTATTGGATTTTGAGCTGGAGTTGAACAAAAACATACCTAGATTAATTTAATCAAAATTAAAAAAATATATCTTAAGCGTTGATTATCTAGCTATTTAAATGGTATTTTATAAGTAGAGTTACACCTAATACCTATTTCAATGTAAGTTTTATTCCTCCGGAATTTTGAAGAAGTCTACCTCCAAAGGTGTTGTTTTACGTGAAAAGCTGTAATTACTATACCAAAGGGCCTATAGGCAAGTAGCAAATGCAAATGCAAATGCTAGGCAAGTAGCTTGGGCAGAGCACCGCCGTGTTCTCACGGAGGCGATCGGCGGCGGCGATCTCTCGCGTCCGAGCCTGGTCCAGGCCATGGTGCGGAGCGAGAGTGCATGGGAGGCCGTCACCTCCTTCTGCGAAGCAGTGATGCTCGCGAAGGAGGAGGCGGAACGCGTGAGGGAGAGGCAGCCTCACGCCCTCAGTCGCCCCAGGAGACGCCCTGGGCGGCGGGAATCGCGGGGCGATTTCCGGCCACCGTAGGCGCGGGCCTGCGGACGGTGAGCAGCGGGTAGCTCGCCGTCCGGTAAGGACCAGGCCCGAGTCGACGGCGCGTTGTGTTCCACGCGCGCCTCAAAGAGATGTCAGCAAGTGACGGGGTCCAATAGGGCCGACGCCGCTGGGGTCGCGGATTGTTTGAAGAAGTTACCGCGGCCCTGGCATAGGCAACTGAAGGAACACGTTTGGGTTTTAGTCAGTAAAAGTCTGACACGCCCTTCCGCTCCACCCAGAGCGGGAGAAGTTATTTGATGATTTCCCATCCTCAAAAAAAAAAAAAAAGGCAAGTAGCAAACGAAACAAGTGTATGGGGATGAGGAGTGGGGGGATACGCTAACGCAGCCCGCGAAATTCAAATTTTCGTGCGTTTTTTTTGCAATTTGCAGGTCTCCGGATTGGTCTGATTTGAAATCAGACCAATGTACACACACACTTCCAGACTTTTTGACCATTATCTACCTCTGAACACAAGCAACAATATGATAAAATAAATGGCGTCTCTTTTTGTGAATTAAGCATGTAAATACTATGCTACATCCCTCTCACCGGGAGGAGGCCTGTGTCCCAGCAGTGGGAACATTATAGGCTGATAATGCTTAATGCTAGATAGATTTATGAATTTTTCTACGTAGGTGCGTGTTTCTACGTAGGTGCGTGTTTCTACGTAGGTGCGTGTTTCTACGTAGGTGCGTGTTTCTACGTAGGTGCGTGTTTCTACGTGACGCATTATGAAGCAACCAAAAGTTGCAACCTAGGTAAGGTCAGCAACAAAAGTCGGTTTTATAACACTGCGACTTTTTGACTTCATCTAAATTAACACAAAATGATACGATAACCTGCTTTTTAGCATTTCATTTATTACATAAGAGTTAATTTTTTTCAAAATTTACATCTTTTCCGATTCTAATGAAGTATATTTCTCAATAATTAAGATTTAGAAAACTCAAGTGTTAATCGACTTTTGTTGTTGACTGACAGTCAAGAAAGTACCTAATGCAATAATGCAAGCACGCATTATCATCGTCCTAGCCTTTTCCCAACTTGTTGAGGTCGGTCGGCGTCAGTCTAACCGGAACTTTTTTTTTTTTTTTTTTTTGAGGGTGGGAAATCATCAAATAACTTCTCCCGCTCTGGGTGGAGCGGAAGGGCGTGTCAGACTTTTACTGACTAAAACCCACCCGTGTTCAGTTGCCTATGCCAGGGCCACGGTATCTTCTTAAAACAACCCGCGACCCCAGCGGCGTCGGCCCTATTGGACCCCATCACTTGCTGACATCTCTTTGAGGCGCACGTGCAACACAACGCGCCGTCGACTCGGGCCTGGTCCTTACCGGACGGCGAGCTACCCGCTACTCACGCAATTCCCGCCGCCCAGGGCGTCTCCTGCGGCGACTGAGGGCGTGAGGCTGCCTCTCCCTCACGCGTTCCGCCTCCTCCTTCGCGAGCATCACTGCTTCGCAGAAGGAGGTGACGGCCTCCCATGCACTCTCGCTCCGCACCATGGCCTGAACCAGGCTCGGACGCGAGAGATCGCCGCCGCCGATCGCCTCCGTGAGAACACGGCGGTGCTCTGCCCAAGCCGGGAAAACCTCCACTGTATGCTCCACCGTGTCCTCCGGGCGATCCACACAATGGTGACACCCGGGCGTTTCCTCCCGCCTTATGCGAAACAGGTACCTCCCAAAACAGCCGTGTCCGGTGAGGACCTGCGTCAGGCGGAAGGTGAGGACGCCGTGGCGCCGCTCTAACCACTCCTCAAAGAGGGGACTTATCGCCGCAATTGTGGCGTGCCCAGCGCTGGATTGCGACAGTCGCGCTCTCCATGTCGCCATGAGATCCCGCCGGAGCTCTGTCCGCTGTACCGTGATTTCTTGCGGCAGCGGAGTTACGACCCGGCGTTTCGCCTCCTCGCGCCACTCCCACACGTGCGCGAGGACCTTTGCCTCCAGATCCCACGGCGGCAATTCGGCAAGGAGGCTCGCCGCCTCCCGGGAAACCGTGCGGTATCCCCGGACTAGCCGGATGGCCATGACCCTCTGGGACGCGTTCAACCGTTGGGCTGGCCGCAGCCTTAGGGAACGCGCCCACACCGGTGCCCCGTAAAGGGCCATGGACCGCACGACCCCCGCGTAGAGCCTCCGGCAGGAGGCGTTTGGACCCCCCAGATTGGGCAGGAGCCGCCTCAAAGCAGCCCCAGCCCGCTCCAGTCTGGGAGCCAAACGTCGGAAATGCTCCACGAAGTTCCACCGGCTGTCGAGGACGAGTCCCAGGTACTTCATCGTCGACCCGACTCCGATGTGAACCCCTCCTACCGTTATTTGGGAACCCGACGGTGGTGCATTCCGAGGACCATGAAAAGTCTAACCGGACCTGAATACCAGAATTTTACATGTAGCGACTGCCTATCTGACCTCCACAATCCTGACTCCCTTGGTAAGTGCTGTCAGACTTTCGGGCTTCTGACGATAAAGACTGTAAAGATCCACGAATGACAGCCGGGACCAACAGCTTACGGAGTGGTCTTGGTAGATGCAAGCAAGCATACAGAAACTTGTTTTCATTTATTCAATTAATATTCTCATAAATCTTAATAAACAACGTAACGCACTTATAATCAATTGTTATTGTACCGTTACAACAGGCATCCATCGAACTAAATTATTTACACTTTTACTTTAGTGATCAAGTACTATGAGTCTTCACTTATTGAATTAAAGTTAACTTTTAATTGAAATAAATAGTATTAAAAGCAGGGACCATACCATTACCATTTTGGAAACCCATTGAAAGGGTTTTCGGTAGGGTTTTTAAGCAGTTAATCAAAAACACATACGATGTGGGTAACCCTTTTGAACGGCTTAAAATAAGCCGTTCAAAAGGGTTACACTTCAGCTCTCTTAAAAACGATAACAGCGTAGGTAACATTCCGACTCGGAGCAATGTAATATCATCTCTCGATGATGGGCATACGTTGCAAATAGCTAATATGGTAACCCGAACAAAACCCTTAAATTACAGGTTATCGTAATGAAGGGGTAACCCTTTCACTGGGTTTCAAATATAGAACTCATTCAAGTAACACGTGATAAAGGTACCTCTTATCCCCCCAGGGAGGTAGGGGCTTACCCCTTCGAAAGACTTAACTCTTAACCGGGGATAGTACGGTCCCTGATAAAAGACGGGTTTCTAAAGAAACATTGAATAATGAAGAAGCAGGGGCAGAAGTTGAAGAACAAGATACAATTTAAATTACATCCTAGTTAACTAAATTATCGCGCTATTTACAAAAAAAATTAAAACAATAAAATCAATGTCAAAACCGGCAATCAATTAAATATAAAAGTTAAAAGTAAAACTCACTTGTGTATTGATAAGGGTGCCTTGATTCGTGAACGAGCTGCTCTCGACTGATATGGGTTCTGTGCCGGCGCACGTCCCAGCTCCGCTCATAGGCGAGCAAAGCGGACCTTATCGCGGGTCAATACTTATTTGTTACTAGACGATCATTGATTTGTTTACAACAGATACACAAATGATGTCGTTAGTTTACTCTTAGGTGATTAAGCTTAACATTTTCCTCGATGGTACTATTTTGTTATTGAAATGTAATCCAATAAGTTACTCACGTTTGCGTCAAGTATCTTCTTTAGTCCGTCAGGCGTTGTTTTTCTAAACTATGCAACAGATTTTGATGCGGTATTCACCATCATTTAGGTAATTAAATCCGGAAAGCTTATGTTTATAGTATAACTAGCTGACGCGACAAACGTTGTCCTGTCTTAGCTATGAATATTCTAATGTAATAGTCGTTAAGTTTTCTGAAATTTTCCAATTTTCTGCGAAATTGTCTTAATTTTTTCTTTCATAAGAACAACCTGCTCCTGATAAACACAACAAAAAAAGAATTAGCGAAATTTTTCCATCCGTTCACGCGTGATGCGATGACCAAGGGAAATAGGGATTAATTTTTACTTGTATTTAACTTACTTAAAACAAAGAAATCTCCTTATTTTGTCATGTTGTAAAAACCTTGCGAAGCAGTCGGGTCGCTAGTCATAATTTTATTATAAAAATCAATTGCTGACTCGTTAAAACTCAAAAATGGCTTGACCAATTAGATTTTTTTTTGTTTTAATTATTGTGGTCTTTACTGGGGACTACAAAAGAAAAAACAGGTCAGCCAGTCTACCTACTTATAAAGATATTTACATGAGGTACTTTATGTACCAGTTTTTGTTCTTTTTGATACAAAAACAAAAGAAAAACGATAATGAGCGCCAGCAGCTTTTGGGTAATCAGGGTAATGATGACAAACCCGACTTCTACTGACATTCATTCAATACAAAATTAATTTAAATTAGTTATGGAATTTTGTAATCTAATTAATCTATCAAGAATAGATTTAAAATAGTGCCTCTAAAGATCCTAAAATGATTAAAGGCAATGAATGATATTCAAAATCATCTGCGAGTTGTAAAGGTCCACTTTACTGCTGTGTACAATCAGCTTACTCACGCGCAGCGTCCGGACTCCGAGCGAGTGAAAGAATAGTGACGATAAGAGAATGAGATAAAAACTATTTCTGTTTATATTTATACCGTTATATTTATCTCAAACACATGTATTTTTCAATCAAGTTGCGTAAAACTTAAATGGAGGCCTGTCGTCAAGGACCCGAGATGAGATGATGATGATGATGATGATGATGATGGTTTTTGCAAACCTGTCTCCTAAATACGTAATGGCATTTGTTTACTGAAGCTTTAGCCTTTTCAGAGCCCAATTCACATTTCATCCACCGGACAAGTGACTTCAGTACTAAAGCGTGTACTTATGACGCATTAAGCTCTAGAAAAACTTTTAACAAACAATTTAACCGACTCCCCAAAAAACACGTTACAAAGTGAAAAATAACTTTAATTTCGGAAGTCGGTGTCTTTGGTTTTTTAGCTTCGTTTTTTGCCGCCGACTTCCGGCGTTTTTTTCACTATTAAAGTTATTTTTCACTTTGTAACGTTTTTTTTGAGAGTCGGTTAAATTGTTTATTGATAATAGGTCTTTACCTATGAAATTGCCGTTTTGTATGAAAAAATTTAAACGAATTTTTTTCATGTATTTTTTATTTGTATTAATCGAAGTAATCACCCATGCAATCAATGCATCTTTGCCAACGCAGTGGCAGTTTATTGATGCCCTTCTTAAAGAAATCAGCTGGTCGAGAGGCAACAAATTCTTCAAAGGCATTTTGTACTGCCTCTCGGGTATTGAATTTTTTTCCCGCCAAGAAGTTATCCAAATTCTGGAAAAAGTAGTAGTCTGTAGGCGCAAGGTCTAGTGAGTAGGGCGGATGACGGAGAGCTTCCAACCCCAGTTCTTGCAACTTGGAGACCGTCTGCTGTGCAGTATGAAGTCGCGCGTTGTCGTGCAGGAGCAGCGGAGACGAGCGATTGACCAATGCTGGTTGGAGATGTGCCAGCTTCTCCATCATTTTGTTCAGTTCTTCACAGTAAACATCTGCAGTAATGCTCACCCCGTTTGGTAAGAAGCTGTGATGAATCACACCGGCGCTAGACCACCAAACAGTGACCATCACTTTTCTAGGGGTAAGTTTTCGTTTAGGGCATTGTTTAGGTGCTGAACCAGAATCCAACCAACTTGCTGAGCGCTTGCGGTTATCAAACAGAATCCATTTTTCATCGCAGGTAACAATGCGGTTCAAAATTCCTTCATTTGTGTGTCTGTTGAGCAGTGCAAGGCACGTCTCAACGCGTACTTCGCGCTGGCGATCATTGAGTTCGTGGGCACCCATTTGTCAAGCTTTTTTACCTTGCCAATTTGACGCAAATGGACCAATATTGTTTTGACGCTAACGTCGAAAGCTGCTGCTAATTCAGCCGTAGATTGTGTATCATCAGCTTCCACAATCGGCTTTAATTCGTAATTGTCGACCAAAGTCTTCGGACGACCGCGAGGTTCATTTTTCAGGTCGAAATTTCCAGAACGGAAGCGAGCAAACCAATAACAGGTGGTGCGTTGGTTTGTAGTGTTAGCTCCGTAAACGTCGTTGATGTTGCGTGCCGCTTGTGCCGCGTTGCTGCCACGACGGTACTCATATTCCATAATTACTCGAATTTTTAACGTATCCATGATGACGAAAAAGATTGAAATGCGATGAAAATGTAACACTAATCAATAAACAAATGACTACTTTTGGAAAAAAAAATCCATGTTTTTAAAATAAATTTAATTTGAAATTAGAATTCATAGCCAAACAAAAATAATTTTGATTTGAAATGGCCAGTACTGCAGAACGGCAATTTCATAGGTAAAGACCTAATATGTTGATGAAAATACCAAAATCGGCATGTGTACGCCTATAATATTTGAGGAGTTGCCTCAATTCCTCATGGATCCCATCATCAGAACTGGAGTTTGATAAAAATAGCACCAATCTGGAAGTACTTATATCCTTTCAAATAAAAAAAGTTCCAAATCGGTTTATAAATGACGGAGTATTGAGGTAACAAACTTTTAAAAAAAAACTGGTCAAGAGCGACGAGTCGGACTCGCGCACCGAGGGTTCCGTTCCGATTTCTGAAAAAGTGTACTATAGAGACATCGTTTTATTTTTCCTGTAATCTTTACATAAACTTCTATCACATAGAAAAATTTCAGATTTTTCTCTTTGCAAACTTCGGAGATAAGGGGGGAACGCTATTTTTTTTTAATTTTTCATCAAAAGTCGAAAACTATGTGGCCTGAAAAAAGAAAAAAAATGTTTGTGAATGTGCAAACAGCGCTATTTCATATGATACCCCACATGCCCTAGTAGCCCTACTTTGAATTTTTAAGACACCCGAACTTTCAGTCCCTGTATTATTATTTCTTTTTATTTCTTTCTTATTTGCAAAATAGTTGGATAAACGTCATCTAAAACTGTTCCTCAAGTTGATAGCATAACCCCTTGGTAAGACTGGTTGTCAAACATTTGGGCTCCTGACAAATTCGTAGAATTAATATAGATATTTAATTTATGTAACAATGTACTAAATGAACATATCAGCTGTGAACTTGTCAGTTATCTTGCATCTTGCTAGTTCTCCGTAAGGGGTAAGTACCTACGTCAGTGGTGTAGTATCCACGTGTTTTAGAAGCGTGAAGAGGTCAGGGATCACGTTTGTGCGTGCATGGTACTTATCTTTTTATTTCGTCAATCGGTGATAGTGTTAGAAATTGCTAAACGTGACGGATTTGATAAACTTCAGGATAGCGTCAGTCTTCACCTTGAGAAACTCTTCAATGGCAAACGCCCTTTGAACGATAAAATGGGGAAACCCCCCCCCCAACCCCCCCCCCAAACCCCTTAATAAACCGTAAACCGCTTAATTATTTGTTTTATTTTAATTTCATAACTAAATATTCTGTGAATATTTCAAGCGTCTACCTGCTGCCGTTATCAATATCAGCAAAAACGAGCAAGAAAATAACGTTTGTTGTATGGGAGTCCCTTTAAATATTTATTTTATTCTGTTTTTTAGTATTTTTTGTTAAAGCGGCAACAGAAATACATCATCTGTGAAAATTTCAACTGTCTAACTATCACGGTTCATGAGATACAGCCTGGTGACAGATGGACAGACAGACGGACGGACAGCGGAGTCTTATTAATAGGGTCCCGTTTTAACCTTTGGGTACGGAACCCTAAAAAGTACCTATGAGTAGATATTCTAATAGAGACTTTTTACTTAACGCTAAATGAGTCACTGTTTCAAAAAATAATATGGTATGAAGAGAGTGGTAGTTATCTACCATTAGAATTTAAGACCCAAGAAAAGAAAAGTAGACATAATTATCTACATAGCTAGCAGGAGGTAGCTATCGTTCTTAGGTATATCGATAAAATCTTCACAACTCCATATTTGAAAGAAACAAAGATACGCCTAATATTTTCAGGACACACAAAAATTACAATCGCAATGTGTTATCGCAGACTCTGTCGCCCGCCTTAATCGATATGTAAAATAAGTAATTATCGCCCAATCTTATCAAGTTATCAGTTATGACGATTTAGGCGAAAAAAACACATCGTCGCACTCAATCAAGACAAACAAACTGATCGGTTTGTGTTTATTTAAAAAGAATAATAAGTTTTTAGCTTTAAATTAGTGATTTTGGTGTTAAGTGTACCTATCTAGTGTTACAAAGTTTAACTTAGCTAAGTTACAACAAAAAGTCGAGTAAACAAATAAACGGTAAGATGTATTATCTTTTTTTATTGAAGAAGTAGAAAAGGATATGGACACAACAAATGAGTAATCAAATCGATCATCCGGTTTCGATAAATAATTAAATTGTGAATTCACCTACCTCCTCTTTTATTTGCGAATTAGGTAATTAGAGCTTTATTTTTTGGAATAAATATTGTATTTTGTCTAGCCTGTATTTAAAGTGTCTACCTCGAAAAATCTTGTGTGTTAATTTACCGAAATATGGCCACTCGAACATTTTTTTTTTTTTCGATTTTATCCATCATGAATTCATGATGTTTTCACTCTCATTTTATTCAAAAAAATATTATGCTGTTCGCCGATGGCATTGTGCGGGTTGCTGAGAGGGTCTTAGAGATCTCCAGAGCAGATTGGAGGTGAGGTGGGAAAGACTGGAGACCATTGGCCAGAGAATAAGTCCGATAAGTCGGGCCAAAACTGAGTATTTGTTTTGTGTTTTGGCGGTCTCTGCAGTCCTGTGTGTGCCTATATCTCTCGCCGGAATGCCCTTACCGATCCGCTCCGACTTCAACTGGAAAGGGGGCAAAACCTGTATGAGGCTAGCACAGGAGCGTGGGTATTGGCACAAGAAATATGCACAGCAGTGGGCGAAGCCCAGCTGTGGATGATGATGATTAACCGGAAAGCATTTATGTAGGTTCATAAATGCTTAGCTGATTATTTACTTTTTTGTTTTCATTCTTCCTCTTGTTTCCTGCTAAAAAGTGCCTTCTAAGTATTAGAAAGAACTTCTTTTTTCCCTTCATAGTTTGATAATAAAATTTTATTCTGGCCCACATTCCAATTGTATGCGAAATTAGCTTATCAGAGCTATCTGAATGCGCTCATCTAAATCCTTGATAGTCTTGATTGCACAATTTTTTTTTTGTAATTTTATTTAGTTATTTTTTTGTTTATTTATTTGTTTTGTATTTTTAAGTTTAAAGTATAAAAAGGCTAGGCAGATTAACACTGTAAACAAGTATCGTAAGGGCGGGTTACTTTGACTGAGCATAACTTTGGCCCAAATCGAGACAACTGTTTAAACAGTCCCAAGTGTCGTGACCACGCTACCGAACGTCGTATGTCCAAGTAGATGGCGATATAGACGCGTCCTTGCGGAACTTTGTGTAGAATTAATTACAGTAAACATCTGTCTTGATTTTGGCAGAAGTTATGCCCTAGAGTCAAAGTAACCCGCCCTTACGGTCAGAGGCGGATTTGCCCTAAGGCCCATTAGGCGCAGACCTAGGGCGGCCGGATATTAGGGGCGGCCAATCTGACAAAAAACTGATGATAAGAAGAAATAACTGAAAGTAAATACATAAATATTCTAACTAAAGGCTCGCGCACATTATGTCGGGCCGCACTGCACCGCATCGTATAACAATAATCTTCTAAATCACTTTCGTACATACAGGGTTACTGGTTATTGACCAATATCCTCTTAAAGGGTCACTGTACTCATCATTATGAACAACTTTTATTATGGAACGAAACCTGAAATCGCGAAAAAAAATCAGTACCTACTCAATTAACTAGCAGTTATTAAAGTTACTCAACTAAACTGGATCAATTTCGATATAAGTTGGCAATAAAGTAAATTCCTTATGACGTAGTCTATATTGATGGGTTCAGAAAAAGGGGCGGCTGGTACATACATTGCATGGGGCCAAGGGCAGCCAATATTGCAAATCCACCTTTGCTTACGGTACTTACATATTTTGGTAGAAGTTAAGTAGGTACATAATACTAGGTAGGTACTTGACAGATTTAAAGGTACATTTGACATGTAGGTTATGGTACCGACCTTAGCTAAAACACAAAGACCCAGAAAACTATAACTCTACTCTACCTTTTGAAAACTTAAAATTCTACCTTTGCCATGTTTATATATTTTTGAAAGGAGACCATTCAGGTTTCATACATTGTTGGGCCCAAAATCGAAAGTTTATGCCAACGGAAAAGGATTTTTTAAATCCGTTTGGAACATCGGCCTTAGCATTTGGTACTATGGCACCAATAATAACAATATAACCATCATATTAGCAGCTACATGATTTAAATGAATGATGATGATTGATTGATTGATTGATGATGATTTGATGATGATTTAAATAAATGTAAACATATCATTTATACTCCATTTTCAATAAGATTAGACATTTAAACAAACCTTTTTTACAGTCCGTTTAACCGATTTTGACTTCTATTGCGTTGGTGGCGTGACAAATGGTAGCTGCAGTAAACAGTCCTAAGTATTTTTGTTAAAAGAAATTACAATTTATTTGAAATTAACACTGAAAGGCCAAATAGCCAAACAAGGTATAAAGACAGACTTCGGCTGCCACAAATAAAAGTAAAATTATTTAAGAAAAATGTATACTGCATAGAGATGTAAATTGAAAAAAAACAAAATGTTTTTTTTCACAATCTTGAAAAAAAACATGAAAAAAAACTTGGCACCGTTGTTTTTTTTCTACATTTGGTTTTTTTTCAGAAAAAGTAAAACACTGTAACTGAAGTGGAATAAAACACTAAATTTGATTGTTTTGTTTTTATTCAAGTCAAATTATGGTTAAATCAATGGGTAACATTATCATGATTTTAAAAAATACTTAATGTGTTACATTCATCGGTGTCAGTATCAGTAGCTACGGCTACGCTTGTTTTATCAGCATCGAAATCGGAATAACGTTCTGGGTCTGTACATGTATGTACTATTTAACAAAAAAACAAATGGTATTTTCTTATTGAACCAAAAAAAATAAAATAATATCAAATCATATACGATAACCGCCTTACCATATTTTTATTTTCCTACTCATGAAAAAAAACCTGCTTCAGAAAAAATACTGTTTTTTTTCATGTTTTTTTTAAACGTTTTTTTTCTGTTACAACTCTAATACTGCATGTCGATTATTATTACAACCATTTACCAAATAGGTAGTATTCAAGATTTACCGCTGACAATGTTTAAAAAAATTCTTTTCAAATTTTTACTATTTAAACGATATTACACTATTAAGGACTATTTAGAAGACAAGTCAATAGACTCTGTAATTTGTAACTTAGATTAATTTTGACATCGCATGATTTTTAAATACACACATCAACACGGTCTAGGGATATTTCATACTCAATTAAATAACTCGAAAAGTACTGGCCGCATTGGAATCTTTTATACACCGATTTGTTTGTAATTTATCTCAGACTAATTCCAAATTCAAATTTTTGAAAATTCTTTTGTTTCGGTGGCATAAAAATGTCTTGATGTGTATAGCCTCCACTACACTACTCGCGAAGTTGCTTCAACGAAGTACTCTTCAAAGTTGATCGAAGTCCGAAGTACGTGTCTACACACTCGTGCAACTTCGCGAGGAGCTCAGTCGCCTGGTGGCACCCGCGCGCTTTAAGGCTCTTACAGACAGAGGCGATATCGCGGTCGCGACGCGATATTTCGATATTATATCCGTAGAAAAATATCGCGTCGCGACGCGATATCGCCTCTGTCTGTAAGAGCCTTTACACCACAGACAGTAGTATTCTTTGCACCATGGATAATGTTGAAATGTCAGCTGCCGTTGCAATGTGCACTCTCGCTTATTATAATTACGTGCGAATTTATCACGCGACAATTTGAAGTGAGTCGAGTAGTGTAGTCAGACGCTTCGTCGGTGCACTTCGGGCCCTTTGACTCGGGCGCAAAAACCGACAACGATCGGAAGTCGCGCGAGGCGAGCCGAGGTTGCACGAAGCGAAGCGAAGTGGCCGTCCACACTACCGTATTCGCCTAACTTCGACCAACTTCGCGAGTAGTGTAGAGGAGGCTTAAGAGAGGGAATTTTCATTTGTGCAAAATTTAGAAAACAATACGAATTACGTTTAGTTACAGTTTTTTTTTTTTTCATTTTTAAACGAAAGATAAAGTTAAAATTGAGGTATTGTAGCCATGCAACGCCAACATTTGACGAGGGCGGAGATGTTACGAGCTGTGGGAATGCTGGAAGCTGGGTCTGTTCAGCGTAATGTTGCTGAGGCCATAGGGACCCACCAAAATGTAATTTCAAGATTGTGGACACGCTATCGTGCCACAGGTGAAGTAGCCGAGATGCACCGGGGGCCAAGTCGCATCACTACCCCCCGGACAAGACCGATTTTTGCAAATTACTGCGCGAGCTCAACCAAATGCAACGGCGACTCAATTGGTCCAAAGGCTGCGAGTGGAACACCAAGTGCTTGTAAGTGACCATCAACCTGTAAGAAGGCAACTGCATGAAAGCAATCTACGCTCTCGTAGACCACTCCGGGTCCCACGTTTATGGAGAGGCAATCGTGGACGACGATTAGAATGGGTTCGGAACCACGTGGACTGGGGCCGTGAGCAATGGTCCAATGTGCTGTTCACGGATGAATCCAGGTTCGGCTTCCATCCAGATTCACGAAGGACGCGTGTTTGGCGAGTTCCTGGACGATGGAGCCGTCTTCAGAACCCTCAGGAAGTTCACCCATACCAAGGAGGAACAATTATGGTTTGGGCAGGAATTCGTCTTGGAGGACGGACGGATCTCGTTTGGGTGCGGGGCAATATGACGGCAGAACAATACGTCCAACAGGTGCTGGGGCCCGTAATCTTGCCCCACAGAACACAAATGGGGCAAGATTTCCTACTCATGCACGACAATGCCCGGTCACACACGGCGAGAACGGTAGCAGCTTGGTTACATACACACAATGTTAGGGCCTTAGACTGGCCTGCTCAATCGCCAGATCTAAATCCCATTGAGCATGCGTGGGATATGCTGCAAAGAAGAGCTCTGAAGGAAGTTCCTGAAAATCTGGCTACAGAAGATCAACTTTTTGCGCACCTCAGAAGGACATGGGACAATATTCCGCAGCAAGACATTGACAACCTTGTTCTGAGCATGCCGAATCGTTGCCGATGTGTTATGAACATCATGGGCGCTTTCTCAGACTACTAACTTTAAGTTTATAAACACCAATTAAATGATTTTTCAATTTTTTTCAGTTTTTACTCACAAATTAAAAGTTAATTCATATACGGTTTCAGTCTATGCTTCATTTTTTTTCCATAAAATCCTGAAATTTTAATCTAAGTACCTTAACCATTATTAAAAAATGGTAGAATATTAAATAACGTATCTTCTAAATATATACATGTCATATAAATAATTAACACATTGATAGTAATTCGTTTTTTTTTAAATATCCCTAGACCATGTTGATGTGTGTACATTTGCACGCCATGTTATGGCAGGATATGCTGAACTAAACAACTTAACACCTTATGTACCATATTCTAGCAAATAAATATTTTGATTTGATTTGATTGATTTGATTTGATATAAATGGGAAGAAGGCACGACCGGGTGTAAAAAGACTCTACTGAAGCCGAAAGCCACATATTCTACCCATTATTTGGATCTTTTTTTTCCACTAGACCATACCTGGGAATCCACTGGTTCTGGAGATATTGAAGGTCAAAGTCGGCTTTTTTTTTACTACAATAGGTACGTATTATAAGTGACAATACTATACTTTTTCCGACAAATACCTACGCGTACCGTAAAAAAATGTTTTTTTTTAGGTACCTAAAAATGAAAGTAAACGACTTTTATTATTAGGTACCTAAAAAACCCAGCAATCATTTTTGCGCAAAGCTACTTTGTTAGATGTAAAGTATGCATAGTTGACGGCTTTGTGATGTACGTCTTTTTATACCATGTATGTCTGTTTACGCTAACTAATGAACTTAAAACATCACGGGTGACAGATAAAAATAAACAACGATCTATAATGCGTAGAACTGTAGAAATGTATCGTCAACAGAGTGTAGGTATATGATGCAAATCATCACGCTAATATCACACTAAAATTATAAAGGCGAAAGTTTGTGAGTGTGTGCGTATTTGTACGTTTGTTTACTTCTTTACTCTCAAACTGCTGGACCGATTCAGATGAAATTTAGTATGTAGATATCTTATATCCTGGATTAGCACATAGGCTAGTTTTTATCCTGGTCTACGAGGGTGAAACTGCATGCGGAAGCTAGTAATAAAATAATAAAATAAAAATAAACGTGAAGTAGGTATAATATCTAACTAACCATACAATTGGTCTATAGGTACATTAATTAAACATGTCATCTGCCTCAATCATTGTTATCTTAAACTAACTCATAAAATCACCGTGATTAGAATGTATGATTATGCTAACTAACAGTCAGGAACTCAGGAGTCTCGATCAACATCTCATGAGGCCCTTGTTAGAGGCTGGATCAAAAGCTTACAGTTAGAGCTTTTAGATAAAATAAGACATACTTAGGTACCTAATTACTTTACAATGATATCTTTTATACGTTTTCAGCACTGACTGTCTAGAGCTCCGTGACGTAAGATTACATTTTTTGTGTATTTCACAACAAACGTAATATGATCCTTTAGATGACTAAAAACATTGAATCACAAAGAACATTCATAAAAAAACCTACAGCAATTTGTATTTTTCCACAGAATCACAATTCATACAGAGGTGTGCTTGTCATCAGAACGAACTAATAACATGAGATGACTGTCGACGTCGGGCTC